>CP136058.1:54932032-57332032 GCA_032464435.1 Aegilops umbellulata
GGACACGCAGTTCGGATTGGAGCCCAGTGGTCTGATGGAAGCGTGAAACTCGTCATCGGTCGATGATGATCGGTGGTACTCTGCAGTGGGGGTTGAGTGGTGTGGTTTCGCGACCCTTGAGACTCGACCAGGACAGCAGAGGCTCGACGCGATAATAGCGGCGAGGCGTGCGGTATACACGGGACATGGAGACGGGCCAGGGCTCTGGTGGTCATACATGTGGTGAGACAACTGCGAATTTGACTCGGGATGACTACAAGCAATGGTGAAATTCCTTCAAGTTTCAGACAGGCGGTCAAGAAAGGAGCGGTGATGTTGAGTTCAGGTAACTCTTATGTGTGACACCCAATATGTGAGTTGTTCACTTTCACGCAGGTCATTGATCGGTGTGTGATGGTGTTGAACTGATACTCTGGAAGTTGGGAGCACAAACTAGAGTAACAAAGAACTTAATTTTGCTCGAGCGTTGACTGTGGTCAAGAAAAGAAGGGACTACAAGTTGCAGGTGGAGTCACATGGAGTCTTTGAAGTAGCAGCGGTGCTCATGGGATAAGCTCAAGTCCAATGTACATGAAAGTTTGACGCATTGACGAATTCAGGGTGGTGGAGTATATTCGCCAAGGTGGAGTTTGTTAGAGTTGTGTCGAATATAGTGTACAAGGTAGATTACAGTTGGACTTGTAGTTGTATTGTGTTTAGATAGGATATGGAGTCGTGTCCTAATAGAACACTTGTATCCTAGGCCTCTCATATAATGCGGGGCTAGACACACGATGTAACCTATGCCAGCATAATAGCACAGGCGCGCAAGGGGGAGCCGGCGGCGTGTGCCGGCGCCCGGGTGGCCGGTGTGCGGTATTGTGACGGTGTCATGGGGAGGAGCGCCTGTAGTCAGGCCCCGGGGATGTAACCATATCGGTGAACCTCGTTAACAAATCTCGACGTCGTGCTTGTGTGATTGCTTGGTCCTCGGATGATCGACAGTATGCCTCGGATTTATTCTAACATATACAATTAGCCGGGTACGAACTTGAGCATAGTAAGTGAGGTGAAGGGTTTTGAAAGAGGCAATGCTACATCAACGGACTCTTACGGGCGTTTTACAGGAGAATTTGAGTTGGCGGGGTGTGATTAGACAAAGGGAGAGGGCGGGGCCCCATCACTAGAAGGATCCGCTTACAGAGAAACGAAGAGACCAGATGAACCCGAGGTGGTGTGCCCTGTGCCCACTGGTCACTTTGTGACTTTCGGACGTGTAGAATGTTGTCATGTTGAAATTTCAAAATTCATATGCACCTACTTTGTACCCGCTTATATGCATGGCATTTTCTATGTTTTCTAAGACTCAAAAGGTGTATGTTTTTTTGACTAAGCACATTTATAGGGTGGGTTCAGAATCAGATGTACCCTCGGAAGGTGAAAATTTGACTTGATCCTGCTCCGGCCTCCGTTAACCATGCATGCCTTGCATGTTGGCATGTCGGAAGGCAAGAAAGTTATGATGGCCTGATCTGACGGGGTTGCCAAATGCGTGCTAGGTGCAGTTTCGTCAAACGCAAGAAACTACCAATGTTACGATCGATCTGTTTTCGTGCCACAATACCTTTTCTCTTCCAGGAGTAACACGTAGACCTGCTCGTTTAGAGCATCTACGGCCGGAGTTGACTAATCCGGCCCCTCAAACGCCCGGTCGCGTCCACGGGCATTTCTCAAAAAATACAATCCACATCTGGATACCCCAATTATCATATCTCAAATTCATATAAACTCACGCAACTACGTCGGCGCACACGCATCGGCCGGCTACTTCATCACAGTACACTAAACATGCCATCGGACTATCAAAATTTGGCATGTTTGGCTATGGTGGAGTTCATCCACGGCTGCCCTTGCCCTTCCCGGCGCCCTTGCAGTCATTCTCACGGAAGTACCGGTCGAGGACGCAATACGGATCGAGCCGGATCTGCTCGTCGCCGGAGTTGTCCTCGCTGCCGCTGTCCTCCTTCTCCTCCTTCGGTGGTGGTAGTCCGGCCATGGCACGGACCGCCTGATTCTGCTCACGGGCGAGGGCACGCGTGTTCCTCCGCTGCCGTTTCTTCACAATGCGGGCGCGGATGGCTTCCTCCTCTGCGGCCGCCCGCGCCGCCGCCATTTCCGCCGCGAGACGGGCCTCGGCGGCCCTTATCCTCTCCTTCCCACGGCGGGCCACGCGTTCCCGGGGGGACTTGTACTCTGCCCGACCGATGATGGGGAAGGAGAGGTGTTCCGGCCGAGACTGCGAGGATCCAGCACCAGAGGATCCGAGCGTCCGGTGAGCCGATGCTATGGCGTCGCGGCGGACGGATCCGTACGTCGGTCGGGCATTGTCCTCCCGGGAGCGGCGGAGTGCAATGCGGACTGCCATTGCCTCCCCCAACCTACACGGGGCAACACCCCAGTTCACGGATCCGGACTGCTCGGAGTCCGATCTGCTGCCTGCCATGGCGGAGAAGGTCGCAAACTGCCGGAGGTGAGCTCAGGTGGTGGAGGGGAGTGGAGGGGACTGGACTGAAGTGGTTAGAGTTTGGTCCGGCGAGAGGATGGGGGGATATAAGTGGGGTCGGGTGGGCCAGCATGGTCCGTCAGGCCGACGTGGCGTGTGTGCCCGGGCGCGTCCGGAACCCCATATTCGTCCCATACTTGGGCTGGATATGAGGGGTGCCGGTCAGCCTGGGCGTTTGAGGGCCGTTTGAAGGGTCCGATTATAGATGCTCTGAACGAATCCTTTTCCTCTGTTCCACAATATAAATTCGTTTTTCAGGCTCAGTACCCGCAAAAAGAAGAAGAAGAAAAAAGAGCTCAGTTGCACAAAGGGAAATCAAAGGAAGGGATGACGTACCCAGCTGCGGTGAGGTGATGTAGCTCATGCGGTGAAGTGGTTCACGTACCCAGCTGCTTGTATATGGTGCTCCCTCTGCTAGCTAGCGGCCGACTGATGCTCATGGCCCCAACGCCCCCGATCGATGCCGCATATGCATGTGTGTGAGCAGTGTGCTGTGTCGAGTACATCCGATCGCTACTGCAAAGAAATAAAGCATGGCCAAATAAGGTATACACGACGACGCTCCGCTGCCCAGCCCCGGCTGCAGCGCAACTTCGCCGCGCTTTCCCCTTGGCCCTTTCCCATCGGCGCCTCGCCATCCATCATATACCCGTGTCCAAGGCGAGACCTGCCTTGACCCATGGCCGCGAGAGACTGACAGAGTGAGAGCTAGCTAGCTCACTGTGCCTTTTCAAAGATCCGTTGCCGGTGCCGCTGCCGCCCCGTCCGTACGTCGACACGATGCTTCCCGGTGCAGTTGTTGTTGGAGCAGCAGGCGGTGGCGCGCCGGGGCACGTGCCGCCCTCCTCCTCGGCTTGGCGGTGGCCGCCATGGGCCTCTTCGCCGCCACCATCAACCCCGGCGACTTCCACGCTCAGGTACCAACGTCTCAACTCCAGTTCTCGCCCACCTCCTTCCACCAGCACCTGCTAATTAATTTGCTCGCTACGCGGTCGCAGGTTGAGCACGCGGCGGCGCCGGCCGCGTACGGCGGGCAGCCCCAGCAGCAGTGCGCGGCCACGGAGGCGGAGGCGCTGGACCTGCGCGCGACGGCGCTGATGTTGGCGCTCACCGGGTCGGGGCAGGCGATGCTGGCCGCGGCGGCCGGCGTGGCCTTGGCGGGGTCCCTGCCCCTCCAATGTTTTGGCCGGTTGCTCGCCGTCATCGCGCACATCTTCGGCGGCCGTCAACGCCTGCTTCCTCTACTCTGTTGTCCAGGGGGCGGCAGTTGTCGTCCTCGGGCACTGCGCCGGCGGGTACCACCTCAACTTCGTCATCTCCTGCATCTTCGCCGCCGTGTCATACATCGTGCTGTTCTTCGTGAGCTTCTCAGTCACCCTATGCGGATAGAGCTAGCTACGCACGGCTGCCCATGCCACTGATCTTAGCTTAGCTAGCTTGCGGCATGTAGTATTACCTAGCAGTACTAGACCACAATATCCATGGATCTTAGTGATTAATTGGTATGCTTACTATTATTAGTGTGATGATCGAGATGGGATTAATTATTAACGCGTGTGTGCCTGTAATGTAAGATGATGCTAGCTAGCTACTTGTTCTGTATGAAATAGTAAGAATGTGTTAGCCATTTTATTGTGTGTTATTGCAAGCATCAGTAGTACGGACTGTGCTTTCTTTTCTTCTTTTGTATATACTGCTGCATCAACTTACGCGCGTACAACTTCACTATGCGTCTCCTCTTAACGATTCAGTCTTAAACTCAAAGTTATTAAGTAATTAATGTTCCAAATACAGGAGATCAATCTTACGTACGTATGGAACTAAATGTTGGAAATGCATGCAACGATCATGAGTAGTATATTTTTGCTTGATCAATTTCAACCGGCAGAGGTTTCTTCCTACCATCCACCATTTTTGACAAATTGATATTATTACCTGTCGCAACACAAGTGCAATCTTGTACTGCAAAATAGGTAGTGATCGGCTCGTGAAGGTAACCACGACCCCATCGATCCTTTAGTAGTAGAGCATTCTGCTGCAAGGGCACCACGCGGACCTGTGACCGTCAGTGGAGCTACTACCCAAAGTACGAAACCCATCATGACTATTCTACACTGAAAAGTTAAGAGTATATATACATCTCAAAAAAGGAAAAGGTAGAGCAGATTGGGTGGCCAAGACCCAGAGCAGTGGGGGCTGAGCAGCTTGCATTATTGTTGGTCGTGCCTGAACACTCTCAACTCAAGAGCGCCGAGATCAATTGGATGCCATGCCGTTTGAAATCGCTGCGTTCTTCCAAACAACATGTTCATGTTACTAGTCTATATTACTACCTCTATAGTGGGTAGTAACATATGTGTGGGAACATGCAACACTTTATTTATTAGCTTATAGACTCATCTTGCGACTGAAGAGAGGAAGGGGAGTTATGAGATGTCTCGTCTGTGTCCCACGCTTTCCAACGCAGGCAGGGACGGCCACGCGCGGCTCGAGCGAGCCTGGCTCACCAAAAACCGCCGATTCGGTCGATCCCTCGTATGCAGGCCCAGCGGCGTTGTAGGTTTCATGCGGTCCAAGAAGCAGATGCAGGCCAAACGCCCAAACAACCCAAAAACATTCCACGTGGGTCTGGTTGGCCTATATGCGAGCAACCAAACACGTCCAAAGCAATCGCACGGTGCACGTGACCGGCGCAACACGAGACCGGTTGCCCGGTTGTAAACGATTCCATACGTATAAATAGAGTCTTCCTCTTGCTCGATTTAAAGCACACATTGCACATATTTCTCTGATCCAGTGAAGCTGGCCCGTAGCATTGAGGCTTACTTGAGATGATTATTGAATATATCGTACACGGATGGAAACGCATGTTCTGTTGGTGGCACTCACCGGCGATGGGGTTTTCCAAATGCGTGCAAGGTGCAGTTTCGTGGGTGTTGCTGTGGCACGTTGGCAAGCCAGATGGTCGAGCTACTCACTTGAAAGTATTACTGTTACAATCGATGGATCTGCTTTTGATGCTAGCTACCACACCTTTTATTTTGTAACACGTAGACGTAGGGCCTCCTCCCTTTCCGAATGGAACTAGGTCAGTTGCACAGTGGAAAATCAAGGAAGGAAGGTAGATGCAGCTCATGATGGTGAATTCTGGATCTGTTTCTTCACATCGGAGGAAGCTAGCTAGCACATGGCCCCAACTAACCCAGGCAGGCCCGTGTAGTGTTGAGCTCTACTCTACATTTGTGTACATCCAATTGCAATTGCAAAGAAGCTGAGCCGGGCCAAAGATGGTATGCGCGCAACTTGGCCGTGCTTTCCTCTCACCATCGTCCCTCCCTACGCGTCTCGCCATCCATCAATCATCATACTCTGCACAGCTGCACTTCCTGTGTCTATATAACCGGCCGGCCAATTCCTCTCTCCCTTGACTCAGAAGCTCCCTCTTTGCCTCCATTCATCGCCGGCTGCGACAGTACCACCCGTCGGTCGAGAGAAGAGGAAGAGGGATGAAGATGCTTCCAGGTGCTGGTGGAGCGGCAGGAGGCGGCGGTGCGCTGGGGCACGTGCACGCGGTGGCCAGGGCCAACTTCTTCCTCGGCTTGGCGTTGGCCGCAATGGCGCTCGTCGTCGCCACCAGCTACCACACCAGCGACCTCCACGTCCACACCCAGGTACCAACTGAACCCCGCCATCTCTCTCCGTCGTACTAATTTACTCGGTACGCACTACGCTACCGCAGATCGGGCACGCGGCGGCGCCGGCCGCGTACGCCGGGGAAACCCAGCAGCAGGACTGCGCGGCCACGGAGGCGGATGCGCTGGACCTGCGCAAGAAGGCGCTGATGCTGGTGCTCTCGGGGCTGGCGCAGGCGATGATCGCCGCGGCGGCTGACGTGGCCCTGGCGGGGTCTGGCGGTTTTCTGGGCCGGTGGTACACCGGCTCCGCGCTCTTCTTCGGCGCCTTGAACGTCTATTCCATCTGCGATCTCGTCCACGGGGTGGCAGTCGTCGCCGGCGGGCACTGCGCCGCTGGGCACCTGTACCTCCCCTATTTCGTCTGCTACTTCGTCATCGCCATGTGCTACGCCGGTCTGCTCGCCGTCAGCCTCGCCGTCACCATTTGCGGGTAGGAGTTACCAACCGGCTGCCACTGCCGCCGATTCCCTCTAGCACTATAGCTTCACTAAGTTGCAGCATCCATCGATCTGCTTCTACCTCGATCTAGCACTAGCTACTATGCTAGTACGTCCATGGATCGTACATCTTAGTGATCGGCTGCCACTGCCACGGATGATCCCCTCATGCTTAGCATAGCGAGCTCGCAGCATCCATCTTCTTCTACCTAGCACTACTACACTACTCTACATCCATGGATCTTAGTTATTAATTCGTATAATTACTAGTAGTATTATCAGCAGTGTGATGATCGAGGTGGGATTAATTATTAACGCGTGTGTGTCTGTAATGTAAGATGATGGTACCGAGCTACTACTTGTTCTGAGAGGTAAATTTTAGCACGCTCTCTCTTGCCTCTCCTTTTCACATGAGAAATAAGAGTTTATTATAGATCTGAGCCACTGATTTGATAAGTAGTGGTTTGATTTACTTTTATCTTCTTACCTCCCATGTGAAAAGAGGGGGTAAGAGGGAGCATGTTGATTTTTTTTGCGGGGGAGCAATATTAAAATTACTCACAAATGTATGTTACTCGACGTATCTCATCACACTATCATGTCGATCACTAGTACAGTGATATAATAATAGTATCTTCTCTACACTGAAACAAGAAAAAGGTGGAGCCGATTATGTGACCACCATCCATAGAAGGCTGCTGAGAAGATTGTACTGCTAGCTGGTCATGCGTGAACCTTAACTCAAGAGCGCCGAGATCAATTCGTTGCCACAAAGTTTGAAATCGCTGTGTTCCAAACAGCATTTATAAAGGAAAAAAAATCGTTTCATCTACTCCCAATAATCTTGTGTATAAGACTCGTATATAGCTTTTGGAAGATCTCTAGCCGATCTTCCAAAAGCTATATTTGATGGATTTTTTTTGTTTACGGGAGAAAATCCCACTTGATCCGAAAAACTAACAATTATGTGACGAACCGGACGTAGGTAGTGAACGGCAACCATACGTGGAGTCCAAATTGGTGATCGTATCGCCAGTGAAGGACAAGAGCTCCAACGCGTGGGCATTCCTCAGGCCTTTCAAGCTGGTGATGTGGGCTGTCACCGACGCCTTCTTCCTTTCAAGCTGGTGATGTGGGCTGTCACCGACTCCTTCTTCCTCTTCGTTGGCGCCGTCGTCTTTCCTCGAGCACTGCTTCAACCCAGAGTTCTGGGGATCCCCACGCATGAAGCTCGTCACTTTTCTATGGCTCATCTTCTCCACAATGTTCTTCGCCCACAATAAGGAAAGCCGAGTAATATAACTAAAAGTGCGCGCTCTTGTGAGCACGAGCTCACATGCACCAAAACTATTGAATTGACACCATCTTTTAATGCAAAGATTAACACAAAAAAATAACTTAATGACTTACATGCATGACTTGATTCCCCTGGAAGAGAAAACACAAGCATGACTTGGATGAAGTGACATTCTTTACATGGATATATCAATGTAAAAATATAACATGCATGACTTGATGAGTTGGCATGGTTTGCATTGATTGATTAAGCCTACCCATAGCGCGAGGGGGGGGGTCCTATACGACCGGGTCGTATGGACCCGATCTTGAGACCCACTCCAACGCTCGTCAACAGGCCGTCCGAATCTCAACGCCACAGACGTCTCCTACCCCACTTCCTTGTTTCCAAATCACGATTCCTATCTCCTCCAACGCGCCAAAAATCCAGCCGCCGATCATGCCATTCTCGCCACCGCCTGACGGCACGCTGCACCTGCACCACTTCCCTCTGGGAGACTCATCGCCAACTGTGCCGGGCGTGGTGGCGCCAATCAGCAAAACTGCACATCGTTGTTACAAGAGCTTCCAAATACCAGGAGTGTTTATTCAGAGTGCTTATCAAATTCATTTATACAACAGAAACGCTCCACAATCTGCATCAACTATCCTATCTTGACTTGAGGAGAAAATTCTGATCGACAGAGGCATGCATAGCAGCACATTGTTGGTCTTCTATCTTCCTTTTGTCGTCCTGTTGATCGTCTTTCGTCAGTTTCGACAGAGTAAATGGATGCAGATGAACATAGCACATAGCTAGCTAGAGCCACCAGAGCAACCAAAACTAGGCTCACGCCCGGTCCACCGTGCTCCCTGCCTGACCACCCTCCGGCGTTGTCCTCCAGCGACTTCCCCCCACCATTCAGCAGTTGGTTCTGCAGCTTCCTGAACACCACCTGCCCCTGCCCGAACGGGAGCGGGCCATGGCCACCGCTAATTGGCGCCACCGCTCCCGGCACCACCGGCGGCGAGGCTCCTAGGGGAAGGTTGTGCGGGTGCGGCATGCCGTCAGGTGGTGGTGAGAATTGCATGACAGACGACTGAATTTTTGGGGCATTGGAGGAGATAGGAATCATGATTTGGAAACAAGGATGCCCTAGAGGCAATAATAAAGTTATTATATATTTCCTTATATCATGCTAAATGTTTATTATTCATGCTAGAATTGTATTAACCGGAAACATAATACTTGTGTGAATACATAGACAAACAGAGTGTCACTAGTATGCCTCTACTTGACTAGCTCGTTGATCAAAGATGGTTATGTTTTCTAACCATAGACATGAGTTGTCATTTGATTAACGGGATCACATCATTAGGAGAATGATGTGATTGACTTGACCCATTCCGTTAGCTTAGCACTTGATCGTTTAGTATGTTGCTATTGCTTTCTTCATGACTTATACATGTTCCTATGACTATGAGATTATGCAACTCCCGTTTACCAGAGGAACACTTTGTGTGCTACCAAACGTCACAACGTAACTGGGTGATTATAAAGGAGCTCTACAGGTGTCTCCGAAGGTACATGTTGGGTTGGCGTATTTCGAGATTAGGATTTGTCACTCCGATTGTCGGAGAGGTATCTCTGGGCCCTCTCGGTAATGCACATCACTTAAGCCATGCAAGCAATGCAACTAATGAGTTAGTTGCGAGATGATGTATTACGGAACGAGTAAAGAGACTTGCCGGTAACGAGATTGAACTAGGTATTGAGATACCGACGATCGAATCTGGGGCAAGTAACATACCGATTACAAAGGGAACAACGTATGTTGTTATGCGGTCTGACCGATAAAGATCTTCGTAGAATATGTGGGAGCCAATATGAGCATCCAGGTTCCGCTATTGGTTATTCACGGGAGATGTGTCTCGGTCATGTCTACATTGTTCTCGAACTCGTAGGGTCCGCACGCTTAATGTTACGATGACAGTTTCATTATGAGTTTATATGTTTTTGATGTACCGAAGGTTGTTCGGAGTCCCGGATGTGATCACGAACATGACGAGGAGTCTCGAAATAGTCGAGACATAAAGATTGATATACTGGAAGCCTATATTTGGATACCGGAATCGTTCCAGGTGAAATCGGGATTTTACCGGAGTACCGGGGGGGTTACCGGAACTCCCCGGGGGTTAATGGGCCTACATGGGCCCTAAGGGAGAAGAGGAGGGCCGGCCAGGGCAGGCCGTGCCCCCTCCCCCTTAGTCCGAATAGGACAAGGAAGGGGGGCCCCTTTCCTCTTTCTCCCTTCCCCTTTCTTTCTCCAACAAGGCAAGAGGGGGGAGTCCTACTCCCGCTAGGAGTAGGACTCCTCCAGGCGCACCCCTAGGGGCCGGCTGCACCTCCCCCTCCCTCCTTTATATACGGGGGCAAGGGGGCACCCTATGACACACAAGTTGATCGTCGTGATCGTTCCTTAGCCGTGTGCGGTGCCCCCTTCCATCATATTCCACCTCGGTCATATCGTACCGGTGCTTAGGCGAAGCACTGCGACGGTAGCACATCAAGATCGTCACCACACCGTCGTGCTGACGGAACTCTTCCCCGACACTTTGCTGGATCGGAGTCCGGGGATCGTCATCGAGCTGAACGTGTGCTAGAACTCGGAGGTGCCGTAGTTTTGGTGCTTGATCGGTCGGGCCATGAAGACGTACGACTACATCAACCGCGTTGTCATAACTCTTCCGCTTTCGGTCTACGAGGGTACGTGGACAACACTCTCCCCTCTCGTTCCTATGCATCACCATGATCTTGCGTGTGCGTAGGATTTTTTTTGAAATTAGTACGTTCCCCAACAGTGCACCCGAGCCAGGTTTTATGCGTTGATGTCATATGCATGAGTAGAACACAAGTGAGTTGTGGGCGATATAAGTCATACTCCCTACCAGCATGTCATACTTTGGTTCGGCGGTATTGTTGGATGAAGCGGCCCGGACCGACATTACGCGTACGCTTACGCGAGACTGGTTCTACCGACGTGCTTTGCACACAGGTGGCTGGCGGGTGTCAGTTTCTCCAACTTTAGTTGAACCGAGTGTGGCTACGCCCGGTCCTTGCAAAGGTTAAAACAACACCAACTTTACAAACTATCGTTGTGGTTTTGATGCGTAGTTAAGAACGGTTCTTGCTAAGCCCATAGCAGCCACGTAAAACTTGCAACAACAAAGTAGAGGACGTCTAACTTGTTTTTGCAGGGCATGTTGTGATGTGATATGGTCAAGATGTGATGCTATATTTTATTGTATGAGATGATCATGTTTTGTAACCGAGTTATCGACAACTGGCAGGAGCCATATGGTTGTCGCTTTATTGTATGCAATGCAATCGCCCTGTAATGCTTTACTTTATCACTAAGCGGTAGCGATAGTCGTAGAAGCATAAGATTGGCGAGACGACAACGAAGCTACGATGGAGATCAAGGTGTCGCGCCGGTGACGATGGTGATCATGACGGTGCTTCGGAGATGGAGATCACAAGCATAATATGATGATGGCCATATCATATCACTTATATTGATTGCATGTGATGTTTATCTTTTATGCATCTTATCTTGCTTTGATTGACGGTAGCATTATAAGATGATCCCTCACTAAATTATCATAGTAAATGTGTTCTCCCTGAGTATGCACCGTTGCGAAAGTTCTTCGTGCTGAGACACCACGTGATGATCGGGTGTTATAGACTCTATGTTCAAATACAACGGGTGCAAAACAGTTGCACACGCGGAATACTCAGGTTAAACTTGACGAGCCTAGCATATAACAGATATGGCCTCGGAACACGAAGACCGAAAGGTCGAGCGTGAATCATATAGTAGATATGATCAACATATTGATGTTCACCGTTGAAACTACTCCATCTCACGTGATGATCGGACATGGAGTAGTTGATATGGATCACATAATCACTTAGAGGATTAGAGGGATGTCTATCTAAGTGGGAGTTCTTTAGTAATATGATTAATTGAACTTAAATTTATCATGAACTTAGTACCTGATAGTATCTTGCTTGTTTATGTTTGATCGTAGATAGATGGCCCGTGCTGTTGTTCCGTTTAATTTTAATGCGTTCCTTGAGACAGCAAAGTTGAAAGATGATGGTGGCAATTACACAGACTGGGTCCGTAACTTGAGGATTATCCTCATTGCTGCACAGAAGAATTACGTCCTGGAAGCACCGCTGGGTGCCAGGCCTGCTGCTGGAGCAACACCAGATGTTATGAACGTCTGGCAGAGCAAAGCTGATGACTACTCGATAGTTCAGTGTGCCATGCTTTACGGCTTAGAACCGGGTCTTCAACGACGTTTGGAACGTCATGGGGCATATGAGATGTTCCAGGAGTTTAAGTTAATATTTCAAGCAAATGCCCGGATTGAGAGATATGAAGTCTCCAATAAGTTCTATAGCTGCAAGATGGAGGAGATTAGTTTTGTTAGTGAGCATATACTCAAAATGTCTGGGTATAATAATCACTTAATTCAAGTGGGAGTTAATCTTCCGGATGATAGCGTCATTGACAGAATTCTCCAATCACTGCCACCAAGCTACAAGAGCTTTGTGATGAACTATAATATGCAAGGGATGGAAAAGACAACTCCCGAGCTCTTCGCGATGCTAAAAGCTGCGGAGGTAGAAATGAAGAAGGAGCATCAAGTGTTGATGGTTAACAAGACCACTAGTTTCAAGAAAAAGGGCAAAGGGAAGAAGAAGGGGAACTTCAAGAAGAACAACAAGCAAGTTGCTGCTCAGGAGAAGAAACCCAAGTCGGGACCTAAGCCTAAAACTGAGTGCTTCTACTGCAAGCAGGCTGGTCACCGGAAGCGGAACTGCCCCAAGTATTTGGCGGATAAGAAGGATGGCAAGATGAACAAAGGTATATGTGATATACATGTTATTGATGTGTACCTTACTAATGCTCGCAGTAGCACCTGGGTATTTGATACTGGTTATGTTGCTAACATTTGCAACTAGAAACAGGGACTACGGATTAAGCGAAGATCGGCTAAGGACGAGGTGACGATGTGCGTGGGAAATGGTTCCAAAGTCGATGTGATCGCGGTTGGCACGCTACCTCTACATCTACCTTCGGGATTAGTTTTAGACCTAAATAATTGTTGTTTGGTGCCAGCGTTGAGCATGAACATTATATCTGGATCTTGTTTGATGCGAGATGGTTATTCATTTAAATCAGAGAATAATGGTTGTTCTATTTATATGAGTAATATCTTTTATGGTCATGCACCCTTGAAGAGTGGTCTATTCTTATTGAATCTCGATAGTAGTGACACACATATTCATAATGTTGAAGCCAAAAGATGCAGAGTTGATAATGATAGTGTAACTTATTTGTGGCACTGCCATTTAGGTCATATCGGTGTAAAGCGCATGAAGAAACTCCATACTGATGGACTTTTGGAACCACTTGATTATGAATCACTTGGTACTTGCGAACCGTGCCTTATGGGCAAGATGACCAAAACACCGTTCTCCGGAACTATGGAGAGAGCAACGTATTTGTTGGAAATCATACATACAGATGTATGTGGTCCGATGAATGTTGAGGCTTGTGGCGGATATCGTTATTTTCTCACCTTCACAGATGACTTAAGCAAATATGGTATATCTACTTAATGAAACATAAGTCTGAAACATTTGAAAAGTTCAAAGAATTTCAGAGTGAAGTTGAAAATCATCGTAACAAGAAAATAAAGTTTCTATGATCTGATCGTGGAGGAGAATATTTGAGTTATGAGTTTGGTGTACATTTGAAACAATGCGGAATAGTTTTGCAACTCACGCTACCCGGAACACCACAGCGTAATGGTGTGTCCGAACGTCGTAATCATACTATACATGATATGGTGCGATCTATGATGTCTCTTACTGATTTACCGCTATCATTTTGGGGTTATGCTTTAGAGACGGCTGCATTCACGTTAAATAGGGCACCATCGAAATCCATTGAGACGACGCCTTATGAACTATGGTTTGGAAAGAAACCAAAGTTGTCGTTTCTTAAAGTTTTGGGCTATGATGCTTATGTGAAAAAGGTTCAACCTGATAAGCTCGAACCCAAATCGGAGAAATATGTCTTCATAGGATATCCAAAGGAGACTATTGGATAAACCTTCTACCACAGATCCGAAGGCAAGACTTTTGTTGCTAAATTCGGAAACTTTCTAGAGAAGGAGTTTCTCTCGAAAGATGTGAGTGGGAGGAAAGTAGAACTTGATGAGGTAATTGTACCTGCTCCCTTATTGGAAAGTGGTACATCACAGAAACCGGTTTCTGTGACACCTACACCAATTAGTGAAGAAGTTAATGATGATGATCATGAAACTTCAGATCAAGTTGTTACTGAACCTCGTAGATCAACCAGAGTAAGATCCGCACCAGAGTGGTACGGTAATCCAGTTCTGGAAGTCATGCTACTAGATCATGATGAACCTACGAACTATGAAGAAGCGATGGTGAGCCCAGATTCCGCAAAATGGCTTGAAGCCATGAAATCTGAGATGGGATCCATGTATGAGAACAAAGTGTGGACTTTGGTTGACTTGCCCGATGATCGGCAAGCAATTGAGAATAAATGGATCTTCAAGAAGAAGACTGACGCTGACGGTATTGTTATTGTCTACATGCTACCTCTTGAGCTTGCGTTGGTTTTCCCCGAAGAGGAGAGGATGATGCAGCAGAGTAGCGTAAGTATTTCCCTCAGTTTTTGAGAACCAAGGTATCAATCCAGTAGGAGGCCACGCTCAAGTCCCTCGTACCTGCACAAAATGATAGCTACTCGCAACCAACGCGATTAGGGGTTGTCAATCCCTTCACGGTCACTTACGAGAGTGAGATCTGATAGAGATAATATTTTTGGTATTTTTGGTATAGAGATGCAAAGTAAAAAAGTAAAAGGCAAAGTAAAAAAGCAAAGCGAGATTAAAGTAATGGAGATTGATATGATGAGAATAGACCCGGGGGCCATAGGTTTCACTAGTGGCTTCTCTCAAGAGCACAAGTATTCTACGGTGAGTGAACAAATTACTGTTGAGCAATTGACAGAGTTGAGCATAGTTATGAGAATATCTAGGCATGATCATGTATATAGGCATCACGTCCGTGACAAGTAGATCGAAACGATTCTGCATCTACTACTATTACTCCACTCATTGACCGCTATCCAGCATGCTTCTAGAGTATTAAGCTAAAAATAGAGTAACACTTTAGGCAAGATGACATGATGTAGAGAGATAAATTCATGCAATATGAAATAAACCCCATCTTGTTATCCTCGATGGCAACGATACAATACGTGCCTTTCTGCCCCTTCTGTCATTGGGAAAGGACACCGCAAGATCGAACCCAAAGCTAAGCACTTCTCCCATGGCAAGAACTACCAATCTAGTTGGCCAAACCAAACGGATAATTCGAAGAGACTTGCAAAGATAACCAATTATACATAAAAGAATTCAGAAAAGATTCAAATATTATTCATAGATAGACTTGATCATAAACCCACAATTCATCGGTCTCAACAAACACACCGCAAAAAGAAGAAGATTACATCGAATAGATCTCCACAAGAGAGGGGGAGAACATTGTATTGAGATACAAAAAGAGAGAAGAAGCCATCTAGCTAATAACTATGGACCCGAAGGTCCGAGGTAAACTACTCACACTTCATCGAAGAGGCTATGATGATGTAGAAGCCCTCCGTGATGACGGCCCTCTCCGGCGGAGCTCCGGAACAGGCCCCAAGATGGGATCTCGTGGATACAGAAAGTTGCGGCGGTGGAATTAGGTTTTTGGCTCCGTATCTGTTTGTTTGGGGGTACGTGGGTATATATAGGAGGAAGAAGTACGTCGGTGGAGCTTCGGTGGGCCCACGAGGGTGGGGGCACGCCTGGGGGTGTAGGGCGCGCCCCCCTACCTCGTGCCCACCTCGAAGCTTCCTTGGTGTAGGGTCCAAGTCTCCTGGGTCATATTCGGGAAGAAAATCACGTTCCAGAAAGGATTATTCTGTTTGGACTTCGTTTGATATTCCGTTTCTTCGAAACACTGAAATAGGCAAAAAAACAGCAATTTTGGGCTAGGCTTCCGGTTAATAGGTTGGTCCCAAAAATAATATAAAAGTGGAAAATAAAGTCCAATATAGTCCAAAACAGTAGATAATATAGCATGGAGCAATCAAAAACTATAGATACGTTGGAGACGTATCAGGCATCCCCAAGCTTAATTCCTGCTCGTCCTCGAGTAGGTAAATGATAAAAAGAGAATTTTTGATGCGGAGTGCTACTTGGCATAATTTCAATGCAAAATTTCTTAATTGTGGTGTGAATATTCAGGTTAGGAAGATCCAAGACAAAAGTTCATATTGACATAAAGAATAATAATACTTCAAGCAAACCAACAAAGCAATTATGTTTTCTCAAAGTAACATGGCCAAAGAAAGTTCATCCCTACAAAATCATATAGTTTAGTCATGCTCCATTTTTGTCACACAAGAATGCTCTCGTCATGCACAACCCCGCTGACAAGCCAAGCAATTGTTTCATACCTTAATAATTTCAAACTCATAAACTTTCATGCTATACATGAGCGTGAGCCATGGATATAGCACTATGGGTGGAATAGAATATAATGATGGGGGTTATGTGGAGAAGACAAAAAAGAGAAAGTCTCACATCAACGAGGCTAATCAATGTATGAAAGCTCAAGAAAAGAAACTAAGTGGGTGTGCATCCAACTTGCTTGCTCACGAAGACCTAGGGAACTTGAGGAGGCCCATCGTTGGAATATACAAGCCAAGTTCTATAATGAAAAATTCCCACTAGTATATGAAAGTGACAACATATGAGACTCTCTATATGAAGAACATGGTGCTACTTTGAAGCACAATATATGAGGCTCGCTATATCATGGTGCTACTTTGAAGCACAAGTGTGGAAAAAAAGGATAGTAGCATTGCCCCTTTTTATTTATTTTCTTTTTTTCTAGGCCTTTTTTCTTTGGCCTTTCTCTTTTTTGGGGACAATGCTCTATTGAATGATGATCATCACACTTCTATTTATTTACAACTCAATGATTACAACTCGATACTAGAACAAAGTATGACTCTATATGAATGCCTCCGGCGGTGTACCGGGATATGCAATGAATCAAGAGTGACAAGTATGAAAGAATTATGAACGGTGGCTTTGCCATAAATACTATGTCAACTACATGATCATGCTAAGCAATATGACAATGATGAATGTGTCATGATAAACTGGATGGTGGAAAGTTGCATGGCAATATATCTCGGAATGGCTATGGAAATATCATAATAGGTAGGTATGGTGGCTGTTTTGAGGAAGATATAAGGAGGTTTATGTGTGAAAGAGCGTATCATATCACGGGGTTTGGATGCACCGGCGAAGTTTGCACCAACTCTCAAGGTGAGAAAGGGCAATGCACGGTACCAAAGAGGCTAGCAATGATGGAAGGGTGAGAGTGGTATAATGCATGGACTCAACATTAGTCATAAAGAACTCATATACTTATTGCAAAAATCTACAAGCCATCAAAAACCAAAGTATTACGAGCATGCTCCTAGGGTTATAGATTGGCAGCAAAAGACCATCGCTCGTCCCCGACCGCCACTCATAAGGAGGACAATCAAATAACACCTCATGTTTCAAATTTGTTGCATAACGTTTACCATACATGCATGCTACGGGACTTGCAAACTTTAACTCAAGCACTTCTCAAATTCACAATTACTCTACTAGCATGAGTTTGATATTACTACCTCCATATCTCAAAACAATTATCAAGCATCCAACTTTTCTTAGTATTCAACGCACTCAAAAGAAAGTTTCACAAATCTTGAATATCAAGCATGTTATTATTAAGCAAATTACCATGCTATTAAGACTCTCAAAATAATTTAAGTGAAGCATGAGAGATCAATAGTTTCTTTAAAACAAACCACCACCATGCTCTAAAAGATCTAAGTGAAGCACATAGAGCAAAATTATAATGCTCAAAAGATATAAGTGAAGCACATAGAGCAAAACTACTTAGCTCAAAAGATATAAGTGAAGCACATAGAGTATTCTATCAAATTCCAATTCATGTATGGCTCTCTCAAAAGGTGTGTATAGCAAGGATGATTGTGGCACACTAACAAATAAAGACAAAAATAATAAAAGACGCTCCAAGCAAAACATGTTGGAAATATGCCCTAGAGGCAATAATAAAAGGGTTATTATTATATTTCCTTGTTCATGATAATTGTCTTTTATTCATGCTATAATTGTGTTATCCGGAAATCGTAATACATGTGTGAATACATAGACACCAACATGTCCCTAGTAAGCCTCTAGTTGACTACCTCGTTGATCAACAGATAGTCATGGTTTCCTGACTATGGACATTGGATGTCATTGATAACGGGATCACATCATTAGGAGAATGATGTGATGGACAAGACCTAATCCTAAGCATAGCACAAGATCGTATAGTTCGTTTGCTAGAGCTTTTCCAATGTCAAGTATCTTTTCCTTAGACCACGAGATCGTGTAACTCCCGGATACCATAGGAGTGCTTTGGGTGCGCTAAACGTCACAACGTAACTGGGTGACTATAAAGGTATACTACGGGTATCTCCGAAAGTGTCTGTTGGGTTGACACGGATCGAGACTGGGATTTGTCACTCCGTATGATGGAGAGGTATCTCTGGGCCCACTCGGTAATGCATCATCATAATGAGCTCAAAGTGACCAAGTGTTTGGTCACGGGATCATGCATTACGGTACGAGTAAAGTGACTTGCCGGTAACGAGATTGAACGAGGTATTGGGATACCGACGATCGAATCTCGGGCAAGTAAAATACCGATTGACAAAGAGAATTGTATACGGGGTTGCTTGAATCCTCGACATCGTGGTTCATCCGATGAGATCATCAAGGAGCATGTGGGAGCCAACATGGGTATCCAGATCCCGCTGTTGGTTATTGGCCGGAGAGCCGTCTCGGTCATGTCTACGTGTCTCCCGAACCCGTAGGGTCTACACACTTAAAGTTCGGTGACGCTAGCACTACGGGAAACAGCTAATTTGCCGTCAGTAGGCAGCTTTGCCGTCAGCTTTTCGTCGGGCAAGACGGCAAAGAAAGGGTTTGCCGTCATCAATAGACGGCAAAGAAAAACTGACGGTAAAATATAGTTTGCCGTCTGTGGAAAAAAACACAGATGGCGAAGAGCTCACTTTGCCGTCTGCAATAAGAAACACAGACAGCAAACATCTTTGCCGTCTACATTTTTTATTACAGACGGCAAAATATACACTTTGCCGTCTGTAATAAGAAATTACACACGATAAAGATCTTTGCCGTCTGTGTTTTTTATTGCAGACGGCAAAGTATGCTCTTTGCCGTCTGTAATAAAAATCATAGACGGCAAAGAAGAAGCACATGACGCGGATCGATCCCATGGATCGATGACGTGTCAGCCCATCCAAAACCCACCAGCCCCACCTACCCATCCTGACACACGCACTACCTAGCCAGGCCCACCCACCCACTAACCCACACCCCACCCCACCCACCCACGCACACTACACACCACACACCCACTAACCCACGCCCCACCCCACCCACCCATGCACACTACACACCACACAACACAACCAGCACACTTCCATGGCCGGCGCTGGCGAGCAGGGAGGCAGCGGCCCCGCCTCTAGTCGCTACCGGCGCGGCCGACCCCGCCTCCAGTTGCCTCCGGCCCAGCCGGCCCCTTCGTCGCCCGTCAGCTTCACTGTGCCGGCCTGGTGCCCCTCCAGCGAGTTCGGCCCCGCCTCCACTCGCCTCCGGCGCGCCGGCCCATCGCCCGTCGCGTCCGCTGTGCCGGCCGCGTGCGCCGTCGCCTAGGCGCGGCCGGCCCGTCTCCCATCGCCTCCGCTATGTCGGCCTCCTGTGGCCACCTCCACCCGAAGCATCCGTCAGCGTCCGCCTCACATCGACCCCGGACTCCCACCGGCCGGCCACCATACACCGCGGCCCGAGCTCTTCTCCCTTTCCTCATTTCTTTCCTCTCACGCAAAGTTCTCTCATCTGCAGGAGCTGGTCATGGAGGTCCTTCATGCTGCCGCCGCCCGAGGTCCTGACGTCGCGTGCGACCCTGCGAATCCGGTCAAGGTCGAGCATCCATCGCCGGATCTGATGCCCATGACCCCGTCGAACCTCCCTGCCTCGCCACGCCAGCACCGCCGCACCCCAGCCACACCGCCGGCCCTGTCTTGCGCAGGAGAAGACGAAGACTCGATTGCTTTTTTACAATTTTTTGTAAGGTTCTTCTTGCAAGAAACAAGGACCCATTTATTGTTTCTCTATGTGGAGGTCCTTGATGTAAAGTGTAACCATGGCATATGTATAAGCACTTAAGCAGTTCCTTGTTCGTATGTTTCATTCACCACGTACGTTTCTTCAGTCCACATGTGCATTGTGTATGGATATTGTGTACAGATTAGATATATTTTTTTTATTAAAAAAATATTTGCTTTGCCGTCTGGGCGTACAAGGAAGACGGCCAAGACATAGCGTAACTGACGGCAAAGTACTTGACGCCGTCCGTCAACGCGACTGCTATGTCTGTTGGCATATTTTGCCGTCTGGCTAGTCTGCTGACGGCAAACCATATTGACTGACGGCAAATTCTTTGCCGTCATCCCTACAAACAGCAGATGGCAAAGTATTCTTTGCCGATTAATCTTTGCCGTCTGACTTTGCCATCTGCTTCCTGACGACAAAGTCTTTGCCGTCTGGATTTAGGTCTTTGCCGTCTGTGATCCACAGACGGCAAATTACCTATTTCCTGTAGTGTAGGGTTGTAGAGATATGAGTATGCAGTAACCCGAAAGTTGTTCGGAGTCACGGATGAGATCCCGGACGTCACGAGGAGTTCTGGAATGGTCAGGAGGTGAAGAATTATATATAGGAAGTGCAGTTTCGGCCATCAGGAAAGTTTCGGGGGTCACCGGTATTGTACCGGGACCACCAGAAGGGTCCCGGGGGTCCACCGGGTGGGGCCACCTATCCCGGAGGGCCCCATGGGCAGAAGTGGGAGGGGAACCAGCCCCTAGTGGGCTCGTGCGCCCCCCATGGGCCCCCCTGCGCCTAGGGTTGGAAACCCTAGGGGTGGGGGGCGCCCCACTTGCCTTGGGGGGCACTCCACCCCCTTGGCCGCTGCCCCCCCTTGGGAGATCCAATCTCCAGGGGCCGGCGCCCCCCTAGGGGCCTATTTAAAGGGGGGGAGGGAGGGCAGCCGCACCCTGCATCTTGGCGCCTCCCTCTCCCCTGCTACACCTCTCTCTCTCGCAGAAGCTCGGCGAAGCCCTGCTGCGGTGACTGCTGCATCCACCACCACGCCGTCATGCTGCTGGATCTTCATCAACCTCTCCTTCCCCCTTGCTGGATCAAGAAGGAGGAGACGTCACGCTGACCGTACGTGTGTTGAACGCGGAGGTGCCGTCCGTTCGGTGCTAGGATCTCCGGTGATTTGGATCACGACGAGTACGACTTCCTCAACTCTGTTCTCTTGAACGCTTCCGCTCGCGATCTACAAAGGTATGTAGATGCACTCCGATCACTCGTTGCTAGATGAACTCATAGATGGATCTTGGTGAAACCGTAGAATTTTTTTATTTTCTGCAACGTTCCCCAACAGTGGCATCATGAGCTAGGTCTATGCGTAGTTCTCTTTGCACGAGTAGAACACAATTTGTTGTGGGCGTAGATGTTGTCAACTTTCTTGCCGCTACTAGTCTTATTTTGCTTCAGCGGTATTGTGGGATGAAGCGGCCCGGACCGACCTTACACGTACGCTTATGTGAGACCAGTTCCACCGACTGACATGCACAAGTTGCATAAGGTGGCTAGCGGGTGTCTGTCTCTCCCACTTTAGTTGGAGCGGATTTGACGAAAAGGGTCCTTATGAAGGGTAAATAGAAGTTGACAAATCATGTTGTGGCTTTAACGTAGGTAAGAAAACATTCTTGCTAGAACCCTATTGCAGCCACGTAAAACTTGCAACAACAATTAGAGGACGTCTAACTTGTTTTTGCAGCAAGTGTTTTGTGATGTGATAAGGCCAAAGTTGTGATGAATGATGAATGATATATATGTGATGTATGAGATCATGTTCTTGTAATAGGAATCACGACTTGCATGTCGATGAGTATGACAACCGGCAGGAGCCATAGGAGTTGTCATTATTTTTTGTATGACCTGCGTGTCATTGAGAAACGCCATGTAAATTACTTTACTTTATTGCTAAACGTGTTAGCCGTAGTAGTAGAAGTAATAGTTGGCGAGCAACTTCATGGAGACACGATGATGGAGATCATGATGATGGAGATCATGGTGTCATGCCGGTGACAAGATCATCATGGAGCCCCAAGATGGAGATCAAAGGAGCTATATGATATTGGCCATATCATGTCACTATTATTTGATTGCATGTGATGTTTATCATGTTTTTGCATCTTGTTTACTTAGAACGACGGTAGTAAATAAGATTATCCCTCATAATAATTTCAAGAAAGTGTTCCCCCTAACTGTGCGCCGTTGCGACAGTTCATTGTTTCGAAGCACCACGTGATGATCGGGTGTGATAGATTCCAACGTTCACATACAACGGGTGTAAGACAGATTTACACATGCAAACACTTAGGTTAACTTGACGAGCCTAGCATGTAAAGCCATGGCCTCGGAACACAAGAGACCGAAAGGTCGAACATGAGTCGTATGAAAGATACGATCAACATGGAGATGTTCACCGATGATGACTAGTCCGTCTCACGTGATGATCAGACACGACCTAGTCGAGTTGGATCATGTTTCACTTAGATGACTAGAGGGATGTCTAATCTGAGTGTGAGTTCATTAAATAATTTGATTAGATGAACTTAATTATCATGAACTTAGTCTAAAAATCTTTGCATAAATGTCTTGTAGATCAAATGGCCAACGCTCATGTCAACATGAACTTCAACGCGTTCCTAGAGAAAACCAAGCTGAAAGATGATGGCAGCAACTATACGAACTGGGTCCGGAACCTGAGGATCATCCTCATAGCTTCCAGGAGACAATATGTCCTAGAAGCACCGCTAGGTGAAGCACCCATCCTAGAAAACCAAGACGTTATGAACGCTTGGCAGCAGCGTGTTGATGATTACTCCCTCGTTCAGTGTGGCATGCTTTACAGCTTAGAACCGGGGCTCCAAAAGCGTTTTGAGCAACACGGAGCATATGAGATGTTCGAAGAGCTGAAAATGGTTTTCCAAGCTCATGCCCGGGTCGAGAGATATGAAGTCTCCGACAAGTTCTACAGTTGTAAGATGGAGGAAAATAGTTCTGTCAGTGAGCACATACTCAAGATGTCTGGGTTGCATAACCGCTTGTCCCAGCTGGACATTAACCTCCCAGATGAGGCGGTCATTGACATAATCCTTCAGTCGCTCCCACCTAGCTACAAGAGCTTTGTGATGAACTACAATATGCAGGGGATGGAAAAGACCATTCCTGAAGTATTTGCAATGCTGAAATCAGCGGAGGTAGAAATCAAAAAGGAACATCAAGTGTTGATGGTCAATAAAACCACCAAGTTCAAGAAAGGCAAGGGCAAGAAGAACTTCAAGAAGGACGGAAAGGATGTTGCCGCGCCCGGTAAACCAGTTGCTGGGAAGAAGTCAAAGAATGGACCCAAGCCTGAGACTGAGTGCTTTTATTGCAAGGGGAAGGGTCACTGGAAGCGGAACTGCCCCAAATACTTAGCGGACAAGAAGGCCAGCAACACTAAAGGTATATGTGATATACATGTAATTGATGTGTAACTTACCAGTACTTGTAGTAGCTCCTGGGTATTTGATACCGGTGTCGTTGCTCATATTTGTAACTCAAAGCAGGAGCTGCGGAATAAGCGGAGACTGGCGAAGGACGAGGTGACGATGCGCGTCGGGAATGGTTCCAAGGTCGATGTGATCGCCGTCGGCACGCTACCTCTACATTTACCTACGGGGTTAGTTTTAAACCTCAATAATTGTTATTTAGTGCCAAGTTTGATCATGATCATTGTATCCGGATCTCGTTTGATACGAGATGGCTACTCATTTAAATCTGAGAATAATGGTTGTTCTATTTATATGAGAGATATGTTTTATGGTCATGCTTCGATGGTCAATGGTTTATTCTTAATGAATATCGAACGTTATGTTACACATATTCATAGTGTGAATACCAAAAGATGTAAAGTTGATAACGAGAGTCCCACATACTTGTGGCACTGCCGCCTTGGTTACATTGGTGTCAAGCGCATGAAGAAGCTCCATGCTGAGGGACTTTTAGAGTCTCTCGATTATGAATCATTTGACACATGCGAACCATGCCTCATGGGCAAAATGACCAAGACTCCGTTCTCCGGAACAATGGAGCAAGCAACCAACTTATTGGAAATCATACATACTGATGTGTGCGGTCTAGTGAGCGTTGAGGCTCGCGGAGGATATCGTTATGTTCTCACTTTCACTGATGACTTGAGTAGATATGGGTATGTCTACTTGATGAAACACAAGTCTGAGACCTTTGAAAAGTTAAAGGAATTTCAGAATGAGGTAGAGAATCAATGTGATCGAAAAATAAAGTTCTTGCGATCAGATCATGGAGGAGAATATTTAAGTCACGAATTTGGCACACACTTAAGGAAATGTGGAATCGTTTCACAACTCACGCCGCCTGGAACACCTCAACATAACAGTGTGTCCGAACGTCGTAATCGCACTCTATTAGATATGGTGCGATCTATGATGTCTCTTACTGATTTACCGCTATCATTTGGGGGATACGCTCTAGAGACAGCTACATTCACTTTAAATAGGGAACCGTCTAAATCCGTTGAGACGACACCCTATGAATTATGGTTTGGGAAGAAACCTAAGCTGTCATTTCTAAAAGTTTGGGGATGCGATGCTTATGTCAAAAAACTTCAACCTGAAAAGCTCGAACCCAAGTCGGGAAAATGCGTCTTCATAGGATACCCTAAGGAAACCATTGGGTATACCTTCTACCTTAGATCTGAAGGCAAGATCTTTGTTGCCAAGAACGGATCCTTTCTTGAAAAAGAGTTTCTCTCGAAAGGAGTAAGTGGGAGGAAAGTAGAACTCGATGAAGTACTACCTCTTGAACCGGAAAGTAGTGCAGCTCAGGAAAATGTTCCTGTGGTGCCTACATCCACTGGAGAGGAAATTAATGATGATGATCAAGGTGCTTCGAATCAAGTTGCTACGGAACTTCGTAGGTCCACAAGGACACGTTCCACACCAGAGTGGTATGGTAACCCTGTCCTGGAAATCATGTTGTTAGACAATGGTGAACCTTCGAACTATGAAGAGGCGATGGCGGGCCCAGATTCCAACAAATGGCATGAAGCCATGCAATCCGAGATAGGATCCATGTATGAAAACAAAGTATGGACTTTGACTGATTTGCCCGATGATCGGCGAGCGATAGAAAACAAATGGATCTTGAAGAAGAAGACGGACGCGGATGGTAATGTTACCATCTATAAAGCTCGACTTGTCGCTAAGGGTTATCGGCAAGTTCAAGGGGTTGACTACAATGAGACTTTCTCTCCCGTAGCAAAGCTGAAGTCCGTCCGAATCATGTTAGCAATTACCGCATACTATGATTATGAGATATGGCAAATGGACGTCAAAACGGCATTCCTTAACGGTTATCTTAAGGAAGAACTGTATATGATGCAGCCGGAAGGTTTTGTCGACCCTAAGAATGCTAACAAGGTATGCAAGCTCCAGCGATCCATTTATGGGCTGGTGCAAGCATCTCGGAGTTGGAACATTCGCTTTGATGAGATGATTAAAGCGTTTGGGTTTATGCACACTTATGGAGAAGCCTGCGTTTACAAGAAAGTGAGTGGGAGCTCTGTAGCATTTCTCATATTATATGTAGATGACATACTTTTGATGGGAAATGATATAGAACTTTTGGACAACATTAAGGCCTACTTGAATAAGAGTTTTTCAATGAAGGACCTTGGAGAAGCTGCTTATATATTAGGCATCAAGATCTATAGAGATAGATCAAGACACCTCATATGTCTTTCACAAAGCACATACCTTGATAAGATATTGAAGAAGTTCAATATGGATCAGTCTAAGAAGGGGTTCTTGCCTGTGTTGCAAGGTGTGAAATTGAGCTCAGCTCAATGTCCGACCACGGCAGAAGATATAGAAGAGATGAGTGTCATCCCCTATGACTCATCCATAGGGTCTATTATGTATGCCATGCTGTGTACCAGACCTGATGTAAACCTTGCCGTAAGTTTGGTAGGAAGGTACCAAAGTAATCCTGCAAGGAACACTAGACAGCGGTCAAGAATATCCTGAAGTACCTGAAAAGGACTAAGGACATGTTTCTCGTTTATGGAGGTGATGAAGAGCTCGTCGTAAAGGGTTACGTCGACGCTAGCTTCGACACAGATCTGGATGACTCTAAGTCACAAACCGGATACGTGTATATGTTGAATGGTGGAGCAGTAAGCTGGTGGAGCAGTAAGATAGTGCAGCTGCAAGCAGAGCATCGTGGCGGGATCTACATGTGAAGCGGAGTACATGGCAGCCTCGGAGGCATCGCATGAAGCAATTTGGGTGAAGGAGTTCATCACCGACCTAGGAGTCATACCCAATGCGTCGGGGCCGATCAAACTCTTATATGACAACACTGGAGCTATAGCACTTGCCAAGGAGCGCAGGTTTCACAAGAAGACCAGGCACATCAAGCGTCGCTTCAACTCCATTCGTGAAAATGTTCAAGATGGAGACATAGAAATCTGCAAAGTGCATACGGATCTGAATGTCGTAGATTCATTGACTAAACCTCTTCCGCGAGCAAAACATGATCAACACCAGAACTCTATGGGTGTTCGATTCATCACAATGTAACTAGATTATTGACTCTAGTGCAAGTGGGAGACTACTGGAAATATGCCCTAGAGGCAATAATAAAAGGGTTATTATTATATTTCCTTGTTCATGATAATTTTCTTTTATTCATGCTATAATTGTGTTATCCGTAAATCGTAATACATGTGTGAATACATAGACACCAACATGTCCCTAGTAAGCCTCTAGTTGACTAGCTCGTTGATCAACAGATAGTCATGGTTTCCTGACTATGGACATTGGATGTCATTGATAACGGGATCACATCATTAGAAGAATGATGTGATGGACAAGACCCAATCCTAAGCATAGCACAAGATCGTATAGTTCGTTTGCTAGAGCTTTTCCAATGTCAAGTATCTTTTCCTTAGACCATGAGATCGTGTAACTCCCGGATACCGTCGGAGTGCTTTGGGTGTGCCAAACGTCACAACGTAACCGGGTGACTATAAAGGTATACTACGGGTATCTCCGAAAGTGTCTGTTGGGTTGACACGGATCGAGACAGGGATTTGTCACTCCATATGACGGAGAGGTATCTCTGGGCCCACTTGGTAATGCATCATCATAATGAGCTCAAAGTGACCAAGTGTTTGGTCACGGGATCATGCATTACGGTACGAGTAAAGTGACTTGCCGGTAACGAGATTGAACGAGGTATTGGGATACCGACGATCGAATCTTGGGCAAGTAAAATACCGATTGACAAAGGGAATTGTATACGGGGTTGCTTGAATCCTCGACATCGTGGTTCATCCGATGAGATCATCGAGGAGCATGTGGGAGCCAACATGGGTATCCAGATCCCGCTGTTGGTTATTGGCCGGAGCGCCGTCTCGGTCATGTCTACGTGTCTCCCGAACCCGTAGGGTCTACACACTTAAGGTTCGGTGACGCTAGGGTTGTAGAGATATGAGTATGCGGTAACCCGAAAGTTGTTCGGAGTCCCGGATGAGATCCTGGACGTCACGAGGAGTTCCGGAATGGTCTGGAGGTGAAGAATTATATATATGAAGTGCAGTTTCGGCCATCGGGAAAGTTTCGGGGGTCACCGATATTGTACCGGGACCACCGGAAGGGTCCCGGGGGTCCACCGGGTGGGGCCACCTACCTCGGAGGGCCCCATGGGCTGAAGTGGGAGGGGAACCAGCCCCTGGTGGGCTGGTGCGCCCCCCATGGGTCCCCTGCGCCTAGGGTTGGAAACCCTAGGGGTGGGGGGCGCCCCACTTGCCTTGGGGGGCACTCCACCCCCTTGGCCGCTGCCCCCTTGGGAGATCCAATCTCCAGGGGCCGGCGCCCCCCCTAGGGGCCTATTTAAAGGGGGGGAGGGAGGGCAGCCGCACCCTGCATCTTGGCGCCTCCCTCTCCCCTGCTACACCTCTCTCTCTCGCAGAAGCTCGGCGAAGCCCTGCTGCGGTGACTGCTGCATCCACCACCACGCCGTCGTGCTGCTGGATCTTCATCAACCTCTCCTTCCCCCTTGCTGGATCAAGAAGGAGGAGACGTCACGCTGACCGTACGTGTGTTGAACGCGGAGGTGCCGTCCGTTCGGCGCTAGGATCTCCGGTGATTTGGATCACGACGAGTACGACTCCCTCAACACTATTCGGTGATTAGGAGGAATAGATCTAAGCTTTAAAGAATCAACTTCAAGAGAAATTCTATCAATGTTCCTAGCCAAATCATCAACTTTAAGCAATTTCTCTTCAAGCAAAGCATTAAAATTCTTTGTGAATTCATAAACTCTTTAACACTATTCTCAAATTCAGAGGGCGTCTTATTATAATTTCCATAAGAGTTGTTGTAGGAATTCCCATAATTGTTAGAAGGATTATTAAGATATGGCCTA
Organism: Aegilops umbellulata; assembly: GCA_032464435.1. Lineage (NCBI taxonomy): Eukaryota > Viridiplantae > Streptophyta > Magnoliopsida > Poales > Poaceae > Aegilops > Aegilops umbellulata. The sequence continues at coordinate 54,960,889 of CP136058.1, forward strand.
GGATTAAAATTCCCTCTATATGCATTGTTACCAAAATTATTCCTACCAACAAAATTCACATCCATAGAATCATTGTTATTCTCAATCAAAGTAGACAAAGACATATCATTTGGATCAGAAGAAACACTCTTAGTAGCAAATTATTTCATAAGTTCATCCATCTTTCCACTCAAAACATTGATTTCTTCTATTGCATGCACTTTTTATTAGAAGATCTTTCAGTATGCCATTGATAATAATTAACCATAATATTATCTAAGAGTTTAGTAGCATCTCCTAAAGTGATTTCCATAAAAGTGCCTCCCGCGGCCGAATCTAAAAGATTTCTAGAAGCAAAATTCAATCCGGCATAAAACTTTTGTATGATCATCCAAGAGTTCAAACCATGCGTAGGACAATTACGTATCATTAATTTCATTCTCTCCCAAGCTTGTGCAACATGTTCATGATCAAGTTGCTTAAAATTCATAATATCATTTCTAAGAGAGATAATCTTAGCGGGAGGAAAATACTTAGAGATAAAAGCATCTTTGCACTTGTTCCAAGAATCAATACTATTTTTAGGCAAAGACGAAAACCAAGCTTTAGAACGATCTCTAAGAGAAAAAGGAAATAGCTTCAATTTAACGACATCATTATCGACATCTTTTTTCTTTTGCATATCACATAAATCAAGGAAGCTATTCAGATGAGTAGCGGCATCTTCACTAGGAAAGCCGGCGAATTGATCTTTCATAACAAGATTCAACAAAGCAGTATTTATTTCACAAGATTCAGTATTGGCAAGAGGAGCAATCGGAGTGCTAAGGAAATCATTATTGTTGGTATTGGTGAAGTCACACAATTTAGTAGTACCTTGAGCCATCGCGACAAACAAGCAATCCAACACACGAGCAAACAAAAGGCAAGCGAGAAAAAGGCAAACGGAGAAGGAGAAGGAGAAGGAAAAGGAGGAGGCGAAAGGGAGGGCGAATAAAACGGCAAGGGTGAAGTGGGGGAGAGGAAAACAAGAGGCAAATGACAACTAATGTAGTGCGAGAGATAGGGATTGTAATGGGTACTTGGTATGTTGACTTTTAGCATAGACTCCCCGGCAACAGCGCCAGAAATTCTTCTTGCTACCTCTTGAGCTTGCGTTGGTTTTCCCCGAAGAGGAGAGTATGAGGCAGCAGAGTAGCGTAAGTATTTCCCTCGGTTTTTGAGAACCAAGGTATCAATCCAGTAGGAGGCCACGCTCAAGTCCCTCGTACCTGCACAAAACGATAGCTACTCGCAACCAACACGATTAGGGGTTGTCAATCCCTTCACGGTCACTTACGAGAGTGAGATCTGATAGAGATAATATTTTGGTATTTTTGGTATAGAGATGCAAAGTAAAAAGTAAAAGGCAAAGTAAAAAAGCAAAGCGAGATTAAAGTAATGGAGATTGATATGATGAGAATAGACCCGGGGGCCATAGGTTTCACTAGTGGCTTCTCTCAAGAGCATAAGTATTCTACGGTGGGTGAACAAATTACTGTTGAGCAATTGACAGAAATGAGCATAGTTATGAGAATATCTAGGCATGATCATGTATATAGGCATCACGTCCGTGACAAGTAGATCGAAACAATTCTGCATCTACTACTATTACTCCACTCATCGACCGCTATCCAGCATGCATCTAGAGTATTAAGTTAAAACAGAGTAACACTTTAAGCAAGATGACATGATGTAGAGAGATAAATTCATGCAATATGAAATAAACCCCATCTTGTTATCCTCGATGGCAACGATACAATGCGTGCCTTGCTGCCCCTTCTGTCACTGGGAAAGGACACCGTAAGATCGAACCCAAAGCTAAGCACTTCTCCCATGACAAGAACTACCAATCTAGTTGGCCAAACCAAACGGATAATTCGAAGAGACTTGCAAAGATAACCAATCATACATAAAAGAATTCAGAAAAGATTCAAATATTATTCATAGATAGACTTGATCATAAACCCACAATTCATCGGTCTCGACAAACACACCGCAAAAAAAAGAAGATTACATCGAATAGATCTCCACAAGAGAGGGGGAGAACATTGTATTGAGATCCAAAAAGAGAGAAGAAGCCATCTAGCTAATAACTATGGACCCGAAGGTCCGAGGTAAACTACTCACACTTCATCGGAGAGGCTATGATGATGTAGAAGCCCTCCGTGATGACGACCCTCTCTGGCAGAGCTTCGGAACAGGCCCCAAGATGGGATCTCGTGGATACAGAAAGTTGCGGAGGTGGAATTAGGTTTTTGGCTCCGTATCTGTTCGTTTGGGGGTACGTGTGTATATATAGGAGGAACAAGTATGTCGGTGGAGCTTCAGTGGGCCCACGAGGGTGGGGCGCGCCTGGGGGTGTAGGGCGCGCCCCTACCTCGTGCCCACCTCGAAGCTTCCTTGGCGTACGGTCCAAGTCTCCTGGGTCATATTCGGGAAGAAAATCACGTTCCAGAAAGGATTATTCTGTTTGGACTCCGTTTGATATTCCGTTTCTTTGAAACACTGAAATAGGCAAAAAAAAACAACAATTCGGGGCTGGGCCTCCGGTTAATAGGTTAGTCCCAAAAATAATATAAAAGTGGAAAATAAAGCCCAATATAGTCCAAAACAGTAGATAATATAGCATGGAGCAATCAAAAATTATAGATACATTGGAGTCGTATCACTACAATGCTCGACTTGTCGCAAAAGGTTCTCGACAAGTTCAGTGGATTGACTACGATGAGACCTTCTCACCCGTAGTGATGCTTAAGTCTGTCCGAATCATGTTAGCAATTGCCGCATTTTATGATTATGAAATTTGGTAGATGGATGTCAAAACTGCATTCCTGAATGGATTTCTGGAAGAAGAGTTGTATATGATGCAGCCGGAAGGTTTTGTCGATCCAAAGGGAGCTAACAAAGTATGCAAGCTCCAGCGATCCATTTATGGACTGGTGCAAGCCTCTCGGAGTTGGAATAAACGCTTTGATAGTGTGATCAAAGCATTTGGTTTTATATAGACTTTTGGAGAAGCCTGTATTTACAAGAAAGTGAGTGGGAGCTCTGTAGCATTTCTGATATTATATGTGGATGACATATTGCTGATCGGAAATAATATAGAATTTCTGGATAGCATAAAGGGATACTTGAATAAGAGTTTTTAAATGAAAGACCTCGGAGAAGCTGCTTACATATTGGGCATTAAGATCTATAGAGATAGATCAAGACGCTTAATTGGACTTTCACAAAGCACATACCTTGACAAAGTTTTGAAGAAGTTCAAAATGGATCAGGCAAAGAAAGGGTTCTTGCCTGTGTTACAAGGTGTGAAGTTGAGTAAGACTCAATGCCCGACCGCTGCAGAAGATAGAGAGAAAATGAAAGATGTTCCCTATGCTTCAGCCATAGGCTCTATCATGTATGCAATGTTGTGTACCAGACCTGATGTGTGCCTTGCTATAAGTCTAGCAGGGAGGTACCAAAGTAATCCCGGAGTGGATCACTGGACAGCGGGCAAGAACATCCTGAAGTACCTGAAAAGGACTATGGATATGTTTCTCGTATATGGAGGTGATAAAGAGCTCATCGTAAATGGTTACGTTGATGCAAGCTTTGACACTGATCCGGACGATTCTAAATCGCAAACCGGATACGTGTTTACATTAAACGGTGGAGCTGTCAGTTGGTGCAGTTCTAAACAAAGCGTCGTGGCGGGATCTACAAGTGAAGCGGAGTACATAGCTGCTTCGGAATCAGCAAACAAAGGAGTCTGGATGAAGCAGTTAATATCCGATCTAAGTGCCATACCTAGTGCATCGGGTCTAATGAAAATCTTTTGTGACAATACTGGTGCAATTGCCTTGGCAAAGGAATCCAGATTTCACAAGAGAACCAAGCACATCAAGAGACGCTTCAATTCCATCCGGGATCTAGTCAAGGTGGGAGACATAGAGATTTGCAAGATACATACGGATCTGAATGTTGTAGACCCGTTGACTAAGCCTCTTCCACGAGCAAAACATGATCATCACCAAGGCTCCATGGGTGTTAGAATCATTACTGCGTAATCTAGATTACTGACTCTAGTGCAAGTGGGAGACTGAAGGAAATATGCCCTAGAGGCAATAATAAAGTTATTATTTATTTCATTATATCATGATAAATGTTTATTATTCATGCTAGAATTGTATTAACCGGAAACATAATACTTGTGTGAATACATAGACAAACAGAGTGGCACTAGCATGCCTCTACTTGACTAGCTCGTTGATCAAAGATGGTTATGTTTCCTAACCATAGACATGAGTTGTCATTTGATTAACAGGATCACATCATTAGGAGAATGATGTGATTGACTTGACCCATTCCTTTAGCTTAGCACTTGATCGTTTAGTATGTTGCTGTTGCTTTCTTCATGACTTATACATGTTCCTATGACTATGAGATTATGCAACTCCCGTTTACCGGAGGAACACTTTGTGTGTTACCAAATATCACAACGTAACTGGGTGATTATAAAGGAGCTCTACAGGTGTCTCCGAAGGTACATGTTGGGTTGGCGTATTTTGAGATTAGGATTTGTCACTCCGATTGTCGGAGAGGTATCTCTGGGCCGTCACGGTAATGCACATCACTTAAGCCTTGCAAGCAATGCAACTAATGAGTTAGTTGCGAGATGATGTATTATGGAACGAGTAAACAGACTTGCCAGTAACGAGATTGAACTAGGTATTGAGATATCGACGATCGAATCTCGGGCAAGTAACATATCGATGACAAAGGGAACAACGTATGTTGTTATGCGGTTTAACCGATAAAGATCTTCGTAGAATATGTGGGAGCCAACATGAGCATCCAGGTTCCGCTATTGGTTATTGACCAGAGATGTGTCTCGGTCATGTCTACATTGTTCTCGAACTCGTAGGGTCCGCACGCTTAATGTTACGATGACAGTTTCATTATGAGTTTATATGTTTTTGATGTACCGAAGGTTGTTCGGAGTCCCGGATGTGATCACGGACATGACGAGGAGTCTCGAAATGGTCGAGACATAAAGATTGATATATTGGAAGCGTACATTTGGATACCGAAATCATTCCGGGTGAAATCGGGATTTTACCGGAGTACCGGGGGGTTACCGGAACCCCCCCCCCCCCGGTGTTGGAAATATGCCCTAGAGGCAATAATAAATTAGTTATTATTATATTTCCTTGTTCATGATAATCGTTTATTATCCATGCTAGAATTCTATTGATAGGAAACTCAGATACATGTGTGGATACATAGACAACACCATGTCCCTAGTAAGCCTCTAGTTGACTAGCTCGTTGATCAATAGATGGTTACGGTTTCCTGACCATGGACATTGGATGTCATTGATAATGGGATCACATCATTAGAAGAATGATGTGATGGACAAGACCCAATCCTAAGCATAGCACAAGATCGTGTAGTTCGTATGCTAAAGCTTTTCTAATGTCAAGTATCATTTCCTTAGACCATGAGATTGTGCAACTCCCGGATACCGTAGGAATACTTTGGGTGTGCCAAACGTCACAACGTAACTGGGTGGCTATAAAGGTGCACTACGGGTATCTTCGAAAGTGTTTGTTGGGTTGGCCCGAATCGAGACTGGGATTTGTCACTCCACGTGACGGAGAGGTATCTCTGGGCCCACTCGGTAGGACATCTTCATAATGTGCACAATGTGATCAAGGAGTTGATCACGGGATGATGTGTTTACCGAATGTTGTTTGGAGTCCCGGATGAGATCTCGGACGTCAAGAGGAGTTCCGGAATGGTCCGGAGGTAAAGATTTATATATGGGAAGTCCTGTTTTGATCACCGGAAAAGTTTCGGGTGCTATCGGTAACGTACCGGTCCCACCGGGTGGGTCCCGGGGGTCCACCAGGTGGGGCTACCTACCCCAGAGGGCTGCGTGGGCCAAGTGTGAGAGGGGACCAGCCCCAGGTGGGCTGGTGCACCCCCACCAGGGCCCAAGGCAAAGAGAGAAGGGAAAGGGGGGAAACCCTAGGCTCAGATGGGCCTAAGGCCCACCTAGTGGTGCGCCCCCCTCTCTCCCCCTTGGCCGCCCCCTAGATGGGATCTAGGGCTGGCCGCCACCCCTAGGGGTGGAAACCTAGGTGGGGGTGCAGCCCTTCCCTTTACCCTACATATAGTGGGGGTTTTGGGGCTGCCATACACACGAGAACATCTCCCTCTTGGCGCAGCCCTACCCCTCTCCCTCCTCGTCTCTTGCGGTGCTTGGCGAAGCCCTGCTGGATTGCCACGCTCCTCCACCACCACCACACCGTCGTGCTGCTGCTGGACGGAGTCTTCCCCATCCTCTCCCTCTCTCATTGCTGGATTAAGGCGTGGGAGACGTCACCGGGCTGCACGTGTGTTGAACGCGGAGGCGCCGTGGTTCGGCGCTTAGATCAGAATCAACCGCGATCTGAATCGCTATGAGTACGACTCCTTCATCCGCTTTCTTGAACGCTTCCGCTTAGCGATCTACAAGGGTATGTAGATGCACTCTCCTTCCCTCGTTGCTAGATTACTCCATAGATTGATCTTGGTGTTGCGTAGAAAATTTTGAATTTCTGCTACGTTCCCCAACAGTGGTTCTGCTACGTTCCCCAACAGTGGTATCAGAGCCAGGTTTATGCATAGTTTCTATGCATGAGTAGAACACAAGTTGTTGTGGGCGTTGATTTTGTTCAATATGCTTACCGTTACTAGTCCAATCTTGTTTCGACAGTATTGTGGGATGAAGCGGCCCGGACCGACCTTACACGTACACTTACGTGAGATAGGTTCCACCGACTGACATGCACTAGTTGCATAAGGTGGCTAGCGGGTGCCAGTCTCTCCCACTTTAGTCGGATCGGATTCGATGAAAAGGGTCCTTATGAAGGGTAAATAGCAATTTACATATCACGTTGTGGTTTTGCGTAGGTAAGAAACGTTCTTGCTAGAAACCCATAGCAACCACTTAAAACATGCAAACAACAATTAGAGGACGTCTAACTTGTTTTTGCAGGGTATGCTATGTGATGTGATATGGCCAAAAAGGATGTGATGAATGATATATGTGATGTATGAGATTGATCATGTTCTTATAATAGGAATCACGACTTGCATGTCGATGAGTATGACAACCGGCAGGAGCCATAGGAGTTGTCTTAATTTATTTATGACCTGCGTGTCAACATAAACGTCATGTAATTACTTTACTTTATTGCTAACCGTTAGCTATAGTAGTAGAAGTAATAGTTGGCGAGACAACTTCATGAAGACACGATGATGGAGATCATGATGATGGAGATCATGGTGTCATGCCGGTGACGATGATGATCATGGAGCCCCGAAGATGGAGATCAAAAGGAGCAAAATGATATTGGCCATATCATGTCACTTTTGATTGCATGTGATGTTTATCATGTTTATGCATCTTATTTGCTTAGAATGACGGTAGTAAATAAGATGATCCCTCATTAAAATTTCAAAAAAGTGTTCCCCCTAACTGTGCACCGTTGCAAAAGTTCGTTGTTTTGAAGCACCACGTGATGATCGGGTATGATAGATTCTAACATTCACATACAACGGGTGTAAGCCAGATTTACACACGCGAAACACTTAGGTTGACTTGACAAGCCTAGCATGTACAGACATGGCCTCGGGACACAAGAGACCGAAAGGTCGAGCATGAGTCCTATGGCAGATACGATCAACATGAAGATGTTCACCGATGATGACTAGTCCGTCTCACGTGATGATCGGACACGCCCTAGTTGACTCGGATCATGTAATCACTTAGATAACTAGAGGGATGTCTATCTGAGTGGGAGTTCTACTGTTTAGATATGTTCCTAGAGAAAATTTAGTTGAAAGTTGATAGTAGCAATTATGCGGACTAGGTCCGTAAACTGAGGATTGTCCTTGTTGCTTTGTAGTAGGCTTACGTCCTTTATGCACCGCTCGGTGTGCTGAACCTCGAACGTCGTCTCTGGATGTTGAGAACATCTGACATACACGTTTTGATAACTACGTGATAGTTCAGTAATGTTAAACGGTTTAGAGTTGAGGCACCAAAGATGATTTCGAAACGTCGCAGAACATATGAGATGTTTCGAGGGCTGAAATTGGGATTTCAGGCTCGTGCCCACGTCAAGAGGTATAAGACCTTCAACGATTTTCTTAGCCTACAAACTAAGGGAGAAAAGCTCAATCGTTGAGCTTGTGCTCAGATTGTCTGAGTACAACAATCACTTGAATCGAGTGGGAGTTGATCTTCCACATGAGATAGTGATGTTTCTCCAAAGTCATTGCCACCAAGCTGCTAGAGCTTCGTGATGAACTATAACATATCGGGGATAGATATGATGATCCTTGAGGTATTCGCGATGCTTGACACCACGAAAGTAGAAGTCAAGTAGGAGCATAAATTGTTGATGGTTAGTTAAAAACCACTAGTTTCAAGAAGGGCAAGGGCAAGAAAGGGATACTTCATGAAACGACAAGTCAGTTGCTGCTCAAGTGAAGAAACCCAAAGTTGAACCCAAGCCCGAGACTAAGTTCTTCTGTAATAAGGGAAACAGCCACTAGAGCAGAATTACCCTAGATACTTGGTAGATGAGAAGGCTGGCAAGGTCGATAGAAGTATATTGGATATACATTGTGTTAATGTGTACTTTACTAGTACTCCTAGTAGCACCAGGGTATTAGATACCGGTTCGGTTGCTCGAAATAAAAGCTACGGAATAAACGGAGACTAGCTAAAGGTGAGATGACGATATGTGTTGGAAGAGTTTCCAAGCTTGATGTGATCAAGCATCGCATACTCCCTCTACTATCGAGATTGGTGTTAGACCTAAATAATTGTTATTTGGTGTTTGCGTTGAGCATAGACACGATTGGATTATGTCTATCACAATACGGTCATTCATTTAAGGAGAATAATAGTTACTCTATTTATTTGAATAATACCTTCAATGGTCTTGCACCTAAAATGAATGGTTTATTGAATCTCAGTCATAGTGATACACATGTTCATGCCAAAAGATATAAGATAGTAATGATAGTACCACCTACTTATGGCACTTCCATGTAAGTCATATTGGTATAAAACGCATGAAGAAGCTCCATGTTGATGGATCTTTGGACTCACTCATTTTTTTGAAAAGATTGAGACATGTGAACCATGTCTATTGGTATATACGCATGAAGAAACTCCATGCAGATGGACCGTTTGGACTCACTTGGTTTTGAATCGCTTGAGACATGCAAACCATACCACATGGGCAAGATGACTGAAAGCTTCGGTTTCAGTAAAATGGAACAAGAAAGCAACTTGTTGGAAGTAACACATTTTGATGTGTGCAGTCCAATAAGTGCTGAGGCACGTAGTGGATATCATTATGCTCTTACTTCACAGATGATTTAAGTAGATACTGAGTATATTTACTTGATGAAACACAAGTCTGAATTATTGAATGGTTCAAGTAATTTTAGAATGAAGTTGAAGATCGTCGTGACAAGAGGATAAAAAAAATCTATGATATGATCATAGAGATGAATATCTGAGTTGCGAGTTTGGTACACAATTGAGACATTGTGGAAATTGTTTCACAACTAGTACCGCCTGGAACACCATAGTGTGATGGTGTGTCCGAACATCATAACTGCACCCTATTGGATATGATGCATACCATGATGTCTCTTATCGAATTACCACGATAGTTTATGGGTTAGGCATTAGAGACAACCACATTCACCTTAAATAGGGCACCACGTAATTCCGATGAGATGACACCGTATGAACTATGGTTTAGAGAATCCTAAGCTGTCGTTTCTTAAAAGTTTGGGGCTACGACGCTTATGTGAAAAAGTTTCAGGCTGATAAGCTCGAACCCAAAGCGGATGAATGCATCTTCATAGAATACCTAAAACAGTTGGGTATACCTCCTGTCTCAGATCCGAAAGCAATAGATTGTTTCTAGAATCGGGTCCTTTCTCAAGGAAAAGTTTCTCTCGAAAGAATTGAGTGGGAGGATGGTGGAGACTTGATGAGGTTATTGAACCATCACTTCAACTAGTGTATAGCAGGGCACAAAGAGTTATTCCTGTGGCACCTACACCAATTGAAGTGGAAGCTTATGATATTGATCATGAGACTTCGGATCAAGTCACTCCCAAATCTCATAGGACGACAAGGATGCGTACTACTTCAGAGTGGTACGTAATCCTGTCTTGGAAGTCATGTTGCTAGACAACAATGAACCTACGAGCTATGGAGAAGCGATGGTGGGCCCGGATTCTGATGAATGGCTCGAGGCTCGATGGTCGTAAGGCTGTTGAGTACAGATGGATTTTAGAAGGAAGACGGACAATGATGGTAAGTGTCACCATTAAGAAAGCTCGACTTGTCGTTAAGATGTTTTCCGACAAGTTCAAGGAGTTGACTGCGATGAGACTTTCTCACTCGTAGCGATGCTTAAGAGTCTGTTGGAATTATATTAGTAGTCACTGCATTATTTATGAAATCTTGCAAATAGGATGTCAAAACATTGTTTCCTCATGATTTTCTTGAGGAAAGCTTGTATGTGATACAACCAGAAGGTTTTAACAATCCTGAAAGATGCTAACAAGCATGCAAAGCTCCAGCAATCCTTCTAAGGACTGGAGTAAGCATCTCGGAGTTGGAATATACGCTTTAATGATGATCAAAGATTTTGGGTTTATACAAAGTTTATGAGAAACTTGTATTTCCAAAGAAGTGAGTGGGAGCACTATAGAATTTCTTATGAGTATATGTTGTTGACATATTGTTGATCGGAAATGATGTAGAATTTCTGGAAAGCATGCAGAGTTATTTGAAAAGTGTTTTTCAATGGAAAACCTGGATTAGGCTACTTGAGTATTGAGCATTAAGATCTATAAGGATAGATCAAAACACTTAATAGTACTTTCAAATGAATACATACCGTGACAAGATTTTGAAGGAGTACAAAATGGATCGGCAAAGAAAGAGTTCTTGGCTGTGTTATAAGGTGTGAACATTGAGTAAGACTCGAAACCTGACCGCGGCAGAATAGAGAGAAAGGACGAAGGTCGTCCCCTATGCTTTAGACGTAGGCTCTATAGTATGCTATGCTGTGTACCGCACCTGAAGTGTGCCTTGCCATGAAGGGGTACAAGAGTGATCCAAGAATGGATCACAGCACAACGGTCAAAGTTATCCTTAGTAACTAGTGGACTAAGGAATTTTCTCGATTATGGAGGTGGTAAAAGAGTTCGTCGTAAAGGGTTACGCCAATGCAAACTTTGACACTAATCCAGATTATTCTGAGTAGTAAACTGGATTCATATAGTAGAACAGTTATTTGTAATAGCTCCAAATAGAGCGTGGTAGCTGCATCTAGGAGATGACATAGAGATTTGTAGAGCACACACGGATCTGAAAGGTTCAGACCCATTGACTATAACATCTCTCACAAGCATAACATGATCAAACCGAGAACTCATTGAGTGTTAATCACATGGTAATGTGAACTAGATTATTGACTCTAGTAAACTCTTTGGGTGTTAGTCACATGGGGATGTGACCTTGAGTGTTAATCACATAGCGATGTGAACTGGATTATTGACTCTAGTGCAAGTGGGAGACTGTTGGAAATATGCCCTAGAGGCAATAATAAATTAGTTTTTATTATATTTCCTTGTTCATCATAATCGTTTATTATCCATGCTAGAATTGTATTGATAGGAAACTCAGATACATGTGTGGATACATAGACAACACCATGTCCCTAGTAAGCCTCTAGTTGACTAGCTCGTTAATCAATAGATGGTTACAGTTTCCTAACCATGGACATTGGATGTCATTGATAAAAGCATAGCACAAGATTGTGTAGTACGTATGCTCAAGCTCTTCTAATGTCAAGTATCATTTCCTTAGACCATGAGATTGTGCAACTCCCAGATACCGTAGGAATACTTTGGGTGTGCCAAACGTCACAACGTAACTGGGTGGCTATAAAGGTGCACTACGGGTATCTTCGAAAGTGTCTGTTGGGTTGGCCCGAATCGTGACTGGGATTTGTCACTCCGTGTGACGGAGAGGTATCTCTGGGCCCACTCGGTAGGACATCATCATAATGTGCACAATGTGATCAAGGAGCTGATCACGGGATGATGTGTTACGGAATGAGTAAATAGACTTGCCGGTAACGAGATTGAACAAGGTATCGGGATACCGACGATCGAATCTCGGGCAAGTACAATACCGCTAGACAAAGGGAATTGTATACAGGATTGATTGAATCCTCGACATCGTGGTTCATCCGATGAGATCATCGTGGAACATGTGGGAACCAACATGGGTATCCAGATCCCGCTGTTGGTTATTGACCGGAGAACGTCTCGATCATGTCTGCATGGTTCCCGAATCCGTAGGGTCTACACACTTAAGGTTCGATGACGCTAGGGTTATAAAGGAAGTTTATATGTGGTTACCGGATGTTGTTCGGAGTCCCGGATGAGATCCCGGACGTCACGAGGAGTTTCGGAATGGTCCGGAGGTAAAGATTTATATAAGGGAAGTCCTGTTTTGATCACCGGAAAAGTTTCGGGTGCTATCGGTAACGTACCGAGACCACCGGGAGGGTCCCGGGGGTTAACCAGGTGGGGCTACCTACCCCAGAGGGCTGCGTGGGCCAAGTGTGAGAGGGGACCAGCCCCAGGTGGGCTGGTGCGCCCCCCACCAGGGCCCAAGGCAAAGAGAGAAGGGAAAGGAGGAAAACCCTAGGCTCAGATGGGCCTAAGGCCCACCTAGTGGTGCGCCCCCCTCTCTCCCCTTTGGCCGCACCCTAGATGGGATCTAGGGCTGGCCGCCACCCCTAGGGGTGGAAACCTAGATGGGGGCGCAGCCCATCCCTTTCCCCTATATATAGTGGGGGTTTTGGGGCTGCCATACACACGAGAACATCTCCCTCTTGGCGCAGCCCTACCCCTCTCCCTCCTCGTCTCTTGCAGTGCTTGGCGAAGCCCTGCTGGATTGCCACGCTCCTCCACCACCACCACGCCGTCGTGCTGCTGCTGGACGGAGTCTTCCCCAACCTCTCCCTCTCTCCTTGCTGGATCAAGGCGTGGGAGACGTCACCGGGCTGCACGTGTGTTGAACGCGGAGGCGCCGTGGTTCGGCGCTTAGATCAGAATCAACCGCGATCTGAATCGCTATGAGTACGACTCCTTCATCCGCGTTCTTGAACGCTTCCGCTTAGCGATCTACAAGGGTATGTAGATGCACTCTCCTTCCCTCGTTGCTAGATTACTCCATAGATTGATCTTGGTGTTGCGTAGAAAATTTTGAATTTTTGCTACGTTCCCCAACACCCCGGGGGTTAATGGGCCTACATGGGCCCTAAGGGAGAAGAGGAGGGCTGGCCAGGGCAGGCCGCGCGCCCCCTCCCCCCTAGTCCGAATAGGACAAGGAGGGGGGCACCCCCTTTCCTCTTTCCCCCTTCCCCTTTCCTTCTCCAACAAGGCAAGAGGGGGGAGTCCTGCTCCCGGTAGGAGTAGGACTCCTCCAGGCGCACCCCTAGGGGCGGGCCGCACCTCCCCCCTCCCTCCTTTATATACGGGGGCAAGGGGGCACCCTATGACACACAAGTTGATCTTCGTGATCGTTCCTTAGCCGTGTGCGGTGCCCCCTTCCACCATATTCCACCTCGGTCATATCGTAGTGGTGCTTAGGCGAAGCCCTGCGACGGTAGAACATCAGGATCGTCACCACACCATCGTGCTGACGGAACTCTTCCCCGACACTTTGCTGGATCGGAGTCCGGGGATCGTCATCGAGCTGAACGTGTGCTAGAACTCGGAGGTGCCGTAGTTTTGGTGCTTGATCGGTCGGGCCGTGAAGACGTACGACTACATCAACTGCGTTGTCATAACGCTTCCGCTTTCGGTCTACGAGGGTACATGGACAACACTCTCCCCTCTCGTTGCTATGCATCACCATGATCTTGCGTGTGCGTAGGAATTTTTTTGAAATTACTACGTTCCCCAACAGCTCTCCGGCGGGCACACCATTGCGGTGGTGGTGGCTCAACTCCCGGGTTGTGTGGGCAACATGAGGTGCTGCGTCGGGTAGCTCAAACGTGCCCCCTCCCCTGGAAGGGCGGCGTACCAATCTGGATCTGGTGTTCTGTCATCACCGCGCTCCTCCTGGAGGCCTTGTAGTGGCACGAACGAGTTGCCGAGCGAAAGCACCGTGCCTTGGTGCCGACGAAGGCGACACCCGAGGGTGCCGCCATCTTCTTGAAGATGTCGTGGTGGTTCTTCTCTCCGTGTCAGGACTCCGAGTGAAGACCTGTGTCATGAGTGAACTCGGCAGCGGCAATGCTTTGCACTATTTTCCCTCTCGAGGGCGTTGTCGTGGAGCTTAGGTGTGCTAAGTCGTAGCGTGAGGGTGTTTAATTCTTCCAGTGTTAGTTGCTGGTAGCATAGTCGTGTGTGTTCTGCGTGTGCCGGAAATCTCAGGATCGGCTTTGTAAGAAGGTTACCTCAAGATCTTGTATCGTTCGACCGTGTACTTCTTTGGTTGATGCTTTATCTACAAAGCGGGGCGAAAGCCTATTTCGAGAGAGGTATTATCATAGATGACACATAGTAGTATAATATTTATTATGATAATGATATTTAACCTTCTCTTTCTTCATTTAATTTTGTCACCTCATCAAAATTGCCTAGTTGGCATGCATGATAATCCCTCTTTTCCGGTTTATTGGCTCAGTTCAAAAATCTCACCAACCATGATAGATAATAAGTGGTGGAACAGTTTTTTAGCTGCAACCCATACAACAATGTATGCCATAGGTGCACCATCAACTTTGCGTACAGTATCCACCCTGAATTAGATTAGATCATAACCCAATTTATATAGCTCAATATTTCTTTTCATTTCTTTTAGTTACATTTTTATATAGTTAGCCTCACTTCTTGGCTGAATTTGTTTATTGTGCAATGGTTCCAATGGTTCTTCTAGCTAGTACAAGAACAGAAGAACAATATAACCTAAGATGGTGCGCCCTTTGTGATTTTAATATTGCACATGTAGAATATTGTCATGTTGAAGTTTCAAAATTTATATGCGTACTTACTTGTAACCGTTTATACGCATGGCATTTCTGTGTTTTTTGAGACTTATAAAGGGCATTTTTTTTTACTAAACACATCTATAGGGAGGGTTCAGATGTATACCCCCGAACGGTAAAATTTCAGACCGGCTCCGGCTGCTTGCATTGTATACGATCATGATACATGGGTTCAACTATTAGTTCTGACCGTGCTGTGCATGTTGCAAGGCAAGAAAGTAACGTATCGGAAAAGGCTTCTGCCCCGCTTTATAAATAAAGAAGTGATTCACAGCAATTTGGTACAAACGCACGCCACCACAACACATGCACATACCCAAGGCAGGATACATAGATGCTGAACGCAGCAACAACTGCCCTAGCACTACAATAGCAAACGGGGTCCTCCACCGTGAACACGCCACCACGCAGAGATGAAGCCACATACGACGAACCGTGAGCTTCAAGGCGGCGCCTTCAGGAAGGAACCGGCACCGGAGCGCCGCCACCGCCCGACCCGAGGGTCAGAGTTTCCCTTGGAGCAACACAATGGGCAATGAGAGCCGCTACGACGCCTTCAGGAAGGGAACGAGCTTCGCCGCCGCCCGTCCGTCCGAAGAAAGTGCGGGTTTTCACCCGGCCAACACTCACTGCCACTGAACGCCACACCCCGGCAACCACACCGCCCCCATGGCCATAGTCACCGGGCAGCACCGAGCCATGGGCTCGGCCCATGAGCACTGCGCAACCACCACCAGGGCCGCCGCCGCGGCATCCAAGGCCATACCACCACCTCACCCGAGACCCGCCGCTACCCCAACCAAAGAGACTGAGCTCCCCCCCCCCCAGCATCTGGCCTCCATCAACTCGTCCTGCGGCACCGTGGTGAGACGAGCTCGGTCCTGCCGCCAGGCGCGAGACGAGCTCGGTCCTGCAGCCGTGCGCGAGACGGGCTCAGTCCTACTGCCGGGCGCAAGAAGAGAACGGTCCTGCAGCACCGGGCGCGAGACGAGCGATGGACCACAGCTGGGAGGGGGCCAACCCTCCGACGAAGATTGTGCCCAGGCCCCGAGAAGAGGGGTCGAAGGCCTGCACAGGCCACTCACCGACGCCGAAGAAGACCAGTCGTCCTCGTGAGACAATCCCGACCACCGCCATGAGCCACCACCACGCCGTGGTAGCCCACATCCATGCCGAGTACAGCCCGCGGCACCTGCCATCGCCGGATCGACCGGGGGCCGGCAGGCCCGCCACCACCAGGGAGCGCCACAGCAGGGGCGGCCACCGGAGCAAGCCACCACCTGCGACGAGCCGGAGCACCGCCACCACAAGGGCCCAGGCCACCCGAGCCACTGCCGCGTCAGATCTAGGCCGCGCCCAAAGCCGCCGCCGCCAGGAGCAGAGCACGCCCCCAGCCCGCACTAGCCACTCCACGCCAGCCACTGCCGCCGCGCCACCGCCCAACCCATATGGCTCGTGCCATCCAGCGCCGCGCGGGGGAGGAAGAGGCCCCGTCGCCGCCCAATCTGTCCGGGCTTTGCCCGCCAGCACGCCGGGGCGGCTGCGAGGGGAGGGAGGAGCAAGGAGGGGGGCCAAGCCCGCATGGTAGGGTCCCCCCCCCCACACACACACCCCGGCGACGCTCGCGGGAGCCGTTAGAGAGGGGAGGGGAGCAGTTCTCTCGCCTTTCTTTTTCAATCTCCTTTCTCCAAAAAATCAAGAAATTAACGTATGTACTCACGCGGAGTCACGGGTGGAAATGTATATTCTGCTGATGCATGGCACGCCCCGGCTAGTGCAGTGATGGCTGCTGATGGGGTTTCCAAATGCATGCAAGGTGCATTTTCGTGGGTGTTGCGCGCGTTGGCAAGCGAGATGGTCGAGCTACTCACTTGAAACTATTACTGTTACAATCGATGGATCTGCTTTTGATGCTAGCTACCACACCTTTTATTTTGCAGGAGTAGACGTAGGGCCTCCTCCCTTTTCCAAATGGAGCTAGGTCAGTTGCACAGTGAAAAATCAAGGAAGGAAGGTAGATGCAGCTCATGATGGTGAATTCTGGATCGGTTTCTTCACATCGAAGGAGGCTAGCACATGGCCCCAGGTAGGCCCGTGTAGTGTTGAGCTCCACTCTACATTTGTGTACATCGAATTGCAATTGCAAAGAAGCTGAGCAGGGCCAAACATGATAACGTCCGACCCCCATGCACTTGACGTGCCGTATGTTGGCATTTACCATGGCAGGCGATTGGACGCGAGCTAGCTGTGGCCCGTGCCAACGTGCTCCTGTTTGTCTAGATCCGACTCGTTAGATTCGTCGCACCTCCCTAGGAATCGGGTCATACTAGTGCTCACCCTTGGCAGCCGTGACGTCCCGGATGGCCTCATCAAAGATTTGCGATCTTTCGAGCCAGCTTAGACTAAGTTTAAACTTAAAAGATCCGGGTTGCATTGTTGATCCTCAACGAGCCGACTTTCGACATCGCTAGGACAAGATGAAAGAGCAGGCCAGTGGGTCGCCCCATGTATTATATATACATTCATTTTTGAGACAAGTAATTCCGAACGGATGGAGTAGATAATCTCACCCAGTTGATTCTACTATTCCCCGTGCTCAATTTGGCTCCGACCCGAACACACCCAAACTCATGAAGGGCTCGTGGGCTACACAGTGTCATGATTCTAGGGATGCCGACAAGCCGGGAATCCAACGAGCGACCCATGATGCAGTCCAGGGTCGCAACCCGTACAACAATGTATACCAGAGGTGCACCACCAACTCTGCATGCGTACAATATCCAACCCATCTTATATAGCTCAATATTTCTTTTCATTTCTTTTAGTCACACTTTCATATAGTTAGCCTCATTTCTCGGCTGCATTTGTCTTTTGTGCCATAGGTGCAATGGTTCATCTAGCTAGTACAGAGAAATGAAGAACATAAGAGTAAAATGCATCATAAGTCCTACAACTATGCTAGGTGTGTCAATCTAGTCCTAAAACTTCAAAAGTGCAGAATTGGATCCCAATTTCAAG
The DNA here is from genome assembly GCA_032464435.1 of Aegilops umbellulata. NCBI lineage: Eukaryota > Viridiplantae > Streptophyta > Magnoliopsida > Poales > Poaceae > Aegilops > Aegilops umbellulata. The sequence continues at coordinate 54,979,071 of CP136058.1, forward strand.
GCGTACAACCCAGGTCCCAAACTCGCTGCAGCTGCGTTGACTAGCAGACGTGGCGCTTGGACCGTTGCCACCTGGACCCGTGGGACCCACCTAGTAACCGGCACAACGTACATTTGCAGGAAAGCCCTTGGAACGTGTTTCATCTCATTCTCACACCCCGGCTCTCTTCCACGCACAAAGCTCCGGAGAGGCGGCGACATGGAGGCGACCGGCGACGTGCGTGCTTGATGCCCGGCGACGAGAGGTGTAGAACCTGATCTGGAGTGGCGTCCTCATACGGCGGCTCGGGTCCGATGGCGCCATCGCGGCGGCTGCCCAACGACCCTCCTCCCGATTACGGTAAGAACCCTAACCCTAATCCCTCCTGCCCCAACTTTGGCTTACAAATTTCAATCGAATAGTGCGATTTGGGCATTAAGGCATACATATTGCGCCGGTTCAATCCAAATTTGTTTATTAATTTGGTGATTGAGATGTATTCCCCCTGTCCAAATCTGTATGTGTTACATATTGTGCCGATTCAGTCATAATGTGTTCATTAATTTGGTGATTGCACAATTTAGTGATCAAGATGCTCTGTTTTCCCTTAATAGGACCCGAACAGGAGCTCTTCTCAGTAGAGATTAACCATGGGGGTTTCTTCGTCGGCTTTGGAGCAAGCAAGAAATACATGGATTGCAAGACAGATTATTTTGATCATTGTGAGGTTGAAACCTGGTCGCCACTCTGGATAACTGATTTTGTGCAGCAACTTGGTTATGATCCAAGTAAAGTGCAGTGTTTCTGGTTACTTCCTGGCATGAATTTGGATAATGGGCTGAGAATTATTGATAGAGATGCAGATTGCCTTAGTATGATTGTTGTTGTGCCAAAGTTTAAACATTTCAAGCTGTACATGGATCATGGTGACATTTACAATGAGATTGCTATGGATGACATATGCATAGTTGGATCACCTCCAATGCCTGCTGTCATGAGTCCTGGGAAGCCAGAAGATAGAGGTGCACATTGCTATGTTAGATGCAGTCCTAGGATGTAGAGCAAGACACAAAAAGGGAAACTTAATATGTCAGCTCGTGAAGTGAAAATTGGACAGACGATAAAAGGGAGAAATAAGGAACAAGTGGAGGAAAACAATGACAGTGATAGTGATGATAGTGACAGTGATTGTACTTATGCAGGTTGGGCTGACTCAGATAACGACTTCGATAATGATGATGATAATCTATTTGAGGAGTGGGTGGATGACTTCAGTAAGGATGTTAGAGCAAAGAAGAAGAAAGCAACACAATACGAAAGGGATAGTGATTATGACACTGACGAGCTAGAACTGCCAGCTTCAGAGAATGAGGGAAATGAATCAGAACATGAAATTGTTATAGAGAAAGGGAAGAAAAAGAAAAAGAAGAAAGTGAAGCTTAGGTCCTTCAAGCCAGAGGAATTGAAAGCTCCAGCTTTCAAATTGGGTATGAAATTCCCTACGGCGGCTGATCTTAGAAGGGCAATTCAGGAATACAGTGTGCAAAATAGGGTACAAATAAAATATGCAAAGAATGATAGACAAAGAATTAGGGCACACTGCTCCGATGACTGTCCATGGTATCTATTTGCAGCACCTGACAGCAGAACCACAAGTTTTGTGGTGAAAACTTATGTGGGAGATCACACCTGCAGTAAAGAGTGGGAGGTTAATGCATTCACATCAAGATACTTAGCAGGCAAGTATTTGGAGAACTTTAGGGCAGATGAAAAGATGACATTGATGAATTTTGCAAGGTTGGTGCAAAAGGACTACAACATGGAACCTTCAAGGAGCAAGCTAGCAAGAGCTAGAAGAATAGCAATAAAGCAAATTCATGGAGATGAGGTCAAACAATACTCAATGATGTGGGACTTTGCACAAGAGATCAGAAGCTCCAACCCTGGCAGCAGCATGTTTATGAAACTCAAAGAGGGCAGATTCTACCAGTGTTACATGTCATTAGATGCTTGTAAAAGAGGCTTTTTAGCTGGATGTAGACCTGTCATCTGTGTTGATGGTTGCCATCTGAAAACAAAATATGGTGGACAATTGTTGACTGCTGTAGGTATTGATCCAAACAACTGTATTTTCCCTATTGCTATGGCTGTAGTTGAAGTCGAGGACACACCAACATGGAAGTGGTTTCTACAGACTTTAAAAGAAGATCTCCACATAGTGAACACAGCACCTTGGACAGTGATGAGTGATAGACAAAAATGACTAATTAATGATGTAGCTGCTCTATTCCCTGAAGCACAACACAGGTTTTGTGTAAGGCACCTATATCAGAATTTTGCAAAGAAGTGGAAGGGTGAGAACTTGAAGAACAAGTTATGGGCAATCGCAAGGTCCTACAATGAACTTGACTGGAAGAAAAATATGGAGGAGATGAAGGACTTAAATCTGGAAGCTTATGAGTACCTACAAGGAATTGAACCAAGTTCCTGGTGCAGGGCATTTTTCCAAGAATTACCAAAGTGTGACATGCTACTAAACAATAATTGTGAGGTCTTTAATAAGTAAGTTTCCAATTGCTTTCCCATTGAGATCTCTTTGGAATATTGTTTTCATTCTACTTTTAGAATTAGGTGGGTTGAATTTATATTGTGAACTAAAATTGTTTTGTATCAATGAAGGTGGATACTTGATGCTAGGGAGCTTCCTGTCATGAGCATGTTCAAAAAAATCAAAAATCAATTGTCGACAAGGTTTTATAGCAAGAACAAGGAAAGTGAAGAGTGGTGTGGAACCATATGTCCTAAGATCAAAAAGATACTTGATAAGAATGCAGAGATGGCTAATAATTGTCAGGCATTGCCTGCTGGGAAAGGCGTCTTTACTGTGTTGGGACTAATTGGTGAGTACAAGGTCGACATAAACAATTACACATGTTCATGCAAAGCTTGGCAGTTAACAGGCATACCATGTAGACATGGCATATCTTGTCTCAGAGGTGAAAGAATCAAACCTGAGAGTGTTGTCTCACCATGCTATAGTATTGCAGCTTTCAAGCAAGTATATGGTGAAATTATTATGCCTTGCAGAGACCCAAGAGAGTGGGAAAAGATTAATGCTGCTCCAGTTTTGCCACCACTGTATGAAAAACATGTTGGGAGGCCTAGCAACAAAAGAAAGAAGAATCCTGTAGAGACTGATGAAGGCAAGTTGAGCAGGCATGGTGCAATTTCTCATTGCAGTATTTGCAGGTCAGTTGACCATAATAGAAGAACTTGCCCTAAGAAAGGAGTACAAGGACAACAGACTGAGGCAGTGCAAGGGGAGCAACCTGAGTTAGGGCAAGGTCATCGAGATGAGGCAGGGCAAGGGGAGCAAATGCAACAAGAGGAGGCAGTACAGAGACAAACCTCAATTCCTAGTCATATTGCAAAAAAGACCAAATTACCAGTGAAAAGAAAGATTATTTCAACTACTAAGGTAACAACTAATCCCTCCGTCCGGTATTACTTGTAGTGTGTATCTTGCTAACTCACTCTCCAGAATTAATGTTATCGCTCTTGAATTGTAGACCACATCTTCTACAAGTGCTGGTGGATCTGGTGTGACACAAGTATATGATCAGAACATGTGTGTATTGGACATACTAATGCAATCTGTAAGTCCTTTTGAACTTTTGAACAACTCATGCAAACTCATTCCAAAACTGATCTACTATATGTTTGCACATTCAGTCACAACCATCCCAATCTTCCCAAGCACCAAGACCTCTTCCTGAAAATCATTTTCTTGCAAGCCAAAGAGATGATCTGCCAGTGACTAAACAAACCACAGCAATAGTCCATGTAGCACCAAAGAAGAAGAAACGTAAGGAGAAGATCAAGGAGAAGGAGAATGTTCTTCCTAGGAAAAAGAAGTAGAAGTGAACATGCTGGACATAACTTGGTTTCATTTTGGACAGAAGTTGGTTTCATTTTGGACAGAGTTAGTTAGGGCCTTCTAAAAGTGGAGGCTTTATTTTGGCCTTATTTAATATGGTACTGCATCATGCAGAGTGCAACCCAGTACCACATTACATAGTTGCTTCATGTTATGTTCCTGTAAGAGTACTCCACTATTTATGTAATGACACTATGATGTGCTACTTCCTGGAATTCTGGTAGTTATCATCTATATATAGATATGTCTCTGTTAAGTTGCAACATCATCTATTTATTTTGTCATTTGTCCAGTGTGTTAGATCATTGCCTAGTAACTGAACTGAAATTGAAATACAAACATGGCAATGTTCTACACCATCTTTGCTACATCATTTCATTACATACTTGACAGTGAAACACTACTGACCAAGTGTGCGATATCATTTCATTGCACATACAACCATCACTACTAACATCAGCACTAACACAAACACTATGATTTTACACAGCAACAGCAGCTTGTCCATCCTTTTCACAAGTTCAGTGACACCATTGACTTGCTGCCTCTGCTGCATCTGTATTGACTCTATAGGCTGCACCTCCCCTGCTTGTACTCCTCCTATGACTGCACCCGAAGCATCAACAAAAATTCCAATAGATGCCAAATACTCAACATAATTATCTGGACCATCCTGCCAGTGGTAAAACTCGCATCCCTGAGGCCCTTTCTGCTCACAGAAGAAAAAATTAGGAAAATAGATGGAAACCAAATTAGATAGAACAAGTGAGAGATTTTCTTACCCGATGATTTGGACACTTGTAGAAAATTTGACCTGGGTTCGCCTCTGATTTGGAGACAAGGCAAATGGTGGTCCTCCACTTGCAGTGCGGGCACTGCACCAATGGGAGCGGCACTGGATAGGCTGTTCGTGGCGGAGGCGGAAGGACTAGAGGCGGAGCTTGCGCCCACTGGTTCCTGCTGCGTCTCGCTGCCGACGAGCTCGCGTACGAGTTTCCAGACATGGCACGGCGGTGGCAGCAGCAGATAAGATGAACTGATGAGAGAGAGAGAGAGAGAGAGAGAGAGAGAGAGAGAGAGATCTGAGTGGGGAAAGGACTGTGGCTGGAGAAGGCAACTACATAAATGGGGTCAATTGCAAAAGATCTCAACCGCCAGCGGCGGGAAATCTCCCGCCACACGCCCTGGGTCCAGGTGGCAACGGTCCAAGCGCCACGTCTGCCAGTCAACGCAGCTGCAGCGAGTTTGGGACCTGGGTTGTACGCCTTGAAAACATTTGGGATCCAATTCTGCACTTTTGAAGTTTTAGGACTAGATTGACACACCTAGCATAGTTGTAGGACTTATGATGCATTTTACTCAGAACAGAACAATATTACCCAAGATGATGCGCCCTTTGTGATTTCAATTTTGCACGTGTAGAATATTGTCGTGTTGAAGTCTCAAAATTCACATGCGCATGTACTTGTAGCCGTTTGTACGCATGACATTCTATGTGTTTTCTGAGACTTATAAAGGGTGTATTTTTTTGGGAGTACCTAGAACTCATCTAGATGAGACGTAATTTGGTCTCATTCACTTGGAAAACAAGAACGGATACAACCCACGTCAGCACACACGCATCTTATAGCATCACATCCAATGGCTATAAAAGGTGAATGAGACCAAATTAAATCTCATCTAGATGAGTTCTAGCAAAACTGATTTTTTTTTACTAAACACATCCATAGGGTGGGTTAGGGATGCGGCGGCCGTCGGCATGTCCACGAAGCAAAAATTACACAATACTTGCATCCCTAGGGGCTAGCGTGGGTTCAGATGTGCCCCCGGTCGGTAAAATTTCTGTCCGGCTCCCGCTGCTTGCATTGTGTACGATCATGCATGATGGGTTCAACTATTAGTTTTGACCGTGCTATGCATTGTAAGATTTGATGGGAAGCGTTGAACCCTTTGCTTGGGCCGCATGTATATTTATAGAAGGGTTGCCGTGGCTTACAATGTTTGGAATACCGCTAGGACTTCCAGATTACAACGAGAGATAGACTTGGAGAAGAAGAACAGAAGAAGAGATAGAAACAGAACAAGTTTAAACATATCTGCTATCTCTACGTAACCTATTCTAACATCCTCCCTCAATCCAAACCTATGAAACTTTCTCTAGGTTTAGATTGTATTTGAACTCGTTCAATCTCCTTGTAGTAAGCGGTTTGGTGAAGCCATCAACGAGTTGATCTCCTGTGGGAATAAACTTAATGTCAAGTAGCTTTCGTGCTACTCTTTCTCTCACAAAGTGGAAATCAACCTCTATGTGTTTTGTACGTGCATGGAACACAGGATTTGCAGAAAGATAGGTAGCCCCAATGTTGTCACACCATAACCTTGCAGCTTGTGGAGTTTTGATCCCTAGTTCATATAGAAGGGTCTGAATCCACATGATCTCAGCTGTTGCATTTGCAAGGGCCTTGTATTCTGCTTCAGTACTTGATCTTGATACAGTAGCCTGTTTCCTTGCACTCCATGACACAAGGTTTGATCCCAGAAACACAACAAATCCACCAGTAGACCTTCTATCATCAGGGCATCCTGCCCAGTCAGCATCTGAATATGCACTAACTAGCAAAGATGATGACTTAACAATCTTAATTCCAAGTCCCATTGTGAACTTTAGATACCTCAAAATTCTTTTTACTGCAGTCCAATGAACTGTACTAGGTGCATGCAAGAACTGACATACTTTGTTGACAGAATATGAAATATCAGGTCTAGTCAACGTTAAGTATTGTAGAGCACCAACAACACTCCTATAGTTTGTTGCATCATTCGGTCCAAGTAACTCACCTCCTTCAATTGTAAGTTTCTCAGAAGTGGAGAGTGGTGTACTTACCGGTTTGCAATGTTCCAGTCCTACCCTTCTTAAAATATCTGTGGTGTATTTCTCTTGTGTAAGAAGTATGCCATCCTTGATCTGTTTTACCTCTATACCAAGGAAATAGTGAAGATCACCCAAATCTTTGAGTGCAAACTCCTCATTAAGATCACGAAGCAGGCAGGTAGTGGCTTCTGAGCTGGAACTAGCAACAATTATATCATCAACATAGACAAGAACAAACATAGAGATGTTGCCTTTGTGATAAAAGAATAGTGAGGTATCTGCCTTGCTTGGAACAAAACCAAGTTGTTGTAACTGAGTACTTAACCTGGAGTACCAGGCTCTTGGAGCCTGTTTTAAGCCATACAAAGCTTTGTCCAATTTACAAACAAAATGAGGTGTCCTCTTGTTTTCATACCCTGGTGGTTGCCGCATAAACACTTCTTCCTCAAGAACACCATGAAGAAACGCGTTCTGGACGTCTAGTTGACGTAAGCTCCACCCTCTGGAAATAGCAATAGACAATACAAGTCGAATAGTAGCTGCCTTAACAACAGGGCTAAAGGTATCTTCATAATCAATTCCAAACCTTTGTTTAAACCCTTTTGCAACCAATCTAGCTTTGTATCTATCTATGCTTCCATCAGACTTCCTTTTAATCTTATAGACCCATTTGCAGTCAATCAAATTCTTTCCCTTTTCTAGTGGTACAAGATGCCAAGTTTTATTTTTCATGAGCGCTTGATATTCATTGTCCATAGCCCCTTTCCATTCTTTGTGAGCAAGTGCTTCGGCTAAATGAGTAGGTTCACCCGAGCTTGTGAGAAAAGCATATTTGCGAGAGTCATACCTTACTGTACCATCCTTGTATTCCTTAGGCTTGAACACTCCAGATTTTGACCTTGTATGGCGCTGAAGAATTTCAGGTGACCCACATGTGGCAGTTGTTGTAGTTTCAGGAATACCAGAGTCGTCCGCAGAAGATCCGGCCAAATCCTCCTGGGCTGCAGCGCCACAGGGTTCCAGATCCGAGGAGGGCGCGCGATCCGGCGAGATCTGCCTCGCGTCAAGCGCCCCAGCAGGGGATCTTCGCACAGGGCTGTCGGCGGGTCCCGCTTCGGTCGGGCTGTCGGCGACACCGCGCGCCAGTTCCCGCGTGGCGCGTGCAGGCGGGTTGCACCCCGGGTCCACGCCTGCGTCTAGGTCGGCCACTGGCTCGGCTGGTGGGCTTGCCCTGCCACTTGGCGTCACGGGAGACGCGGAAGACATCGCTGCGCGCCCTGTACGCCGAACTGCAGGGGTATCCACCTGGGATCGGGCGCCTTCCCTGGAGTTGCAGTCCTGCGCCAAATCAGCCTCGGATCTAGCGCAGGTTTCGTCCTCTTCTGCACACATAAAATCATAGCCAGGTGCTGCATTGTTTTCATTAGTATCTGAATTTTTTTCTGGATTTGACACATGATCAAGTTCTATTAATTCTCCCCCGTGATCAGAACATGTCAAAGGATCCGAGAGAAGCGAGATTTCTGCTCGAAGAAGAGCTCCCGCATTTGGATGAAGTTTGGCAAAAGGAAAAATAGTTTCATCAAAAATGACATCCCTAGAGATGTAGATGCGTCCAGTTGAGACTTCTAGACACTTGTATCCCTTATGAAGATTGCTATAGCCAAGGAAGACGCATTGAGTAGAGCGAAACTCGAGTTTGTGGCGATTGTAAGGACGAAGATTAGGATAGCATGCACAACCAAAAAATTTAAGAGAATTATAATCTGGCTTTTGATGAAACAATCGTTCTAAGGGAGTTGTGTTCCCAATAACTTTAGTAGGCAAACGATTGATGAGATAGGTGGCAGCAATGAATGCTTCATCCCAATACTTTAGAGGCATAGATGCATGAGCAAGAAGAGAAAGGCCTACTTCAACAATGTGACGGTGTGTGCGTTCAGCAGAACCGTTCTGTTGGTGTGCATGAGGACACGAAACATGATGCTCAATGCCTATGCTTCTAAAGAAAGAGTTGAGTTTCTCATACTCTCCTCCCCAGTCACTCTGGACTGTAATGATTTTCTTGTTAAATTGACGTTCAACAAGTTTTTGGAATTCTTGGAAGACAGAGAAGACTTCGGATTTGAATTTAAGCAAGTATATCCATGTAAACTTACTATAATCATCAATGAAGCTAACATAATATTTCTTTCTTCCAAAAGAATCTCTGGCATGACCTCATACATCACTGAATATCAGTTCCAACGGAGCATGAGACACACTATTTGATCTAGGATAGGGGAGTTGATGACTCTTGGCATATTGGCAAGCATCACAAACAGACTCTTTATTCTCATGACTAGACAATTTAAGATTGCCTTTATTCACTACTTGATCAACTATTTTAAATGAAGGATGACCTAATCTTTGATGCCACCTCTCTAAAGATGGTTTGACGACGGAGCAGACTTGACGATGACGCTTGCGGCTAAAAGCTCTTGATGTGATAGGGTATAGACCACCGACGCATCTACCGTGATGGAGGAGCTCCCTCGTTGCCCGATCCTTAATGAAAAAATACTTGGGATGAGTTTCAAAAAAGATATTATTATCAGCGGACAAACGAGACATGGAAGCAAGATTTTTGTTGGCTTGAGGGACATGAAGGACATCTTTTAGAAGAAGATCACGTTTAACATTAGGGAAATTAATAGAAGATTGACCAATGTGACATATGTCCATACCTCCTCCGCTTGCGGCGGTGTTTATCTGATCATTGCCATAATATCTCTCTCGGTTTGCAAGCTTCTCCAATTCGCTAGTGACATGATCTGTAGCTCCAGAATCAGCATACCAGATGGTTTCGCCAGCTTCTTCTTGCTCCCTGATGGCTGCAGCTACATGGCGCTCTTCAGGCACGTAATCTTAGTCGTAGCGGTGCCAGCAATCTTTCACCTCATGCCCTGACTTCTTGCAAAGCTGGCAACGCGGCCTGGTGTTGGAGTAGGAGGCGCCGGAAGGGCGTGGGCCAGAGTTGTTGGCGCGCCCACGCCCGTTGTTGTTGTTGTTGCCGCGTCCGCGCCCCTGTTGGTGACCGCGGTGACCACGGCCTCGGCTTCCAGTGCCGCGACCACGTGAGATGGAGTTAACCGAAGACTGGCGGATGTTGTTACCTTGTAGCAGATTCATGCGGGCTTCAAAACTTAGTAACTGATTGTAGAGCTCTTGGACGGTCACCGGCTCGATGCGTGCAGCCAGGGCTGAGATCACCAGGTTATACTCGATGTCCAGCCCTTTGAGCACATAGGAGGTTAGCTCTCCTTCAGAGAGGGGATCACCAGTGCAGGCGATCTCATCGGCGAAGGCCTTGATCTTCGCCAGATACTCAGGCATGCCCATGCTCCCTTTGTGCAGATTGGCGAGGGCGATGCGGGTGTTGACGATCTGTGCTTGCGTCTGGGCAGCAAAGGAGGCGTGGATGGCACTCCACACCTCGGCCGGCGTCTGAAGAGTAGCGACCTGCGCAAGAATCTCACGTGACAGAGACCCCATAAGGTATCCTTGTACCTGTTGCTGCTGGGCGTACCAGATCGACTGGGCGTAGTTGAAGACTTGCTCCTCTTTCCCATCTTTGGTGACTGTGATGGTAGGAGGGGGCGCCGGGCTTGCGGCGTCAAGGAAGTGTTCCATCTGTGCTCCCTTTATTTGGGGTAGCACGATGGCCTTCCAGAGGAGGAAGTTCGTCCTCGTGAGCTTCTCAGATGGAGGAGATCCGAGAGAAGAGACGCCGCCGAAGGTGGAAGAAGATGCATAGGTGGATGGTGAAGATTGGGTGGACAAGGCGCTCATGGAGGATCCAATCAAGGCGGTATTGGTGGCGGCGATGGTGGAGGCAGCGGTGCTGGCATTGGTGCCTGACATGTTTTCTCTCGATGTCTCTCTCTGAATAGGTTTCAGGTTTCTCTCTCGATCAACTAGATCGATCTCTTAGGGAAAACTAGACGTACGAGAGGAAGGGCTCTGATGACCATGTAAGATTTGATGGGAAGCGTTGAACCCTTTGCTCGGGCCGCATGTATATTTATAGAAGGGTTGCCGTGGCTTACAATGTTTGGAATATCGCTAGGACTTCCAGATTACAACGAGAGATAGACTTGGAGAAGAAGAACAGAAGAGGAGTATCTGCTATCTCTACGTAACCTATTCTAACATGCATGTTGCAAGGTAAGAAAGTTATGTATGTGCTCACGCGTACGTGCGTAGTGCCGTAGTCACGGATGGAAGCATATATTCTGGTTGGTGGCACACTCACCGGCTAGTGTAGTGATGGCCTGATGGGGTTTTCCAAATGCGTGCAAGGTGCAGTTTCGTGGGTGTTGCTGTTGCGCGTTGGCAAGCGAGATGGTCGAGCTACTCACTTGAAAGTATGGCCTTTTATTTTGTAGGAGTACGTATAACACGTAGACGTAGGGCCTCCTCTCCCTTTTCCGAATGGAGATAGCTCAGTTCGGTTGCACAGTGAAAAATCAAGGAAGGAAGGTAGATGCAGCTCATGATGGTGAATTCTGAATCGATCGGTTTCTTCACATCGGAGGAAGCTAGTTAGCACATGGCCCCAACCAACCCAGGCAGGCATCGTGTTGTGTTGAGCTCCACTCTACATTTGTGTACATCCAATTGCAATTGCAAAGAAGCTGAGCCGGGCCAAAGATGGTATGCGCGCAACTTCGCCGTGCTTTCCTCTCACCATCGTCGATCGTCATCCCTACCTACGCGTCTCGCCATCCATCATATAACCAGCCGGCCAATCCCTCCCTCCCTGACCTGTGAGAGAAGAGGAAGAGGGACGAAGATGCTTCCAGGTGCTGGTGGAGCGGCAGGCGGCGGCGGCGCGCTGGGGCACGTGCGCGCGGCGGCCAGGGCCAACTTCTTCCTCGGCTTGGCGTTGGCCGCAATGGCGCTCGTCGTCGCCACCAGCAACCACCCCAGCGACCTCCACGTCCACACCCAGGTACCAACTGAACTCCGCCATCTCCCTCCGCTGGCACCGATCTCGCACTAATTTACTCGGCACGCGCTACGCTGTCGCAGATCGGGCACGCGGCGGCGCCGGCCGCGTACGCCGGGGAAACCCAGCAGCAGCAGCACTGCGCAGCCACGGAGGCGGAGGCGCTGGACCTGCGCAAGACGGCGCTGATGCTGGTGCTATCGGGGCTGGCTCAGGCAATGATTGCCGCGGCGGCCGACTTGGCCCTGGCGTGGGACGGTGGCTTTCTGGGCCGGCTCCTCGCCGTCGTGGCGCCCCTCGTCGGAGCAATGAACGTCTATTCCATCTGCTATGTCATCCACGGGGTGGCAGTCGTCGCCGGCGGGCACTGCGCCGCTGGGTACCTCTACCTCCCCGACTTAGTCTCCTACGTCGTCATCGCCGTGTCCTACGCCGCTCTGCTCGTCGTCAGCCTCGCCGTCACCATTTGCGGGTAGGAGTTGATTCCCTCTAGCACTATAGCTTAGCTAAGTTGCAGCATCCGTCAATCTGCTTCTACCTCTAGCACTAGCTACTGCACTAGTACGTCCATGGAATATGGATCTTACATCTTAGTGACTGGCTGTCACTGCCACGGATGATCCCCTCTAGGCTCTAGCTTAGCTTAGCGAGCTCGCAGCATCCATCTTCTTCTACCTAGCACTACTACAGTACATTACTGCTACATCCATGGATCTTACTGAGAGAGAGGTAGTAGTAATTATTTTGTATAGTTACTAGTAGAATTATCAGCAGTGTGATGATCGAGGTGGGATTAATTATTAACGCGCGTGTATGCGTCTGTAATGTAAGAAGATGGTAGCTAGCTGTATCATCAGCAGTGTGACTGTCATCGTTGTATTCTTACCTAGCTAGTGCCCCGACGTATCTCATCGCTATCATGTCGATTGCATCACTAGTACTGCTACAACCACGGCGATTTAGTACTGCTTTTTTTGTGCCCTGGGCCTGGGATCATTCTAGGAATGGCAACTTCACTATATACGCATGCATCTCCTCTTAAGTATTTTTTTGCTTAAACGAAATTTCAACCGCGGAATTCTGCAGCCGTGTACGTGGAACACCATCGAGGGTACCCAAATAAGTTCCAAACCAATAGTATATCTACTCTATACACTGAAAAGGTAAAGTGTGTCTCAAACAAGAAAAAACAGATTATGTGACCAGGATCCATAGCCGCATGCATCATTCTGATGATGCAGAGGCCGGGAGATAACCTCCTTTTCGAAAAAAATGTGACCAGGAACCATAGCAGTGGCCGTTGGGGGCTGCTGAGCAGATTGCACTGCTAGCTGGTCATGCGTGAACCCTCAACTCAAGAGCGCCGAGATCAATTCGTTGCCACGCCGTTTGAAACCGCTGCGTTCCAATAATCTCCCAATAATCATGTGTATAAGACACTCATATAGCTTTTGGAAGATCTCTAGCCGATCTCTTCCAAAAAAAAGTTTGACGGAATATTTTTTTGGGTTTACGGGATTAAGCATTAGCAAGAAAAACCCACAAACCTTTAACCCAAAAAAAATTAGGTGATGAACCGGACGTTGGTGATGAACTGCAACCATACGTGGAGTCCAAGTTGGTATCATGTCGCCGGTGAAGGACAAGAGCTCCAATCGCGTGGGTATTCCTCAAGCCCTTCAAGCTGGGGATGTGGGCTGTCACCGACGCCTTCTTCCGCTTCGTTAGCTCCGTCGTCTAGGTCCTCGAGCACTGCTTCAACCTAGAGTTTTGGGGATCCCCACGCAAGAAACTCGCCACTTTTCTATGACTCAGCTTCTCCACAATGTTCTTCGCCCACAATAAGGGAGGGCGAGTAATATAACGAAAAGTGTGTGTTCTTGTGAGCACGAGCTCACATGCACCAAAACTATTGAATTGAACTTAACGCGACACCATCTTTTAATGCAAATGTGAAACATGAACTATATTATTTTCCCTCCAAGCATCCAACACATATATTTTCCCTGATCACACAAAGATTAACGCATAAAAGTAACTTAATGACTTACATGCATGACTTGATTCCCCTGGAAGAGAAAACACATGCATGACTTGGATGAAGTGACATTCTTTACATGGATATATCAATGTAAAAATACAACATGCATGGCTTGATGAGTTGGCATTGTTTGCATGGATTGATTAATGCAAAAGATGTACTTATGAATACATGCATGACTTTTTTTTCTTGCGTTCCAAACCGGACCTAGAGGATGGAAATCATGCAAAAAAAACATATAATTCCGGCAATATAAATAGGGCCTAAGAGTTTTGTGTTTAATTATCATCTGGGCGCATGGTGATTTTAGCATCGCAGCCATCCGTTTCCCTGCAATCTAACCGTCCATTGCAAATGCATGCATAATTCCAAGCACAACTGTAAAAAAAAACTATCTCCCTCCGTGCCATTTAAATAATTTGCCAGGCCTTCCTACTTTTTTTAGAGAAACCAGGCCTTCCTGTTGTCATCACCAAATACATTTTCGGAACATTCTTTAAAATAAGTGAACATTATTCAATTTACATGATTTTGCAAATTCGTGAATACCTTTTCAAAATTACATGTTTTTTTAAAAGGAGCGATCATTTTTTAAATGTACACAAACATTTTTTTTAAATACATGAAAACGTTTTAATTACTTGGACATTTTCCTAAAAGGCGTGTACACTTTTGTTAATTACATTACTCCATTTGTTTCATATTAATTGTCACTCATTTAATACAAATTATATTTAAAGTTGTGCTAAATGAGCGATAATTTATATGGATCGGAGGCAGTAACTTTGTTGAAATGCTGACATTTTTGCTAATTACATGGATATATTTTTTAAATGCTTGGTTATTTATTTAAATACAATTTTTTTATGAAATGCATGAATATCTGTGTGCCAATATTTTGAATAGAACATGAACATTTGCACTTATTTTATTACCTAACTGGTTATATTATTCTATAAAATTCGAAAAACAAATTGTCCCTATTTTAGCGGGCCGGAGTAGTGGCGGGGTTTGAGGAACTCTCTCATTGTTTTACATTGAGTGATGCTGGGCATGCTTCATCATCGCACATACACCCGCAGCCGCTCCCTCAGAACGCAGCCGGCTCCTGTCAACTTCGTCGTCTCCATGGAGCAGCGATCGCTTCCGGCGAGATCCTCGACCACTAGGTGCCTCCCTCTTCCCTCTCCCCCCTCCCCTCTCTCTCATCCACACACAAAACAAAATCCTCTTTTTTCTTCTAACCCTAACCCTAGATTTTGTTAAGAAAAATTGGGGGGCCAAGAAAATGATATGATGAAATTATCGTCCTCCCCTTTCTGATTCGGAGGGTGTTTATGTCTATTTCGTTTTGCCTCGCCACTTTCATATGATTTGTATTGTACTAATTTGAAGTTATCTCTGGAGTTCGTGTTCTCTGTTCCTTGGCGTTCTTTTCCAACCAATAGCAGTCATGAGATAACTGAAATCAGGATTTGGAACATGATCTCTGACTGACTAGTGACTGGGGAATGGGGATGCCATTTCATACGCCATCCTGGAGGAGTAAATTGCTGAAAACCACCACATTTGTGGCTAGGGTACTGCAAAACTACCGCTTTTGTCAAAAATCACAAAAAACCACCACTTTTGTGGCAAGTGAGTAACAAATGCCACTAATTCAAAACTGAGCGGCGTTAATAGAAAAACTGGCAGATGGGACCCACATATCTAGGCTGATGTGGCGAAGACTAGTCCTAGTCAATGTTTGACCCGCTGAGGTGGACAGGGGTCCCACTTGTCTGCCACATCTCTTATCTCCCCTCTCTCGTCCTTCCTACTCAGTCCGCTCCGACGAGGCCGAGCCCCTGTGCGCCCGCCCCCCTGCCAGCTCCGGCGAGGCCAAGCTGCCGCACGCCCGCCCCCATGCCTGCTCTGGCGCCCCCTGCCTGCTCCTGGTCTCGCGTGCGCGGCCGCCCCCTACCTTCTCCTCGCCGCGCGCCGCCTACCTACCTGCTCCGGCAAGGCCGAGCTCGCGTGCGCCCCCGCCCCGCCCGCTCTGACAAGACCGAGCTGCCATTCGCGCGCCCAGCACCCAGGGGATCGAGGCCACTGGTGAATCGGCGGCGCCGGTGATGCAGGGGCCCGGCGACGGTGGGTTTGAGGCCAGTCGGCGGCGGCGGATGCGGTCGTGGCCAGCCGCAAGACGCCGGCAAGCGGCTCGGGCGGAGCGCCTCCTGGCCGCCAGATGCTCCCGTCACCACTGGCCACTGGTGAACCGACGACGACGGCGATACAGGGGCCTTGCGACGGCGGGCTTCGAGTCCAATCGACGGCGGTGATGCGGGGGTCTTCCGGCGGTGGTTGGAGACTGTTTTGGACGGGAGACAGCAGCGAAGGGCGGATCTGGAGGTGGGAGGCCGACTCCGGTCGGTCCGGAGTCCGGCGGTGCGGCGGCGGCGGCGGTGAAGCTCCATTACGGGACAGAGAGAGGGAACGTCGAGACAAAGAGAAAAAAGAGCTGAGGGGCTGACATGTGGGACTCTTGCCACCTCAGCGTATTGTCTTCGTAGATATGCCACGTCTGCCTGCCATATGGGTTCAATCTGTCAGTTTTATGTTTAGTTGTGGTTCAGTTTTAAATTAGTGGCATTTGTTACTCACTTGCCACAAAAGTGGTGGTTTTTCGTGATTTTTGACAAAAGCGGTAGTTTTGCAGTACCCTAGCCACAAATGTGGTGGTTTTCAGCAATTTACTCATCCTGGAGCAACCTTCCCTCTCTTATTTAATCTTAACCGTAGCTTTTTTTCATGTTCGCCAAGAAGATGATGTTCCCTAAGATCGAATTCTTCTTCTTCCAATCTGATTCCGTGATTTGAAGGGTGTATTTTTGCCTTGCCACTATCATATGATTTTCATTATAATTTTTAGTTGTCTCTAAAGTTCATGCTCTGTTCCATGACGTTCTTTTCGGACCAATAGTAGCCATAAGGCAAATCACAACTATTTCAAGTTGCCTTCTGAACAGTTCCTTCTACGATTGTGTTTACAGTGTCCAACCAAACAACAGCATAACACCAGGGATGAGCAGGCTGCATATAAACGGGAGGCTGTACTTAAATGACATGGCCCCAGGCACCAGTGACGCGGACCTCCGCCGCCACTTCGGTCGCTATGGGGACGTGGCTGACATCTTCATTCCCACGTACAGCCTCACGGGCCAGCCCCGCTGCTGCGCCTTTGTCCAGTTCTCTAGCCCCGGTGATGCTGGCCACGCCCTCGCCGACCCACACCATTTCATCAACGGCCGGGAGGTACCTATGTCAACCTCGTTCGCAGTTTCTTTTTTTCCCGCATAATGAATGACTGGATCATGCCGGTGCTGTTACATATTACTAGTGAGAATGGAGAGTCCGAGAGATATACCGCATAATGAATGATTGGGATTTTTTATGGGTATGTGTCGTGCATCAGAACTGATTCTTTATAACCTTTTATTGGGTTCGTTTCAACTTTTGTTGTTCCTTTATATCGATAAGGGAGGGTAATTAAGCTTTTGTTTCAGTGGCAACCCAATTAAAGTCAGTCAATATAAGTCATGTTTTTCCTGACAAACAGTACTGCTTGTGTTATACTACTACAACATCATAATTGTAGGCAAGTACTTGCATACGAATCCAATAACATTAGTTCTGTGTCACAGGAATTATGTACAGTAAATAGACTAATAGAGTAACTATCTGTCAGAGGTAACAAAATATACCTAGCTTATATATTGGGACTGATAGCGAATATCAATACGAGCAAATGTAATACTCCCTCCGTTCTCAAATATTTGTCTTTCTAGAGATTTCAACAAATGACTACATTCGAAGCAAAATGAGTGAATCTACACTCTAAAATATGTCTACATACATCCGTATGTTGTAACCATTTGAAATGTCTAGAAAGACAAATATTTAGGAACGGAGGGAGTACATAGCATGATAGTTTTAATCTCCTTCTATACAAAATTTGGCTTTCCATTATGCCTACTTGGGAATTTCAAATCCCATATATATATGGTTTGGTGTGGTCATATACCGATAGATTGAAATTATCTTTTCCTGTCCAGGTGTACATTGGAAGGGCAGAACCAAGACATTTAGAAGAATCGAGTGTGTGCCAGTACAAGCCTCTCTGCAAGCGGCAAATCCGGGATGGTAAATGGCGTGGATATCGGGTTGGCGACATCGGCAAGACATCTTTCGGTCCGATCGTGTATGACTCCATCATAACATATATCTCGGAGGATGGTGTTGACTGTTGGTGCCTGCCAGTAACAATGCACACTGAGAGCAAGTCTACCGGGTACGGGCCAAGAAAACATTGATACGATATATCTGAAAGACCGTATGCAGTGTTCATCAAGTGGCGAGCCTTCTGCGAGCTTTGGCCAATACCGTTGAGGACTTCTGAGTTCTGACCCATGGTGGTACCATCACTCACTCCTGCGACAAGTCTCTGTACTCTTAAGATTTTGCTAGTAGCCTCTTAGCTGAGTTATTTCATGTTCTGAGATGTCGCACTTGTGAAACCTGGTTACTAGTATCCTCAATTTCCTGTTGGAATGTTTATGTACTTTTGGCCCGTTTTCGTAAAAGCAAGGTAATGAAGTTACTTTTGGTCCTAGAATCTTCACGGCTACAAGTGCTAGAGCTATGCTTGAAAACAACATGCACACATGCATCAGCTAGGCTATGGTTTCACTTGTATGGATTGGTCCTTGCACACACTAAGAAGAAACGGTATTGATGATGTGTATACATGGATAGAAAAATAATTGTGCAACTATATCAGCCATGCTTCCGATGGCTTGTCATCATCAATCGTGTGTGATGCACCTTGCTATGGTTTCCTCTGTAAAATTGTGTGTGTTGTCTTTGATTCACCGGTTGAACGATTGAGTGTGTGTAATGTTGTTGTTACAGTAAAAAAAAACTGTGTTGATGTGTATACATGGTTAGAAAAATAGCCTTTTCATCCCACCGCCCTCAACTTCCTCGTCGTCACGACTAGGGCATACAACAGGAGGAGTGGTAGCGCCGCCGAGGGTCTTTGTCAATCTCTATCGATCGGGAGGCAGGGACTCGAATCCAGCTCCTTCCATCGTTTTGTCTCTCAGTAGATCCGATAGTTGCGCTAAATCAAGAGGGGAAGGGACACCGCTGAGAAGAAGTTGCTGCTTGTGAAAGCCACATTTGCCGACAGACGCCATGGAGGCCTTGAGCGAGGAGTGTTGCGTACAACGTCTCCGGGCGGCTGGCTTGGCGTGGGATAGTGTATTTGCATCGTACTCTTTGAACCAAACATCATATTGTATTTCCATACCGATACCTGCATGAACCAAACAAAATCAGTGTTCACCCATTCCATTTGCGATGATTTCGTATTCTCAAACCGTTACTGTTAAAGCATCTCCAACGGCCGCGCCAAAAGACGCGCGCGCGGTAAACCCGGCTTTTAGCGCGCGGGGGACGTTTTGCCGCGTTCCAGCGATGGCGGGAAACTGGAGCGCGCGGGAACCGTTTGCGCGCGCGTGAAAAGGCACCAGCTCGCGCGCCATTTTTGTCGCACCGCTTCCGGCGCGCCTATAAAATGCAACGCGCCCCACGCGCCTTTTCCACGCCTCCTCTTCTCCTCTTCCTCTCCCTCTCTGCCACGCGCCGCTCCAGCGTACCGCCACCGACACGCCTCCACCGCTCCAGCGCCCCGCCACCGCTGCGCCGCTGAGGAGCGTCCGGCTACCGCGGCGTCCGCCTGCGCCCCAACGGCGGCTACTACGCGGAGATACGCTCCGGCGATCTCCGGCTCGGCCTCGGCACATACGGTACGGCGCGCGAGGCCGCCCGCGCGTACGACGCGGCGGCGTGGCGCCTAGGCCGGCTGCGCGGCCAGATGAATTTCCAAGATGTGTACACGCTCCAGCAGGCGCTGGACTTCGCCCCGCCGCCTTATCTGAACACGGCGCAAGACCGTGCGGAGCACGCCGAGCGGCAGCGCCGCCTCCTCGTCGCCCAGGAGGACGAGCGGGTCATGGCGGAGTGGCGCCGGCGTCACCCGGAGGACGTTGCCTACGAGCAAACCTACTGGGCAAGGCGCCGCGAGGAGCGGTTGGACAGGCGTCGGCGGAAGGCATTGGCGAATGCGCAGTCCGATCTCGTTGCAGCAGGTGGGAGGTCGTTCTTCACAGAGAACGATGATCGTTGGTTGGACATATGGATAGATACCTCGGACGACACCGCCGAGAAATATAATGATGATGATGATGATAGCGAATTAGAGTAGTTTTCTATGCAATCTATCTAGTTTTTTATCGTTTGTCGTTTTTACCTATGCAATCTATGTTTCTGATGTAAAATACCTTTGTATCATTTTTAAAAATCTATGCAATCTATCTAGTTTCTATGCTTCCGATGCATTTGTAGAATGAGCGCGCGCTGCATTTTTTGCATGCTGCTGGAGCAGCGCGCGCTGCATTTTAGCGCAGCTACTGGAGCGGGCGCTGTGCGCCACGCCAAACCAGGCGATGGGCGCGCGCTAAAGTTGTTTTTTGCGCGCGCCGCTTTCGGCGTATGTTAGAGATGCTCTTAACATTACATTTTTTTGGCAACCAAACACCTCCTTAGTACATCCAAATGCAAAGCAAGCATTCCTAAGGTTGTAAGTTTGATGGGCTTACGCTGATCATGGTGTTGTTTTCGTATAGTTCTATTGTGCATGAAGGCGCTTTTTTCAAAAAAAAAAATCCGGTTTAGTGTTCATATCGTACATCGTAATGTGGCTAAAAATTCAAGCCTTAAAGTATGGATGTCATTTGAAGGATTCACGGTTGTGGAAGAGTTAAGATTATCTGGTTCTAAATGTTGATCGTGGGCTGCCAAGCTCACCCTCCTCGTAAATACCCCCTCCAACCAAAATGTAAGACTTTTGTTGGTTTTGCACAGGGCATAGAAAGCAACTTACATTTTACTACGAAGGTAGTACATAACATCGGAAGATACTTGTCGTAATGTCCAACATGCTGAGCCATCTGAGACACCAAGGTTTATGTAATCCTGCAAGAAACGTAATGTAAATCTAAAAACCACTAGTTCTTAGTATGTTTCACACGTTTTTCTTACAAAAAAGATTCAAGGGAGAGGAATTTTATAATAACACTTGATTATATTACGTACATACAAAAGAAAAGAGGAATTTTCAAATAGCATCCACCGTGTTGTTACATGTCATATGGATTTTTTTTCACAAAAAAAAATGTCATATGGATTTGAGTTTACATAACCAATTTTTTTAAATTTTTTTTATCATTCACATCACGAATCAGTACAAAGTAGTTGACCCTTACAAGCACACTGAAACGCAAACACAAAGGATCATGAACACCTAGAGTACCCTAAGACAATCATAACACAAAAAGATCTCCGAAACCCTGTGTCATCATCCCTGAATGTTGAGAGAAGACCCCTGCAGCAGAAGGATCTGCAATCAGTCGCAAGCAGGTCATCATCTTCGACCTCGGTACAATTGCCGCCACGCTGCTTCCTCCTTTCTTAACACCAGCGCTGAGAGGGCATGGACATCAATCCAACATACCTGCAACAGCCGTCGCCATCTTTGGCTTTGAATACCGCAAAAAGTGTCCCTTCCGGAAGGAAGAGAATTCGAGTCATCCGACCGGTCCAGCACCGCGGCCGGGCCATCCGCCCGGGCAAAGCATGATCTCCCAACAGCATCAGCGCAGAGGAAGGAGAAGAACAGCAACAACAAATCATGAAGAAGAAGGGTCTTCGTCTTCCTGCATCCATCACCCATCTGAGGACCCAAACGGCCAGTGCCGATGGACCTCCAGCCACCATAGCCCGTGACCTCGACGAGATCCGGGGATCCCCAACCCCGCTGGCTCCTAGACGAAGGCAAAAGCCTCGCCTGACCGCGAACGGAGCCCGGAGAAACTTATTCCGATGCGACACCACCGCAACGGCCTCGGCAGCGTCTCCCTCAAGTCTAACCCTACCACACACCCACCTAGCGAACAACCCGAGGTTCCCCCTCCCTCCCGCCGCCGGAGCGGCGGACGAAGAGAGAGGGAACCGACGGCGTCACCGGCGGCTCGCAGGGAACCCTCGTCACCTCCTAGATCGCCTCGTGCGATCCTAATCTTTCGGGCGGTATTTTTCCCACCTCACCCATAACCAATTTATAAGTCGGTGGTTTCATTTGTTGACCCGATTTTTTCATATAAAAAATTCCTACTTGTACAAACAATCTTTTTCCCTGGCTTTACGGGTTTCTAGTTTTGCAACAAAAAAAGAAGACGTTTCCGATTTCTGCGTCCATTTCTCACTTTCGTTGAAAAAAGCATTGACCGAATGAAGGAAGGGTAATTTGGCATCGCAGCCGTCCGTTCGCCACCGATCCAGCCGCTCATTGCCCGTGCGCGCGGATGGACGGCCCCACACTGGCCCCTTCCCGCGCCGTTTAAATACTCTGCACAAGCCAGCCTCCTCATCACCAAACACACTCCCGCCTTCTCAAATCCCCAATCGCGCCAAATCTCAGATCCCTCTGGCCGCCATGGACGCCTCGGGCACCGGCGCCGTCTCCAAGGCGAAGAAGTACGTGGTGGGGCGCAAGCTTGGCGGCGGCCCCAGGAAGAAGGCGGTGGCGCGGTCCGTCAAGGCCGGACTGCAGTTCCCCGTCGGCCGCATCGGCCGCTTCCTCAAGAAGGGCCGCTACGCGCAGCGCGTCGGCATGGGCGCCCCCGTCTACCTCGCCTCCGTCCTCGAGTACCTCGCCGCCGAGCTGCTCGAGCTCGCCGGGAACGCCGCCAAGGACAACAAGAAGTCCCGCATCATCCCGCGCCACCTGCTGCTCGCCATCCGCAACGACCGGGAGCTCGGCAAGCTGCTCGCCGGCGTCACCATCGCGCACGGCGGCGTGCTGCCCAACATCAACCCCTTGCTGCTCCCCAAGAAGACTGCCGAGAAGGAGCCCAAGTCGCCCAAGAAGGCCGCCAAGTCCCCCAAGAAGGCTTAGTCGATTACTAGTGCTTCGTAATTGAATTAGTGTTCGCTGTTTAAGTAATGGTGTCGATGTAGTATGCTCTGTTCTGCTTTGAAAAAAAATATATGTTAGAAATCTCTCTGACTTAAAGTAAATTCTTTCTCTGTCACCCGTCTGTTCATGATTTTGCAGTGCCATGGAGTTTTACATCTGTGCGGTGGGACGAATAGTTGTATCTACCAATCGTCTGAATCTGATAATTCACTTGGTCTGGTACTCTGGTTACTAGAAAAACTAGAAGTCAGAGTTGCAAGCTGAAGAAGCTGAGGAGCATCCCAAACCTGTGGTATGAGTTCAGGTTCAGACATTTGTGTATGTCAAGTACTACCAAATGCCAACGTTTCACCTGTACTTTGTCCAGCTGCTGTAGAATAAATTATGCTGTACATGGTTAGCTACAGAAGCATTTTCCTGTAATTGGTTGTCGCCCAACCTGATATCACTACATTCTAAAACATGATGTAGTATAAAGGAGCATCCCCTAACTAGAAAGACTAGCAAATGTCAGTTCCAAGATTAACAAGTCAAGGAGCATCCCCTGACTGTAGTCATGTATGAGGTCAGATACACTGGAATTTAGGTTCGGAAATTTGAATATATAAAGTACCATGTCCAGCTTATGCAGGAGCAATGGGTTATGTCACCCAAGATCACTACATTCGAGAACATATACCATGTTGCTTGATGACCGAATAAGTTCTGTTGCACATCTCTGAAAGAAAAGCAAACAAAAGCCGATCCCCTATGTATAACGCAGTAAAAAAATTATTTGCATTTCATTTTGGGCCACCGAAATACATTTATTTGCTTTTTTTTTCATTCAACGACATTTTGATACATTGAAGTGCATAATTCACCAATTCCTTGCCACGAGAGCAAGACCAAAGAAAATAAAAACCACAATTAGACATTTTAAAAGATATCCAATTTCCGTAACTGCTCCCACTAGTTGGATTAATATCTTTTCTATGTCTTCATTGTTGATCTGCGGCTTCTCAAGCTTGCACACTTTTTTCTTCTTTGATTCTAAAGAAGTAGACGTTGCTTCACATCTAATCTTATCTCTAGCCTCTATTCTAGCAACGAGTGCACGAACATCTATCAATTTTGGTGCTATCAATAGATCGATGTATTCTTCTTCTCAACATCAAAACTTGCATCCATCCTACACACAAATTTCCGCAAATAATGAGCTACCGAAATTGCGCCGATCCGGTGAACAACCGAATCAAAAGAAGCACATATCCCAGTACTTTTGCACTTGAATGACACTCATCCGGGATGTTGCGGCGTGGTAGAAACTCGGCGCACCACCTGTCGCGTGCAGTCGTCGCGCTGTATGACTGGCAACTGCAAGCCGACGAGCCGCTGGGCCAGCATGAGCCCGGGCGACGACCAGGCGTGTCTTCGCCGACGAACCGCTGATGGGAGAGATTCGAGTGTCTAGAAGAGGAGTCGATACCTGCATGCGGCACGGAGGCATTGCCGGGGTTGTGCGGTTCGATCCCCGGCCAATCCATGGCAAGGCGTAGTCATCGGTGGCCAGAAACGCCAAATCCGCCGCCGGCGGCAGCAACCGCAGATCCATCGGTTCTGTGCCGGCGATGGGAAGAGGAGGAACAAATCCAAGTGGCCGAGGATAGTGGCGGAGCCTACAGAGCATCCACAACGGCGGGCCAGTGCCGGCGGAGGGTGGGAGGGGCGGTGCTGGCACAGATGCGGTGCCGAGAGGCAGTGGAGGAGAGGCGCGACTTTTACTCAGCCGCCGAGCGGTAGAGTAAATATAGGAAAATTCGCCGCGATTAAGTATAACTTTTACTCCCTTGACGGATTGGGGATCGGTTAGGTGCTAGTTACAGAAATAAAATCAAAATTTTACTTCTCTAACCGGTTATAGGGGACCCGTTAGAAATGCCCTAACAGGATGGTAGAGAATGGCGCTCAATTCCTTGATCTCGGTGACCGTCAGGTTCATCTGGCTACGATACCGACGGAGGTAGTTAGGCGTGCCAGTGCGGAGCTTGTGTTTGTGGAAGCGTGCGCTGTCGAGCGGAGACCCCAGCGAGTGAATGCCCTGTAGGCTCTTTCTCGGGGTCGAAGTAGTTTGTTTTGGTGCGTGTGTGAAGTGTGAACTTTGGACTCGACGCTCAGCCGGCTCTCGAGAGGCACTATGACACTACTACGTCCACATGCTGAGTCCGAAGCCCTATCATTCCACCCATGACATATACTACCGTACTGAAGACTTTTCCGGCCAAAATCTGACCACCTTTTGTTGTCTTCTCACCCAGTGCTGTGCCGACCTTCCGATCTCGTGTAACCTCGACCGATTTCCATGCTCACAAACATGCATGAGGACGTACTTGGTCCAAGATTCCGGTGCGGAACAGCTAACGATTCCGGCTCCATGCGACTAGTAGTAGCCATTAAACTGCACAACTGTTGATTTGCAGCTGCATCTTAACAGTCACAATCAGCCAGAACTAGCTTCAACACGATATATACGCTCGTTCATCCAAGCACACGGGGAAATTTGCTAATTATACGCGAATGTGACGATGATTGCTCGTTTGTATACGGAAGATGTACACAATTGCTAACACGAATACATGGTTACACAACGAGTGAGTTACAACCAAGTACACATTTTCTTGGAACTAATGAACACGTTTCCCATATGTATCAATAATATTTGCTCAAAATAGTAAAATAAAAGAACGTTATCACAAACATATATGTTCACTCAGCGTCCAAGAACTTACGATCTACGAGACTTGTTCAGTATTAGAAGGCGGTGTGCTATATCTGTCATCGCTGGTCTTTGGTCCACGTCAAGGTTGAGACACTCGACTGCCATCCCTGCCAGATTTTGAAGCAGCTCCAAGTCTTCCGCTACCGCAATTTCATTGTCAAACAACTCGGTTGCCATGTTCTCGTTGCTTTGAGCCTCGAGGAAGCTCTTTACTAAGTTATTATTGTCAGAATGTGTGGCCTTCTTCCTACTAATAAGTTCCAACAACACCACTCCGAAGCTATAGACATCACTCTTTTCAGTTAGCAGGCCTGACTGTAGATATACTGGATCCATATAGCTCAAGTCACCGATGACTTTTCCGGTGTGGTCTTTGTCTCCCGCAAGCAACCTTGATATGCCAAAGTCCGAGATCTTGGGGACAAACTTATCATCCAAAAGTATATTTGCTGGTTTAACATCACCGTGTAGGATTTTGGTGTTTGTTTTTGAATGCATGTAAGCAAGACCATCTGCTGATTCTACAGCTATACTTAAACGTATATCCAAGTTTAGAGGCTTCTTGTCTTTGCTGTGAAGAATGTCATCCAGGCTACCACCAGAGAGAAATTCGTATACTAGCAGCGGTGTACCAACCTCGAGGCAACAACCTATGAGCCTAACAATATTCTTGTGGATGACTTGAGATTGGATGATGACTTCATTTGCAAATTGGTCATTTTCCAGCAGACTAGCACTAATCGGTTGCTTCACTGCAACTTGTTCTTTACCAAGAGTGCCCTTGTAAACTACACCGAACCCACCTCTTCCAATAATATTGCTTTCCTTTAAAATTGGCACGAGCTCCTCCTTTTTGAAAATTTTAATATTTTTTGCTCTCTCTAGTGTAGGTCCACCATTCTTTTCGTAGAACTCCCTGGTCTTCCTTCTCTCTTTGCGGAGAAGAACTAGAAATGATATAACTACTATGACAGAAATACCACCAATGATACCTACATAGGAAAGCATCCTACTAAAAAGTTTGCAACAAATGATATCGCATAAAAGATAATAAATTACTGATTCAACAAGTTATTTAGAATTTTACTTAAAAGTAGAAGTACCAGTGAATAGTTTAACACAAGAAAGAAAGGGGAGTGACTCTGCCTTGTGATCTTCGAGTCAGCGAGCCTCACAAAGTAAACCATATATATGTACTCTGTCTCGGGGAATTGGATTTCTATACCAAGGGGAAGTATTTGTATGTGGAGTTGTGGACCTTTGTTGGTTGCATCCTTGTAAGTTTACCGCAAGGTGGATCGAGAAATTGAGAAAATGCATAAATGGATGAGTAGGAATTGAGCAAAATGCACCAAGGGAGAAAATAGTGTTTGATCCAATGTGAGTGTTGTGCATATTCGGGCTTACTAAACTAGTCTCTGCATTGGTATTGGTAGTGTGCATCCTAATCGTGCAACGGTCGAGTGTGTGCTCATAGTGAATGTATTCTCTTGATGCAACATTATAAGTCAATAAAATCCGCTCTTTATCGAAAAAGCTAGTCTCTGTGTACTTGTAGCTCCCGAGGAAGCGCGTGAGGATCTTTTGCTTTGATGAGTTTTCACCAAGGCACAAAATTTTCTCATCTTCAAGTCCATTTATCATTTGTTTTGATAGTGATAAGTATGAAAGGAGAAGCTACCCTGCTATGCCAACAAGCTGAAAGGGACATAATGGGATCTTATGTGCCAAAGTCTTAAAGCCATTTCAATCCCATTGTTTTTATGACAATTCAAAATCATTCTAAACATCATTTTAATGGCCCTCTAAAAATTCCATATGTTCTTTAGAGCAACAAAATTCACACACCAAAAATTATAGTGCCAAAGGAACCACGCTCCACAAAAATATTGTGGGTCGTATTTCTAATGATTATTTTACACGTGAAATTATTGTCAATTCTTATGTAAACAGGTAAGCTAGATTAATGCATATAATATTGTAGAAAGCAAGAAATTAAGGTAATCAAAGCCTAGAAAGTATGTACCTGACATCTTACAAAAGTAGTCATGTTATTAAACTTTTCTAGCTTTGACAATTAAAAAATACAAAATTATTTAGGTTGGTTAGTTCAAATTGTAGTGTTAGATTTGATCAATAATATTTCGATCTCTTTCTCATAACTTTTTACGAACAAATGATACTACTGAACATGTTTGATTAAGCCCGTCTATTCACCAACGTATTTAGATGATCCAGAGACTATGCATCCTACTAGTGGGTCCTTTTGACTGGCAATGAAGTGGGGCACACAGATAAGCCCATTCTAAAACCACGAAAAGAAGAGGACCACGCGAGCTGCCAATAAGCAGGCAAAGGGGCAAGAGCTGGAAGATGGCAAATTCTCCGACGGCGACGACCCAGCCATGGAAGACGACTTCGAGAAAGGGACCGGGCCCAAGCGGTTTCACTACGGTGAGCTGGCCATCGCCACTGACAACTTCTCCGACGAGAAGAAGCTCGGGGAAGGAGGTTTCGGCTCTGTGTACAGAGGATATCTCAAGGAGTCGAACCTCGAGGTGGCCATCAAGAGAGTCTCCAAAGGTTCCAAGCAAGGGAAGAAAGAGTATGCTTCCGAGGTGACAATCATAAGCCGACTCCGGCACCGAAACCTGGTGCAGCTCATCGGCTGGTGCCATGGCGGTGGCGAGCTGCTCCTTGTCTATGAGCTGATGCCCAAGGGCAGCCTTGACACACACCTCTACGGCGGCAAGAATGGAGCCGTGCTGCCATGGCCGGTCAGGCATGAGATCGTGCTTGGACTGGGCTCTGCCCTCCTGTATCTTCACCAAGAGTGGGAGCAGTGCGTCCTGCACAGAGACATCAAGCCAAGCAACATCATGCTAGACGCCTCCTTTGCTGCCAAGCTCGGCGACTTCGGGCTGGCAAGGCTCGTCGACCACGGCCAGGGCTCACACACGACGGTGCTCGCCGGCACGATGGGGTACATGGACCCAGAGTGCATGACCACCGGCCGAACCAGTGCCGAGTCGGACGTGTACAGCTTCGGTGTCGTGCTCCTCGAAATTGCCTGCGGCAGGCGGCCTCTGGCAGTGGCAGAAGAGGAGCAGATGGTCCACCTGGCCCAGCGGGTCTGGGCATCATACGGCGTGGGAAGGGTTCTTGATGCCGCTGACGCGCGGCTGGAGGGGGAGTTTGACGGCGAGGAGATGGAGCGTGTGATGGTCGTCGGGCTCTGGTGCGCGCACCCAGACCGGAGCCTCAGGCCGTCCATCAGGCAGGCCGTCGGCGTGCTGCGGCGCGAGCAGCCTCTGCCGACCCTCCCGGAGAGGATGCCGGTGGCAACTTTCTTGTACGTGCCCCTACTGGTTGATGGTTCAAGTTCCACGTTGTCTACTGGTGTCACCGGCGCTGGCGGCAGTGGCAGCAGCGGAACTGACACGACGGCGGAGAAGTGTCACTTGTCATCACAAAAAGGGTATGTACTCCTTGACTAGTGTTTTCACCTTTTTTTTAGGTCAAGTATATTTATTTGTTGAAGTATAATCAATGTAGGCCGTCAAAAAGAAGAGAAAAACAGTGTTAAAATCGAACCTCGCTTTAAACTGAGCTGCGACCCGGACATGGGTTCCGCTTGTTCGGTGAACGAACCCACTTGAGTTGCCTTCTTTATTATTTCCGTGTCCCACTTCGCTTCCGGCTGGACCTCGTAGACCGAGCGCTGCCGTCGTCCACTTCTTCACTGGCCGCCGGCTACGAACCCGCACCTCCCTCCCAGACCGAGCACCTGCTCCGAATGGCTTCGGCGGAGGCGCCGGCGGCGAGGCCGATTCTGTACTCGTACTGGCGCAGCTCCTGCTCCCACCGCGTCCGCATCGCGCTCAACCTCAAAGGTGCGTGCTGCTCCCCCCCCCCCCCCCCCCCCCCGCGTCGTTTCTCTGATTACGTCGAGTAAACTGGATTATGATTTCCTGCAGGTATCGATTATGAGTACAAGGCGGTGAACCTCCTCAAGGGCGAGCAGTCTGATCCCGGTACAACACCGTCTGCTTCCTACCTGTCCTCTGCACTTGCGTCAGTTGTTTGGTACAGCAGTAGAAAAGATATAATCACTAGGCAATTCATCTTAATTTGTGGGTGACAGAGTTCATGAAGCTTAATCCTATGAAGTTCGTCCCTGCCTTGGTCGACGGCGACGCAGTAATTGGTGACTCGTACGCAATAGCACTGGCAAGTCACTCTTGCCCAGGGTCTCCAAATCGTGTGTTCCTCTTACGCATCACCATTCACTTATCAGATATCAACCACTTGCTTCGTTGTGACTTTTACAGTATTTGGAGGACAAGTACCCCCAGCGCCCTCTTTTGCCTCAAGACCTTAAAAAGAAGGCCCTGAATATCCAGGTAATTAATGGAACTCTTTAAGTCATCATGGTCAGCAAAAGTATTTCGTGCTTTGCTCTCAGTCTCAGTAGCACTTTGTATCTTCCATATGTGGAGTCAATCGTGTAATTGCTATTTATTGACTATTTGATCTGGTTTTTCAATCATTTTACAGTTTGCTTACAGGCTAGTTAGCATTCTATTGTATCTGACCCGCCAAAAAATCCATCCTCAAATTCATGTTATCAATGCATAGCAGAAAGCACACAATAAATAAAAGCAAGAAAGTTTCTGAATCTATTTTATCTGACCCGCTCTGAGCAAGCGGAATATATATATAATCAGGTCCAACTATAATCTACACAATACTTTTACTGTATATGTTCAACCTTTTCTTCAGTCATCACTTCATAATACTAATGCGGATGCTCCTCTACTAACTTTTATTGCAGATAGCAAGCATTGTGTGTTCTGGTATTCAACCTCTTCACAATCTCACCTTGGTGGTAAGTACCGAGTATGCATTACTAAGCATATGACGACCACTGTGTGTTCCATGTCTAAATCTGATTGCCAGTGCACCTGAGGCCCATAGAGGGACGGCTACCCATGTGTGCTGCGCAATACTAGTTGATTCTCTATTTAGATAGCTTATGCTTATAAATTGCACAGATACTTAACTTGCTGTTGTGTTTTATTGCTCATTTGTCTACAGAGATTTATCGAGCAAAAGGTTGGAACAGGGGAGAGCATCCCGTGGGTCAAACAACAGATTGATAGAGGTTTCACAGGTTTTGTTCACAGACATGGCCCTTCTTTCTTAGTTATACCTACTATATTTGCAGCATTACCTCCATCCAACAAATTTGCTTTGGAAATACCACTCAGTGCTCCCCAAGCAATTCGGTGATCTTGCACATTTTGAGAAACTCACATTATTTCCTTTAGAACTTTTTTTTCCTGCATTTACACTTAGTATTCTTTGCCACTTTGATCCCTACTCTTTCTGCTTACTCATTATGCAACCATGTGCATGTGCTTACTTTCACCCCCAACGATTCAGCTGTTGAGAATATGATCAAAGCCTGTGCTGGGAAGTATGCTATGGGAGATGAAGTCCAACTGGTTCGTATGCTACCCTATGATTTTGCACCTCTTTTTTTTTCTATGAACACCAAAGCACATCATTATTTGGAATGAAATTTTTCTCTGCAGTAGATTCTAAAAGGTGTCCCTTTTCCCTTGAAAGTAACTGTAGTCTAGTCCCTCCTCCCCTGAAATGAAATAGAATTCATATTTCAACAATCATCGTGCAACAACTATCACTGCAAGTGTAAACTACCCTGAGTCGACTCAGCTAAGTAGCTAACTGCCACATCCTCTTTACATGCAGGCAGATGTATTCCTTGCACCCCAGATTTTTGCTGCGGTGACTCGTTATCAAATCGACATGGTACTGCATATTCACTTACTATCAAGTCCACAACTATACTTGTAACTATCTTTGATGAACTAACAAAACATGATTGCGCTTGCCACAGTCGAACTATCCCACCCTTGCGAGGCTCTACGATCAGTATATGACACACCCTGCATTTGAAGCTGCGCTCCCTGACCGGCAGCCGGATGCCCCTTCCTCTGCCTAGACATAGGCCGGGGGTGAATCAGTAGTTCTCACTCCTTTGTTTCTACCTGTGTCCTGTCCCGTTACTTCAAACTCTGTAACAATAAGCACAGAAGTTCCTGAACGAAGTGTAAAGTGGCTACTGTAGTCTGTATCAAAACAATGAAATAACTGTGATCACTAGTCTTTGGATATCTGGATTTACGTGAAGTAGCAACAAGATGAAACATCAGTGGCTTGCATTTCAATTGTCACTTCTTAAGAAAAAAGGACAATTCCATTTCTACCCCTAACTTGAACTCACTACTCATATTTACCCCTAATTTTTAGACCTACTTAATTTTGCCCAGATTCCGTTGTGTGGTGTTATAGAAATACCCCTGAGGGATGTTTCGTTCAGATCTTCTCTACACTATGAGCTCTCTACATCATAAGCTTCTCGACATTCCTCTGTAGCTGCCGGTGCTTTCCATTCTTTTGTAGCATGCTCGAGCATCTGTATGGATGGTGGTTCCTGTTTTTTGGTGTCTAGGTTTTTAGAGAGAATAGAGGGGTGTGAGAGTATCTGCATGGATGGTGGTTCCTGTTTTTTGGTGTTTATGTTTTTAGAGAATAGAGGGGTGTGACAGAAGAATGGAAAACACTGGCAGCTACGGAGGAACTGTTGGAATTATGTGTCCTGCAACTATATTCAATTAACTTGGAATTGGTAAATATTCGGAATACCTCATTATGGAATTATACATGTATTTGTACATGGAATTGTTTTACATGTTTAGCATGGAATTGTTACTTGCTGGAACATACTTAAGTTTTTATATATACTTAAGGAAGCTGGTCGATTATCGGTGGAATACAATATACTATTTATATTGGAAAGATTACCCGGGTACACTGATGATTGGATCGTATAATTAGATTACAGCCTTAATGTTGATCTACATAATTAGAGGAATTTGCACTTTATTATGACGCGTTGCTCACAAGCGCGTGCTCCGGGGACAAAACGGATAGAATCCGTTAAATAGACAAATATGATCGTGGTTGGTAATTTGATCTGGACTCTATCCCGGAAACTAGTGGAAAAAACTAGGAATCTTATATCTGTATAAGAGGTGGACTCTTTGAAACGACAGTATAAGAAGGTTCCTACCCCCTAGACTCAGATATGTGAATTGTGAGAGGCACCACGGATAAGCGCAGAGGAATTAGGGATAGACCGTAAACCCTAAATTTCTAACATTGGTATCCTGAGCAAGGTTCGGCCGCCGGTTGAGCCCTAATCCGTTGCGCACTCTCCCGCCGGTCGTCGCCACAATCCTGTGTTTACGAGCATGTCGCCGCCTGAAGCGTCAGCTCCATCGACTACGTACTGTCCGTACATGGAGGCTTCAATCTGCGCGTCGATGAGGGGTAAAATCAAGCGGCTGGGGCTGCTGGCGCGTGATACTGCTTGTTCGTGATACATCACGCGCGGGACTTGATCTTGCATACACATCGGAACGTTGGTCGAGGAACTCCAGCTATCTCGCCGGAGGAAAACTGTCGTGCATGGAAGGGGGCCACATGCAAAGGAAACTCAGTTTGACACGTACGTGGAATCCAGGATATACTACGATTTACGGAGGAACTAGTACTTCGGCAGGACAAATTTCTTGGCACGCGGAAGGAGATGGTCCAGTTGGATTTGATGAAGATGCTAAAAAAAAAAGGATTATGGTCATCCTGCTGCAGCACCGTGCGTCCGTATGTGTGCTCATCTGGACGTACAGACAAAGTTGTGGCAGGCTATTTTCTATTTTATGCATGGATCGAGGAAAGGCTGCCATCGCTCCGCTCATGTCTGCCTTGATGGTTTGTTGCAATCTTCCGTAGCCGATTGCCATGGGTGTTTCAGTGACAGTCAACACCAAATCAATCGCTGGAGGGTTTCACAAGGCTTCACCCAATCTGGAAAAAGATGAATCAATTGTTGTTTGGTGCATGGATCGACAAAGACCAGTACTACTCTCGAGTAGTACTCCACTACAACTTGCTGGCTGGTTCTTTCACGAATCTGAACGGGCGCGTGATTGACAAGATGGAATAACCTGGTGCTAGTTTCTACAGGATCTCGTCGAGATCGGAATCATGGCCATGCTTGAATTTTTTTTTTTTGATACTGGCAAGTTGTTGGTGAGGCGTGTCAACACGCAGGACCGCGTACACTAGTACTACCTTGGCGGCTGACTACTACTGCTTCCGTTGCTGTTGCTCGATGTCCAAGGCAGTGCATAAGTAGCTGAGCCTTCACTGCCGCCGCTTGTACTTCGACTGTTTTTTTTGGCTGGTCGGAGGAATCTACATGGATGCCGCGCACCTGTGCACACATGCTGTCAGGGAGGGAATACTCTTGCATCGTTTAATTGATTTATTTATTAGATTATTATTTAATGTTCTAACTTGTTTGGTTGCTAATCCACTACATGTAAGAGACCACAAGGAAAGTACATATCCTTGGAAGAAATTTAGGAGGACTCTGAATCATGAATGCGTGGAAGGATTACACCAAGCAAATGATTTGCACACTGAAATTGCTATGGTGGAAATAATGTCCGGAAAATTACACATAACCTAGAGAGGTATTTAAGAGAAGAACAAGTATTATTATTGAGCATCACTTGTTTGTGGAGGAAGATGAGAGTCACTCCGAGGACAGGGAATTTTTTTCTCTTCATTTGTCGGTATGCCTAATGGTAATATTTGCACTACATTTATTTATTTGGGGCTATTTTTTTCAAGTATAAATGGATTTTGGCTATGTCTTATTGCTGGAATACAGTAGCAATTTTATTGGCATGCAACAATACCAAAGGGAAAACTAATGCACTTAGGAATTAATGCTAAATATTGTATACTTTGGATTGGAAATTATGCCATCAAACTGTTTCGAGGAAAACTATTATTGTTATCGGACATGTTATTGAACTTCAATGAATAGGGGTTTAATTTATTGCTCCTTCTTGGAATCTATTGATTATGACATACTATTTAGAAAAGGAAGAGTGGAAATATTGCTTAACTTAGTGCATTTTGGATTTTCACACAATGATCTATCTTTCTTGATGTCCATTGGAAGTTCGCAAACCAAATTGTTTGTATTTGGCCAAGATTACTCCATATGGGGGAATATTGACAATGGGAACACATACTTGGAATCTTATTATCTACATCGTCAACGACTTGGTCACATATCTTGGAACTGGATCAAGAGGCTTATTGATTCTGGAATTTTAAACTTTAGTGGGAGGACTATGATACATGTGAAGCATATATGATTTTTTAATACACCTTGTTTATTAAGGTGGAAGGAGATGAAAGGGCTTCACATCGTTTCTTTTTTTATATACTTATGGTATTTCTTTTGACATCCCCACTAGAGGAAATTCTCAGTTACTACAAAGCGCACACCAGGAATTTTTTCATGGTTATTCTAGTGGATCAAATGGTTGTTTTCTTTTTTATTTGAAAAAGGAAAACTGGTGGAAAGTAGGAAAACAATTATTTTTATGATCAAGGGTGGAAATATTAACAATCATACTGGAATATAATATTGACCCCAGAGAAAACTACAAGTGAAACTCCTGATACTAACATGCTTAGGATAAGTGGGAGGAATTAAATTGGACTATCATGTCTGGATAATTATTATCTGTTATTGGGGGATGACACTCTAAATTTTAGAGGAATCACTAAATTCACTTAAGTTTTTTTATAATGTCAACTATGGGGGGAAGAATTGCGGGAAGGAATAAACTCAAATGAGGAAGAGCATAGTTTGGGAACTTAATATCATACCAAATAACCGCAAGCCTATTGTCTGGAAGTGATTTTTGTTAAGGATATTTGGCTTAGTAGAATATTATAATGCCACTCTCGTTATTCAATTATTCACACAGAGGGAAATATACTTTGTGGAAACTCTCTCTCCTACAATTTTGGGAAAGAGGAACTAAAGACATGGTTTGCTAATTGAGTATATTAATGTATGATCTTATAACAAGCTTCACATCAATGGAATAGCAAGTCATCTACAAACATAAATGTAAAGTATTTTGCATTATTGTTGTATATGTTAATATTGTTTTGTTGTTTGTAATGATAAAGTCACATTGATGGAAGTGAAAGCTTGGTCATCTTTTAACTTTCATATGAAAGGACGTTTGAAACATCCTATGTTTTACGAGTGAAAATACATAGAAAATATTTTGAAGTGTTTCTCTACGGAAAATTACAAATCTGTTAAAATACCTTTGATAAAGGAATCATACTCAGTGAGGAATTATATTTGAACTCCCAAGGAAAATGAATAATAAATTGTACTGGAATTCGTATCTACCTTCATTATATTATCATACCTTAGTTACCGGAATTTATGTTGCATTCAAGCAGTGCAAGGAAAGAAGAGCAGCTAAGGGAATCTCACACATCATATAAGATTGTGGAAAGTGCATCACAACATGTCACTTGTTCTATAATTTATATTGAAGTTAAACACATTGAGGATGCTAGATATTACTCTATCTACAAAATGAGAAATAGGTCCAGATACGCATATTCAATTTTTTCTGTAGTACTAATATGGTGCGGGTTCACTGACCGAAGTCGGGAATTTCTTTCAAAACGTGGTTAATTATGGAACTTCATTTACTGATTGGATTTGATATTTATGTGGTTTTGAAATTTATTCAACATGGTTATCTTATACTTGACTCGATGTGGAATTAATCATATTATTATATATGTGATGGAAAATAATTGATGCGGAATTTCACTTGAGGAAACAAAATACTCAAGGTGCCTACAAAGGTGGAATTACACTCGAGGAAATAATACTCGAGGCGCCAAGGACAGCTATGCTGGAATAATTAGGCGGAAACTAAAGGTCTCTAGTGATCTTAAGTGTCACAACATGGAAACATATTGAAGGGAAGTATCACCATATATATATATATATATATATATATATATATATATATATATATATATATATATATATATATATTTGTGGGTTTTCAATGTAGAGTTAATATGATTGTTGATCCCTTGACTAAGCCTCTTAGTCAGGAGGTATTTGGCAAGCATGTTAAGGCTATGGGTTTACGAATATTTGAATGATTGTTTTGGACAAGTGGGAGATGTTGGAATTATGTGTCCTGCAACTATATTCAATTAACTTGGAATTGTTAAATATTCGGAATACCTCATTATGGAATTATACATGTATTTGTACATGGAATTGTTTTACATGTTTAGCATGGAATTGTTACTTGCTGGAACATACTTAAGTTTTTATATATACTTAAGGAAGCTGGTCGATTATCGGTGGAATACAATATACTATTTATATTGGAAAGACTACCCGGGTACACTGATGATTGGAAGGAGCTAGATCGTATAATTAGATTACAACCCTAATGTTGATCTACATAATTAGAGGAATTTACACTCTATTATGACGCGTTGCTCGCAAGCGCGTGCTCCGGGGACAAAACGGGTAGAATTCGTTAAACAGACAAATATGATCGTGGTTGGTAATTTGATCTGGACTCTATCCCGGAAACTAGTGGAAAAGACTAAGAATCTTATATCTGTATAAGAGGTGGACTCTTTGAACAACAGTATAAGAAGGTCCCTACCCCCTAGCCTCAGATATGCGAATTGTGAGTGGCACCACGGATAAGCGCAGAGGAATTAGGGGTAGACCGTAAACCCTAAATTTCTAACAGGAACATCGTGAAGCTTAGAAAGCAAACAAGACCTGACGAAAATCTCGTTTAGGGGTATTCTTTATACTTAAGAAGTTCATCCTCACTCGAAAATCCCTTTTCGAGGCCGGTTTTGAAAAATTCAAAATTCATAGTTTTGCATTTCAAAAATTCTAAATATAAATATATATATATATATATATATATATATATATATATATATATATATATATATAGATATACATGGAGGCTAATGCACAAGTGTGTAAATTTTCAGGACGAAATACGTTGAAATGAGGGCCATGTAAAAAAACAAATCCGCAGCTTTTTGACACATCATACTACTCATCCTCCTAGGCCATGAATTTATCTTTTTTATAGATCGCATTTCAATGTATTTCATCCTAAAATTTTACACATATACACATAACATCCTTGTTTACTTGTACAATTTTTTTAATTTTTTTAAATTGAGAAGTTTGAATTTAGATTTTTTTTCCAAAAAATCCGTGCTCCGTCGGGGCCGAGAGCCAAAACGCCTTACTCACCCCCACTATCTTATTTCTTTTAACATTCAGCATATCCAACTCATCAGATATGTCTCACACATGCCACCTCCCATTTAAATGCACATGCGAGCCATCCACATCATCAAGCGCATGCAATCAATCAACTTTCCACCACATGCATGCTCTCCACATCATCAAACGCTCATATAACTATTCAACTTTTCAATTTTCATTTTCTACCACATGCAAGCCCTCCACGACATCAAAAGAACATAAAACTCTCCACATCATTTTTGATAAGTTCATTGCTAAAAAAATCTGTAGCAATGAGTGGGGCGTTATCTAGTTTCTATAACACCATACAACGAAATGTTGGGGAATGCAGTAATTTCAAAAAAATTCCTACGCACACGCAAGATCCATCTAGGTGATGCATAGCAACGAGAGGGGAGAGTGCAGTCCACCTACCCCCGTAGACCGTAAGCGGAAGCGTTATGACAACGCGGTTGATGTAGTCGTACGTCTTCACGATCTGACCGATCCTAGCACCCAAAGTACGACACCTCCGCGATCTGCACACGTTCGGCTCGGTGACGTCCCACGAACTCCCGATCCAGCTGAGTGTCGAGGGAGAGCTTCGTCAGCACGACGTCGTGATGACGGTGATGATGAAGCTACTGGCGCAGGGCTTCGCCTAAGCACTACGATGATATGACCGAGGTGGATTATGGTCAAGGGGGGCATCGCACACGGCTAAGACAATGATCAACTTGTGTGTCTATGGGG
Organism: Aegilops umbellulata; assembly: GCA_032464435.1. NCBI lineage: Eukaryota > Viridiplantae > Streptophyta > Magnoliopsida > Poales > Poaceae > Aegilops > Aegilops umbellulata. The sequence goes on from CP136058.1 coordinate 55,017,775, forward strand.
TGCCCCCTCCCCCATATATAAAGGAGTGGAGGAGGGGGAGGGCCGGCCCTCTATGGAGCGCCCTGGAGGAGTCCTACTCCCACCGGGAGTAGGATCCCCCCTCCCTAGTTGGACTAGGAGAGGAAGGAAGGGGGAGGAAGGACGAAGGAAAGGGGGGTCGGCCCCCCACCCAATTCGGATTGGGCTTGGGGGGGCCCTCCTAGGCTCCCTTCTCCTCTCTCCCACTATGGCCCAATAAGGCCCATATACTTCCCGGGGGGTTCCGATAACCTCCCGGTACTTCGGTAAATGCCCGAACTCACCCGGAACCATTCTGATGTCCAAACATAGTCATCCAATATATCGATCTTTATGTCTTGACCATTTCGAGACTCCTCGTCATGTCCGTGATCATATCCGGGACTCCGAACTACCTTTGGTAAATCAAAACACATAAACTCATAGTACCGATCGTCATCGAACGTTAAGCGTGCGGACCCTACGGGTTCGAGAACTATGTAGACATGACCGAGACACGTCTCTGGTCAATAACCAATAGCGGAACCTGGATGTTCATATTGGCTCCCACATATTCTACGAAGATCTTTATCGGTCAGACCGCATAACAACATACGTTGTTCCCTTTGTCCGAGATTTGATCGTCGGTATCTCAATACCTAGTTCAATCTCGTTACCGGCAAGTCTCTTTACTCATTCCGTAATGCATCATCCCACAACTAACTCATTAGTCATATTGCTTGCAAGGCTTATAGTGATGTGCATTACCGAGAGGGCCGAGAGATACCTCCCCGACAAATGGAGTGACAAATCCTAATCTCGATCTACGCCAACTCAACAAACACCATAGGAGACACCTATAGCGCACCTTTATAATCACCCAGTTACGTTGTGACGTTTGGTAGCACACAAAGTGTTCTTCCAGTATTCGGGAGTTGCATAATCTCATAGTCATAGGAACATGTATAAGTCATGAAGAAAGCAATAGCAATATACTAAACGATCAAGTGCTAAGCTAACGGAATGGGTCAAGTCAATCACATCATTTTCTAATGATGTGATCCCGTTAATCAAATGACAACTCATGTCTATGGCTAGGAAACTTAACCATCTTTGTTTCAACGAGCTAGTCAAGTAGAGGCATACTAGTGACACTCTGTTTGTCTATGTATTCACACATGTACTAAGTTTCTGGTTAATACAATTCTAGCATGAATAATAAACATTTATCATGATATAAGGAAATATAAATAACAACTTTATTATTGCCTCTAGGACATATTTCCTTCAGTCTCCCACTTGCACTCGAGTCAATAATCTAGATTACATAGTAATGATTCTAACACCCATGGAGTCTTGGTGCTGATCATGTTTTGCTCGTGAGAGAGGCTTAATCAACGGGTCTGCAACATTCAGATCCGTATGTATCTTGCAAATCTCTTTCTCCCTCCGTGACTTGATCACGGATGGAATTGAAGCGTCTCTTGATGTGCTTGGTTCTCTTGTGAAAACTGGATTCCTTTGCCAAGGCAATTGCACCAGTATTGTCACAATATATTTTCATTGGACCCGATGCACTAGGTATGACACCTAGATCGGATATGAACTCCTTCATCCAGACTCCTTCATTTGCTCCTTCTGAAGCAGCTATGTACTCCGCTTCACACGTAGATCCCGCCACAACGCTTTGCTTAGAACTGCACCAATTGACAGCTCCACGGTTCAATATAAATACGTATCCGGTTTGTGACTTAGAGTCATCCGGATCAGTGTCAAAGCTTGCATCGACGTAACCATTTACGACGAGCTCTTTGTCATCTCCATTAACGAGAAACATATCCTTAGTCCTTTTCAGGTATTTCAGGATGTTCTTGACCATTGTCCAGTGATCCACTCCTGGATTACTTTGGTACCTCCCTGCTAAACTAATAGCAAGGCACACATCAGGCCTGGTACACAACATTGCATACATGATAGAACCTATGGCTGACTTTCATTTTCTCTCTATCTTCTGCAGTGGTCGGGCATTGAGTCTGACTCAACTTCACACCTTGTAACACAGGCAAGAACCCTTTCTTAGCTTGATCCATTTTGAACTTCTTCAAAACTTTATCAAGGTATGTGCTTTGTGAAAGTCCAATTAAGCATATTGATCTATCTCTATAGATCTTGATGCCCAATATATAAGCAGCTTCACCGATGTCTTTCATTGAAAGACTCTTATTCAAGTATCATTTTATGCTATCCAGAAATTCTATATCATTTCCAATCAACAATATGTCATCCACATATAACGTTAGAAACTACAGAGATCCCACTCACTTTCTTGTAAATACAGGCTTCTCCAAAAGTCTGTATAAAACCATATGCCTTGATCACACTATCAAAACGTTTATCCCAACTCTGAGATGCTTGCACCAGTCCATAAATAGATCACTGGAGCTTGCACACTTTGTTAGCACCCTTTGGATCGATAAAACCTTCAGGTTGCATCATATACAACTCTTCTTCCAGAAATCCATTCAGGAATGCAGTCTTTACATCCATTTGCCAAATTTCATAATCATAAAATGCAACAAATTCTAACATGATTCGGACGGACTTAAGCATCGCTACGGGTGAGAAGGTCTCATCGTAGTCAACTCCTTGAACTTGTCAAAAACCTTTCGCAACAAGTCGAGCTTTGTAGACAGTAACATTACCGTCAGCATCAGTCTTCTTCTTGAAGATCCATTTATTCTCGATGGCTTGCCGATCATCTGGCAAGTCAACCAAAGTCCACACTTCGTTCTCATACATGGATCTCATCTTAGATTTCATGGCCTCAAGCCATTTTGTGGTATCTGGGCTCATCATCGCTTCCTCATAGTTAGTAGGTTCGTCATGGTCAAGTAACATGATCTCCAGAACTGGATTACCGTACCATTCTGGTGCGGATCTTACTCTGGTTGACCTACGAGGTTTGGTAGTACTTGATCTGAAGTTACATGATCATCATCATTAGCTTCCTCACTAATTGGTGTAGGAGTCACATGAACAGATTTCTGTGATGAACTACTTTCCAATAAGGGAGCAGGTACAGTTACCTCATCAAGTTCTACTTTCCTCCCACTCACTTCTTTCGAGAGAAACTCCTTCTCTAGAAAGGATCCATTCTTAGCAACGAATGTCTTGCCTTCGGATCTGTGATAGAAGGTGTACCCAACAGTCTCCTTTGGGTATCCTATGAAGACACATTTCTCTGATTTGGGTTCGAGCGTATCAGGTCGAAGCTTTTTCACATAAGCATCGCAGCCCCAAACTTTAAGAAACGACAGCTTGGGTTTCTTGCCAAACCACAGTTCATAAGGCGTCGTCTCAATGGATTTAGATGGTGCCCTATTTAACATGAATGCAGCTGTCTCTAAAGCATAACCCAAAACGATAGCGGTAAATCAGTAAGAGACATCATGGATCGCACCATATCTAGTAAAGTATGATTACGACGTTCGGACACACCATTACGTTGTGGTGTTCCGGGTGGTGTGAGTTGCAAAACTATTCTGCATTGTTTCAAATGAAGACCAAACTCGTAACTCAAATATTCTCCTCCACGATCAGATCCTAGGAACTTTATTTTCTTGTTACGATGATTTTCCACTTCACTCTGAAATTCTTTGAACTTTTCAAATGTTTTAGACTTATGTTTTATCAAGTAGATATACCCATATCTGCTCAAATCATCTGTGAAGGTGAGAAAATAACGATACCCACCGCGAGCCTCAATATTCATCGGACCACATACGTCAGTATGTATGATTTCCAACAAATCTGTTGCTCGCTCCATTGTTCCGGAGAACGGCATTTTAGTCATCTTGCCCATGATGCATGGTTCGCAAGTACCAAGTGATTCATAATCAAGTGATTCCAAAAGCCCATCAGAATGGAGTTTCTTCATCCGCTTTACACCAATATGACCCAAACGGGAGTGCCACATATAAGTTGCACTATCATTATCAACTCTGCATCTTTTGGCTTCAATATTATGTATATGTGTGTCACTACTATTGAGATTCAACAAAAATAGACCATTCCTCAAGGGTGCATGACCATAAAAGATATTACTCATATAAATAGAACAACCATTATTCTCTGATTTAAATGAATAATTGTCTCGCATCAAACAAGATCCAGATATAATATTCATGCTTAACGCTGGCACCAAATAACAATTATTCAGGTCTAAAACTAATCACGAAGGTAGATGTAGAGGTAGCGTGCCGACGGCGATCACATCGACTTTGGAACCATTTCCCATGCGCATCGTCACCTCGTCCTTAGCCAATCTTCGCTTAATCCGTAGTCCCTGTTTCGAGTTGCAAATATTAGCAATAGAACCAATATCAAATACCCAGGCACTACTGCAAGCATTAGTCAGGTACACATCAATAACATGTATATCACATATACCTTTGTTCACCTTGCCATCCTTCTATCCGCCAAATACTTGGGGCAGTTCCGCTTCCAGTGACCAGTCCCTTTGCAGTAGAAGCACTCGGTCTCAGGCTTAGGTCCAGACTTGGGCTTCTTCACTTGAGCAGCAACTTGCTTGCCGTTCTTCTTGAAGTTCCCCTTCTTCCCTTTACCCTTTTTCTTGAAACTGGTGGTCTTGTCGACCATCACACATGATGATCTTTCTTGATTTCTACCTCCGAAGCCTTTAGCATTGCGAAGAGCTCGGGAATTGTCTTATCCATCCCTTGCATATTATATTTCATCACGAAGCTCTTGTAGCTTGGTGGCAGTGATTGAAGAATTCTGTCAATGACACTATCGTCAGGAAGATTAACTCCCAGTTGAATCAAGTGATTGTTATACCCAGACATTTTGAGTATATGCTCACTGACAGAGCTATTCTCCTCCATTTTGCAGCTGTAGAACTTATTGGAGACTTCATATCACTCAATCCGGGCATTTGCTTGAAATATTAAATTCAACTCCTGGAACATCTCATATGCTCCATGACGTTCAAAACGTTGTTGAAGTCCCGGTTCTAAGCCGTAAAGCATGGCACACTGAACTATTGAGTAGTCATCAGCTTTGCTCTGCCAGACGTTCATAAATCTAGCGTTGCTCTTGCAGCGGGTTTGGCACCTAGCGGTGCTTCCAGGACGGAAAAAAGTCCATTTTACTACCCTGAATAAAGTGGGTGGTTCACATTACCCCCCGATCTATTTTTCGGTTCTTTTACCCCCCTAAACAATCTCATACCGGACAAAAGAACACCCTAAGTGGTTTACCCAGACCTGATGATGACGTGGACATGGTCAAAGGTGGTATTTGACCTGCAGGTGGGTCCCACTCGTAGTTTTTTAAAAGAATCAAAGAAATAGAAGAAAAAAGGGATGGGCCCCTACTACAATAGCAGCCGGCCATAGCGGCGGGGGCCGGTGCGCGTGGAGTCGGCGCTGGGCTGGGCCGGCACCGGGGCGGGCAGAGCCAGCGCGCTGAGCGGGGGAGGCCGGGCGCGGCCAGGCGCAGCGTCACGGGCACAGCCAACTGCAGAGCGGTGGGCGGCCAGAGATGATGGCGCGAGCAACGCGCGGGGACGGACGGGGACGATGGCGCAAGCTCGCGGAGGAGACGGGGTGACGCGCGTGAGGGCAGAGCGGGGGTGGTCGGAGCCGGCCGGTGGCCGGGGATGACGGCGCGAGTAACACGCGGGGGCGGACGGGGACGACGGCGCAAGCTCGGGGAGGGGGCTGGGTGGCATAGGCGCGCGACCAGAGCTATGACGGGGCGGACGACGGCAGAGACAACACCGCAGAGGGCGATGCGAGGCCGAGCGAGGTGCAGCGACCGGGGCGAGCTCGTTCGGGCGGCGGCGGATCGGACCCGAAGAGAGAGAGAGAGAGAGAGAGAGAGAGAGAGAGAGAGAGAGAGAGAGAGAGAGAGACCTGACTAGGGGGCCCCACCCAGGTCAAAACCGCTGTTGACTAGTGCCACATCAGCAGCGGGTGGAGACAAACTAGCCTGGGGGGTGTTTTGTCCGGTTTTGGTTTGTTTGGGGGGTAAAAGAAGCCGAAAAATAGATCGGGGGGGGGGGGGGTAAAGTGAACCACCCACTTTATTCAGGGTAGTAAAATGGACTTTTTTCTCCAGGACGTAATTCTTCTGTGCCGCAATGAGGATAATCCTCAAGTTATAGACCCAGTCCGTGTTGTTGCTACCATCATCTTTCAACTTAGCTTTCTCTAGGAACGCATTAAAATTCAAAGGAACAACAACACGGGCCATCTATCTACAATAACATAGACATACAAAATACTATGAGGTACTAAGTTCAAGATAAATTAAAGTTCAATTAAGAAAAACTAATCATATTACTAAAGAACTCCCTCTTAGATAGACATCCCTCTAATCATCTAAGTGATCACGTGATCCATATCAACTAAACCATGTCCGATCATCACGTGAGATGGAGTAGTTTTCAATGGTGAACATCACTATGTTGATCATATCTACTATAGGATTCACGCTCGACCGTTCGGTCTCAGTGTTTTGAGGCCATATCTGCATATGCTAGGCTCGTCAAGTTTAACCCGAGTATTCTGCGTGTGCAAAACTGGCTTGCACCCGTTGTATGTGAACGTAGAGCTTATCACACCCGATCATCACGTGGTGTCTCGGCACGACGAACTTTCGCAACGGTGCATACTCAGGGAGAACACTTGTACCTTGAAATTTAGTGAGAGATCATCTTATAATGCTACCGCCAAACTAAGCAAAATAAGATGCATAAAGGATAAACATCACATGTAATCAATATAAGTGATATGATATGGCCATCATCATCTTGTGCCTTTGATCTCCATCTTCAAAACACCGTCATGATCACCATCATCACCATCTTTACACCTTGATCTCCATCTAAGCATCGTTATCGTCTCGCCAACTATTGCTTCTACGACTATCGCTACCGCTTTGTGATAAAGTAAAGCAATTACATGGCGATTGCATTTCATACAATAATGCGACAACCATATGGCTCCTGCCAGTTGCCGATAACTCTGTTACAAAACATGATCATCTCATACAATAAAATTTAGCATCATGTCTTGACCATATCACATCACAACATGCCCTGCAAAAACAAGTTAGACGTCATCTAGTTTGTTGTTGCAAGTTTTACGTGGCTGCTACGGGCTGACCAAGAACCGTTCTTACCTACGCATCAAAACCACAACGATTTTTCGTCAAGTGTGATGTTTTAACCTTCAACAAGGACCGGGCGTAGCCACACTCGATTCAACTAAAGTTGGAGAAACTGACACCCGCCACAACTGTGTGCGAAGCACGTCGTACAACCAGTCTCGCGTAAGCATACGCGTAATGTCAGTTCGGACCGCTTCATCCAACAATACCGCCGAATCAAAGTATGACATGCTGGTAAGCAGTATGACTATTATCGCCCACAACTCTTTGTGTTCTACTCGTGCATATAACACCTACGCATAGACCTGGCTCGGATGCCACAGTTGGGGAACGCAGTAATTTAAAAAAAAATCCTATACACGCGCAAGATCCATCTAGGTGATGCATAGCAACGAGAGGGGAGAGTGTAGTCCACGTACCCTCGTAGACCGTAAGCGGAAGTGTTATGACAACGCGGTTGATGTAGTCGTACGTCTTCACGATCTGACCGATCCTAGCACCGAAAGTACGACACCTCCGCGATTTGCACATGTTCAGCTCGGTGACGTCCCATGAACTCTTGATCTAGCTAAGTGTCGAGGGAGAGCTTCGTCAGCACGACGGTGTGATGTTGGTGATGATGAAGCTACTGGCGCCGGGCTTCGCCTAAGCACTACGACGATATGACCGAGGTGGATTATAGTGGAGGGGGGCACCGCACACGGCAAATAAAATGATCAACTTGTGTGTCTATGGGGTGCCCCCTCCCCCCGTATATAAAGGAGTGGAGGGGTGAGGGACGGCCCTCTATGGTGCGCCCTGGAGGAGTCCTACTCCCATCGGGCGTAGGATTCCCCCCCTTCCCTAGTTGGACTAGGAGAGGAAGGAAGGGGGAGGAAGGAGGAAGGAAGGGGGGCCGACCACCCACCCAATTCGGATTGGGCTTGGGGGGGGGGGCGTGATGACCCACAATTATAGAGGATCTATCGTAGTCCTTCCGTTAAGTAAGAGTGTCGAACCCAACGAGGAGCAGAAGGAAATGATAAGCAGTTTTCAGCAAGGTATTCTCCGCAAGCACTGAAATTATCGGTAACAGATAGTTTTGTGATAAGGTAATTTGCAACGGGTAACAAGTTATGAAAGTAAATAAGGTGCAACAAGATAGCCCAATCCTTTTTGTAGCAAAGGACAAGCCTGGAAAAACTCTTATATAGAGAAAAGCGCTCCGAGGACACATGGGAATTATCGTCAAGCTAATTTTCATCACGCTCATATGATTCGCGTTCATTACTTTGATAATTCGGTATGTGGGTGGACCGGTGCTTGGGTGCTCTCCTTCCTTGGAAAGGCATCCCACTTATGATTAACCCCTATTTCAAGCATCCGCAACTACAAAAGAAGTATTAAGGTAAACCTAACCATAGCATGAAACATATGGATCCAAATCAGCCCCTTACGAAGCAACTCATAAACTAGGGTTAAACTTCTGTCACTCTACCAACCCATCATCTACTTATTACTTCCCAATGCCTTCCTCTAGGCCCAAACAATGGTGAAGTGTCATGTAGTCGACGTTCACATAACACCACTAGAGGAAAGACAACATACATCCCATCAAAATATCGAACGAATACCAAATTCACATGACTACTTATAGCAAGACTTCTCCCATGTCCTCAGGAACAAACGTAACTACTCACAAATCATATTCATGTTCACAATCAGAGGGGTATTAATATGCATAAAGGATCTGAACATAAGATCTTTCACCAAATAAACCAACTAGCATCAACTACAAGGAGTAACCAACACTACTAGCAACCCACATGTACCAATCTGAGGCTTTGGGACAAAGATTGGATACAAGAGATGAACTAGGGTTTTAGAGGAGATGGTGACGGTGAAGATGTTGATGGAGATTGACCCCCTCCCGATGAGAGGACCGTTGGTGATGACAATGGCAATGATTTCCCCCTCCTGGAGGGAAGTTTCCCCGGCAGAACAGCTCTGCCGGAGCCCTAGATTGGTTCTGCCAAGGTTTCGCCTCGTGGCGGCGGAGTTTCTTCCTAAAAGCTTGCTTATGATTTTTTCCAGGTTAAAAGACTTCATATAGCAGAAGATGGGCACCGGAGACCTGCCAGGGGGCCCACGAGGCAGGGGGCGCGCCCAGGGGGTAGGGCACGCCCCCACCCTCGTGGATGGTGGGTGGCCCCCCTCTGGTACTTTCTTCGCTCAGTATTTTTATTAATTCCAAAATTAACTTCCATGGAGTTTCAGGACTTTTGGAGTTGTGCGGAGTAGGTCTCTAATATTTGCTCCTTTTCCAGCCCAGAATTCCAACTGCCGGCATTCTCCCTCTTCATGTAAACCTTGTAAAATAAGAGAGAATAGGCATAAGTATTGTGACATAACGTGTAATAACAGCCCATAATGCAATAAATATCGATATAAAAGCATGATGCAAAATGGACGTCTCAACTCCCCCAAGCTTAGACCTCGCTTGTCCTCAAGCGGAAGCCGATAACGATAAATATGTCCACATGTTTAGAGATAGAGGTGTCGATAAAATAAAATACGGACATGAGGGCGAAGGCATCATGATCATTCTTATAATAGCAACATATATGGATATTGTCATATGGTTTATTATGCTCAAGTAATAATCTATTCACAATGTCAAGTATGAATCGGAAACTTCATTGAGAACTAACAAACTATGATCTCGGTCATTGAAGCAATTGCAATTTATCATAACATCGGAAAGAGTCAACATAAGAGCTTTTCAGCAAGTCCACATACTCAACTATCATTTAGTCTTTCAAAATTGCTAACACTCACGCAATACTTATGTATATGGAGTTTTAATCGGGCACAGAGAAAGATAGTGGCTTATAGTGTTGCCTCCCAACCTTTTACCTCAAGGGTAATGTCAACAATAATGATTCATGCTAACTTACATCCATCACCAGGTGCTTGCCAAAGGATAAAATGTAAAAAGGAAAGGTGAAGATCACCATGACTCTTGTATAAGGTATTAGATAAGAATAAATGATAGGCCCTTCGCAGAGGGAAGTAGAGGTTGTCATGTGCTTTTAGGGTTGGATGCATGAAATCTTAATGCAAAAGAACGTCACTTTATATTGCCACTTGTGATATGGATCTTTATTATGCAGTCTGTCGCTTTTATTGCTTCCATATCACAAGATCGTATAAAGTTTATTTTCTCCACACTAATAAATCGTACATATTTAGAGAGCAATTTTTATTGCATGCAACATGACAACTTACTTGAAGGATCTTACTCAATCCATAGGTAGATATGGTGGACACTCATGGCAAAACTGGTTTTAAGGGTATTCGGAAGCACAAATAGTATCTCTGCTTGGTGCAAAGAATTTGGCTAGCATGAGAGGGAAAGGCAAACTCAACATGTTGGATGATCCATGACAATATACTTTATTTTGGATATAAGAAAACATAACCCATTACGTTGTCTTCCTTGTCCAACATCAACTCTTTAGCATGTCATATTTTAATGAGTACTCACAATCATAAAAGATGTCCAAGATAGTATATTTATATGTGAAAACCTCTCTTTCTTTATTACTTCCTATTAATTGCAATGATGAGCAAAACTATGTTTGTCAACTCTCAACAACTTTTATTCATCATACTCTTTATATGTGAAGTCATTACTCTCCATAAGATCAATATGATATCTTTACTTCTTTTTATTCTTTCTCTTTTATTCCCTCAAGATCATACCAAGATAATCAAGCCCTTGAATCAACACTAATCTTCATTATATATAGCTCACGAACTCGATTACATAGAAGGATCATAAAGCAAAACTCAAAACTAAATCATACTAAAACTTTATTCTACTAGATCAAGATATTACCAAAAGGATCGAACTAAGAAAAAACGGTAAAGATAGGAGTGTGATGGTGATATGATACCGGGGCACCTCCCCCAAGCTTGGCAGATGCCAAGGGGAGTGCCCATACCCATGTGATTATATCTCTTTCTTCGGAGGTGGTGACGATGGAGTCAATTGTGCCTTCAGCTTTTTCATATTGTATTTGAGAAGAGCAATCTCCTCTTTTAAATAATCGACTTCCGTTTCTATCTTCAAGATCTTGTCACATAAGTCTCCTTTGCTTTTCTGCCGAAAACGAGAAGGAATAGATCAGTTGTTAGACAGCTTAGCCCTCTTAGGAAGAATAGACTTATTGAACTTCACGTGCATATCCCCAGGTTGAGGTAGAGGGACATCCTCCTCCTCCGAACTTGAATCATTGATCCCCATCAAATGAGCATCTTCTTCATCATCCGTAGTTCGACCACAAGGAGATAGCTCCCCATAGGTCTTTGGGTCAGCAACGAGATATGAGACATAGCTCTCTCCGTTGAAATCTGAGATGACATCTTGCTCCAAACCTGCTACAGAAACAGCTCGAAACAAAAATAGAGGATATTTGTGTGGTACGGTGGTCAAAACCTTCAGGAGATTATATAATGATTTTTTACCGACCAAAAGAAGTATCGTGCAAGAAAACGGAGTCCGGAGAGCACACGAGGTGCCCACGAGGTAGGGGCGCGCCCAAGGGGGTAGGGCGCGCCCTCCACCCTCGTGGAAGCCTCGTGTCCTTCCAGGACTACTTCTTATTTTCCTATTTTCTTAAATATTCCAAAACGGAGAAAAATTGCCATTAGAATTGTTTTGGAGTCTGTTTACTTACCGTACCACATACCTATTCCTTTTTGGAGTCTGAGACGTTCTTGGAAGTGTCTCTTATGTATTCCTCCGGGGTTACGGTTTCAATAACATTAGTTTCAACATTTATAGGATTACCTGAGACATAATGTTTGATTCTTTGACCATTCACCACCTTCGGATTTGTGCCTTCGAAGTTGTTGATTTTTATGGCACCAGAACGATAGACCTCCTCGATAACGTAAGGACCTTCCCATTTAGAGAGAAGTTTTCCTGCAAAAAATCTTAAACGAGAGTTGAATAGCAACACATAATCACCTACATTAAACTCACGCTTTTGTATCCTTTTGTCATGCCATCTTTTAACTTTTTCTTTAAACAGTTTGGCATTCTCATAGGCCTGGGTTCTCCATTCATCAAGTGAGCTAATGTCAAATAGCCTCTTCTCACCGGCAAGTTTGAAATCATAATTGATCTCTTTAATGGCCCAATATGCCTTATGTTCTAGTTCGAGAGGTAAGTGACATGCTTTTCCATAAACCATTTTATACGGAGACATACCCATAGGATTTTTATATGCAGTTCTATAGGCCCATAATGCATCATCAAGTTTCTTGGACCAATTCTTTCTAGATCTATTAACAGTCTTTTGCAAAATTAATTCGAGCTCTCTATTACTCAATTCTACTTGACCACTAGACTGTGGGTGATAAGGGGATGCAATTCTATGATTAACATCATACTTAGCAAGCATTTTACGAAAAGCACCATGAATAAAATGTGAACCACCATCAGTCATTAAATATCTAGGGACTCCAAACCTCAGAAAAATAACTTTTTTAAGCATCTTAATAGAGGTGTTATGATCAGCACTACTAGTTCGAATAGCTTCTACCCACTTAGTAACATAATCAACAACAACTAAAATATGTGTATACCCATTAGAGGAAGGAAACAATCCCATATAATCAAAGCCCCAAACATCAAATGGTTCAGTAACAAGTGAATAATTCATAGGCATTTATTGACGTCTACTAATGTTACCAATTCTTTGACATTCATCACAACACAAGACAAACTTACGGGCATCTTTGAAGAGAGTAGGCCAATAAAAACCGGATTGCAATACCTTATGCGCAGTTCTATCTCCAACGTGGTGTCCTCCATAAGCTTCGGAGTGACACTTGCGTAGGATCTGTTCCTGTTCATGCTCAGGTATACAACGTCTAATAACACCATCTACTCCTTCTTTATAAAGATGCGGGTCATCCCAGAAGTAATGTCTTAAATCATAGAAAAACTTTTTCTTTTGCTGGTATGTGAAACTAGGTGGTATAAATTTAGCAACAATGTTATTAGCATAATCAGCATACCATGGAGCAGTACGAGAAACATTTATGACAGCTAATTGTTCATCAAGAAAGCTATCATCAATAGGCAGTGCGTCATCAAGAACATTCTCTAACCTAGACAAGTTGTCTGCAACAGGGTTCTCAGCTCCCTTTCTATCAATAATATGCAAATCAAACTCTTGTAGCAAGAGAACCCATCTACTAAGTCTAGGTTTAGCATCTTTCTTTTCCATAAGGTATTTAATAGCAGCATGATCAGTGTGAACAGTTACTTTAGAATCAACAATATAAGGTCTGAACTTATCACAAGCAAATACAACTGCTAAAAATTCTTTTTCAGTAGTAGTATAATTTCTCTAGGCATTGTCTAGAGTTTCAGTAGCATATTGGATAACATTTAATTTCTTATCAACTCTTTGTCCTAGAACAGCACCTACAGCATAATCACTAGCATCACACATGATTTCAAAGGGTAAATTCCAATCAGGTGGCTGAACAATAGGTGCAGAAATCAAAGCTTTCTTAAGTATTTGAAATGCTTCTACACAAACATCATCAAAGACAAAAGGAATATCTTTTTGTAAGAGATTAGCCAGAGGCCTGGAGATTTTAGAGAAGTCCTTAATGAACCTCCTATAAAAACCGGCATGACCAAGGAAACTTCTTATACCTTTAATGTCCTTGGGACACGACATCTTTTCAATAGCATCAACTTTAGCTTTGTCAACTTCGATACCTCTTTCAGAAATTTTATGTCCCAAGACAATACCTTCATTAACCATAAAGTGGCACTTCTCCCAATTCAAGACAAGATTAGTTTCTTCACATCTCTGCAAAACTCGATCAAGGTTGCTCAAGCAATCATCAAAAGAAGTTCCATATACGGAGAAACCATCCATGAAAACCTCAACAATCTTTTCACAAAAATCAAGAATATAGCCATCATGCATCTTTGAAATTTAGCAGGTGTGTTACATAAACCAAAAGGCATACGTCTATAAGCAAAGGTATCGAAAGGACAAGTAAAAGTGGACTTTTCTTGATCCTCTTTTGACACAGGTATTTGAGAGAAACCAGAATAACCATCTAGAAAGAAAAAATGTGTATGTTTGGATAATCTTTCTAGCATTTGATCAATAAAAGGTAAAGGGTAATGATCCTTTTTAGTATCTTTATTTAATTTGCGGAAATCAATTACCATTCTATTACCTATAATAATTCTTTATGGGATCAATTCATCTTTATCATTAGGAACAACAGTAATACCTCCCTTCTTAGGGACACATGGACAGGACTTACCCACTGACTTTCAGCAACGGGATAAATTATACCTGCCTCCTGAAGCTTTAGTATTTCTTTCCTTACCACTTCTTTCATCTTAGAATTTAACCGTCATTGGTGATCAACAACTGATTTAGCGTCTTTCTCCAATTTTATTTTGTGTTGGCATAGAGTGGGACTAATGCCCTTAAGATCATCAAGAGTATATCCAATAGCAGCACAGTGCTTCTTCAGAGTTTTCAATAATTTATTTTCTTCATGCTCCGAAAGGTTAGCACTAATAATAACAGGATATATCTTTTTTTCATCAAGATAAGAATATTTAAGAGTATCAGGTAAAAGTTTAAGCTCAAACACGGGATCACCCTTAGGTGGAGGAGAATCCCCTAGGATTTCAACAGGCAAGTTGTGTTTCAAAATAGGTCCCTGTTTAAAGAATACTTCATCTATTTCCCTCCTTTCATTCATAAACATATCATTTTCATGGTCTAGCAAATATTGTTTTAAAGGGTCATTAGGAGGCACGGCAATAGAAGTAAGACCGATAATTTCATCTTTACTAGGCAATTCCTCGTCACGGGGTTGTCTACGAAATTTAGCAAATTTAAACTCATGAGACATATCACCCAAACCAATAGTAACAACATCCTTTTCGCAGTCTATCCTAGCATTAACAGTATTCAAGAAGGGTCTATCAAATATGATGGGACAAAAGCTATCCTGTGGGGAACCAAGAACAGAAAAGCAGCAGGATATTTAATTTTCCCACACAAGACTTCAACATCTCTAACAACCCCAACTGGTGAAATAGTGTCTCTATTGGCAAGCTTAATTGTAACATAAATTCTCTCTAACTCAGCAGGTGCAATATCATGCATAATTTCTTTGTATAAAGAGTGAGGTATTGCACTTGCACTAGCACCCATATCACATAAGCCATGATAACAATGATCTCCTACCTTAATAGAAATAACATGCATGCCTACAACAGGTCTATGTTTATTTTTAGCATCAGGTCTAGAAATTCTAGCAGCTTCATTGCAGAAGTAAATAACATGCCCATCAATATTATCAGCCAAGAGATCTTTAACCATAGCAAGACTAGGTTCAACTTTAATTTGCTCAGGGGGTTTGGGTATCTTAATGTTACTTTTGTTGACCACAGTTGAAGCTTTAGCATGATCCTTTATTCTAACAGGGAAAGGTGGTTTCTCAATATAAGCAGTAGGAACGACAGGATCATTATAAGTGATAGACTTTTCTGCAACTTTAATAGGTGCAACTACTTTTACTTCAGTGAAAGGGTTATATTTAAACCACTTCTCCTTTGGGATATCAACATGAGTAGCAAAGGATTCACAGAAATAAGCTACTATCTCAGAGTCAAGTCCATATTTAGTGCTAAATTCACGGAAAACATCGGTATCCATAAAAGATTTAACACAATCAAACTTAGGTGTTATACCTGACTCCTTACCTTTGTCGAGATCCCAATCTTCATAGTTGTGTTTAATTCTTTCCAATAAATCCCATTTGAATTCAATAGTCTTCATCATAAAAGATCTGGTACAAGGAGTATCGAGCATGGAGTGATTATTGAGAGAAAGCCGAGCATAAAATTTTTGAATAATCATTTCTCTTGAGAACTCATGATTGGGGCATGAATATAACATTGACTTAAGCCTCCCCCAATCTTGAGCGATGCTTTCTTCTTCGCGAGGCCAAAAATTATATATATAATTACGATCACGATGAACAAGATGCATAGGATAAAACTCCTGATGAAATTCCAATTTCAATCGGTTGTAGTTCCATGATCCCATATCATCACATAGCCTAAACCATGTCAATGCCTCTCCCTTCAAAGATAAAGGGAAGACCTTCTTCTTGATAACATCCTCGGGCATACCTGCAAGCTTAAATAATCCACAAACTTCATCCACATAGATTAGGTGCAAATCGGGATGTAATGTTCCATCTCCTGTAAAAGGATTAGCTAGCAGTTTCTCTATCATACCCGAAGGAATTTCAAAGTAAACATTTTCAGTAGGTTCAGTAGGTTGAGGAGCAACTCTTTTCTCTACTGGTCGGGGTGAAGATACCTCGAACAAGCCCCTCAGAGGATTACTTTCCATAGTAACAAGTGACAATAAATTTCAGCACACTATATAAATTTTTCCTTACCAAATTCCACCTACCAAAGGCGCTTCACTCCCCGGCAACGGCGCCAGAAAAGAGTCTTGATGACCCATAAGTATAGGGGATCTATCATAGTCCTTTCGATAAGCAAGAGTGTCGAACCCAACGAGGAGCAGAAGGAAATGATAAGTGGTTTTCAGCAAGGTATTCTCTGCAAGCACTGAAATTATCGGTAACAGATAGTTTTGTGATAAGGTAATTTGTAATGGGTAACAAGTTATGAAAATAAATAAGGTGCAGCAAGATAGCCCAATCCTTTTTGTAGCAAAGGACAAGCCTGGGAAAACTCTTATATAGAGAAAAGCACTCCCGAGGACACATGGGAATTATCATCAAGCTAGTTTTCATCACGTTGATATGATTCGCATTCGTTACTTTGATAATTTGGTATGTGAGTGGACCTGTGCTTGGGTGTTGTCCTTCCTTGGACAAACATCCCACTTATGATTAACCCCTATTGCAAGCATCTGCAACTACAAAAGAAGTATTAAGGTAAACCTAACCATAGCATGAAACATATGGATCCAAATCAGCCCCTTACGAAGCAACTCATTGTAAGTGCATCTAGTGCCCCTTAGTGATGTTGGTGTATTGAAGACTTATAGGTTAAGGATCTAATGTGTTTATGAGTGTACACAGGTCTATAAGTCTATGAGGAGTTTGATATTTACAGAGAAAGTCGACCCTTAAAAATGAAGTTCTTCGACTGAAGACTTTGATATACTGAAGACTTTCTGAAGACTTTGAAAGTGAAGAAATTGGTGTGACCCTGAAGACTTGGTATTCATTCGAGGAACATGAAGCGTGAAGACTTTTGTTTTCATAGTTTCATTTTCTCTTTCTTGAGTCATAGGAAACACCGTACTGTTAAAGGGGGTCGAGGAAATACTAAGGAGAAAATTTCCATGTGATGCTCAACTCAAATCCTACACCTACCAATCCCTTCGAGTGAAGCCATTGGAAATCTCATACAGTTCAGTCAATTTCTTCAGTGACAGAGACGCGGTTCTTCTGGTCACTGTGTCCTTGTCAGCTAAAGAAATTGCGAACGGAACGTTAAAACAGATCTTATCCAAACTTTCGGTTTTGCCACTCAAACCATTCTGCATCCCACGATGCATTATTTTACTCACCCACAATCTTACACGATCTCCACTACACAGTACATGGGTGACACATGTCGTGAGAAGGAGAATGGTCAGGGGAACGTTCGTCCTAAATCTTCGGGCGAACAGTTTTTCACTGCCACTATAAATACCCCTCTCCCCTTCCTCACTTCTTTTACTCCGCTCAATCTCTCTCTCCCGCTCGAGCTTCTCAAACCCTAGTTCCGCCGCTACTCCATCGTCGCCGGTGAGGAAGAGCTTCACTGCCTCGACCTCGTCGCCGTCGTACTCACGCCGACCGCGGAAATCTTCACCTCCGCCGCCGCCGTAGACGTCTTCCTCCGCCGAGTTAGGGCGTGGAAGATCTACATCGACGAACCTCACTGTTTCATCTCACTGTTCGTCGTGTTCTTCGATTCAGGGTAATTAAAAGTTACTTTTACTGCCCTCTTTGATTCGAAACTTTTCTATAAAATCTTCAAAGGTGTTTTACTCTTCAAATCCTCACACACAAAACACCTCACATATTATCTGTTCTTGATTCATTTCCCTAAGCATCAATTTCTTCAAGATTCCTCAATTGTGTGGATCTTCGATCTATACAACTCTGGAACCTAAGATATACCGCGCTTAGTGAAATTCTTCAAGACGCATCTGGTCAAATTCCTCAAACTTGTTCTTTTTGAAAAACCCTCTGATAACGCATATGACCTCTCCAAATTCCTCGCAACTATACTCTGTTCACAGGTACACATGTTCGCTGCTGAATCATTAGGTTCTCATCAACTTAACTCGTTTGCAGCGTTCCTCGAAGAAAAGTTGCACACTTCTTTAGAGAATTCAATTGTTCAAATTCCTCAACTGAAGAAAATGGCTGACGGTAAAAGGCCATAGAAAGGAGGAAAGAAGCCTGAGGTCATGACTGCTTTTGAAATCCCTGAGGACATCTATAAAGATTACTGCACGCCTGATGAAGCCAAGTTTGGCAAAGAAGATAAAAATCAGCGCAAGGTGCGCATTCAGAGGATTGAACGGAGATGGGCACGTGAATGGAGGGAGTACAGGTACGTCACTCCAAAGTACATGAAGAAATTTGCCCTCAACCCTCCATGCCCAAGACTTCCACTGGCACCTGGCCAAGTGGCTGATCCCACTAGCGTCAAACGCGGTGAGGATTTTCCTGAAGAATGGGCCAAGCGCCAAGCCAAATTGGCAAGACAAGCCAAAGAAGCAGTGAGGAAATTCAATGAAGATTCTGCTGCTGCTGCCACTGAGGCCTCTGTCAAGCCGAGGAAATCAATGCTCAAGAAGCCCGTTCGCAAGCCAAGTGCTTCACCAACAATGCCCTCACGGCCAAGTTCCTCAGCTGCGCCCTCACGGCCAGAAACTTCAAAATCCTCAAGGCAAATTCCTCAAGCTGCCCCTGCTCCTCCAAAATCCTCAGCACCTCCTCCAAAGTCCTCAACACCTGCACATCTTGCCACGTGTCAAAGGACTGTAGGCGTCTCTATTGCCTCTGGTGTCTCAGCAAGTTCCTCAGCTGCACCTAGTTCCTCAGCTGGACCCTCTCTACTGAAGAAAAAGGCTAATGCTGGACGCGGTACTCGCCCAAGTCCTCAGAAGAAGCAGGTAGTCTTCAATGTACCATCTGACAAAGATGAAGCTGATGAAGAAGAACTTGCAGAAATCATCAGGGATCGACAAGAAAGGGCCGCTAGAGCCAAAGGCACACCTGTGCTGCTGCTGTTGGATCCAAGGGCGATCCTCGATTACATTGATCTCTGGCATAAGGATCCACACACACCTATGCCTGACTTCAAGCTGACACCCGGCCAAAGTCACATGTTGACTCACTTCATCCAAGAGGAGAAGTGGAAATACGATAGGGCCAGAGAGATCAAGAAATCACAGTACAGGAAGGAGAAACTGCTGAAGAAAAACGTTGTCAAGATGACAACTGAAGAACTTATGAAGTTGCAGGCTGAAATCAAAGCCCTCAGTGATAAATTTGACTCCTACTATGCTGACTGGAAGGGAGCCAAAGTTAGGTTTGTGAAACTGACTGAGAAATTCACAAATGTTGCAGACCCATCGCAACAAGAAATTCCTCAAGCAGAACCTTCAGCACAGCCCACTGAAGAACACGCCAGCACATCTGATGACTTTCAGGCTGCTGAAGGAAATGCTAGTTCCAGGGCTGATGACTCCATTCCAGCTACTAAAGAAATTGCCAGGGCATCCACTAGTGGTGCGCCTGAAGAAACTGAAGAAGTCAGGGCAACTGCATCAGTTGCGCCTGAGGAAATTCAACCAGATTCCTCAGCTCCACCTGCGCCTACACCAACTCCTATCCTTCCATCTGCATCAGATGTGAAGAAGACCAAGGCTGCAGAGCAAGCTGCAGTGAAGAAGAGGAAAGCATCACAAGCTTAAGAATCTTCAGCTCCAAAGAAGATGAAGCCGATGACCAGCTCATATGAAAATCCGATTGATGCTGTTCCGATTTCCACCATGCCATCAAAGGACCTTGTTCCTTTTGATGAAGAGTATGTGATCCCAAGCGGATCTGATGAAGAAACTCGATCTGCTGCTTCGTCAGAGCAGATTGATGAAGAAATTGAAGTGGATACAATCCCTTCAACCCCAGTGGTCTCATCACCAATGCCTCAGTTTACTACTGAAGAGGCTGGTGTTGAAGAAATTGATGATGAAGATGTGGATATTGGAAGCACAACTCCCGTGATGAACGACGACTTTTGGGAAAGTCAGCATCCCAACTCTCCACTCTTCACTCCACTGCAGCAAATCCCTCACTCTCCTGCACCAACAGTTCAATTGTGCTCTGAGGAAACTCATCCCACTACATCTGTGCATGAAGAAATTCCAGCCACTAGTGCTGAAGAAACTGTTGCTGCTGCTGAAAATGTGACTGCACCTGAGGAAGAACCTGAAATTCCTCAGCCTGAAGAACCAGAGATCACGATTCCTGAGGTAGTGATGCAACTCACTGACACTCCTCTGCCCAAGCCAAAGGATCCGTTCTCACGAAAGCAAAAGTTCAAGGCTGAAGACTTCTTTGGCGAGCACGTGTTCTTCACCGAGTATAATCCATATGACTCTGCTCGCATAAGGAAGAGGCGTTTCTGGACTGCAAGTCAAGCCAACTTCTATTCCTCAGTGCTTTTCAACAAAGACAAAGTCTTCGACCATGCACATATTCCTCACGTGGATATGGAGTCCATGCCATGCTTCACGCCAGTCCTCAGTGTTCTTTACGACGCTAGGCTGCTCAATTTCTGCACTGACATATGCGATTGGAATGAAGAACTCATTCTTCAGTTCTACGCAACGCTGCACATCACTGGCAACTCTGAAGATGTGAATTCATGGGTTTTGGACTGGATGACAGAGAACACTCACTACAAGGCACCAACATCTGAATTGCTTCGTGCCCTCCCACTCAGTCCTCCCCTTGAAGATGCACGTTGTGTTTACAACGAACCTGAGCTTTCAAATCACTATATGCAAGTGCTGATGAAGCCTTTGAAGCCAGGGCAGGCCCCTCGAACCAAATTCCTCGTCAAGGAATTATTGTATGTGCCTCGAACTGTCTATCGCATTCTGACAAAGACAATGAGTCCCATCAAAGGCCACGATTCTAATGATGAAGAAGTCGTTGGCATCATGAAGAACATGCTTTTCAACATCATTCATGGCGTTCCCGTCAACTTCAATGATTTCTTCATGAGGACTCTGGCCAACATTGCTATGTCGCCATTTGAGCTGAAGCCTTACGCGCCATGGATTATGAGATTCATCAGGAAAAGGTCTTCACTCAATTACAAAGCTGAAACTCTGAACCACTGCAGCTACTTGCCCCCTATTGAAGTCCTCAAAAGGACATTTTCCTTAGTTGAAGAAAAGGGCAAAGCTACTACTGTGATAGATGAAGGCATTCGTCCATTGGATGATCAATTTAGCAAGGCTGCATCTTATTCCACCAATGATGACTCTGCCACACATGACTCTGCCGCCAACAATGCCAAGTCAAATCCTCAAGCCACAGCACCCAGGGTGATGACTGATCGTGAGTTACTCCTCAGTCTTCATCAGAAGGTTGATCGCAATCACAAATGGGTCAAGCGCCAGTTTGGTTCACTTCTTCACAACATGACTTCAACACACAATGCAGTGAAGAGAAACCACTACTACCTTCATGAAACCC
The DNA here is from genome assembly GCA_032464435.1 of Aegilops umbellulata. Classification (NCBI taxonomy): domain Eukaryota; kingdom Viridiplantae; phylum Streptophyta; class Magnoliopsida; order Poales; family Poaceae; genus Aegilops; species Aegilops umbellulata. The sequence continues at coordinate 55,039,825 of CP136058.1, forward strand.
TCAACCGCACCTGGGCTGTTCTATCTCAACTCTACAGCGCTGATGATTTGAAGAAAATGGGTCTCAAAGAAGAGTTTGCCTGGTCTGCACCTCCTCCGAAGAAATACAAGAAGGTCCCAGTTCCTTCTTTGGTGGCCAGCTCCTATTCTTCATTGCGCGACACTGATGAACATGAAGACTTGGATGACACTGCGGCAGGCCCTACTTCAACAACCGACCCCAACAACGCTGGCGCTCCTTCATCAACTTGATTATCTTCAGGGGCGTTAGTCCTCAGTTTCGATCCTTTTGGTCATTCGATGACAAAGGGGGAGAAATCTGAGTTAGTCTTCAAGCGGGTCTATTATAAAGGGCATTTTTTTTGCTAAGTTACAACTCTCGTTCTTCCGAAACTTTTACTGGATCGAGTTGTAATCTTAAACCCGATGGTGCTCTGATACTTTTGAAGCACTGTGCTCTGATTTGATGCACTATTCTGCATGCTTATCCCTTGCTAATATTATTGCACGCATGCTAAATTACATCAGGCACCATATTTCATCATGCATTTCAAATTCTTCATATTATATATCAAATGCGTGTATGAATTACAAGATATAGGGGGAGATCTCCACGATTCATCTCTTCAAGTGTGCATTGCTTCAAAAGCAAATTCCTCACTATGCACAACTTCAGGGGAGTTCTTCTATATCTTGGAATCAAATTCCTCAATATCAGTATTTACACTTCATATATTTATCCCCGTTGAAAACTTAACCTATATTGTCATCAATCACCAAAAAGAGGGAGATTGTAAGTGCATCTAGTGCCCCTTAGTGATTTTGGTGTATTGAAGACTTATAGGTTAAGGATCTAATGTGTTTATGAGTGTATACAGGTCTATAAGTCTATGAGGAGTTTGATATTTACAGAGAAAGTCGACCCCTAAAAATGAAGTTCTTCGACTGAAGACCTTGATATACTGAAGACTTTCTGAAGACTTTGAAAGTGAAGAAATTGGTGTGACCCTGAAGACTTGGTATTCATTCGAGGAACATGAAGCGTGAAGACTTTTGTTTTCGTAGTTTCATTTTCTCTTTCTTGAGTCATAGGAAACACCGTACTATTAAAGGGGGTTGAGGAAATACTAAGGAGAAAATTTCCATGTGATGCTCAACTCAAATCCTACACCTACCAATCCCTTCGAATGAAGCCATTGGAAATCTCATACAGTTCAGTCAATTGCTTCAGTGACAGAGATCCAGTTCTTCTGGTCACCGAGGACTTTGTTCTGACTGAGGAGTTAGGAATTCGCCAGTGCGGATTGCCTACACTGTGAGGAACATGATAGACCTGAGGAATTTGTACCTCAAATTTCCGACCGTTGCTGTGCTACGCGCCAGCTGTCCCAAAATATCTTATCCATCCAACGGTCACATCATTGAAGGGCATTTATGTCTTATCATGTCGGGCTGCTCCCTAGGCTATAAATAGCTGCCCCTACAACCACTAGCTGGTTGGCTGCTCTGCAAGAACTTGACACTTGTCATTTGAGAGCAACCCATCCTCCGAGGACTTTGAGCAAAAATCATCAAGTGAGGAAAATCCGAACCCAAACCCAAACACCTACAAACCCAAAGTGATTGAGCATCACTGAAGAGATTGATCATGTGTGGATCCGACGCTTGTTACCTTTGAAGACTGTGCTTCTTCCAGACGGTTAGGCGTCAAGGTCTAGAGCATCCAAGAGGAATTGTGGATCGCCGAGTGACCAAGTTTATGAATGTTTGGAAGTCACCTGAAGACTTACCACGAGTGATTGGGCGAGGACTGTTTGTCCTTAGCTCAAGGAGAATACGGTGAGGACTGTGTGTCCGGGACTAGGTGTCCTCGAGTTTAAATACTCAGCCGCTCCAACCAGACGTACAACTGAGACAACAGTTGGAACTGGTCTACCAAATCATTGTCTTCACCAAGCTTACTGGTTCTATTTCCTCAACACTTTCATTTCCTCATTACTGTGTTGTGTGTTTGTTCATATCTGTGTTTGAAGACTTTGACTGAAGACTTTCTCAATTTCCTCAGTTAAATTTTTTCAGTCTGTTTGTCTTCATCTTGTGCTATCCTGTGTTTACGCTTTCTGTACTCTGTGCTTGTCTTCATTTCATCATGATGACCATGCGTGTATTCTGTTATGTTTACTTCTGAGTACTTATTCCGCTGCTAGTAGTTCTTCGCTAAGGAATTTCCTCACTAGCAAATTCCTAAGTGAAGAATTTCATAAAAATCGCCTATTCACCCCCCCTAGTCGATATAACGCACTTTAAACTAGGGTTTAAGCTTCTGTCACTCTAGCAACCCATCATCTACTTATTACTTCCCAATGCCTTCCTCTAGGCCCAAACAATGGTGAAGTGTCATGTAGTCGATGTTCACATAACACCACTAGAGGAAATACAACATACATCTCATCAAAAATATCGAACGAATACCAAATTCACATGACTACTTATAGCAAGACTTCTCCCATGTCCTCAGGAACAAACGTAACTACTCACAAATCATATTCATGTTCATAATCAGAGGGGTATTAATATGCATAAAGGATCTGAACATATGATCTTCCACCAAATAAACCAACTAGCATCAACTACAAGGAGTAATCAACACTACTAGCAACCCACAGGTACCAATATGAGGCTTTGGGACAAAGATTGGATACAAGAGATGAACTAGGGTTTTAGAGAAGATGGTGATAGTGAATATGTTGATGGAGATTGACCCCCTCCCGATTACAGGATCGTTAGTGATGACGATGGCAATGATTTCCCCCTCCCGGAAGGAAGTTTCCCCGGTAGAACAGCTCTGTCGGAGCCCTAGATAGGTTCCGCCAAGGTTCCGCCTCGTGGCGGCGGAGTTTCTTCCCGAAAGCTTGGTTATGATTTTTTTCCAGGGTAAAAGACTTCATATAGCAGAAGATGGGCATCGGAGGCCTGCCAGAGGGCCCACGAGGTAGGGGGCGCGCCCAGGGGGGTAGTGCGCGCCCCCCACCATCGTGGATGGTGGGTGGCCCCCCTCTGGTACTTTCTTCGCTCAGTATTTTTTATTAATTCCAAAAATAACTCCATGGATTTTCAGGACTTTTGGAGTTGTGCATAATAGGTCTCTAATATTTGCTCCTTTTCCAGCCCAGAATTCCAGCTGATGGCATTCTCCCTCTTCATGTAAACCTTGTAAAATAAGAGAGAATAGGCATAAGTATTGTGACATAATGTGTAATAACAGCCCATAATGCAATAGATATCGATATAAAAGCATGATGCAAAATGGACGTATCAGGGCGCCCCCTCCTAAGGTCCCTTCTCCTCTCTCTCCCACTATGGCCCAATAAGACCCATATACTTCCCGGGGGGTTCCGATAACATCACCGTACTCCGGTAAATGCCCGAACTCACCCAGAACCATTCCGATGTCCAAACATAGTCATCCAATATATTGATCTTTATGTCAAGACCATTTCGAGACTCCTCGTTATGTCCGTGATCATATCCGGGACTCCGAACTACCTTTGGTACATCAAAACACATAAACTTATAATACCGATTGTCACCGAACGTTAAGCGTGCGGACCCTACGGGTTTGAGAACTATGTAGACATGACCGAGACACGTCTCCGTTCAATAACCAATAGCGGAACCTAGATGTTCATATTGGCTCCCACATATTCTATGAAAATCTTTATCGGTCAAACCGCATAACAACATACGTTGTTCCCTTTGTCATCGGTATGTTACTTGCCCGAGATTCGATCATCGGTATCTCAATACCTAGTTCAATCTCATTACCGGCAAGTCTCTTTACTTTTTCCATAATGCACCATCCCGCTACTAACTCATTAGTCACATTGCTTGCAAGGCTTATAGTGATGTGCATTACCGAGAGGGCCTAGAGATACCTCTTCGACAAATGGAGTGACAAATCCTAATCTCGATCTATGCCAACTCAACAAACACCATCGGAAACACCTGTAGAGCACCTTTATAATCACCCAGTTTCGTTGTGACGTTTGGTTGCACACAAAGTGTTCTTTCGGTATTCGGGAGTTGCATAATCTCATAGTCATAGAAACATGTATAAGTCATGAAGAAAGCAATAGAAACATACTAAACGATCAAGTGCTAAGCTAACGGAATGGGTCAAGTCAATCACATCATTCTCTAATGATGTGATCCCGTTAGTCAAATGACAACTCATGTCTATGGCTAGGAAACTTAACCATCTTTGATTCAACGAGCTAGTCAAGTAGAGGCATACTAGTGACACTCTATTTGTCTATGTATTCACACATGTACTAAGTTTCTGGTTAATACAATTCTAGCATTAATAATAAACATTTATCATGATATAAGGAAATATAAATAACAACTTTATTATTGCCTCTAGGGCATATTTCCTTCACGAAATAGGGGCAAAACCGAGTAGGTTTGAGAATTAGGGGTAAATATGAGTAGTGGTTCGAGTTAAAGGTAGCAATGTAAATGCCCCTAAGAGAAAGCATGCAGGACATTTCAATTGGCCTTTTTGCAGCTCTCCCTTTCTAGGCAGCAGGATTGACCGGCTTGACAACATGATGAACATGATGATTGTGGCAGCTGAGGGAGTCCTGGATAGATGATCTGCGTGTCACATTCGACAACCTCCGCACATATGACATCAAGCTCAATCCGGAAAAGTGTGTTTTCGGCGTTCCCACCGGAAAACTGTTGGGCTTCATCGTCTCCAATAGAAAAATTGAGGCAAATCCAGCCAAAATCTGAGCTTTGTCACAATTGGCCACACCAACAGACCTTACACAGGTCCAAAAACTAGCCGGATGTGTGGCAGCTTTAAGCCGCTTTTTCTCCAGACTAGGAGAAAAAGCATTGCCGCCTTATTGCCTTCTCCAACGCACTGACCACTTCGAGTGGACGGATGCGGCAACAGCCGGACTGGAAGAGATAAAGGCTCTTTTAACGAGCAACGCAATCCTGGCCATGTCGAACGTCAGCGAACCCATGTTATTATACATCTCGGCAACACAACAGGTGGTGAGTGCGGTGCTCATCGTCGAGCGAGAGGAGGACGGACACAAATTCCCACTTCAGAAACCGGTATACTACGTACCCACTGTCCTCACACCATGCAAATCCCGGTACCCTCATTACCAAAAGATAGCATACGCGGTCTTCATGGCATCCCGGAAGCTACGACACTACTTTCAAGAGTGCTCAATCACGGTGGCTTCCGAAGTACCACTCAACGACATAATAAACAACCGCGATGCCATGGGTCGGATTGCCAAGTGGGCCATTGAGCTCCTTCCATTCGACATAACATAAGAACCGCACCGGGCCATTAAATCCCAAGTACTGGCCGACTTCGTCGCCGAATGGACAGAGGCCGAACTCCCTAAAGAGTAAGACACATATTCCAACTGCGTCATGCACTTCGATGGTTCCAAAATGCTGGCGGGCTTAGGAGCGGGCGTTGTCTTAACGTCCCCCACTGAAGACACAGTTTAGTACGTACTCCAAATATTATACACAGACTCCAACAATGTAGTCGAATACAAGGCCTTATTGGATGGTCTTCGGATGGCCGTCTCCGTGGGCATACAACGCCTGGAGGTGCGCGGGGATTCAAACCTCAAAATATCCCAAATAAATGGAGATTTCGACGCCAAAGATCCAAAGATGGCGGCCTATCGCAACGCCGTTCTCAAAATGTCGGCTCAGTCAAGGGGCTCGAGTTTCATCATGTGGCTCGAGAAAGAAATCAAGTGGCGGACCTCGCTCGCATCAGCGCCAAGCGCGACCCCATCCTGCCTAACATATTCCTGGAAAGGCTCTTCAAGCCATCAGTGGTGTGGCAAGGGGAGAGCGGCAACACTAATCCAGACCCGAGTATACCCCCAGACTACGAACACAATACCGATATCATCGGGGGCTCAACCACCGAAGTAACACCATCGACCCATCTTATCATGGCAGTAATTGCCCCATGGACTGAACCCTTCTTGGCCTACCTTAATAGGCGAGAGCTCCCTGAGGATCAGAATGAGGTTCGCTGCATTGTCCGGTGCTCGAAAGCCTACAAGGTCCATGACCCAGAGCTCTACAAGAAAAGCGCTACCGGAGTACTTCAAAGATGCACCTCCGAAGAAGAGGGACGACAGCTCTTGGCCGAAATTCATGCCCATCTCGGTGGTCACCACGTCGTGGCTCGGGCCCTTGTAAGTAAGGCCTTCTGTACAGGTTTCTATTGGCCGACGGCCCGAGCAGATGCATAGAACCTTGTCCAACGTTGTGTCGGATGCCAGCTTTTCGCCAACCAAAGCCATATGCCACCCACCGCTCTACAAACAATCCCCATTACTTGGCCTTTTGCGGTCTGGGGGCTTGATATGGTCGGACCCCTTAAAGGAGGAAGCCACAATAAAAAATACCTACTGGTCATGGTAGATAAATTCACCAAGTGGATAGAGGCCAAACCAGTTAAAACGACTGAAGCCGGACCAGTGATAGACTTCATATCCGGTGTTGTGCACCGTTATGGTGTCCCACACAGTATCATCACCGATAACGGCTCCAATTTTACAGCCGATGAGGTAAAAGCCTGGAGTGCTAACCTGGGCATTAAGCTCTATTACGCCTCCATCTATCATCCACAAACAAACGGTCAAGTCGAACGAGCTAATGGTCTTATTATGAGTGGCATTAAGCCTAGACTAGTGCGGTCTTTGAAAGAGTCAGACAAGCATGAGCTCAACTCCGTACTCTGGAGGCTGTGGACCACACCCAATCGCACTACCGGATATACACCTTTCTTCATGGTGTACGGCGCAGAGGCTGTGTTGCCCTGCGACATTATTCATGACTCACCTCGAGTGCGCATGTATGAAGAGAGAGAGAGAGAGAGAGAGAGAGAGAGAGGCCGAGCTTGATCGGCAGGACATCTTAGATACCCTGGAGGAGGAGCGCGACATCGCAAATGCCCGTTCCGCATTTTATCAACAGCAGGCTCGCAGATATCAAAACAGAGAAGTGCGGGCCAAGACTTAAAACGTTGGCGAACTCGTTCTACGCTTACCAGAGAAGAAAAAGGACAAACTCAAGCCCAAGTGGGAGGGTCCCTTCATCATAGATGAAGTTCTCACTGGAGGAGCATACCGCCTGCGTGACGCATCGGACAACCCTTATAGCCGAACCCGTGGAATGCCGCCAGATTCCGAAGATTCTACGCCTAGAGCCGGACTCTTTGTTCGTCTTCTTCTCCCTTTGTTTCCATTATTTTTTCCTCTATTTAATTTTTCTTCTAGCTTTAAGCTCTTGTGCGGCTAAACCACACACCTATGACACACACATACTTAAATATGTACGCCCATAATACCTGGGGGCTTCTTGTACATAAGCTTATTATTATTTTTCGAGCATCAAGCTCACCACACATGTGTCTTTTTCCTCATGTGTACCTTTTCTTCGCCATTATATGCATCGTTATGACTTAAGTTTTGGCCAAGCTGGGTTGCCTGGCTCCTGTGCTTATGCCCTACGTCCCCGTTTGTTCGGCTAGGGCATAAAGGGAGCACCTCTGTGATTGTTACTGCCGGGTCATCCAGACGTGTACCTCAGACTGGGTGGAGCCGAAAGCTAGCATTCTTAAGAGAATATTCGGTCGGCGGACTAAAGAAGTTTTACACTCATTACACTATGAACCCCCAGATGTCACGTACACTGCGATTTTTTCAATCACAGTTCGGGCATGCACACTAACGCATGTTCACCCAGGGAAAGGAACCCTTAACGGAACTATTCTCTCTGGAAGATGTTTCTTACAATTACAATGTAATATAACACAACTAGCCAGATACAACTTGTCTGTTCACGCAACTATGACCCCTACGCATGGTTTCCACGCATACCCCAGTCTATATTGCCGCTTTGGTATTCGGAAACACTCCGCACCTTCGGGTCCAGAGGTCAAAGCGAAAACGTCTGCCATGACAATCGTTTTATAATCCGGCTAGGGACAATTATGTCAATTGAAGTACATAGTCACTTGGACTAAAAAACTTCTTCCTCTATACCGTCTAACAGGCTGTCTAGCTTACAATCCCATTGGCAATATTTGGCGGCTACCTTTACTTGGTCATATACTAAACTAATTGGAATTTCTTTTCCATATGACCCTTTAGGCCCGACCCGGGCCATATGATTCGGATCAAGCTTGGTGTACCGTGTCTTCACCATGGCCCAGGCCTCTCGCGCACCTTCTCAGCAGGCTGATATCTTCCACAATCGAATATGCCGCCGTGCTCCTTTGAATAGCTCCACGAGCTCCGCCATACTACCTGGAGGGGAGGCGGATGGCCATAAAGCCTTGGCAACACTCTGCATTGCTTGCCGAACTCGCTCATGCATTTGGGACAGCTCTTGTAGCAGGTCGCCTTGAGATCCGGACATTTCCTCTTCGGAACGGCCAGTTAGCATACCTGTAGACATAAATCTGGCCGTTCCTGCCCTCGCCAAATTATAGGGAGGCAAGTTCGAAAAGCATATTGAATATGCCACCTCGTAGTCTCTTATTCTGCTTCACGGAGTCGGCCAGCTGGCCTCGCACGTCTTTACTTCTTCTCCAGCAGGGTGTTGGAATCCTGCAGCTTATTTTTATCATCCCTGACCCGTGTCAGCACACGCTCGCCCGCGGTTAGTTGCCTTTTGGCCTCTTGTTCACCCACTTGCGCGACTTTCAGGGCCTCCTTCAGTTGATCCGACGATCCTGCCATGGGGAATACAAAAAGTATTAATATTGCTGGTATATGATTATATTTTCTCGATGGAGGGGAACATTACCAGGCAATGCCTTCTTGGATTTCTCCAGCTCGATGGTAGCAGCAGCTAGCTGGGTCCGACACTTTTCCAGCTCTTGAGACAACATGTTGTTCTTCTCTGTGAGCACCTGGTTATACAATGATCCTTAAATCAGTTGTATCAACTGCTTCAAGTCTGGGGGCTACTGGTATATAATTATCATATTTGTACAAATGTGTACTCACACGCATATCTTTCAAATGCTGGTATGTGGCTCTGGTAAGCCCGTCTCGAGTAGCTCGAATGTATGAATCAGCCGAGCTGAATGCGTTGAATGCCTCTTTTGTAAAGCCGGGGTCGCGAAGAGCGGCCCGCCGGCGCCGATGATTCATAGCGCTTTCCACTTCAGAGTTTGTGACGGATACATCATCCGAATCCTCAGAAGGACAATCCGGCGTCGCTCTTGCATCAGCCCTCGCCTTTATGGCAGGGTCTGGAACCTGACTAGTGGAGGCGCGTGATGGAAATAGGCCCTAGAGGCAATAATAAAGTTATTATTTATTTCCTTATTTCATGATAAATGTTTATTATTCATGCTAGAATTGTATTAACCGGAAACTTAGTACATGTGTGAATACATAGACAAACAGAGTGTCACTAGTATGCCTCTACTTGACTAGCTCGTTGAATCAAAGATGGTTAAGTTTCCCAGCCATAGACATGAGTTGTTATTTGATTAACGGGATCACATCATTAGAAAATGATGTGATTGACTTGACCCATTCCGTTAGTTTAGCACTTGATCATTTTGTATGTTGCTATTGCTTTCTTCATGACTTATACATGTTCCTATGACTATGAGATTATGCAACTCCCGAATACCGGAGGAACACTTTGTGTGCTATCAAACATCACAACGTAACTTGGTGATTATAAAGATGCTCTACAGGTGTCTCCGATGGTGTTTGTTGAGTTGGCATAGATCGAGATTAGGATTTGTCACTCTGTGTATTGGAGAGGTATCTCTGGGCCTCTCGGTAATGCACATCACTATAAGCCTTGCAAGCAATGTGACTAATGAGTTAGTTGCGGGATGATGCATTATGGAATGAGTAAAGAGACTTGCCGGTAACGAGATTGAACTAGGTATTGAGATACCGACGATCGAATATAGGGAAAGTAACATAGCGATGACAAAGGGAACAACGTATGTTGTTATGCGGTTTGACATATAAAGATCTTCGTAGAATATGTAGGAACCAATATGAGCATCCAGGTTCCGCTATTGTTTATTGACCGGAGATGAGTCCCGGTCAAGTCTACATAGTTCTCGAACCTGTAGGGTCCGCACGCTTAACATTATGTGACGATTTGTATTATGAGTTATGTGATTGGATGACCGAAGTTTGTTCGGAGTCCCGTATGAGATCGGGGACATGACGAGGAGTCTCGAAATGGTCAAGACGTAAAGATTCATATATTGGAAGTCTATATTCGGATATCAGAAAGGTTCCGAGTGATTCGGGTATTTTTTGGAGTACCGGAGAGTTACGGGAATTCGTATTGGGCCTTAATGGGACATACGGGAAAGGAGAGAAAGGCCTTAAGGGTGGCCGCGCCCCTTCCCCATGGACTGGTCTGAATTGGACTAGGGGAAGGGGGCGCCCCCTTCCTTCCTTCTCCTTCTCCCTTCCCTTTTTCCTATTTCATGTGGGAGGTGGAATCCTACTAGGACTAGGGAGTCCTAGTAGGACTCCACACTTTGGGCGCGCCCTATGAGGGCCGGCCTCCTCCTCCCTACATCCTTTATATATGTGGCCAGGGGGCACTGATGAAGCTATGTATCTAGGGTAGGGTTACAGGCCTGACCTAGACACCCTCCCCAAGGACATCACCCTAAAGTCAGAAGCATTCGAAGGGTACCATCATCCACTCGACCAGAAACATTCCACTCGGAAGAGTCACTATCACTCGACCGTAACAGAAACCACTCGACATACAGAAGATCTAAAGTCACTCTACACAGCAACGGTCGGGCATTTACTCATAGACTTAATGATCATTTATAGCACTTTATTACGGACGTTACCTGTAACGCTCCTTCTTTATATACATTGAACTCCTTGTAATGTGGACTGGCTGGGGTCCTGGCGCACTCCATATAAGCCACCCCCTCCACTAGCACAAGGGTTCACACCCCCTGTAACATACACACACGCATAATCCAGTCGACCGCCTCCAGGCACCGAGACGTAGGGCTATTACTTCCTCCGCGAAGGGCCTGAACTCGTAAAACTCATGTGTACAACTTCGCCATAGCTAGTATCTTGCCTCTACATACCTACCCCCCCATTCTACTGTCAGTCTTAGATCCACGATAGTTGGCGCTCACCGTGGGGCAGGTGACTTGGCGACTTGTTGGTGAAGTTGCGATTTTTCCGATTCTCATCATTATGGTTTCCGGTGGTGGATTAGCTGAGGGCCGTGAGATCCGTCTCGGCACGCTCGTCTTCATCGCCGACGACTCCGCCTGGCTCCAAGAGGCTCCACTTGACGTCGAGGCGCTCCCCATTCGCGGGGTGATGCACTTTCGCGCATGCGTCTGCTGCGTCCTTCTTCGGCAGCCGTCGACTCAGTATCGGTCGGTCGCGCTCCAGCGATGGGTGAGGCACGCGGTGGCCCGCCAGTCGGCCACCCCACAAGTCGCGGCAATCGAGCCCGACGAAACTCTCTACGGCCTGTTCGACTGGCTCCGTTGAGACCGCATCCGGGTGCGACAGCAGTGACCCCGTGGTGGAAGTTTTGATGGTCAATGGAGCATGCAGTGTTCCTGGCTTCCCCCGCGATGACGGTGGTGATGGCGGTGGCGATCCGTCGCGCGCTCATGAGGAGTACCGCCCCGAGCCTCTTTCTTCGCAGCAGAGGGAAGAGCTCCGCCGCCGCAATATGGATGCACTTCACACTCCTATGGTTGGAGAAACCCCCGAGGCCTGGGCCTTGGAGGAGGTGCGCATGGCCAACTTGGCTGAGCGCACTTGACTGGAGAACCTCCAGCACACACTCGACGAGCGTGCTCGGCAGCGGATTCCTGAGTCCAGTCGACGACAGCTTTTTCCGCCTCCAACTTAGGTATACCGAACTCCGAATCAAAATCTCACAGCTGCAGCCCGAATAGCAGAGTCAATTCAGCCTTCACAGTCGGAAGCCAGCAGAGGTTTGATGCAGATCCGGGCAGCGGGAGAGCAGAACACAGCAGTATGTCAGTCGCGGAATAGGATTCATAGCAGATCTATGATGGCAGACACAGTTCAGTCGGCTCACAACCCAAGATCGCCCCCGCGGCGTGAGGGACATGGAGACCGGCCAGATCAGTACAGAAACCGTGAGCAGTATGATCACCAACTCGACCACGATGACCGTCGTCGAGTGCCCATGCCTCCCCCGAGGAGTGGGTCATATGTGTCACGGTAGCACGATGACAGACGCCCTCACAGTGGTGGGCAAAGAATTCCAGTCGACCCCAGAGAACTGGGCTTTGATGCGAGATCTATTCTTGTTCAAGGTCTGGTTGACAGGAACAGAGCACACAGAGAAGGCCATGATAGATATTATCTAGCTGGCAGCAGAGTGCATGTTTCAGGTCCAGAGTGTTTCAACAGAGCCATCAGGGCTGCAGTGATACATCCCAATTTTAGGTTGGCGACTGGAGTCAGCAAGTTCACTGGTGAGTCCAAGCCTTACACTTGTCTTGAGGACTACCGAGTGGCTGTACAGATCGGTGGCGGCAATGATGAAGTGGCCATGAAGCACCTCCCTCTGATGTTGGAAGGCTCGGCCAGAGCATGGTTGAATCAGTTAGCACCTGGCAGCATTTATAGTTGGGAGGAACTTGCTCGAGTGTTTTTTAGAACCTTTGAAGGTACATGCAAATGACCAGCAGGGTTAACAGAAATTACAGTCCTGCGTGCAAAAACCGAATGAGACCTTGAGAGATTATATCCAGAGATGGATCAGATTGCACCATACAGTGGAGAATGTGTCAGATCACCAAGCAGTTTGTGCCTTCAAGGAGGGTGTTAAGTATCGAGAGTTGAATCTGAAATTCAGTCGGACAGGGGACATGTCCCTGACTCATATGATGGAGATTGCCACCAAGTATGCTAATGGTGAAGAGGAAGACCGACTCCGGAGTGGCAAACACAAAATAGTCGCCCAAGAAACCGGAGGAGGGAATTCCAGGCAGAAACAGAAATGCAAGGCCGAACCAGCGGCTCTTGGTGAAGCTTTAGTTGTGGCTCAAGGGAAGTTCAAGGGGGAAGCCCAAAGGGCCGTGAAACCCCAAGAAAGTGAAATATCAAGATGGAAATGATGTGTTGGATTTACCATGCCACATTCACACCAAAAAAGATGAAGAGGGTAATCTCATTTACCCTAAACACACCACTCAACAGTGTCGGCTCCTGATCCAGCAGTTCTGAGAGAAACAACCCAAGGAGAAGGAAAAGGAGTTGGACAAGGGTGAGGATAGGGAAGAAGATGATGATGGTTTCCCCAACGTCAATTCCACTCTGATGATTTTTGCTGATGTTGAAAGCAAAAGTCGACTGAAAGTTATCAACAAGGAGGTGAACATGGTTGCTCCGGCAACACCAAGTTATTTGAAGAGGTCCCAGACTGCCATCACATTCGACCAGTCTGACCATCCAGCACGTATAGCCACCCCTGGGAGGCAAGCGTTGGTGATCGACCTAGTTGTTGAAGGCACTCGACTGCCTAAAGTGCTGATGGATGGTGGTAATGGCCTGAATATCCTGTATGCTGAGACCTTGAAGGGAATGGGCATTCCGATGTCCAAGCTTAGTGAAAGCAATATGAGTTTCCATGGCGTTATACCTGGCATGAAGGCTGAATCACTCGGCCAGATCACCCTTGATGTGGTTTTCGGTGATTCCAAGAATTACCGCAAAGAAAAGTTAACATTTGAAGTAGTGGATTTCCAGAGTGCTTATCATGCTATTCTGGGTAGGCCTGCCTATGCACGTTTCACGGCTCGACCATGTTACATGTACCTCAAGTTGAAAATGCCTAGTCCCAGAGGAGTGATCACTATCACTGGCAATTGGCAGAAGGCAGAAGAGTGCTTCCAGAAGGGCTCAAAAATCGCCGATGCACAAATGGCAGCAGTCGAAATGCAAGAATACCGGAAGAACGCAGATCTGAGTGATTTGTTGCGCTCCAAGAAGCCTGCCACTGATTCTGCATTTCAGTCGTCCGGTGAAACCAAGCCGATTCATATTCACCCGACCGATCCTGGTGCTTCTCCTACTCATATTTCAACTTCACTCGACAGCAAATAGTAAGAAGCGCTCATCCAGTTCCTCCGTGAGAACTGGGACATCTTTGCGTGGAAGCCTTCTGACATGCCGGGTGTACCCAGGGGGCTGGCTAAGCATCGTTTGCGAGTCGACCCGAAAGTAAAACCAGTCAAGGAACATCTTCGACGGTCCGCCGTACAGAAGAGAAAAGCAATTGGTGAGGAAGTGGCTCGGCTCCTGGCAACTGAGTTCATTCGTGAGATTTACCACTCCGAGTGGCTCGCCAATGTTGTCATGGTCCCCATGAAGGGCGATTCACTTTGCATGTGCATTGACTTCAAGCATAACAATCGGGCTTGTCCTAGAGATCATTTTCCTCTCCCCCGCATCGACCAAATCATCGACTCGACTATGGGGTGTGAGCGACTGTCTTTTCTAGACTCCTATTCCGGGTATCATCAGATCTGACTGTATGGACCCGATGAGATAAAAACGGCTTTCATCACTCCATCCGGATGCTTCTGTTATGTCACCATGCCATTCGGCCTGAAGAATATCGGAACCACATTCATGAGGATGATGCAGACGTGTCTGCTGCTACGTCTTGAGCACTGCGTTGGTTTTCCTTGAAGAGGAAAGGATGATGCAGTAAAGTAGCATAAGTATTTCCCTCAATTTTTGAGAACCAAGGTATCAATCCAGTAGGAGGCTACGCGCGAGTCCCTCGTACCTACACAAAACAAATAACCCCTCGCAACCAACGCGATAAGGGGTTGTCAATCCCTTCACGGTCACTTACGAGAGTGAGATCTGATAGATATGATAGGATAATATTTTTAGTATTTTTGTGATAAAGATGCAAAGTAAAATAAAAGCAAAGGAGATAACTAAGTGTTGGAAGATTAATATGATGAAGATAGACCCAGGGCCCATAGGTTTCACTAGTGGATTCTCTCAAGAGCATAAGTATTTTACGGTGGGTGAACGAATTACTATTGAGCAATTGATAGAATTGAGCATAGTTATGAGAATATCTAGGTATGATCATGTATATAGGCATCACGTCCGAGACAAGTAGACCGACTCCTGCCTGCATCTACTACTATTACTCCACTCATCGACCGCTATCCAGCATGCATCTAGAGTATTAAGTTCATGAAAACAGAGTATCCAGCATGCATCTAGAGTATTGAGATCCAAAAAGAAAGAAGAAGCCATCTAGCTACTAACTATGGACCCGAAGGTCTAAGGCAAACTACTCACACTTCATTGGACAGGCTATGGTGATGATGTAGAAGCCCTCTGTGATGGATGCCCCCTCCGGTGGAGCTCCGAAACAGGCCCCAAGATGGGATCTCGTGGGTACAGAAGGTTGCGGCGGTGGAATTAGGTTTTTGGCTCCTGTTCTAATCGTTTGGGGGTACGTAGGTATATATAGGAGGAAGGAGTACGTCGGTGGAGCAACAGGGGGCCCACGAGGGTGGAGGGCGCGCCCCTACCTCGTGGCCTCCTCCTTTGTTTCTTGGCATAGGGTCCAAGTCCTCTGGATCATGTTCATTCCGAAAATCACGTTCCCGAAGGTTTCATTCCGTTTGGACTCCATTTGATATTCCTTTTCTGCGAAACTCTGAAATAGGCAAAAAATAGCAATTCTGGGCTGGGCCTCCGGTTAATAGGTTAGTCCCAAAAATAATATAAAAGTGGATAATAAAGCCCAATAATGTCCAAAACAGTAGATAATATAGCATGGAGCAATCAAAAATTATAGATACGTTGGAGACGTATCAGGCATCCCCAAGCTTAATTCCTACTCGTCCTCGAGTAGGTAAATGATAAAAACAGAATTTTTGATGCGGAGTGCTACTAGGCATAATTTCAATGTAATTCTTCTTAATTGTGGTATGAATATTCAGATCCGAAAGATTCAAGATAAAAGTTCATATTGACATAAAAATAATAATACTTCAAGCATACTAACTAAGCAATTATGTCTTTTCAAAATAACATGGCCAAAGAAAGTTCATCCCTACAAAATCATATAGTTTAGTCATGCTCCATTTTCGTCACACAAGAATGCTCCCAGCATGCACAACCCCGATGACAAGCCAAGCAATTGTTTCATACTTTAGTAATCTCAAACCTATAAACTTTCATGCAATATATGAGCGCGAGCCATGGACATAGCACTATGGGTGGAATAGAATATGATGATGGGGGTTATGTGGAGAAGACAAAAAAGGAGAAAGTCTCACATCAACGAGGCTAATCAATGGGCTATGGAGATGCCCATCGATTTATGTTAATGCAAGGAGTAGGGATTGCCATGCAATGGATGCACTAGAGCTATAAATGTATGAAAGCTCAACAAAAGAAACTAAGTGGGTGTGCATCCAACTTGCTTGATCACGAAGACCTAGGGCACTTGAGGAGGCCCATTGTTGGAATATACAAGCCAAGTTATATAATGAAAAATTCCCACTAGTATATGAAAAGTGACAAAACAAGAGACTCTCTATCATGAAGATTATGGTGCTACCTTGAAGCACAAGTGTGGCAAAGGATAGTAGCATTGTCCCTTCTCTATTTTTCTCTTTTTTTTGGGCCTTCTCTCTTTTTTTGGCCTTTCTCTCTTTTTTTTATTCCTGACTTGGGACAATGCTCTAGAAAATGATGATCATCACACTTCTATTTATTTACAACTCAATGATTACAACTCGATACTAGAACAAAATATAACTCTATATGAATGCCTCCAGTGGTGTACCGGGATATGCAATGAACCAAGAGTGACATGTATGAAAGAATTATGAATGGTGGCTTTGCCACAAATACTATATCAACTACATGATCATGCTAAGCAATATGACAATGATGAATGTGTCATGATAAACGGAATGGTGGAAAGTTGCATGGCAATATATCTTGGAATGGCTATGGAAATGCCATAATAGGTAGGTATGGTGGCTGTTTTGAGAATGATATAAGGAGGTTTATGTGTGAAAGAGTGTATCATATCACGGGGTTTGGATGCACTGGCAAAGTTTGCACCAACTCTCAATGTGAGAAAGGGAAATGCACGGTACCGAAGAGGCTAGCAATGATGGAAGGGTGAGAGTGCGTATAATCCATGGACTCAACATTAGTCATAAAGAACTCACATACTTATTGCAAAAATCTACAAGTCATCAAAATCTTGGGAGGACCTGGAAGCCGCATTCCTCGACAACTTTCAGGGGACCTATGTGCGGCCACCGGATGTCGACGACCTAAGCCACATAATTGAGCAGCCAGAAGAATCGGCCAGGCAATTCTAGACACGGTTCCTAACAAAGAAAAACCAGATAGTCGATTGTCCGGACGCAGAGGCCCTAGCAGCCTTCAAACATAACATCCGTGACGAGTGGCTTGCCCGGCACCTGGGACGGGAAAAGCTGAAAACCATGGCAGCCCTCACAACACTCATGACCCGCTTTTGCGCGGGCGAAGATATCTGGCTAGCTCGCAGCAACAACTTATCGAAGAAGCCCGGTAATTCGGATACCAAGGACAAAAGTGGCAGGTCACGTCGAAATAATCAAAAGCGTCGCGTTAGCAGCGACAACAATGAGGATACGGCAGTCAATGCCAGATTCAGAGGCTATAAATCCGGTCAGCGGAAAAAGCCATTTAAAAAGAATACCCAGGGCCCGTCCAGTTTGGACCGGATACTCGATCGCTCGTGCCAGATTCACGGCACCCCCGAAAGGCAAGCCAATCACACCAACAGGGATTGTTGGGTGTTCAAGCAGGTGGGCAAGTTAAGAGCCGAACACAAGGACAAGGGGCTGAACAGCGACGACGAGGAGGAGCCCGGGCCGCCGAGCAACAATGGACAGAAAGGGTTTCCCCCACAAGTGCGGACGGTGAACATGATATACGCGACCCACATTCCCAAGCGGGAGAGGAAGCGTGCGCTACGGGACGTATACGCGATGGAGCCAGTCGCCCCAAAGTTCAACCCATGGTCCTCCTGCCCGATCACTTTCGATCGAAGGGACCACCCCACTAGCATCCGTCACGGCGGTTCTGACGCACTGGTCCTCGACCCAATCGTGGATGGATTTCATCTCACAAGAGTCCTCATGGACGGCGGCAGTAGCCTGAACCTGCTTTATCAGGATACAGTGCGGAAAATGGGCATAGATCCGTTAAGGATCAAGCCCACAAGGACGACCTTTAAAGGCGTCATACCAGGTGTAGAGGCCAATTGCACAGGCTCGATAACACTTGATGTGGTCTTCGGATCTCCGGATAACTTCCGAAGCGAAGAGTTAATCTTTGATATAGTGTCGTTCCGCAGTGGCTATCATGCCCTGCTCGGACGAACCACATTCGCTAAATTCAATGCGGTGTCGCACTACACATATCTCAAGCTCAAGATGCCAGGCCCTCGAGGACTAATTACGGTCAGCAGAAACACAGAACGCTCCATCCGTACGGAAGAGCACACGGCGGCCCTCGCAGCGGAAGTACAAAGCAGCCTTTCAAGGCAACTCTCCAGTCCGGCCGTTAAAAAACCGAACAATGCAAAGCGCGCCCGGAGTAACCTGCAACAAGACCACCTGGCACGATCAGAGCAAGCGTAGCAATACGGCCCCGACCCCAGCCATCGCAACATAGCGGAGCAAGTACCTCGAGTACACAATTACGCCCTTAAAATTCCATGGGCACAGGGGGAGGGGCACATTAACGGCATGCCCACAACACGGCGTCAAACGTACTAGGGGTTGCCGGATTTTTCTTTTTTACTTTCAGGACTCCATGCTCTGGATAACCTGTTCGGCAGTGTTGCCGCACAGACGATGCAAGATCCAGGAAAGCAGACAAAGCTACGCCGCATTCCGGAACTCTCAGGTGGTCTCTATTTCGAGCGATATATCTGTTTCTAAATTCCGCGGCCTGTGCCTGGTCAGGACATGTTAAATAGTCTAATATCTTTTTTGCTTATCGCACTACTTGTATCGTTCGGCTTTGATAAATAGCCTCTTTATAAACAATGCATAGCTTTTTATCTATTTTTTGCATTATCTCCTTTGAATATATGTGTTTATTACATAACATGATCGCACCCGTACACCATGGTACGACAAACCACGCCAGGGGCTTCATTACCCTTTTTATCTGGTGTGAGAAGTCCGTACACTTTCACAAGTGCGGCACCCCGAACTTATAGCACTATATGCATCGGCTCCGAGTCATGATTTTGGTCACATGTTGGGTTAGCCCGACTCCTATGTTTTGGTACCTTACGTTCCGCTCTATCAGCTAAGGTAGCACTAGGAGAACCACTGCGATTGTGCCCTAGATCAGGTGGGTTGAGCACCTCAGTGGAGAAAGCTAAAACAGACTGTCATGATAAGGCGTGAGACCGGTCACTGTTCGAGAGGTTTTTCGAGTCCTTAAAGGCTTATGCCGCTTCGAGCGAGGAGCTGGCTATGTCCGGCCAAAGGCGTGGATAGCGCCCCGAATTCGGCCTTCCGAACTAGGGGCTTCGCCGAAATTTAAAACTATAACGTTCTATGGCTAAGTGAGAGTGTTCAAGCATTATAGTCCGATTGCCTGGTTCGTTGTGCTGAGCGCCTCCCTCGAAGGACCCAACTATGGGAACAAGAGCCCTCAGGTTTATCCCGAACACCCCAGCACTAGTGGCATGGGGGAAGAAGCCGACGACTCGCCATCTCTCAATTTTTGATAAACGGCCGCACAGAAAATAATATTTTAAATTAAACAAGCATTGTTTTGCGCATATGAACAAGTTTTCAGCGCACATGATACAAACGAGCGAGTTCACTCAAATATTACATCTTTAGCACATTCATCCGCGATAAGGCGGGCTCCGGCAAGAACGTCCTTGTAGTAGTTCTCGGGCTTGCGATGCTCCTTCCCCTGTGGCGGCCTGTCCTTCACCAGCTTCTCTCCGTCCAGCTTTCCCCAGTGTACCCTTACACGGGCAAGGGCCCTCCGGGCACCTTTAATGCAGACGGAGCGCTTGATGACCTCAAGCCGTGGACATGCCTCCACCAGTCGCCGCACCAGCCCGAAATAGCTCCCAGGCAGGGCCTCTCCAGGCCACAGCCGAACTAGTAAGCCCTTCATGGCCTGTTCGGCCACCTTGTGGAGCTCGACCAGCTGTTTCAGCTGATCGCTTAAAGGCACAGTGTGTCCGGCCTCAGAATACTGAGACCAGAACACACTCTCCGTCGAGCTGCCCTCTTCAGCTCGGTAGAACGCGGCGGCGTCGGATACGCTGTGGGGAAGATCGGCGAACGCCCCTGGAGAACTCCGAATTCGGGTAAGTAATAGGTAGTTTACTTTTATATTCCTACTCTGCATTGAGAATGCCTTACCCGTTGCTATCTTTTTCACATCCTCCAACTCTTGGAGGGTCTTTTGGGCTTCGGCCTTGGCACTCTTGGCGGTCTCGATGGCCGACGCGAGCTCGGATGCTTGCGCTTTCGCCTCAAGCTCCAAACCCTCATGTTTTTTCATGAGAGTTTGCAGCTCTTGCTGCACCTCGCCGACCTGAACCCCAAGCCTCTCTCGCTCGGCATGCTCCTCGGCCGTTTTCTTTTCGGCCTCAGCCAGCGCCTGCTTCAGGGTTGTCACCTCGGTTGTGGCCCCTACAATAAGCAATACAATCCTGTTATTTCTTTCTGCAATCAAGCCTCTCTATAGGCACCTTTTTTCTTCTTTTTCTTTCTTTTTTAGGTATTTCTTACCTTCCTTCTCCTCGAGTTGCCGTTTGGCAAGGCCGAGCTCTTGCTCGGTCCGCCCGAGGTCCTTTTTAAGGACATCCACCTGCGCAGTCAGTGCGGCGGTGGACAGCAGCGAAGCCTGCATACACGTATTTGACCTTTTTTGTTAGACTCCTGCGAAGATTATTAGATCCTCTATCCGGCTTTTTTTTTCGAACAACGAACAGAGCATCAGGGGCTACTGTCTATGCGGTAAATAATTTGACATATTTTTACTTACCTCGAAGCCTGTTAGAAGGCTAGCGCAAGCTTCATTCAGCCTGCCCTTGGCGGACTTAATCCTTTGGATCACCGTACTCATAACAGTACGGTGCTCCTCATTGATGGCGGCGCCCTTAAGCACCTCCAGCAGATTGTCCGGCGCCTCCGGTTGGACGGAGGCCGCCGGCTCAGATGGCTTACTCCTCTTGGAAGGAGTTCGCCCGCCGCGGACCGGGACTGTCGAGTCCGGCGCGGTGTCCGGCACAAAGCCGGACTTGGAGCCCTGGGGGGTTTCATCCCCTTCACTCCTGGGGTCTGGAGGATTGCCTTGTGGCTCCTCCAGGACCATCTCCTCCTGCCCCGAAGCTTGGCGGGGCGCCACTTCGGCGTCGTCCTCCCCGCGGGGGGAGACCGCGGGCGGAACAGAGTTCACGTCCGACGAATCCAGGGAGCCGCTCGACGAGTCGTCGAGTTCGGCACGAGGCGGGCTGCATAAATTACGCTCGATATTAGGGAAAGCCGACACTAAAAGAGTATCATGAGTCACTCTGGTATATAAACACTTACGATTTCGCCGGACGCTTGGTTCTGTCCGGTCACTCCTCTCCGCCCTCTTCGGCGTCATGGGAGTAGTCTGGCGGAGGGGTCTTCCTTTTCCTCGACCCCTCGGCCTCCCCTGTTGGGGCGGCCTTCTTCTTCTTTGCTCCCCTCGCTGGAGGGGGAGAGCTTCCTTGTTCCTCCTCCTCGTTTTCACGAGAGGAGGGCGTTGTGGACTCGTCGGATGACGAATCCGACACCACCATGTTGCGGGAACTTTTTCGAGTCCCGGTGGTTTTCTTCTTCTTGGCCTTCCTCTCCGGCACCACGTAAGGTGCCGGAGCCATTAGCTTCACCAAGAGAGCTGGGGTCGGGCCTTCGGGCAGAGGAGCCGGACAGTTAATTGGTCCGGATATCTCCTGCCAAGCCTGTCAAAGGTAAAAGAGAGTTTAGATCCCGCATAGAGTTAATCTGTGAAGAAAAGCTTAATGAACCTGTCAAAGGTATAGATAGCTTACCTCGCCAGCGTTACGCTGCGCGCTGTATCCGCGATCCTCGGAGGCGGATGTGGGGGACTCGGCGCCTTTGGTCAGCACCTTCCAGACGTCTTCATACGGCGTGTCAAAGAGCCTACTAAGGGTCTGGTGCTGCGCCGGGTCGAATTCCCACAAAGTAAAATCCCGTTCTTGGCACGGGAGGATCAGGCGAACGAGCATGACCTGGACTATATTGGCAAGCCGGATT
The DNA here is from genome assembly GCA_032464435.1 of Aegilops umbellulata. Classification (NCBI taxonomy): domain Eukaryota; kingdom Viridiplantae; phylum Streptophyta; class Magnoliopsida; order Poales; family Poaceae; genus Aegilops; species Aegilops umbellulata. Next base: position 55,062,244 of record CP136058.1, read on the forward strand.
GGCTTGTTCACCAGGGACTGGATGCATGTTTGCAACCCAGTCACTTCCTCCTCGTTGCCCCACGACAGGCCTGTCTCTTTCCAGGACATGAGCCGCGTGGGGGGTCCGGATCTGAACTCGGGGGCCGCGACCCATTTCGGATCGTGGGGCTCGGTGATGTAAAACCACCCAGGCTGCCACCCCTTTAGGGACTCCACGAGGGAGCCATCGAACCAGGGGACATTGGCTATCTTGCCAACCATAGCGCCTCCGCACTCCGCCTGGGTGCCGGACACCACCTTGGGCTTGACATTGAAGGTCTTGAGCCAGAGGCCGAAGTGGGGGCGGACGCGGAGAAAAGCCTCACGCACGATGATAAACGCCGAGATGTTGAGAACAAAGTTCGGGGCCAGATCATGGAAATCCAGGCCATAGTAGAACATGAGCCCCCAGACAAATGGGTGAAGTGGAAAGCCCAGTCCGCGGAGGAAGTGGGGAAGAAAAACTACCCTCTCATGGGGCCTTGGGGTAGGAAGAAGCTGCCCCTTATCAGGAAGCCAATGCGGGATGTCCTTGGACAAGTATCCGGCTTTCCTTAGCCTTTTTACTTGAGCCTCCGTAACGGAGGAGACCATCCACTTGCCTCCCGCTCCGGACATTGTTGGAGAAGGTTGAGGAAGGAAGAGCGGACTTGGGCGCTGGAGCTTGAGTGCGCGAGAGATGGATTGGCAAAGGAGGAAGAAGGCGTAGGTTAAAAAGGTGAATCCTTATCCCTTTATATAAGCAGGTACGGTTAGGCATCCTCCCCTACCTAATAAAACTCACTTGCCTCCCAAACGCCGCGGTAAATGGCGTGGTTGGGTTACCCACGACCGTATTAATGAGAATCCCGTTGAAGGGGGCACATGATCTCTGCTTCGACAAGACATGCCAAGGAAACCGCCTCGCTAAACGAGCTGCAATTTATATAGAAGGCTTGGCCGCAGTGTTGTGACGCACTGCGGAATACGTTAGCAGATTTGATTTGTGTTAATATTATTCTCAATATGGCAATATGTGGAAACTTATTTTGCAGAGCCGGACACTATTCTGTGGTGTTTATAATCTTCTTGAAGAACTTGGAGGAGGAACCCGCCTTGCAATGACGAAGACAATCTGCGCGCCGGACTCGTCGTCATTGAAGCCTGGTTCAGGGGCTACTGAGGGAGTCCTGGATTAGGGGGTGTTCGGATAGCCGAACTATACCTTCGGCCGGACTCCAGGACTATGAAGATACAAGATTGAAGACTTCGTCCCGTGTCCAGAAGGATCTTTTCTTGGCGTGGAAGGCAAGCTAGGCGTGCGGATATTCGAGATCTCCTACCATTGTAACCGACTCTGTATAAACCCTAACCCTATCCGGTGTCTATATAAACCGGAGGGTTGTAGTCCGTAGGACAACCATCATCATACACAATCATACCATAGGCTAGCTTCTAGGGTTTAGCCTCCTTGATCTCGCGGTAGATCCACTCTTGTACTACCCATATCATCAATATTAATCTAGCAGGAGTAGGGTTTTACCTCCATCGAGAGGGCCCGAACCTGGGTAAAATAAAGTGTCCCTTGTCTCCTGTTACCATCCAACCTTGACGCACAGTTCGGGACCCCCTACCCGAGATCCGCCGGTTTTGACACCGACACAAGCACTACACGCATGCTCCTAGGGGGGTAGATTGGTTGGAAAAGACCATCGCTCGTCCCCAACCGCCACTCATAAGGAGGACAATCAAAGAACACCTCATATTTCAAATTTGTTACATAACGTTTACCATATGTGCATGCTACGGGACTTGCAAACTTCAACACAAGCATTTCTCAAATTCACAACTACTCAACTAGCACGACTTTGATATTATTACCTCCATATCTCAAAACAATCATCAAGCATCAAACTTCTCTTAGTATTCAAAACACTCATAAGAAAGTTTTTACTAATCTTGAATACCTAGCATATTAGGATTATTTAAGCAAATTACCATGCTATTTAAGACTCTCAAAATAATATAAGTGAAGCATGACAGATCAATAGTTTCTATAAAACAAATCCACCACCGTGCTCTAAAAGATATAAGTGAAGTACTAGAGCAAAACTATATAACTCAAAAGATATAAGCGAAGCACATAGAGTATTCTAATAAATTCCAAATCATGTTTGGCTCTCTCAAAAGGTGTGTACAGCAAGGATGATTGTGGTAAACTAAAAAGGAAGACTCAAATCATACAAGACGCTCCAAGCAAAACACATATCATGTGGTGAATAAAAATATAGCTCCAAGTAAAGTTACCGATTGAAGTAGACGAAAGAGGGGATGCCTTCCGGGGCATTCCCAAGCTTTGGATTTTTGGTGTCCTTAGATTATATTGGGGGTTCCATGGGCATCCCTAAGCTTAGGCTCTTGCCACTCCTTGTTCCATAATCCATCAAAATCTTTCACCCAAAACTTGAAAACTTCACAACATAAAACTCAACAGAAATCTCGTGAGCTCCGTTAGCGAAAGAAAACAAAAGACCACTTCAAGGTACTGTAATGAACTCATTATTTATTTATATTGGTGTTAACCCTACTATTCCAACTTCTCTATGGTTTATAAACTATTTTACTAGCCATCGATTCATCAAAATAAGCAAACAACACACGAAAAACAGAATCTGTCAAAAACAGAACAGTCTGTAGTAATCTGTAACTAACGCAAACTTCTGGAACTCTAAAAAATCAGCCAAAGTAGTACGACCTAGACAATTTGTTTATTGATCAGCAGCAATTGGAATCACTATTTTATCACGTTCTGGTGTTTTTTAAAAATTGTTTTTGTGAACAGAAAGTTTCTGGAAATTTCTGCACAATCAAATAACTATCATTCAAGAAGATCCTATAGGTTTAACTTGGCACAAACACGAATTAAAACATAAAAACACATCTAACCAGAGGCTAGAACAAAAATTTATTCCTAAACAGAAGCAAAAAGCAAAAAACTAAAAATAGAATTGGGTAGCCTCCCAACAAGCGCTATCGTTTAATGCCCCTAGCTAGGCATGAATTTTGATGATGCTCACATGAAAGACAATAATTGAAGCACAACAAGAGCATCATAAAACATGTGACAAACACATCTAAGTCTAACATACTTCCTATGCATAGGCATCTTATAGGCAAAAAAATTAGCAAGACAAGCAAGATCTAGCATATGCAAGGAAGAAGAAAGAAACAATAACGATCTCAACGTAACGAGAGGAAATTTAATAACATGGAAATTTCTATAACCATATTTTCCTCTGTCATAATAATTACATGTAGGATCATAAGAAAATTCAACAATATAGCTATCACATAACATATTCTCAACATGATCCACATGCATGCAAAGTTGACACTCTTCCAAAATAGTGGGATTAACATTAACTAAAGTCATGACCTCTCCAAACTCACTTTTATCAAAAATACCATAAGTTTGAACATTCTCCAAATATGTGGGATCTAAAGTTGACACTCTTCCAAACCCACTTTCAATATTATTGCAAACACTATTATCAATCTCATATTCATCATGGGGATTAAATAAATTTTCAAGATCATAAGAAGAATCACCCCAATCATGATCATTGCAACAAGTAGTAGACATAGCAAAACTAGCATCCCCAAGCTTAGGGTTTTGCATATTATTAGCACAATTGACATCAAGAGAATTTATAGTAAAATCATTGAAATCATGCTTTTCATTGAGGGAGCTATGAAGCATGGGTGCAATAGCAACGATCTCATTTTTAACATAAGGAACTATAGCAAATTCGTCTTCATAAATATTGGCATCATGGCCACAAGAATAGAAAGCATCATGTTCATCAAGGGATATTTCAACCAAATCATCAGAATCATCATTATCTATAGATTCATGCATATCATTATTTTCGTCCAAAGCAACGGTCATTCTTTCAATAAATTCTTGGACATAGACATTATGAGCAAGGTTTTCATTGCAATATTTAAGTATGACGGAATTTTCAGATTTGTTGAGAGTAAAATCATACTTCTCAATCAAAGAAGCAACTTCATGAGCACCCTTAAAAACGACAAATTCCTCAATTTGTTCGATATCATAGTAACTATAAACACCCCTTGCATAAGAAGATAAGATTTCATTATCATTGAACTCACATAGGTAGGGAAGGTGTTTTTTAGGGTTCTTAGAGCAACAAGTAAAATCACACATTTCACAAAGATTCCAAACATAGCATAGCAAACTATTTATATGATACCATAAGAGTCTCCCTTTTTCAGACAAATGATGATGCACAAAATGAGCATGCTCATCTAAAGATTTCGCATCAACTAGGCTAGTTGGGGTTTCAGCACGGGCGCATAAGGATCGAAGATGATCCAAGTAGAACACTTTAAGTGGATCCATATCAATATATTTTTAGCAAGCAAAGATGCAAGCACATAGAAGGCACGTGGAAACACAAACAAAGATACATACGGGAAAAAGGCGAACAGAAAAGATAGGGCGAATAAAACGGGAGGGTGAAGTGGGGGAGAGGAAAACAAGAGGCAAATGACAAATAATGTAATGTGGGAGATAAGGGTTTGTGATGGGTACTTGGTATGTTGACTTTTGCGTAGACTCTCTGGCAACAGCGCCGGAAATCTTCTTGCTACCTCTTGAGCACTGCGTTGGTTTTCCTTGAAGAGGAAAGGATGATGCAGCAAAGTAGCGTAAGTATTTTCCTCAGTTTTTGAGAACCAAGGTATCAATCCAATAGTAGGCTACGCGCGAGTCCCTCGTACCTACACAAAACAAATAACTCCTTGCAGCCAACGCGATAAGGGGTTGTCAATCCCATCATGGTCACTTACGAGAGTGAGATCTGATAGATATGATAGGATAATATTTTTGGTATTTTTGTGATAAAGATGCAAAGTAAAATAAAAGCAAAGTAAAAAAGCAAAGGAGATAACTAAGTGTTGGAAGATTAATATGATGAAGATAGACCGGGGGCCATAGGTTTCACTAGTGGCTTCTCTCAAGAGCATAAGTATTTTACGGTGGGTGAACGAATTACTGTTGAGCAATTGACAGAATTGAGCATAGTTATGAGAATATCTAGGTATGATCATGTATATAGGCATCACATCCGAGACAAGTAGACCGACTCCTGCCTGCATCTACTACTATTACTCCACATATCGACCGCTATCCAGCATGCATCTAGAGTATTAAGTTCATGAAAACAGAGTAACGCTTTAAGCAAGATGACATGATGTAGAGGGATAAATTCATGCAATATGATAAAAAACCATCTTGTTATCCTCGATGGCAACAATACAATACGTGCCTTGCTGCCCCTACTTTCACTGGGAAAGGACACCGCAAGATTGAACCCAGAGCTAAGCACTTCTGCCATTGCAAGAAAGATCAATCTAGTAGGCCAAACCAAACTGATAATTCGAAGAGACTTGCAAAGATAACCAATCATACATAAAAGAATTCAGAGAAGATTCAAGTATTGTTCATAGATAATCTTGATCATAAACCCACAATTCATCGGTCTGAACAAACACACCGCAAAAAGAAGATTACATCGCATAGATCTCCACAAGAGAGGGGGAGAACATTGTATTGAGATCCAAAAAGAGAGAAGAAGCCATCTAGCTACTAACTATGGACCCGAAGGTCTGAGGTAAACTACTCACACTTCATTGGATAGGCTATGGTGATGATGTAGAAGCCCTCCATGGTGGATGCCCCCTCCAGCAGAGCTCCGGAACAGGCCGCAAGATGGGATCTCGTGGGTACAGAAGGTTGTGGCGGTGGAATTAGGTTTTTGGCTCCTGTTCTGATCGTTTGGGAGTACGTAGGTATATATAGGAGGAAGGAGTACATCGGTGGAGCAACAGGGGGCCCACGAGGGTGGAGGGCGTGCCGTGGGCGGTGGGCGCGCCCCCTACCTCGTGGCCTCCTCCTTTGTTTCTTGGTGTAGGGTCCAAGTCCTCTGGATCATGTTCGTTCCGAAAATCACGTTCCCGAAGGTTTCATTCCGTTTGGACTCCGTTTGATATTCCTTTTATGCGAAACTCTGAAATAGAAAAAAACAACAATTCTGGGCTGGGCCTCCGGTTAATAGGTTAGTCCTAAAAATAATATAAAAGTGGATAATAAAGCCCAATAAAAAATTATAGATACGTTGGAGACGTATCATCTGCTCACTCAAATCAGTCGGAATGTGGAAGCATACATGGATGACATTGTGGTCAAGTCACGTAAGGGTTCCGACATGCTGGCTGACCTCACTGAAACCTTTGCCAATCTCAGAAGGTATGATATCAAGATTAATCCATCAAAATGCACATTCGGAGTTCCTGGCGGAAAGTTACTCGGCTTCCTCGTTTCCGAACGAGGGATCGATGCTAACCTAGAGAACGTTGGTGCTATACTCCGGATGAAACGCCCTGTGCGTGTACATGATGTCCAGAAGCTTACTGGTTGTTTAGCCGCCTTGAGTCGATTCATATCTCGTCTCGGTGAAAAGGCCTTGCCTCTTTACCGACTGATGAAGAAGTTTGACAAGTTCGAGTGGACAGATGAAGCTGACGCAGCGTTTGCAGAGCTCAAAGCCCTGCTTTCCACCCAGCCGGTGCTTGCTACCCCCAATCAGCAAAGAGCCTTTACTGCTTTATATTGCAGCCACAGGACAAGTTGTCAGTACAGTACTCACGGTCGAGCGGGAAGAAGAAGGAAAAGCCTATAAAGTTCAGCGCCCAGTATACTATGTTTCTGAAGTTCTGACTCCGTCCAAGCAAAGATATCCACATTATCAGAAGCTTGTTTATGGAATTTACATGACCACGAAGAAGGTTGCTCACTATTTCTCTGATCGCTCCATTACAGTCGTCAGCGACGCACCATTGTCAGAGATCCTGAATAACAGAGATGCAACTGGTCGAGTGGCAAAGTGGGTGATTGAACTCCTTCCTTTGGATATCAAGTTTGAGGTAAAGAAAGCTATCAAGTCCCAAGCAATAGCAGATTTCCTCACCGAATGGATCGAACAGCAACTTTCGACTCAGATTCACTCGGAGCATTGGACCATGTTCTTTGATGGATCCAAGATGTTGAATGGTTCCGGTGCTGGGGTGGTATTGGTATCCCCCCGAGGTGACAAACTCAGCTATGTTCTCCAGATTCACTTTGACTCCTCCAACAATGAAGTTGAATATGAAGCACTTCTGTACGGGTTGCGTATGGCCATTTCACTCGGCGTCCATCGCCTAATGGTCTATGGCGACTCAGGTTTAGTGGTCAATCAAGTGATGAAGGAGTGGGTCGTCAGAAGCCCTGCTATGACTGGCTATTGTAATGCAGTGAGAAAGTTAGAGAAGAAGTTTGAGGGGTTAGAGCTCCAGCATATACCCCGACTGAAAAATCAAGCAGCCGATGATCTGGCAAAGACAGGTTCCAAGAGGGAAGCCATTCCCAGCAATGTGTTCTTGGAACATATCCATTCACCTTCAGTTCAATAAGATCCTTTCACTGAAGAGCCCCCACAACCAAAGAGTGCCACTGATCCGACTGAAGTCGAAGTCCCAGCCGTGGTCGACTTGATCATGGAGGTTTTGGTCATCACTCCCGACTGGACAGTACCATATATCGCGTACATTCTTAGAAAGGAACTCCCAGAGGATGAAGAAGAGGCTCGACAGATCGTCTGTCGATCTAGAGCCTTTACTATGATAAGAGGACAGTTGTTCAGGGAAAGTGTGACTGGAGTCTGCCAGAAATGCATAACACCAGAAGAAGGTCGAGTGATCCCCAATGACATCCACTCGGGGACGTGTGGTCACCATGCGTCCTCTCGGACCATTGTGGCCAAAGCATACCGAGCGGGATTTTATTGGCCATGAGCAAATGAGATGGCAAAAGAAATAGTCGACAAATGTGAAGGTTGCCAATTTTACTCCAACATGTCTCACAAGCCTGCATCAGCCCTGAAGACCATTCCACTCGTCTGGCCCTTTGTTGTTTGGGGATTGGATATGGTTGGGCCTCTGAGGACTGGTAGGAGCGGCTTCACTCATGTGCTCGTGGCAGTCGACAAGTTCACCAAATGGATTGAAGCCAAGCCTATCAAAAACCTTGAAGCCAGTACTAATGTTAGCTTCATCAGAGAGTTAACATTCAGATATGGTGTTCCACACAGCATCATCACTGACAATGGTTCGAACTTCGATTCTGATGAGTTCAGAGCCTTCTGTGCGTCTGATACGTCTACAACGTATCTATAATTTTTTATTGCGCCATGCTATATTATCTACTGTTTTGGACTATATTGAGCTTTATTTTCCACTTTTATATTATTTTTGGGACTAACCTATTAACCGGAGGCCCAGCCAGAATTGTTGTTTTTTTGCCTATTTCAGTGTTTCGGAGAAACAGAATATCAAACAGAGTCCAAACGGAATGAAACCTTCGGGAACGTGATTTTCTCACCGTACGTGATCCAGGAGACTTGGACCCTACTCCAAGGAACAAAACAGGCGGTCACGAGGGTGGGGGGGCGCCCACCCTCCTAGGGCGTGCCCCCCTGCCTCGTGGGCCCCATGTTGCTCAACTGACATCCTCCTTCCTCCTATATATACCTACGTACCCCCAAACGATCAGATACGGAGCCAAAAGCTAACTCCACCGCCGCAACCTTCTGTACCCACGAGATCCCATCTTGGGGCCTGTTCCGGAGCTCCGCCGGAGAGGGCCGTCATCACGGAGGGCTTCTACATCATCCTAGCCCATCCGACGAAGTGTGAGTAGTTCACCTCAGACCTTCGGATCCATAGTTATTAGCTAGTTGGCTTCTTCTCTCTTTTTGGATCTCAATACACTGTTCTCCCCCTCTCTCGTGGAGATCTATTTGATGTAATCTAATTTTTGCGGTGTGTTTGTTGAGACCGATGAATTGTGGGTTTATGATCAAGTCTATCTATGAATAATATTTGAATCTTCTTTGAATTCTTTTATGTATGATTGGTTATCTTTGCAAGTCTCTTCGAATTATCAGTTTGGTTTGGCCTACTAGATTGTTTTTTCTTGCCATGAGAGAAGTGCTTAGCTTTGGGTTCAATCTTGCGGTGTCCTTTCCTAGTGACAGAAGGGGCAGCAAGGCACGTATTGTATTGTTGCCATTGAGGATAACAAGATGGGGTTTCTATCATATTGCATGAAACTATCCCTCTGCATCATGTCATCTTGCTTAAGGCGTTACTCTGTTTTCATGAACTTAATACTCTAGATGCATGCTGGATACCGGTCGATGAGTGGAGTAATAGTAGTAGATGCAGGCAGGAGTCGGTCTACTTGTCTCGGACGTGATGCCTATATACATGATCATACCTAGATATTCTCATAACTATGCTCAATTCTGTCAATTTCTCAACAGTAATTTGTTTACCCACCGTAGAATACTTATGCTCTTGAGAGAAGCCACTAGTGAAACCTATGGCCCCCGGGTCTGTTCTCATCATATCAATCTCCATCACTTTAATCTTGCTTGATTTTTATTTTTATTTTTACTTTTCACTTTGCATCTCTATACCAAAAATACCAAAAATATTATCTCTATCAGATCTCACTCCCGTAAGTGACCGTGAAGGGATCGACAACCCCTAATCGCGTTGGTTGCTTTGAGCTATTGTTTTGTGCAGGTATGAGGGACTTGAGCGTAGCCTCCTACTGGATTGATACCTTGGTTCTCAAAAACTAAGGAAAATACTTACGCTATTTTGCTGCATCATCCTCTCCTCTTCGGGGAAATCCAACGCAGTGCTCAAGAGGTAGCAAGAAGAATTTCTGGCGCCGTTGCTGGGGAGTCTGCGCAAAAGTCAACATACCAAGTACCCATCACAATCCCTATCTCCCGCATTACATTAGTTGCCATTTTCCTCTCGTTTTCCTCTCCCCCACTTCACCCTTGTCGTTTTATTTACCCTCTCTTTCCCAATCTCCTTCTCTTTTTCCGTTGCCTTTTTCTCGCTTGCCTTTTGTTTGCTCGTGTGTTGGATTGCTTGTTTGTCGCGATGGCTCAAGATACTACCAAATTTTGTGACTTCACCAATACCAATAATAATGATTTCCTTAGCACTCCGATTGCTCCTCTTGCCAATACTGAATCTTGTGAAATCAATACTGCTTTGTTGAATCTTGTTATGAAAGATCAATTCGCTGGCCTTCCTAGTGAATATGCCGCTACTCATCTGAATAGCTTCGTTGATTTATGTGATATGCAAAAGAAGAAAGATGTCGATAATGATGTTGTTAAATTGAAGCAATTTCCTTTTTCGCTTAGAGATGGTGCTAAAGCTTGGTTTTCGTCTTTGCCTAAAAATAGTATTGATTCTTGGAACAAGTGCAAAGATGCTTTTATCTCTAAGTATTTTCCTCCCGCTAAGATCATCTCTCTTAGAAATAACATTATGAATTTTAAGCAACTTGATCATGAACATGTTGCACAAGCTTGGGAGAGAATGAAATTAATGATATGTAATTGCCCTACTCATGGTTTGAATTTGTGGATGATTATACAAAAAATTTATGCCTGATTGAATTTTGCTTCTAGAAATCTTTTAGATTCGGCCGCGGGAGGCACTTTTATGTAAATCACTTTAGGAGATGCTACTAAACTCCTAGATAATATTATGGTTAATGGCACACTGAAAGATCTACTAATAAAAAAGTGCATGCGATAGAAGAAATTAATGTTTTGAGTGGAAAGATGGATGAACTTATGAAACTATTTGCTACTAAGAGTGTTTCTTCTGATCCTAATGATATGCCTTTGTCTACTTTGATTGAGAATAATAATGAATCTATGGATGTGAATTTTGTTGGTAGGAATAATTTTGGTAACAACGCGTATAGAGGGAATTTTAATCCTAGGCCTTATCCTAGTAATCCTTCTAATAATTATGGAAATTCTTACAACAACTCTTATGGAAATTTTAATAAGATGCCCTTTGAATTTGAGAATGGTGTTAAAGAGTTTATGAATTCACAAAAGAATTTCAATGCTTTGCTTGAAGAGAAATTGCTTAAAGTTGATAATTTGGCTAGGAACGTTGATAGAATTTCTCTTGAGGTTGATTCTTTAAAGCTTAGATCTATTCCTCCTAAGCATGATATCAATGAGTCTCTCAAAGCCATGAGAATTTCCATTGATGAGTGCAAAGAAAGAACCGCTAGGATGCGTGCTTCAAAGATGCCTTTATTAAAGCGTGTTCTTCCAATTCTTATGAAAATCAAGATGAAGATCTAAAAGTTATTGATGTGTCCCCTATTAAATCTTTGTTTTGCAATATGAATCTTGATGAAACTGAATATGATCTTCCTTTACCTAGAAGGCGTTCTAAAAATTCAGAGTATTTAGATCTTGATGAAGAAATTGATAAACGTGGGATTGAAAGAAATAAAAATCTAGATGTTGCTAAACCCACTATATTGGATTTCAAGGAATTTAATTATGAAAGTTGCTCTTTAATTGATTGTATTTCCTTGTTGCAATCCGTGCTAAATTCTCCGCATGCGTATAGTCAAAATAAAGCCTTCACCGAACATATCGTTGATGCCTTGATGCAATCTTATGAAGAAACACTTGATTTGAAAGTTTCTATCCCTAGAAAACTTTATGATGAGTGGGAACCTACTAGTAAAATTAAAATTAAAGATCATGAGTTTTATGCTTTGTGTGATTTGGGTGCTTGTGTCTCCACTATTCCCAAAACTTTGTGTGATTTGCTAGATTTCCGTGATTTTGATGATTGCTCTCTAAACTTGCATCTTGCGGATTCCACTATTAAGAAACCTATGGGAAGAATTAATGATGTTCTTATTGTTTCAAATAGGAATTATGTGCCCGTAGATTTTATCGTTCTTGATATAGATTGCAATCCTTCTTGCCCTATTATTATCGATAGACCTTTCCTTAGAACGGTTGGTGCAATTATTGATATGAAGGAAGGGAATATTAGATTTCAATTTCCATTAAAGAAGGGCATGGAACACTTCCCTAGAAAGAAAATAAAATTGCCATATGAATCTATCATGAGAGCCACTGATGGATTGCCTACCAAAGTGGCAACACCTAGATCTATTCTCGCTTTTATGCCTAGCTAGGGGCGTTAAACGATAGCGCTTATTGGGAGGTAAGCCAATTTTATTTTAGTTTTTTTTATTTTTTCTTCTGTTGAGGAATAAATAATCCATCTACCTTCTGTTTTGATGTGGTTTTTTGTTTAATTTAGTGTTTGTGCCTAGTTAAACCTATAGGATCTTCTTGGATGATAGTTATTTGATCTTGCTGTAATTTCCAAAAACTTTCTGTTCACGAAAACAATTGTTAAAAATCACCAGAACGTGATAAAATACTGATTCCAATTGCTGCTGATCAATAAACAAATTTTCTATGTCTTCCTATTTTGGTAGAATTTTTTGGAGTTCCAGAAGTTTGCGTTAGTTACATATTACTACAGACTGTTCTGTTTTTGGCAGATTCTGTTTTTCGTGTGTTGTTTGCTTATTTTGATGAATCTATGGCTAGTAAAATAGTTTATAATCCATAGGGAAGTTGGAATACAGTAGGTTTAACACCAATATAAATAAATAATGAGTTAATTACAGTACCTTGAAGTAGTCTTTTGTTTTCTTTCGCTAACGGAGCTCACGAGATTTCTGTTGAGTTTTGTGTTGTGAAGTTTTCAAGTTTTGGGTAAATTCTTTTGATGGATTATGGAACAAGGAGTGGCAAGAGCCTAAGCTTGGGGATGCCCATGGCACCCCCCAAGATAATCCAAGGACACCAAAAGGTCAAAGCTTGGGGATGCCCCGGAAGGCATCCCCTCTTTCGTCTACTTCCATCGGTAATTTTACTTGGAGCTATATTTTTATTCACCACATGATATGTGTTTAGCTTGGAGCGTCTTGTATTATTTGTGTCTTTGTTTCTTAGTGTGCCACAATCATCCTTACTATACACACCTTTTTAGAGAGCCATACATGAATTGGAATTTGATAGAATACTCTATGTGCTTCACTTATACCTTTTGAGCTTGATAGTTTTACTCTATGTGCTTCACTTATATCTTTTGAGCTTTATAGTTTTGCTCTAGTGATTCACTTAGATCTTTTAGATCACGGTGGTGGATTTGCTTTAAAGAAACTATTGATCTCTCAGGCTTCACTTAGATCATTTTGAGAGTCTTAATTAGCATGGTAATTTTCTTAATAATAATAATAATAAACTTGGTATTCAAGATTTGTAAAACTTTCTTTTGAATGCGTTGAATACTAAGAAAAGTTGGATGCTTGATAATTGTTTTGAGATATGAAGGTGATAATATCAAAGTCATGCTAGTAGAGTAATTGTGAATTTGATAAGTGCTTGAGTTGAAGTTTGCAAGTCCCGTAGCATGCACGTATGGTAAACGTTATGTAACAAATTTGAAACATGAGTGTTATTTGATTGTCCTCCTTATGAGTGGCGGTCGGGGACGAGCGATGGTCTTTTCCTACCAATCTATCCCCCTAGGAGCATGCGCGTACTGCTTTGGTTTTTGATGGCTTGTAGATTTTTGCAATAAGTATATGAGTTCTTTATGACTAATGTTGAGTCCATGGATTATACGCACTCTCACCCTTCCATCATTGCTAGCCTCTTCGGTACCGTGCATTTCCCTTTCTCACATTGAGAGTTAGTGCAAACTTCGCCGGTGCATCCAAACCCCGTGATATGATACGCTCTTTCACACATAAACCTCCCTATATCTTCCTCAAAACAGCCACCATACCTACCTATTATGGCATTTCCATAGCCATTCCAAGATATATTGCCATGCAACTTTCCACCATTCCGTTCTTCATGACACATCTATCATTGTCATATTGCTTAGCATGATCATGTACTTGACATAGTATTTATGGCAAAGCCACCGTTCATAACTCTTTCATACTTGTCACTCTTGATTCATTGCATATCCCGGTATACCGCCGGAGGCATTCATATGGAGTCATACTTTGTTCTAGTATCGAGTTGTAATCATTGAGTTGTAAATAAATAGAAGTGTGCTTATCATCATTTAATAGAGTATTGTCCCAAAAAAAGAGAGAAAGGCCAAAGGAAAACAAAAGAAGGCCCAAAAAAAGGGGGCAATACTACTATCCTTTTTCCATGCTTGTGCTTAAAAGTAGAACCATAATCTTCATAGTAGAGAGTCTCTTGTTTTGTCACTTTCATATACTAGTGGGAATTTTTCATTATAGAACTTGGCTTGTATATTCCAACGATGGGCCTCCTCAAGTGCCCTAGGTCTTCGTGAGCAAGCAAGTTGGATGCACACCCACTTAGTTTCTTTTGTTGAGCTTTCATACATTTATAGCTCTAGTGCATCCGTTCCATGGCAATCCCTACTCCTTGCATTAACATCAATTGATGGGCCTCTCCATAGCCCGTTGATTATCCTCGTTGATGTGAGACTTTCTCCTTTTTTGTCTTCTCCACATAACCCCCATCATTATATTCTATTCCACCCATAGTGCTATATCCATGGCTCGCGCTCATGTATTGCGTGAAAGTTTATGAGTTTGAGATTATTAAACTATGAAACAATTGCTTGGCTTATCATCGGGGTTGTGCATGATGAGAGCATTCTTGTGTGAAGAAAATGAAGCATGACTAAACTATATGATTTTGTAGGGATGAACTTTCTTTGGCCATGTTACTTTGAGAAGACATAATTGCTTTGTTAGTTTGCTTGAAGTATTATTTTTTTATGTCAATATGAACTTTTGTCTTGAATCTTTTGAATCTGAATATTCATACCACAATTAAGAAGATTTGCATTAAAATTATGCCAAGTAGCACTCCGCATCAAAAATTCTCTTTTTATCATTTACCTACTCGAGGACGAGCAGGAATTAAGCTTGGGGATGCCTGATACGTCTCCAACGTATCTATAATTTTTTATTGCTCCATGCTATATTATCTAATGTTTTGGGCTATATTGGGCTTTATTTTCCACTTTTATATTACTTTTGGGACTAGCCTATTAACCGGAGGCCCAGCCCAGAATTGCTCTTTTTTTGCCTATTTCAGTGTTTCGGAGAAACAGAATATCAAACGGAGTCCAAACGGAATGAAACCTTCAGGAATCTGATTTTCTCACCGAACGTGATCCAGGAGACTTGGACCCTACTCCAAGGAACAAAAGAGGCAGTCACGAGGGTGGGGGCGCGCCCCCTGCCTCGTGGGCCCCCTGTTGCTCCACCGACGTACTCCTTCCTCCTATATATACCTACGTACCCCCAAACGATCAGATACGGAGCCAAAAAACCTAATTCCACCGCCGCAACCTTTTGTACCCACGAGATCCCATCTTGGGGCCTGTTCCGGAGCTCCGTCGGAGAGGGCCGTCATCACGGAGGGCTTCTACATCATCTTAGCCCCTCCGATGAAGTGTGAGTAGTTCACCTCAGACCTTCGGGTCCATAGTTATTAGCTAGTTGGCTTCTTCTCTCTTTTTGGATCTCAATACAATGTTCTCCCCCTCTCTCGTGGAGATCTATTCGATGTAATCTTCTTTTTGCGGTGTGTTTGTTGAGATCGATGAATTGTGGGTTTATGATCAAGTCTATCTATGAATAATATTTGAATCTTCTCTGAATTCTTTTATGTATGATTGGTTATCTTTGCAAGTCTCTTCAAATTATCAGTTTGGTTTGGCCTACTAGATTGGTTTTTCTTGCCATGAGAGAAGTGCTTAGCTTTGGGTTCAATCTAGCGGTGTCCTTTCCCAGTGACAGAAGGGGCAGCAAGGCACGTATTGTATTGTTGCCATCAAGGATAACAAGATGGGGTTTTTATCATATTGCATGAAACTATCCCTCTACATCATGTCATCTTGCTTAAGGCGTTACTCTGTTTTTAACTTAATACTCTTGATCCATGCTCGATAGCGGCCGATGAGTGGAGTAATAGTAGGAGATGCAGGCAGGAGTCGGTCTACTTGTCTCGGACATGATACCTATATACATGATCATACCTAGATATTCTCATAACTATGCTCAATTCTGTCAATTGCTCAACAGTAATTTGTTCACCCACCGTAGAATACTTATGCTCTTGAGAGAAGCCACTAGTGAAACCTATGGCCCCGGGGTCTATTCTCATCATATCAATCTCCATCACTTTAGTCTTGCTTGCTTTTTATTTTGCTTTTTACTTTTCACTTTGCATCTCTATACCAAAAATACCAAAAATATTATCTCTATCAGATCTCACTCCCGTAAGTGACCGTGAAGGGATTGACAACCCCTAATCGTGTTGGTTGCGTTGAGCTATTGTTTTGTGCAGGTACGAGGGACTTGAGCGTAGCCTCCTACTGGATTGATACCTTGGTTCTCAAAAACTGAGGGAAATACTTACGCTACTTTGCTGCATCATCCTCTCCTCTTCGGGGAAATCCAACGCAGTGCTCAAGACGTAGCAGCGTCCCAAGGTACTTGAGTCGACTATGCTTCAGTCGCCCACCCCCAGTCAAATGGACAAGCTGAAAGAGCAAATGGATTGATTCTCAAAGGACTGAAACCCCGACTGATGCGTGGTCTCAAGTACGCAGCAGGTGCCTGGGTCGATGAACTTCCATCGGTGCTTTGGGGATTGAGGACAACTCCCAATCGGTCGACTGGCCGAACTCCATTCTTCCTGGTTTATGGAGCTGATGCTGTACTTCCGAGTGACTTGCTCCACAATGCACCACGAGTCGAGCTTTTCTCAGAAGATGAAGCAGAACAGGCACGACAAGATGCAGTTGATCTCCTGAAAGAGGAAAGAGAGATGGCCTTTATCCGGTCGACCATCTATCAGCAAGACCTGCGTCGGTTCCACGCCAGAAATGTGAGAGGTCGAGCATTTCAAGAGGGAGACTTGATTCTTCGAGTGGATCAGCAGAAACCACACAAGCTTGCTCCTGCTTGGGAAGGCCCCTTCATCGTCACCAGAGTGCTCCACAACGGAGCATACCACCTTTACAACGTCGAGCACAAGAAAGATGAGCCACGCGCTTGGAATGCGGAGCTTCTCCGCCCCTTTTACACTTAAGTTTTCAGACTGTTGAGATGTAATAAGAAATACCTTCTAGTTTGATTATTAAAGACACATTTTTTTGCAATCTCATAAATGATTGTTGTTCCTTTTTTGTTCTCTAAATACCCTAGTGGGTGGCTTAGCTGCGAACCCGTTTCGCCTAAGTTCGAAAAATCCTACCGAGTGGTGAGCAAGCCTCTCCCTCAGGGGCTTAGTTGTGAATCCGTTTCGCCTAAGTTTGAAAAATCCTACCGAGTGGTGAGCAAGCCTCTCACTCGAGGGCTTAGCTGCGAATCCGTTTCGCCTAAGTTTAAAAAAATCATACCGAGTGGTGAGCAACCCTCTTACTCGGGGGCTTAGCTGCAGTCCAGTACTCGCCTAAGTTTGAAAAATCCTACCGAGTGGTGAGCAACCCTCCCACTCGGGGGCTTAGCTGCAGTCCAATACTCGCCTAAGTTTGAAAAATCCTACTGAGTGATGAGCAACCCTCCCACTCGGGGGCTTAGTTGTAGTCCAGTACTCGCCTAAGTTTGAAAAATCCTACCGAGTGGTGAGCAACCCTCCCACTCGGGGGCTTAGCTGCAGTCCAGTACTCGCCTAAGTTTGAAAACTCCTACCGAGTGGTGAGCAACCCTCCCACTCGGGGGCTTAGCTGCAGTCCAGTACTCGCCTAAGTTTGAAAAATCCTACCGAGTGGTGAGCAACCCTCCCACTCGGGGGCTTAGCTGCAGTCCAGTACTCGCCTAAGTTTGAAAAATCCTACCGAGTGGTGACCAACCCTCCCGCTCGGGGGCTTAGATGCAGTCCAGTACTCGCCTAAGTTTGAAAAATCCTACTGAGTGGTGAGCAACCCTCCCACTTGGGGGCTTAGCTGCAGTCCAGTACTCGCCTAAGTTTGAAAAATCCTACCGAGTGGCGAGCAACCCTCTCACTCGGGGGCTTAGCTGTAGTCCGGTACTCGCCTAAGTTTGAAAAATCCTACCGAGTGGCGAGCAACCCTCTCACTCGGGGGCTTAGCTGCAGTCCAGTACTCGCCTATGTTTGAAAAATCCTACTGAGTGGTGAGCAACCCTCCCACTCGGGGGCTTAGCTGCAGTCCAGTACTAGCCTAAGTTTGAAAAATCCCACCGAGTGGTGAGCAACCCTCCCACTCTGGGCTTAGTTGCAGTCCAGTACTCGACTAGGTTTGAAAAATCCTACCGAGTGGTGAGCCACCCTCCCACTCGGAGGCTTAGCTGCAATCCAGTACTCGCCTAAGTTTGAAACACATCCCTATCCGCAAGGACGACGAGGTGCAGGTCGACTGCAACCTTCTCCTTGGAGCTACGTTACAAGTACAACATACGCTCCATCCCTATCCGCAAGGACGACGATGTGCAGGTCGACTGCAACCTTCTCCTCAGAGCTACGCCACAAGTATAACGTACGCTCCATCCCTATCTGCAAGGACTACGAGGTGCAGGTCGACTGCAACCTTATCCTCGGAGCTACGCCACAAGTATAACGTACGTTCCATCCCTATCCGCAAGGTCGACGAGATGCAGGACGATTGGAATCTCCTCCTCAGAGCTACATCTCAAGTACAAAGGTTATTTTGAGTGAAGAACAAGTTCCACTCGGCAGAAAACACAAGCATATTCGGAGATAAACCAAATTCAGATAAATCCTAAGGTTCCGGCCCGCGGATCAAAGTACTCGGGCATCAAGCCTGAAGGAGTTTAATGGTTACAAAATCACTCGGCATTCCGAGGCAAATTTAAGGTGAGGCATAAAAGTTTGTTCACTCCGCAGGAGGAGGGCTAGCAGGCTCGACGAATTCGTCCAGGTCGATTCCGTCAGCAATCTGAGTGGCAGCAGCAATGAAAGTCTCCATGAAAGATTGGAAGTCGTGCTTCTTAGTATTGGTAACCTTGATCGCTGCCAGCTTCTCTTCTTGCGCTTCCTTGAAGTGGACACGAACCAAGGATAGATCCACATCAGCGCCGCACCAGGAAGAAGACTTCTTCCATTCTTGCACTCAACCGGGAACCTCATTAAGCCGAGTCATCAGAGACTCGAGGTCATTCTGGAGCGTCACCCTTGGCTAGAGAGCTATGTCGATTCACGGCATTGCGACTTTCAGTCGAGCAAGATAGTCGACAACACCAGCAATGCGAGATTCCAGTCAGAGTACGTTCATGGCAGCTTCGTCCTTCACTGGAGAGCGGATGGGGTCCAAGCTTGTCTCAACTCGCCCAGTCTCTTCCTTGAAGTTCTGGCAAAATTCTACACGCACAATTTAAAGATGAGTCAGTGGTTGTATGTCGAGTCGACAATAACAAGTCAGTCGGGTCGAAGAAAATACCTTCAAGCATGACGAATAGCTTCTTAGCAAGACCTCCCAGATAGTTCTCCAGATCGTTCCTATTGTGAGCAATGCCTTCCATCTTCTCGTTCAGATTGTTCTTGTCCTTCTTTAGGCGAGTCGCTTCCTTATTGGCTTCATCAAGGGAAGTTTTCAGCTTGGCGTTTTCTTCCTCCAGTTTGCCGACTGAAGCTAGCTTCTGTTCAGCGAGTGTAGTTTTCTCATCAGCTATTTTCTGTGCGGTCGCAAGATCTTGGTCCATTTTCGCCAGAGCTTGGTTCAGTTTCTCTGAAAGAAACAACGCCCAGTTTAGAAAAAGCAAAATAAAATCTTGTTCAGAGACAAATCAGTCGACAAGTTTTTTCTTACCATCGGCTTCATCCTTGGCTTTCTACAGATTTGTCTTGGCTAGCTCCAGATCGAGGTTGAGTTGAATCTGCTTCTTCTCTAGGTCAGCAAAACAAGCTCCAAGTTCACAAGATTTCTGTAATTGAAGGACAGTCAATCGACAGATGGAAAGACTGGTTACTTCAGAGCGATGGTCTGATAAATTCAGCAAGTTCTAAGACTACTGCCGAATCAAACATCCAACAGTAGTCTCGGGGACTACACCTAGTGGGTGCCCTTAGCGTGCCCCCACTAGTCCAGTTTCCACTCGACGTGGTCTGTCCAGGCCGAGTGTAAAAAAAAGAGAAAAGAGGCAAGTTGTTCCCAGACCGTAGTCAACTGCCCACAGTCGACCACGATCTCGGGGACTACACCCAGTGGGTGCACTTAGCGTGCCCCCACTGGTTCAGGTTCCACTCGACATGGCCCGACCAGGCCGAGTGAGAAAATTCCAGTTCTCAGACTACAGTCGACTGCCCGCAATCAGCTATAGTCTCGGGGACTACACCCAGTGGGTGCACTCAGCGTGCCCCCACTAGTTCAAAGATCCAATCAACACAACTTAGTCGACTCAAGATACAAGTTTGCTCAATGGCAAATCAAAAACACCCAGTGGGTGTACAAATGCGAAAGCAGACAGATGAAAAGATTTTTCAAAGGAAGTTTTCAGGTAGCATATCCTAACAGAACAAGTGGCAAGCTAAAGAGTCAGTCGATGATCAACCAACCTGGACGTTGCTCTGAAGGGCTGAGCTGGCGTCGTAAGCCGCTTGGCTGGCTTCCCGGACCATCTTCATCTGCTCCATCATGATGCCCGTCTGGCGTATGGCTTCCATGGCAGCATCCATTGGGTCCTCCGAGACATGATGTGCGGTAAAGAGCAAAGATGGATTGGTTGGAGTCTGAGCAGTCGACGCCGAAGGCCGGGCACTCGTCAGTGGTATGGCGAAAGTTACAGAAGTCCGATTGGCATTGCCACCTTCCTGGATCACTGTTTCGGTCGCCGACGCAGACTGAGGTGTCTTTCCAGCTAAAGCCTTCCTGTTTCTTCTCCCCTGGGACCTTAGTGGCACGTCTTCGTCATCATCTGGAAGATCAATGACATGGGGAGGAGCTGCAAAAAGAATCAATTGCTAGAAATTCAATCGACCAATAAAACGACTGAGTAAATAAGGACAAGATTATGAGAATCGTACCTAGATTGGAGGTGACGACATCTTCCATTTCTTCGTCTTCATTCTTGTAAGCGGAAGTTTCAGAGGTAGCAGCACTGCAAATTTCAAGATTCGGTCGGTCATGTCTATAACAGTGAGTCGACCAAGACCCAGTTCGTACTAAACAAGGAATTCGAGTCCAACTATTGTTGGAAATATGCCCTAGAGGCAATAATAAATTGATTATTATTATATTTCCTTGTTCATGGTAATCGTTTATTATCCATGCTAGAATTGTATTGATAGGAAACTCAGATACATGTGTGGATACATGGACAACACCATGTCCCTAGTAAGCCTCTAGTTGACTAGCTCGTTGATCAATAGATGGTTACGGTTTCCTGACCATGGACATTGGATGTCATTGATAACGGAATCACATCATTAGAAGAATGATGTGATGGACAAGACCCAATCCTAAGCCTAGCACAAGATCGTGTAGTTCGTATGCTAAAGCTTTTCTAATGTCAAGTATCATTTCCTTAGACCATGAGATTGTGCAACTCCCGGATACCGTAGGAATACTTTGGGTGTGCCAAACGTCACAACGTAACTGGGTGGCTATAAAGGTGCACTACGGGTATCTCCGAAAGTGTCTGTTGGGTTGGCACGAATCAAGACTGGGATTTGTCACTCCGTGTAAACGGAGAGGTATCTCTGGGCCCACTCGGTAGGACACCATCATAATGTGCACAATGTGATCAAGGAGTTGATCATGGGATGATGTGTTACGGAACGAGTAAAGAGACTTGCCGATAACTAGATTAAACAAGGTATCGGGATACCGACGATCGAATCTCGGGCAACTACAATACCGCTAGACAAAGGGAATTGTATACGGGATTGATCGAATCCTCGACATCGTGGTTCATCCGATGAGATCATCGTGGAACATGTGGGAGACAACATGGGTATCCAGATCCCGCTGTTGGTTATTGATAGGAGAACGTCTCGGTCATGTCTGCATGTCTCCCGAACCCGTAGGGTCTACACACTTAAGGTTCGATGACGCTAGGGTTATTAAGGAAGTTCGTATGTGGTTACCGAATGTTGTTCGAAGTCCCGGATGAGATCCCGGACGTCACGAGGAGTTCCGGAATGGTCCGGAGGTAAAGATTTATATATAGGAAGTATGGTTTTGGCCACCGGAAGTGTTCTGGGCTTCACCGGTAGTGTACCGGGACCACCGGAGGTGTCCGGGGGTCCACCAAGTGGGGCCACCGGCCCCGGAGGGCTGCATGGGCCAAGTGTGGGAGGGGTCCAGCCCCAGGTGGGCTGGCGCCCCCCCCCCACCAAGGCCCAAGGCGCGGGGAGAGTGGGAGGAGGCAAACCCTAGGTCCAGATGGGCCTTAAGGCCCACCTAGTGGTGCGCCCCCCCTCTCTCCCCCCTTGGCCGCCCCCTAGATGGGATCTAGGGCTGGCCGCCACCCCTAGGGGTGGAAACCTAGGTGGGGGCGCAGCCCATCCCCTCCCCCTATATATACTTGAGGTTTGGGCTGCCCAATACACGCGATTCGATCTCTCCCTGTTGGTGCAGCCCTGCCTCTCTCCTCCTCATATCTCGTAGTGCTTGGCGAAGCCTTGCTGGATCACCACGCTCCTCCACCACCACCACGCCGTTGCGTTGCTGCTGGATGGAGTCTTCCTCAACCTCTCCCTCTCTCCTTGCTGGATCAAGGCATGGGAGACGTCACCGGGCTGTACGTGTGTTGAACGCGGAGGTGCCGTCTGTTCGGCACTAGGATCATCGGTGATTTGGATCACGGCGAGTACGACTCCATCAACCCCGTTCACTTGAACGCTTCTGCTTAGCGATCTACAAGGGTATGTAGATGCACTCTCCTTCCCCTCGTTGCTGGTTTCTCCATAGATAGATCTTGGTGATACGTAAGAAAATTTTGAATTTCTGCTACGTTCTCCAACAGTGGCATCATGAGCTAGGTCTATTGCATAGATTCTTTGCACGAGTAGAACACAAAGAAGTTGTGGGCATCGATATTGTCAATTTACTTGCCGCTACTAGTCTTATCTTGATTCGGTGGCATTGTGGGATGAAGCGGCCCGGACCAACCTTACACGTACTCTTACGTGAGACCGGTTCCACCGACTGACATGCACTAGTTGCATAAGGTAGCTGGCGGGTGTCTGTCTCTCCTACTTTAGTCGGATCGGATTCGATGAAAAGGGTCCTTATGAAGGGTAAATAGCAATTGGCATATCATGTTGTGGTTTTGCGTAGGTAAGAAACGTTCTTGCTAGAGACCCGTAGCAGCCACGTAAAACATGCAAACAACAATTAGAGGACGTCTAACTTGTTTTTGCAGGGTATGCTATGTGATGTGATATGGCCAAGAAGAATGTGATGAATGATATGTGATGTATGAGATTGATCATGTTCTTGTAATAGGAATCACGACTTGCATGTCGATGAGTATGACAACCGGCAGGAGCCATAGGAGTTGTCTTTAATTTATTAATGACCTGCGTGTCAACATAAACGTCATGTAATTACTTTACTTTATTGCTAACCGTTAGCCATAGTAGTAGAAGTAATAGTTGGCGAGACAACTTCATGAAGACACGATGATGGAGATCATGATGATGGAGATCATGATGATGGAGATCATGGTGTCATGCCGGTGACGAAGATGATCATGGAGCCCCGAAGATGGAGATCGAAAGGAGCAAAGTGATGATGGCCATATCATGTCACTATTTGATTGCATGTGATGTTTATCATGTTATTGCATCTTATTTGCTTAGAACAACGGTAGTAAATAAGATGATCCCTCATTAAAATTTCAAGAAGTGTTCTCCCCTAACTATGCATCGTTGCTAAATTTCGTCGTTTCGAAGCACCACGTGATGATCGGGTGTGATAGATCCTTACGTTCACATACAACGGGTGTTGACGAGCCTAGCATGTACAGACATGGCCTCGGAACACATGCAAACACTTAGGTTGACTTGACGAGCCTAGCATGTACAGACATGGCCTCGGAACACAGAAGACCGAAAGGTCGAGCATGAGTCGTATGGCAGATATGATCAACATGAAGATGTTCACCGATGTTGACTAGTCCGTCTCACGTGATGATCGGACACGGCCTAGTTGACTCGGATCATGTAATCACTTAGATGACTAGAGGGATGTCTATCTGAGTGGGAGTTCATAAGATGAACTTAATTATCCTGAACATAGTCAAAAGAACTTTGCAAGTTATAGCTTACGCTTTAGTTCTACTGTTTAGATACGTTCCTAGAGAAAATATAGTTGAAAGTTGATAGTAGCAATTATGCGTACAGTAGAAGGCTTGTGTCCTTAATGCACCGCTCGGTGTGCTGGACCTCGAACGTGGTCTGTGGATGTTGCAAACATCTGACATACACGTTTTGATGACTACATGATAGTTCGGTAATGATAAATGGTTTAGAATTGAGGCACCAAAGACTTTTTCAAAACGTCGCGGAACATATGAGATGTTTCGAGGGCTGAAATTGGGATTTCAGGCTTGTGCCCACGTCAAGAGGTATAAGACCTCCGACGATTTTCTTGGCTTGCAAACTAAGGGAGAAAAGCTCAATCGTTGAGCTTGTGCTCAGATTGTCTGAGTACAACAATCACTTGAATCGAGGGGGAGTTGATCTTCCAGATAAGATAGTGATGTTTCACCAAAGTCATTGCCACCAAGCTGCTAGAGCTTCGTAATGAACTATAACATATCAGGGATAGATATGATGATCCTTGAAATATTCGCGATGTTTGACACCACGAAAGTAGAAATCAAGAAGGAGCATCAATTGTTGATGGTTAGTGAAACCACTAGTTTCAAGAAGGGCAAGGGCAAGAAGGGATACTTCATGAAACGGCAAATCAGCTGCTGCTCTAGTGGAGAAACCCAAGGTTAAACCCAAACCCGAGACTGAGTGCTTCTGTAATGAGGGGAACAACTACTGGAGCAGAATTACCCTAGATACTTGGTAGATGAGAAGGCTGTCGATAGAAGTATATTGGATATACATTATGTTAATGTGTACTTTACTAGTACTCCTAGTAGCACCAGGGTATTAGATACCGGTTCGGTTGCTAAGTGTTAGTAACTCGAAATAAAAGCTACGGAACAAACGGATACTAGCTAAAGGTGAGCTGACGATATGTATTGGAAGAGTTTCCAAGGTTGATATGATCAAGCATCGCACGCTCACTCCACCATCGAGATTAGTGTTAAACCTAAATAATTGTTATTTGGTGTTTGCGTTGAGCATAGACATGATTGGATTATGTCTATCGCAATACGGTTGTTCATTTAAAGAGAATAATAGTTACTCTGTTTATTTGAATAATACCTTTAATGGTCTTGCACCTAAAGTCTTGATTGTAGTGATACACATTTTCATGCCAAAGGTATAAGATAGTAATGATAGTACCACCTGCTTGTGGCACTGCCATGTAAGTCATATTGGTGTAAGACGCATGAAGGAGCTCCATGTTGATGGATCTTTGGACTCACTCATTTTTGAAAAGGATTGAGTAATGTGAACCATGTCTATTGGTATATACGCATGAAGAAACTCCATGCAGATGGACCGTTTGGACTCACTTGATTTTGAATTGCTTGAGACATGCAAATCATACCACATGGGCAAGATGACTGAAAGCTTCGGTTTCAGTAAGATGGAACAAGATAGCAACTTGTTGGAAGTAACACATTTTGATGTGTGCAGTCCAATGAGTGCTGAGGCATGCAGTAAATATCGTTATGTTCTTACTTCACAGATGATTCGAGTAGATGTTGAATATATTTACTTGATGAAACGCAAGTCTGAATTATTGAATGGCTCAAGTAATTTCAGAGTGAAGTTGAAGGTCATTGTGACAAGAGGATAAAATGTCTCTGATATGATCATAGAGATGAGTATCTGAGTTATGAATTTTGCATACAATTAAGACATTGTGGAAATTGTTTCACAACTAATACCGCCTGGAACACCATAGTGTGATGGTGTGTCCGTACATCATAGTTGCACCCTATTGGATATGGTGCGTACCATGATGTCTCTTATCGAATTACCACTATCGTTCATGGGTAGGCATTAGAGACAACCGCACTCACTTTAAATAAGGCACCACGTAATTCCAATAAGATGACACCGTTTGAACTATGGTTTAGAGAAACCTAAGCTGTCATTTCTTAAAAGTTTGGGGCTACGACGCTTATGTGAAAAGTTTTTGGATGATAAGCTCAAACCCAAAGCGGATGAATGCATCTTCATAGAATACCTAAAGCAGTTGGCTATACCTCCTGTCTCAGATCCAAAAGCAATAGGGATTGTTTCTAGAATCGGGTCCTTTCTCGAGGAAAAGTTTCTCTTGAAAGAATTGAGTGGGAGGATGGTGGAGACTTGATGAGGTTATTGAACCGTCACTTCAACTAGTGTGTAGCAGGGCACAGGAGTTGTTCCTATGGCACCTACACCAATTGAAGTGGAAGCTTATGATAGTGATCATGAGACTTCGGATCAAGTCACTCCCAAACCTCGTAGGATGACAAGGATGCGTGCTACTTCAGAGTGGTACGTAATCCTGTCTTGGAAGTCATGTTGCTAGACAACAAAGAACCTACGATCTATGGAGAGGCGATGGTGGGCCCGGATTCCGAAAAATGGCTCGAGGCCATAAAATCCGAGAGAGGATCCATGTATAAAAACAAAGTGTAGACTTTGAAAGAACTACTTGATAGTCGTAAGGCTGTTGGGTACATATGGATTTTAAAAGGAAGACAGACGATGATGGTAAGTGTCACCATTGAGAAAGCTCGACTTGTCGTTAAGATGTTTCTCGACAAGTTCAAGGAGTTGACTACGATGAGACTTTCTCACTTGTAGTGATGCTAAGAGTCTGTTGGAATTAGCAGGTACTGCATTATTTATGAAATCTTGCAGATAGGATATAAAAATATTGTTTCCTTGTTCTTGAGGAAAGGTTGTATGTGATACAACCAGAAGTTTTGTCGATCCTGAAAGATGCTAACAAGTATGCAAAGCCCCAGCAATCCTTCTAAGGACTAGAGTAAGCATCTCGAAGTTGGAATGTATACTTTGATGAGATGATCAAAGATTTTGGGTTTATACAAAGTTTATGAGAAACTTGTATTTCCAAAGAAGTGAGTGGGAGCACTATAGAATTTCTGATGAGTATATGTTGTTGACATATTGATGATCAGAAATGATGTAGAATTTCTGGAAAGCATATAGGGTTATTTGAAAATAGTTTTTAATGGAAAACCTGGATTAAGCTACTTGAACATTGAGCATCAAGATCTATAGGGATAGATCAAAACGCTTAATGGTATTTTCAAATGAGCACATACCTTGACATGATCTTGAAGGTGTTCAAGATAGATCAGTCAAAGAAGGAAGTTCTTGTCTGAGTTGTAAGGTGCGAAGTTAAGACTTAAAGCTCGACCACGGCAGAATAGAGAGAAAGGACGAAGGTCGTCCCCTACGCTTAAGACATAGGCTCTACATTATGCTATGCTGTGTACCGCACCTGAAATGTGCCTTGCCATGAGTCAGTCAAGGGGTACAAGAGTGATCCAAGAATGGATCACAGGACAGCGGTCAGAGTTATCCTTAGTAACTAGTGGACTAAGGAATTTTCTCAATTATGGAGGTGGTAAAAAGAGTTCGTCGTAAAGGGTTACGCCGATGCAAACTTTGACACTAATCCAGATTATTCTGAGTAGTAAACTGGATTCGTATAGTAGAACAGTTATTTGGAATAGCTCCAAATGTAGCGTAATAGTTGCATCTACAAGATGACTTAGAAATTTGCGAAGTACATACGGATCTGAATGTTTCAGACCCGTTGACTATAACCTCTCTCACCAACATAACATGATCAAACCCAGAACTCTTGGGTGTTAGTCACATAGGGATGTGACCTTGAGTGTTAATCACATATCGATGTGAACTAGATTATTGACTCTAGTGCAAGTGGGAGACTGTTGGAAATATGCCCTAGAGGCAATAATAAATTGATTATTATTATATTTCCTTGTTCATGGTTCGTTATTATCCATGCTAGAATTGTATTGATAGGAAACTCAGATACATGTGTGGATACATGGACAACACCATGTCCCTAGTAAGCCTCTAGTTGACTAGCTCGTTGATCAATAGATGGTTACGGTTTCCTGACCATGGACATTGGATGTCATTGATAACGGGATCACATCATTAGAAGAATGATGTGATGGACAAGACCCAATCCTAAGCCTAGCACAAGATCGTGTAGTTCGTATGCTAAAGCTTTTCTAATGTCAAGTATCATTTCCTTAGACCATGAGATTGTGCAACTCCCGGATACCGTAGGAATACTTTGGGTGTGCCAAACGTCACAACGTAACTGGGTGGCTATAAAGGTGCACTACGGGTATCTCCGAAAGTGTCTGTTGGGTTGGCACGAATCAAGACTGGGATTTGTCACTCCGTGTAAACGGAGAGGTATCTCTGGGCCCACTCGGTAGGACATCATCATAATGTGCACAATGTGATCAAGGAGTTGATCACGCGATGATGTGTTACGGAACGAGTAAAGAGACTTGCCGATAACGAGATTAAACAAGGTATCGGGATACCGACGATCGAATCTCGGGCAAGTACAATACCGCTAGACAAAGGGAATTGTATACGGGATTGATCGAATCCTCGACATCGTGGTTCATCCGATGAGATCATCGTGGAACATGTGGGAGCCAACATGGGTATCCAGATCCTGCTGTTGGTTATTGACAGTAGAACGTCTCGGTCATGTCTGCATGTCTCCCGAACCCGTAGGGTCTACACACTTAAGGTTCGATGACGCTAGGGTTACTAAGGAAGTTCGTATGTGGTTACCGAATGTTGTTCGGAGTCCCGGATGAGATCTCGGACGTCACGAGGAGTTCCGGAATGGTCCGGAGGTAAAGATTTATATATAGGAAGTATGGTTTTGGCCACCGGAAGTGTTCTGGGCTTCACCGGTAGTGTCTCGGGACCACCGGAGGTGTCCGGGGGTCCACCAAGTGGGGCCACCGGCCCCGGAGGGCTGCATGGGCCAAGTGTGGGAGGGGACCAGCCCTAGGTGGGCTGGTGCGCCCCCCCACCAAGGCCCAAGGCGCGGGGAGAGTGGGAGGAGGCAAACCCTAGGTCCAGATGGGCCTTAAGGCCCACCTAGTGGTGCGCCCCCCTCTCTCCCCCCTTGGCCGCCCCCTAGATGGGATCTAGGGCTGGCCGCCACCCCTAGGGGTGGAAACCTAGGTGGGGGCGCAGCCCCTCCCCTTCCCCTATATATACTTGAGGTTTGGGCTGCCCAATACACGCGATTCGATCTCTCCCTGTTGGTGCAGCCCTGCCTCTCTCCTCCTCATATCTCGTAGTGCTTGGCGAAGCCCTGCTGGATCACCACGCTCCTCCACCACCACCACGCCGTTGCGTTGCTGCTGGATGGAGTCTTCCTCAACCTCTCCCTCTCTCCTTGCTGGATCAAGGCATGGGAGACATCACCGGGCTCTACGTGTGTTGAACGCGGAGGTGCCGTCCGTTTGGCACTAGGATCATCGGTGATTTGGATCACGGCGAGTACGACTCCATCAACCCCGTTCACTTGAACGCTTCCGCTTAGCGATCTACAAGGGTATGTAGATGCACTCTCCTTCCCCTCGTTGCTGGTTTCTCCATAGATAGATCTTGGTGATACGTAAGAAAATTTTGAATTTCTGCTACGTTCTCCAACAACTATTACCCGGAAACAGTGGGAATGGTCACTTTGATCTTGGGCAAGGCTTTCTGCGGTTTTGATGGCGCAACTTTCGGTTGCTTCGATGCCTTTTCGGTCGGTGCTGGAGAAGACGTCCGAGGGCGCTTTGACGACTGCCCGGTTTGCACGGTCGCTTTGCCGCGGACGCTTGCCGGATCGTGAGTGAGCTTGGATTGCCTTTCCCTACGCGAAGGTGAGTCGACCTCTTCTTCATCACTCAGGTCGTCACTCTCCTCATCCTCTTCACCATCAGAATGCCACTCGCCGCTCTCGCCTCAGCTCGCCTCCCCCTCCGGGTCCTGCTCCTGCTCTCCGTTGGGCATCGAATACATCTCAGTAAGAGCCTAGAGGACAGCAAGCAAAACAAAAGTCAGTCGATTGACTACAAGCAATTACACGATAAATCAAGATAACACTCGGCAATTCAGAGTTGGACCTTGTCTATTTCGTATGAGTTGTTGAGTGGAGGAACTCTCCTGGACCCCCTGGGGTTATCTTTGTTGCCAGTGATACCCTTCAGCCACTTCTTCACCGTATCCTCGTCGACCTCTTCTGGGTGGATCCGAGTGGAATCATCAATGCCCGAATACATCCACAATGGATGGTCACGAGCTTGAAGCGGCTAAATACGACGTCTGAGGAAGACCTCCAACAGATCCATGCCGGTCATGCCATCACGGATGAGCTGGACCACGCGCTAAACCAGCACCTTCACCTCCACTTTCTCCCCCGGGGTCACTTTCAAGGCGGAGGGCTTCTCTACTCGAGCCATGGAAAAGGAGGGAAGTCCCGTCGACTGACCTGGAGTCGACTGGTCTTTGCAGTAAAACCAGGTCGACTGCCACCCTCGGACTGACTCGGGAAGGATTATGGCTGGGAAAGAGCTCTTACCCCTCATCTGAATCCCAAGACCCCCACGCATCTGGATCACTTTTGTCTTCTCATCACTCGGATTAGCTTTTTTGACCGACTGAGAGCGACACTTGAAAATGTGCTTGAAGAGGCCCCAGTGTGGTCGACAACCCAAGAAATTCTCGCACATAGACACGAAAGCGGCAAGATACACGATGGTGTTGGGGGAAAAGTGATGAAGTTGTGCTCCAAAGAAGTTCAGGAAAGCTCGTAAAAAAGGATGAGGAGGCAAAGAAAACCCGCGGTCGACGTGAGTGGCGAGGAGGACGCACTCACCCTCCTGCGGTCGGGGCTCAGTCTCGTCCTCCGGGAGCCGCGCGGATCCGTGGGGGATCAATCCCTCCTCGGCCAGATCGTCGATGTCGTCCTGACGAATCGTCGACCGGATCCAATCGCCATGGATCCAACCGCGCGGCAGACCGGACCTCGACGAAGATCCGCCCCGGCTGGACTTCTTCCCCTTCGCCTTCGTCATCGCCTTCTTCAAGCGCTCCAAAGCCACCATCTTCTCCTTCCCCGTCGCAGCGGATGGAGCTCGAACAGAGCGGCGGCACCGGTGCAGGAGCAGACACGATGGAGAAAACGGAGAAAGAAGAGGAAGAATGGGAACGCAGTATTCAAAAACCCCAGTCCGACGCCTTATATGAGGTTGCTTCCGAGTAACTGACCTATGGACCCGGGCGATCCTATCAAATCCCGCAACAGTTGCGCGCGTGATACGTGGCGAAAAAGGTGGCATAGAAATCGAGGCGGCCCTGCCTAATCCAACCCGATTACTGCGGCCTCCTCTGCCCCGCGTGCTTCCCAAAATTTGAATCCCACGAGATCCGTAGGCAACAGAGCAACTTGTCAGACGGAAGATTTTCTCCATATCAACGCTCTAAGCCTTTCAGTAAAAGTTCACTCGACAAAACCAAGAATGGATCAAGGCGACTGAAAAAGAAGTTGATGTCACCGTGTTGATTCATCGATCCCAACAAGACACTTCCAAAGCGCGAAAATTGAATCGGAAGTATTTTCAACTCCTTCTCCACTCAAACCCTGAACCATTCGGGGGCTAATGATGAATCTATGTACCTAGGGTAGGGTTACAGGCCTGACCTAGACACCCTTCCCAAGGACATCACCCTAAAGTCAGAAGCATTCGAAGGGTACCATCATCCACTCGACCAGAAACATTCCACTCGGAAGAATCACTGTCACTCGACCGGAACAGAAACCACTCGACATACAAAAGATCTAAAGTCACTCTGCACAACAACGGTCGGGCATTTACTCATAGACTTAATGATCATTTATAGCACTTTATTACGGACATTACCTGTAATGCTCCTTCTTTATGTACATTGAACTCCTTGTAATGTGGGCTAGCTGCGGTCCTGGTGCACTCTATATAAGCCACCCCCCTCCACTAGCACAAAGGTTCGCACCCCCTACAACACACACGCGCATAATCCAGTTGACCGCCTCCAGGCACCGAGACGTAGGGCTATTACTTCCTCCGTGAAGGGCCTGAACTTGTAAAACTCATGTGTACAACTTCGCCATAGCTAGGATCTTGCCTCTACATACCTACCCCCCATTCTACTGTTAGTCTTAGATCCACGACAGGCACCCCATAGACACACAAGTTGATCATTGATCTCTTAGCCGTGTGTGGTGCCCCCCTCCACCATAATCCACCTCGGTCATATCGTCGTAGTGCTTAGGTGAAGACCTGCGCCGGTAGCTTCATCATCATCGTCATCACGTCCTCGTGCTGACGAAGCTCTCCCTCGACACTCTGCTGGATCGTGAGTTCGTGGCACGTCACCGAGCCGAATGTGTGCAGATCGCAGAGGTGCCGTACTTTCGGTGCTAGGATCGGTCGATCGTGAAGACGTACGACTACATCAACCGTGTTGACATAACGCTGCCACTTACGGTCTACGAGGGTACGTGGACTACACTCTCCCCTCTCGTTGCTATGCATCACCATGATCTTGCGTGTGCGTAGGATTGTTTTTTGAAATTACTACGTTCCACAACAGCGCGGCCGGCAGGATCCCCGGACATAGTCCGGCGAACGTTTTTCCTGAGAAGACACAGCGGATAATGTCATAGTTTGATGTGACTGCCAGGGGGCATGATTACAAAACCATACCTTTTTGATGAAGGCTTTGTCGTCTTGTTCTTCACCTTCCTCTTTGAAGATTTGCTCGGCGCGGGCGCCGCTCTCTTAGGAGATGCCTCTAGTGCACGTTGAGGCGTCGGGCGCCTCCCCTTTAGAGCACGAAATAGTGCGGTGGGTGTTGCGTAATGAGGAAGCTATTTCGAAGAAGGTGTCTCTTGATTACTTACATGCGAGGCAGGGAGGAGGCCGGGATAGTCGGTGATGATGGCCACTCCCGTGCCATCGTAGCTCGCCTGATAGAATACTCCATCCTCAAGCTCCACAAATATATCCGGATCCTCTTCGAATCCGGTGTCAAGGTCCCAGTTGTGATCCTCTGGCTGTGGGGCAGGGCTATGGATCCCCTCGGTAACCTTCCGCCATTCCTGTTACAAATGGATGGGTTGATGCTCATTAAAAGTGACTCAGGGAGAGAATCGAGTAAAGTGGTGGGATTAGAACTCACCCAACTAGGAGGACTGTACATGGAAAATCCATCTTAACGTTTAAGACGAGTGAACTCCTCTTTCTCCCCTTTATACAGTTCGGCCAATATTTTGGCCAAAGCGGCGGGGATGTCCGGACCCTTCCGGCCACAGCGTGAGGCGTCATCTTCCACATTATAGTGCCACATGGGAATCCCTCTGTATTGGAGTGGCTAGACCCCCCCCCCCCCCCCCCGCACTATGGAAGTCGCCATTACCTCGATTATTGATAGTCCGGACTGGGCAAGTGTCCTTATCTTGCCCATCAATTGACAGACTTCCGCGCTATCTTCCTCCTCGAGGCTTCGAGGGCACTAGCTGTGGCGTTTCTTCAACGGATCATTTGAAAATTTGGGAAGACCCATTCGAACTGGGTCAGGGAGAGCGACGTCCTCAATATAGAACCATTCTGAGGACCATTCTTCGGTGTGCCGGACAGGTATCCGGTGCCGGCTATGCGCCATACTTCAGCGCAGCCCACCTCGAATATCGACCCCTCTTGGTTGCGAGGGACGAGGCAGAATAGCTTCCTCCACAAATCGAAGTGGGCTTCACAGCCTAGGAAAAGCTCGCAAAGGGCAACAAAACCTGCGATGTGCAGGACAGAGGCCGGCGTAAGGTTGTGCAGTTGGAGGCCGTAATACTCCAGGAGTCCTCGGAGGAAAGGGTGGATAGGAAACCCGACGCCACCCGTTCCCCCCTAGTTGGATTGGGGAAATTTTCCGCCAGAACTTCGCATGTGAAGGAGGTCAATCCTGCTCGGACAAGGACCAGATCCACGGGGGGAAGGAATCCCTGTGTTTGGAGCTTAACCAACTGCTCGTGGATACCGTACATCTCTCCCAATCATCTTTTTCGGAGCCGTGAGGGCGGGAGGAAGAACTGGGGACGCTAGTCATGTTGAATGGTTTCCCCTGGCAAAACTCTACAGGATTTTCCGCTAGATGTGGAATGGATCTGAGATCCAATCCCTTTAAATAGAGGCCTTTCTTGCGTGGCCGGGGGGTTATGTGCAAAAATACCCCGACCTCTCGTATTCGCTCGACACATGGAAGCAGAATGTGTGGAGGCACAGAAGCTGAAGGGTGCGACATTAAATGGAAGGCCGAATACAGCTCTCTAAGTCAGGTACTTTGAAGTGATCGGAGGAGGAACCCGCCTTGCAATGTCGAAGACAATCTGCGTGCCGGACACCTCGTAATTGAAGCTTGGTTTAGGGGCTACTGAGGGAGTCCTGGATTAAGGGGTCCTCGGGCGTCCGACCTGCTGGACATGGGCCGGACTGATGGGCCATGAAGATACAGGACAGAAGACTCTCTCCCGTGTCCGGATGGGACTCTCCTTGGCGTGGATGGCAAGCTTGGCGTTCAGATATGAAGATTCCTTTCTCTGTAACCGACTTGGTACAGCCCTAGTCCCCTCCGGTGTCTATATAAATCGGAGGGTTTAGTCCGTAGAGGCGATCACAATCATACAGGCTAGACTTTTAGGGTTTTAGCCATTACGATCTCGTGGTAG
Organism: Aegilops umbellulata; assembly: GCA_032464435.1. NCBI lineage: Eukaryota > Viridiplantae > Streptophyta > Magnoliopsida > Poales > Poaceae > Aegilops > Aegilops umbellulata. The sequence goes on from CP136058.1 coordinate 55,097,196, forward strand.
ATCAACTGTTGTAATACTCATCTTCATCAAGATCAATCAAGCAGGAAGTAGGGTATTACCTCCATAGAGAGGGCCCAAACCTGGGTAAACATCGTGTCCCATGTCTCCTATTCCCATCGACCTTAGATGCACAGTTCGGGACCCCCTACCCGAGATCCGTCGATTTTGACACCGACAGCAGCGCCGCCTTGCTCGATTGCATAGCCACTAATTTGTGGGCTGCTTGGTGGCCTTTTCTTTACTTTCTAAGGCATGTTTGTGTTGTTTCCTAGGCTTAATACTTTCTTTACTTGCTCATAGACGCGGTGATTGCTTTTATTTATAAAGCAGAGCGAAAGCTTATTTCAAGAAGAAACAATCCATAGCAAACTCAGAAAAAAAAATTAAAAGCGGGACATGGCAAACGCTGGAGTATGGCGTCTAGCTTGCACTAAAATGTCTTCGTGACACCTTACTCGAGTACGGTTATGTCATTCCTCCACATCAATTGCAAGACACCACTTTGGCCGCCGCTCTCATTAATGATTATATTGTCAATCCAACTCTCCTTTTAATGTTGTCTACCTTAACTTTAATTATCAAGATGCTTCTTATACAAAAAGAACACATTAGGTTGTACCCGCCTCTGGAGTTTCACAAGGGCACAAACTGCCCAATGTTACCCAACTTGCGATACATCTAACTTAGGGTTTCATTGCTGACAGCTCATATTTGAGCTATTTTCATAAGCATTCGCACCTTGCTTTTTCTACCTTTCCAAATCCTGGAATTTCTTCGGGGTTTTTTTAGAAAACTCTTGTATATTTTCTTACCGCATCCCATTTTACAGCAATTGGAATTTTTTAGTAACATATCTGATGGTGGCGTCAATAAGATCACTACTTTAGAGCAGCCCACACCAGTCGCTTTTTGGCAACCCTTCTATTTCTTTCTAGCTCATCTACCTCATCCTTGGTGATGTACGTATCCTGAAATTCAGAATCGTCCGGGTAGCCCGGATTCCTACCTCGACCTCATTCCATCATTCCTCCTCCCCCATTACTTCTGACACCAGCCGTCTGTGGATCCTCAATTTCATATTTTACTAGTAACCGCTCTCCACAATCACAGTCCTTTGGTTCATGAATTCCATCCCGGCACTCAGTTACCTTGTGGCCAACCACATAAGTAACAACAGTATGGAAGTTTTTCAAATTAGTCGTGATACCTTTTCCACTCCTTCAGTGTAATTGGCACAAATTGAAAATGGCTTACTCAAATCAATAAACATACGAGCCCTCAAGCACTTTGATGGGTTTATCCCGCCTTCATTAACAATAACAGTGAAAGGTGGCTCCCCACCTTTTTAGGTACCTTCTCAACAAGCTCTTTCTTCTTCATTAGTCCTTCTGTCACCTTGTATCCGTGCCCAAACTGAGATCTTACCAAGTTTATAATATGTGTCTTTTCCATTGTATTCCTCCAAAACGAATGTTGCTCCCTTAAACAACCAAGGGCCACCTTCCACGACTCTGTTCCAGTCAACTAAAAAGTGAAATTATACAAGAAAAACATTTGACCCCATAAGTATACATGACATCTTGAGCCAATACCCATGCATTGCACATTGACTTGAAAATAGTTGCATGAGTTGAACGGTTTTGGGTTGTGAACCCTAGATAAACCTAGCCAACACACCTCCTTGATGAATCCTTCCAACTCCTTCGAGACATCCATACCATTCTCCTCCTCGCCATGTAGATCCAAACCTTCAAATCTATATTCGAGCATGGGCTTCGAGAACAAAGCTTTGCCGCTGCCACCATAGACTGCTTAGGGCGCGACAATGTCCTCTGTGTCATGCTGGTATATAGGAATTTGCAAAATCCTCTCTGCATCAATATGCGAGAAGGTATCCCAAATCAGAGGTTCATCCCACTCACCAGTAGTAGGGTTTATAAGTTCATTCACCATACTGAGAACACAATTACCCCGCATTGCAATTTTCTTCCTGTAGTTACTATTCGGTATCCAACAATCATCCCAAATATTGATTTTCAAACCATTTCCAACTCTCCAAATACGTCCCTTTTTTGAATGCTTGCATTCCTAAAGAAATGCTTTGCCATACATAGGATGATCGCTTTTTTAGTGCGCAATTTAGCAAGTCACTAGAGAGGTAGTACTTTGATCTCAAAACCTTAGCACACATGGAGTCCTAATTATCTATTAGCTGCCAACACTATTTGGCAAGCATAGCCAGATTAAACTAGGGATGTCAAGGAATCCCATACCTTCCCAGATTTTAGGGACACACATCTTCCGTCAAGCAAACCAATGTTATTTACGTCGGTCATCTTTGTAACCTGACCAAAAGTGTGATATAGTACTAGTGATCGCTTTGCAATTTTTCCGGGAATTTAAATACACCCATCACATAAGTTGGGATACCTTTAGCCACCGCTTTAACCAGAGCCTCTTTTCTTCCATAAGAGCAATATAATAAGCTTATGTAAGCAGGCTGTAAGAATTAAAATATTTTTTTTCCGCTGACGTGGAGGGAAGAGAAGAGGAGAAAGAAGATGAGCCGGCTACAGAATAAGAGCTAGCTGCAGCACATGCTCCGTATCTTACTATTATACTTGAAGGCTACAAGGTTGGCTATAGATGACATGTCAATGTCATATAGCCATCAGTTGGTTGTACTATTAACCATGCTCTAAGATAAGGTTCTTTCTTTCCACCCATTCACTAGCTTCTGAATTCTTTCAACAAGATGTTTGAAACAATCAACACAATCGACACCAATCATTGAAGGGAGTCCTAAATACTATCGGATAAAGATTCAGTCATAATATCAAGGATTTGGCAAACCTCTACCTTCTCATCAATGTTGGCGTTTGGACTGAAGTAAATAGAGGATTTGACAGCATGAACCATTTGCCCCGAAGCAGCACAGTAATCATCTAAAACCCTCTTCTATCTAAATCCTATTTGTACTCCCTCCGTTTTATTTACTTTGCATATTAGATTTGTCTCGGGTCAAACTTTCTAAACTTTGACCAAGTTTATACAAAAAGAAATTAACATCCACAATACCATATCAATACCATTAGAATCATCATTCAACATATTTTCATAACATGTATATTTTTATTGTGAAAGTTTGTATTGTTTTCGATATACTTGGTCAAATTTTATAAAGTTTGATTTAGGTCCAAGCTAATATGCGGAGTAAATAAAAATGAAGGAAATACTTTCTCTTAGTTAATACTGTACTCTAGCGATCAACTTACCATTTAAAAAAATTGAGACAACTTACCATTTAATTTTTAGAAGAACGCTTACCATTTGTAACTTCCCAATATTATTCTAGGGATCTTCTCATGGGCCCGTGAGCAACCAGGTCCCAACATTTGGCCCACCCGGAAGCACACCCCTGCGGATCGAACCCTACAAAACCAACATCCGCCGCCGATCTCTCGCCACTCGCTTTACTCACTCCACTCCAACCACCCGCAAAACCCTAGCTTCCCGCCGGCACCGGCGATGGCTAGCCGGTTCTCCAACGTCGACCCGGTGACGGCGGCCGACATGCGGCGCCAAGGCCTCGACCCGCACGAGCTGGACCGGAGCACGGAGCAGCTCATGTCGCTCATCCACGGCAGCCTCCCGGACCCGCCCGTCTCCACCACCGCTCGCCTCACCGCCCTCCGCGCGCGCCCCTCCGACGGCGTGGACCGCATCAGCCGCCTCTCCGACGAGCTCCTCCGCGACATCGTCTCCCGCCTCCCCGTCAAGGACGCCGCCCGAACCTCCGCGCTCGCCACGCGCTGGCGCGGGGTCTGGAGCTCGACGCCGCTCGTCCTCGTCGACACTCACCTGGTCTCCGGTGACCGCGTCCCTGGGCGCGCCAGCACGCCGGACGTCACCGCGGCCGTCTCCCGCATACTCCCCGCGCACCAGGGGCCCTTCCGCTGCGTCCACCTCACCTGCAGCCGCATGGGCGCATACCAGGCCCAGCTCAAGCGCTGGCTCCGTCTCCTCGCCGCCAGGGGCGTCCAGGAGCTCGTACTCGTCAATCGTCCGTGGCCACGCGAGGTGCGCCTGCCCAAGACGCTCTTCACCATCTCCACCCTCACCCGCCTCTACATCGGCGTCTGGAAGTTCCCGGACGCGGCCGGCCTCCAAGACGCCTCCTTCCCTCACCTCCGGGAGCTCGGCATCTTCAGCGTCTCCGTGGCGGACGGGGACATTGACGCCGTCGTCACGAGGAGCCCCGCCCTCGAGATCCTCAACATCCAAGGGAGCATGGAGGGGGTGCGTCTCCGCCTCATCAGCAACAGCCTCCGGTGCGTGCAGATACGCTCTTTCGCCATGGAGAGCATCGACGTGGTGAACGCCCCGCGTCTCGAGCGCCTCCTCGTGTCGGAGTGTCTCGACCCTGCCGGCGGATCGTGCACCAGAATCAAAGTTGGCCATGTCCCCAAGCTGAAGTTATTGGGATACCTGCCTACCTGGAGCCAGGAAAGTTCGTGCTAGAGATCCAAGACACCGTCATCATGGTAATACACATTCAGCCTCCGAATGATCTTTCAACTTTGTTGAATTTGCAAAAAATTGCAGTTCAGCGTGCCATCATTCTTTCTGAATTTGGTCTATTTCAGGCTGGGATTAAGACAAATGCAAGCATGATGGTCACAAGCGTGAAGACCCTTAGTTTGAGGGTGCGCTTTGGAGTCTATGATGATGTCAAGATGGTGCCCGCCTTCCTCAAATGCTTCCCCAATGTTGAGGCGCTGCATATTACGGTACTAGCATTGCATTCTCATATTGGTGCTGCTACGCAGCTGCGTTATCCATTACTTGCTGAAATGTTTAGTAATGTAAATAATTTGCAGTCTGAAAAATGTGATCAGTTCACTGGCAAGTTTGACCTCGAGTTCTGGGAAGAGGTTGGTCCCATTGTAAGTGTGTTCTTGCGCCTCAAAGTGATCACGTTTCGTGAGTACCGCGCGAAGCAAGATGAGCTTGCCTTCCTCCAGTACATCTTCCAGAATGCAATGGTGCTCAAGTATGCACATGTTCAGATGATCAATCATAGATTCACTTCACTGTCCATTGATGAGATGACCTACACCATAAACCATATGCCTGATAATAAATGGGCCAGTAAATTCATCTTTGCTATCGGTGGGTCTCATGGTCCTGAAGGAGGTGAACCTTTGGCTTTTCAGCGAGGAGCAGACCTTTCCAATGACGATCCAGTTGCACCGGTTAAATTCATCACACGGGGTTAGTTTTCTTTTGCAGTATCTACATGTGATGCACTGTTTTAGATTGTGAATATGTGTTATCTGCAGATTGGGCATGCCTCTAGGTTTTACTAACATGATTAGTTTGGATATATTGTTGTATTAATCTGGTAGAGCTACTGTACAATATGACCATCTAGCAGCATATTTATTGCTTGCAGATTGCACCCAGTAATCCTGACTGCTCATAATTCTTTTTTACCCATTCTCAAAAAAAAAAATCTTTTTTACCCCGGTAGTGTTTCATTTTAGTTATTCCAGTATTGAAATGTTAATCTTCGGATACAGCTATGAGAGCTAGGTTGATTAATTTAGGCATGCATTTCAATGATGATTTGTATTTCAACCAACATTATCGCTAGACATCCTTGACCAATTGTACTTTAAACACCACGCCTTGACTTTCAGGAGGTTGTATGTTTCTCGGTTTTGATTTTGTACAAAGATATGATGCATGTTGTTGAATCATATCGCTTTGCTTCTTGTCCTTGCATACTCATATTGTCTCCGTGTCCCTTGTTATATTTAACCAACTTGCTTCATGTTTTTTTGTGCATACATTGTCAATTAACATAAGAACCCACACACAGCTAAACTCCTAGTGACGCTCTCAGCGCACTACCTCACATTTCAGACCACAATGATGCCACTTTGCCACTACACTAGCTAAATTACTTGGCATTTCAGTGATGGTTTATCTTTCGACATCCTTGATTAATTGTTTTGTTTCCTTAAACACCAAGTATCAGTTTTCAGGACTTTAGAGGCTATATGTTTCTCAATTTTGATTTTGCACAAAGCTATGCTGCATGTTGTTAAATTCTACTCCCTTCGTTTCTAAATATAAGTCTTTTAGAGATTTCAATATTAACTATATACGGATGTATATAGACATACTTTAGAGTGTAGATTCACTCATTTTTCTCCGTATATAGTCCATATTGGAATCTCTAAAAAGACATATATTTAGGAACGGAGGGAGTGTCACTTTGCTCCTTGTATGCTCATATTTCCTTTGCATTGCACTATTCTTTGATGTCATATTCAAGCATCTTTGTATATTTGCTTCATGTTGTCTACATACCTTGTCAATTGATAAAAAGAGCCCACGCACAGCTGAACTCCTATTGACACCCTTAGTGCTATATAAAATGTTATGTAATGTGCCTCACTTACTGGCGAATTCACACATCGCCAAGACCTTAAGTGTGCATTTGAATACATCCTCAATTTCTTCGCAATGACTCGGTCCTTCTGTTCTACGTACTATGTTGCTGGACCACTTGTCTACTTCCTCATACTAATCAGGCTGTCTTTTGTCATGCTTTCGCGCGGTGTTAGAGAAGTCACAAGCTGGAAAGCATCGCAACTGAGATCTTCGACAAGTGGAGTCATGGAGTATGCACTGCAGGCCGTAGGCGTGCTTCATCTGGAAAACTGGCCTGACCTGGTTGCTTTGCATGGTTCTTGTAGTGATCGAGTTCTGAAAATGGTGTCAAGTTGTATACTTGTATTCGAGAAAAGAATGGTGTCAAGTTGCTACTCTTTTTTGCATGAGAGCAGTGTGCGCGTTGTGGTATGTCGTCTCTGTGTGTATGTCGTCTCTGAATGGAGCTGAGAATGGTGTGCAGTCTATGGCCACAGATCATTCCCAGTAACTGAATGTAGTTGGCCATTTTAGGCACTGCAGTGGTCGAGTCAACTTTAGTAGCAAGTTTCGTTTGATCATGATGAACTACCTGTGTCCCGGAACTCATTCTTGTTCTAGTTCAGTATGGCCGGAGCTCATTCTCTGGTGCCTAAAAAAGGCATGTCGAATTTGGCAAGGCAGAACTAACGAATACTTGGACTATGAAACATGGCATTTCGAACGTTTTTACTGACAATTTTAGTTGTATCGGGTGACAATTTCTTCAGAACAATAGAAATGTCATCTTGTTCTGAAGAAACTGCCGCCCCTCGACCAACTAAAACTGCCATCAAAACATTCGCAAATGACACCCCCTCCCAACGAACGCCAGCTAGATACGAGGGTCCAAAGTTATACTTATCAACTAAAAAAACTGTACATACAAAGTAAATGCATGTAATTTTTTTGGAATTCGGAGATATTGTGTACTATCTGCAGGGGTGGAGCCAGGATTCAGACGGGGGAGGAGAGGAGACGACGATGGTAAAGGCAAAAAGAATTGCATCGCATCACAAAACTACCCATCAAAAAAATTATGACTTAGCTCTTACTCTTCGGTTGGTTTTGAGGCATGGCAGCCGTCATCGTGGCACCCTAACTCACTCTTGAAAATTGTGTTTGCTTCTACCTTAATATATAGACACACAGATCTTTGTGTTTGCTTCTAGCTTAATATATAGGCACGCAGATCTTTCCTAATATATATAGGCATGCGGATCTCCCATGTGTTCTCTAAGAAAATAAAAACTAAACAATAGTTTTGTATCCAAATATCATTCATATATCACTTTGCCAGACATACACTTTTTTTGCAGCTGGGGCAATGTGTAGCTACAACTAATATAGGTCAATAATTTCACATACGCAAATGAAGTTGATGATAAAACTACTTCGAAATATGACATGAAAAACCTTGCTACAAGAAATGGCATAAGGAAATTTAAAATATACAAATAAGAACGATCATTGTATAACCAAACAATTGGCTTTTAGCTTGCATTTATATAGGTTTGAATGACAAATCATGACTGGTTGTATTGTGAAATTATATTGTTGTATTAGCAAAAAAATACCTAGAGAACCAATCCAACACTTGCTCTTTCCTTCTTCTGCTAGGTTGAGGACTCGAAGTAGATCGGCTAGTCGTCGTTGGCATGCGCGTGATTTCTAACGATTGTGGGCGCCCTTGTCCTTAGCGTTGGGATGCAACCCAAAATATTAAAAATCTGATGTATAACAATACAAAATGAGAACTGAGAGAGATTAGCATATAGTGTCATGTATTAACATTGGCTAGTTCGTTGGCTGCAGTGTGAAGAATTGGCGAATGAATCAGCATGTGTCGCCGTGTGAATCAGACAGCTAGGGAGGGCAGAGGTAAGCAGGCGGCAAGGGGAAAGATATGGCGGTGGCATAGCACTAAGGCCATGTACAATGCAAGGTTCTTAAGGGAGGTGCTCAACTGCTCCATCAAAATCATCACAAAACTTTTGGTTAACAGACTGCAGGCTGTCATCCTAAAGCTGGTTCATCAGAATCAATATGGGTTTCTTAAGAAGAGATCAATTCAAGATTGTTTGGCCTGGTCATATGAATTCATTCATCAATGTCATCAATCAGGACAGGAATTAATTATTCTCAAATTAGACTTTGAGAAAGCTTTTGATATGATTGAGCATGAAGTTATCAGGAACCTTCTCATTGCTAGAGGCTTTGGACCTAGGTGGATTATGTGGATGGATATGGTTTTCTCTTCTGGATTATATTCAGTGCTTCTAAATGGTGTACCTGGAAAACAATTTCTCTATAAAAGAGGGGTCAGGCAAGGTGATCCCCTCTCACCTTTACTGTTTGTCATAGCTGCTGATCTCCTCCAAACAATTCTAAATGAAGCAATGAAGAATGGTCTGATCTCTGCTCCTCTGCATAGTAATAATGATCAGGTTTTCCTATAATTCAATATGCAGATGATACAGTCCTTGTCATGCATGCCAATACTGCTCAATTGCACCAGCTCAAAAATGTGCTCATGTACTTCAGTACATTCACTGGTCTGAGGGTCAGTTATGAAAAATCAGTGATTGTTCCCATCAACACTGCAAATGATAAGATGCTGGAGTTGGCTCACATTATGGGTTGCAAAGTTGGATCCCTCCCCTTCAAATATTTGGGTTTACCTCTCTGTCTCTCAAAGCCAAGGATTGAGGATTTTATGCCCATTATGCAGAGAATTGAAAGAAGACTTGCTGGTTGTTCCTCTCTCTTATCATATGGAGACAAATTGGTTCTAGTCAAATCTGTGTTTTACAGCCTGCCCATTTTCTTCATGTGCACACTTGCACTTCCAAATGGTTTCATGGAGCAGATTAAAAAATATCTCAAGCATTTCTTTTGGAGGAAATATGGAATGGAAGACAGAGGCACTGCCTTGATTGCTTGGGACAAAGTTTGTCAGCCCAAAGAAAAAGGAGGTCTTGGAGTTTTGGATATTGCTAGTCACAATAAATGTTTGCTTATGAAGCATATCCACAAATTCCTCAATCAATAGGATATTCCTTGGGTCAAATTGATTTGGGAGGCTTATTACCCAGACAGAATGCTTACCACTAACCCACAAGGATCTTTTTGGTGAAAAAGTATTCTCAAGTTAGTTCTAGAGTTTAGATAGGCAGTTGTCCCCAAACTAGGCTCTGGTAACACTGTTAGATTTTGGATTGACAACTGGAATCGGGGCATATTGAAAGACAGATTCCCCCAGCTGTTCTCTTTCAGTAGACAAGAGCAAATTTCAGTCCAGAAAATCAAAGGCTTGGAGGATATATCTGAACATTTCTTTACTCCATTATCCATTCAGGCTCACCAACAATTTCAAGAACTCTCTGCTCCCATGCAAGCTACCCAACTGAATAATTCACTAGATACATGGTGCCTCCCCTGGAACAAGCATAATGATGGATTTTCTGTTATCCAAATGTATTGCCATCTGCAAGGAAAAGAGGTAGCCTCACCACTCTTTAAGAGTATTTGGAAAAGTGCTGCTATGCTAAGATATAAGATTTTTCTATGGCTACTTCTGCATGACAGAGTAAATGTCAGAAATCTACTCTCCACAAAGCACTTTCATCTGCCCAACTACAGTTGTGAACTTTGCAACTGTTCTTGTGAGGAAACCAGTCTTCATCTCCTATGGGACTGCCCATTTGCTCTGCAATGCTGGGATTCAATTGTTCCTACCAAAGTCAGAGGCATCAATGCTTCGATAAATTTGTTGTTAATCCATCTACCCAAGCAGTTTGCAATAAGCATAATCACCATGGGCTGCTGGCACATTTGGATGCAAAGAAACTCCAAAAATTTCAAAGCTCAAAACCCATCAGTTCAAGCATGGAGGAATGTCCTCAGAGATGACCTAAAGTTGATAATTCTTAGAATCAAAGAGAACACAGAGAGGCTTTCAGTGGATGGATTACAGATAATCTAACTTAATTTATCATGGACATTCCTAGAGCTGGTATTGGTTAGATGGCGCGATTCTGTTTTCTTTTCTTTGTTGTACATAACGTTGTTTAAATTTTGAATGAAATATACCGTAGAACGATTGTTCTACGGTCTTTGGTTCAAAAAAAAGGAAGTGCTTCGTAAAATAAACCGAGTTTTCCTTACTCATCAGTGCTTATGTCTACAGGAGGGATGCCTTTAAACGGCTGTCCACTATAAATAAGCACTAGTGCTTAAAAAAGCTGGCTTATTTCTCTAAATACTTTTTTAGAAACTCTGATTACCTTTTATAAACACCTTGCATTGCACATGGTCTAATCTGCACGCACATGTCTATTTTTCTTTTGAGAAGATCTGCACGCGCATGCTAATCACGGAGATAGTGCCCAGCCCTTAGTGGAGGCTAATCTGGACTTCCCAAGGACTTGAAAATGACTCACTAGTGGGAATGTTTCCGTCTTCTAGCGTTCACGTCCACGTCCACGTGGGGGGGCGAAGGCGAACCATATTCGGCACCCACTGGCTGGTTGCAGGTATTTGCGCAAACTGTGCACACCCCTCTCCATTCCTAAGTTCGACATCTGCTAGGGTTTTCTCGTCCCGCCGTCGCCGTCGTCATTTGAGAAATTTGGGTCCCCTCATCTCCGGCTGTCATCTTGGAGCTGAGAGGTGCGAGGACCTCGGATCTTCAAGATCTCTATGTTCTTCGTCAACGTCTAAGATTATTATAGTTTTCTGGGAATAAATTTCCTCTCATCCTTTTGGTGGTGCCATGAAGTCAGAAGGTTTTATGTCCTCGGCTCCTCGCAGATCCAATTATTTAGATTTGATGAGTTTATGTTACTGTGTCAAGCTTTTTTTGTTGGTCTAATTCTTTGTGGAGGTGAAATCTTTCATCGACACAATGGTGAAGATATAGTGATTCAACGACCTGCACTTCTACGGGATCATCCCCGGCCCAAGTACGTTCGTCGATTGAGGCTTCCATCTTTTTGGATGGGCGACTCAAGGCGTTTTCGAAAACCATTATTGGTAATGTTCGTGTGGGTGAAAGAGTGGCAACATCATTGCTCCGGTCCAATTGCAGCCTCTTTATCGAAGTCTTTGGAGTATTTCTTCGAGCAGAGATTGATGCCGTGAAAAAGGATTTCATTGTAATTTTTAGTCATAAGAGTTACTTTGTATTTTCTTGAATCTTAGATTTATATCAGTGTACGTGTAATTGTTACATGTGTTTCTTGGATCTTAGTATGAATAAAGTTACAGGTGCTTCAAAAAAACAGAAGCTTTTTTTTAGAGCAAAAGGGCACGCAGCCCCGGTTCCATTGCAAGCAACGAAACCAGTGTGACAAGCATTCACCAATACAGCCCGCGGAGTACAGCACACCAAGCTGTCTCAGCAAGAAACACAAAACTATCCTGGAGCTGAACTACACCAAGCTAAAAATAGAAAGCAACCCTCAAGTGTACTGAAACAAAAGAGAAAACTTAAAAGGTACACAGGGGGGTTTCATCTTGTGCTCTCTCTATTCAGATCAGAAAGAGAGTAACAGCATTAGCATCAATCTTCTTTTTTCAGTTTCGCCCCCATGTGCAGCTTGAAAGGATCAACCGGGGTCTGGCCACATCAGCATAGGAGGATCTCTTGCAAGCTTCTCGAGGTTTTTCACCACAGCAGAGACCTGGCTTTTTGCATCGTTTGAGAACAGAACCTCCCATGCTGCTAGCTCCATAGCCACATGTCTCCATATTTTCTGCATTCCAGACCACACAGAACGATTGAAACACAGGTTATTCCTGATTTTCCAGAGAGACCACATTACAGCTGCATGTAAAGCATTCACAACTGCATGTTTCTTATTGGAAACCCACCAAGCCGCAAGTTTCTCAATATCAGAGACCTTGCCAACTCCTGACATGTCTCCAATAACTCTCCAGAGTTCAATTGACACTACACATTCAAAAAATAAATGCTGGCAAGATTCTGGCTCAGAGCAAAACATGCAGGTCATGTCAGGGACATGCTGCCTCTTAACAAGATTATCTCTGGTTAGAATCTTGTTATTATAGACCAGCCAAAGGAAAATTTGTACTCTAGGGACAATCTTCAGCTTCCACACATACTGTGTGTGGACGGGGAGGATTCCCCTAAAGTTCACAATGTTGTAAAAAGATTTAACTGAATATTGCCCATTTGCACTGTACTTCCATACTGGAGTATCCTCACAATCTTTAAAGGTAATAGTACTAGCAATAGAGACAAGGTCCATCCAGTCAGAGATTTGATCACCCCCTAGACACCTCCTAAAGGTGATCTTAAGATCAATCCCATCCCAGATTTTATATATAGAAATGTTATGGTCATTAGCCAAAGAATATAAATCCCAAAATTGAGTGGATAGTGGCGCATTTCCAAACCACTGATCCTCCCAAAAACAAATTTTCTTGCCATTCCCCACAACCCATGAGTACCCCAACTTAGAGGCTTTAATGGCCCATAAAATACCTTTCCAGAGAGGGGAGGCCCCATTACTGGAGCAAGCAAAAATATTTGGTTTACTAGTGATGTACTTGTCATCAATAATAAGTTTCCAAATCTTATTATCTCCAGAAAAGTATCTTTTAGCCCAAGAAGCAAGGAGGCATAAGTTCATATCAACAATATTAGTAACACCAAAACCACCATGTTCTTTCTTAAGGGCAACAGTCCCCCAAGAAGTAAGGTGGTATTTATGATGGCCTTCATAATCATCCCAGAAGCAATTAGCGAGCTGCGAGTTAATGAGAGTGGTTGCCCATTTTGGGAGTTTAATTACCCCCATCAAATAGGCAGGGATGCTAGCCAAATTAGATTGGACTAGCACACGTCTCTTACCTATGGATAAGAGACGTCCCCTCCACCCTGAGGCTTTCTTAAGAATCTTATCTACCAAGGGTTGTAGATCTTCTCTCTTCAACTTAGCATAATGAAGAGGGGCACCTAAATATTTAATTGGGAACACACCTAATCTACACCCCAAAGTTTGGGCAAAAAGTTGGGCCTCATGCCCATCTACATTGATGGGAACCAAGTCACATTTGTGAAAGTTAATTCTCATGCCAGACATTTGCTCAAAACATGACAGGAGCCATTTGAGATTTTTGGCATGATCTAAATTCTTGCTCATGAAAAGAAGAGTATCATCTGCATACTACATACTGATGACCCCAGAAGGTTTGGTGTTTGGGAAAACACCAGAAATCAAATTATACCTGGCTGCTTCAACTAACATTCTAGTGAATGCATCAGCAACCACATTGAAAAGTAAAGGGGAAATGGGATCACCCTGTTTCACCCCTTTACCTGTAATAAAGAAGTCACTATTGGTGTCATTAACTCTGACACCAATAGATCCATTTACTATTAGAGTTCTAATTCTCTCAATCCATTTAGGGCTAAAGCCTCTACTCGATAACACTTCAAAAAGGAAATCTCTATTTATCATGTCATAAGCTTTCTCATAGTCAAGTTTGAAAACAAAACCAGGAAGTTTAGAGGAGGCCAAAGAGTGCACAATCTCATGAGAAGCAACCATGCTCTCCATAATGAACCTCCCTTTCATAAAGGCAGTTTGGTTTTGTAAGATAATATCATCACACACTGGACTAAACCTATTTGTACAGCATTTAGAAAAAAAATTAAAACTACAATTAGTCATGGCAAGAGGTCTAAATCTTTCTAGTCTAACATCATTTGGTTCTTTAGGAACCAAAGTAAGAAGGGAGAAATTAAGCCTATATAAATCAAGCTCCCCTTTTTTCCCAATCTGCAAAAAGAGCAAGCAAGTCTGGCTTAATCAAATCCCAAAAGTGCTGATAAAATAAAAAGGAGAAGCCATCTGGGCCTGGGGGCCCTTCAGCATAAGAGCCAAAGACAGCAGCCTTGATTTCTTCCTCAGAAAGAGGAGCATCAAGTTTTTCATTATGAGCCCTGGAAACTATCCCATCCTCTCCCCAAAAACCTTCTTTGAGGTGAATATTAAGTTTGGGGGTAAAACCAAATAGTTTTTTATAGAACTGAACAGTAAGGTCAAGTATACCTTTGGGGTCTTCAACAGGTCCATCCTCTCCTTCCAGCATTGCAATCTGTTTTTTTCCTTCTTTTTTGGTTTGCAACAGCTTGAAAGTATCCTGTATTTAACTCCCCCTCCAGTACTTCTCTCTCTCTCTCTCTCTAGATCTCTGTCTGGCCTTAATTTCTTCCCTCCTCCATATGTCCTACAGCTCACCTGAAATATTTTTCATTTTTTCTTTAGAAGCAGGGGATAAAGGTTGAGTTTCAGCCATAATATCCAAGCAATTATATTCAGCAACCAAGGATTGCTTCTGCCTATTCTTGGTAGCTTCTATATTAATACTCCAGCCCTTAAGAACTTTCCTCATCAATCTAGTTTTAAACTGCCAAATATCAATGGCTTTGGTATGCAAACACTTGGTGTTCCAGGTTTTATGAACAAGTTCATCAAAACCCTCCACACCAATCCACCATTTTTCAAATCTAAACATCCTATGCTTAGCAACAGGTATACCACCAGAATCCAGCAACAAAGGTGTACCACCATTTTTCAAATCTAAACATCATATGCTTAGCAACAGGTATACCACCAGAATCCAGCAACAAAGGTGTACATACACCTTTGTTGTTGGATTCTGGTGGTATACATGGCTTTGGTATGCAAACACTTGGTGTTCCAGGTTTTATGAACAAGTTCATCAAAACCCTCCACACCAATCCACCATTTTTCAAATCTAAACATCCTATGCTTAGCAACAGGTATACCACCAGAATCCAGCAACAAAGGTGTACCACCATTTTTCAAATCTAAACATCATATGCTTAGCAACAGGTATACCACCAGAATCCAGCAACAAAGGTGTACATACACCTTTGTTGCTGGATTCTGGTGGTATACATGGCTTTGGTATGCAAACACTTGGTGTTCCAGGTTTTATGAACAAGTTCATCAAAACCCTCCACACCAATCCACCATTTTTCAAATCTAAGCATCCTATGCTTAGCAACAGGTATACCACCAGAATCCAGCAACAAGTTGGTATACCTCAACAGGTATACCTCAAAAGATTTGAAAAATGGTGGATTGGTGTGGAGGGTTTTGATGAACTTGTTCATAAAACCTGGAACACCAAGTGTTTGCATACCAAAGCCATTGATATTTGGCAGTTTAAAACTAGATTGATGAGGAAAGTTCTTAAGGGCTGGAGTATTAATATAGAAGCTACCAAGAATAGGCAGAAGCAATCCTTGGTTGCTGAATATAATTGCTTGGATATTATGGCTGAAACTCAACCTTTATCCCCTGCTTCTAAAGAAAAAATGAAAAATATTTCAGGTGAGCTGCGGGACATATGGAGGATGGAAGAAATTAAGGCCAGACAGAGATCTAGAGAGAGAGAAGTACTGGAGGGGGAGTTAAATACAGGATACTTTCAAGCTGTTGCAAACCAAAAAAGAAGGAAAAATAGATTGCAATGCTGGAAGGAGAGGATGGACCTGTTGAAGACCCCAAAGGTATACTTGACCTTACTGTTCAGTTCTATAAAAAACTATTTGGTTTTACCCCCAAACTTAATATTCACCTCAAAGAAGGTTTTTGGGGAGAGGATGGGATAGTTTCCAGGGCTCATAATGAAAAACTTGATGCTCCTTTTTCTGAGGAAGAAATCAAGGTTGCTGTCTTTGGCTCTTATGTTGAAGGGACCCCAGGCCCAGATGGCTTCTCCTTTTTATTTTATCAGCACTTTTGGGATTTGATTAAGCCAGACTTGCTTGCTCTTTTTGCAGATTGGGAAAAAGGGGAGCTTGATTTATATAGGCTTAATTTCTCCCTTCTTACTTTGGTTCCTAAAAAACCAAATGCTGTTAGACTAGAAAGATTTAGACCTCTTGCCATGACTAATTGTAGTTTTAAATTTTTTTCTAAATGATATACAAATAGGTTTGGTCCAGTGTGTAATGACATTATCTTACAAAACCAAACTGCCTTTATGAAAGGGAGGTTCATTATGGAGAGCATAGTTGCTGCTCATGAGATTGTGCACTCTTTGGCCTCCTCTAAACTTCCTGGTTTTGTTTTCAAACTTGATATGAGAAAGCTTATGACATGATAAATAGAGATTTCCTTTTTGAAGTGTTATCGAGTAGAGGCTTTAGCCCTAAATGGATTGAGAGAATTAGAACTCTAATAGTAAATGGATCTATTGATGTCAGAGTTAATGACACCAATAGTGAATTCTTTATTACAGGTAAAGGGGTGAAACAGGGTGATCCTATTTCCCCTTTACTTTTCAATGTGGTTGCTGATGCATTCACTAGAATGTTAGTTGAAGCAGCCAGGTATAATTTGATTTCTGGTGTTTTCCCAAACACCAAACCTTCTGGGGTCATCAGTATGTAGTATGCAGATGATACTCTTCTTTTCATGAGCAAGAATTTAGATCATGCCAAAAATCTCAAATGGCTCCTGTCATGTTTTGAGCAAATGTTTGGCATGAGAATTAACTTTCACAAATGTGACTTGGTTCCCATCAATGTAGATGGGGATGAGGCCCAACTTTTTGCCCAAACTTTGGGGTGTAGATTAGGTGTATGATACCTAGGGTTGCCAGCAACAAAGGTGTATGATCACTGGCAGGCAGCCATTTCCAACATCCTAATAGGTCACAAGATAGGATCTCAAATGTATCATCCTTAAGACCTATTAGGATGCCTCCAGCTGTATCAACTGCAGGCAGCCATTTCCAAAAGAATTCATTCCTGGAGTCTAATGATTCCAGTTGTGACAAGGTAAAATCATTTTTCTTTGTTTCAGAAATACATATAAAATCAGGGCAGTGTGCTTTCATAAGCTCTTGCACCCTCAAGCTCTTATGAGGCCCATTTAGGCCCCTAGCATTCCAAAATAAACCTATCATTTATCAGAGAAATAAATTTTTCTCCTAGATTTACTCCCTTTTTTGCTGCTCACCTCAATCCATGAGTGATCAGCCTCCTGTATCCCACTAATGTGAGTACTAGAAGAGGGAAAATCAAAATTTAAATCAGGTTTTTCACCTTGAGCAAATTCTTCCCCACTAACATCAATGTTAGGTGGGAGAAACATGTCAGGGTTGTCCTGATGGAAACTATCTAATCTAGCATCTTCTTGTTGCTTAATAATATCAATGTTGCAAGTAATTTGGGTTGTATACTTACCAAGGACCACAACAGCTTTATCAGCTATATCAGCAAGCACATCATTATCTAAGCAACTAAAAGAATTCTTAAAACCAGGATTTTTCTTACCTCTAGGCACTTCCAGATTTTGGATTTGTTTCAGCTCTTGAGCTTTCTTCAGACTGTGTATCCCACTTCTCTGAATCCTGGCACTGACTCTTGTAGCAATGACAGGTCCCCACTTGCTCTTGCCATTTGGAGGGAGCTCCAAGATCTTGTCCTCCTTTCCCTTACAATCCACTGCCTCTTCAAATTGAGCCAGCAAAGGTCCAGAAATGTTCACAACAGGTCTTTTCTTAGCTACATCCAGATAGCTTTTGGCAAGTGGAGCACCTTGTTCTTTGTTAAAAGAAATTTTCTCCAACTCATTTGCAGGAGCAGGAGTAACAAGGACCGAAGCATTCCTTGTCCCTCTTGTTGTAGGGGTGGGTCTAACAGCAAGTGCAGGTGTCTTTCCTCTCTCTTGTCCTCTCCTCATTTCTTCACCCAGAAGGTCATCATCCTCAATTTCCTCCTCCTCCTCTTTATCCTGTTCAGCTTGATCATCCTCACCAGGATCACTAGGGTCATGTGGTGAGGCCATGATAGTGTCATCCTCCACTCTGAAGGTCAGCAGGAATAACTCTTGATAGAATTCAAACATTCTATCCTCAGGGATTTTTGTGGGATCTCTGACAGCAACTTGGACCCTAACTTTCTCATAGAAACTCCTGAAAATACCATGCCAGTCAACATTCAGCAAGAAACCCAAAGAGGATGTGATCTGAGCAATTACATTCCAAGAACACCACATTGGTGGCAACCCTCCAATCTCAATCCAGATTTCCTGTAGACTGTCATAGGTTGGGAGCTCTCCATTCCAGTCTCTAAACAGAATGGTCACCCCTTTTTTCTTGAGATTGATGGATGGGTATTCAACCAAATCCTGGATCTTTCTGTTGGATGGAAACCTGACCAAATACTGCTTCTCATCATAGGCTCTATTAGTCTTCCACATTTTAGCAAAGCATTTCTACAGTTCCTTGGCACTTATCTCACCCTCCTGAACAAACACCAGCCCAACATTACCAAAGTTAAGCCAATCAACATCACTCTTTTCCCCAGTCTCAATATGGTAGAATCCCAGACCACTATTTGCACTGCCCAGGTACTGGCTGAAAGGGTAGGTTTTGTACCAAGTAGGACAAACATTCATATGATGACCAGGATTTCTGCAGATGAATCAGATCTTTGGAACAGAGCACATCCCCACGAAATGACCAGGCAAACCGCAGTTGTAGCATATAGCACCAGCATATTTGGGATCTATGCGGAAAGGCTCCCCAGATTCTGAACTTTGATTTGTCTCTTCAGTTTTTCTCTGTTCAGTATTACCAGCGGGCTTCTTCTGCTTCTTCTTGCTCTTGCCTGCGCTAGCCTTCCCACTACTACCTGCCTGACTCCCACTACTTTGCATTGGTGCATGAAAAGTTGCGGGGTGTCCTGCAGGCGGGGGGATGAACTGATATGGAAACTGCGGCTGTGGCACCCAGGGACCAACCAAAGCAAAGTGCGGGTTCCATCCCCCGTACTGGGGATACATCTGCGCTCCTTGATTCATCATCGGGGGCACCGCAGCCAAGGGAACAATTGGGGTTTGGCATATATAGAGACAGGAGGATTAGATCTGGCGGGGGTCACCTGGCGAACTAGAGGAGGCGGATAAGCAGTCGGTTCAGCATCCGGCGCCGTGGGGGGGGGGATCATACGCCCGCCTTCGTTCCTTCCTCTCCCCGCACTGTATCTCCCCCCTCAGGATCCCTGTTGCCCTCCTGGGCCTGCCATCTTCTTCACAATCGCCGCGTAAGGCACTCTCCCTTCACGCCTCCCCCAAAAATCCCTCGAAAACTTGAAAAACTTTGGAGTTGGTAGCCAATCAGACCGCCCTACAGGATGACAATCATCCACCGAGAACTTTCCTGACTGGAACAAATCCTTCCGCACCCACACCAGATCAGAGAAATCCCTCCGGCGGCGACGAGCCCTAGCTGAGATGTTTTTATCCTCTCTCGCTGCCCACCGCGGAGGCGGTTTTTGAGAAAGCGTCTTCTCCTTTTGACTCACTTTTTCAATTCCCCCCTATCTATTCATTGGGCCTCGCACACATAGGTCACTGGCATGTGGGGGCCTCCTCCACGCGCCTCTGGTCGAAGAGCAGAACATTGGCGACGGGGAGGGTGGCCGGCTCCGCCGGCGAGCAGCACCATGAATCATCACGCCCTCATTGAAGGTCGGAACCTCCATGGATCCAACGCAAAACGAATCAGCCAGGGGCTCAGACTCACCACCTATGGACGGAGATCTCATGCTACATCCCTGAACAGCGCCCACCTTCTGCGCTGAATGCGAGAGCAGGATTCCGCCTCGCGGGCAGCCCAATTGAGAATTAACTCCGTCATCAAGCTCCCGAGCGTGAAAATCCTCTCTCGCTCCTCCTCGTTGACGCGCGACATTGCATGAATCACCAGACTACGCCGCGCATCGGTGACGGCCCTTGCTGCTCTCGCCGCCTCCCTCTCCAATCGGCCAAGCTCCGAAATCAATCCCGCTATCTCCAGATCTGATGCGCCTGCTCCAGTCGCGCTCATCTTCTCGCAGCCCCGCGCGCCGGGAAGAAGCCTGAATCACCCAGCCCAGTCCCTCCGCTGACGTGCTCCCAGAGCGGGAGGGCGCGTCAGATCGGCACACCACCCTCACCGATCTGTCAAGAGGCGGCGAGGCGTAGCAGCACTGGATCCGCAGCGGCGAAGGTGCGAGCGGCGGCGAGGGCGCGGGCTGCGGCAAGGGAGCGGTCTGCGGAGGGGAGAATAGTGGCGGCGAGGGAGCAAGCTGCGGCGAGGTTGCTAGCTGCGGTGAGGTTGCGAGCGGTGGCATGGAGTGGCTCACCCATTTGCTTTTATTTTCCTTTCAACCTTCAAAAAGAGAGATTACGTATGAGATTCTATCTCTAAACCGGTTCAGTAGCAACAACCATAACAACTGGGACACCAAAATTTCCCTGGCTATTAATTCTTTTTTTTGGGCTACCGTTATTTCTTCGGGTTTTTATTTTCTGTTTTCTTTTACTGTTGTCCCTGTTTCTTTTTTATTTTTGTAAATGCTCATTTTTTTCAAATTTCATGAACTTTAAATTCCCGACATTTTTCAAAGTTGATGATTTTTCCAAATTTGATGAACTTTTTTCAAAATCAATAAAAAAATTTCCAAATTGATGTATTTTTTTTCCAAATTTGATAGTTTTCTCAATTTGAGGATCTTTTCAAATCCGTTAACTTTTTAAAATTTTGTAAAAAAAATCAAAATGTGTGAAAAAAATTACTTCATGTATTTTTTTGTTTTTTTACTTTTTACATTTTTGTTATTTTTTAAAAGTCAACTGGTGAATCACGACCGGTCCAAATGCGATCGAGCGACCAAGGGGAAAACTGGTTAGGCGATCAATCGCTCACCTTCTACATGGGCCGACCCACAAGCAAGGGTGTGTGATCGCTGGTTCCTCCAAGTGGCGCTTAAGGTGGCACATCGGAGCTTCCGGGGGCCGACTACTTATTTACGTGAATCATATCGCTAATCATCTATGCCATGCTCAGTGTCTGGTCGATCGATAGGGATCGGGGCCAGGCCTCTGCTCGCCCCCTTGTCTCCGCCACTGACTATCTGCCTCGGCGATTTCTCCTCTAGTGAGAATAATGTTGCTTCTCAGCATATTTCACTGAATTAATGTTGCTTCTCGTTTGATATAATGTTGCTTCTCAACATTTTTCTCCTCTGGTGAGAATAAGCTTAGGCTAGTTAATTGAAAGTGCGTTATATCGACTAGAGGGGGGTGAATAGGCGATTTTTATGAATTCTTCACTGAGGAATTTTCTAGTGAGGAAATTCCTTAGCGAAGAACTACTTGCAGCGGAATAAGTACTCAGAAGTAAACATAACAGAATACAATCATAGTCATCATGATGAAATGAAGACAAGCACAGAGTACAGAAAGTGTAATCACAGGATAACTCGGGATGAAGACAAACAGACTGAAGAAATTGAACTGAGGAAATTGAGAAAGTCTTCAGTCAAAGTCTTCAAACACAGATATGACAAGCACACAACACAGTAATGAGGAAATGAAAGATTTGAGGAAATAGAACCAGTTGGCTTGGTGAAGACAATGATTTGGTAGACCAGTTCCAACTGTTGTCTCAGTTGTACATCTGGTTGGAGCGGCTAGGTATTTAAACCTGAGGACACACAGTCCTCACCGTATTCTCCTTGAAATAAGGTCACACAGACCTCTCCAACCACTAGTGGTAAGTCTTCAGGTGACTTCCGAACCTTCACAAACTCGGTCACTCGGCGATCCATAATTCCTCTTGGATGCTCTAGACCATGACGCCTAACCGTCTGGAAGAAGCACAGTCTTTAAAGGTAACAAGCGTCGGATCCATGCAGAATCAATCTCTTCAGTGATGCTTAATCACTTTGGGTTTGTAGGTGTTTGGGTTTGGGTTTTCCTCACTTGATGATTTTCGCTCAAAGTCCTCGGAGGATGGGATGCTCTCAAATGACAAGTGTCAGTTTCTCTCAGAGCAGCCAACCAGCTAGTATTTGTAGGGGGCGGCTATTTATAGCCTAGGGAGCAGCCCGACATGATAAGACATAAATGCCCTTCAATGATATGACCGTTAGGTGGATAAGATATTTTGGGACAGCTGGCGCGTAGCGCAGCAACAGTCGGAAATTTGAGGTTCAAATTCATTAGGCTATTATGTTCCTCACTTTGTAGGCAATCCACACTAGCGAATTCCTAACTCCTCAATCAGAACAAATTCCTCAGCGACCAGAAGAACTTCATCTCTGTCACTGAAGATATTGACTGAACTGTATGAGATTTCCAATGGCTTCACTCGAAGGGATTGGTAGGTGTAGGATTTTGAGTTGAGCCTCACATGGAAATTTTTCCTTAGTATTTCCTCGACCCCCTTTAACAGTACGGTGTTTCCTATGACTCAAGAAAGAGAAAATGAAACTACGAAAACAAAAGTCTTCACGCTTCATGTTCCTCAAATGAATACCAAGTCTTCAAGATTACACCAATTTCTTCACTTTCAAAGTCTTCAGAAATCCAAAGTCTTCAATTGAAGAACTTCATTTTTAGGGGTCGACTTTCTCTGTAAATATCAAACTCCTCATAGACTTATAGACCTGTGTACACTCATAAACACATTAGTCCCTTAACCTATAAGTCTTCAATACACCAAAATCACTAAGGAGCACTGGATGCACTTACAATCTCTCCCTTTTGGTGATTGATGACAATATAGGTTAAGTGTTCAACGGGGATAAATATATGAAGTGTAAATACTGATATTGAGGAATTTGATTGCAAGATATAGAAGAACTCCCCCTGAGGATGTGCATAGTGAGGAATTTGCTTTTGAAGCAATGCACACTTGAAGAGTTGAATCATGGAGATCTCCCCCTATATCTTGTAATTCATACATGCATTTGACATATATATATGAAGAATTTGAAATGCACGATGAAATATGGTGACTGATGTAATTCAGCATGTGTGCATTAACATTAACGAGGAATAAGCATGCAGAGGAAACAGCAAAAGTATCAGCCCACCATGGAGTTTAAGTTTACAGCTCGATCCAGCAAAGTCATCAGAAGAACGAGAGTTGTAACTTAGCAAAAAAACGCCCGTATAATAGACCCGCTTGAAGACTAACTCAAATTTCTCCCCTTTGTCATCGAATGACCAAAAGGATCGAAACTGAGGACTAATGCCCCTGAAAAATATCAAGTTGATGAAGGAGTGTCAGCGTTGTTGGGGTCGTTTGTCGTAGTAGGGCCTGCCACAGTGTCGTCCAAGTCTTCATGCTCGTCGGTGTCGCGTGATGAAGAATAGGAGTTGGCCACCAAGGAAGGAACCTTGACCTTCTTGTATTTCTTCGGTGGAGGTGCAGACCAGTCAAAGTCTTCCTTGAGACCCATTTTCTTCAGATCTTCTTCGTTGTAGACATGAGACAAAATAGTCTAGGTACGGTTGAAGGTTTCATGGAGGTAGTATTGGTTTTTCTTCACTGCATTGTGGGTAGAGGTCATGTTGTGAAGAATAGAACCAAACTGACGCTTTACCCATTTGTGATTGCGATCAACCTTCTGATGAAGACTAAGGAGAAGCTCACGATCAGTCATCACCCTGGGTGCTGTGCCTTGAGGGTTTTGCTTGGTTGTGTTGGCGGCAGAGTCATCGGTGGCAGAGTCGTCATTGGTTGAGTAGGATGCAGCCTTGCGAAATTGACCATCCAATGGACGAATGCCTTCATCTATAACAGCTGGTGCCTTACCCTTTTCATCAGCTGAGGAATAGGTCTGCTTGAGGACTTCAATTGGGGGCAAGTAGCTGCAATGATTCAGTGTATCAACTTTATAGTTGAGTGAAGACCTTGTTCTTATGAATCTCATAATCCAAGGTGCATAAGGCTTCAGCTCAAATGGTGACATAGCGACATTGGCCAGAGTCCTCATGAAGAAATCATGGAAGCTGACGGGAACGCCATGAATGATATTGAAGAGCAGATTCTTCATGATGCCAACGACTTCTTCATCATTCGAGTCGTGACCCTTGATAGGACTCAATGTCTTTGTCAGAATGCGATAGACAGTCCGAGGCACATATAGTAATTCCTTCACGAGGAATTTGGTTCGTGGGGCCTGGCCTGGCTTCAATGGCTTCATCAGAACTTGCATGTAGTGATTCGTAAGCTCAGGTTCACTGTAGACACAACGAGCAGCTTCAAGGGGAGGACTGAGTGGTAAAGCACGAAGCAATTCAGTAGCTGGTGCCGTGTAGTGAGTGTTTTCAGACATCCAGTCTAGCACCCATGAATTCACATCTTTAGAATCTCCTGTGATGTGCAACGTCACATAGAATTGAAGAATAAGTTCTTCATTCCAATCACAGATGTCAGTGCAGAAATTTAATAGTCCAGCATCGCGAAGAACACTGAGGACTGGCACGAAGCATGGCAGAGATTCTATATCCACATGAGGAATATGCTCATGATCCAAGACTTTGTCTTTGTTGAATAGCACTAAGGAATATAAATTAGCCTGGCTGGCCGTCCAGAAATGCCTCTTCCTTATGCGATCAGAGTCATAGGGGTTGTAGTCTGTGAAGAATACATGCTCGCCGAAGAAATCTTCAGCCTTGAATTTTTGCTTCCTAGAGAATGGATCCTTTGGCTTAGGCAGAGGAGTGTCAGTGAGTTGCATCACAACCTGAGGAATCGCAATCTCAGGTTCTTCGGGCTGAGGAATTTCTGGTTCCTCTTCAGTGGCAGTCTGCGTCTTCAGATGTTCAGCAGCAGCAGTTTCTTCAGCACTAGTGGCTGGAATTTCTTCACGTACAGACGAAGTGGAGTGAGTTTTGAACAGTTTGTGCAGGGGACTGAGGTATTTGCTGCAATGGTGTGAAGAGTGGAGAGTTGGGGTGCTGACTTTCCCAAAAGTCATCATTCATCACTGGTGTGGTGCAGCCAATGTCCACATCTTCATCTGCCATTTCTTCAACGCCAGCCTCTTCAGCTGTGAACTAAGGCATAGGCGAGGAAACAACTGGTGTTGAAGGGATTTGATCCGCTTCAATTTCTTCATCCATCTGCTCTGACAAAGCAGCAGAAGGATTTTCTTCATCAGATCCGCTAGGGATCATATATTCTTCATCAAAAGGGACGATTTCCTTTGATGGCATGGTTGAGAGAGGAACAACATCAATGGGATTTGCAAATGAGCTGGTCAAAGGCTTCATCTTCTTCGGAGCTGAAGAAACTGAAGTACCTGATGCTTTCCTTTTCTTCACAGTTGCACGCTCTGCAGCCTTGGTCTTCTTCACATCTGATGCAGATGGAAGGATTGGAGTTGGGGTAGGCACAGGAGGAGCAGAGGAATCTGGTTGATTTTCTTCAGGCACAACTGATGCAGTTGCCCTGACCTCTTCATTTTCTTCAGGCGCACCACTAGTGGATGCCCTGGCAATTTCTTCAGTGGCTGGAATGAAGTCATCAGCCCTGGAACTCACATTTTCTTCAGCAGCCTAAAAATCATCAGCGGTGCTGGCATGTTCTTCAGTTGGCTGAGCAGATGCTTCAGCCTGAGAAATTTCCTGTTGCGATGGAGCTGCAACATTGGAGGTGAACTTCTCAGTCAGTTTAACAAACCTGACCTTGGCTCCTTGCTAATCAGCATAGTAAGCATTGAAATCATCGCTGAGGACTTTGATTTCAGACTGAATCTTTACAAGTTCATCAGCTGTCATAGTGACAACATTGTTCTTCAAAAATTTCTCCTTCTTATATTGCGCTTTCTTGATCTGCCTAGCCTTCTCATATTTTCATTTTTCTTCTTGGATGAAAGCGGTCAGCATGTGACTTTGGCCAGGCGTCAACTTGAAATCAGGCATAGGAGTGTTTGGGTCCTTGTGCCAGAGATCAATATAGTCGAGGATCAAGCTTGGATCCAAAAGCAGTGGCACATTTGTGCCTTTGGCTCTAGCAGCCCTGACTTGCCTATCTCTGATGATCTCAGCAAATTCTTCATCATCAGCTTCGTCTTCTTCAGACGGCACTTGGAAGGTGACCTGCTTCTTCTGAGGACTAGGGCGAGGACCTCATCCAGCAGTGGCCTTTGTCTTCAGCAGAGAGGGTCCCGTTGAAGAATTGGGTGCGACTGAGGAACTAGCTGAAGCTCCTGAGGCAATAGAGATGCATGTAGTCCTTTGGCACGTGGCAAGATGCACAGGTGCTGAGGACTTTGTCGGAGCAGCTGAGGACTTGTGAGGAGCGGCTGAGGACTTTTGAGGAGCTGAGGATTTTGGAGGAGCAGGAGCAGGAGGAGGAATTGGTCTTGAGGGCTTTGAAGATTCTGGCCGTGAGGGCATTGCTGAGGAACTTGGCCTTGAGGGCACTAAAGGTGAATCACTTGGCTTACGCGCAGGCTTCTTTGCCATAAATTTCTTTGGCTTGACAGAGGCCCCAGTGGCAGCAGCAGCAGAGTCTTCATTGAATTTCCTCGCTGCTTCTCTGGCTTGTCTAGCCAACTTGGCCTGGCGCTTGGCCCATTCATCTGGATAGTCCTCACCGCGCTTGAGGCTGGTGGGATCCGCTTCTTGGCCAGGTGCCAATGGAGGTCTTGGACATGGAGGATTTAGAGCGAATTTCTTCATGTACTTTGGAGTTACATACATGTATTCCCTCCACTCTCTTGCCCATCTCCTTCTATCCTCTGGATGTGCACCTTGCGCTGATTTTTGTTCTCCTTACCAAACTTGGCCTCATCAGGAGTGCAATAGTCTTTGTATATGTCATCAGGGATCTCAAAGGCAGTGTCGATTTCAGGCCTCTTTCCTCCTTTCTGTGGCTTCTTTTCATCAGCCATTTTCTTCAGTTGAGGAATTTGAACAATCAAATTTTCTGAAGAAGTATGCAACTTTTCTTCGAGGAACGCTGCAAATGAGTTAAGTTGATGAGAACCTAGTGATTCAGCAGCGGACATGAGTACCTGTGAACAGAGTATAGTTGCGAGGAATTTGGAGAGGTCATATGCATTCTCAGAAGGTTTTTCAAAAAAGAACAAGTTTGACGAATTTGACCAGATGAGTCTTGAAGAATTTCACTAAGCGTTCTTTGTCTTAGGTTCCAGAGTTGTATAGATTGAAGATCCACACAATTGAGGAATCTTGAAGAAAAAAGATGCTTAGAGAAACGAATCAAGAACAGACGACATGTGAGGTTTTTAGTGTGTGAGGATTTGAAGAAAAACACCTTTGAAGATTTTGTAGAAAACATTCGAATCAAAGAGGGCAGTAAAACTAACTTTTAATTACCCTGGACGAAGAACACGACGAACTGTGAGATGGAGAGGTGAAGTTCGTCTGTGCAGATCTTCCACGCCCTAACTCGGCAGAGGAAGACGGCTACGGCGGCGGCGGAGTGAAGATTTCTGCGGCCGGCGCAAGTACGACGGCGACGAGGTCGAGGTAGCGAAGCTCTTCCTCACCGGCGACGATGAAGTAGCAGCGGCGCTAGGGATTGAGAAGCTCAAGCTAGAGAGGGAGGTCGAGCAGAGTAAAGGAAGTGAGGAAGGGCAGAGGGGGTATTTATAGCCACGGTGAAAAACTGTTCGCCCGAAGATTTTGGACGAGCGTGCCCCTGACCCTTCTCATTCGCATGACATGTGTCACCCACATGCTGAGAAGTGGAGATCGTGTTAGATCGTGGGTGAATAGATAAGTATATCATGGGGATGCGGAACGGTTTGAGCGGCAAAGCCGAAAATTTGGATAAGATAAGTTTTAACGTTCCATTCGCAAATTCTTCAGCTGACAAGGACACAGTGAAGATTTTGAACGAGTTTCAAATAGAACGCACATGAAGAATTTGTGAATAGATTGGGTTGAGTTTAGCATAGAGGGGGAAGGGTCCGATCACATTCACTTAGCAAAAAAAGCAACTTGAAGAATTAGCCAATGAAGAAAAACGACAGAAACAGTGAAGATTTTGCAAAGTTGAAGAATATGAACAACTGAGGAATTTCAAAAACTGAGGGAAAACTCAAATTGAAGAATTTCAACTTTGGTGGTGGCGTGACCCACCATATAAGAATGATGATTTCAGACACCGCGTACAATTGTCGTAGGGTTCTAAGAATCAAATTCTTCATTAATTTCTTCACACTTAGAGAGTTATTCTTCATTGATTAAAGAAAAATGTTTCTTCATGTGTTACACATCTAAGTCATCAATTTTGCATAAGTGTTAGGATGAGTGTCCTTTTCAAAGAACATTCAAAGATTCTAGGATATTTAGCTCACACCGCAACTTGCTAAATCTCTTCTCATCCAAGGGCTTTGTGAAGATATCGGCTAGTTGTTCTTCAGTCTTCACATGCTCAATAGAAATGTCGCCCTTCAACACATGATCACGAAGAAAATGATGGCGAATCTAAATGTGCTTTGTCTTCGAGTGCTGAACTGGGTTGTGAGCAATCTTGATGGCACTCTCATTGTCACAGAGGAGAGGCACATTCTCACGTTGACGCCGTAGTCCTTGAGAGTTTGCTTCATCCGTAGCAGTTGAGCACAGCAAGAACCAGCAGCAATGTACTTAGCTTCAGCAGTAGACAGTGATACGCAGTTTTGTTTCTTCGAGGACCAACAAACCAAGGATCGTCCGAGGAAACAACATGTACCAGATGTTAACTTGCGGTCCACACGATCACCAGCATAGTCAGAGTCAGAATATCCAATGAGATCAAAAGCCGAGCCCTTGGGGTACCATAATCCAAGTGTTGGTGTGTGAGCTAGATATCGAAGAATATGCTTCACAGCCTTATGGTGTGATTCCTTCGGTGTAGCTTGAAATCAGGCACACATGCAAACACTAAGCATTATATCTGGCCTAGATGCACATAAGTACAACAAAGAACCAATCATGGAGCGGTATACCTTATGATCGAAGTCAATACCATTTTCATCAGTGCACAGATGGCCATTTGTGGGCATAGGAATTTTGACGCCTTTGCAATCTTGCATGCCGAATTTCCTCAGTACATCCTTGAGGTATTTCTCCTGAGATATGAATATGCCATTGCGCTGTTGACGAATTTGAAGACCTAAGAAGAATTTTAACTCTCCCGTTATAGACATTTGATATTCTTCACTCATCATATAGGCAAATTCATCACTATAACGTTGGTCAGTACAACCAAAGATAATATCATCAACATATATTTGGCACACAACAGTTCACCATCATAAGATTTAGTGAAAAGAGTAGGGTCGAGTGAACCGGGTTTGAAGCTTTTCTTCATGAGGAATTCCTTCAAAGTATCATACCACGCCCGAGGGGCCTGCTTGAGGCCATAGAGGGCCTTGTTGAGTCTGAAGACTTTGTCAGGATTCTTTGGATCTTCAAAACCAGGGGGTTGAGCAACATATACTTCTTCCTCAAGCTTACCATTGAGGAATGCACTTTTCACATCCATTTGATATAAAGTAATATCATGATGGTTAGCATAAGCAAGTAATATGCGAATAGCCTCAAGTCTAGCAACAGGTGCAAAAGTTTCATCGGAATCAATTCCTTCAACATGTGTGTAGCCTTGAGCTACAAGCCGTGCCTTATTCCTCACCACAAGGCCATTTTCATCTTGCTTGTTGCGGTAGATCCACTTTGTGCCAATGATATTGTGCTTGCGAGGATCTGGACGTTTGACCAGTTCCCAGACGTTGTTGAGCTCGAACTGATGTAATTCTTCTTGCATGGCCTGAATCCACTCAGGCTCCAGAAATGCTTCATCTACCTTAGTGGGCTCTGTGATAGAGACAAAAACATAGTGCCCACAAAAGTTAGACAAAGCTTTTGAGCATGTGAGAGGACCTGGTGCTTCAATGTCACCGATGATCTTTTCAACTTGCACTTCTTTTGCAACGCGAGGATGAGCTAGTTGCCGTCGAGGAATTTGATCAGCATTTTCTTCAGCACCATTTTCTTCAGCATTTTCTTCAGGTGCATTAGCTCGACGTTCTTCATGTTCTGGAATGAATTCTTCACCAGATTCTTCGGTAGGAATGACATCCTCAGTAGCCTTGAACTTGATAGTTTCCTCAGGTGCTGGTTCATCTATCACAGAAGGTAGGTGCTCTCTTTGCGAGCCATTAGTTTCATCGAACCGCACATCTACAGTTTCAACAACCTTGTGAAGAATGTTGTTGAAGACTCTGTAGGTGTGCGAGTCCTTTCCGTAACCAAGCATAAAACCTTCATGTGCTTTCGGTGCAAATTTTGAGTTGTGATGAGGATCTCTAATCCAGCATTTAGCACCGAAGACTTTGAAATAACTCACATTGAGTTTCTTGTCAGTGAGGAGTTCATATGCAGTTTTCTTGAAGAATTTGTGAAGATATACTCTGTTGATGATGTGGCGTGTAGTATCAATTGCATCAATCCAGAAACGACGAGGCGTTTTGTATTCATCAAGCATAGTGCGAGCCATCTCAGCAAGAGTCATGTTCTTGCGCTCCACGACGCCATTCTACTGACGAGTATAAGGAGCAGATAATTCATGAGTAATACCAAGTTCGTCAAGATAGTCATCAAGACCATAATTCTTAAACTCAGTTCCATTGTCACTTCTGATGTGCTTGATCTTCACACCAAAGTTGGTTGAAGCCCTCGAGGAAAATCGTTTGAAGACTTCCTACACTTCATGTTTGTAAGTAACAAGGTGTACCCATGTGTAACGAGAGTAATCATCAACAATGGCAAAGCCATATTGAGATGCTTCATTTGAAATGGCGGAATAATGGTTAGGACCGAAGAGATCCATGTGAAGCAATTCAAATGGACGAGTAGTGGTCATGATAGTCTTTGTTGGATGCTTGGCCTTGGTCATCTTTCCAGCTTCACAAGCTCCGCATAAGTGATCCTTGAGGAATTTGACATTCTCAATGCCAATGACATGCTTCTTCTTCGCAAGCGTGTGCAAATTCCTCATGCCTGCATGACCAAGTCGTCGATGCCATAGCCAGCCTTCTGAAGCTTTTGCAAGTAGGCACACGGCTGGTTGCGGTCCTGTAGAGAAATCAACAATATACAAGTCTCCTCTCCTAAAGCCTTCGAAGACTTTGGAATTGTCAGCTTCCATAACCACAACACATCGATACTTGCCAAAGAAAACAACCATATCGAGATCGCAAAGCATTGAGACAGACATGAGGTTGTATCCTAAGGACTCGACAAGCATGACTTTGTCCATGTGTCGATCCTTTGTAATCGCAACCTTACCTAGACCCAATACCTGACTTTTGCCTTTGTCAGGAAGATGATA
This sequence comes from Aegilops umbellulata, assembly GCA_032464435.1. Lineage (NCBI taxonomy): Eukaryota > Viridiplantae > Streptophyta > Magnoliopsida > Poales > Poaceae > Aegilops > Aegilops umbellulata. Next base: position 55,128,876 of record CP136058.1, read on the forward strand.
TGCTTCAGATGTGATGGAGATAAGGGAGCATCCATCAATAGATTCTTGTCACCAGTCATGTGATTTGTACATCCACTATCGAGGACCCACTCAGTGGCTTTGGGTTGATCATCCTGCAGATGAATTAGTGCAGCTTATGAACTTCATATACTTCATCAGTGAAGAATATGACATCACAATTCATCAGATCAATTTCATCAAGTAGTAGAACAGATAAAGCAATATGAGGACGTGAGAAATGAAAGTTCATTTCTTCATGATTAGCCTGCGTCCTTTCAGGCAACTTTCAGGTCTCCAGCAAATTCTTCAGACGTTTGAGCATGTCTGGAGACCTGGCCCTGCAGAAGAGATTAGTTCTTTTTCTTCACCACCCACATCTGAAGGGGTGGCAAAGAGTTCATCACTCTGCGAGCTCCATACGAGAAAGGTGGCATAGAAGCCAATCCATTTTGTTTCACATAAGAGGAGTTAGGATAAGCATATGAATAAGCAGAGAAATTCTTCGAGGACTTATGAACATAATGGTTAGAAGAATAATGCTCGTATTCATAGCCCTTAGCTCTTCCCTACGAAACAGAGTTGTTAGCACGATGATGTTCATATGAGGACTTTGATCCATATGAAGAATTTGGTCCATATGAAGAATTTGATCTGGGGTTCCTATTCTTCACAGGTGGTGTCATGAGGACATTCACTTGAAGACTTTCAAGGCACCTTTTGGGAACCCAGATTTTCTTCATAGGGGAATCGTTCCTGCAGTTAGTGCCAACATATCTAGCAAATACTTCACCATTCTGATTTTTGAACAGTTTATAGTTGGAGTCAAATGACTCATCAGAAGAATGAAGAGATTCACATGTAAAGCCAGATAGATTAGATGGATCAACTGGAGGTCCCTTCGCAGCAACCCATGAGGTTTCGGGGTACTGCTCAGGCTTCCAATATGTACCATCAGCATTGAGTTTCCTCTCAAAGTCAATACCCTCTTTCCTAGGGTTCCTGTTGAGGATCTTCTTTTTAAGCACATAACAAAGAGTCTGATGCCCTTTGAGGCTTTTGTACATGCCTGACATGTACAATTCCTTCAGCCCTGCATCGTCAGTGATACTAGCAATGTCCTCAGATGAGGAATTAGTGATAGCAGAGGCAGGTGAAGAATTTGTAACATTAGAAGCATTTGAACATTCAGGTGAAGAATTAGCAGATTCACGTTCAATGCATTTCAAACATGGAGGAACAAATTCTTCCTGAGCAGCGCTGATTTGTTGAGCTAGCAATGAATCGCGCTCCTTCTGAAGATCTTCATAACTCACTCTTAGCTTCTCAAGATCTTGCTTTCTTTGAAGAAATTCATAAGAAAGCTTCTCATGATCAGATAAGAGAGTGTTATGATGCCCTTGAAGGTTGTCGAACCTAGTCTGAAGTCTCTGAAGATTTTCAGTCAAGGCTTTAGTGCGATCCATTTCTTCACCCAATATATCATCACTTTTGTCTAGCATGTTTTGAACCTTTTCAAAAGCCTTTTGTTGTTTCACAGCAATCTTAGCAAGTTTAGAGTAGCTGGGCTTAAGATTTTCATCAGATTCATCCTCACTAGATTCAGAGGAGGTATATTTAAGTACCTTGGCACCTTTTGCCATGAAGCAATAGGTGGGAGCGTAGTCATCATTGCCTTCATCAACCTTGTTGGTGAGGTCATTTTCTTCAGAGTTGAAGATAGACTTGCTGACGGATGCAGTAGCGAGGTCTAGGCTCGCCACACCAGACTCGGACTCCTCAGAAGCCTCCTCTTCCTCATTTTCTTCAGATTCAGCCTCAGAGTCCATTTCCTTGCCAAAGAATGCCCGAGCCTTCTTGGAGCTGCTCTTCTTGTGAGATGAAGACTTTGAGGATTTTGATGATGAAGATTTTTAGGATTTCTTCTTTTTCTTCGCATCATCAGAACTTTAATACTTGTATTTCTTCTTCTTTGATTCCTTTTCCCACTGAGAACAATCTTGAATGTAGTGTCCAGGTTTCTTGCACTTGTGACAAAGCCTCTTCTTGTAGTCACTGGATGAGGAATCATTGCTCCTTGAGGGTCTTCCAAAGCGACCACGTCTTGAGAACTTCTGGAATTTCTTCACGAGTAGTGCTAGCTCATGACTCAGTTCTTCAGGGTCACCAAGGCTGCTACCAGAGTCTTCATCTTCGGACTCAGATACTGCCTTGGCCTTCAGTGCACGTGATCTGCCATAGCTCGAACCATAGAGATCTCTCTTTTCAGCAAGCTGAAACTCATGAGTATTTAGCCTCCCGAGGATATCAGCGGGATCAAGTGACTTGTAATCAGCACATTCTTGTATCATCAATGCGAGAGTATCAAATGAGGAATCAAGCGATCTCAGCAATTTCTTCACCACCTCATGGTCGGTGATGTCAGTGGCACCAAGTGCTTGAAGCTCATTTGAGATGTCAGTGAGGTGATCGAAGGTTTGCTGAACATTTTCATTGTCGAGTCTTTTGAAGCGGTTGAAGAGACTGCGAAGAACATCAACTCGAGAGTCACGCTGTGTTGAGACTCCTTCATTGACTTTGGACAACCTATCCTAGATAAGCTTAGCAGTTTCCAAAGCACGCACTCTTCCATACTGTCCTTTGCTCAGATGGCCACAAATGACATTCTTCGCTTGAGAATCGAGTTGCTTGAATCACTTCACATCGGTAGCGTTCAGTGAGGGTGAGACAGAGGGAACACCATTTTCCACAACATACCAGAGATCGTTATCAATTGCCTCAAGATGCATTCGCATCTTATTCTTCCAGTAGGGGTAGTCCGTCCCATCGAAAGTAGGACACCCAGCAGAGACCTTGATCATACCTGCGGTTGACATAACTAAAACTCCAGGCGGTTAAACCAAAATCACACGGAACAAGGGAGTACCTTGCTCTGATACCAATTGAAAGTGCGTTATATCGACTAGAGGGGGGTGAATAGGCGATTTTTATGAATTCTTCACTGAGGAATTTGCTAGTGAGGAAATTCCTTAGCGAAGAACTACTTGCAGCAGAATAAGTACTCAGAAGTAAACATAACAGAAGACAAGCATAGTCATCATGATGAAATGAAGACAAGCACAGAGTACAGAAAGCGTATTCACGGGATAACTCAGGATGAAGACAAACAGACTGAAGAAATTGAACTGAGGAAATTTAGAAAGTCTTCAGTCAAAGTCTTCAAACACATATATGACAAGCACACAACACAGTAATGAGGAAATGAAAGATTTGAGGAAATAGAACCAGTTGGCTTGGTGAAGACAATGATTTGGTAGACCAGTTCCAACTGTTGTCTCAGTTGTACATCTGGTTGGAGCGGCTAGGTATTTAAACCTGACGACACACAGTCCTCACCATATTCTCCTTGAACTAAGGTCACACAGACCTCGTCCAACCACTCGTGGTAAGTCTTCAGGTGACTTCCGAACCTTCACAAACTCGGTCACTCAGCAATCCACAATTCCTCTTGGATGCTCTAGACCATGACGCCTAACCGTCTGGAAGAAGCACAGTCTTCAAAGGTAACAAGCGTCGGATCCACACAGGATCAATCTCTTCAGTGATGCTCAATCACTTTGGGTTTGTAGGTGTTTGGGTTTGGGTTTTCCTCACTTGATGATTTTCGCTCAAAGTCCTCGAAGGATGGGATGCTCTCAAATGACAGGTGTCAGTTTCTCTCAGAGCAACCAACCAGCTAGTGGTTGTAGGGGGGCGGCTATTTATAGCCTAGGGAGCAGCCCGGCATGATAAGACATAAATGCCCTTCAATGATATGACCGTTAGGTGGATAAGATATTTTGGGACAGCTGGCGTGTAGCACAGCAACGGTCGGAAATTTGAGGTTCAAATTCCTCGGGGCTATCATGTTCCTCACTTTGTAGGCAATCCGCACTGGCGAATTCCTAATTCCTCAGTCAGAACAAATTCCTCAGCGACTAGAAGAACTTCGTCTCTGTCACTGAACAAATTGACTGAATTGTATGAGATTTCCAATGGCTTCACTCAAAGGGATTGGTAGGTGTAGGATTTTGAGTTGAGCATCACATGGAAATTTTTCCTTAGTATTTCCTCGACCCCCTTTAACAGTACGGTGTTTCCTATGACTCAAGAAAGATAAAATGAAACTACGAAAACAAAAATCTTCATGCTTCATGTTCCTCAAATGAATACCAAGTCTTCAAGATTACACCAATTTCTTCACTTTCAAAGTCTTCAGAAAGTCTTTAGAAATCCAAAGTCTTCAGTTGAAGAACTTCATTTTTAGGGGTCGATTTTCTCTGTAAATATCAAACTCCTCATAGACTTATAGACCTGTGTACACTCATAAACACATTAGTATCTTAACCTATAAGTCTTCAATACACCAAAATCACTAAGGGGCACTAGATGCACTTACATTAATTAACATATGTATTTGTATAGCCAGCAATTGGCTATGCTATTAGCCATGCTTAGGTTAGTTAACAAATATTTATATCGCGTCGTCGTGCACTCCTGGGAATTAAGCATGCATCCATGATTACTAGAAGTTAATCTCCTCCTCAAGAGGTTGTCTTTCCTACTCCTCAAGAAAAGTCTCCTTCCTCCTCTAGCCGCCGTTGCCGCTAATCTGCCCCACCTCCGATGGCCTTTGGGCCATGGAGGTGTGGAGGATCTTGCCCTCCTACCGCCGATGGAAGGGATCACGTTCTTGTCTTTATTAGGTTGAACGTCTTGGTTGGGGTTGTGAGATGGTAGCGATGTCCCATAGTAGGAATAACGTCTTCCACGTCCCGATGGTGCGATTAGCCTCATCGGAGGATGTGTGGAGGTGTGTCTCCATCGGATCTCATGGGATTCGGTCAGTGCTGGTTTTTGGTGGATCTATTATGATTCAGTGTTTGTTCGTCTTCATTCGTTTGGTTACAGGTTTTTTAGAGGAAAAAGGCTCGAGCCCCAGCTCCATTGCATTTAACAATGAAACCAAAGATTCCGTACAAAGATTCTTTAATTCTGATACAAGCACGCAGGGAGATGCTCTAGCGCCCCATAGTAGAAACGAACTAAAATAAAAGACAACCTGCTCCTTACAGAGGCAGCAAAACACCACTACAGGGAAGAAACTGCATGTAATACAGTGAAGCCGCGCATCCTCCCGTAGTGAAGTGTGCCTCTCCTCTGTAGATCAGCACGCGAAAGCACCAAGGCTAGAGCACCAAGCTAGGTCTAGCAGGGGTCTGGCCACAGCACCAACAGAGGGTCTCTTGCTAGTTGCTCCATTTTTCTCACCAACTCCGCTACTTTTTTTCCTTTTTGGGAGGGTCTGAGCAATAGAACTTCCTAGGTAGCCAAAAGGGAGGTTGTTTTCCTCCAGAGCACCTGCATACCAGACCAACCAGCATGGTTGAAACAAATGTCATTTCGATGTTTCCAGAGAGCCCATAAAGTTGCAGCATAGAGCATAATATCAACAGTCCTGGCTACATTTCCACTCCACCAGTGCATGAGCGACCGTAGGTCAAGCTCAATATTACATCTAGTGATATCTAGGATGATTCTCCAGCATTCCATTGAGACAACACAATCAAAAAACAAATGATGACCACTCTCAAGTTCAACACAAAAGAGTCAGGAAGCATCAGGAACGCTCTGTCTCTTAAGTAAACTATCTCTGGTTAAAACTTTATTCTTAGCAACCAGGTAGAGAAAAATTTGAACCCTAGGAGGAATTTAATCTTCCAAATATTATGAATACTATCAGAGCAAAAAGCCTCAAAAATTAATAATATTGTATATACTTGAAAGTATAAAGACCTTTAGCCTCATAATTCCACACAATGGAATCATCTAGCTTAGTAAGAGTCAAAGCTTTTACTATTAAACAGGTCATTCCACTCAGTCATCGTGTCAGGGGAAAAACATCTTCTAAAAGTAATTTTCAGGCAAGTACCATCCCAAACTTTGTGGATGGTAACATTATGTCCATTGGCAATGTTATAGAGATTCCAGAACTGGGTAGCTAAATGTGCATTGCCTATCCAATGGTCCTCCCAAAATATGGTGCTCAAGCCATTGCCAACTTTCCAAGAATATTCAATTTTGCAGCCCACAGGACACTCTTCCAGAAAAGAGAAGTCCCAACCATTCAGCGACTAAACATATTAGGGCTCTTATTGTTATACTTGGAGTCTATTGTATTTTTCCAAAATTTTCCTTTCTCTATAGGATATGTCTTAACCCAAGTAGTGAGCATACATAAATTAAAATCAGCTAGGTTAGTAGCCCCTAGGCCCCCAAACTTCCTCTTTAGAGTAATAGCCCTCCCCCCACCCCCACAAAGAAGGCAGATGGTATTTATGATGGCCATCATAATTGTCCCAAAAGCAGTGAGCCATTTGGGAATTTATGAGGGTAATGGCCCATTTGGGAAATTTGATAATCCCCATAAGATATGTAGGTATGCTGGCCAAGCAAGCTTGGACCAACATTAATCTTTTCCCAGAGGAGAGAAGCCTACCTCTCCACCCAACACCTCTTTTGATAATCTTATCAACAACTGGCTGGAGATCCTCTCTCCTTAATTTATTGTAATGCAAGGGATCCCCCAAATGTTTTCTGGGGAAGAACCCCAGCTTACACCCCAAAATCTACGCAAAAATCTGAGCCTCATCACTATCTATGTTAATAAGGACCAGGTCACTTTCATGAAAATTAATTCTCATACCAAAAATTTGCTCAAAACAGGATAATAACCATTTGAGGACCAGATCCTCTCTCCTTAATTTGCTAAACAAATCCGAGCCTCATCCCTATCTTTTGGTTACAGCTTTGTGTTGGTGAACGTAGTAATTTCAAAAAAAATCCTACGCACACGCAAGATCATGGTGATGCATAGCAACGAGAGGGGAGAGTGTTGTCCACGTACCCTCGTAGACCGAAAGTGGAAGCGTTATGACAACTCGGTTGATGTAGTCGTTCGTCTTCACGATTGACCGATCCTAGTACCGAAAGTACGGCACCTCCGCGATCTGCACACGTTCGGCTCAGTGACGTCTCATGAACTCTCGATCCAGTTGAGTGTCGAGGGAGAGCTTCGTCAGCACGATGGCATGATGACGGTGATGATGAAGCTACCGACGCAGGGCTTCGCCTAAGCACTACAGCGATATAACCGAGGTGGATTATGGTGGAGGGGGGCACCGCACACGGCTAAGAGATCAATGATCAACTTGTGTGTCTTGGGGTCCCCCCTGCCCCCGTATATAAAGGAGGAGGGGAGAGGCAGCCGGCCTAGAGAGGAGGCGCACCCAAGGGGGGCAATCCTACTCCAAGTAGGTTTGCCCCCCCCCCCCTTTCCTATTCCTACTAGGAGAAGGAGGAAGGAGGAGGAGAGAAGAAGGAAAGGGGGGTCGGCCCCCCAAACCCTAAACCAATTCGGTTTGGGCCTAGGGGGACGCGCCCCACCACTTGCCCGCTGCCCTCTTTCTCCACTAGGGCCCATTAAGGCCCATTGACTCCCCGGGGGGTTCCGGTAACCCCCCGGTACTCCGATATATGCCCGATCTCATCCGAAACCATTCCGCTGTCCAAACATAACCTTCCAATATATCAATCTTCATGTCTCGACCAGTTCGAGACTCCTCGTCATGTCTGTGATCACATCCGGGACTCCGAACTACCTTCAGTACATCAAAACACATAAACTCATAATATCGATTGTCACCGAACGTTAAGCGTGCGGACCCTACGGGTTCGAGAACTATGTAGACATGACCGAGACACATCCCCGATCAATAACCAATAGCAGAACCTGGATGCTCATATTGACTCCTACATATTCTACGAAGATCTTTATCGGTCAAACCGCATAACAACATACGTTGTTCCCTTTGTCATCGGTATGTTACTTGCCCGAGATTCGATTGTCGGTATCCTCATACCTAGTTCAATCTCGTTACCGGCAAGTCTCTTTACTCGTTCCGTAATCCATCATCCCGCAACTAACTCATTAGTTGTCGATGTTCTGGGAACGGGGGTCCCTAGACTTGCCTGCCTGCGGCCTGCGGCGTGGCTCAAAAGGGGGCCCAACACGGCCCATCTTCATCAACATAAGACCCAAGACCCTCGCGAGGGGCCAAGCCTCGCGGGGCAGGCGGCACGGCGCTTCCTCAGGCGCGGCCTCGTCAGGCTGGCTCACGAGGAGGCGGAGAGATCAAGGCGGGGTACCTCGCGAGGTGTCCATGACGCAAGCCATGACGACCAAGGGTGCTAGGCGGGCGCCAGTCCGCGCAGTGTCTCCCTTTCCTCTTTGGTGCAAAGGGGGCAAGCGCAGGCGAGAGGATCAAGCAAAGGCACCCATTTCGGTGCAACGAGACCAAGACCAGTCCAACGGTGGGAAGGAGGTCATCGTGGAGCCCAGAACGGCATCACCACAGGGCCTTTGGCAGGCGAGGACCAACTTTAGTCAGGATAAGTGTACCAGATGTTCCCCTTCGAATTTGCCAATTGTTGGCGCCCTTCTCGCTCAATATTTGGGAAGAGGCTCAGGGCCTTTGCCTATAAATAGGACTAGTCACCCCCAGGGTAGAAGGATCGAGCCATCTAGCAATCGCATCAGGGGGAAGCCAGTAGAGAGACTCAGGCAGCAGAGAGTAAGAGAGAAGGGCGGCTGAACTCCTCCCAGCAGTTCATCCCCCTAGCCAAGAACAGACCCTTGCGAGGTTGTTCTTCCTTGTATTGTTCATCATCATCATCCCAAGAGGCAATCCACCCACCACAAACTAGAGTAGGGTATTACACCACAATGGTGGCCCGAACTAGTATAAACTCTGTGTCTCTTCTGTTGTTCTTTCAGTAGTTAGATCTTTACGAGACGGAGAGGTAGAGGGCAGAATCTCCGCGCGCACCCCAGAGTTCGAACCTTAAGGGTCTGCCGGAACCCGAAATCCGACATTTGGCGCGCCAGGTAGGGGTGCGCCGGAATTTGTCTTCCACCGCTCCGCTCTCCGCCGACCATCGCGTCCATGTCTGACGCTCGTCGGGCCCGCGTCGAGCGCCGGGCCGTCATCGCTTCCCGCGTCACCCAGACGGCTCCCGTCGGTGGGCGTCCTGGTCGTTCCCCGTCGCCCGCCGTCAACACCGCCATCGGCCCGGCGGGGAACGAACAGCAAGCGCCACCCCAGCATCTGCCTGTGCGACGAGGTGACCGCACCGCTACATCAACACCTCCGGTCGTCGCGGCCCTCCTGGGCGGCTCGCAAGCGCCGCCCACAAGTCGCCACGTCAAGCCGTTTTGTCTGCCGGGTCAGCGTTGTTTCCGCACGGCAGGGGGCTCCCTCGGACCAGGTGGCACGCGAGGTCGGTCTGACCTTCAACTTGGAGGACCACCCCGCAAACTTGGCTGGCTCGGGCGCGCTCCCCACGTTGTGCACCCCCACCATCTGCCAGGTAGCCGTCACCAGAACCCTCGTCGACGGTGGCGCGGGCCTTAGCGTGCTTTCGGTCGAGACCTTCAATCTCCTCTGCATACCCCTGGAACGGCTGCAATCCAGTCGGTCTTTCTCGGGCGTTGGGGGCGGGTCATCCAGCTCCTTGGAACAGATCCGGCTCCCAGTAACCTTCGGCACCTACGACAACTTCCGCACGGAGATGGTCGACTTCGAAATCGCCCCCATCGGCCTCCCTTACAACGCCATCCTTGGTTACCCAGCGCTAACCCAGTTCACGGCCGCCACGCACCCGGCGTATAACCTCATGAAGATGCCCGGAAGCAGCGGTGTCCTCACCGTGCACGGGGACACCAGGGACGCCCTGCGGGTACTCAAGCTCGCCTTCAAGACGGCGGCATCGGCACATCCCGCCGACGCAGGGACCCCCGAGCCCAAGGGGGCTGCGCCGGCCAAGAAGAAGCAGTTGTTCACCCAGGACAAGGCACAAACCAAGCAGATACCTGTCGACGAGGACGAGTCCTCCAGTGCCACTTTCACCATAGGCGCCAACCTCGAGCCTGAGCAGGAGGAGGCCCTGATCAGGTTCCTGCGCGCAAATAAGAAGGTATTCGCTTGGGAGCCTGATCAGTTGGCAGGGATCCCCCGGAGCGTCATCGAGCATCACCTCAACGTGTGCCCAAATGTGCGCCCCATGAAGCAGAAAGCCAGGCGGCAGTCCGCAGAGAAGCAGGCCTTCATCGTCCAAGAAACCCGCAAGTTAGAGGCCGCTGGGGTCATTCGCGAGGTCCGATACCCGGATTGGTTGGCCAACCCTGTCGTTATGCCCAAGAAGGGAGGAAAGGAGTGCATGTGTGTCGACTTCACCAACCTCAACAAGGCATGCCCGCAAGATCCGTTCCCGCTCCCCCGCATCGACCAGATCGTCGATTCCACTGCGGAGTGCGACCTGCTCTGCTTCCTGGACGCTTTCTCTGGGTATCACCAGATCAAGATGTTGGAAATATGCCCTAGAGGCAATAATAAAAGCATTATTATTATATTTCCTTATTCATGATAATTGTCTTTATTCATGCTATAATTGTGTTATCCGGAAATCGTAATACATGTGTGAATAATAGACACCAACATGTCCCTAGTAAGCCTCTAGTTGACTAGCTCGTTGATCAACAGATAGTCATAGTTTCCTGACTATGGACATTGGATGTCATTGATAACGAGATCACATCATTAGGAGAATGATGTGATGGACAAGACCCAATCCTAAACATAGCACAAGATCGTATAGTTCGTTTGCTAGAGTCTTCCAATGTCAAGTATCCTTTCCTTAGACCATGAGATCGTGTAACTCCCGGATACCGTAGGAGTGCTTTGGGTATACCAAACGTCACAACGTAACTGAGTGACTATAAAGGTAGACTACGGGTATCTCCGAAAGTGTCTGTTGGGTTGACACGGATCGAGACTGGGATTTGTCACTCCGCTTAACGGAGAGGTATCACCGGGCCCACTCGGTAATGCATCATCATAATGAGCTCAATGTGATCAAAGTGTTTTGATCACGGGATCATGCATTACGGTACGAGTAAAGTGACTTGCCGGTAACGAGATTGAACGAGGTATTGGGATACCGACGATCGAATCTCGGGCAAGTAAAATACCGATTGACAAAGGGAATTGTATACGGGATTAATTGAATCCTCGACATCGTGGTTCATCCGATGAGATCATCGTGGAGCATGTGGGAGCCAACATGGGTATCCAGATCCCGTTGTTGGTTATTGCCCGAGAGCCGTCTCGGTCATGTCTGCCTGTCTCCCGAACCCGTAGGGTCTACACACTTAAGGTTCGGTGACGCTAGGGTTGTGAAGATATGTATATGCAGTAACCCGAATGTTGTTCGGAGTCCCGGATGAGATCCCGGACGTCACGAGGAGTTTCGGAATAGTCTGGAGGTAAAGAATTATATATAGGAAGTGTTGTTTCGGCCATCGGGAGTGATCTGGGGGGTCACTGGTATTGTACCGGGACCACCAGATGGGTCCCGGGGGTCCACCGGGTGGGGCCACCCATCCCGGAGGGCCCCATTGGCTAAAGTGGGAGGGGGACCAGCCCTTAGTGGGCTGGTGCGCCCCCCAAGGCCCACCCCCTGCGCCTAGGGTTGGAACCCTAGGGTGGGGGGCGCCCACTTGCCTTGGGGGGCACTCCACCCCCCTTGGCCGCCGCCCCCTTGGAGATTGGATCTCCCAAGGGCCGGCGCCCCCCCCCCCCAGGGGGCCTATATAAAGGGGGGGAGGGAGGGGCAGCCGCACCCTTGACCCCTGTCGCCTCCCTCTCCCCTGTCACATCTCTCCCTCTCGCGCAGACGCTTGGCGAAGCCCTGCTGCACGTGACAACTGCATCCACCACCACGCCGTCGTGCTGCTGGATCTCCATCAACCTCTCCTTCCCCCTTGCTGGATCGAGAAGGAGGAGACGTCATCCGCTCCGTACGTGTGTTGAACGCGGAGGTGCCGTCCGTTCGGTGCTAGGATCTCCGGTGATTTGGATCACGTCGTGTACGACTACCTCATCCCCGTTCTCTGAACGCTTCCGCTCGCGATCTACAAAGGTATGTAGATGCATCTGACCACTCGTTGCTAGATGAACTCATAGATGGATCTTGGTGAAACCGTAGGAAAATTTTTGTTTTCTGCAACGTTCCCCAACAGTGGTATCAGAGCTAGGTCTATGCGTAGTTCTTCTTGCGCGAGTAGAACACAATTTGTTGTGGGCGTAGATTTGTCAACTTTCTTGCTGCTACTAGTCTTATCTTGCTTCAGCGGTATTGTGGGATGAAGCGGCCCGGACCAACCTTACACGTGCGCTTACGTGAGACCGGTTCCACCGACTAACATGCACTAGTTGCATAAGGTGGCTGGCGGGTGTCTGTCTCTCCCACTTTAGTTGGAGCGGATTCGATGAAAAGGGTCCTTATGAAGGGTAAATAGAAGTTGACAAATCACGTTGTGGCTTTCACGTAGGTAAGAAAACGTTCTTGCTAGAACCCTAATTCAGCCACGTAAAACTTGCAACAACAATTAGAGGACGTCTAACTTGTTTTTGCAGCAAGTGCTTTATGATATGATATGGCCAAAGTTGTGATGAATGATGAATGATCTATATGTGATGTATGAGATGTTCATGCTATTGTAATAGGAATCACGACTTGCATGTCGATGAGTATGACAACCGGCAGGAGCCATAGGAGTTGTCTTTATTTTTGTATGACCTGCGTGTCATTGAGAAACGCCATGTAAATTACTTTACTTTATTGCTAAACGCGTTAGCCATAGTAGTAGAAGTAATAGTTGGCGAGCAACTTCATGGAGACACGATGATGGAGATCATGATGATGGAGATCATGGTGTCAAGCCGGTGACAAAGATGATCATGGAGCCCCAAGATGGAGATCAAAGGAGCTATGTGATATTGGCCATATCATGTCACGTTTATTATTTGATTGCATGTGATGTTCATCATGTTTTGCATCTTGTTTACTTAGAACGACGGTAGTAAATAAGATGATCCCTCATAATAATTTCAAGAAGTGTTCCCCCTAACTAAGCACCGTTGCGACAGTTCGTTGTTTCAAAGCACCACGTGATGATCGGGTGTGATAGATTCCAACGTTCACATACAACGGGTGTAAGATAGATTTACACATGCAAACACTTAGGTTGACTTGACGAGCCTAGCATGTACAGACATGGCCTCGGAACACAGAAGACCGAAAGGTCAAGCATGAGTCGTATAGAAGATACGATCAACATGAAGATGTTCACCGATGTTGACTAGTCCGTCTCACGTGATGATCGGACACGGCCTAGTTGACTCGGATCATGTTATACTTAGATGACTAGAAGAGGGATGTCTATCTAAGTGGGAGTTCATTAAATAATTTGATTAGATGAACTTTATTATCATGAACTTAGTCTAAAATATTTACAATATGTCTTGTAGATCAAATGGCCAACGTAGTCCTCAACTTCAACGCGTTCCTAGAGAAAACCAAGCTGAAAGACGATGGCAGCAACTATACGGACTGGGTCCGGAACCTGAGGATCATCCTCATAGCTGCCAAGAAAGATTATGTCCTACGGGCACCACTGGGTGACGCACCTGTTCTCCCTGCAGAACAAGACGTTATGAACGCTTGGCAGGCACGTACCGATGACTACTCCCTCGTTCAGTGCGGCATGCTTTACAGTTTAGAGCTGGGGCTCCAAAAGCGTTTTGAGAGACACGGAGCATATGAGATGTTCGAAGAGCTGAAAATGGTTTTCCAAGCTCATGCCCGGGTCGAGAGATATGAAGTCTCCGACAAATTCTTCAGCTGTAAGATGGAGGAAAATAGTTCTGTCAGTGAGCACATACTCACTATGTCAGGGTTACATAACCGCTTGACTCAGCTGGGAGTTAATCTCCAGGACGATGCGGTCATTGATAGAATCCTCCAGTCGCTTCCACCAAGCTACAAGAGCTTTGTGATGAACTTCAATATGCAGGGGATGGAAAAGACCATTCCTGAGGTATTTGCTATGCTGAAATCAGCAGAGGTAGAAGTCAAGAAGGAACATCAAGTGTTGATGGTGAATAAAACCACTAAGTTCAAGAAGGGCAAGGGTAAAAAGAACTTCAAGAAGGACGGCAAGGAAGTTGCCGCGCCCGGCAAGCAAGCTGCCGGGAAGAAGCCAAAGAATGGACCCAAGCCCGAGACTGAGTGCTTTTATTGCAAGGGAAGTGGTCACTGGAAGCGGAACTGCCCCAAATACTTAGCGGACAAGAAGGCCGGCAAAACAAAAGGTATATGTGATATACATGTAATTGATGTGCACCTTACCAGTACTCGTAGTAGCTCTTGGGTATTTGATACCGGTGCAGTTGCTCACATTTGTAACTCAAAGCAGGAGCTGCGGAATAAGCGGAGACTGGCAAAGGACGAGGTGACGATGCGCGTCGGGAATGGTTCCAAGGTCGATGTGATCGCCGTCGGCACGCTACCTCTACATTTACCTATGGGATTAGTTTTAAACCTTAATAATTTTTATTTAGTGCCAAGTTTGAGCATGAACATTGTATCTGGATCTCGTTTAATTCGAGATGGCTACTCATTTAAATCCGAGAATAATGGTTGTTCTATTTATATGAGTGATATGTTTTATGGTCATGCTCCGATGGTTAATGGTTTATTCTTAATGAATCTCGTACGTGATGATACACATATTCATAGTGTGAATACCAAAAGAGTTAAAGTTGATAACAATAGTCCCACATACTTGTGGCACTACCGCCTTGGTCACATAGGTGTCAAACGCATGAAGAAGGTCCATGCAGATGGACTTTTAGAGTCTCTTGATTATGAATCATTTGACACGTGCGAACCATGCCTCATGGGTAAAATGTGTTGGAAATATGCCCTAGAGGCAATAATAAAAGCATTATTATTATATTTCCTTATTCATGATAATTGTCTTTATTCATGCTATAATTGTGTTAACCGGAAATCGTAATACATGTGTGAATAACAGACAACAACATGTCCCTAGTGAGCCTCTAGTTGACTAGCTCGTTGATCGACAGATAGTCATGGTTTCCTGACTATGGACATTGGATGTCATCGATAACGGGATCACATCATTAGGAGAATGATGTGATGGACAAGACCCAATCCTAAACATAGCATAAGATCGCATAGTTCGTTTGCTAGAGTTATCCAATGTCAAGTATCCTTTCCTTAGACCATGAGATCGTGTAACTCCCGGATACCGTAGGAGTGCTTTGGGTGTGCCAAACGTCACAACGTAACTGGGTGACTATAAAGGTATGCTACGGGTATCTCTGAAAGTGTCTGTTGGGTTGACATGGATCGAGACTGGGATTTGTCACTCCGCTTGACGGAGAGGTATCACCGGGCCCTCTCGGTAATGCATCATCACAATGAGCTCAAGGTGATCAAAGTGTTTGATCACGGGATCATGCATTACGGAACGAGAAAAGTGACTTGCCGGTAACGAGATTGAACGAGGTATTGTTATACCGACGATCGAATCTCGGGCAAGTAAAATACCGATTGACAAAGGGAATCGTATACGGGATTAATTGAATCCTTGACATCGTGGTTCATCCGATGAGATCATCGTGGAGCATGTGGGAGCCAACATGGGTATCCAGATCCCGCTGTTGGTTATTGCCCGAGAGCCGTCTCGGTCATGTCTACATATCTCCCGAACCCGTAGGGTCTACACACTTAAGGTTCGGTGACGCTAGGGTTGTGAAGATATGTATGTGCAGTAACCCGAATGTTGTTCGGAGTCTCGGATGAGATCCCGGACGTCACGAGGAGTTCCGGAATGGTCCGGAGGTAAAGAATTATATATAGGAAGTGCTATTTTGGCCATCGGGACAAGTTTCGGTGTTATCGGTATTGTACCGGGACCACCGGAGGGGTCCCGGGGGTCCACCGGGGGGTCCACCTGCCCCGGGGGGCCACATGGGCCTTAGGGGGTGCGCCTTGGCCTGCTTGGGCCAAGGGGAACCAGCCCCAAGAGGCCCATGCGCCAAGAGAGAAAAAAAAGGGGAGAGTCCTACAAGGGGAAGGCACCTCCGAGGTGCCTTGGGGAGGATGGACTCCTCCCCACCCTTGGCCGCACCCTTCCTTGGAGGAAGGGGCAAGGGCTGCGCCTCCCCCTCTCCCTTGGCCCTATATATAGTGGGGAAAAGGAGGAGCAAACCAACCCTATGCCCTGGCTCCTCCCTCCTCCCTGCAACACCTCCTCCTCCTCCCGTAGTTGCTTAGCGAAGCCCTGCCGGAGTTCTGCTGCATCCACCACCACACCGTCGTGCTGGATCTTCCTCAACCTCTCCTTCCCCCTTGCTGGATCAAGAAGGAGGATACGTCTCCCGTCCCGTACGTGTGTTGAACGCGGAGGTGCCGTCCGTTCGGTACTAGATCATCGGTGAATTGGGTCACGGCAAGTACGACTACCTCATCCACGTTCACTCGAACGCTTCCGTTGCGATCTACAAAGTGGTATGTAGATGCTATCCAATCTGAATACTCGTTGCTAGATGAACTCATAGATGGATCTTGGTGAAACCGTAGGAAAAATTTTAATTTTCTGCAACGTTCCCCAACAGTGGCATCATGAGCTAGGTCTATGCGTAGTTCTTCTTGCGCGAGTAGAACACAATTTGTTGTGGGCGTAGATGTTGTCAATTCTTCTTGCCGTTACTAGTCAATCTTGATTCAGCGGTATTGTGGGATGAAGCGGCCCGGACCAACCTTACACGTACGCTTACGTGAGACCGGTTCCACCTACTAACATGCACTAGTTGCATAAGGTGGCTGGCGGGTGTCTGTCTCTCCTACTTTAGTTGGATCGGATTCGATGAACAGGGTCCTTATGAAGGGTAAATAGAGATTGACAAATCACGTTGTGGTTTGAACGTAGGTAAGAAAACGTTCTTGCTAGAACCCTAATTCAGCCACGTAAAACTTGCAACAACAATTAGAGGACGTCTAACTTGTTTTTGCAGCAAGTGCTTTGTGATATGATATGGCCAAAGTTGTGATGTATGATGAATGATCTATATGTGATGTATGAGATGTTCATGCTATTGTAATAGGAATCACGACTTGCATGTCGATGAGTATGACAACCGGCAGGAGCCATAGGAGTTGTCTTTATTTTTTGTATGACCTGCGTGTCATTGAGAATCGCCATGTAAGTTACTTTACTTTATTGCTAAACGCGTTAGCCATAGTAGTAGAAGTAATAGTTGGCGAGCAACTTCATGGAGACACGATGATGAAGATCATGATGATGAAGATCATGGTGTCAAGCCGGTGACAAGATGATCATGGAGCCCCAAGATGGAGATCAAAGGAGCTATGTGATATTGGCCATATCATGTCACGTTTATTATTTGATTGCATGTGATGTTTATCATGTTTTGCATCTTGTTTACTTAGAACAACGGTAGTAAATAAGATGATCCCTCATAATAATTTCAAGAAAGTGTTCACCCTAACTGTGCACCGTTGCTAAGGTTCGTCGTTCCGAAGCACCACGTGATGATCGGGTGTGATAGGTCCTTACGTTCGCATACAACGGGTGTAAGACAGATTTACACACGCAAAACACTTAGGTTGACTTGACGAGCCTAGCATGTACAGACATGGCCTCGGAACACAGAAGACCGAAAGGTCGAGCATGAGTCGTATAGAAGATACGATCAACATGAAGATGTTCACCGATGTTGGCTAGTCCGTCTCACGTGATGATCGGACACGGCCTAGTTGACTCGGATCATGTAATACTTAGATGACTAGAAGAGGGATGTCTATCTAAGTGGGAGTTCATTAATTTGATTAAATGAACTTTATTATCATGAACTTAGTCTAAATATTTACAATATGTCTTGTAGATCAAATGGCCAACGTAGTCCTCAACTTCAACGCGTTCCTAGAGAAAACCAAGCTGAAAGACGATGGTAGCAACTATACGGACTGGGTCCGAAACCTGAGGATTATCCTCATAGCTGCCAAGAAAGATTATGTCCTAAGAGCACCGCTGGGTGACGCACCTATTCTCCCTGCAGAACAAGACGTTATGAACGCTTGGCAGTCACGCTGCGATGATTACTCCCTCGTTCAGTGCGGCATGCTTTACAGCTTAGAGCCGGGACTCCAAAAGCGTTTTGAGAGACATGGAGCATATGAGATGTTCGAAGAGCTGAAAATGGTTTTCCAAGCTCATGCCCGGGTCGAGAGATATGAAGTCTCCGACAAATTCTTTAGCTGTAAGATGGAGGAAAATAGTTCTGTCAGTGAACACATACTCAAAATGTCTGGGTTGCACAACCGCATGACTCAACTAGAAGTTAATCTCCCGGAAGAAGCGGTCATTGACAGAATCCTCCAGTCGCTTCCACCTAGCTACAAGAGCTTTGTGATGAACTACAATATGCAGGGGATGGTAAAGACCATTCCTGAGGTATATGCTATGCTGAAATCAGCAGAGGTAGAAATCAAGAAGGAGCATCAAGTGTTGATGGTGAATAAAACCACTAAGTTCAAGAAGGGCAAGGGTAAAAAAAACTTCAAGAAGGACGGCAAGGAAGTTGCCGCGCCCGGTAAGCAAGTTGCCGGGAAGAAGCCAAAGAATGGACCCAAGCCCGAAACTGAGTGCTTTTATTGCAAGGGAAGTGGTCACTGGAAGCGGAACTGCCCCAAATACTTAGCGGACAAGAAGGCCGGCAAAACCAAAGGAGCTGCGGAATAAACGGAGACTGGCGAAGGACGAGGTGACGATGCGCGTCGGGAATGGTTCCAAGGTCGATGTGATCGCCGTCGGCACGCTGCCTCTACATTTACCTACGGGATTAGTTTTAAACCTCAATAATTGTTATTTAGTGCCAAGTTTGAGCATGAACATTGTATCTGGATCTCGCTTAATTCGAGATGGCTACTCATTTAAATCCGAGAATAATGGTTGTTCTATTTATATGAGAGATATGTTTTATGGTCATGCTCCGATGGTTAATGGTTTATTCTTGATGAATCTCGTATGTGATGATACACATATTCATAGTGTGAGTACCAAAAGAGTTAAAGTTGATAACAATAGTCCCACATATTTGTGGCACTGCCGCCTTGGTCACATAGGTGTCAAACGCATGAAGAAGCTCCATACAGATGGACTTTTAGAGTCTCTTGATTATGAATCATTTGACACGTGCGAACCATGCCTCATGGGTAAAATGACCAAGACTCCGTTCTCAGGAACAATGGAGCGAGCAACCAACTTATTGGAAATCATACATACCGATGTGTGCGGTCCAATGAGTGTTGAGGCTCGCGGTGGCTATCGTTATGTTCTCACCCTCACTGATGACTTGAGTAGATATGGGTATATCTACTTGATGAAACACAAGTCTGAGACCTTTGAAAAGTTCAAGGTATTTCAGAGTGAGGTTGAAAATCAACATGATAGAAAGATCAAGTTTCTACGATCAGATCGTGGAGGAGAATACTTGAGTCACGAATTTGGCACACACTTAAGAAAATGTGGAATAGTTTCACAACTCACGCCGCCTGGAACACCTCAGCGTAATGGTGTGTCCGAACGTCGCAATCGCACTCTATTAGATATGGTGCGATCTATGATGTCTCTTACCGACTTACCGCTATCTTTTCGGGGCTATGCTTTAGAGACTGCCCCATTCACTTTAAATAGGGCTCCGTCGAAATCCGTTGAGACGACACCGTATGAATTATGGTTTGGGAAGAAACCTAAGCTGTCGTTTCTAAAAGTTTGGGGATGCGATGCTTATGTCAAGAAACTTCAACCTGAAAAGCTCGAACCCAAATCGGAAAAATGCGTCTTCATAGGATACCCTAAAGAAACTGTTGGGTATACCTTCTACCACAGATCCGAAGGCAAGATCTTTGTTGCCAAGAATGGATCCTTTCTGGAGAAAGAGTTTCTCTCGAAAGAAGTAAGTGGGAGGAAAGTAGAACTTGATGAAGTATTACCTCTTGAACCGGAAAATGGCGAAACTCAAGAAAACGTTTCTGAGGTGCCTGCACCGACTAGAGAGGAAATTAATGATGATGATCAAGATGCTTCTGATCAAGCTCCTACTGAAATTCGAAGGTCCACAAGGACACGTTCCGCACCAGAGTGGTACGGTAACCCTGTCTTGGAAATCATGTTGTTAGACAACGGTGAACCTTCGAACTATGAGGAAGCAATGGTGGGCCCGGATTCCGACAAATGGCTGGAGGCCATGAAATCCGAGATAGGATCCATGTATGAAAACGAAGTATGGACTTTGACTGACTTGCCCGTTGAACGACGAGCCATAGAAAATAAATGGATCTTTAAGAAGAAGACAGACGCGGATGGTAATGTGACCATCTATAAAGCTCGGCTTGTCGCTAAGGGTTATCGACAAGTTCAAGGGGTTGACTACGATGAGACTTTCTCACCGGTAGCGAAGCTGAAGTCCGTCCGAATCATGTTAGCAATTGCCGCATACTATGATTATGAGATATGGCAAATGGACGTCAAAACGGCATTCCTTAATGGTTTCCTTAAGGAAGAATTGTATATGATGCAGCCGGAAGGTTTTGTCGATCCTAAGAATGCTGACAAGGTGTGCAAGCTCCAACGCTCGATTTATGGGCTGGTGCAAGCATCTCGGAGTTGGAACATTCGCTTTGATGAGATGATCAAAGCGTTTGGGTTTACACAGACTTATGGAGAAGCCTGTGTTTACAAGAAAGTGAGTGGGAGCGCTGTAGCATTTCTCATATTATATGTAGACGACATACTTTTGATGGGAAATGATATAGAACTCTTGGACAGCATTAAGGCCTACTTGAATAAAAGTTTTTCAATGAAGGACCTTGGAGAAGCTGCTTATATATTAGGCATCAAGATCTATAGAGATAGATCGAGACGCCTCATAGGTCTTTCACAAAGCACATACCTTGATAAAATATTGAAGAAGTTCAATATGGATCAATCTAAGAAAGGGTTCTTACCTGTGTTACAAGGTGTGAAATTGAGCTCAGCTCAATGTCCGACCACGGCAGAAGATATAGAAGAGATGAGCGTCATCCCCTATGCCTCAGCCATAGGTTCTATTATGTATGCCATGCTGTGTACCAGACCTGATGTAAACCTTGCCGTAAGTTTGGTAGGAAGGTACCAAAGTAATCCCGGCAAGGAACACTGGACAGCGGTCAAGAATATCCTGAAGTACCTGAAAAGGACTAAGGAAATGTTTCTCGTTTATGGAGGTGACGAAGAGCTCGTCGTAAAAGGTTACGTCGACGCTAGCTTCGACACAGATCTGGATGACTCTAAGTCACAAACCGGATACGTGTATATTTTGAATGGTGGGGCAGTAAGCTGGTGTAGTTGCAAGCAAAGCGTCGTGGCGGGATCTACATGTGAAGCGGAGTACATGGCAGCCTCGGAGGCAGCACATGAAGCAATTTGGGTGAAGGAGTTCATCACCGACCTCGGAGTCATACCCAATGCGTTGGGGCCAATCAAGCTCTTCTGTGACAACACTGGAGCTATTGCACTTGCAAAGGAGCCCAGGTTTCACAAGAAGACTAGGCACATCAAGCGTCGCTTCAACTCCATTCGTGAAAATGTTCAAGATGGAGACATAGAAATTTGTAAAGTGCACACGGATCTGAATGTCGCAGATCCGTTGACTAAACCTCTCCCTAAGGCAAAACATGATCAGCACCAGAACTCTATGGGTGTTCGATTCATCACAATGTAACTAGATTATTGACTCTAGTGCAAGTGGGAGACTGTTGGAAATATGCCCTAGAGGCAATAATAAAAGCATTATTATTATATTTCCTTATTCATGATAATTGTCTTTATTCATGCTATAATTGTGTTAACCGGAAATCGTAATACATGTGTGAATAACAGACAACAACATGTCCCTAGTGAGCCTCTAGTTGACTAGCTCGTTGATCGACAAATAGTCATGGTTTCCTGACTATGGACATTGGATGTCATCGATAACGGGATCACATCATTAGGAGAATGATGTGATGGACAAGACCCAATCCTAAACATAGCATAAGATCGCATAGTTCGTTTGCTAGAGTTATCCAATGTCAAGTATCCTTTCCTTAGACCATGAGATCGTGTAACTCCCGGATACCGTAGGAGTGCTTTGGGTGTGCCAAACGTCACAACGTAACTGGGTGACTATAAAGGTATGCTACGGGTATCTCTGAAAGTGTCTGTTGGGTTGACATGGATCGAGACTGGGATTTGTCACTCCGCTTGACGGAGAGGTATCATCGGGCCCTCTCGGTAATGCATCATCACAATGAGCTCAAGGTGATCAAAGTGTTTGATCACGGGATCATGCATTACGGAACGAGAAAAGTGACTTGCCGGTAACGAGATTGAACGAGGTATTGTTATACCGACGATCGAATCTCGGGCAAGTAAAATACCGATTAACAAAGGGAATCGTATACGGGATTAATTGAATCCTTGACATCGTGGTTCATCCGATGAGATCATCGTGGAGCATGTGGGAGCCAACATGGGTATCCAGATCCCGCTGTTGGTTATTGCCCGAGAGCCGTCTCGGTCATGTCTACATATCTCCCGAACCCGTAGGGTCTACACACTTAAGGTTCGGTGACGCTAGGGTTGTGAAGATATGTATGTGCAGTAACCCGAATGTTGTTCGGAGTCTCGGATGAGATCCCGGACGTCACGAGGAGTTCCGGAATGGTCCGGAGGTAAAGAATTATATATAGGAAGTGCTATTTTGGCCATCGGGACAAGTTTCGGTGTTATCGGTATTGTACCGGGACCACCGGAGGGGTCCCGAGGGTCCACCGGGGGGTCCACCTGCCCCGGGGGGCCACATGGGCCTTAGGGGGTGCGCCTTGGCCTGCTTGGGCCAAGGGGAACCAGCCCCAAGAGGCCCATGCGCCAAGAGAGAAAAAAAAGGGGAGAGTCCTACAAGGGGAAGGCACCTCCGAGGTGCCTTGGGGAGGATGGACTCCTCCCCACCCTTGGCCGCACCCTTCCTTGGAGGAAGGGGCAAGGGCTGCGCCTCCCCCTCTCCCTTGGCCCTATATATAGTGGGGAAAAGGAGGAGCAAACCAACCCTATGCCCTGGCTCCTCCCTCCTCCCTGCAACACCTCCTCCTCCTCCCGTAGTTGCTTAGCGAAGCCCTGCCGGAGTTCTGCTGCATCCACCACCACACCGTCGTGCCGGATCTTCCTCAACCTCTCCTTCCCCCTTGCTGGATCAAGAAGGAGGAGACGTCTCCCGTCCCGTACGTGTGTTGAACGCGGAGGTGCCGTCCGTTCGGTACTAGATCATCGGTGAATTGGGTCACGGCAAGTACGACTACCTCATCCACGTTCACTCGAACGCTTCCGTTGCGATCTACAAAGTGGTATGTAGATGCTATCCAATCTGAATACTCGTTGCTAGATGAACTCATAGATGGATCTTGGTGAAACCGTAGGAAAAATTTTAATTTTCTGCAACGTTCCCCAACAAAATGACCAAGACTCCGTTCTCAGGAACAATGAAGCGAGCAACCAACTTATTGGAAATCATACATACTGATGTGTGCGGTCCAATGAGTGTTGAGGCTCGCGGTGGCTATGGTTATGTTCTCACCCTCACTGGTGACCTGAGTAGATATGGGTATATCTACTTAATGAAACACAAGTCTGAGACCTTTGAAAAGTTCAAGGAATTTCAGAGTGAGGTTGAAAATCAACGTGACAGAAAGATCAAGTTTCTACGATCAGATCGTGGAGGAGAATACTTGAGTCACGAATTTGGCACACACTTAAGGAAATGTGGAATAGTTTCACAACTCACGCCGCCTGAAACACCTCAACGTAATGGTGTGTCCGAACGTCGTAATCGCACTCTATTAGATATGGTGCGATCTATGATGTCTCTTACCGATTTACCGCTATCTTTTTGGGGCTATGCTTTAGAGACTGCCGCATTCACTTTAAATAGGGCTCCGTCGAAATCCGTTGAGACGACACCGTATGAATTATGGTTTGGGAAGAAACCTAAGCTGTCGTTTCTAAAAGTTTGGGGATGCGATGCTTATGTCAAGAAACTTCAACCTGAAAAGCTCGAACCCAAGTCGGAAAAATGCGTCTTCATAGGATACCCTAAAGAAACTATTGGGTATACCTTCTACCTCAGATCCGAAGGCAAGATCTTTGTTGCCAAGAATGGATCCTTTCTAGAGAAGGAGTTCATCTCGAAAGAAGTAAGTGGGAGGAAAGTAGAACTTGATGAAGTGTTACCTCTTGAACCGGAAAATGGCGCAACTCAAGAAAACGTTTCTGAGGTGCCTGCACCGACTGGAGAGGAAATTAATGATGATGATCAAGATGCTTCTGATCAAGCTCCTACTGAAATTCGTAGGTCCACAAGGACACGTTCCGCACCAGAGTGGTACGGCAACCCTGTCTTGGAAATCATGTTGTTAGACAACGGTGAACCTTCGAACTATGAAGAAGCAATGGCGGGCCCGGATTCCGACAAATGGCTGGAAGCCATGAAATCCGAGATAGGATCCATGTATGAAAACGAAGTATGGACTTTGACTGACTTGCCCGTTGAGCGGCCAGCCATAGAAAATAAATGGATCTTTAAGAAGAAGACAGACGCGGATGGTAATGTGACCATCTATAAAGCTCGGCTTGTCGCTAAGGGTTATCGACAAGTTCAAGGGGTTGACTACGATGAGACTTTCTCACCGGTAGCGAAGCTGAAGTCCGTCCGAATCATGTTAGCAATTGCCGCATTCTACGATTATGAAATATGGCAAATGGACGTCAAAACGGCATTCCTTAATGGTTTCCTTAAGGAAGAATTGTATATGATGCAGCCGGAAGGTTTTGTCGATCCTAAGAATGCTGACAAGGTGTGCAAGCTCCAACGCTCGATTTATGGGCTGGTGCAAGCATCTCGGAATTGGAACATTCGCTTTGATGAGATGATCAAAGCGTTTGGATTTACGCAGACTTATGGAGAAGCCTGTGTTTACAAGAAAGTGAGTGGGAGCTCTGTAGCATTTCTCATATTATATGTAGATGACATACTTTTGATGGGAAATTATATAGAACTCTTGGACAGCATTAAGGCCTACTTGAATAAGAGTTTTTCAATGAAGGACCTTGGAGAAGCTGCTTATATATTAGGCATCAAGATCTATAGAGATAGATCAAGACGCCTCATAGGTCTTTCACAAAGCACATACCTTGATAAGATATTGAAGAAGTTCAATATGGATCAATCTAAGAAGGGGTTATTACCTGTGTTACAAGGTGTGAAATTGAGCTCAGCTCAATGTCCGACCACGGCGGAAGATATAGAAGAGATGAGTGTCATCCCCTATGCCTCAGCCATAGGTTCTATTATGTATGCCATGCTGTGTACCAGACCTGATGTAAACCTTGCCATAAGTTTGGTAGGAAGGTACCAAAGTAATCCCGGCAAGGAACACTGGACAGCAGTCAAGAATATCCTGAAGTACCTGAAAAGGACTAAGGAAATGTTTCTCGTTTATGGAGGTGACGAAGAGCTCATCGTAAAGGGTTACGTCGACGCTAGCTTCGACATAGATCTGGATGACTCTAAGTCACAAACCGGATACGTGTATATTTTGAATGGTGGGGCAGTAAGCTGGTGCAGTTGCAAGCAGAGCGTCGTGGCAGGATCTACATGTGAAGCGGAGTACATGGCAGCCTCGGAGGCAGCTAAATCTGAGAACGGTTTTTAGAAAACTGGGTGATATGGTTTGGTTTTTATGCTGGGTTTAATTGGTTCGGTTTATATTGGGTCAAGACTTGTTTTCAGTTCGTTTTAGTTTGGGTATGTGAGAAACCAGTTCGGGTATAATTGGTTATGGGCCTAAACAGTTTGGGTATTAGGGGCTACAAACTACAGGTCCCACCCGGTTTCTACGCTGGTACCTCGCCTCAACACCCAGCAAACAACAAAGCAAGGGACTGAGAGAAAATAAAGAAGAGAGAAATCCATCTTCCTGATTCCCCAATCAGCCGCACCATCCTTCCTCCCCGCCGGCCAATCCGACCTGAAGTCTTGCTGTGCCGCTCGCTGCTTCCCCGGCGCGGAGATGCCGCCGCAGGAGCCGCGTCTGTGGTAGTTGACCGCGCCGAGAAAGCCGCGGGCGCCGGCCTCACCATGCCAGAAGCGTCTGTTCCTAACCCCCATCTCGCAAGATCCATGAGCTCTCCGCCCCGCGATGAGCTGGTAGTGGGCAGGCGCGGTGGGCGCCGTCAAGAAGCGCCAGGACGAGAGCGCGGCGGCGACGGAGCCGTCCTTCAAGAGCGTGGCGCTCATCCTCTGCTCCACCAGCATCATCGGCACCTTGCTCCTCGACATCTTGTCGCGCGACAACACTCTCGGTGGGCAATGGAAGGTATGCGCGGTCTCCCGCCGTGCGCCGTGCACCTGGTCGACCCCATTGTCGTCCCCTGTTGTCACACACCTGCAGCTCGACCTCGCCAGAGCGTGGCCAAGGCACTCGGGTCGCTCGCCGACGTCACCCACGTCGCGTGGTCGACCCACTCGATTGACGACCAGAATCGGGAGGTCAACGCTGGCATGCTCCGCAACGTGCTCGTCCTGGCACTTCGTTTAGCTATGCTCCACACAGCTATGGTCCGTTCCTAGCTGAGAGTAACCAATCTCAACCTACAAGCTAAAACCACGGTTCGTATCAATAGTTTAGGTCGGTTTGGGTGGATATAACTTCTGGTTTAGTTTGGTTTGGGTCAAAGTACGCCTTTCAATGGGTTAGTTTGGTTTGGTTTTTCTAAATTTGACATATGGGTTCAGTTTGGGTATGGTTCAGTTCCCCAACCACTGCCAGATTTAGAGGCAGCACATGAAGCAATTTGGGTGAAGGAGTTCATCACCGACCTCGGAGTCATACCCAATGCGTCGGGGCCAATCAAACTCTTCTGTGACAACACTGGAGCTATTGCACTTGCCAAGGAGCCCAGGTTTCACAAGAAGACCAGGCACATCAAGCGTTGCTTCAACTCCATTCGTGAAAATGTTCAAGATGGAGACATAGATATTTGTAAAGTACATACGGACCTGAATGTAGCAGATCCATTGACTAAACCTCTCCCTAGAGCAAAACATGATCAACACCAGAATTCCATGGGTGTTCGATTCATCACAATGTAACTAGATTATTGACTCTAGTGCAAGTGGGAGACTGTTGGAAATATGCCCTAGAGGCAATAATAAAAGCATTATTATTATATTTCCTTGTTCATGATCATTGCCTTTATTCATGCTATAATTGTGTTATCCGGAAATCGTAATACATGTGTGAATAATAGACACCAACATGTCCCTAGTAAGCCACTAGTTGACTAGCTCGTTGATCAACAGATAGTCATAGTTTCCTGACTATGGACATTGGATGTCATTGATAACGAGATCACATCATTAGGAGAATGATGTGATGGACAATACCCAATCCTAAACATAGCACAAGATCGTATAGTTCGTTTGCTAGAGTTTTCCAATGTCAAGTATCCTTTCCTTAGACCATGAGATCGTGTAACTCCCGGATACCGTAGGAGTGCTTTGGGTATACCAAACGTCACAACATAACTGGGTGACTATAAAGGTAGACTACGGGTATCTCCGAAAGTGTCTGTTGGGTTGACACGGATCGAGACTGGGATTTGTCACTCCGCTTGACGGAGAGGTATCACCGGGCCCACTCGGTAATGCATCATCATAATGAGCTCAATGTGATCAAAGTGTTTTGATCATGGGATCATGCATTACGGTACGAGTAAAGTGACTTGCCGGTAACGAGATTGAACGAGGTATTGGGATACCGACAATCGAATCTCGGGCAAGTAAAATACCGATTGACAAAGGGAATTGTATACGGGATTAATTGAATCCTCGACATCGTGGTTCATCCGATGAGATCATCGTGAAGCATGTGGGAGACAACATGGGTATCCAGATCCCGCTGTTGGTTATTGCCCGAGAGCCGTCTCGGTCATGTCTGCCTGTCTCCCGAACCCGTAGGGTCTACACACTTAAGGTTCGGTGACGCTAGGGTTATGAAGATATGTATATGCAGTAACCCGAATGTTGTTCGGAGTCCCGAATGAGATCCCGGACGTCACGAGGAGTTTCGGAATAGTCCGGAGGTAAAGAATTATATATAGGAAGTGCTGTTTCCGCCATCGGGAGTGATCTGGGGGTCACCGGTATTGTACCGGGACCACCAGATGGGTCCCGAGGGTCCACCGGGTGGGGCCACCCATCCCGGAGGGCCCCATGGGCTGAAGTGGGAGGGGGGACCAGCCCTTAGTGGGCTGGTGCGCCCCCCAAGGCCCACCCCCTGCGCCTAGGGTTGGAACCCTAGGGTGGGGGGGCGCCCACTTGCCTTGGGGGGCACTCCACCCCCCTTGGCCGCCGCCCCCTTGGAGATTGGATCTCCCAAGGGTCGGCGCCCCCCCCCCAGGGGGCCTATATAAAGGGGGGGAGGGAGGGGCAGCTGCACCCTTGACCCCTGGCGCCTCCCTCTCCCCTATCACATCTCTCCCTCTCGCGCAGACGCTTGGCGAAGCCCTGCTGCACGTGACAACTACATCCACCACCACGCCGTCGTGCTGTTGGATCTCCATCAACCTCTCCTTCCCCCTTGCTGGATCAAGAAGGAGGAGACCTCATCCGCTCCGTACGTGTGTTGAACGCGGAGGTGCCGTCCGTTCGGTGCTAGGATCTCCGGTGATTTGGATCACGTCGTGTACGACTACCTCATCCCCGTTCTCTGAACGCTTCCGCTCGCGATCTACAAAGGTATGTAGATGCATCTGATCACTCGTTGCTAGATGAACTCATAGATGGATCTTGGTGAAACCGTAGGAAAATTTTTGTTTTCTGCAACGTTCCCCAACACAAGATGGCGGTAGAAGACATCGAGAAGACCGCCTTCTTAACCCCATGCAGGGTGTACTGCTACACATGCATGCCATTTTGGCTGCGTAACGCAGGGGCGACCTTTCAGCGGCTGATGCACATCACCTTGGGCCCGCAGCTCGGGAAGAATGTCGAAGCTTACGTTGACGACATTGTGGTGAAATCTCGAGAGGCCAAGACCCTGATACAAGACCTGGAGGAGACCTTCGCGAGCCTCGACACAGTGAACCTGTGGTTCAACCCAGAGAAGTGTGTGTTCGGGGTCCCCTCAGGCAAGCTCTTGGGCTTTCTCGTGTCCCATCGAGGCATCGAGGCTAACCCGGAGAAGGTCAAGGCGGTCGAGGACATGAGCCCGCCGAAAACCCTCAGAGAAATGCAGAAGCTCACCGGACGCGTGACCGCGCTAGGGCACTTCATCTCCAAACTGGGGGAGCGAGCACTGCCTTTCTTCTAGCTGATGAAGAAGAAGGGGCCTTTTGAATGGACTGAAGAGGCAGATAAGGCGTTTCAAGATCTCAAGAGGTACCTAACCAGTCCCCAATCATGGTGGCTCCACGCCCTTGAGAGCCCCTGCTGCTCTACCTCGCTGCCACACCCTACTCTGCCAGCGCAGCCCTGGTGGCGGTTAGGGAGGAGCGCCAAATCAGAGCCACATCAGCAGCTCGGGACAAGGCGAAGCAGGAACAAGGAAGGCCCACAGGAGACGTAACCGTGGCTGAGGAAGATCAGCCGCCGAAGAGTGCACCAGAAGCAGGAGAGGCCACTCGCCTGGACGGTCCACCTCCCGAAGTCATGTCACCTCGCGAGGCGCCCTTGCCTCCGGAGGGTGCCACGAACACTGATGCTCTCAGCTTGGTCGAGCATCCAGTCTACTTTGTTAGCACGGTGTTATGGGACGCGAGGGCACGGTACCCTATGTCTCAGAAGCTCCTCCTCACGCTACTGGTGGCCTCGCACAAGTTGCGTCACTACTTCCAGGGTCACCCCATCAAGGTCGTCTCGTCATACCCCTTGAAGAGAGTGCTCGGGAGCCCCAACTCAACCGGAAGGGTCGCCGAGTGGAACATAGAACTGCAGGCGTTTCAACTCGAGTTCAGCACGACCAGGGTCATCAAAGGAGCAGCGTTAGCGGATTTCGTGGCGGAATGGACAGAGGCGCCAGGCCTCAAGGACAACGAGGATCGATCCATCTCCCCAGGGAGTGAGGCGCCGGAAGGCTGGGTCATGTACTTCGATGGGGCGTTCTCCAGGCACGGCGCTAGGGCTGGTGCGGTGCTGATATCGCCCACTCAGGACAAACTCTACTACGCCGTACAGCTTTGTTTCCAGCAAGGTGAGAAGGTCTCCAACAACATAGCGGAATATGAGGGTCTGATAGCAGGGTTGAAGGCCGCAGCAGCTCTGGGGGTGAAGCGCCTCACTGTCAAGGGCGATTCACAGCTCCTTGTCAACTTCTCCAACAAGGTGTACGAGCCGAAGGATGAGCACATGGAGGCCTATCTAGCGGAGGTCCGCAGGATGGAAAAGCAGTTCTGGGGGTTGGAATTGAAGCATGTGCCCCGCGGCACCAATCAGGAAGCCGATGACATCGCCAGAAGGGCATCCAGGCGGTTACCTCAGGAGCCTGGCGTCTTTGAAGAGCGGCTCTTCAAGCCCTCGGCCCAGCCGTCATTATCAAACACTGCTCACCCTCGGGAGGAACTCCCCCAGCCGCCTGCCTCAGGAGCCCCGGCCTGCGGCCCTGCCTCAGGGGCACGCCTGCTCTTGACTATGGAACCTCAGGAGGAGTGCTGGATCACGGAACTCCGGAGTTATTTAACGCAAGGGGCCCTGCCGGAGAAGGAGGAAGAAGTGGAGCGTGTGGCGCGGCAAGCTACGGCATACTGCATCAGGGATGGAGAGCTCTACCGGAAGCGGCCGAATGACGTATCCCTGCGCTGCATTTCCAGGGAGCAAGGAAAGGAACTGCTGGAGGACATACACGGTGGGGACTGTGGGCATCACTCGTCATCACGGACCCTTGTCGGCAAGGCATTCCGCAGTGGGTTCTATTGGCCCACCGCACTCAGCGACGCTGTCGAACTGGTAAAGGCTTGTGAAGCCTGCCAATTTCACTGCAGACTATACCCCTTTTGTGGTCGTTCGCAGTCTGGGGGCTGGACATTCTGGGCCCGTTCCCTCGGGCGCCAGGGGGCTACTGCTACCTCTACGTCGCCATTGACAAATTCACCAAATGGGTAGAAGTGGAGGATGTCCGCACCATCCCCGTGGGTTCCGCGGTCAAGTTCATCAGGGGCATCGTGAGTCGGTTCAGGGTGCCGAACCGCATCATCACAGACAACGGTTCGCAGTTCACCAGTAACCTCTTCAAAACATATTGTGCTAACCTTGGAACGCAGATATGCTACGCTTCGGTGGCGCACCCGCGAAGCAACGGCCAGGCCAAACGAGCCAACGCGGAGGTCCTGAGGGGCCTCAAGACCAGGACATTCAAGAAGAAGCTGGAGGCCTACGGCAGAGGTTGATACGACGAGCTCCAGTCCGTGTTGTGGTCCATCCGAACAACCGCGACCAAGCCGACTGGGGAGACCCCGTTCTTCCTGGTCTATGGAGCCGAAGCAGTCCTCCCTCACGAGGTCAGACATCGCTCCGCGCGGGTCCTAGCGTTCGATGAGGCGCAGCAGGACGCCATGCGGGGGATGGACCTTGTGCTGGGGGAGGAACGCCGCCGAGAAGCCGCGCTGCGAGCGGCAAGGTACCAACAGGCGCTACGACGATATCACTGCCGCAACATCCGCCCCAGGACTCTCGAGGTAGGAGACCTCGTGCTCAGGCGGGTCCTCTCCAGGGAGGGGCTGCACAAGCTCTCTCCCATGTGGGAGGGCCCGCTCAAGGTTTCTCATGTTTCCAGGCCAGGCTCCGTGCGCTTGGAGACTCAGGAGGGGGAGCCGATCCAGAACGCATGGAACATCCAGCACCTCCGGAGGTTCTACCCCTGAAAGGCCCAGAGCCTGTGAAGAAGGCGAACGCCTGTGAAGACCATCCCTTTTTGGAAAAGGCCCGGAGCCTGTGAAGAAGGCGAACGCCTGTGAAGCTGTCGCGTTTCGGAAAAGGCCCGGAGCCTATGAAGAGGGCAAGCGCCTGTGAAGCTCATTTCTCCTAAGAAGAAAGGCCCAGAGCCTGTGAAGAAGGCCAACGCCTGTGAAGCTCGCCTCCCGTGACACTCTCACGTAATAATGAGTGGGGCTGTACACGCCCCGGAGTCTCAGGAGCGCCAGCCTCAGGCCCTGGGGCTCCCTCCCACGCCCAGTGGCAGCACTTACCTCCGCGCTGGTGAGAAGATGTCGAAGACTAGATTAGGTGCCGGACGCGGCTTTTTCATTTGCTTTCCGTAGTTGGCTTGTTTGTTCGCATTTGAAGTCTTATCGAAACTATCACCGTCGTTGATTTGTGGTTCGTCGATTTCTGCTCCTCGTTTTGATTCCTCTTGCAAAAGGCCTCGCGAGGGAGGGCAGCCAAACGCCCTCGCGAGGGTTCCTGTTCTAATCGTTCTAAGGTTTCACGACCCGGATCCATTGCGGGAGCACCCCTCCAGTCTGTGCCCCTCGGGCACCACGACACACACACAGGGCCTGGGTCGGTCGCCCCCCACAGCTGGGGCCGGGAACTATTTACGTGCAGACACACAGCTGAGAAGCGCGAAAGCTAAATCAAGGTAATTGTTAACAGCAGTAACCCCCAACACGCCCCCGCGGGGCTCCATGCAGTTGTTCTCTTTTACGCAGGAAACAAAAGGAAAAGAAAGGACAAGCCCGGCGCGGCTCGCCTCGCTCCGGCCAGCGGCGGCGACTCAGGACGCCTCCGGGGCTCAGGCGGACTCCCTCTCGCGCTTCACCAGGGCGCGGCGACGGGCAAACGAGTCGCCGCCTCCCAAGCAAGCTCGACGGCGTGGGGGCTGACTGCGGCCACCCCTGGAGGAGTCGCCGGAAGAAGAGTTGGTGAAGCTTGGGGAGCCTCAGGCACCGCCATCCGCGCGGGCGCTGTCTCCCCCATCGTCGTCGGGGCGGGGTCCCCGGCCGCGGTCGTCGTCCTCGGGGCAACACCCCGCGCGGCGACCATGTTCCCCAAACACCCTCACATAGAGGGTGGCATCGTCGTCAAACCTGAAGTGCAGGGTGCACCTATGCTCCAAGCCGCGAGCACGAGCGAACGCCTGCCAACCACGCGTCAAGGCCAAGCTCCCGGTGGCGGAGACCTCCAGCGCAGCCCACGAGGCCCGGCTGCAGCAGCCGTCCGCCTGGAGCCAGAGGCCGCCCGGGGCACCAGCAGGGAGCTCACCAAGGAGGAAGCGAGGGAGACGGAGCCGGGCGCTAGCCGGCTCCGCCGCCCAAAGGACGAACTCTGGCATCACCTGCACAACGCGAAAGCGCGGCCTAGGGGAGCGTGCAACCCAGGCGCGTCCCCCGGCCACAGCGGCTCGCCCGCCACCATGCTGGGAGCCGTCTCCATGACCACTGAACGATGTCGGGGCGGCTACGGGATGCTTCCGAGGGCGCCCTCGACCGCGCTTGGGCGGAGGAGAGGCAGGCTCAACCTGGTGGGCCTTCCCCTTTTCCGCAGCCGAGAGCTGCCTCGATGGAGCCATGGAGGAGAAGGAAAAAGCAAGGAGAGATGGACTGGAAGGGCACGCGCGATGCCGTACTTATAGCCGGCAGAGGCCAACCGTCGACCTCCACGATCCCAGGTAATCATAACACGATCCGCATGCAGGGACTTGTCCAATCCGCGCGGTCACCGAGGCGTCGTGGGGAAGCGGAGACGCCCACGTACAATCAACCGCCACGCGGCGCCCGAGGCCGCCGGCTGTTAGGGCCCGCGGCGCTTCGCCCTTGCCCTTTCGCCTCTCAGCGCGGCCAAGTCCATGCGCGCCTTGGGCCCGGGGGCTACTGTCGGTGTTCTGGGAACGGGGGTCCCCAGACTTGCCTGCCTGCGGCCTGCGGCGTGGCTCAAAAGGGGGCCCAGCACGACCCATCTTCATCAACATAAGACCCAAGACCCTCGCGAGGGGCCAAGCCTCGCGGGACAGGCGACACGGCGCTTCCTCAGGCGCGGCCTCGTCAGGCTGCCTCACGAGGAGGCGGAGAGATCAAGGCGGGGTACCTCGCGAGGTGTCCATGACGCAAGCCATGACGACCAAGGGTGCCAGGCGGGCGCCAGTCCGCGCAGTGTCTCCCTTTCCTCTTTGGTACAAAGGGGGCAAGCGCAGGCGAGAGGATCAAGCAAAGGCACCCATTTCGGTGCAACGAGACCAAGACCAGTCCAACGGTGGGAAGGAGGTCATCGTGGAGCCCAGAACGGCGTCACCACAGGGCCTTTGGCAGGCGAGGACCAACTTTAGTCAGGATAAGTGTACCAGATGTTCCCCTTCGAATTGGCCAATTGTTGGCGCCCTTCCCGCTTAATATTTGGGAAGAGGCTCAGGGCCTTTGCCTATAAATAGGACTAGTCACCCCCAGGGTAGAAGGATCGAGCCATCTAGCAATCGCATCAGGGGGAAGCCAGTAGAGAGACTCAGGCAGCAGAGAGTGAGAGAGAAGGGCGGCTGAACTCCTCCCAGCAGTTCATCCCCCCAGCCAAGAACAGACCCTTGCGAGGCTGTTCTTCCTTGTATTGTTCATCATCATCAGCCCAAGAGGCAATCCACCAACCACAAACTAGAGTAGGGTATCACACCACAATGATGGCCCGAACTAGTATAAACTCTGTGTCTCTTGTGTTGTTCTTTCAGTAGTTAGATCTTTACGAGACGGAGAGGTAGAGGGCAGAATCTCCGCGTGCACCCCAGAGTTTGAACCTTAAGGGTCTGCCGGAACCCGAAATCCGACATTAGTCACAATGCTTGCAAGGCTTATAGTGATGTGCATTACCGAGAGGGCCCAGAGATACCTCTCCGATACACGAAGTGACAAATCCTAATCTCGATTTATGCCAACTCAACAAACACCATCGGAGACACCTGTAGAGCATCTTTATAATCACCCAGTTACGTTGTGACGTTTGATAGCACACAAGGTGTTCCTCCGGTATTCAGGAGTTGCATAATTTCATAGTCTGAGGAACATGTATAAGTCATGAAGAAAGCAGTAGCAATGAAACTGTAACGATCATAATGCTAAGCTAACGAATGGGTCTTGTCCATCACATCATTCTCCTAATGATGTGATCATGTTCATCAAATGACAACACATGTCTATGGTTAGGAAACATAACCATCTTTGATAAACGGGTTAGTCAAGTAGAGGCATACTAGGGACACTTTGTTTTGTCTATGTATTCACACATGTACTAAGTTTCCGGTTAATACAATTCTAGCATGAATAATAAACATTTATCATAAAATAAGGAAATAAATAAAAACTTTATTATTGCCTCTAGGGCATATTTCCTTCACTTTGATCTTTCCGATCTACAACTCTCTCAATCGGCGATGGCTGCTACTCTGCTGCGCTGGTCCTTTGGGGCCTTAGGACGCCAAAATCCCGACTGTCTACTACAACAAGGTTTGTCCGGCTCCAATGAGTGAGGGGTGATGATGACGGCGCGTCTTTGGCTCGCTTCAGTGCTTGCAGTCGTCTTTAGGTGGTCCATAGACCTGGTTGTAACATTTATTATCTAGTGTTCTCTATACTGCCATAATTGATGAATAGGTTGAAAATTTCTCTCGAAAAAAACTAATATTTATTTCAACTTCCCATTTAATAGTCCCTCAAAAAAATCCCATTTAATAGTACTAGTATTATTTTTTAAGTAATTAATACAGTAGTAGTACTTTTTTAGAACAGTAATTAATAGTACTAGTATAACTTCCCGTTGTTCTAGGGATCTTCTGATGGGCCCGCGAGCAACCAGGTTCCGACATTTGGCCCACCCCGAAACACACCTCCACCCCGACCGAACCAAAACCAACATCCGCCGCCGGTGTCTCGCCACTCACTTCACTCATTCCGGATTCCACTCCAACCACCCGCAAAACCCTAGCTTCCCGCCGGCGCCGGCGATGGCCAGCCGGTTCTCCAACGTCGACCCGGTGACGGCGGCCGACATGCGGCGCCAAGGCCTCGACCCGCACGAGCTGGACCGGAGCAGGGAGCAGCTCATGTCGCTCATCCACGGCAACCTCCCGGACCCGCCCGTCTCCACCACCGCCCGCCTCACCGCCTTCCGCGCGCGCCCCTCCGACGGCGTGGACCGCATCAGCCGCCTCTCCGACGCGCTCCTCCGCGACATCGTCTCCCGCCTCCCCGTCAAGGACGCCGCCCGCACCGCCGCGCTCGCCGCGCGCTGGCGCGGGGTCTGGCGCTCCACGCCGCTCGTCCTCGTCGACACCCACCTGGCCTCCTCCGCGCGCGCCAGCACGCCGGACGTCATCGCGGCCGTCTCCCGCGTCCTCGCCGCGCACCAGGGGCCCTTCCGCTGCGTCCACCTCACCGGCAGCCGCATGGGCGCATACCAGGCCCAGCTCAAGCGCTGGCTCCGTCTCCTCGCCGCCAGGGGCGTCCAGGAGCTCGTCCTCGTCAACCGCCCGTGGCTCCGCGAGGTGCCCCTCCCCAAGACGCTCTTCACCATCTCCACCCTCACCCGCCTCTACATCGGAGTCTGGAAGTTCCCGGACGCGGCTGGCCTCCAAGGCGCCTCCTTCCCTCACCTACGGGAGCTCGGCATCTGCAGCGTCGCCATGAAGGACGGGGACATCGACGCCGTCGTCGCCAGGAGCCCCGCCCTGGAGATCCTCAACATCCAAGGGAGCATGAAGGGGGTGCATCTCCGCCTCGTCAGCCACAGCCTCCGTTGCGTGCAGATCTGCTCTTTCGTCATGGAGAGCGTCAGCGTGGTGAACGCCCCGCGTCTGGAGCGTCTCATCCTGTCATTGTCTCAACCCTGCCGGCGGATCGTGCATCAGAGTAAAGATTGGCAACGTCCCCAAGCTGAAAGTATTCGGGTTCCTGGAGCCAGGAAAATACGTGCTGGAGATCCAAGACACCGTCATCATGGTAATACGCATCCATCCTCGGATTGGTCATTCAAGTTTGTTCAATTTGCGAACAAGTGCAGTTCAATGTGCCATTTTTTTGCTGAATCTGATACGTTTCACTCATTTCAGGCTGGGATTAAGACAAGTGCAAGCATGATGGTCACAAGCGTGAATGTCCTTAGTATGAAGGTGCGCTTCGGAGTCTACGACGATGTCAAGATGGTGCCCGCCTTCCTCAAATGCTTCCCCAATGTTGAGGCGCTGCATATTACGGTACTAGCATTGCGTCCTCATACATATCGATGGTGCACGATCCATTAATTACCTGCTGAAATGTTCACGAAATTACACAATTTGCAGTCTGAAAAATGTGATCAACTCGCCGGCAAGTTCGACCTCAAGTTCTGGGAAGAGGTTGGTCTCATCGTAAGTGTGCTCTTGCGGCTCAAGGTGATCACATTTCGTGAATATCGTGCCAGGCAAGATGAGCTTGCCTTCCTCCAGTACATCTTGCAGCATGCAATGGTGCTCATGTATGCAGTGGTTCAGATGGTCAATCCAAAATTCACTTCACTGTCAGTAGATGAGATGGCCTACACCATAGACAATCTGCAGCCTCCTAAAAATAAAAAGTGGGCCAGTTCAGTTGGTTTATTAACCATGGGGACTCATGGTCCTGAAGGAGGTGAAACTTGGACTTTTCGAAAAGGAGCAGACCTCTCCGAGGACGACCCTATTGCACCAGTTAAATTCATCATAAGGGGTTAGTGTTGTTTTGCAATATCTATAATTCTACACATGATTGATGCACAGTTTTTAGATTGTCAGCATGTTTTAGTATCTGAAGATTGTGCTAACATGATTATCGAATATATTGGTGAAGTAATTCAGTAGTGCTATTGTACAATATATATGACCATGTAGCAACATATTTATTGCTTGCAGATTGCATCCTGTAATCCTGATTTCTCATTAACGAAACTTAATTTAATTACCCCTGTACTGTTTCATTCTAGAGGTAATCCAGTATGAAATGTGAATCTTTGTGTATAGCTATGCGAGCTAGGTTGTTCAATTTAGGTATATGCATTTATTTAGCTTTCAGCCTCATGACCACTAGATATCCTAGACCAATTGTTCCTTGGACACAAGTCTCAGCTTTCAGGTTGCATGCATGTTTCTCAATTTTGATTTTGCACAAAGTTATGATGCATGCATGTTGTTTCCACTTAGCCCTACTACACTAACCAAAAGTACTTACCTTGGTTAATTAGCCACTAAAATTACAGGCACATATACCGTTTATGTAATGCGCCTCACTTACTGGCAAAATTCACACATTGCCAACACCATAAGTTTGCATTTGGACATACAGCTTCAATTTCTTCACCATATCTCTCAGTTCCTTCCGTTCTGCTATGTTGCTGGACCACTTGTCTACTTCCTCATCCTGATCAGGCTGTCTTTTGTTATGCTTTCCTGCGGCATCAGTTGCAGGCCCGGCTACTCGCCAGCAGAAGTCACGAGCTGCCAAGCGTAGCAACTGAGATCACGAGACGAGTTATGCATTGCAGGAGTGTTTAATCTGAAGAATTAGCCTACCTGGTTGCTTTTCCATGGTTCTTGTAGTGATCGAGTTCTGAAAATGGTGTCAAGTTGCTACTCTGTTTTGCATGAGAGTCTGTGTGTGCATGGAGCTGTGTGGTCTATGGCCAGATGTCATTCTCCAGTAACTGAAAAAGACATGGTGTAGTTGGCAACTTTAGGCACTGTAGTGATCTAGTTCTGCAATGGTGTCAACTCTAGTTGCTTTCGTTTAATTATGATGAACTACCTGTATACCGGAGCTCATTCTAGTTCTAGTTATTACTGTGCCTAAAAAGGCATGTGGAATTTGGCAACTACTCCCACTAGTGTCAAAAACGTTACGGAGGGAGTATTAGGCAGAACTAACGAATCCTTGGACTAGAAACAATCAAAGCATCAATCATTTCTACACACGCAACATCAATCAAGCATCAATCATTCCTTAGCAATGCATCTTGTGCTAATTCAGGATACGTGAACCGGTACCCTTGCGCCGTGCGACTCGAGGGCGAAAGCCTAGCGCCGCCGGGATCCTCCCTCGCCCTGGTCCCTCATCGCCGCCTGCAGTGGCGACGCCAGGAGTTCAAAGTTATGATGTCAATTCAAAATTGTGATTTCAAGTAGTTGTATTTAGATTAATTCTACATTATTTTTTGGAGGATTTCTATTGTTTTTATCTTAATCCTGTGTAGTCAACTGACTACACAGAACACCCCTGGCACCGCCACAAGCCGCCTGAGGCTAGCGCCAGCCAAGGAAGGTGGCGGCGGAGCCGTGCTGCTCCGCCCTGGTGGAAGGAGTGGAGGGCCCCAAGATTATAGTTGTGAATAATTAAGAGTTGAGTTACCCCATTGTGAGAGTGTGATATCTCAAGTCGGTGAAGGTCCTCAGGAGTGTGGGTACTAGAACCACCACGCGACGGGTTACTACAGTTCATCTCGGAGCTGAGGTAGCCCTCGGATTTTCAACAGCAGTGAGTTCCGGTTCCCTGACCAGCCAGTGGCAGGCGCTACCGCTATGGCCGGTCATTTTGCATCCTCTGCCATGGCAGCTGAAGAAGATGATTTGTACAGTTAAATTGTTCATTATGCTTTTTCCTTGATGTACTTTTCTTGTTTGCGGCGATCTT
Source organism: Aegilops umbellulata (assembly GCA_032464435.1). Lineage (NCBI taxonomy): Eukaryota > Viridiplantae > Streptophyta > Magnoliopsida > Poales > Poaceae > Aegilops > Aegilops umbellulata. The sequence continues at coordinate 55,168,666 of CP136058.1, forward strand.
GTATTGTCATCTGTAGGGCAGGGAAAGGCCATGTACTTAATTTTACACTCATGTTCTGATTACTTAATTTTACACTCATCGCCAACTTGAAGTTCCTCCTCCTCTGCTTCCAACAAATGTCGGGCCTCATGATCAACTTCCATAAGAGCGAAGTGATGATCCTTGGCTACTCTCCTGAGGAGGCCTAGGTCATGGCCGACCGTCTGAACTGTCGGTTGGGCTCTTTCCCCACCACCTACCTGGGGATCCCCATTAGTGACTCTAGACTGACCGTTGACGACCTCCGCCCGGCGGTCACTAGGATGCAGCACCGAGTTGAACCGTGGAGGGGCAGGTGGCTTTCGAAGGCAGCCGGGGTAATCCTCATTAACTCCTCGTTGTCCAGCCTCTTGTGGCTCCTCATGAGCTTCTATAGCTTGCATGAGACCTTACATCAGGAGATTACCAAATACTAGTCCTGGTTCTTCTGGGCTGGCGAGGGAGAGAAACAAAAATACCATATGGTGAGTTGCCCAGACATCTGCAAACCCAAGGACCAGGGTGGCCTTGGGATCCTGTCCTCCAGGCGCATGAACATTGCTCTCTTGACACGCTGGCTCTGAAGGATCACCAATGGGGAGGGGGGACTCTGGTTAACCCTCATTCGCAATAAATACCTTCCCGGTCAGCCCCTCGCCTTCTGCCAACGCACCGGTGGATCCCAATTCTGGCAGGCGGTGATTCAGCTCCTCCCTATCCTCCGAATTGGTACCTCCATCTCGGTGGGCTCAGGATCCGCGACGTTGTTTTGGTTCGACCGTTGATTGGGGACTCCCCCCTTGCTGCTCGTTCCCCGGAATTATTCTCCATCGCGGTTGACCCTAGGGTCTCCGTCGAGACGGCCCTTATTGACTTAGGGCGGCTCGCCTTCCGTCGCCCCTTTGGCCCACACGAGGTGGTCGCGTGGGATACCCTCCTCCAGTCCATCGCTCTCCAACTGTTAGATGATGGACAGCTTGCCCGACTCCGTGTCATGGCGTTTGGAGCCCTCGAGGCGTTTCTCCACAAAGTCCTTATATCCGGCCATTGCCCCCTCCTCGACTGTTGAGCTGTTTAGCCTGATTTGGGACATCCGCCTACCGCTGAAGATCCGGATCTTCATGTGGCAGTGGATCTGTCGCCGCCTCCCTTCTGGGGTTGAGGTCCTCAAGCGCAATGGCCCGGGAGATGGGATGTGTCCCCTGCGTGGCACGGCGGAGGACGCCAACCACATCTTCTTCTCCTGCGTTACGGCCCAATTCCTGTGGACCTGCTTCCGCGATACGGTCGGTGGTCGTTGGTGTAACACCAACTTCCTGGACTTGCTGACGGAAATCCACGCCTCTGCCCCCCGCCACCGCCACATTAGGTGGCTGTGCGTTGGGGTTTTTGCCTGGACGCTTTGGACCATCTGCAATAAGCTTGTCATCCAAAGAACACCTCTTCGACGTGCGACTGGCGCGATCTTCAAACTGTGTGGTTACTTGCAGCTTTGGCGGTCGTTTAGCCGCCCCCGGGATCGGGACGCCATCGACACCATCCTCGCGGGCCTTCGCGCGATGGCCTTCCGTGTGGCGCCTCCTCTCCCACCCCACCCCCGGAGCCCGACTAGGCCTGCGGCCTTCCTGAGGAGCTGGATCCTTGGCCCGCTCCTTGTGTTGTTGCATATGCAGCAGGGCGAAAGCCTTTTTCGGTATAATGAAGATCATGGCTTCCACTTAGATGAAGAAAACTACGGAAAAATAAATGCAAATCTTCAATGTCCTGCTGTCTCTAGGTTCAAATGTCGATTGGAGGCATGCTATTATCCGAATACAAATCTTTATTGTGTACTTGCTCTTAATTTCTTTGATGATGCCAACTGTAAGACATCGAAAGATCATTTACTTATCTTTACGTTCTTGTTCTGATATAATGAAGATCGACCCCACAAAAAATGAAAAGGATATAATGAAGACCGTATCTTCCACCTAGATGAAGAAAAAAGACATCGCCTGTCTCAACTATGAAAAACGAAATACCAACCTTTGATATCCAAGTACTGGCATGTACTACTGTAGTAGGTTTGCTGCTCTACAGGCTGTGCCGAACTGCTGGTTGGTTCACTTGGTTGAGAAAGGTCACACATTCAGTACCTGAATGTCAATACAGGGTATTAGTACATGGAAGGTATGGTATGATAAACGACAGCAATGTAGCTTGAAAACCATGCCTGTGCAGCCTATCTCCGACGCACAAAAATACGCAGCAGTTTTGCAAGAATGAAACCAGTGCTACCACTGTTCTTCGGTAAACGACGGGAAACAGGAGGCAGGTTTTCCTGCCAACCCAAACTGAAGATAAAAGGTAATGTTAGTCAAAATATCAAAAAGAAAGAAAGTTTCTGACCCAAAAAATGCCAAGCTATAAAAGTTGCCGAAGTTGTAAAAAATAATCTGCGCTGTTACAAAACACATGTGCCCAGATTCAGGTGGCCACAGCTATCATAAATCCAATACTTAATTTATTGCATCGGGTAAGTGGTATCTTCTGATATTAGTTAGAATGCTGGTAATACTTTGGTGTAACGGGTGCTGGGTTTTTATTTTGTTCCTTGTGGAAAAGTAGGCATCATAGTAGTCTCTACATGATGCACTGTCTAAACTTTTGGATTCTCCGGAAAAAATAACTGGATTGTTCAAGTTGATGTTGATTAGTTATTTATTCTCAAGCTAAGTTGGCTAGCATTGAAATATTGCTAGGAGACATAAAGGCCACAGGAGAAGAGTTGTTTGGATGTTTAAACCGGTATAAATCTTAATTTGATACCTGAAATCTGTAGAAACGAAACATATATTTTATTGTAGTTTAGTAACTGAATCCTTTGGCCTTTATAATGAGAGCTCTTGTTCTTGATAAGTAGGTGTGGAGTAGCAGAGGCACTTGATATATGTACTTTCCCTACTATAGTTGATCAGCGTGTGTGTTCTTTTCAACCTAAATGTTTAAGGTGCTGAGTTACAACTTACATGAGTGATATCTAATTATATAGGGACTTCTGTAGGGATTTCAGAAGAATTATGTACCTGTGGTGAAGAAAATGCATGTTCAACCGGACAAAGATGGAGCGCTCTGCTCCAAACAATGATGCTGTGGCTGCCTGCAGATTTGCCTACCTAGAAGATCCATGTTTTTCTTTTGGTTATCTTTTTGGAAGGTTCAGCAAACGACAGAGAACAGGAGCCAGGCTTTCTTCTTGATGGTTTCAGGATAGCCTCCATATGCCTACGGGTATAAATATCAGACCACCAAAATCAATAAATTACTTGAAAGGAAAAAAAATGAAGCACTCGCCAGGCAATTGTGAAGTTAAACGATCTCTAAATTGCTGCAATATCTGAAGAAGATACAGCCTGAAGAGCATCCATAGCTTCCATGGATACACCAAATGTGCATGTCTCTAGCACATCATCTTGTTTAAGGAACACCTTCCAGCAAGAAATGGACAACTAGTCTAATTTTCTCATGCTTAACAATTTTCAGAGTAAGACCATCAATAGGACCAGGACCAAGCTGCTCCAGCCTCACCAATTGACTGATACTTGTGGACAAAACAAACTACTACCAAAACAAGAACCATACATGGCAAGGCAAACCATTGGAATGCTCTTATTAAGAATAATCACAGCAGGAATTAAGCACAGGCGAAATGAATCACCACTTTTGAAATATCAGTTTGCCAAAAGAAGCACAAATTCAGTTGATACAACCAAAGAGGCAACAAAGCATTGGCAATCATCCATCAATCAATTCCCCATCCAGCACTAACAGCACCTTTTGTTCCAGATAACCAGAGTCGACAAGCACCAACTAAAGCAACAGAACCAGCTACAGTCGCTACTAGATAGATAGATAGATACTAGATACAAGCAATGCAGATGCAATCTAGGAGGAGGTGAACTTGGTGACGGCCTTGGTGCCCTCGGAGACGGCGTGCTTGGCGAGCTCCCCGGGGAGGACGAGGCGGACGGAGGTCTGGATCTCCCGGGAGGTGATGGTGGGCTTCTTGTTGTAGCGGGCGAGCTTGGCGGCCTCGGCGGCGAGCTTCTCGAAGATGTCGTTGATGAAGGAGTTCATGATGGACATGGCCTTGGAGGAGATGCCGATGTCGGGGTGCACCTGCTTCAGCACCTTGAAGATGTAGATCTTGTAGGTCTCCACGCTCTTCTTCGCCTTGCTGCCCTTCTTCCGGCCCCTCGTCTTCGCCTCGCCGCCGGCCTCCTTGGACGCCGTCTTGCCCGCCGGCAGACGCTTCTCGGCCTTGGGCTTCTTCGCCGCCGGGGCCTTCTCGGCCGCCTTCTCCGTCGCCGGCTCCTCCTCCGCGGGCTTCTTCGCCGCCGGCTTCTTCTCCGCCTTGGGGGCCATCGCCGGTTCGGGGGAGTGGGGGATTCGCGGGCGCGTTGTGTGTGCTGGAAGAAGGTTGGGGGATTTGGGGCGGGATGAGTGGAGAGGAGGAGCGGTGCTGCTGGGTTTATACGGAGCGGGAGGCGGGCGCTGATTGGTCGAGGCGTGGTTGCCCCGGATCGGTGAGGTGGAGCCGTAGGATGCGTTCGGCGATGTTTGCTGTGGACGGGCGGGATGCGTTTCGGAGCGGATCGCTGGGTTTTCTTTTTCAGGGCAAAATTGATCTTGGCGGGAACGGAAAGGCCGGAACCGCGGGTCGATTATGGAGCGGGAGCGCGCGACCGCACCGCGAGAATGGTTTGGGAATTCGCAGGCTCAGGTTTTGAATCCTACACACCACCAGCAAATAGAGAACCTAAGCCATGATGGTGTCTCAATCAAAAAAACTAATCCATGGTGGCCTTGAGAAAAAAAATAGCATCAAAGCACCTGCAACCGGACGCACTATATATGCTATCCAAACGCCGTCACCGTACGAACAAAAAATACCACTCACCGGCCTTTTCAAACAAAGCCAAAACGTCTGGGTTGTCCAGCAACCCCATACCCAGTTTATGTGTGAGGCGGATTTGGGAAGATCCAGACGCGTCTGGAGTCCGGACAACGTCCTCACGTCGGATCAACCCACTACGGCCCATGCCCTCCTCAACCTCTATCCCTGCGAAAACCTGAAGCCAGACACCAAACCCTAGTCAACCGTACTTTCTAAACCTTTTCGCTCCACTTTCATCTCCTCGCCCTATCCTTTGCTCCATCAACTGAGAGAAGCTCACTGCAGACCATCGAGCTCGTCGACAGCGAACAACGAGGAGCTAGTGCTTCGCATTGTACTCTGTCGCTCATGAATGGTCCGGGGACGGAGCTCCTCGTCCACGGCGTCGGTGGCGACTCGGGTGGGCACCTGCAGCTCCGCAGCGCTCCACGGATGCACGACGCGGTTCATGCTTTCCTGGGTGGGCGACAAGACGACCAACACCCGGCACCACCAATAGTTGCTCCTCCGGGGCGCCTTTGGGTGCTTGTGTCTACAAGGCTGTTGGAGTCTGAGGTTCGCCCGTATCTGCGCGTAAGGAAGAGGGTGGCAGAGGCGGTAGCCAGCCGCTCCAAGTGTGGGTCCTGGAGATCCTCTCCGGAGCCGTTGCCGCCCACCAGCAACGACGACGAGGCCCTCAGCCATGCCCGCGCCTTATGGCGGGGCGGCTTCGCAATGGCCGGGCACCCCGTATGCCTTCACGCAGGACCAATACTCCTTCCCGGACCCAACGTACGAGTCGCGATAGCTCCAATTTGTCACGGACGGTGTCAGGAAGCTCCGACAGCGGCCACCAAGTATTCGAGGAAAACCGTCAACCAAAACTGCATTTTTTTTGCGCCAGGTGCATTTATTGGACCAATTTTAGGATGTTAGTTTCATTGCGATGCATGTTTAGGAATCATTCATGATGGTGTTGGAAATATGCCCTACAGACAATAATAAAGTGTTTATTATTATATTTCCTTAGTCATGATAAAGGTTTATTATTTATGCTATAATTGTATTGACCGGAAACTTAAATACATGTGTGGATACATAAACAAATACCGTGTACCTAGTGAGCCTCTACTAGACTAGCTCATTGATCAAAGATGATTAAGATTTCCTGACCATAGACATGTGTTGTCACTTAATAAGAGGATCACATCATTAGGAGAATGATGTGATGGACAAGACTCATTTGTTAGCTTAGCATATGATCGTTCAGTTTATTGCTACTGCTTTCTTAATGTCAAATACATATTCCTTGACCATGAGATCATGCAACTCCCGAATACCGGAGCAATACCTTGTGTTCTATCAAACGTCACAACGTAACTGGTGATCATAAAGATGCTCTACATGTATCTCCGAAGACGTCTGTTGAGTTGGCATGGATCGAGATTGGGATTTGTCACTCCGTGTATCGGAGAGGTATCTCTGGGCCCTCTCGGTAATACAGCATCATTGGAAGCTTGCAATCAGAGTGACTAAGGAGATAGTTACGATATGATGTATTACGGAACGAGTAAAGAGACTTGCCGGTAACGAGATTGAACTAGGTATGAAGATACCAACTATCAAATCTCGGGCAAGTAACATACCGACAGACAAAAAGAATTATGTATGTTGTCATAAAGGTTCGATCGATAAAGATCTTCATAGAATATGTAGGAACCAATATGGGCATCCAGGTCCCGCTATTGGTTATTGACTGGAGAAGCGTCTCGGTCATGTCTACATCATTCTCGAACCCGTAGGATCAGTACGCTTAACGTTCATTGACGATATAGTATTATATGAGTTATGTATGTTGGTGACCGAATGTTGTTCGGAGTCCTGGATGAGATCACGGACATGACGAGGAGCTCTAGAATAGTCCGGAGGTAAAGATTAATATATGGGATAACAGTGTTTGGTCTCTGGAAGGGGTTTCAAATGTTTCCCGAAATGTTCTGGTGCGAGAACACTTTATTTGGGCCAAGGGGTAACGCCCACGAGGCTTTAGGAATGTGCAAAAGGAAGTTTTGTGAAGGCCAGGGGCTAGACGCCACGGACCCTGGCGTCTGGTCCTGGAGTCCGAGAAGGACTCTTGCCTTGCGGGCTAAACCGACTTTGAGGAGGCTCTTTCTCCAAGAAATGACCCAGGGCTCAACATATAAATAGAGAGGCAGGGCTAGCACCCGGAACACATCAAGATTCACCAAGCCGTGTGCCGGCAACCCCACCCCTCTAGTTTATCCTCCGTCATTGTTTCCATTGTGCTTGGCGAAGCCCTGTGGAGATTGTTCTTCACCACCACCGTCACCACGCCGTCGTGCTGTCGGAACTCATCTACTACTTCACCTCTCTTGCTGGATCGAGAAGGCAAGGACGTCATCGAGCTGAACATGTGTTGAACGCAGAGGTGCCGTACGTTCGGTACTTGATCGGGACGGATCGTGAAGGTGTACGACTACTTCAACCGCGTTGATAAATGCTTCCGCTTAGCGATCTACAAGGGTATGTAGATGCACTCCCTCTCTCGTAGTTATGCATCTCCATGGATAGATCTTGCATGTGCGTAGATTTTTTTTTTTCATGCAACATTCCCCATTAGTGGACCAGAGCCAGGTCTACGTGTAGATGATATGCACGAGTAGAACACAAAGGAGTTGGGGGGCGGTAATGTTCATACTGCTTACCACCAACTCTTATTTTGATTTGGCGGTATTGTGGGATGAAGCGGATCGGACTAACCTTACATGTCCACGTACATGAGACCGGTTCCACCGACTAACATGCAACTTGTTTTGCATAAAGGTGGTTGGCGGGTGTCTGTTTCTCATACTTTAGTTGAATCAAAATTGATTACGGCTGATCCTTGTAGAAGGTTAAAACAGCAAACTTGATAATCACCATTGTGGTTTTGCGTAGGTAAGAACGGTTTTTGCTAGTTGCCCGTAGCAGCCACGTAAAACTTGCAACAACAAAGTAAAGGACGTCTAACTTGTTTTTGCAGGGCATGTTGTGATGTGATATGGTCAAGACGTGATGCGATATACGTTGTTGTATGAGATGATCATGTTTTGTAATATCGACAACCGACAGGAGCTTTAGGGTTGTCTTTTAATTATTGTATGACCTACGTGTCAATCATTAAGCACCATGTAATTAATTTTACTTTATCGCTATGCGCTAGCAATAGTTGTACAAGAAATAGTTGGCGAGACGACCCTGACGCAATGATGGAAATCAAGGTGTCGCGCCGGTGATGATGGAGATCATGATGTTGCTTTGAAGATGAAGATCAAAAGCACAAGATAGTGATGGGTTTATACGGAGGGGGAGGCGGGCGCTGATTGGTCCAGGGGTGGTTTCCCCGGATCGGAGAGGTGGAGCCGTAGGATGCGTTCGGCGATGTTTGCTGTGGACGGCGAGATGCGTCTCGGAGGGGATCGCTGTTTTTTTTCAGGGCAAAAATGATCTGGGCGGGAACGAAAAGGCCGGAACCGCGGGTCGATTATGGAGCAGGAGCGCGCGATCGCACCGCAAGAATGGTTTTGGATTTCGCAGGCTCAAATTTTGAATCCTACACGCCACCAGCATTATAGAGCACCTAAGCCATGATGGCCTTCAGAAAAAAAAATCATTAGAGCACCTACAACTCAAGCTGGCAATGGTTAACCGTTATCCGCGTCCCGTGGATAATTACTCTATCAGGGGATGGGGATGTGCCAGGTTTAATGCCCACGGAGAAGTTGGTGGTCAAATACCTTACCCAGCGCGCAAGACGGGGATGGGGATGGGATGCATTACGCGTGTCCGTTACCCGCTTTACACGTGAAGGCCTTACATGTGAGCTCTAAAATTAGTAGACCCCAAGTAATTTCCGCCCTTACCCACCCAAATTTCCTCCCATCCCAACCCTTTGGCCAAAAACCCTACGAAAACCGTAACCTAGCGACAACATATTATTTATTGTGCTGAAATGCTTTTTTTTACCAAAATGCTATTGAAAGTTGTTGTTGATTGAGTGCATGGGTTTCCCCATGGGGATAAAAAATCGACGGGGATGGGGATGAGAAAATTTGTATCCCCGTGGACGGGTATGGGTATGGGGACGGGCATAGGAGGCTGTTGCGGGACGGGGATGAGAGTCCAATACCCGCATGGGTAATCCCCATTGCCAGCCTGACCTACAACCGAAGGGGGGGGGGATATCTGGTACTCCCACCCCTAGGGTGCTCCCGGTGCTCCAAAACTCAGTAGCACATATTTAAATGTTCGAAAAATTCTAAAAAAAATCCAACACATTGACACAACATCAAAGTATGTTGTCAAAAAATCTGAAATCAAAATTCAAAACATAGCTCGAGAAACATAAATGACAAATTCGACAGTAAATGGTACACAACATAAGTTGGGCTTTAGATTAGGCCCATTAGCACATTGATGTCCATTTTGTCATTTTTGTATCTCAGGCAATGTTTTGAAATTTGATTTGAATTTTTTAACAACATTCATTGATGTTGTGTCAATGTGCTGGATTTTTTTTAAAATTATTTGAACATTTTTAAATGTGTTACCGAGTTTGGAGCACCCGGAGCACCCTAGGGGTGGGAGGCACCATATGTTATCCAAACGCTTGAATGGGCCTGGTGGGTTAGTGTCCAGAAAAAAAAGACCACCCGCGGCCTTCTCAAACAAAGCCCGAACATCTAGGGACAACCCCATACCCAGTTCATATGGGAGACAGATTTGGGAAGATCTAGATGAGCCCAGACACTGTCGTCACGTTGGACCAGCCCATTATGGCCCGTGCGCCCTCACCCTCGTCCCCACAAAAACCCGGAGCCAAACACCAAACCCTAGTCAACCGTACTTTCTCAGCCTTTTCTCTCCACTCTCATCTCCTCGCCTTCCTTTCCCTGCCCTATCCCTCGCTCCATCGACTGAGAGAAGCTTGTTGCGGGCCATCGAGCTCGTCGACGGCGAACAACGAGGAGCTAGCCTTCGCGTTGTACTCCGCCGCTCACGAATGGTCTGGGGCGGGAGCTCCTTGTCCACGGCGGCGGCGGCCGGGTGGGCACTTTGCGAGCGTCCGCACATCACACACGCCCACTTCTAACCATCCTGGCCCACCCATACCCCCTCCTACCTCGCTCGCGCACGTTCTCGCCTGGCGCCAGCTGCCTGCATTCTACTGTAGAGCATGCCTCTCCACATTGAAGACGGATCAGGACGGACGCGACCTCTCACCGCTTGTGTCGTTGAAGCGGCGGGTGGCCGAGGGCGCCGCCCGATTGAACACGCCTCCCTGTCGCATTCAAACGCCTCCATTAAACCTGCGTGGAAGTCGGGAAACCTACTTTGTCCACACGTCTGTTCACGAGCATCCCGGCATTAAACACAACGTCGGGCAAACTCCTCCCGTACGCCCTCTATTTAAACGCGGCTAGAAGTCGTGCAAGAATCACACCATTCCGCCTTCCACCATTTTCTGCACCTTTTCGATGGCATCCGACGAGCAGGAAGAGTAGTTCTTCGGCATAAGCCGGCTGGGTGGCCTGCTGAGCCTGCATGTATGAGGGACGAAGCTCGCTACTCCACCTCCCTCGCCTAGCTCGACGGAGCAAGTTTCTGCCCCAAGCCGGTTGCATAGAGATCAACGGGTCGGTTACCAGCGCGTATGTGTCTACCGCCAACATCGTGGGAAAGTAGAACACTGTAGGCTGCCGCCGCTTGGGTCCCTTGCATAGCTGGTGACTTGCCCGGTTCTTCAGCGCAGACCACCGTCGACCCCCACTTGGGATCCACGGAAGCGGACGTGCCCCCTTCCTCTCCGGTTGAAGCATCAGCCGACGGTACCAATCCGATGACTGGTGGGGAAGTGATACGTCTCCAACATATCTATATTTTTTATTGTTTCATGCAATTATATTATCAATCTTGGATGCTTTATATGCTATTTTATATCATTTTTTGGGACTAACCTATTAACTCAGTGCCCAGTGCCTGTTCCTTTTTTTTGCTTGTTTTTGGCTTTTCAAAAAATCAATACCAAACAAAGTCCAAACATGATGAAACTTTACGGTGATTTTTTCTGCACCAGAAGGGGCCCTAAAAGGTTTGGGAGTAGGCTAGAAGACTTAGGAGAGAGCCACGAGCTCACAGGGGCGCGCCCTGTGGGGTGGGCACGCCCCCTGAGCTTGTGACTCCCACGCAACTCCGTTCGACCTAATTCCACCTCTATAAATTCCTAAATATTCCCAAACCAACAGAGAGACACATGAAACACTTTTTTCGCCACTGCAAGCGTTTGTTCTTTCGCGGTCCCATCTGGAGGCATTTTTGGGTACTCTATCGGAGAGTGAATCGATCACGAAGGGCTTCTACATCAACCTTGCTGCCCTACGCATGATGCGTGAGTGGTTCACCACAGACCTACGGGTTCATAGCTAGTAGCTAGATGGCTTCTTCTATCTCTCTAATATTCAATACCATGTTCTCCTCGATCTTGTTAGAGTTCTGTCTGATACAATTTTCTTTGCGGTGTGTTTGTTGGGATCCGATGAATTGTGGGTTTATGATCAAATTATTAATTGAGTAACTGGGTCTTTTATGAACTTTATTATGCATGGTTATTATAGCTTTGTATTTCTCTCCGGTCTATCCGTTTGGTTTGGCCAACTAGGTTGATTTATCTTTAGTGGGAGAGGTGCTTTGTGGTGAGTTCAATCTTGCGTTGTCCTCACCCAGTGACGGAAAGGGTAGCGAGGCACATATTTCTATTGTTACCATTAAGCGTAAAATGATGGGGTTTATTTATATTGCTTGAGTTTACTTTGTCTACATCATGTCATCATACTTCATGCATTGCTCTGTTTGTTATGACCTTAATACTTAGAGAAGCAAGCATAGAAGCGCTCTCGGAGTGGAGTACTAGTAGTAGATGCAGAATCGTTTCAGTCTACTTGTCATGGATGTGATGCCTATATACATGATCATTGTCATGAATAACATCATACCACACGTTTTTCTATCAATTGCCCAACAGTAATTTGTTTACCCACCATATGATATCTACTCTAGAGAGAAGCCTCCAGTGAAAACTATGGCGCCTGAGGTCTACTTAATCATATTACAAAAACCAAAAATACCTTGTTGCAATTTATTTACATTTCTTTTGTTTTGCAATTTATTTATCTACCACTACAAGATTTAATCCTTGCAAGTAACGAGTTCAAGGGGATTGACGACCATCTTGCCTGCGTTGTGTGCAAGTATTTGCTTTTGTGTGTGATTCGCTTACCAAACCCTGCTCTTTGCCTGCTTACCGAGCTCTCCTCATACTGAGTATCTAGGCATTTCTTCTCACAGACCGATTGGGAGAAAGTTGGCATTCTTTAATATGTCACCGCGGACCCGTACTTACTTGATGGAATGGATGGGATGATGTGTTTCAGTTCAACCAGTAGTGGAGGTTTCCTCGGCCTAGTCGTATAAGAGCCCCTTTCTTTTTCTAGTTAATTGAAAGAAAATCAATGGGGAAGGTTGGCTTACCAGTTAATTGGTCTGTATCATATCTTGCTATGGTGGGACATCCTCTTTAGTTTAGGTATCCGGGTTGGCTGTTAGCTTTAGTCATTCGGCACTCTTCCTTCATTCTCATTCAACAAGGAGAAGTGTCTAATCAAAATCATTGGTTGATCCTCGCGTATATTATATGATGTCATCCTGGAATTGAACTAGCGTTTAAGGTCGACCAAGTTCAAACAATTCGGCTCTGAAAGATCAATCAGATATCAAGTAAGAGATAGGCGCTTCCTATTAGTTATAGACTGCTTCTCTGACAAGTGGATCCCTTTAGGTTTAGTTATTAATTGTACTATTCTCTTCAATAATTAGGTCTTCCGTATTCCTATTGGGGTCAGTGGTCTTTGAGGGAGTCCTGGATTAGGGGGTCCTCGGACAGCCGGACTATATCCTTTGGACGGACTGTTGGACTATGAAGATACAAGATTGAAGACTTCGTCCAATGTCCGGGTGGGACTCTCCTTGGCGTGGAAGGCAAGCTTGGCAATTCGGATCTATAGATCTCCTCCCTTGTAACCGACTTTGTGTAACCCTAGCCCCCTCCGGTGTCTATATAAACCGGAGGGTTTAGTCCGTAGGACAAGAACAATCATAATCATAGGCTAGCTATAGGGTTTAGCCTCTGCGATCTCGTGGTAGATCAACTCTTGTAATACTCGTATCATCAAGATCAATCAAGCAGGAAGTAGGGTATTACCTCCATCGAGAGGGCCCAAACCTGGGTAAACATTGTGTCCCCCGCCTCCTGTTACCATCCGCCTTGTACGCACAGTTCGGGACCCCCTACCCGAGATCTGCCGGTTTTGACACCGACATTGGTGCTTTCATTGAGATTTCCACTGTGCCGTCATCATAAGGCTTGATGGCTCGTCTTGTTGTGAAGGACAACATCACCTCTGGAGCCTTGGCTGTAGGCCAAACCCTCTGACTTGGAGGCTTCGTCATGACCGCCTGTTCGGCCGTTGCGCCGACGATGACTTCTCGGGTCATCAAAAACAGCCTCCACGTCGGCTCGGGATTCGCCGAGCAGATGGATCCAATGGAGCTCTCTTCCCTGAACAAGCTCTTGAATCGCATTGCCGCCTTGGGAGTCGCTACGGACTATGATCAGATCGGGCTTAAACCCGACCAAAGGGAGATTAACTCTCCGCCGGTCACCCATCAGATAGCGGTGGTGGAGGAGCAACACAGCGATTCTTCCTCTATCTTAAGGATGAACTATGTCCGGATTCCCGAGCTCTCCGAGCCGGATACCCGTCTACAGGAGGACATGGCCCAAGCTTTGAACCTAGAATCAGACAACGGGCCAAACCTATTGGGCAACATTCCGGAGCCCGAACTTCCAAGATCAGAAACTCCTCCGCCCGTTCGTCTCAGATCGGGTCAGGGTTTGGACCTAAATCTACCCACCCACCCAGATATAAGTGATCTTTCCCACATTAGACAAGAGCCCCAAGAGACAGTACATCACTATTGGGCCAGATTCCTCCTTGTAATGAACAAGGTAAAGGACTGTCGCGAGGAAGACGCAATTTCATTCTTTTGCAATAATTGCACGGACAAGGGAATCCTCAAAGCCATAAGTCGCCGCGACATAGCACACTTCGCTGACTTGGCGGCCATAGTACAGAAGTACTGTGCGATGGAAAGCGCTTGGAAAACCCATACAAAATTCTAGGATCCTCCGGCTCTCACTAAACCCCCTGTCCGAACTAAAAGGGTGTACTCTCGTAAGTCACCCAATCCAATTATAAAGAAACAAAAGCCCACTACAGGGCGTGGAACCGTATTGGAGGGATGGCTCAATGGGCCATGCAAAATTCACAGTACATCGGATACCATGCCAACACATAGCCTTAGAGCATGTTGGGTACTCCGGCAGGTGGCCAAGAGCGGCGAGGATATCCTCATCAACAATGCAACAGAGCACCATCCCGTGGAAAATAACAATACAATATTGACAGTCTTTGATACCTTCGCCTCAAACAATAGGCGCAAGCGAGCACTCCGCAGCCTTGCCGAAGTCTGCCACGTCACAACATAGTATCTGCAGCACCTGGAAACTTAGTATCTGCAGCAATGTGTTTAGTAGCAAAGTAATATGATAGTGGTGGTAACGGTAACAAAAGTAAAGGAAGCAAAAGTAATATTTTTGGTATTTTGTAGTGATTGTAACAGCAGCAACGGGAAAGTAAATAAGCGTAAACCAGTATATGGAAAGCTCGTAGGCATTGGATCGGTGATGGATAATTATGCCGGATGCGGTTCATCATGTAACAGTCATAACATAGGGTGACACAGAACTAGCTCCAATTCATTAATGTAATGTAGGCATGTATTCCGAATATAGTCATACGTGCTTATGGAAAAGAACTTGCATGACATCTTTTGTCCTACCCTCCCGTGGCAGTGGGGTCCTAATGGAAACTAAGGGATATTAAGGCCTCCTTTTAATAGAGAACCGGAACAAAGCATTAGCACATAGTGAATACATGAACTCCTCAAACTATGGTCATCACCGGGAGTGGTCCCGATTATTGTCACTTCGGGGTTGCCGGATCATAACACATAGTAGGTGACTATAGACTTGCAAGATAGGATCAAGAACTCACATATATTCATGAAAACATAATAGGTTCAGATCTGAAATCATGGCACTCGGGCCCTAGTGATAAGCATTAAGCATAGCAAAGTCATAGCAACATCAATCTCAGGACATAGTGGATACTAGGGATCAAACCCTAACAAAACTAACTCGATCACATGATAAATCTCATCCAACCCATCACCGTCCAACAAGCCTATGATGGAATTACTCATGCACGGCGGTAAGCATCATGAAATTGGTGATGGAGGATGGTTGATGATGACGACGACGACGAATCCCCCTCTCCGGAGCCCCGAACGGACTCCAGATTAGCCCTCCCGAGAGGTTCTAGGGCTTGGCGGCGGCTCCGTATCGTAAAACGCGATGATTTCTTCTCCTCTATTTTTCTCTCCCCGAAAGCAAATATATAGAGTTGGAGTTGGCATCGGAAGGTCTCCAGGGGGCCCACGAGGTAGGGGGCACGCCCCCACCCTCGTGGACAGGGTGTGGGCCCCCTGGTCTTCATCTTTGGTGAGGATTTTTTATTATTTAATATAAGATATTTCGTGGAGTTTCAGGTCATTCTGAGAACTTTTTTTTCTGCACATAAAACAACATCATGGCAATTCTGCTGAAAACAGCGTTAGTCCGGGTTAGTTCCATTCAAATCATGCAAATTAGAGTCCAAAACAAGGGCAAAAGTGTTTGGAAAAGTAGATACGACGGAGACGTATCAACTCCCCCAAGCTTAAACCCTTGCTTGTCCTCAAGCAATTCAGATGACAAACTGAAAGTGATAAAGAAAAACTTTTACAAACTCTGTTTGCTCTTGTTGTTGTAAATATGTCAAGCCAACATTCATGTTTTCAGCAAGTATTATAACTAACCACATTTGGAATAATTCTCAGGTCTCATGATCACTCATATCAATAGCATAATCAACTAGCAAGCCATAATAATAAATCTCGGATGACAACACTTTCTCAAAACAATCATAATATGATATAACAAGATGGTATCTTGCTAGCCCTTTCTGAGACCGCAAAACATAAATGCAGAGCACCTTTAAAGATCAAGGACTGACTAGACATTGTAATTCATGGTAAAAGAGATCCAATCATAGTCACACCCAATATAGATTAATAGTGATGAATGCAAATGACATCTGTGCTCTCCAGCTAGTGCTTTTTAATAAGAGGGTGATGACTCAATATAAAAGTAAATAGATAGGCCCTTCGCAGAGGGAAGCAGGGATTTGTAGAGGTGCCAGAGCTCGGTTTTGAAATAGAGATAAATAATATTTTGAGCGGTATACTTTCATTGTCAACATAACAACTAAGAGATGGCGACATCTTCCATGCTACACACATTATAGGCGGTTCCCGAACAGAATGGTAAAGTTTATACTCCCCCTCCACCAAGAAGCATCAATCCACGGCTTGCTCGAAACAACGAGTGCCTCCAACATACATCAGGTCCCAGGGGGAGTTTTGTTTGCAATTATTTTTGATTTAGTTTGCATAAAGCATGGACTGGGCATCCCGGTGACCAGCCATTTTCTCGTGAGTGAGGAGCGGAGTCCACTCGTCTTGAGAATAACCCGCCTAACATGGAAGATAAGGGCAGCCTTGGTTGATAGCATACAAAACATAATGTTTATTTGAAGGTTTAGAGTTTGGCACATACAAATTTACTTGGAACGGCAGGTAGATACCGTATATAGGAAGGTATGTTGGACTCATATGGAATAACTTTGGGGTTTAAGGGATTGGATGCACAAGCAGTATTCCCGCTTAGTACAGGTGAAGGCTAGCAAAAGACTGGGAAGCGACCAACTAGAGAGCGACAACATCCATGTACATGCATTAAAATTAATAAACATTGGATGCAAGCATGAGTAGGATATAATCCACCATGAACATAAATATCGTGAAGGCTATGTTGATTTGTTTCAACTACATGCGTGAACGTGTGCCAAGTCAAGTCACTTAAATCATTCAAAGGAGGGTACCACCCCATCATACCACATCATAACCATCTCAATAGCATGTTGGCACGCAAGGTAAACCATTATAACTCATAGCTAATCAAGCATGGCACAAGCAACTATGATCTCTAATTGTTATTGCAAACATGTTTATTCATAACAAGCTGAATCAAGAACTATGAACTCATCATATTTACAAAACAAAAGAGGTCGAGTTCATACCAACTTTTCTCATCTCAGTCAGTCCATCATATATCATCATAATTGCCTTTCACTTGCACGACCGAAAGATGTGAATAATAATAAGAGTGCATGTGCATTGTACTAAGCTGGAATTCCCCCAAGCTTAGGCTTTTGGCCTAAGTTGGTTTATTGCCAGGGGTAGCCTGGCAGATACCCGTAGGTGTAGCTGGGGTCGTACTGCGATGAAGAATAGTTGGGGCTGTACTGTGATGCAGCGGCTATCGCCTCCTGAGCTGTAGCGTGGAGTCGGGCTGCCTCCGCTCTCCTCTCGTACTCGTCTGCCTCCTCCCTGGTAATAGTATATCTTCCGTTTGCCTGGTAATCAAAGAAGGCAGGAGCAGGGAGAGTAATACGGACAACAAGCCGTTTGTTAAAGATTAATCGATATTGGAGAGGTGACTCAGTCCTCTCAACAAACTGGTGAGAAACCATAGAATCAAAATCTAAATAAGCAGGAGGCAACTCCATGTCTCCTTCACGAATGTCTGTCTCAAGAAAATTAGCTAAACGGGTTGCATAAATTCCTCGAAAGAAATCTCCATTATATCTATTATGATGCAACCTACGAGCTACAATGGCTCCCATATGATAAGATTGGTCTCCTGACACAGCACTCCTGAGAATGCTAAGGTCAGGGACACACATGTGACATGCTTCATCCTTAGCATTTATGCATCTACCTATGAAGAGAGCAAAATAATGTATAGAAGGAAAGTGAATGCTCCCTATGGTAGCTTGCATTATATCTCTAGATTCCCCTACAGTTATACTAGCAAGAAAGTTTCTAAATTCAGATTTAGGGGGATCCCTAACACTACCCCATTGTGGAAGTTTGCAAGCAAAAGTGAAATCCTCTAAGTCCATGGTATAAGATTTTTCATAAAGATCAAACATGACTGAAGGAGAATTACGCCAGAAAAAGGTCTTGATAACCCACAAGTATAGGGGATCGCAACAGTTTTCGAGGGTAGAGTATTCAACCCAAATTTATTTATTTGACACAAGGGGAGCCAAAGAATATTCTCAAGTATTAGCAGCTGAGTTGTCAATTAAACCACACCTGGAAACTTAGTATCTGCAGCAAAGTGTTTAGTAGCAAAGTAATATGATAGTGGTGGTAACGATAACAAAAGTAAAGGAAGCAAAAGTAACATTTTTGGTATTTTGTAGTGATTGTAACAGCAGCAACGGGGAAGTAAATAAGCGTAAACTAGCATATGGAAAGCTCGTAGGCATTGGATCGGTGATGGATAATTATGCCGGATGCGGTTCATCATGTAACAGTCATAACATAGGGTGACACAGAACTAGCTCCAATTCATCAATGTAATGTAGGCATGTATTCCAAATATAGTCATACGTGCTTATGGAAAAGAACTTGCATGACATCTTTTGTCCTACCCTCCCGTGGCAGCAGGGTCCTAATGGAAACTAAGGGATATTAAGGCCTCTTTTTAATAGAGAACCGGAACAAAGCATTAGCACATAGTGAATACATGAACTCCTCAAACTATGGTCATCACTGGGAGTGGTCCCGATTATTGTCACTTCGGGGTTGCCGGATCATAACACATAGTAGGTGACTATAGACTTGCAAGATAGGATCAAGAACTCACATATATTCATGAAAACATAATAGGTTCAGATCTGAAATCATGGCACTCGGGCCCTAGTGACAAGCATTAAGCATAGCAAAGTCATAGCAACATCAATCTCAGAACATAGTGGATACTAGGGATCAAACCCTAACAAAACTAACTCGATTACATGATAAATCTAACCCAACCCATCACCGTCCAGCAAGCCTACGATGGAATTACTCACGCACGGCGGTGAGCATCATGAAATTGGTGATGGAGGATGGTTGATGATGACGACGATGACGAATCCCCCTCTTCGGAGCCCCGAACGGACTCCAGATCAGCCCTCCCGAGAGGTTTTAGGGCTTGGCGGTGGCTCCGTATCGTAAAACCTGATGATTTCTTCTCCTCTATTTTTTCTCCCCGAAAGCAAATATATAGAGTTGGAGTTGGCGTCGGAAGGTCTCCAGGGGGCCCACGAGGTAGGGGGCGCGCCCTAGGGGGGCACCCCCACCCTCGTGGATAGGGTGTGGGCTCTCTGGTCTTCATCTTTGGCGAGGATTTTTTTATTTAATATAAGATATTCCGTGGAGTTTCAGGTCATTCCGAGAACTTTTGTTTTCTGCACATAAAACAACATCATGGCAATTCAGCTGAAAACAACGTCAGTCCGGGTTAGTTCCATTCAAATCATGCAAGTTAGAGTCCAAAACAAGGGCAAAAGTGTTTGGAAAAGTAGATACGACGGAGATGTATCAGGTCTTGCCGGGGGAACCTGCTTCATCCCTCTGCTCTTTGTGGTCTTGGCCTTGGCGTTGCTCTGATTATCTTGGGCTTCGGTCTTACCTTGGCTCACCTCCCCCGTTATGCTTGGTGTGATCGTGGGCGCGGCTCCGACTCCCCGTGCATAGGTAAAGGGGTACAAAAGCGTGCCCCTCTTTTTGTACACCGACAGGAGCCCCCAAGCCCGGGCCACACATAAGCATGACACGTTGTTGGGCCAAGCCCAAAACGGTGCGCGGGCAGGCGGGGCGGTTTTTATTGCGGTAAAACTTTTCGCGCGTTGTGCTTCCCACGACCCGTGCGCGCGGCGCGGCGTGGAGGGGTTTGCGTGACGTGGGCGGCATGCGTGGGGCGGTTCCCGCACGCATGCGTCACGTCGCAGTAAATGGGCAGCACGACCCGCACCTTCCCCATAAAAAGGGATAACCGCGGGCGCACTGTTCCTTTTACTCCTCGCGCAACCCCAATCTCGGAAGCCTCCGCTCGTCTTCCTCTTCTTCTCCAAGCTTCGTTTCTTCTTGCCGCCGTTTGCGCTTCCACCGCCCTCTGTCCTGCCCTCCTCCCCCAGCCGCCATGGCTCCAAAATCCACCAAGGGCAAGGGAGTGGCCAAGGACGCCGGAGCCGCGGAGCCGCCGGAGAGTGTGCTGGCGGTGCAGCGGACACAGTCTGCCTTCTTCCCCTCGACAGTTGACGTGTTCGAGCTTCGGGACTCCTTCAGGCCCTTGTGGGGAGTGAATACGGGGGGGGGGGGGATTCGAGGCATCCGGCCACGCGTGTCATCCCCGCCGACTGCGTCGAGGCTGCCCCAAATCGGTACCCCTTCTTTGTTGATTATTTTTCCTGCGGGCTCTGTCCTCCCTTCTCCGATTTTTTCAGCGACGTCATGCATACCTTTGGCTTCCGGCTCCTGGATTTTACTCCGAATGCAGTGGCGTGCATGGACCTTTTTGCGCATCTCTGCAAAGGCTTCGCCGGGGTGCACCCCAACACGGCGCTCTTCCACCATTACTTCTTCCCTTGGATCCAGACGGGAGGTGCCATTTCGGGTTGCATCGCCTGGATCCCAAGATCCAAGGGAGCGTACCCGGATGGTGCCATGAAGGAGAGGTGGGAAGAATGGCGAGGCCGGTGGTGCTAGATCGAAGAGAAGGACCCGCCGGCGTTCTGCGATGTTCGCCGGGCGCCGCCGGTCCGTGGAAGCGATTGGAGCGACGTCGACGTCGACGACGAGAAGCTCACGATCGCCACCACCAGGATTCTCCGGCTTACCCAGGCCGGGCTCACCCTTGAGATGATCGGGGCGGACTTGATCCGTCGCTGGATCGCTCCACTGCATAACAAGGGGAGGCCAGCCTGGCTCTTTACGAACCCCGCCGACATCATGCGGCTCCGTCCCGGCTTCGACCACAACTTCACAGTGATGGGGCACACCCATTTCTGCCAGCGGCTCTCCCAGCTTGACGTGGGCCGCGACGGCGAGGTCGAGCGGACCGGCAAGGTCGCGAGGGCCACCGCGAAGGTCGGCAAGGTCCTCAAGGTGCCTCTGTTCAAGCTGCCGACGGGGGTGGTCCCGTTGTGCAATAACTCGCGCCGGTCCGATATCATTGCCATGATGCCGGTCTGCAATGCACATGGCCCTGATCTGAGCTGGAAGGAGCCGGAGGACGCCGAGGTGCAACAGTTCTTTGACACTCTACACAAGGGGTACGCCAACGCCGACGCCGAGCGGCTGCTTGTCCAGGACACCACCCAGGCGGAGCTGGACTACATCGCCACCAGGGCGAGGGAGGCATAGCTTGCCAGGGAGGCCGGCAGCACCGGTGGTGTGGAGGACAAGGCCACGATGACCGCGAAGGAGGAGGAGCTCGCCTGGTGGGCGGCGGCCGCCGGGGGAGCCAGCAGCGCCGGCACCGAGGCTCCTCTGGTTGAAGATGTGACTGGCGAGTCGTCGTCGGAGGAGGCCGAGACCGCAGGCCCGACGCCGGCTACGGGGAGAGGGCGAGTCCTGCTGCGGGCCAGTTCCAGCGAGCTGGTCCGGCCCGGCAGGGCTGCGCGGCCACAGCTGACCTTGGAGGGGTCTGGGTGCCACACGAGGGCCGCAGCGGCAAAGAAGCCGGTGAAGGCCGCAGTGAAGAAAAAGACAGCCGCCCCTTCTTCATCCACGCGTGTCCAGACACCTCCTCCTTCTCCTCCTCCAGTGGATGTCGATACAGAGATTACTTTTGATTATGGATCCCTCAGCCGGAAAACAACAGAGGAGGAGGCGGACAACGAGTAAGTATCTGGTTCCTTTTCGTTATCTCTGCCTCCTCAATCTGTGTTGTTCGTCTTGACTTGTCTTCATATTTGCAGGGACGTGGAGACGCTGGCCCTGAGAGTGAAGAGGGCCAAGGTCTCGGCGGGTGGCCAGCCCCCAGTTGGTACTTCGGGGGCGCCATTGGTGGTGTTGAGCAGGCCGGACAGCAGCCCCCAGCAGAGCCCCCAGCGTAAGTTCATCACTCTTCTCCCGTCAACATGTGTCAGGGGCACAACACTTTGGTGCTGACCTTGCCAGGTGTGCAAGAGGAGAGCAGCAGGAGGAGGAGCCACAGAGGACTATTCCCAACACCCCACCCCCATCGACCACGCCGCCCCGAGGGGCGTCCCGGCAAGGGCACCAAGCACCGGGCCCACGCACATGGAGGAGGAGGAGAACTTGGGCGCCGACGGCTTTTCCTCGATGCCAAATGTTGGCGGGGAGGGGACTTCCGTTTCCCAGGCGGGTACTGGCATATGTAAGTCGTTCACCGTTCGTCCCTGCTTCTTCTTTTTTTTGGCTCTTGGTCCTGGCCTTGCCTCACCCCCTTCTTCAGTGTCCAGATTCCTCCTCGGTGAACCCAGAGGACGTGGACGCCATCATCGAGGGCGTCGCCAAGGCCACCGAGGCGGACGCCGAGAAGATCGCCACCGAGGAGGCCGCCAAGGGTGCTGCCGAGGACGCCTCCGAGGGGCCTACCGGGGAGGTAGGCAAGGCTGCCACTGAGGAGGCCGTCAAGGGGCCTGCCGGAGAGGCCGGCGGGGCCGCTGCCGAGGAGGAGGAGGAGGTGGCTGGTGACCAGCCTTCCTTTTCTACTGCTTCCGGCTCCGGCAAGTACTTGAGGGTGAGCGACGACTTGTTCATCCACTTTCCAGGCGCGTCGAGCACCAGGACACCCGTTGAGGGAGAGGTGTTCGACGACGAAGTACTTGCCGCTGCCGGGCTTGAAGTCGTCGATGAGCCGATCGTTGGTGGCGACGGTGCGCAGGAGGAGCGGCTCCTCCATGCCATGGGTGCCAGTTTCCGGAAGCTCCAGGCGCTCCACCGCGCCCGCCTGGACAAGGCTAAGTCCAGGACGGCGATGGTGGAGAAGGCGGAGGCAGACCTCCAGAAGCGCATCGCAGAGACACAGGACTGGTTCCGCGAAGCCCACAAGGAGCTCAAGGCTGCCCAGGGCGAGCTGGCCAAGCGCGACGTGGAGCTCACCATGAAGCTCGTCGACGTCGAGATGGCTCAAGAGACGGCGAGGAACTTGGCCGCGGACGCCAAAGCCGCCCGGACCCAGCACGAGGCCGCGCTGAACTCCCAGGAGGAGGACCTCGCTGCACGCGAGGAGAAGCTTGCCGCCATGCTTCGCGGCAAGGATGCAGAGGTGGAGAAGCTTGTCTTGCAGCGGACCAGTGAGATAGAGCAGAGGCACAAAGAGGCACTCAATGCCCAGGCCCAGGTTCACGCCGGCAAGGTGGAGGAGTTGGAGGTGGAGCGCGACAGGCTGAAGGAGCAGGCACTGAAGCCGTCCCAGGAGAGGGACACGCTTAATAGTGCCCTGACAGAGGCGCAGGGCGCGGTCGTCAGCAAGGCTCGGGAGCTCTTCGAGGCCAACAACTCCATCAAGGACCTCAAGCTGAAGCTGGAGGGTCTCGAGCAGGTGTTGTCGGAGGCCAAAACCCGAGAGGGGACCCTGGCCAAGGAGCTACAGGCCGAGAAGCAGTTGTGGATGAACGAGGGCCTCAACTTCGCGGATCACGTGGCAGGCGAGAACCGTTGGCTCGATCCCTCGCCACCGTCGCCAACCAGGCCGCCGCGCAACATGTTCTTTGAGAAGGTCGTCGGCGCTCTGGAGCGGCTCCACGCCAACCGGGCGGCCTCACTGGCTGACGAGTCCCAGAGGTTTTGCCAGGGTGCCATGACCAAGGTTCTCACCAAGATGGTGCACTGGTACCCCGACCTCGACTTCGACGCCGCGCTGGAGAGCTTGCCGGAGGGTACTGACCTCGCGCCGCTCAGGGAGCGCATCAAGCCCATCATCAGCCGAGTCGGCGGAATTCAGAGGGTGGAGGGCCAGCGCCGGGATTAGGCATCCCATTCTTTATCGCCGCTGCAGGTTCACAACCAAGACAATCGCTATCTCTAGTTAGAAGCAGCAAAAATTTGATGTAACATAACTCTGCAGCACTTTTAGTATCATGCATGTTATTTTCCTGTTCGATTTTTCCTTGTATGTCCACCCTACGTAACTGGGTAGGCTTGCCGGCGCATAAACCCAGGGCGGCATCTTGGGGACGGATCCCCATTGGCCTGCCTGGTGTGCTTGCTGCCGGGCGAACCACCTTGCCGCCCTTAGCGCGGCCGCCCGAACTGTCGAGCTTGACTCGAGTCAGAGTCGGGAGCGTTGCCAAGTGCGGAAGGCTACCCCGCCACTCTTGACGCGGCCGCTTTGCGCTATTGAGCGGAGGGCGTTGCCAATTGCGGGAGGGCCCCTTTGCGTGCATGTTTCTTATACATAGGCGAGATCTCCGAGGATGATAACCTTATGTATAGCAGGAAATAACTCAAAGCTCTGAATAACTTAGCTTTTCTGTTGCCGAGCCAGCGTCGTTCCTCCAGCCGCCTTATTCTCAGGAACCAAGGCGATGAAGAATTGCTAGGCTAACTACTAGACCAGATTCTCACAATTGCGCCCCCTACCTGGCGCGCCAAAGATGTCGGTGTGGAACGACACCCGTGGGATCACAAGAATCCCTACTACGGTTGCCGGGGCGCGGGGTTGCGAGAAGAGCAGGGAGTAGACAGCACAAAGATCATTTACCAAGGTTCGGGCCGCGAGGATGCGTAAACCCTAGTCCTGCTTTGGTGGATGTATTTCAGAGAGTTCTCGAGCTCTCGAACTAGCTGTGGGGAGTGCGTGGTTCGAAAGAGCCGAATCCTTCTCCAGTATGCCATGGGCCTCCTTTTATAGTCGGAAGGGGTTGCGACAGTGGCACATAGGAGGTGGAAAGGCGTATAGTGCCCTGAGCTTATCGCCCGTATTACAGGACAAGACGCATTTAATGCGTAGCTTAGGTGTCCCCTTGCTTTATTGGGGACGGGGGTGAGGCCCGTCCCGTCCGTCGCCGCTCCTCCTCGCTTTGACACGCGCCCTGGACAGTGAGGCGCATGGTGCCATGTAGGCAGGCAGGTAGCTGAGGTGGCACAGCGGCAGAGCCTTCATGAAGATCTGCATGCCGCCACGCAGGCGCTCGATGAGTTGGCCTGGGAGCCGCATGTTGCCACGCAGGTGCCCGCCCAGCTCGTTGGGCTGGCAGCTACATGTGAACGGTGGTGGAAGCTTGGTTGGCGCGGGCCTGGCGGTGACCCTGCTGGCATCCTTGGTGAGGGCCTTGCCGGGTGGCCCGGCAAGGGTCTTGCCGTGGCGCGCTGTTGTCCCCGGCAAGGGCCTTGCCGGGGGTCTGGTGGCCTTCCTCGGCAAGAATCTTGCCGAGGATCGTCGTCTTCTAATCGTCATCTGATCTTGAATATGTCTTCACAAAGATCTGCATTCCACCATAGAGGTGCCCTTCTGAGCCCTGGCCCCACGTGGATGATGGCGTTGGGGACCATGGGATCAAGGGTGGCTCGCTCTGTTGGTGTGGGGTGAGCTACCTCGGCAAGGAGCTTGCCGGGGCCACTGAGGTTGCCCCGGCAAGGGTCTTGCCGGGGGAACCTGCTCCATCCCTCTGCTCTTTGTTGTCTTGGCCTTGGCGTTGCTCTGATTATCTTGGGCTTCGGTCTTACCTTGGCTCACCTCCCCCGCTCTGCTTGGTGTGACCGTGGGCGCGGCTCCGACTGCCCGTGCACAGGTAAAGGGGTACAAAAGTGTGCCCCTCTTTTTGTACACCGACACCAACAGAACCCACAAAAACAACATCCATCGGGGCACAACTGGACCCCACAACAGATGCCGCATTGCGGGAGTTCCTGCGTGAAAATTGGGACATATTCGCCTGGCATCCTTCAGACATGCCAGGAATCCCACGCAGGCTGGCCGAGCATAACCTTAACATTCTAAAGGGGTTCAAGACGGTCAAGCAAACTCTCTGGTGTTTCTCCGAGCCTAAGCGACAAGCCATGGGAGAGGATCTAGCCAAGTTACTTGAGGCCGGATTCATCAGAGGAATAAAGCATCCGGACTGGCTAGCAAACCTGGTGATGGTACCAAAGAAGGACAAATCCTGGCGCCTATGTGTCGATTTCAAAGACCTTAACAAGGCTTACCCCAAGGATCCCTTCCCTCTCCCCCGCATTGACCAAATTATTGACGCTACCGCAGGACACGATTCATTGTGTTTCCTCGACGCATACTCCGGATACCATCAAATTAAGATGGCGGAGTCCGATCAAGCCGCAACGGCATTTATCACCGCATATGGCCCCTTTTGTTTCAACACCATGCCTTTCAGGCTCAAAAACGCTGGTGCAACCTACCAACGCATGATTCAGACATGCTTGGAAACACAGATCGGCAAAATAGTGGAGGCATACGTAGACGATGTGGTCATTAAAACCAGACACGTCGAATCCTTAATAAACGACTTGAGGCTCACGTTCGACAATCTCCGAACATACGATATCAAGCTCAATCCAGAAAAATGCATCTTCGGCGTGCCCGCCGGAAAGCTCTTAGGCTTCATCGTCTCCAATAGAGGAATTGAAGCAAATCCGGCTAAAATCCGAGCTCTGTCACAGTTGGCTATCCCAACAGACCTCAAGCAAATCCAGAAACTAACTGGATGCATGGCTGCCTTAAGCCGCTTTATCTCCCGATTGGGAGAAAAGGCACTACCTCTTTATCGCCTTCTTTGACGCACCGAACACTTTGAGTGGACGGATGCGGCCACGGCCGGATTGGAAGAAATAAAAGCCGTTCTAGCCGCGCCCAATGTCGGCGAACCAATGTTGTTATATATAGCGGCAACACACCAAGTTGTAAGCGCAGTGCTCGTCGTTGAACGAGAGACGGACGGACATAAGTTCCCGCTCCAAAAGCCGGTATACTATGTATCCACTGTCCTCAATCCATGCAAATCACGGTACCCACATTATCAAAAGATAGCATACGTGGTCTTCATGGCATCCCGGAAATTACGACACTACTTTCAAGAGAATTACGGTGGCCTCGGAAGTACCACTCAATGACATAATAAATAACCGCGATGCCACGGGCCGGATTGCTAAATGGGCTATTGAGCTCCTCCCGTTCGACATAACATACAAACCACGGCGAGCCATTAAGTCACAAGTACTGGCTGATTTCGTTGCCGAATAGACAGAAGCCGAACTCCCTAAAGAGTACGATGCGTACTCCAATTGGATCATGCACTTTGACGGCTCTAAGATGCTGGCTGGTCTGGGGGCAGGCGTCATCCTAACATCCCCCACAGGAGATACGGTCCAATACGTACTCCAAATATTATACACAGACTCCAACAATGCAACAGAATACAAGGCCCTATTGCTTGGTCTACGGATGGCAGTCTCCATGGGCATTCAACGCTTAGAGGTGCGGGGCGATTCGAACCTCGCAATATCTCAAATAAATGGAGACTTTGACGCCAAGGACCCAAAAATGGCAGCTTATCGCAACACCGTCCTCAAAAATGTCAGCTCGGTTCGAGGGGCTTGAATTCCACCATGTGGTCCGGGAAAACAATCAAGCGGCGGATATCCTCGCTCGCATCGGCGCTAAGCGCGACCCTGTCCCACCTAATATCTTCTTGGAAAGGCTGTTCAAGCCATCCGTGGTATGGGAAGGAGAGACTGGCAACAATAGTCCGGACCTGGCCACAACGCCAGATCCCGAACACTCTGATGTAATCGGAGGCTCTGCCACCGAAATAACACCTCCGGCCCATGTGATTATGGCTGTCATCGCCCCGTGGACAGAACCCTTCTTGCCTTACCTAACTAGGCAAGAACTCCCCGAGGAGCCAAATGTAACGCCCCAAGACCGACGCTTCAGATGCCTTCCATGTTTTGCGTGTCAGTTGTGTTATTTATTTGCTTGTTGCATTTCATCATATCATCATGCGCATTGCATTCACATGTTTTCATAAAACTTGCATCCCCTCGTAGTTGCCGTGTCCCCCCTTGCTTTCGTTGACCGTTCCGAGACCAACCGGATTTTTCGAGTCCCTCTTGTCTGGCCGCTTAATCTTTCTCCGCAGCGCACAAACCCCCTTGTGTGCGCGTCCGAAGCTGTCCCGAACCCGAACCGCTCAGTCGCGACCATTGGATCCGGATCATCCCCAAACATCTATAAAACATCTCCATTTTCTTAATTGGACTTCCTAACCTATTTATTCTCGACCGCTCGATTTCGATCGGACGGACCGGATTAGTCCCTAACCTAATCCGCAAGCTATATATAAGAGGTCCAAACCCTAAAATCTAGGGGAGTTGTCCCATCGATCCTCCTAGCCGCCGCCACCCCTGTCCATTCCCTCCTCCTCCCTCGGGATCTCACCCGCCTACCCATCCACCAGCCGCCACTCTCTCCATCGGGATCCCTCCCGATCCACCACCTTCCCTTGTTTTCAGCCCCGAGCCAACCAGCAGCTCCTTCTCGCCCCGTGCAGCAGCGAGCAATGCCTGATCCCGCCTCGTCTCCGCGCCACCGGCAAGCTTCACAGGAGATGAGCGCCGACGCCCCCTTCTTCATCTTTCCGTGCTCCTCCCGTTTCTCTGTCTCTCTCACCTCCCTTCCTATCTCTTTCTTTTAGCAGGGAGCCCGCCATTGACGCCAGGAGCCGTCCTCGCCCTCGTCCTCGCAGCAAGTCCCGAGCTCGACCCCGTCGCCTCCTCTGCTTCGTCCCCGCCGCCGTTCATCGACCGAACCAGCAGCAAGCGTCGTCGCTCCTTTCGGTTGGCCCTGCTTCCTCGCCTCCCCGACCCGAGCTGGCCCGGATCCGGCCATCTCCGACGCCTCCTCGCCGAATCCGTCCGTCAAGTCCCCATCCCCGTTGTCGGTCCTCTCCCGCAGCATGCCGGCGCCGCCACGCCTCGTTTTGACCCAATCCGGCCGAGATCGACCCCGCCGCCTCGGATCCCTGCGACCCCAGTTCACCGTCGTGCCGCCATGCCCGCTGACCCCGTCGAGCTGCTCTGCTTCGCCCGCTCGTCCTCGTTGACTTGGTCCAGCACCAGCGTGGCCGGCCTCCAAGTCCCAGCGCCGCGTCAAGTCCAGCTCCCCGCTGGCTTGCTGCTTCACCGACTGGGCCTCAGCCCATGGGTGAGCTCCCCACAGCCCTCCTCTCTGTTCAGCCCAGCAGTGCTCCAGTTTCGGCCCGCATCGTTTTTTTTGTTCTGGACGTTTTAGCTATTTATCCAGAGAGTGCTGTTTTACAGAAAAAGCCCTCTAGATCATGCATTTAATAACTCACAAATGGTGCATCGGATTAAAATGATTTTAATATGTAAAATGCTTAGATTTCCATCTAGTTTCATAATTTTCCACTTTCATCCATGTTAAAAAGCTTAAACTTGCTATTTGTTTTAATTTTGCTTAAATGCCATGTTAAAATGATTTATTTCATAACTAAATAACCGTGACTCGGAATTTAATAAACTTTATATGTAAATGGGGTAGAAAAATGCCTAGATTAACATGTTGCACTTTATTTTCCTGTTTAAAAACAATAAAATATGGTTTTAGGCAGAACAGTACCAAATCTAAAATATGCACATGAGGATTTTCCGGATTTGTTGTTTGTTGTTCCGGCCTCATTTAAACTTGGCTAAATAGTTAGTTTACTTATGTTTCACCCCTTGCCATGTTTAATTACATTTAATATGGTTTGTTGTCAATATGCAACTCATTGCATATTGAGCTCCACTTAATTTGTAGGATTGCTTGTGCACTTTTGCCATGACATGCTTCATTAAACCGGACATGCATCAGACTTGGTTGTGCATCATGCCATGTTCATGTGATGGTTGTTTACTATGTTGTTTGTTTCTTTCCAGGTTGCTTCTCTTGTTAGCTTCGGTTTCGTTCCGGAGTTGTGAGGATTCGTTCGACTTCGTCCGTTTGTCTTCTTCATGGACTCATTCTTCTTCCTTGAGGGATTTCAGGCAAGATGACCATACCCTCGAAATCACTTCTATCTTTGCTTGCTAGTTGCTCGCTCTTTTGCTATGCCTATGCTGCGATACCTACCACTTGCTTATCGTGCCTCCCATATTGTCAAACCAAGCCTCTAACCCACCTTGCCCTAGCAAACAGTTGCTTGGCTATGTTACCGCTTTGCTCAGCCCCTCTTATAGCGTTGTTAGTTGCAGGTGAAGATGAAGTTTGTTCCTTGTTGGAACATGGAGATGTTGTTCCTTGATTGGAACATGTTTATTTGTTGGGATATCACAATACCTTTCATATCATTAATGCATCTATATACTTGGTAAAGGGTGGAAGGCTCGGCCTTATGCCTGGTGTTTTGTTCCACTCTTGCCGCCCTAGTTTCCGTCATATCGGTATTATGTTCCCGGATTTTGCGTCCCTAACGCGGTTGGGTGATTTATGGGACCCCCTTGACAGTTCGCTTTGAATAAGACTCCTCCAGCAAGGCCCAACCTTGGTTTTACCATTTGCCTCACCACCACCTACTTTTCCCTTGGGAGTCGCTCTCTCGAGGGTCATCTTTATTTAGCCCCCCGGGCCAATGCTTGTCTAAGTGTTGGTCCAAACTAGAGCCACTTGCGGTGCCACCCCTGGGCAACTTGGGGTATCGTCGGTTGCCGTACGTAGTGTTCATCCGGTGTTGCCCTGAGAACGAGATATGTGCAGCTCCTATCAGGATGTCGGCGCATCGGGAGGTCTTGCTGGTCTTGTTTTATTACTGTTGAAATGTCTTGTAGCCGGGATTCCAAGACAGATCGGGTCTTCCCGGGGAGAAGGAATATCCTTCGTTGATCGCGAGAGCTTATCATGGGCTAAGTTGGGACACCCCTGCAGGGTTTGAACTTTCGAAAGCCGTGCCCGCGGTTATGTGGCAGATGGGAATTTGTTAATGTCCGGTTGTAGAAAACCCGAAGTTGATCTTAATTTAAATACATCAACCGCGTGTGTAACCGTGATGGTCTCTTCTTGGCGGAGTCCGGGAAGTGAACACGGTGTTGGAGTTATGCTTGACGTAAGTAGTTTCAGGATCACTTCTTGATCATAGTTGTTCGACCGTGCTTTTGCCTTCTCTTCTGGCTCTCATTTGCGTATGTTAGACACCAGACATGCTAGTCGCTTGCTGCAGCTCCACCTCACTACTCTGTCCTACCTTTAAGCTTAAATAGTCTTGATCTCGCGGGTGTGAGATTGCTGAGTCCCCGTGACTCACAGATACTTCCACAACCAGTTTGCAGGTGCCGATGAAACCGTGCAGGTGACGCACCCGAGCTCAAGGAGGAGCTCGATGAAGATCTTGCTCATTGTGTTGTTTCGTTTCAGTTGATCAGTAGTGGAGCCCAGTCGGGACGAACGGGGATCTGTGTAGCATTTGGGGTAGTCTTCTTTTATTTTGGTTCCGTAGTCGGACCTTGATTGTATCTGTATGATGTAATGCTTTACTCATGTTTTGTGTGAAGTGGCGATTGTAAGCCAACTATGTATCTCTTTCCCTTATGTATTACATGGGTTGTGTGAAGATTACCTCACTTGTGACATTGCTTTCAATGCGGTTATGCCTCTAAGCCGTGCTTCGACACGTGGGAGATATAGCCGCATCGAGGGTGTTACAAGTTGGTATCAGAGCCTTCCCCGACCTTAGGAGCCCCCACTGATTGATCGTTTTTAGCGGCCGAGTTGTGTCTAGAAAAATGTTTTGAGTCATTTAAGAATTATGTATCGGAGAGTTTAGGAATTCTTTTTACTTCCCAGTGTCCTCATCGCTCTGGTAAGGCATCCTGACGTAGAGTTTTGACTCTTCTCTTCTCAAATTTCACTAAATTTTTTTAGGATCATGCGGGTATCTTAGAATCGTTCCGATGGTTTTGTGATGACAACATTGTCTTGGTGCCTCCTGTCAGCAGGGGTTTAGTGGAAGTGTCCCGGGGAGTTGAGCTCTGAGGTGTTGTCGTCATAATTTTATCATTGCAGTTCTGGAATACCTGAGTTTAGTACGCCGACATCGAAAATCTCTTTTGTATAGTTGTTGGTGAGATAACCCTGATAGCCCAGTATTGAGGCGAGTGCGGGAGTATTGCCATTACTCGTATAACGGATGCTTTTCGAAGGTTGAGGTAAACGATTTCCGAAGGTTTCTTGGTTATGTGTTGAAGGATGGATACAACTGGATCTAGGTATTGTTAGTTTGGGTGATATATTTTGTGTCCCCTGTATCCCCAACACCTGATTGCATAACCAGAAAGTTTCGGGAGTTTATAGGTGGGAATTCAAGTAGCTCCTAGAATATCTTTCCGACAGATGCATGATATGGGATTGGGTAAATCTCTATCATATGTATTTGTTCCGGCTTATTCTGCAAACCAAATCCTTTGTTTCTGTTTTGGTTTGTGATATTCGAGTTGCTTCGAAGTCAAATGTTGAATCCATACCTTTCCTAAGCGGTGTTCCCATACTCCGATGTGAATACTAATCCTTCATGATAATCGAGATTGTCATGTCAATCCTTTTCAACCGGTGTTTTCTCTTCAAGTGGATCTGATCATTTTCAACATCCGCAAGATCAACTCTAAGTATTCTCAACGGTGTTTGTTTCATTCGTCCCAAGTTGTCTTTGTTTTTTTCCCGCCCTCCCACCCTCTTTCTTGAAGGACTCATATATCTTAATCAAGCATCCATTTTATTGATGTGAAGTCTCTTCATTCTTTTCCTCCATGTTCTTACCTGGTGATTCTCATGAAGATGCTAAGGAAGCTTCAAGTCTATTATTCTTCGTTCTTTTCTTCTCCGATGGACTCAAGTCAAGCTTTCAGTGTTGATCGTATTCTTTTCCTCGTTTCAAGTGCTTTTCTCATGTCGGTGCATCTCTTAATCATCCACCTCTTGCTATTCACGTTATCTGGAGTGCTGAAGATATCTCAGAAGATTCGCAATTCCATTCCCAATCCTTTCAAGCTATCTCGAGGTTGTTATCTCATTCAAGCCATTTAATTCAACCGGCGCATCTCTCTTTTAAATCGTTCAACGATGTATCTTCTGAGCGGGCCCTAACCCACAGGTCTTTTCCCAGGATCTTACCTGACTCTTCTAATCTTCCCGGAAGAATGAATTTTCATCAGTCATATGTCTTTCTTCAAAATCTTTCAAACTCTTTTCATCTTTGGTTCAACCTTTCTATGTTTCATCCCGGAGCATCTCAACAATTCATGGTGGTGTTTCTCGTCGTCATTCTCGGATTTTGAAGATCGAAGAAGAGTTTCTCTTAAATCTTGCTCCATTCTCTTCATGATTCATGGTTCAAGCTTGATGCATCCTCCCATAATTATTTTCGTTTGCGAGAATTCTTTTCACCCATCCGGAGCATTTCATGAGTTGTTTCCATTTCTTTCCTCCGGAGCCATCATCTCAATATTTTTCATTCTCAGCTTTCAGCTCTCGTTCTCCAAATCATACCGGTGCATCATTCAAGTATTATCTAATCAGCTCGGGATCTCTGCGTTCACTTGTATCTAAATTCTCTCAAGTGTCTTCGTGTTTTTTTGTTCTAATTCTTCCCGGTGTTTCTTTATCTTTTCTTCGTTCATTTTCAATTCTTACGGTGGTTCATTCAAGAGTTCTCTTCCTTCGTTATCATATAGATTCATTCGTTCTTTCCAATCCTACTGGTGGTTCGTTGAAGACCTTCCCAAGTTTGTGCTATATCTCTCTTGATCCTTTCTACGAGAATAAGTGGTATGCCAAGTCCGTTGATTGTCATCAATTTAAATTGGTGAAGGATAAGCATAATGTAATTCTTATTCTTGTTTCATCGAGTAAATTCTATTCCTTTCCGGAGTTTCATCAAAATTCTCGGTTTCAATTATTTCATCTTTTCTTTTCCGGAGTTCCAAGTTTTCTGCATTATCTTGTCGCGAAGCTCCATCTAAATCATCGCAAGGCTTCACCTTGTGTTTTCAACTTCTCTTTCTTTTTATCATCCTTTCATTACCGGAGTTCTTCATGGAGGCTCTACATGGTGGTTCGTTAAGGATTCTTTTCATTCTTCATTTGTTCTTCAAGATTTTTCTCGAAGTTATGATCCGCCAAGCTATACTCAAAAATAAACATGGTGCTCAACACATGTTTTGTTTTGAGGAGTTCAAGTATTCTTCATCTTGCATTGTGAAGTGCAATTCTTTCTACCTTATCTTTTGAGATGGTGTTATGTCATTCTTGACAATTTCCCTTCATGCTTCATGATTCACATGTTGTCAAGAATGAGGTATTTTAAATTCATCAATCTCTTCATTGGAGTTATCTTGGGATATATTTCACCTAAAGCCTTCCCTTAGGTTTGTTGCTATTATGGTGCTTATCAATGACCCAAGTTCTTCTTTTATCCTCCCGGCGAAATAGTTTCTAGTCTCCTTGTTTTTATCAACCTAATCTCTTCCGTGAGTGGCAGGTTGTCACCTCATAATTTTGGGATGTCTTCCATAAGTCCACATCAAGTTTAAGCTTTCGTTGTTGATAATCCAACAACTCCGTTCAACCTTTTCTTCGTAAGCTTTCTCTTTCAATTTTATTTCTGAGAGTTATCATTTACTTCTCCGTTCTCTTATTCCGATGATCTATCTTCTATTCATCTGTCCCAGAGGCATTGTGAAGTTGCTCCCTTCGTCCAATAGTCTCGTTTTGCCAAGATCATGTTCCTTTTCCTTGGTTATCCATTTAACCGAAGTGTTGTGACTATCATTCCTCTTTTAACCGGAGTCTCATCCAAGTGCTTTCATTTTTCCAAGTTCATATTCTATTCCTCCATTTCCAACCGGAGTGTTGTATCATCTCTTCAATATCATCTCATCTTATCAAGTTTTCTTATCTTTTCTACCGGAGTGCTGTCCAAATTCTGTCATTCTTCTTCCTTGACTATCTCATTATACCGAGGTGGTCATATTCTTTTCGTTCGCGAAACTCTTGTTTCATGCCTTTCAACCTACAAGGTTTTTGTAATGTTCCTTGTTCCTCTTTGCTAACAGAGTGTTCGCAATCACGTTCATCTCCATTGTACTCTTCTTTAAATTGTTTAACCTCTCAAGGTTCATTGGTTTCACTCGTTTGTCGAAGAAGCAACTTTGTTTTACCTCTTCCTCTTCCGTTTCTCTCCGGTGCCATCCTAGATCTCGGGACGAGATCCTCTCGTAGTGGTGGAGTGTTGTAACGCCCCAAGACCGACGCTTCAGATGCCTTCCATGTTTTGCGTGTCAGTTGTGTTATTTATTTGCTTGTTGCATTTCATCATATCATCATGCGCATTGCATTCACATGTTTTCATAAAACTTGCATCCCCTCGTAGTTGCCGTGTCCCCCCTTGCTTTCGTTGACCGTTCCGAGACCAACCGGATTTTTCGAGTCCCTCTTGTCTGGCCACTTAATCTTTCTCCGCAGCGCACAAACCCCCTTGTGTGTGCGTCAGAAGCTGTCCCGAACCCGAACCGCTCAGTCGCGACCATTGGATCTAGATCATCCCCAAACATCTATAAAACATCTCCATTTTCTTAATTGGACTTCCTAACCTATTTATTCTCGACCGCTCGATTTCGATCGGACGGACCGGATTAGTCCCTAACCTAATCCACAAGCTATATATAAGAGGTCCAACCCTAAAATCTAGGGGAGTTGTCCCATCGATCCTCCTAGCCGCCGCCACCCCTGTCCATTCCCTCCTCCTCCCTCGGGATCTCACCCGCCTACCCATCCACCAGCCGCCACTCTCTCCATCGGGATCCCTCCCGATCCACCACCTCCCCTTGTTTTCAGCCCCGAGCCAACCAACAGCTCCTTCTCGCCCCGTGCAGCAGTGAGCAATGCCTGACCCCGCCTCGTCTCCGCGCCACCGGCAAGCTTCACAGGAGATGAGCGCCGACGCCCCCTTCTTCATCTTCCCGTGCTCCTCCTGTTTCTCTGTCTCTCTCACCTTCCTTCCTATCTCTTTCTTTTAGCAGGGAGCCCGCCATTGACGTCAGGAGCCGTCCTCGCCTTCGTCCTCGCAGCAAGTCCCGAGCTCGACCCCGTCGCCTCCTCTGCTTCGTCCCCGCCGCCGTTCATCGACCGAACCAGCAGCAAGCGCCGTCGCTCCTTCCGGTTGGCCCTGCTTCCTTGCCTCCCCGACCCGAGCTGGCCCGGATCCGACCATCTCCGACGCCTCCTCGCCGAATCCGTCCGTCAAGTCCCCATCCCTGTTGCCGGTCCTCTCCTGCAGCACGCCGGCGCCGCCATGCCTCGTTTTGACCCGATCCGGCCGAGATCGACCCCGCCGCCTCGGATCCCTGCGACCCCAGTTCACCGTCGTGCCGCCATGCCCGCTGACCCCGTCGAGCTGCTCTGCTTCGCCCGCTCGTCCTCGTTGACTTGGTCCAGCGCCAGCGTGGCCGGCCTCCAAGTCCCAGCGCCGCGTCAAGTCCAGCTCCCCGCTGGCTTGCTGCTTCACCGACTGGGCCTCAACCCATGGGTGAGCTCCCCACAGCCCTCCTCTGTGTTCAGCCCAGCAGTGCTCCAGTTTCGGCCCGCATCATTTTTTTTCGTTCTGGACGTTTTAGCTATTTATCCAGAGAGTGCTGTTTTACAGAAAAAGCCCTCTAGATCATGCATTTAATAACTCACAAATGGTGCATCGGATTAAAATGATTTTAATATGTAAAATGCTTAGTTTTCCATCTAGTTTCATAATTTTCCACTTTCATCCATGTTAAAAAGCTTAAACTTGCTATTTGTTTTACTTTTGCTTAAATGCCATGTTAAAATGATTTATTTCATAACTAAATAACCGTGACTCAGAATTTAATAAACTTTATATGTAAATGGGGTAGAAAAATGCCTAGATTAACATGTTGCACTTTATTTTCCTGTTTAAAAACAATAAAATATGGTTTTAGGCAGAACAGTACCAAATCTAAAATATGCACATGAGGATTTTCCGGATTTGTTATTTGTTGTTCCGGCCTCATTTAAACTTGGCTAAATAGTTAGTTTACTTATGTTTCACCCCTTGCCATGTTTAATTACATTTAATATGGTTTGTTGTCAATATGCAACTCGTTGCATATCGAGCTCCACTTAATTTGTAGGATTGCTTGTGCACTTTTGCCATGACATGCTTCATTAAACCGGACATGCATCAGACTTGGTTGTGCATCATGCCATGTTCATGTGATGGTTGTTTACTATGTTGTTTGTTTCTTTCCGGGTTGCTTCTCTCGTTAGCTTCGGTTTCATTCCGGAGTTGTGAGGATTCGTTCGACTTCGTCCGTTTGTCTTCTTCATGGACTCGTTCTTCTTCCTTGCGGGATTTCAGGCAAGATGACCATACCCTCGAAATCACTTCTATCTTTTCTTGCTAGTTGCTCGCTCTTTTGCTATGCCTATGCTGCGATACCTACCACTTGCTTATCATGCCTCCCATATTGTCAAACCAAGCCTCTAACCCACCTTGTCCTAGCAAACCGTTGTTTGGCTATGTTACCGCTTTGCTCAGCCCCTCTTATAGCGTTGTTAGTTGCAGGTGAAGATGAAGTTTGTTCCTTGTTGGAACATGGAGATGTTGTTCCTTGATTGGAACATGTTTACTTGTTGGGATATCACAATACCTTTTATACCATTAATGCATCTATATACTTGGTAAAGGGTGGAAGGCTCGACCTTATGCCTGGTGTTTTGTTCCACTCTTGCCACCCTAGTTTCCGTCATATCGGTATTATGTTCCCGGATTTTGCGTCCCTAACGCGGTTGGGTGATTTATGGGACCCCCTTGACAGTTTGCTTTGAATAAGACTCCTCCAGCAAGGCCCAACCTTGGTTTTACCATTTGCCTCACCACCACCTACTTTTCCCTTGGGAGTCGCTCTCTCGAGGGTCATCTTTATTTATCCCCCCGGGCCAATGCTTGTCTAAGTGTTGGTCCAAACTAGAGCCACTTGCGGTGCCGCCCCTGGGCAACTTGGGGTATCGTCGGTTGCCGTACGTAGTGTTCATCCGGTGTTGCCCTGAGAACGAGATATGTGCAGCTCCTATCAGGATGTCGGCGCATCGGGAGGTCTTGCTGGTCTTGTTTTATTGCTGTCGAAATGTCTTGTAGCCGGGATTCCGAGACTGATCGGGTCTTCCCGGGGAGAAGGAATATGCTTCGTTGATCGCGAGAGCTTATCATGGGCTAAGTTGGGACACCCCTGCAGGGTTTGAACTTTTGAAAGCCGTGCCCGCGGTTATGTGGCAGATGGGAATTTGTTAATGTCCGGTTGTAGAAAACCCGAAGTTGATCTTAATTAAAATACATCAACCGCGTGTGTAACCGTGATGGTCTCTTCTCGGCGGAGTCTGGGAAGTGAACACGGTGTTGGAGTTATGCTTGACGTAAGTAGTTTCAGGATCACTTCTTGATCATAGTTGTTCGACCGTGCTTTTGCCTTCTCTTCTCACTCTCGTTTGCGTATGTTAGATACCAGACATGCTAGTCGCTTGCTGCAGCTCCACCTCACTACCCTGTCCTACCTTTAAGCTTAAATAGTCTTGATCTCGCGGGTGTGAGATTGCTGAGTCCCCGTGACTCACAGATACTTCCACAACCAGTTTGCAGGTGCCGATGAAACCGTGCAGGTGACGCACCCGAGCTCAAGGAGGAGCTCGATGAAGATCTTGCTCATTGTGTTGTTTTGTTTCAGTTGATCAGTAGTGGAGCCCAGTCGGGACGATCGGGGATCTGTGTAGCATTTGGGGTAGTCTTCTTTTATTTTGGTTCCGTAGTCGGACCTTGATTGTATCTGTATGATGTAATGCTTTACTCATGTTTTGTGTGAAGTGGCGATTGTAAGCCAACTATGTATCTCTTTCCCTTATGTATTACATGGGTTGTGTGAAGATTACCACACTTGCGACATTGCTTTCAATGCGGTTATGCCTCTAAGTCGTGCTTCGACATGTGGGAGATATAGCCGCATCGAGGGCGTTACACCAAACGAGGCACGTTGCATTGTGCGGCGGTCTAAAGCCTACAAGGTCCACGAGGGAGAGCTTTATAAGAAAAGCGCTACCGGAGTACTTCAAAGGTGCATCTCCGAAGAGGAAGGACATGAAATATTGGCAGAAATTCATGCTGGACTTGGCGGCCATCACGTCGCAGCTCGGGCCCTTGTAAGCAAAGCCTTCCGTATAGGTTTTTACTGGCCGACGGCCTGAGCAGACGCACAAGACCTCGTTCAACATTGTGTCGGTTGCCAGCTTTTTGCAAACCAAAGCCATATGCCACCTACCACTCTCCAAACAATCCCCATCACTTGGCCCTTTGCGGTCTGGGGGCTTGATATGGTCGGACCCCTTAAAGGGGGAAGCCATAAGAAAAAATACTTATTGGTCATGGTGGATAAATTCACCAAACGGATAGAAGCCAAACCAGTTAAAATGGCCGAGTCCGGACCAGTGATAGACTTCATATCCGTGGTTGTACACCGTTACGGCGTCCCCCACAGCATCATCATTGATAATGGCTTGAACTTTATAGCCGACAAGGTAAAAATTTGGTGCAGCAACATGGGCATTATGCTCGATTATGCTTCTGTCTATCACCCGCAAACTAATGGTCAAGTCGAGCGAGCAAATGGTCTTATCATGAGCGGCATTAAACCCAGATTAGTGCGATCCTTCAAGGAATCAGATACGCACTGGGTAGAGGATCTCGACTCCGTACTATGGGGGCTACAGACCACGCCGAATTGCACTACCGGATACACACCATTCTTTATGGTGTACGGCACAGAGGCGGTACTGCCCTGCGACATAATTCATGACTCACCTCAAGTGCGCATGTACGAAGAAAAATAAGCCGAGCTTGATTGGCAGGACAGTTTGGATGCCCTGGAGGAGGAATGTGACGTGGCAAAAGCCCGTTCCGCATTCTATCATCAACAGGCTCGACGGTATCAAAGCAGAGAAGTACAGGCCAAAACTTATAATGTTGGCGAACTAGTTCTACGCTTACCAGAGAGGAAAAAGAACAAACTCGAGCCCAAATGGGAATGTCCCTTCATTATCGACCAAGTTCTGACCGGTGGAGCGTACCGTCTGCGGGATGATCGGACAATCGACTCGAGCCAAACCCATGGAATGCGGCCAGACTCTGATGATTTTACGCCTAATGTCGGACTCTGTGTTCGTCTCCTTACCTCCGTCCATTTTTTATATATCTGTTACTTGTCTTTTCTTTCTTTCTTTCTTCCCTTTTTTCTTCATGGCATTGAAAGGTTAAATTGTGTTTTGACTGCACAATCTTGACGCACTAGGCGTGCTCATTATACCTGGGGGCTTCTTATACAGAAGCTTAATATAACTATTTTTCAGGCTCTATGCCCCACACATGTGTTACTTTTCCACATGTACCTTTTTTCGCCATTATATGCATCGATATAACTTAAGTTTTGGCGAAGCTGGGTTGCCTGGCTCTTGTGTTTATGCCCTATGTTCCCGTTAATTCAGCTAGGGCATAAGGGGATCACCTCTGCGATTGTTACTACCGGGTCAGCCGGATGTGTACCTCAGACTGGGTGAAGCCGAAAGCTAGCTTTCTTAAGGTAATATTCGGTCGGTGAACAAAAGATGACTTTTACTTATTGTAATACATGCCCCCAGATGTTTATATCCCGCGTCTCTTTTCGCAGTCCGGACATGCACATCAATGCATGCGTACCCAGGGAAAGGAACCCCTAACGGAACTATTCTCCCTGGAAGATGTTTCTTACTATCCATGTAATATTACATAGCTAGTTGGGTACTTGTCTGTTCAAGCACTTATGACCCTACGCCTGGTTTCCACACGTACCCTGGTTTTTACATAACTGAGCGTGTATTCAGATACACTCCGGACTATCGGGTCCGGAGGTCGAAGCGAAAAGGTCCGCCATGACAAATGATTTACAATCCGGCTAGGGACAATATATGTCAATTGAAGTACACAGTCACTTAGACTGACTAAATTCTTCTTCTATACCATCCAACAGGCTGTCTAGCCTACAATCCTGTTGGGAATACTTTGCGGCTAATTTCACCTGGTCATACACCAAATAGACGGGGATTTCTTTCCCATCAGACCCCACAGGTCCGACTTCGTCCATATGGTTCGGGTCAGCCTTGGTATATCGAGTCTTCACCACGGCCTAGGCTTTCGTCGCACCTTGTCGGCAGGCAGATATCTTCCATAATCGGAAGCGCCGCCGCGCTCCCTGGAGCTTCTCTACAAGCTCCCGCATGCCTCCTGGCAGGGAGGCGGATGGCCACAAGGCTTGGGCAATGCCCTACATCACCTGCCGAACTTGTCCGTGCAGTTGTGAGAGCTCTGGCAGAAGATCACCCGCAGACCCGGGCATCTCCTCCATGGGACGACCCGTCAGCATACCTGCAGACATAACTCTGTTAGCCGGTTTCTTCGCCGAACTCTTTAAAAGCTTGTTCAAGCACTTACTGAAAATGCCGCGTCGAAGCCTCTTATTCTCCTTTACGGAGTCGACAAGCTGGGCTCGAACATCTTTTAGTTCAATGCCCAGCTGAGTATTGGCGTCCTGGAGATCGTTTTTCTCCCGCCTAACATTCTTAAGCATGCGCTCGCCAGCCTTTAGCTGTCGTTGAGCGTGTTGCTCATCCCCTCGCACGACCTCCAGATTCATTTTGGGATCATCTGCAGAATCGATTGTTAGATTTGCAAGCATGCCGTAGACTAACCGATACATGTCATTCTTTGCAATAGAAACAAGTGTTACCAGATGGGGCCTTCTCGGACTCCTTCACTGCGGCAACTGCGGCCTGTAGCTGGGCTTTGCACTCCTCCAGCTCTTGAGACAACTGGGTATTCTTCTCCGTAAGAACCTATGCAAACAATGATCCTTAAATCAGTTGTGCCAACTGTTTCAAGTCTCAGGGGCTACTGATATACATAATTATTAGATTTTCTTACCCATATATCCTTTACATACTGGTCCGTGGCTCTGGCAAGACCATTTTGAGCAGCCCAAATGTACGCGTCTCCTGAGTTGAAGGCATCGAACGCCTCTTGGGAGAAACAAAAGTCGCGGAGTACGGCCCGACGACGCCAGTGATTCATGGCGCTCTCCACTTTGGAATTCGTAGCGGACAGCCTATCCGCATCCTCTGTAGGAGGAACATTCGGTTTTGGCCCCATGTTAGCGTCCGCCTCTAAGTCCAGCGCTGGAGCCCGGCTGGTGGAGGTGTGGCCGACAGGCTCTCCGGATATAGTCCGGCGAGTGTTTTTTTCTGCTAAAAGGACATGGACCTTATTATATTATGAAAGACGACAACCACGGAGCGGGGTTATTTTTCATACCTCTGCGACGGCGTCTCAGTCCTGACTGCCTTCCTTTTAAGCCTACCCGGCTTCGGTGCCCCTTGTTAGTGGGCCACTACGGGTTCGGCATGGCGTCCCGAGGGCCTTCCCTGTAAGACACCAAATGTGTGCGGTAGGTGAAGTGCAAAAAACGGGATCCTTCTTGGAAGTTGGGACTCCGGTTTTACTTACATGCGACGCAGGGAGCAGTCCAGGATAATCGGCTATGATGGCCACCAAGGTACCGTCGCAACTCAATTGATAGAACGTCCTGTCGATGAGATCCACAAATGTGTCCGGATCTTCTTCGAGTCCGGGGTCAAGGGCCCGGTCAGGGTCCTCTGGATGTGGAGATGGGTTGTGGATCTCCCTCACGGCTTTTCACAGTTCCTGCTATGAAATAGCAAGGTAAATATTTATGATAAAGAATGGGGGAAGGTCTGGAGTAAAAAGTAGCAGCTCACCCAGTTTGGGGGGTTGTACATGGAGAATCCATCTCGTGGTTTAATGCGGATGAATTCCTCTTCCTCTCCTTTATATAAATCGGACAGTATCTTCGCTAGAGCAGCGACTGAGTCCAGACCTTTACGACCGCAGCGGGTGGCATCGTCTTCTCCATTGAAGTG
The DNA here is from genome assembly GCA_032464435.1 of Aegilops umbellulata. Lineage (NCBI taxonomy): Eukaryota > Viridiplantae > Streptophyta > Magnoliopsida > Poales > Poaceae > Aegilops > Aegilops umbellulata. The sequence continues at coordinate 55,211,829 of CP136058.1, forward strand.
CCACATGGGTTGCCCCCGATATGGAAGTGGCTGCACCCCCCGCATTATACATATTGACATAACCTCGATTATTGTCAATCCTGATTTGGCCAGCATTTGTATCCGGCCCATTAGGTACAGGGCCTCCCTGTTATGTTCCTCCTGGGGGCTCCGAGGGGGCCAGCTGCGGCGTTTTTTTAGAGGGGCGTTATCAAACTCAGGAAGGCCCCTCCGGATAGGGTCTGGAAGGGGGACGTCCTCCATATAAAACCACTCCGAAGGCCAGTCTTCGGATGTCTTCTTCGGAGTACCGGACAGATATCCGGTCCCGGCGATGCGCCACATTTCGGCTCCGCCTACTTGATATATTGACCCCTCCTGCGTACGGGGCACGAGGCAGAATAGCCTCTTCCATAGCTCGAAATGAGCTTCGCAGCCCAAAAATAGCTCGCAAAGGGCGACATAGCCTGCGATGTGTAATATGGAGGCAGGAGTAAAATTGTGCAGCTGGAGGCCGTAGAACTCCAGGAGCCCGTGGAGGAACGGATGGATTGGAAATCCAAGTCCCCTTCATAAGTATGGGACAAGGCATACCCGCCCCCCCATAGATGGTTGGGAAAGCTCTCCGCTTGCTCCCCACCATTATAAGTGGCTAGTCCAGCTCGGACGGGGACCATATATGCAGGAGGGAGAAACCCCTGGGTCTGTAATTCTACTAACTGTCTGTGGGAGACAGAACACTTCTTCCAGTCGCCTGGCTTAGGGCTACGGGAGCGAGAGGAGGAGCTGCAGTGATCGGCCATGATAGGATGGATTTTTCCGGGCGCGCTCCGATGGATACTCGCTATGGGAGGATGGTGTGATCTGGATCTGAGGATCCCCGACTCTTTAAATAGACGATTTACTCACATGGCTAGGGTGGCAAATGTAAAAATGCCCTAGCTTCTCGCATTCGCTCGACACGTGGAGGATAGCCATTATTAGGCGCAGAAGCCAAGGAGTGCAACATTTATGGGAAGCTGAACACTACTCAACAGATACTCAGAATTTGGAGAAGAACCTGCCCTGCAATGCCGAAGACAATTTGCACGCCAGACTCATCGTCATTAAAGCCTGGTTCATGGGCTACTGAGGGAGTTCTGGATTAGGGGGTCCTCGGACAGCCGGACTATATCCTTTGGCTGGACTGTTGGACTATGAAGATACAAGATTGAAGACTTCGTCCTGTGTCCGGGTGGGACTCTCCTTGGCGTGGAAGGCAAGCTTGGCAATTCGGATCTGTTGATCTCCTCCCTTGTAACCGACTCTATGTAACCCTAGCCCCCTCCGGTGTCTATATAAACCGGAGGGTTTAGTCCGTAGAACAAGAACAATCATAATCATAGGCTAGCTTCTAGGGTTTAGCCTCTGCGATCTCGTGGTAGATCAACTCTTGTAATACTCGTATCAACAAGATCAATCAAGCAGGAAGTAGGGTATTACCTCCATCGGGAGGGCCCGAACCTGGGTAAACATTGTGTCCCCCGCCTCCTGTTACCATCCGCCTTGTACGCACAGTTCAGGACCCCCTACTCGAGATCCGCCGCTTTTGACACCGACAGTCTTCACCACTCACTGAGTCTGGATTCGTTTCATGGGTATTATTTGATGAGTGATCATCAATTTCTTCCATTGCTCCTATGTGCTGCTATACATACAAGGTACATGGGCCATGGGGCCTAACACACACTATACAACCTAGCCCAATACTCAACACTCCCACGGCTAAAGATATCTTACATGCCTATCTTGTTACAAATTGCTAAACCCTCACAAGGACCTACTCGTTTAGTAAAACAATCAGCTACCTGTTCACTATACTTAATGTTACTCCCTTCTTCGACCGAACAATCTCAATTCGAAGGAAGTATCAAAGAGGTCCAAGATCCTTTACCTCAAATGCTTCTCCCAGTCTTGCCTTCAAACATTTGATTTCTTCAACATCGTCTCCAGTAATCACAATATCATCCACATACACCGCCAAAATGGTGATATGGATTCGTCTATGCCGGTACTGTATGATCTCCATCACACTGAGAGTAGCCCATACCACAAACAAATCTCCTGAACCTGTCCACGCTTGTGGTGACTGTTTCAAGCCATACAAAGATTTCTTGAGCCTACGCACCTTCCCATCAGTCTGTTTGTTCCAAAACTTGGAGGAATGTCCATATGGGTCTCTTCTTGTAAATAACCACCATGAAGAAAAGCATTCTTCACATCAAGCTAATGTAAAGGCCACCCAAAGTAAGTTGACTACGCATGAGATTAAGTTTCTCACCGTGTCCATCTTCGCCACTCGTGCTTTGGTCGCATCATAGTCTATCTCCTGTCTTCCTATAACCTTTTGCAATTAGCCTTGCCTTCTATCTATTCACCTTACCCTCTAGAGTCTATTTTACGGTGAACACCCATTTGCATCCAACTGCTCTTTTTCCTGCTAGCAAGCATCGATACCTGTCTCCTAATGAATTGATCTTCTCTTGGGCTCTGATTCACACAATCGGAAAGCCCTTGCAATGTGGGTCACCATTTTCCTCTATACATTTGTTCAGCAAAGGGGGCTTGCTATTCTCTGCAATTGAAGGTTGGGCCTACATATCTCTTATTTGTGTGGATCAACCATCCAACCTTTCTTCTGTCTTTCCATAAAAGCGTAGATACAATATGTATAGTAATGGTAGAGCTGATGTATGGCTAAGCAGGGCTGATGGAGCTCTTGGAAAGAAGTCAGTTCCAGCTTATCCCTAGTCTAGCACTCTGTTGTGAAGTCAGAAACCCATTAAAAAGCAAGGCTATAGTGAACCTCTTCCTTAAGGGATTGTGGAATGCACACATCCCGGAATACAGTTGGGTGATCCATTAAGCTAAGCAAGAGCTATGAACAACCTAGTGACGCGGTGGCAAGCATCGATACGAGGAAGGTGATAATCAGATACGACTTACTTCATAGGGTACTCTTTTTCCTTTGGACTGTGGAATGATAGGAAGGGCCTAATAGTAGTGATTTAGTGCGATGTGAGGTGCCCCACGCATGAGACTTTCTAAGGTTAAGAAAATAATAACAGGGCGGCTTTCTTAGACTCGGCTCTATAGCACTATTTGAGTAAGTTCGTTAATGAGGTAGCAGTTCTACACAAATGAAAATAGAACTATCTTCTGTTTCTTGGGCGGGGCACCAAATTCATGTATCTTTACCACTTAACCAATTTCTTGACGCTGGGGTGGATCCTAAAGTGATACCACTTACTCATGAATTTATCTTGAATCGGGACCTTTTGGCTCAACTTTATCCTAGTTTTGCCGAAGGAGCAACCTCTTTTTTCACTTTAAATTGGTCCAAATATGCAGACTTTCTGACTTTTCGCAGAGGACTAGATCCAGTAACCGGTGGTCTCTGGTTGACCGATATTGTGCACCATCGTTTAGCTATTGCTATTCTTTTCCTAATCGCAGGTCATATGTATAGGACCAATTGGGGTATTGGCCATGGACTTAAAGATATTTTGGAGGCTCACAAGGGTCCATTTATAGGACAAGGCCATAAGGGTCTTTATGAAATCTTAACAACGTCATGGCATGCTCAATTATCTCTTAACCTAGCTATGCTAGGCTCTACTACCATTGTTGTAGCTCATCATATCTATTCTATGCTTCCCTATCCATACCTAGCTACTGACTATGGTACACAACTTTCCTTGTTCACACACCACATGTGGATTGGCGGATTTCTAATAGTCGGTGCTGCTGCACATGCAACAATTTTTATGGTAAGAGCCTATGATCCAACTACTCGATACAACGATCCATTATATCGCGTCCTTAGACACCGCGATGCAATCATATCCCACCTTAAATGGGTATGTATATTTCTAGGTTTTCACAGTTTTGGCTTGTACATTCATAATGATACCATGAGTGCTTTAGGCCGTCCACAAGATATGTTTTTGGATACTGCCATACAATTACAACCTATCTTTGCTCAATGGGTACAAAATATCCATGCTACTGCGCCTGGCGTAACAGCTCTTGGTGCAACAACAAGTACTAGCTTAACGTGGGGAGGCGGCGAGTTAGTAGCAGTAGGTGGCAAAGTGGATTTGTTACCTATTCCATTAGGAACCACAGATTTTTTAGTCCATCACATTCATGCATTTACCATACATGTGACTGTATTAATACTTTTGGAAGGTGTTTTATTTGCTCGGAGTTCCCGTTTGATACCAGATAAAGCAAATCTAGGTTTTTTGCTTTCCTTGTGATGGGCCTGGCCGAGGGGGAACATGTCAAGTATCCGCCTGAGATCATGTTTTCTTAGGTTTATTCTGGATGTACAATGCAATTTCGGTAGTCATTTTCCATTTCAGTTGGAAAATGTAGTCGAATGTTTGGGGTACTATAAGTGATCAAGGGGTGGTAACTCATATTACAGGGGGAAACTTTGCACAGAGTTCCATTACGATTAATGGGTGGCTTCGAGATTTCTTGTGGGCACAGGCATCGCAAGTCATTCAGTCTTATGGTTCTTCATTATCTGCATATGGTCTTTTTTTCTTAGGTGCTCATTTTGTCTGGGCCTTCAGTTTAATGTTTTTATTTAGCGGCCGTGCAGTGGTTACTGGCAAGAACTCATTGAATCTATCGTTTGGGCTCATAACAAATTCGAAGTTGCTCCTACTACTCAGGCTAGAGCCTTGAGCATTATACAAGGACATGTTGTAGGAGTAACCCATTACCTTCTGGGTGGAATTGCCACGACATGGGCATTCTTCTTAGCGAGAATTATTGCAGTAGGATAATGGCTAGGAGGATTTGAAAGGAATTATGGAATTAAGATTTCCCAAGTTTAGCCAAGGCTTAGCTCAGGACCCCACTACTCGTCGTATTTGGTTTGGTATTGCTACCGCACATGATTTCGAAAGTCATGATGATATTACCGAGGAACGTCTTTATCAGAACATTTTTGCTTCTCACTTTGGGCAGTTAGCAATAATCTTTCTAAGGACATCCGGAAATCTGTTTCATGTAGCTTGGCAAGGCTGGATACAATATCCTTTACACGTAAGACCTATTGCTCATGCCATTTGGTATCCTCATTTTGGTCAACCCGCCGTGGAAGCCTTTACTCGATGAGTTGGCTGCCTGCCATAATCTTGTTGTCTTCTCTTTCCCTAACCTTATCTTAGCCTTAGGCGCCTCTCGGAAACTTCATAATCTGAATCACTTTCCTCTCCGGGTAGTAACCATAACTTTAACTAGGAACTTGGCATTATAGGACCGAGTCTTCTTCAGTAGTAGATGTCTGAGTTTTTCTGCTTTCCCCGATCTCCGCCACTTCATCCGTTGTGGCCCGTAACGCCATAGCTTTCAGGGTTGGGTTCTGATAGAACTCTATCCATAGAGACCTCCTCCCTTTGCTCGTATATAGCACTTAGAAGAGTGACTTCTCCCTCATAAGGGTTTAGAGTATAGAGAGGATGCCTTCCTATAAATAATAGTAATAGTAAAAGACAGAAAGCAACGACTAGATTAGATGTATGGCATTTCTTTTTTATCGAGTTTTTCGAAGATTGATTGGACTTGATTCCCACTTGATTGCTTTTTATCCCTCCTCATGTCTTGCTAATAGTTTTTATCAACATGGACATACGAAAGCAGAGAATGCATTGCATTCAATGTGATTTCTGCTGACTTGCTTCGATTTCATGCTTTTAAAGGCAGGGTTGAGCAACCAATCATAAGCCAACGAGGATGCATTTCCCGTGCCCCTATTTATTTAGTACTTTCGAGTTAAGAGCGAGCAAATGAACTATTTCATTTAATAAAAAAGTGCAACGGCTGTAGAGTGAAAAGGCCATGAGGATGGCTACGGCTTTGAAGCTCCTTTATCTACCATAGATAGAATGGCAGAGTTTTTTCTCACTGCACTGATCCACCAAGGCTAGGGATATCCAATGGGATGGAGCTATTTCCATTGGCACCTTATAGTCCTCAGACGATGAACAGATCACTAGATGCCCTAATCTACTCCTATGCCAAGTGTCTTTGTTTGGTTTGATTTCTTGTGAAAGCGGTTAGCCCCATCACTAAAGCATGCCTGTTCCATATGAAAGGTGATGAAGGTAGGGCTAGTAGGGGAAGTAAGAAATAGGTGAGACTCATTAATGAAACTAGCCTTCAACCTTAGATTTCGAAGTTCTGTTTCCACCATTACTAGTGTTTCCTTGCTTTTCATAATAGAAAAAGATCAACTAAACTAAACCAGAGATTGTCGTATAGATTGGCAGGACTAGGTATTATTCTGGGCGATGAAATGGATGGAATTTCTTGAAACATAACTCACTTCACTTATAATCAAATTTGGAAAAGGGAGACTAGCTGCTACAATAAATCAAGAAGAAAGCAGGCGCAAAAGAGAAGCTCAATGAGAGAGATTCTAGACCGGTCATGGTCGAGGCTGATCGGTCGCTCCTTAAAAGGGAGTTAACTGCTTCGAACCATACATGAAACTTATCTCATAGAGTGAGCTAGCCCAAGATAGAGAAGGATAGCTATTGACTTATTGGGAAACCCGCCTCCAATACATGCTTATCCCAGACCCCCTATTCCTTCATTTTAGGTTTTCATGGCCGAAATAATGACATAGTTCGCAAACCTCTTTTTAATTATCTAGAGATAGTTGTCATTTATCTCTTCTTCCGGGTCCCTCCTATTTGGTTGGAAGTTTCCTGCTCTAGTTGGGAAAGCAAGGGCCCTAGTTTGTTATTGAGTCTCATTATGGTCGAATATGAATGAATCCTGGAATGGAATAAGAACATGAGTAAAATGCATCGTAGTCCCTCAATCGAACAATCAACTAGTTCATATCTAACCTTATGTATTCCTTTCCTGCACCTTAGCTTCAAATAATTGAATGAATGAGTGTCATTTCAGAGTTCAAGTTTAGGTATTAGCTCGCTACAGTTTAGTCAGTAGTTTTGTCCCTTTGTTTGGTGAACTAGTTCTGGATATAAGCATTAGAATGAGAGTGGCTACATATTCGGATTACTTGACTTGCTTTCCTGTTTCCGAATCCCTTCTTGCATACAATCCTAATTCACAATCTGATTCTTGCTCGATTCTATAATGAAAAACAGACCTTGTGCCATGGATTTGATGAAGCTTGAAAGGACTCCCCTTGTTCGAAGCCAAGATAAGAAGCATACGGGTGACAACCCCAATCCTTATATATCAATCCAATTACCGGAGGAACGAAGAACTAACTTTGCCTGACGCCCGAAAACAACTTGTTTGTTTTGGTGGAATAGGAAGAAATAGAGAAAGATCGCCGCTTTTCATACGCTAATTCGTGATTCAAAGTAGAGTGAGTGAGGGAGCTATACCCGGGACTCAATCAACATATGCCAAGTTTTTCGTAATCTATGGGCAGCACTCCGTAGGAATGTTATAGTCTACACATGTCGTAGTAGTCATTAGACAGAAAAAGAGGAGAAACTTAACATGTCTTATTCTGAATTCCTGCGGTTGTCATTATGTTCCAGCAAGGAAATAGTCATTCTTTCATTCCGAGCATTCGACTAACAACACAGATTTCTAGTGCTATAACAGAAACTGCCCTTAATGCGCAAATGAAATCCCTCACAACACTCTTTACCTGCAACTACTCCTGCTTATGGTAGTAGATAAACAGGTGGTGAACATGTATCTACAGCCTCTGCTGCTAGTAGATTGACTGTTTTATATGGACTTAAAAAATGGAGGGTAGTGCTTGAGAATGCTACTCTATTCTTGGAATTAGCCATCCCCTTCTTTGACTATTCGACCTGCTCCTCGAAGCAAGGAAGGGAATGAAGATGGCATTGAATGCCCTTTCCGCAAGAAGGATAGGAGTTGGCTTACCGCATCTACCTTCTCATCGCGGGATAAGGGCTGGGGCATTAACTTAAGTACTAAAGCTACTGGAGCGGCTGCCTTCGTTGATTCCCCATGAAGGAATCGGAATATCGCTACTTCCCCTTACTGCCCTAAGTGGGGGAGATGGATTAAAAACCTTGTATGGAGGAAAGGCTGTCAAAGTCGTTGACCATTAATCCGGTTGAAGGACAAATGGACAGTGAATCAACAGAATCGAGTTGTTCTAAGGATTCAGATTCGGCAGTCGAGACATCTATATCTATGAAATTTTCAAAGAGAGAAAAAGGATCCGAATCCGACCCAAGGACGAGCTCAAACCTTAGGGTTTGAAAAGAAGAAGTAAATCTCCCGTTTACTTCAATCAAAAAAGGTAGGTCATAACACAGATTGAATTAGACCTTACTCAATCACTCATCGCTGGAAAAAGTAGAGCGATTTCCTCGCAAAAAAGCACGAGCGAGATATTCTTCCTTAACAGGGATCTCAATTGCGGGAAGAAGTACAAAGGGCAAAGGCAAAAGTGGAAGGGTCAAACTCCTCTATCGGGGAAAGAAAGGAAGGATAGAAGTGTAAAATCACTTGTTTGAAACATCTAAAAAATAGAAATGGCTATTAGAAGTTGTATTTTTGGTGGTCAAAGGGAAGGGATCAGAAAAGAGGGAAGCGCTCTCAAGGTAGAATCAGTTCCGGGAAAGTATGTCCATTGAAAGGAAAGAGTCCCTAAACAGACAGGTTTTTAGCAAATAAGACGAGTCCTGGTCTTCGGCAATAAAAGAAGCAGAAGCGAGAGCTCGATCAAAGAACCTTTATAGATCCTCATCATCCTTAGGTTCTGGATACACAACGAGAAGGGAATCTTCCTGTTTGAATGGAAGATTGTTGAAAGAGAGGGGTGAAATCAATCACATGCGTGAGCGGATCGAGGTATTATATAATAAGTAACAGTTGAAAAAGCTATTCTTAGTAGATCCACTTGTCAAGGCGCGGAATGCCGTGTTCCTTCTCAGCTCATGCTTTCCTGATTGATTTGAAAGACCCTACACACCATCGTATCCTTGGCTTTCTTCCCACTTTCAAAGAACTTGCTATCATTCTTCGATTCTATCTCCTCGCTTTAGGTCTTATGCTTCTTATTAAAGGGGTTATGCCACTCTGAGTCCATCAGTGTTGAAGGAATGGAAGGCAAAGACAAAGTACTGATTTGACTACCGATAGAGAGCAGATCTAGAGACAAGATGCCTAGGACCTAGAGGAGATCCATAAGAACCAAGTCATGGAGAAGATAGCATCAAACTGGAGATAATAAACCTAACTCTCCATGCTTTAATCGGGAATGGATACAAGGTCGTCGAGCGAAACCTTTATTAGGGGGTAGACCTACCTTGTTTTGTTGACTTATTGCTTTCTAGCAAAGCGTGCCGGCCCTATCTCTAAAGCACCAAACTTCCACATTTTAGGAGATGCCCTATCTTCCCTTAAAGAGCCATCTTATTGAATAGAGTTGTCACTCCTTACCTTACCTAAGACCCCTTCGGGATATATTTTGAAAACCTTTTCTCTAAAAAGAAAAGATGTTTGCGATCCCTTGCCCGCTCGATTAAAGAAAGTGGGATCTGGCCTTGCATTTTTTAGATAGGGTTCCCTCACGGCATTCTTGCTCTTGCATTTGAAAGTCGAATCAGGATTCCATCTAGAGAAAGGTTCCGAATGGAACTAGTGAATGTGTATGCCGAATGTAGGCAGGTATACCTGACCTTTGATATTAAGCTATGATCTCTCTTCTCTCTCTTGAAGTTCCCACAAAGCGACTCTGAACCTAAGACCGGGTTGTGGGATGTCTTTTGTTTTTCTAAACTAAGAAACACGCAATTGGATTTATTTTTATATCCCTATGATAGGAAATGAAAGAAAAGGTTGAGCTGAAGCCGATTCCATTGTGGAAAGAAAAGAGGCTCTCCCATTCCCACCTGATATGTCAAAAGCAATTGACTAATAAGGGGAACCAACCAGTCGAACTCGATTGATTATGTCACTCCGCATTACTATAAAAGGGCAGCAACTTTCTACTAAAATGGGCTTTGGCACTCCTTCCGCTATTACTCAAAATAATAATAATACTGAAAGGGCAGTTGAATTTGTGACTACGTCAAATGCTTGTTTCACTGGAATTTAAAGGCTGCAACTCCTACTTATTTCTATTAATTAAAGCTTGCCCATGGCTACTTTCTTCCCACTCTTTCTTCTTTCTCTGTCACTAGATTCCGGTTAAAACGCTTGGTCCACCCATGCTTTTCCTCTCCATTTTTCATATGGAAAGGGAAAGTAGTGCCAACTTATTGGAATTCTGCATGGCATATTTCCCAACCTTCATTCCTGCTATTCTAGGCTCTAGTGCTCAGTCATAAACCTATTGCCCGCTCCGCTTTCCCATTCCTATTGCTTTCGATATCTGAATCTTCCTGAATTCAAGTAGAGAATACCAGGGCTTTCTTCTTCTTTGATTTTCCTTGGGGCAGAGGATAAAAAAATTGGATTTTCGACATAGCACCTGCGGCATTAGGATTCTAAGATTTAGGAGGGGAAGGCTGAGGAGAGGGATCACATGCATTGAAGCAATCTCAAGATTCAGAAACGATCAAAATAATGGTACGGGGAGAAGAAAGAGAGGGGAGTCACAAAAATAGGGTAAACGCAAACAGACGATGAAAAACAATCAGAGAGGAGAGGGAAGAATGACAATGGAAATCATAAAGCTCAGCGAGGAGCACATTACTATGAATAATAATGGAGAGGGACATTAAAGGGGAAAACTGAGCAAAGAGATATATAAATATATTAGAAAAGCTTGTCACTTCTACTTTGTTTTCTTGTTTAGATTCATTACTTCAGTGATTGAACATGGGCAGATACCTATAAGGACCCCATTTCATTGACCTTCGCCCTTTTATATCCCTTGTTAAGATATGTTATCCGGACCAACTCCCACGTACAAAACCAAGAGCAGTGAGTTACAAAACCAAGAGCAGTTAGAATCACGTAGCTGCGTGCCCCTTTTCTGACTAGCTTCTTGTGAAAGGCATTTCAGGCACGAGCACACCTGATGAACTCAGAAACCTACTATGGAATCAATCAACCCATCGCACCCAAGTGCTTTGCTCTCCAAGCTCTGTGCAGGTGTTTTTACATTAAAATCCCCAAATGATTTTATCCTATCAAAGGAGGTGGATTGGTCTGTGGTGCTCACTAAACCTGTTATTGGACGGGATCAGACATAGGTCTTAGATGATCTCGATCTTGAAGAAAGCATAACTAATGTCATTTTAAGAGAAAGATGGCACTATGGATTGAAGGTAGCTTTTTCTCCATATGGGAAATCAAAACTTCATTTGATTGAGCGTTATAGGTCAAGTTGGTTGGTTAGTGTATCACGACCGGGACACCTGGCACTGACTCATTCCTATCTTCTGCAAAACCGAAATGGATAGGTTGTCTTAAAGATCATTTCTATAGCGAGAAGGAGGAACTTTCCTACTAAGGCAACTCGTATATTTTAAATGCAATCATCTTTCCTTTTTCGTGAACAGCTCAGTCAAACCAAGCAGTGAACAAACTTAGTGCAAATGTGGCCATGTAGGTGCTGCAGGAAAGCAACTTGATATTGCGATCCAAATCCAGCAAGAAGTAACATTGCACTATGACTCAATCCAGTTGCAAGAATAAGCTTATATATCCCAATCCATCGGGTCTAAGTCCCCTTCCAATCAAATTCATAAACACCTAACATAACAGCAGCCCACAAGGCCTTGTTGAGGATGATCTCCTATGTGAAATTCGAGAAATTCCATTCCATTTATACGAGAAGCGCCGATCCCTTTTTTTAGAATGAAAGGGGGTTTGAGGGTGTCCCAGCCAGTTCCCATGGCCACAAAAAGCTAGCGGTTCGACTCTTGCTTGAGTTGATAGATGAGTATTTATTTAAGGAGGTACATTCTATTTCTTTTCCTTTGTTTTATTCTGGCTGGATGGTGTACTAGCTTGGTTTGGCTGGCACTATTGGGTATTGTGGGCGTCTCATCCCTTGGAGGTTAGTGTACTGAAAACACATTGAATAGAGATCCGAATCAAATACCAAAGATTGGAAATGTCTGTTCGTTCTTCTCCACCTGATGACGAAGTGCCCGGTCTCAAATGTAAGTGCTTTCTGGCTAATATAGATAGCCACCTAAAAAGCACACAAGAAAAATCAAAGAAATGGATATTTAGAGCCACTTTAGAGCTCTGGCACCACTCCGTTCGACCTATCAGCTCCCCAATGCTTAACCGGACGGACTGATTCTATAGTTCTGTTTTAGTAGAAACTTGATTGATTTGTTCCTGTATAAACAACTAAAGGAGAGGCTTCTGATCACACACTTGTCGTCTGGGGACCGCCCACATTCATTCATTTCATTCATTCATTGTTCTGTTGTGGATTCGAACCACTAGCACAAATTTGATTTCGAGTCAAATGGCGCTTTTTTAGGATTTCTAGTCCTTTTACCATTCGGGACCTCTCTTTCTAAGTTATGTTTTTATTGTTGTCAATTTCCATTCGTTTAGTACGAGACGCTTCACACCTCGCGGTGCTTACACCTCTCGCCTATCGAATTCTGTTCAAAAACCTCGTACGAGAACTTGTATAGAGAAGGGTTTCCCGCGGCGCAGCAGTTCTTCCATACCAACTTAGCTTCCCGACGCTGCTATTGGCATAACAACCGGTACACCATAGGTTGACCCAGCCCAGTCCTCTCGTACTAGGGCTGGCTCCTCGCAGTTCTCCCTTTGACAACAACGGTAGATAGGAACCGAACTGTCTCACGACGTTCTAAACCCAACTCACGTACCACTTTCATTGACGAACAACCGAACCCTTGGGACCTTCTTCAACCCCAGGATGTGATGAGTCGACATTGAGGTGCCAAACGAATCCGTCGATAAGAGCTCTTGGGAGTCATCAGCCTATTATCCCCGGCGTACCTTTGATCCTTTGAGCTAGAGCCCTTCCACACGTGACTCCCGGATCACTATGGCCGACTTTCATCTCTGTTCGACCAGTCGGTCTCACAGTCAGGCAGGCTTATACCATTATGCTCACGAGCAGAATCAAAGCTTGAGCCTACCTTTGCACACATGCATTAATCTTTAGGAGGCATCCGCCCCAGATAAACTACCCACCTCGCAGTGTCCCTCCCTCCCGAATGATCGATGTGGCGGTTAGGCATCCTTATATGAAAGAGTGGTCTTTCAGGATTGGTCGTTGTGTGTCACCACCTCCCACCTATCCTTGACATTCGATCAAGGTTGTCACTGCGAATCTATAGTCAAGGTGCACGGGGTCTTACCGTCTAGCCGTTGGTACTCTGCATCTTCACGAAGAATTCAATTTCACCGCTTCCATGTCGGAGACATCGGGGCAGTCATTACATCCTTCATGCAGGTCGCTACTTATGCGATAAGGAATTTCGCTACCTTAGGATAGTTAGAGTTACTGCCGCCGTTTACCGGGGCTTCCATTCAAAGCTTATCACACTTCTCCTTCCGACCTTCCAGCACCGGGCAGGTGTCAGACTCTATACATTCTGTTACCACTTAGCAGAGTCATGTGTTTTTAATAAACAGTCGCTACCCCCTGGTATGTGCCTCTTTCCTAATCAAAAGATAGGAGAGCACCCCTTCTCCCAAAGTTACGGGGTCATTTTGCCGAGTTCCTTCGACATGGTTCTCTCGACGCGCCCTAGTATACTCTACTTGTTCACCTGTGTCGGTTTGGGGTACTGTCAGTTCACCGGGAGGATCGCCCTCCCAATTCGAAGTTTTTTCCTGGAAGTTTCAACCGTCGTTGACTATGACAACAGTTGCGACCGACTATTAAGATCCTCGCGACTATGGCAGGGCGGTACGCTCTGCTCTCTCGCGACCTCCACTCTAATCAAAAGACTAAAGGCCCCTACGGAAGATGAAAATGGCGAGGACTAAAATGAGAAAGGAAGGAGTTCGGCAAGATGACTTCGGTTCACACGTGAAAGTGCTTCGAAAGGTTTCAGCAGGTGCGCGGAGCCGGAGCCGGCATGTTCGCCCGCTGGGCCGAGTGTTTGCCCACTTCTTTTTCTTCGCCTTCAGAGAGAAATCCGTGTCCACCCCAGCAAGAAAACGTATGCGCGTGTACAGAAGCGCGACGGCTTTCGCACTCATCCCTTGCTTCAAAACTACAGGTTTTAGCCCTCGGTTTGCTGGTCGCCAAAGACAAGAGCTTCGCCTTTGGAAGCACCAGTAGCGTAGGGCGACCGGGCCAGCTGACCCCCTCTGAATTAGTTGACGGCTTTGATGACTCGACGGTGAATATTAAGGAAAGGAGAGCGAGGAGAAGAGGGGGCAGCCCTTGGCCCGATCATCCAATTCACTCTGACGACCCAGGCATGGTTCAGTAGTCAAAGCAACTTCGTCACTTTCGTGTACCCATCGGACGGCAGCCCTTCTGGGGGTTCCTTAGGTACCGATTCACTCTGCATAGATTGACTGAACACAGAAAGCCTTCCACTGGCAGGCGATCGTGTTTTTCACAGGATTTCTCGTTACTCATGTCAGCATTCTCACTTCTGATATCTCCAGGTCTTGTCACCAAAAACCTTCCCCGATTGACAGAACGTCCTGCTACTGACACTTGAAAAAGCTGCTTTCAAGGTCTCGTTGCTTTGGTGAGTCACTTGAGCCCCGAGACATTTTTGGTGCCATGGAGCTAGACCAGTGAACTATTATGCTTTCTTCAAAGGATGGCTGCTTCCAAGCCCACCTCCTAGTTTTCATCACTCGATCACTTCCTTTTCCACTAAGTGATTTCTTAGGGACCTTAGCGTACGATCTGGGCTATTTGCCTCTCGACTTTGGATGTTAGCACCCAATCAGTCTGTCTATACTAAGGATGACGACCTGTATTCGGAGTTTCCCCGGGGTTGGTAAAGCGAAATGGGGGCCACCCTAGCCCATTGAGTGCTCTACCTCGGGCCATCGACATCATACGCTCTACTGAAATAGATTTCACGGAAAACCAACTATATCTGATCTTGGTTGGCCTTTCACCCCTAGCCACAAGTCATACCCGTATTTTGCCACATACGTGGGTTCGTTCCTCCAAGGCCTGTTAGAGCTCTCTTCAACCTGCTCATGGCTAGATCGATCGGTTTCGGGTCAAATAGGAAGAACGTAAATCTTCCACCTCTAGAAAGCGCCTACACCTAATGGCTTAAGCCGCCGTTCCCATTTCCTCGCTCACCCATCATGCGAAAGGTACGCCGTTAGAGTGAGTGCGCCCGCGCTCCGCTCCTTCGACTGATTGTTTGCATCGGATCTCAGGTTTTGCACCCCCCGATTGGGGTTCTTTTCACCTTTCCCTCACGGTACTTGTACGCTATCGGTCATTGAGGAATACTTAGGCTTAGAGGGTGGTCCCCATTTCTCACGTAAAAGCGACCATCATTCGAACACGTCGCATTATACTCGGAAGGATCGAACCATGGGAATGAATGAATAGGGCTATCACCTTCTTTGACCGGATCTTCCAATCTTTTTAGAAAACCAGTTCATTGCGCACCCCACCCCAGTCCTGTGTTGCCTATGCTTGCGCCCAAAATGGTTGCTGACTTTGTACAACTTCGTAGGGCGCGCTACGTCAACTTTTCTAACTACGCTTGCTGCTTGCTGGTTTTTCCATCATCCAATCCACAACAAATCGAATGAAACTGCTTCGGATTTCTTTTGATGAACCCTTGTTCCGCTCTCGCTCGCCGCAACTAACGGGGTCTCGGTTGATTTTCCTTCCTTTAGCTACTCAGATGTTTCAGTTCTCTAAGTTTGAAAAGTCCAAAGAGCACAGACTAGCCATGGAGCTTGGATACGGTTTCCCGATCGGAGATCCATGGATCACAGAAAAATCTCTCCCCATGGCCTTTCGCCTCTGAAAGCGTCCTTCCTTCTCAATGCCTGGACATCCATCCAATGCATGATTTTTGATAGCGTCGAACATGAGCGGACACCCACACAATCTCTATTTGACACAACAACACTTTGCAACTCTCTTCCTTCCCTTGGATCAGATAGGAAATCCTCACTTCTCCAAGACAGAAGAGAAGCAAGCAACAGATTGAGCAACTAGCGCGAAAGCCGTTGCACGTTAGCGCATCCGTTTTCGTGCTTGATTTTTATACGATTTTTTGAGCAACTAGCACGAAAGTCGTTGCGCGTTAGCGCATCCATTTTCTTGCTTGTTTTTATATGATTTTCTGAAGTGATCTGTCCAACTAAGTAGAGAAGGACATAGAGTGTGGCTACACGTGGTATAGGGCTGCTCGTCCCGCCTGATGTTGAGGGAGCTAAAGTGGAACTCTCACATACATGTTCCTTAAGTTTTTAGCTTGCTAAATGATACAGTCCTCGCCGATGGATCGACAAGTACTCCACGGTCATCGGCTACCAGCTAACGTTATGGGCCGTTAGTGGTGGTTCATTGCCTATATTGTCGTAATCCAGAATCCAAGTTTTGTGATAACCGTGTTGTTTACTTTCAGTGTTGTTTATTGTTCACAGCTGGATTGAGCTCAGTTGAGAGTGTCATGCTCTGTCAATATCTGTTGTAGGAGTTGTCATTCTCTATTACTAGAGTTGTCAATATCAGATGCAGGAGTTGTCAGTTGCAGCCATTCTCACAGTGTCAAGCTTGTAACTTGCATTGTATCAGGTTGGTAACAGCTTGTATCTCGATAGGACTGAATGTAGCCAGGAGTTGTCTTAGGTTAGTCTAATGTGCCAAAACGTTAATCAAACCACCTAGGTTGTGTTTGTTCTGGAGAGTTCAGCTAGTCCGAGTGATCTGGGTTATCCTACGTTTTATCCCTGTGTCGATATTTTTTTCGACTATAGGGGTTTTGTAGCAGCCCAGCAGCATCTGTGTGACAGAGAGTCATATTTAGGATATAATAATGCTTTCCCCTTGAACCCCTTGCAGAAAAAGTAGGAAAATGGATTGAAATTGTTGGATATGTGGATTTGCAGTATCTCAACAATCAGAACAGCGAATATTCCATCATCTAAACTAAGCTTCCTCAGATCCTAACCCATTGGTCATTATCGAGCCTTGTGACTCCGGCTGTGTTGATATCTTTGTATTACCTGTTATCATTCTATCTATCTGGTTATTGCTTTATGTGTTGGTTGGTATTTCACTATTTAAGTAGTATAGTTACTGATTCTATTGACTGAAGGATTGCTATTGCTGACATCTTTTGTGATGGAAGCCGAGGGAAAGGCCACCAAGAGATTCAGGTGGGTCAGCCTTCTATATTACTTAGTCGCCCGTTACGATATTCCTTTATAAGAATAGCCTAGTTTCGCTTCTAAAGTGCCTTTTTTTTCAACAACTCAATAAAACCTTTTTATTTTTTCATATTATGTTATTTGCACTTTGGATTTTCCTCTCTCGCTCCTGGACCCTTGTTTAGCTTGTTAAAGGGAATGATCTACCCGGGGATTCGGGTTTTTTCCTTCCTACGATGAAGGTGCCTTAAACCAAATGAATATCTCAAGCACTCGAGTAAGCTATGGACGCACATTGAGGATGAAGGGAACACACTTCTGTCCTTCTGTCATTGGACTGATAATTTCTTTTGGCTTTCTAGGCCATAGATTAGTGAACTTTCTCTCCTAATGAAATAGATCTTTCAAGTTTTCGTATGAGTCTACTGATCATAGGTTTCTATTTTGTTAGTTCTATCGGAGATAGGTATGGAAGCCACTATGAGTATATATCCGGGTATGCTTGTAACTTCACCTCACGCCATAAACAGAATCCCTATCATGAGCGCAACTGTATTTACAAGTTCAGTAGCCTGAGTGAGCTTTCTCCTCAATATGGATGTGGTGATTGTTCATAAACTCCTTGAAAATCAGACATACTAATTATCAGTGCTCCAAGCTCCATGTGTTCTAGGGCTAAGACTACGTTGGTGTAGGCTCCCCTTATCCTTACTCTGGCATTCGCTGATCGATTTCTAAATGAGTGGAATTTTGATTCTCTAACTGCTCAAATAGCAATGGTTTCCTGTTCCGCATTGACCCTAGGATTGACGGCTTGGCTTAAAGAATATGGGATTCTCTTTCCGGTGGAAAATTTCATCTAAAAATGAGACTAAGACCTACTTTTCGAATTGTCAGAGGCTATGAGATCAACTTTCTTTTGGAAAGGACAAGCAACATTTCAACTGTGTGAGGATGGACTCTAGACCCACTCGTTCTGATTCTGTGATTGCAATTTCTCAAAATGGATCATAAAGTTGATCATGTTTACTAACTCACTCTCGAAGTAGAAGTACCAGACCAGGTAACCAGAAGATAAGGCCACTCGGCAAGACTAGACTAGTTTAACACAGCTATCTAGTGGAACACTATATATATAGGACTTGTAGAGCTTGAAAAAGCTTGTTTTGGTCTTTTTTTCTTCTCTTTTCTGGGCACTGAACTTCATAGACAGACTTACCAACTGATGAGCCAAAGTAGAAAATTCCTTCTTCCTGGGAGGGGCGGACTCTACGTTCATAGATCGAACTTTCATTTCTTCCTTCCATTTCATCTGTTCAAGTAGTCTCCTTTTCAAGTAGATACGCTTTGATACCAGACTGGTGTGCATTCTATGCTTACCCAGTGAGCGTAGGAGCGAGCCAATTCCTCCATTCCGGTAGAGCCAATTCCTTTGAAGAATTGTTTACTTTCTTGTCTTTCCTCCAGTGAATAGAGTGGAAGACCAGGTATCTTCATAGTTGGTTGTGGAATGATTGCTTGCAGGATTTCATATTTTCCAGTGATCAGCTTAGTTGGAAGAGATATATTGGAGAAGCGAATGCAAGATGCGTGGTGTGCCAATCAATCCAATTTCATGATATTGAGTCAAGATAAGAAGGAAAAATTCTTTGGAGTAAAGTCGCCTGGAAGAAAGAATAGGAATTGATCTAGCTATAGTATAGAAAGAGTGTCAGATGAAATGCTTGACAAGGCAAGGAAACAGAACTTCCACATCCTCTGTTCACACTACCTGGATTGGAATTGTTTGTATCAAGATATACTGACTTGAAACATGAATTTCTTGGTAACTGCTGTTTCTTTGAAGCAAGTGCTTTCGGGTTGGCTCTTCTGATATGTGTATTTGCTACCCATACGGAATAATTTCATTGATGAAAGATGGATGGCTATTCTCCAGATTTGCCAGCATAGTGCACCTTTTCTTCTATTTCGTGATTCCTTTCTTTTTGTCACCATTTGAAAATGAATTTCTCTTCCTCGTTTTAGTCACACACGTCTTCTCCACCTATGAAGGATGCCCCTACGATCATTCCATGCTCTGCTTCGCCCGAGCGGTACCCAGGGAATGAAGCCAATAATGGGAGTGTCAGGGCAGAACTTCATTAATGAAAGAATTTGCACTGCCCCACCGTGCCGCAGTGACGAACTTCAATAGCCCATCATAGCACTCTCAGTCAGGGGGTTAGGGAACTCTTGAAGATATCGATAGAATAACAGTTCTTTTTCATAAGTTTTAGTGGACGCAGAGCCAACAAGTGCAATTTTTCATCATAAGGTTAGGTTACAGAAAGGCCTATTTTGATAAGCAAGGCATTGCAAACAAATAGGTAGAGCAGAGAGCTAACCTAAGGAGCGAGCTTGTTGTAGTTGGTCTAAAGGGGGGAATAAAGGACTGTCCCGCTACTACTTCCTTGATTCCCGGGAAAGAAGGAAGACCGAGGGTAATTGAAAGGATCGAGAAGAGGTGTCTAGAGGGGGTGATTACACACTAAGTACCAAAAGTTGGAGTTTTTAATTTCTTTAAGTTGAAGTGGAGTTTTGGCACAAGTTTAACAAACACAATAGATATCAAGCATACATGCAAAGAGTAGATGAGCAACGGAAAGTAAAGCATGCAACTTGCAAGAAGGTAAAAGGATGGGATTGGAGGATTCAAACGCAATTGGAGACACGGATGTTTTTGTCGTGGTTCAGATAGGTGGTGCTATCGTACATCCACGTTGATGCAGACTTCAACCCACGAAGGGTAACGACTGCGCGAGTCCACGGAGGGCTCCACCCATGAAGGGTCCACGAAGAAGCAACCTTGTCTATCCCACCATGGCCGTCGCCCACGAAGGAATTGCCTCACTAGCGGTAGATCTTCACGAAGTAGGCGATCTCCTTGCCCTTACAAACTCCTTGGTTCAACTCCACAATCTTGCCGGAGGTTCCCAAGTGACACCTAGCCAATCTAGGAGACACCACTCTCCAAGAAGTAACAAATGGTGTGTTGATGATGAACTCCTTGCTCTTGTGCTTCAAATGGTAGTCTCCCCAACACTCAACTCTCTCTCACAGGATTTGGATTTGGTGGAAAGAAGATTTGAGTGGAAAGCAACTTGGGGAAGGCTATAGATCAAGATTCATGTGGTAGGAATGGAATATCTTGGCCTCAACACAAGTGTAGTTGGTTCTCTCTCAGAAAATACAAGTTGGAAGTGTAGGTTCATTCTGATGGCTCTCTCCACGAATGAAGAGGAGGTGGAGGGGTATATATAGCATCCACACAAATTCTAACCGTTACACACAACTTGCCAATCTCGGTGGGACCGAATTGGTAAACTCGGTCGGACCGATTCAGCAAATCTAGTGACCGTTAGGATTTTCGGTGGGACCGACATGCAACTCGGTAGGACCGATATGGTTAGGGTTAGGGCATAACGTAATCTCGGTGAGACCGATTACACAAACTCGATGAGACCGATTTTGGTAATAAGCTAACCAGAGAGTTGGTCAGGTAAACTCGGTGGGACCGATTCGCTCATTTCGGTGAGACCGAAATGTTACGAAAAGGAAACAGCGAGTTTACATTGCAATCTCGGTAGGACCGATTATGCAAACTCGGTGAGACCGATTTTGGTAATAGATCCATACAGAGAGATTGCAATCCCATCTCGGTGAGACCGAGATCCCTATCGGTGAGACCGATTTGCCTAGGGTTTGTGGCAGTGGCTATGACATCTGAACTCGGTGGCGCCGGATAGAAAGAATCGGTGGGGCCGAGTTTGACTTGTGGTTTAGGTCATATGTGGATGTGAGAAAGTAGTTGAGGTCTTTGGAGCATATCACTAAGCATTTTGAGCAAGAGCCTCATTAAGCAACACCTCATCCCTCCTTGATAGTATTGGCTTTTCCTATAGACTCAATGTGATCTTGGATCACTAAAATAGAAAATGTAGAGTCTTGAGCTTGGAGCTTGAGCCAATCCTTTGTCCTTAGCATTTTGAAGGGGTTCCACATCCTCTAGTCCATGCCACTTCATTGTTGAACTTATCTGAAACATACTAGGTAAAAGTGTTAGTCCAACAAGAGATATGTTGACATTAATTACCAAAACCACCTAGGGAGCACTTGTGCTTTCAATCTCCCCCTTTTTGGTAATTGGTGACAACATACATCAAAGCTTTAGATAAACATATAGAGAATAGTAAGTAAAGCTTTGGAAAGACATGTAACATGCATAGGCTCCCCCTACATGTATGCAATCATGTGAATATGGAATATAGAAGCATGTGAATGCATAAACATGACAGAGTAAGCAATGAGTTACATGTATCTTGGCTATATGCATCAGAGCAAATGATGTGAATATGAGAAATGTACCTTCATGCTCATGAGCCCTTCTTGCAAACAGTATGTACATCAGCAAGAATTTCTCATACACATGACTGTGATGCATATACTTACCTTGTGGTCTTGAGTTGGCTTAGGATGGGATGAACCTGCGTAAACAAGGTTAGATTACACAGATACACCTACTGGCCAGAGCAAACAAAAGAAACCACAAGAGTACCAAGATTGGGATGACATGTAGAGTGAGTACTAAGTACCACATTGGATATAGACATGTCCCCAAAGGTAAAGATGTGCAATAAATTCAAGGATTTCCTTCCCTTAGATGTCTTGCTCCCCCTGAATCTTAGCATGGGATACTGGGAGAAGATAGGGAACAGAAAATCAAAGATCAAAGGAAATAAACAGAGCTAATGCAAATGAGCAAATATGAACATGTCTTTCCCCTCTTGAAGACAACTCTTTCCTCCCTTGAGTATTCTCTCCCCCTATAGATATGATTAAGCTTTGATGTGATCTCTCTCTCCCCCTTTGACATCAATTTCCAAGAAGGGTTCTTCTGGATTTTTGTCATGATGGGTTTGGTCCTTGAGTCACAGAACTAAGCAGCAAGTTGAATGGGATGCTGGTCTAGGAGAAGATTCATTGAGTGGAGCTGGATAAAAAAGAATGCAGAAACACGTGGCAATATGTCTTTCCTATAGTGAAATCGGTGACACCGATTTGTACGGTTCGGTTGTACCAAGAGGATTCGGTTGGACCGAAAGCATCAGACCGGTGAGACCGAGTTCATCGCAGAGAAAACACTTGTCATCTCAGCTCACTAGACAAGTAAGATCTCACAAGGATTTGCAAGGAATTAACTGAAAGATTTGCAATGAATTGGATGCAAGGAATGCAGAACAGAAAATAAAAGAGAAGAAATTAAAAAGGAGTCTAGATGAAGTTTTTTTTTGAAGAGGGAAACGAATATGCATGAGACAAATGCAAGAGCATAGAAAAGAACACAAGAGAACTTCATCTAGAATTGGTCGGTGACAAAGTCACCTATGTTAGAGTTTATTGACTTAGGAGTCAAGTGAGATCACTTGGTTACCATTTTTCGTTTAAGCTTTTTGATGTATTCACATCTTGTCGAGTTGCTTTGACTCATGACTTGGAGTAAAGCTTCTCTAAGATGGAATAACATACCTCGGGTGGTGGCGTCGATCATGATCATGTAGTTGAACTTGTGTGGGTTGCTCAAGGTTGATGTAGCTCATCAAGAGTTGGGAGCACCACTTGGAATTTGAGTTCATCTACCTACATGGGTTAATTTTTGCAAGGAAGAGCACTTGTGTATCCAAAATAACAATCATGAAACTCAACATAGAATTTGTCAAAGGATATGTTTGAATGGTTGCGTGCTTCCTTGTCTTCATCCACCATTGTGTAGAGACTTGGTGATATAGAAATTGCTCAAGATGTGAGTGAGTTGCAATCTCATAGATTTAGTTTCATCCAAGTACCTACATGGGTTAGATAACATACAAGGTGCAAATATATCCAAGACATAAGATAGTCAACATAAGAGAAATATCAAGGATTAGTCATAGGCTCATGCATTGCATGTATCAAATGGAGTTCCTACTCCAAGTTTGAAGCATCAATGATGTTCAATTAACCTCTTAACCTGCAAAACACTTTCTCATCAAGTGGTTTCGTGAATATATCAGCTAACTGCTTTTCAGTGCGAACATGCTTAAGATTAATGTCCCCTTTGGCAACATGATCTCGAATGAAATGATGACAAACTTCAATATGCTTGGTTCGAGAATGTTGCATAGGATTGTGAGCAATCTTAATAGCACTCTCATTGTCGCAAAGCAATGGAACATGTTTCACATATATCCCATAATCTTTAAGAGTTTGGGTCATCCAAAGTAATTGAGCACAACATGATCCAGCGGCAATGTATTCCGCTTCGGCGGTGGATAAGGATACCGAGTTTTGTTTCTTGGAAGACCAAGACACAAGAGATCTACCAAGAATTTGACAAGTACCCGAAGTGGACTTTCTATCAACCTTGTCACCGGCATAGTCCGAGTCGGGGTAGCCAACAAGATCAAAGGATGCCCTCTTTGGATACCAAATGCCAAAATTTGGTGTATGGATCAAGTATCTCACTATCCTTTTCACGGCCTTAAGATGACATTCTTTAGGAGCGGCTTGATATCATGCACACATGTAACGCCCTCGATGCGTCTATATCTCCCACGTGTCGAAGCATGACTTAGAGGCATAACCACATTGAAAGCAATGTCGCAAGTGAGGTAATCTTCACACAACCCATGTAATACATAAGGGAAAGAGTTACACAGTTGGCTTACAGTCGCCACTTCACACAATACATAAATAAACATCCATCATCCAGATTACACTCCAGGCCCGACTACGGAACCAAAATTGAAAGAAGACTACCCCAAATGCTACACAGATCCCCGATCGTTCCAACTGGGCTCCACTACTGATCATCAGGAAAAGACACATAGTAACGACCACGTTCCTCGTCGAACTCCCACTTGAGCTCGGTTGCGTCATCTGCACTGGCATCGTTGGCACCTGCAACTGTTTTGGTAGAATCTGTGAGTCACGGGGACTCAGCAATCTCACACCCGCGAGATCAAGACTATTTAAGCTTAAAGGTAGGATGGGGTTGTGAGGTGGAGCTGCAGCAAGCGACTAGCATATCTGGTGGCTACATTCGCAAAAGAGAGCGAGAAGAGAAGCAAAGCACGGCCGTGAAACTAGAAGTGATCAAGAAGTGACCCTAGAACAACCTACGTCAAACGTAACTCCAACACCGTGTTCACTTCCCGGACTCCGCCGAGAAGAGACCATCACGGTTACACACGCGGTTGATGTGTTTTAATTAAGGTCAACTTCAGGTTTTCTACAACCGGACATCAACAAATTCCCATCTGCCTCATAACCGCGGGCATGGCTTTCAAAAGATAATACCCTGCAGGGGTGTCCCAACTTAGCCCATTATAAGCTCTCACAGTCAACGAAGGATATTCCTTCTACCGGGAAGACCCGATCAGTCTCGGAATCCCGGACTACAAGACATTTCGACAATGGTAAAACAAGACCAGCAAAGCCGCCTGATGAAGTCATATACCTAGGGTAGGGTCATGGGCCTGCCCAAGGGCACCCTCCCCAAGGTCTCTTACTAAAAGACGCTGCTTACCAGTCGACCTGGCAAGCATTCACTCGACTAACCTGGAGGCACTCGACCATGAAGATTCACTCGACCATCGGAAGAATGGGAGCCACTCCGCATCCAAACGGTATGTAATTAACTAGTCTTAATGGTCATCAAAGCCCTTCATTAGGGGCGTTACCTGTAACGCCTCACCTCAATGTACTTTAAACCCTTTGCGACGTGGGCTGACGGAGGTCGGAGCGCACTCTATATAAGCCGCCTCCCCCCACTGGCACAAGGGTTCGCATCTTTGTAACACACACACGCATATAATCCAGTCGACCGCCTCCGGGCTCTGAGACGTAGGGCTATTACTTCCTCTGAGAAGGGCCCGAACTCGTTAACTCTTGCGTGCACAACTACTCCAGAGCTAGGATCTTGCCTCTCCATTCCTACCCCCCATTCTACTGTCAGACTTAGAACCACGACAGTTGGCGCCCACCGTGGGGCAGGTGTTCTAGCAAATTTCTGGAGAAGTTGGGATTCTCTTGACATCTCCCATCATGTCTTCGAGCGGAATCCTGGTCGAGGGGCACGAGATCCGTCTCGGCACCCTCACTTTCGTCGTCAATGATTCTGCTTGGCTCTAGGAGGCTGCACTCGACGTGGACGCGCTCCACGCCCGCGGAGCGACGCACTTACGCGCGTGCATTCGTGGAGTCCTCCTGCGACAACCGTCGGCCCAGTACGGGTCGGTACCCGTTTGTCCTCGCTCCCTGTTTCCCGCCGCGCAAGCGCTCTGGTCGGTCGAGACTCCAGCGGTGGGTGAGGCATGCATTGGCCCGCCAGTCGGCCATCCCCCAAGTCGCGGCGATTGAACCCGACGAATCACTCTACGACCTGTTCGATCTGTCGACTGGCTCCGCAGAGACTGCGTCTGAGTGCGACAGCAGCGATCCAGCGGCGGAGGTACTCATGGTCGACGGACCGCGCAGTCCCCTCGGTTTTCCCCACACCAAAGAGGTTGCCGGGGGAGGAGTCCCGACGCGGGGCCATGAAGAGTACAGGCCCGAGCCTCTCACCTCACAGCATAGGGAGGAACTTCGTCGCCGGAACATGGACGCGCTTCACACTCCTATCATTGGAGAAACCCCCGAGGCACGCGCCTTGGAGGAGGCGCGCTTGGCCAACCTGGCTGAACGTACTCGACTGGAGAATCTCCAGAGGGTACTCGACGAGCGCGCTCGACCGCCAGTCGCCGAATCCAGTTGACGCCGCCTCTTCCAGCCACCAACTCAGGTATACCGAACCCCGATTCAGAATTTAGCAGCTGCAGCTCGCATAGCAGAGTCGATCCAACCTTCTCAGTCGGAGGCGGGTAGAGGTCTGTTACAGATCAGAGATTTGCTCCGGGCAGCGGGGGATCATAATTCAGTGGTATCTCAGTCGCGTAACAGGATTCACAGCCGATCCGTCGCTGCGAATTCTGTATAGTCGGCTCACAGTCCAGGATCGCCTCCGAGGCGTGGGGAACGTAGAGACCGGCGCGATGATCAATATCAAGACCGTGAGCGGTATGAACACCGATTCAATCGCAATGATCGACGTCGAGTGCCCACTCCTCACCCAAGGGGTGGGTCGTACGTTTCTCGGCAGCAAGATGACAGACGCCAGCTCAGTGCTGGGCGAAGGTTTCCAGTCGACCCCAGGGAACCAGGCTTTGATGCGAGATCCATTATTGTGCAAGGTCTGGTCGACAGGAATAGAGCTCACAGAGGAGGTCACGACAGAGACGCTCCGTCCAGCAGCAGGGCTCGTGTATCAGGACCAGAATGTTTCAGCAGGGCAATCAGAGCCGCAGTAATTCCCCCCAACTTCAGGTTGGCGGCTGGAGTTAGCAAGTTCACCGACGAGTCCAAGCCTGACACTTGGCTCGAGGATTACCGAGTGGCTGTTCAGATTGGGGGCGGCAACGATGAGGTAGCCATGAAGCATTTGCCTCTTATGTTGGAAGGGTCGGCCAGAGCCTGGTTGAACCAGTTGGCACCCAGCAGTATTTACACTTGGGAGGATCTTGCCCGAGTGTTTGTCAGGACATTTGAAGGGACTTGCAAGCGACCAGCAGGGTTGATAGAATTGCAGTCGTGTGTTCAGAAGTCGAGTGAAACCCTGAGGGATTATATCCAGAGGTGGATCACTTTGCATCACACAGTCGAGAATGTATCTGATCACCAGGCAGTATGTGCCTTCAAGGAAGGCGTCAGGAACAGAGAACTGAGTTTGAAATTCGGTCGAACCGGAGATATGACATTGATTCGAATGATGGAAATTGCCACCAAGTATGCAAACGGTGAAGAAGAAGATAGGCTCCGGAGTGGCAAGTATAAAGCAGCCGCTAATGAGACCGGCGGAGGGAACTCCAGTCGGAAGCAAAAGCATAAAGCCGAGCCAGCTGCACCCGGAGAGGCCTTGGCCGTGACCCCAGGAAAGTTTAAGGGGAAACCCAAAGGTCCTTGGAACCCCAAGAAAGTGAAAGACCAGGATGGGAACGATGTGATGGACTTACCGTGTCACATTCACACGAAGAAAGACGAGGAGGGTAAACTCATTTACCCAAAGCATACCACTCGACAATGTCGACTCCTGATGCAGCAGTTTCAAGGGAAACAGGCCAAAGACAAAGAGAAAGAGTCAGACAAAGTTGAGGACAAGGAAGACAGCAGTGAGGAATACCCCCAGGTCAATTCCACCTTGATGATTTTTGCTGACGTTGAAAGCAAAAGTCGATTGAAGGTCATCAATCGAGAGGTGAACATGGTCGCTCCGGTGACACCCAATTATCTGAAATGGTCCCAGACTGCCATCACCTTCGACCAGTCCGACCACCCGACTCACATTGCTACCCCAGGGAGGCAAGCGTTTGTGGTCGACCCAGTCATTGAAGGCACTCGACTAACCAAAGTTCTGATGGATGGTGGCAGTGGTTTGAACTTGTTGTACGCAGAGACACTGAAAGGGATGGGCATTCCGATGTCCAGACTCAGCACCAGTAACATGAGCTTCCACGGAGTCATTCCTGGAAAGAAGGCTGAGTCACTCGGCCAAATCGCTCTCGATGTAGTTTTTGGTGACGCGAAGAATTTCCGGAAGGAAAAGTTAACCTTTGAGGTCGTGGATTTTCAGAGTGCATACCACGCCATCCTTGGAAGGCCAGCATATGCTCGTTTCATGGAAGGACCATGCTACGTGTACCTCAAATTAA
This sequence comes from Aegilops umbellulata, assembly GCA_032464435.1. Lineage (NCBI taxonomy): Eukaryota > Viridiplantae > Streptophyta > Magnoliopsida > Poales > Poaceae > Aegilops > Aegilops umbellulata. The sequence continues at coordinate 55,239,926 of CP136058.1, forward strand.
AGACGCCCGGTCCCAAAGGGGTGATCACCATCACGGGTAATCGGAAGAAGGCAGAAGAGTGCTTCCAGAAGGGTTCCAAAATTGCTGACGCTCAGATGGCCGAAATGGAGTTACAGGAGTACCAGAAGACTACAGACCCGAGTGATTTGTTACGAGCCAAGAAGCCCGCCACAGAGTCAGCATTTCAGTCGTCCGGTGAGACAAAACAGGTTCACATCCACCTGACCGACCCCAATGCGGCTCCGACCAATATCTCCACTACACTCGACTCCAAATAGGAAGAAGCGCTCATCCAGTTCCTCCGTGAGAACTGGGACATCTTTGCATGGAAGCCTGCTGACATGCCGGGTGTTCCCAGAGGACTGGCTGAGCACCGCCTTCGAGTCGACCCAAAGGTCAAACCAGTTAAGGAACATCTTCGACGGTCCGCCGTACAGAAGAGAAAGGCCATTGGCGAAGAGGTGGCTCGACTCTTAGCGGCAGGTTTCATTCGCGAAATTTTCCACTCCGAGTGGCTCGCCAACGTTGTAATGGTCCCGAAGAAGGACAAGTCATTGCGCATGTGCATCGATTTCAAACATGTCAATCGGGCCTGCCCGAAAGATCATTTTCCTCTTCCTCGCATCGACCAAATAGTCGACTCGACTGCAGGATGCGAGAGGTTGTCTTTTTTAGATGCTTACTCCGGTTACCATCAGATCCGTCTGTATGGACCTGATGAAATAAAAACAGCTTTCATCACCCTGTTCGGGTGCTTCTGTTATGTTACCATGCCTTTCGGTCTCAAAAATGCTGGAGCTACATTCATGAGAATGATTCAGAAGTGCCTGATCACACAAATTAGTCGGAATGTAGAAGCGTACATGGATGATATAGTAGTCAAGTCGCGAAAAGGTTCCGACCTGTTGACTGACCTTACTGAAACATTTGCCAATCTCAGGAGGTATGATATCAAGCTTAATCCGTCGAAATGCACGTTCGGAGTCCCCGAAGGAAAGTTACTCGGTTTTCTCGTTTCCGAACGAGGAATCGATGCTAACCCTGAAAAAGTTGGCACTATACTCCGAATGAAACGCCCTGTGTGTGTGCATGACGTCCAGAAACTTACTGGATGCTTGGCCGCTTTAAGTCGATTCATCTCCAGGCTCGGTGAAAAGGCACTGCCTCTTTACCGACTGATGAAGAAGTCAGACAAATTCGAGTGGACTCCAGAAGCTGATGCAGCATTTGCAGAGCTAAAAGCCCGGTTCTCCACCCAGCCGGTGCTTGCTGCCCCTGTCAGCAAAGAGCCATTGTTGCTTTACATTGCAGCCACTGGACAAGTCGTTAGTACCGTTCTCACGGTCGAGCGGGAAGAGGAAGGGAAAGCCTTCAAAGTTCAGCGCCCAGTTTATTACCTTTCTGAAGTTCTGACCCCGTCAAAGCAAAGATACCCTCACTATCAGAAGCTCGTTTACGGGATTTACATGACCACGAAGAAGGTTGCTCATTATTTCTCTGATCACTCCATTACAGTCGTCAGCGACGCCCCGTTATCAGAGATTCTTCATAACAGAGATGCAACCGGTCGAGTGGCAAAATGGGCAATTGAACTTCTTCCTCTTGATATCAAGTTCGAGGCAAAGAAAGCTATCAAGTCCCAAGCAATAGCTGATTTCCTCGCCGAGTGGACTGAACAACAACTTCCGACTCAAGTTCACTCGGAACACTGGACTATGTTTTTTGATGGCTCCAAGATGCTGAATGGGTCCGGTGCGGGGGTTGTACTTGTTTCCCCCCGAGGAGATAAGCTCAAATATGTCCTCCAGATTCATTTTGATTCCTCCAACAATGAGGCAGAATATGAAGCACTCCTATATGGATTACGAATGGCCATTTCACTCGGCGTCCGTCGCCTTATGGTCTATGGCGACTCAGATCTGGTTGTTAATCAAGTGATGAAAGAGTGGGATGTCCGAAGCCCAGCCATGACGGGATATTGCAGTGCGGTGAGAAAGTTGGAAAAGAGATTTGAGGGGTTAGAGCTCCATCATATACCCCGACTGAAAAACCAAGCTGCAGATGACTTGGCAAAAATTGGGTCCAACAGAGAAGCCATCCCCAGTGGCGTGTGTTTAGAGCACATTCGTGCGCCATCGGTACAGGAAGATCCTTTCACAGAAGAACCTCCGCAGCCAAGGAGCTCCAACGATCCTACTGAAGTGGAGATTCCAGCTGTGGTCGACCTGATTATGGAAGTTGTAGTCATCACTCCTGACTGGACAACGCCTTACATCGCGTATATTATGAGGAAAGAGCTCCCAGAAGATGAAGAAGAGGCTCAACAGATCGTCCGTCGATCCAAGGCCTTTACAGTAATAAAAGGGCAGTTGTACAGAGAAAGCGCGACTGGGGTTGGCCAGAAGTGCATCACGCCATAAGAAGGTCAGGTAATTCTTGAGGATATCCACTCGGGGACCTGTGGCCATCATGCGTCCTCTCGGACTATTGTGGCTAAAGCATACCGAGCAGGATTTTACTGGCCGAGGGCGAATGAAATGGCAAAAGACATAGTCGACAAGTGCGAAGGGTGTCAGTTTTATTCCAACATGTCGCACAAGCCCGCCTCTGCTCTGAAGACCATTCCACTTGTCTGGCCCTTCGCTATTTGGGGTCTAGACATGATCGGACCGCTGAGAACTGGTAGAAGCGGCTTCACTCACTTACTGGTCGCAGTCGACAAGTTCACCAAGTGGATAGAAGCTAAACCCATCAAGAACCTCGATGCAAGCACTGCTATTAGTTTCATCAGGGAGCTGATATTCAGATATGGGGTTCCACATAGTATCATCACGGACAATGGATCAAACTTTGATAACGAAATATTCAAAGCCTTTCGCGCCTCCCAGGGCACGCGAGTCGACTATGCCTCAGTTGCCCATCCTCAGTCGAATGGGCAGGCAGAGCGTGCGAATGGCCTCATCCTCAAAGGTCTGAAACCTCGATTGATGCGTGATCTCAAGCACGCAGCAGGAGCTTGGGTCGGCGAACTTCCGTCAGTTCTTTGGGGATTAAGGACCACTCCTAATCGGTCGACTGGAAGAACACCATTCTTTTTGGTCTACGGGGCTCAAGCGGTTCTTCCGAGCGATCTGCTCCACAACGCACCTCGAGTCGAACTATACTCTGAAGCAGAAGCGGAACAAGCTCGGCAAGATGCAGTCGACCTCTTGGAAGAAGAGAGGGAGATGGCCCTAATCCGCTCGACTATCTACCAGCAGGACTTACGTCGGTTCCACGCGAGAAACATGAAGAGTCGAGCCTTTCAGGAAGGAGACTTGGTCCTCCGAGTGGATCAGCAAAAACCTCACAAGCTCGCTCCAACTTGGGAAGGCCCCTTCATCGTCACCAAAGTCCTCCACAACGGAGCATATCACCTCTACAACATTGATCGCCGGATCGACGAGCCTCGAGCTTGGAATGCGGAGTTGCTCCGTCCTTTTTACACTTGAAAAAAGAAACTCACTCGAGTGAGATGTAATAAAAGTACCTCTGTAGTTCTTTTATCTAAAGCAAGAATGTTATAATTTTCACAGAAGATTGCTATTTCTTTTTCGAAATTTCCCCCAGTGGGTGGCTTAGCCGCGAATTCGTTTCGCCTAAGTTTGTAAAAATCCCACCGAGTGGAGAGCCGGCCTCCCACTCGGGGGCTTAGCCGCGAATCCGTTTCACCTAAGTTTGTAGAAATCCCACCGAGTGGAGAGCCAGCCTCCCACTCGGGGGCTTAGCTGCAGTCCAAGTACTCGCCTAAGTTTGTAAAAATCCTACCGAGTGGAGAGCGAGCCTCCCGGGGCTTAGCTGCAGTCCAAGTACTCGCCTAAGTTTGTAAAAATCCTACCGAGTGGAGAGCCAGCCTCCCACTCGGGGGCTTAGCTGCAGTCCAAGTACTCGCCTAAGTATTCAAAAATCCTACCGAGTGGAGAGCCAGCCTCCCACTCGGGGGCTTAGCTGCAGTCCAAGTACTCGCCTAAGTATTCAAAAATCCTACCAAGTGGAGAGCCAGCCTCCCACTCGGGGGCTTAGCTGCAGCCCAGTGCTCGCCTAAGTATTCAAAAATCCTACCAAGTGGAGAGCCAGCCTCCCACTCGGGGTCTTAGCTGCATCCCAGTGCTCGCCTAAGTATTCAAAAATCCTACCAAGTGGAGAGCCAGCCTCCCACTCGGGGGCTTAGCTGCAGCCCAGTGCTCGCCTAAGTATTTAAAATTCCTACCGAGCGGAAAGCCAGCCTCCCGCGAAGTTAAACTCTCATTCTTATCCTGCAGAAGCTACATTCGAAAATCCTACCGAGTGGAGAGCAGACCTCCCACTCGGAGGCTTAGCTGCAGCCCAGCGCTCTCCTAAGTAATTCAAAACCCTACCGAGCGGAGAGCAGACCTCCCACTCGGAGGCTTAGCTGCAGGCCAATGCTCGCCTAAGTAATTCAAAATCCTACCGAGTGGAGAGCAGACCTCCCACTCGGAGGCTTAGCTGCAGCCTAGCGCTCGCCTAAGTAATTTAAAATCCTATCGAGTGGAGAGCAGACCTCCCACTCAGAGGCTTAGCTGCAGCCCAGCGCTCGCCTAAGTAATTCAAAATCCTACCGAGTGGAGAGCAGACCTCCCACTCGGAGGCTTAGCTGCAGCCCAGCGCTCTTCTAAGTAATTCAAAATCCTACCGAGTGGAGAGCAGACCTCCCACTCGGAGGCTTAGCTGCAGCCCAGCGCTCGCCTAAGTAATTCAAAATCCTACCGAGTGGAGAGAAGACCTCCCACTCGGAGGCTTAGCTGCAGCCCAGCGCTCGCCTAAGTAATTCAAAATCCTACCGAGTGGAGAGCAGACCTCCCACTCGGAGGCTTAGCTGCAGCTCAGTGCTCGCCTAAGTCATTTTGATTAAAAGTCGAGCCAAACTCCACTCGACGGATAAATCACGAAGATATTCAACGATAAATCAAGTCCGAATAAAGATCAAAAGGTCCTGGACCGCAGATAAAAGTACTCGAGCCTCCAGCTCGACAGAGTTTATCGGTTACAAAAACCACTCGGCATTCCGAGGCAAATTTAAAGTGGGACTCAATAGTTTTTTACTCCTCCGGTGGAGGACTGGATGGGGCGACGAACTCGTCCAAATCAATCCCGTCTGAGATATGGGTGGCAGCAGCAATGAAGGTCTCCATGAAGTCTTGGAAATTGTGCTTCCTAGTATTGGCAACTTGAAGGGCGGCCAGCTTCTCTTCTCGCGCCTCCTTGCAGTGGACTCGAACCAGCGACAGAGCAACATCGGCACCACACCTGGCAGAAGACTTTTTCCACTCATGCACTCGACTTGGCACTTCATTTAGTCGAGTGACCAAGGATTCGAGATCATTCTGAAGTGTCTGATTTGGCCAGAGTGCAGAGTCGATCCGCGACACTGCAGCCTTCAGTCGAGCGAGGTAGTCCACCACACTGGCGACGCGAGACTCCAGCCGGAGGACATTCATGGCAGCTTCATCCTTCACAAGAGAGTTGATGGGGTCCAGATTGGTTTCCACTCGACCAGTTTCTTCCTCGAAGTTTTGACAAAATTCTGAAAGGTACAGTCCCGTATTATAATTGAATGTTGAGTCGACAACGACAAGTCAATTGAGTAAGGGGATTACCTTCAAGCATGAGGAATAATTTTTTGGCGAGCCCTCCGAGGTAAGCCTCCAGATCCTTTCGCTTCCCCGCCATATCGCCGACCTTGTCAGTCAGAGCAATCTTGTCATTTTTCAATTGACTTGCTTCTTGGTTAGCCGCGTCAAGAGCAGACTTCAGCTTGGCATTCTCGTCTTCAAGCCGACCAACTGAAGCAAGCTTTTCTTCAGCGAGCTTCGTTTTCTCCGAAGCCGCCTTCTGTGCTTCTACAAGGTCAAGATCTTTCTTCCTCAGAGCCTCCTCCAGTTGGTATGCAAAACATTAATGAGGACAGAAGTTGAGAATAGGCAGAAAAACAGAGACAGCCGTCGAATCCTCACCAGCCATACCTTTTGCTTCATCCTTCGCCTTTTGCAAGTTTTCCTGGGCAAACTGTAAGTCGAGATTAAGCTGGACTTGTTTCTCCTTCAATTCAGCAAGATGAGCAACAAGCTCGCAAGACTTCTGCAAAGAGGCAATCGACAAAAGATATCAAAGACAAGTTACTTCCGAGTAACTAAGGGAAAAGCTGTAACACTTCTAAGACTACAGCCAAATCAAAACATTCGACAGTAGCCTCGGGGACTACACCCAGTGGGTGCACTCAGCGTGCCCCCACCGGTAATCTTCCAAAATCCTGATCGATCAGTCGACCAAATATGATTATAATGCCATGGCTAACAATCAGCGTTTCTAAGACTGCAGCCGAATCAGAACATTCAACAGCAGTCTCGGGGACTACACCCAGTGGGTGCACTCAGCGTGCCCCCACTGGTTCAAAAAAAAATCGACTGCCCGCAGTCAACCGCATACAGTCTCATTCGACTTGGCCCGACCAGACCGAGTGAAGAAGTACAAACACAGAAAGACAATATAAAGACTACAGTCGACTGCCAGCAGTCCATCGTAGTCTCGGGGACCACACCCAGTGGGTGCACTCAGCATGCCCCCACTCGACCAAAGGTCGACAGACACACCCAGTGGGTGTACAGATATAAAGATCTTCGAAAAAGAGATTCTGTGAACAACATATTGCAACAGACCAAGTGTCGAGTCGACTGACCTGGACGTTACTCTGAAGAGCCGAACTCGCGTCATACGCTGCTTGACTGGCGTCCCGAACCACTTTCACTTGCTCCATCATGATACCTGCCTGGCGTATAGCTTCTTTTGCGGCGCTCACTTGGTCTTCTGGGGCAGGGTAGGAAGCAAAAAGCGAAGGCGGATCTACAGTCGACGCCGAAGGCCGCACGCTCGTCAGAGGATCAGCAAAAGTCACGGAAGTCCGAGTGGTATCACCACCATCCTGAACTACAGCCTCAGGCACCGGAGCAGTTTGGGGGGTCTTGCCAGTCAATGCCCTCCGGTTCCTTCTTGCTCTCAGCGGCTCGTCATCTTCGTCGTCTGGTAAGTTGATAACATGAGGAGGAGCTGCAAGAAAAGCCAATCGACCAGAGTTACAAGAAATAGTCAGTCGACCAATGACAGAACATCAGTAACTGTACCTGGGTTGGAAGTAACAGTGTCTTCCATCTCTTGGTCTCTGTCCTTGGCAGAGGTCTCAGAAGTAGCAGCACTACAAATGTCGGAGGTCAGTCAGTTGGTTCAATGAATCGACCGAGGATCCGTCCACAGTCGACAAAGGGAAATAAGTATCGTTATTACCCAAAAATGGTGGGGACAGTCATCTTCATCTTGGGCAGAGCCTTGGGCGGCTTGGATGGCGTCGCGCGTTGGTGCTTGGGAGCCTTCTCAGTCGGCGCAGGAGAAGAGGTCCGAGGGCGTTTCGACGACTGCCCAACAGGAGCAGTCGCCTTACCACGTTCCCTCGCGGGGTCGTGTGTAAGCTTGGATCGCCTCTCCGTGCGGGGAGGTTCATCTTCCTCCTCCTCCTCTTCGCTGGAGTAGACGTCGTCGTCTCCCTCCCCTTCGCCATCGGATTCCCACTCGCCATGCTCATCTCCGCTTTCACCTCCGCTCGCCTCCCCTTCTTCGGTTGGCTCCTGTGCCCCGTTGGGCGTCGAGTACATCTCAGTAGTTTCCTGGGAAACAACAGACAAAACAAAAGCCAGTCGACCAATTCAAAGAAGACCCGTGAAGAAAACAAGATCTCAGTCAGGTGCACGAGGTCTAACCTGGTCCACTTCGTAGGTGCTATCGAGTGGAGGAACCCTCCTGGCTCCTCGGGGATTGTCTTTGTTTCCTGTGATACTCGACAGCCATCCTTCTAGCATCTCGTCAGTAACCTCCTCCGGGTGGATCCGAGTGGTGTCATCAAGACCCGAATATAGCCACATTGGATGGTTGCGAGCCTGGAGTGGCTGGATGCGCCTCTTAAGAAAGACTTCTAGCAAGTCCATGCCAGTCACGCCGTCGCGGACAAGTTGAACCACACGACCGACCAACACTTTGACTTGGGCCTTTTCCTCTGGTGTCACTTTCAGAGAAGCAGGTTTTTGAGCTCGTTCTAGAGAGAAAGGGGGAAGTCCAGTCGACTGACCTGGAGTCGCCTGGTCTTTGCAGTAAAACCAGGTCGCCTACCAACCACGGACCGACTCAGGGAAAGTGATGGATGGGAAAGAACTTTTTCCCCTCGTCTGGATCGCCAGGCCGCCGCACAGCTGGATCACCTGCGTCTTCTCGTCACTCGACTTGGCCTTTTTGACCGATTGGGAACGGCAGGTGAAGATATGCTTAAAGAGTCCCCAATGGGGACGACAGCCCAAGAAACCCTCACACAAGGAAATGAAGGCAGCTAGATACACGATAGAGTTGGGAGTAAAATGGTGGAGCTGCGCTCCGAAGAAATTCAGGAAACTCCGGAAAAAAGGATGAGGAGGCAGTGAAAACCCACGATCGATATGGGTGGCAAGGAGCACACACTCACCATCGAGAGGTTGGGGCTCGACTTCTCTCCCGGGGAGACGCGCAGCTTCATGAGGGATGACCCCTCCCTCAACCATATCGTCGAGATCCTCCTGCCTCAGCACCGTCGGCATCCAGTCGCCCTGCATCCAGCCTCTGGGCAGAGAAGCCCTCGAGGAAGATCCGCCCCGAGCGGATTTCTTCCCTTTTCCCTGCGCCACCGCCGCCTTCTTCGTACGCTCCAGGGCAGACGTCTTGTCCTTCACCATTGTCGCCGGAAATCTCAAACGGACCTGTGGCGCTCGGGCGAGAGCGGAGGCGGCGGAGAACTTTTGCGAGGAGGGAAGGGAAGAAGAGAACGCGCTGTTGAAAACCCAGAGCTGGCAGCTTTTAAGGGGCCACTTCCGAGTGGCTGACTGGTAGACCCGGGCTATCTCGTCAAATCCCGCAACCGGCGCACGAGCGATACGTGGCGGAAAAGGCGGCGCGAAGATCGAGGCGTCATCGTCTCGTCCCATCCGAGTGCCGCGGTTTTCTCCGCTTCGCGCGCTTCCCAAAATTCGGATCCCGTGAAATCCGCTAACCTCAGAGCAACCAACCTGACAGCGGATCTCCACCGATCTTTCACTCGGAGATCCTCAAGGCTACGAAGGTCACTCGACAAACGCAAAGAATTGATCAAGGCGACTGAAAGGGAGTTTGAAGCCATCATTGAAAAACCTTTGATCCAAGGCAAGACACGCTTTCAACACAAGAAACAAGCCGGAATATTATCACCTCGTTCCTCACTCAAACCTCGATCCATTTGCGGGCTAATGATGAAGTCATATACCTAGGGTAGGGTCATGGGCCTGCCCAAGGGCACCCTCCCCAAGGTCTCTTACTAAAAGACACTGCTTACCAGTCGACCTAGCAAGCATTCACTCGACTAACCTGGAGGCACTCGACCATGAAGATTCACTCGACCATCGGAAGAACGGGAGCCACTCCGCATCCAAACGGTCTGTAATTAACTAGTCTTAATGGTCATCAAAGCCCTTCATTAGGGGCGTTACCTGTAACGCCTCACCTCAATGTACTTTAAACCCTTTGCGACGTGGGCTGACGGAGGTCGGAGCGCACTCTATATAAGCCGCCTCCCCCCACTGGCACAAGGGTTCGCATCTTTGTAACACACACACGCATATAATCCAGTCGACCGCCTCCGGGCTCCGAGACATAGGGCTATTACTTCCTCTGAGAAGAGCCCGAACTCGTTAACTCTTGCGTGCACAACTACTCCAGAGCTAGGATCTTGCCTCTCCATTCCTACCCCCCATTCTACTGTCAGACTTAGAACCACGACACCGCCCGATTGTGCCGACAAATCCCGATAGGAGCTGCACATATCTCGTTCTCAGGGCACATCCGGATGAGCAGTACGTACGGCAACCGAAGATACCCCAAGTTGCCTCAGGGCGGCACCGCAAGTGGCTCTAGTTTGGACCAACACTCAGAGGAGTATTGGCCCGGGGGGGGGGGGGGGGTTAAATAAAGATGACCCTCGGGCTCGCGAAAACCCGGGGGAAAAGGCTTAGGTGGCAAATGGTAAAACCAAAGTTGGGCCTTGCTGGAGGAGTCTTATTCAAGGCGAACTGTCAAGGGGGTCCCATAAATCACCCAATCGTGTAAGGAACGCAAAATCAAGGAACATAACACCGGTATGACGGAAACTAGGGTGGCAAGAGTGGAACAAAACACCAGGCATAAGGCCGAGCCTTCCACCCTTTACTAAGTATATAGATGCATTAATTAAATAAGAGATATTGTGATATCCCAAAATAATCATGTTCCAACATGGAACAAACTTCATCTTCACCTGCAACTAGCAACGCTATAAGAGGGGCTGAGCAAAGCGGTAACATAGCCAATCAAAGGTTTGCTAGGAAAGGATGGTTAGAGGTTTGACATGGCAATATGGGTGGCATGATATAGCAAGTGGTAGGTATCGCAACATAGGCATAGCAAAAGAGCGAGCATCTAGCAAGCAAAGATAGAAGTGATTTCGAGGGTATGGTCATCTTGCGTGCAAAGTTCTCAGGGTTGTCGAAAGCTTGCTCCTCGTAAGTGTTCTCAACAGGTTCCTCGTTCACGTACTTGTATCCCGGCTCTACCCAAAGCAAGAACACAAGCAAAGGGGACAACCATCAATCACGATGCCATGCGCAAGCAACATGATGCAAAACATGGCATGATATGCGAGATGTGAAATGCAATGCATATGCGTGCTCCGGAAGGAAAAAATGAACAAGGCATATTCTTGGCAAACCAAGTATGCCACTGGAAAGGTGAGATGATTTCGGTTGAAATCGATATAAGGATCACCGGAATCGGATGCACGGTTTGCAAATGACAAGCAAAACAAGAATGGCATATTCCTGTGATTAACAGCATGATGCCACATAGCATGCAACAAGAAATTAAGCTACTGCACCCAAACATACCAACAAAGCATATGGAAGTGATCTACTCAAGATGCTTGGAAAAAGATGAACACTGAGCTACGGCTAAATCACACAAGATCAGGTTCAAACAAGCATGGCAAAAGTGCAAAATATATCAGCTTCACAGACTTGGTGAAAATACTAACATGCCAGAAATTAACATCAGGAAGCCATGTTTCGAGCAAGGAAACGACCTGCTACAGGAACAATACATAGCAAAATATGGCATGGTATGAATCTGCTCAAAGCATTGAACAAAAATACCTTACTGACCATGAGCAAAAAAGGACCAGAAAATATAATAGCACCCATGTCAATTAAGCAAGTTTCGTTACAGTTTTTAGTCTTAGCAGAAAACTGGACATGTCAAAAACAGATAACAAGTAGGCATGTTTACGAGCTCGATGCACTCACTACAGAGCATTGCATGATAAAATAAGCATGCAACCATCAATAAGACATGGAATAAAAGCTATACATGGCAAGAAAAACATCATAGCATGCAAAGATCAACTACAACAAGCTTGGCAAAATCGAATAACATGTAAACAATCTGCCAGTAACATTTTATAGCAAAAGTAGAGCTCGACTGACTCAAGATATGACACTCCATAATTACAAACAAAGGCATTGATGGATAGAGCACATCCATATGTTCAAAACACCCTTACTGATCATGCTCAAAATGGGCATAGACCTCTCTGTAACAACATGAACACATGACATAAAAATAATAGCAGGACATGACAATGAAATTACAAAGTCCCTGAAATCAGCAACAATATGATCCCTAGTTTGCATGCTTGTGCTAGTCACCACAGAGATCACAAAAATACATGGCATACACCCCTGTAAAGATGGCATGGCATATTACAAAACACATGTAGGACTCAACTTCATAGGGTGCACACATCAATCATGGCAAAAATGACAAAAATGCATGTTCTGCTGAGAATCTGTAACTAACATCACATAGCCCTCTTCTAACAGCATTTCGGGCATCAAGATTAGCTCAAATGAAACTTATGCAATGAGATGAAATGATGTACTCGTCGATGCGAACAATTCGTATGCTATATGCCCCAAACGGAGCCACGGGTGCAAAGTTATGACATGAAGAAAATGCAATAAAAATCTGACAGGAAAAATGACTTCGACGATTTTGGGCCCGAGGAAAGTCAACCTAGGTGGTTTTGGATCTCAGATCCGAGGAAGTTCGCCGGAGCTTCGTCGGAGAGGCAGCCGGAGAGGAGGGAGAGATGGGGGCGCTGGCCGGATCCGTTGAGGTGGGGGCGGCACCGGGGTGGAGGAGGCGGCGCGCGGGCGGCGCCGACGCGGGGCGCTTGGGGCTGCGGCAGCGAGGCGGCGCGGGTCGCCGGGGCCGGCCGGCGCGGCGGGGCGCGGCGGCGAGGATCTCGGGCGCGGGCGCGGGAGCGGCTCGGGCCGGGGAGGGCCGGCTGCGGGCCTGCGGCGGAGGCGGCGGCGATGTGGGCGCGGCCCGCCAGGTGGCGGCGCGCGATTGGTCTGGGGCGGTGGGCGGACGCATCCGGCTCCGCCCGGACGTGTCCGGCGGCGGCGAGAGGAGCGGGGCTAGGGTTAGGGGCGGATTTGATCCGAAAATTTCGGGAGAGGGGTGTTTTTATAGGTAGGAGGGGCTAGGAAGCTCCAAATTGAGCAAGGTTTTCGGCCACGCGATCGTGATCGAACGGCCTAGGGGATGGAAGTGACTTAGATGGGTTATTGGGCTGTTTTGGAGGGGTTTTTGGGCTGCAACCCAAAAGAGGCCTTCGCGGTTACCCGGTTAACCGTTGGAGTATCAAACGACCTTCGAATGGCCCGAAACTTGACAGGCGGTCTACCGGTGCTATACCAAGGCCACATGTCAAACCTCGTTCCATTCCGAGACCGTTTAACACCCGCACACGGAAATAGGTAAAAGGGGACGCCGGAGGACATAGGAGTGCCGGATTGCAAAACGGACAACGGGTAAAAAGCTCGGATTCATGAGACGAACATGTATGCAAATGCGATGCACATGATGACATGATAAGAAATGCGTGACATGGACAAAATGCAAAATGAAGAAAAACCCAACCATGTAAGGAATATCATATCACATTGCCGAAAATGGCAAGAGTTGGAGTTACAAATATGGCAAGTTACATCCGGGGTGTTACAACACTCCACCACTACGAGAGGATCTCGTCCCGAGATCTAGGACTGAAAGAACTCCGGATATTCAGAACGGAGGTGGTCCTCGCGCTCCCAGGTGGCTTCTCGGTCGGAATGATGTGACCACTTCACTTTCAGGAATTTGATAGACTTGTTGCGAGTCTTGCGCTCAGTTTCTTGAAAAATAGCAACGGGATACTCATGATAAGAAAAATCTTCTTGAAGATCAATCTCTTCGAAGTTGATGGTGCGCTCAGGCGTCTTGAAGCACTTGCGAAGCTGTGACATGTGGAACACATCGTGCACATTTGCAAAGTTGGGGGGAAGCTCCAGTTGATAGGCGAGATCGCCTCCTTTGCTAATGATCTTGAAAGGACCCACGTATCTAGGGGCAAGCTTCCCTTTGATACCAAAGCGACGAGTGCCTTTCATTGGAGAGACGCGGAGGTAGACATGGTCTCCGATCTCGAAAACCAAATCGCGGTGCTTGCTATCATAATAGCTCTTCTGGCATGATTGCGCGGCTTTGAGATTCTCACGAATGACTTTACACATATCTTCAGCCTCTATGATCAAGTCGTTGCCAAGAAGTTGGCGTTCGCCCATCTCTGACCAATTGAGAGGAGTACGACACTTTCTGCCATAGAGAATCTCGAATGGGGCTTTGCCCGAGCTCGCTTGAAAGCTGTTGTTGTAAGAGAACTCAGCATATGGAAGACAATCCTCCCACTTCATGCCGAAAGAGATAACACAAGCCCTGAGCATATCTTCAAGAATTTGGTTGACACACTCGACTTGTCCACTAGTTTGAGGATGGAAAGCTGTGCTGAAGCGAATATTGGTGCCCATGGCCTTCTGAAAAGAATCCCAAAACTTGGATGTAAAGATGCTGCCACGGTCTGAAGAAATCAATTGTGGAATGCCGTGCAAGGAGACAATTCTGGAGGTGTAAAGCTCTGCCAGCTGCGCTGCTGTGATAGACTCTTTGATAGGAAGAAAATGAGCCACTTTAGTGAGCTTGTCGATGACGACGAAGATGGCATCATTTCCACGCTTGGACTTAGGAAATCCAGTCACGAAGTCCATTTCGATATGATCAAACTTCCATTCTGGAATAGCAAGAGGTTGGAGTAGACCAGCTGGTCGTTGGTGTTCTGCTTTCACCCTTCGACAGACATCACATTCATTCACGGATTGAGCAATTTCTCGCTTCATTCGAGTCCACCAATACGACTGCTTGAGGTCATGGTACATCTTCGTACTTCCAGGATGAATTGACAGAAGAGAATTGTGCGTCTCGTTCATAATGACTTTCCATAGATCACCCTTTGGAACCACAACCGGTCCTCAAAGAAAAGAGTATCTCTGTCATCAACGCGATATCACTTGTATTTGGAAATGCCCTTGTCAATACCACGTTTCACCTTCTTCACCATGGTATCCAATAGTTGTGCCTCAGGTATTTGATCTTCCAAAGTAGGAGAGACTATGAGGTTGGCAAGAAAGCCTTGAGGAACAAATTGGAGATTCAACTTGCGAAAAGCTTCACAAAGATCCGGTTGAAAGGGCTTGAGGATTAAGCTATTGCAATAAGCCTTCCTGCTCAAAGCATATGCAATCACATTGGCCTTGCCTGGAGTATATTCAATACTCGGATTATACTCTTGAATCATTTCGACCCATCGAGTTTGCCTGAGGTTGAGGTTGGGCTGAGTGAAGATGTACTTGAGACTCTCGTGATCGGTGTATGTCCACTTTCCTTCCCAACAGGAGATGTCTCCATGTTATTAGAGCGTGGACAACTGCCGCCAACTCAAGGTCGTGAGTGGGGTAGTTCTTTTCGTTGGGCTTCAACTGACGAGAGGTATAGGCCACAACTTTCTTCTCTTGCATTAGCACAGCACCGAGACCTTGAAGAGAAGCATCACAGAAAACTTCATAAGGCTTGGATTCGTCAGGAGGAGTCAAAACTGGAGCAGTGACGAGTTTCTCTTTGATAGTGTTGAAAGCAACGTCACACTCAGGAGACCAGACATACTTCACATGCTTCTGGAGGAGGTTGGAAAGAGTCTTTGCAATCTTTGAGAAATTCTCAATGAATCTTCGGCAATAGCTTGCAAGTCCAAGAAAACTGCGAAGCTGCTTGACATTCTGAGGAGGTTCCCAATTCACAACTGCAGACACCCTCTCGGGATTAACAGCGATGCCCTTGGCAGAGATGATATGACCAAGATAAAGGACTTCATCAAGCCAGAATTCACATTTGGAGAACTTCGCATAGAATTGATACTCTCTGAGCTTGTCGAGCACCAATCGCAAATTTTTGGCATGATCCTTCTTATTCTTGGAGAAGACCAATATATCATCGGGATAGACCAAGATGAATTCATTGGTGTAGGGGTTGAAGATGAAATTCATCATGCGAGAGAATGTTGGAGGAGCATTGACAAGGCCGAAAGACATGACAGTATATTCATAAGAACCAAAGCTTGTTCTGAATGCTGTCTTGGGAATATCTTGTTCACGAATGCGAATTTGATGATAACCCATACGAAGGTCAAGCTTGGAAAATACTTTAGCACCTTTGAGTTGTTCGAATAGCTCATTGATGTTGGGAAGTGGATACTTGTTCTTGATTGTCTTCTTGTTCAATGGACGGTAATCGATGCAAAGTCGGTCCGTGCCATCCTTCTTCTAGACAAAAAGAACTCCACAACCCCATGGAGATGAACTCGGTCTGATCAAACCCAGACGCTCTTGTTCATCGAGCTATTTCTTCAATTCCTTCAGCTCTTTAGGTCCAAGCTTGTATGGATGCTTGCAAACGGGTTCCGTGCCAGGCTCAAGATCGATAACGAATTCAACTGGCCAGTGAGGAGGCATACCCGGAAGCTCTTCTGGAAAGACATCTTGGTACTCACAAACGACTGGAATCTGAGAGATAGCATCCAATTCGCCCTTCTCATTGAGAGAAAACAACCGAATGGTTTCATCACGAGCGGCATAGATGATCACATCGTTAGAAGAGTGAGTCAATTGAATTTCCCTGGCAGCACAATCAAGTTGAGCCTTGTGCTGAGAAAGCCAGTCCATCCCGAGAATAAGATCAATATCCGAGTCACCAAGGACAATTGGTTTAGCCAGAAATCTATAGTCGCCCATCTTGATACCGACATTTGGAACCAAAACTCGAGAAGTCATCTGCTTACCCAGGGACACAATCTTCAACGGAATAGGAATCTTTTCCGTCACAAACTCATGCTTGGCAACAAAAGGTCTCGAAATGAAAGAAAGCGATGCACCAGTATCAAATAAGACTTTTGCAGGAATATCATTAACTGAGAGATTACCCATTATCACATCTGAAGAATCCTCTACCTGAGCTGCATTCAACATGTTCACCTTTACATGCTTTGGATTATGCTTGACCACTGCATTGCTTGAAGATCTCACAGGAGGAGGAGGCGGAAGGCGCCTTTGGCTGAAGCACTTGTTCGCATAGTGACCTTTCTCCTGACATTTGTTACAAGTCACCTCTGAGAGCGGACGGTGATAAGGAGCATTTGACCTTGGAGGTTGAGAATTTGACTTATTCTGATAGCCTGGGTTGGGTGGGTGGGAAGATCCACGACCACCTGAGTTCTTCTGCTGATAAGGCTGACGAAACGGAGGAGGAGGAAGGTAGAACTTCTGCTGCTTAGCTGCCACTTGTGAGGAAGAAGAAGACTGAACTGCATCTCTGACTCTCTTCTTAGAAGCCTCACACTTTAGCTGACCAGCCTATTGCTTCAGTGCCATGTTGTAGAATTCATCATACTTTTTCGGCTCAAAAAGCACGAGAGCTAGTTGCAGATCTTCTCTGAGGCCACGCCTGAATTGGTAAATCATGCTCTTTTCATCAGGGATGTCTTGCTTAGCAAAACGAGAGAGCTTCTGGAACTGAGTGTTGTATTGATACACAGACATGCTGCCTTGCTTGAGATTGCGGAACTCCTCACGCTTACTCTCAACAACACTTTCTGGAATGTGATGAGCTTTGAAGTCTCGGCAGAAATCATCCCAGGTAATCACACGACCTCCTCTGGAATCTTTGTATTGTTGGTAGCACTCAGCAGCTTGATCCTTGAGTTGAAAAGAGGCAAACTTGACAAAGTCCTCAGGTCTGACATTGCTACATTCGAAATGCTTGTTGATGTCCACGAGCCAATCATCGGCGTCTGTGGCCTCGACACAGTAGCTGAAAGTCTTTGGCTGATTTGCAAGGAAATAATTGAGGGTAGCGAAGTGCGGCCGATTGTTGCCTTGACCTTGATTTCCCTGATTACCTTGCCCTTGGTTGCGATCTTGCAAGAGCTGAATCAGAATCTGAGCGTTGGCATTGGTGGCTGTCATCAAGGCTTGCCATGCCTCCGGAGGCGGAGGTGGTGGCGGAGGGTTCGCCTAACTTCCTTCATTGCGTTCCGGATTCTGATGCGTTGGCGGAGCCATCATGAAGAGGGTGACATCCGTTAGCATCTTGAAAGACATATATTCAAGCTGAATCAAAGGATCGAAATTGCAACATATAGTCTTCACAATAATCATTCGAACAAGAATGAACGAATGAATTCCAAAGTAAAGCATCATACTTCCATAAGTTGAGAAGCCACTTAGATAACGGTAGAAGAATAAAATCAACAAGGTACGGATGTGAACAAATACTTGGTAAGGATTACCCAATCACGAACCAAATATCTGTGGGAAGAAATACTAGAGCTACATGAATTCCCACTTATAAACTCCCGAAACTTTCTGGTTATGCAATCAGGTGTTGGGGATACAGGGGACACAAAATATATCACCCAAACTAACAATACCTAGATCCAACCGTATCCATCCTTCAACACATAACCAAGAAACTTTCGGAAATCGTTTACCTCAACCTTCGAAAAGCATCCGTTATACGAGTTATGGCAATAATCCCGAACTCGCCCCAGTACTGGGTTATCGGGGTTATCTCACCAACAACTGTACAAAAGAGATTTTCGATGTCGGCGAAACTCAGGTATTCCAGAACTGCAACGATAAAATTGTGACAACAACACCTCGGAGCTCAACTCCTCGGGACACTGCCACAACCCCTAAATGTCAGGAGGCACCAAGAACAATGTTCTCATCACAAAACCATCGGAACGATTCTAAGATACCCGCGTGATCCTAATTTTTTTTTAGTGAAATTTGAGGAGAGGAGAGTCAAAACTCTACGTCAGGAGGCCTCACCAGAGCGATGAAGGGACTGGGAAGTAAAAAGAATCCTACTCTCTGATATATATAATCCTAAGACTCAAAACATTTTTTCTAGACTCAACAAGGCCAGCGATTCGATCAAGCAGGGGGGCTCCTAAGCCGGGGATGGCTCTGATTACCAACTTGTAACACCCTCGATGTGGCTATATCTCCCACGTGTCGAAGCACGACTTAGAGGCATAACCACATTGAAAGCAATGTCGCAAGTGAGGTAATCTTCACACAACCCATGTAATACATAAGGGAAAGAGTTACATAGTTGGCTTACAGTCGCCACTTCACACAATACATAAATAAACATCCATCATCCAGATTACACTCAAGGTCTGACTACGGAACCAAAATTGAAAGAAGACTACTCCAAATGCTACACAGATCCCCGATCGTTCCAACTGGGCGCCACTACTGATCATCAGGAAAAGACACATAGTAACGACCACATTCCTCGTCGAACTCCCACTTGAGCTCGGTTGCGTCATCTGCACTGGCATCGTTGGCACCTGCAACTGTTTTTGGTAGAATCTGTGAGTCAGGGGGACTCAGCAATCTCACACCCGCGAGATCAAGACTATTTAAGCTTAAAGGTAGGATGGGGTTGTGAGGTGGAGCTGCAGCAAGCTACTAGCATATCTGGTGGCTACATTCGCAAAAGAGAGCGAGAAGAGAAGCAAAGCACAGTCGTGAAACTAGAAGTGATCAAGAAGTGATAATAGAACAACCTATGTCAAACATAACTCCAACACCGTGTTCACTTCCCGGACTCCGCCGAGAAGAGACCATCACGGTTACACACGCGGTTGATGTGTTTTAATTAAGGTCAACTTCGGGTTTTCTATAACCGGACATCAACAAATTCCCATCTGCCTCATAACCGCGGGCACGGCTTTCGAAAGATAATACCCTGCAGGGGTGTCACGACCGGTTTTCCAATAAAAATATTTATTGAGAAACCAATCTTTAGAAACCAGTTTGAGAAAAAGCCTCCTCACTGGCAGACAAACTTTTGATACAATAAGCCAGTAGCATAAATATGATACAGGGTTGAGCTGACGATGCTCAAACAATATATTACAAGCGTGCCAATAATTATACATAAAGGCGATTAATGACACAAGGGAGTGGTGGCATACTACTGACTCGCAAATATGGTAGGGGTGGAGTAACACAGTGGGGAGTGGATATGGGATTCTCAAACTAACATCCCATCGAGCGTCGAGGTGAGGCTCGACGAATTTATTAGGGTAGCGGAAGCGGATATAATACAGTGACCAACTCCAGGGTTGCACGAGACTGACTGGGACTCCTCTAGGCGTCGGATTCGCTATCGAGCTCTTCATCCATGAGATCACCTTCGTCAGCATCTGGCCAAATCAACAAGCCAGTGAGTACTTTGAAAGTACTCGCAAGACAGTTCGGACATAAGATATAACGAAGGCTAACATGAAATACATGAATAAGTTAACCAGTACGATCAGACATAGAGATAATAATGCTGGGTGCCAAGCGAGGGTTTGAATGACTCCTCGAGCGGAAAATGCGGAATAATAATGCTACAGTCGGGCGTCTGAGCGACACCACATAAAGGGCTTTAAAAAGAAATGCCACAGTCGGGCGTCTGAGCGACACCACATAAAGGGCTTTAAAAGAAATGCCACAGTCGGGCGTCTGAGCGACACCACATAAAGGGCTTTAAAAGAAATGCCACAGTCGGGCGTCTGAGCGACACCACATAAAGGGCTTTAAAAGAAATGCCACAGTCGGGCGTCTGAGCGACACCACATAAAGGGCTTTTGACTGATAAGGAAATAATATATTCATCATAAATATATTCAACTCATGGAATTAAACGGGTTAGTCCATCCACAAGGGTAAACATTTAACCGGTCTTAGTGCCCATGTGTCCCACCGGGTAATCTGTCACCAAACTGGCACATGACTGTTAGCAGGGAACTTGGATATAGATAAGATGATTTAAGGATATAGAGTTATGCAGAGTTTGTACAAAAATTTCCCACAGTCGACGGATTTCCGTAGTCACCAGGACTAGTTCCGTTACGGTATTTCAGAAGGAAACACAGCTAACCAGTACACACCCATCCAACTCTTCGATGCCAGGAATCACCCTCAACATCGTCCAAGAAAAACTATTGAGACGGGGAGATCACAATCTCGAATAGCATGGGATCAAATTTATATACGCGCGCTCTAAGGGGTGCCCCCCTCTCGGTCCCAACCGGAAACACCCATGCCCCCTGACCGGATGCCTGGCTTTAATCCAGGGCCATGGAACCAGCATCCCGGCCTCTCCTTTTTGGTGTGTACCCAGAAAGCGGTTTGCGTCTTACTAAACCATATCCCCTTCGGGAAACATGTGGTAGTACAGGGAAAGGAAGTGGATTAGAACCCAACCGATATGGGTTGGTACTGAAGATAACTTGCATGGCCTAAGACTGGCATGCTACAACACTGCCATCTTACCCATTTACATGCCAACACATGGCCTTGCATACTTACGTCCAACGACGTGTGAAATCATTGGGCTTCCTTGCCTCAACAATGCATAATGAACGGTTCATCGGTATGCTTCACACATGCCATGAAACTATGCAAACATGCCAAGACACTCATCATATCAAAAGTTCGAACATGCTTGCCTGGTTTAGAGTAGTCGGAGCCTAGATCGGTGAAGTTTGCGGCCCCGTCACCTCCGTCGGTATCTATGGTACAGAGAAAACATACGCGCTAACGTGAATACCGAGAGGTGCAAAAAAAGTATTGCAAATATTTTTCAAATAAATCTGATAAAAAACTAGACAAAATTTTGAAGAGAACAGAAAAAGAATCAATCAAAAATATGCTTCTGATAAAAAGTTATAAGGGTTTTTGCCCAGGGACTCATCTGTAATGAAACAGAAACTTCCCAGGGTCTTATTTATAAAAGCAGAAAACGTTTCAGACTCGAATACGCCGGCTCAGAGGAGAAGGCGTATTTTGCCCAAATGCGTTTTCAGAAAACGATTCGAATGAAGAGAAGAATCTGACGGGGCGCTCCCACCCGTCAGGTTTGAAAACGAACGGCGCCTTTGGCGCCAGAGAGCCGCGGCGATCGCCGGCGGCGATCCACGGCGAGGCAGAGATATCGGAGGTTACCTCCGTGCTCAGGGTGCCATTCCGCGTCGGTTGGTGGTGGTGGTGGTCGCCGAGAAGCACCACGTCGGCGGTGGCCCCTGCTCTGGCAGACGGCGGTTCGGGCGTGGATGGAGGTCGCCGGAGAGAGCTGCACTGATCAAATTGAGGAGGGGGTCAAGGATCTGGTAGCTAGAGGAGGTAGCTGACGGAGTATGGGCGCCGGAGACGGCCTCACCGAAGTGAATCGAGCTGGAGGCCGAGGCGGAGCGGGGTGGCCGGAGTCGGGGGAGGAGACCTCCTCGAGGTCCTCCCAGTGACCTGGCAGGGCGTTGGTGGAGTGTAGGGGTGGTGCGTGCTCGAGGGGGAGCTTGGGGTCTCCTTTATAGGCGATCCGAGGCGGTGGCCGAGAACGGCGTTCTCCGGCGAGGATTACGGCGGTGCAGTGCTTGGTCGGGGGAGTTTAGGAGCTGAGCGCCGTCGTGGAGGTTCACGGAGTCAGTTTAGGTGCCAATTGCGCCGGGTTTTGCTCGATTGGGCGACGCTCGACGAAACGGGACGGCGCGGACCCGTCGGCGGCAGAGAGCATGCTCTGTGCGTGCCGCGCCACGACGGCTGTGCTGCATGCATGCGCTGGCGTGGAGATGGCCACGCGGAGCCATCAGCGGGGTTGGGCGGCGCGGAGCGGCGTTGAGCCGCCGTTCTGCTCCCTGTTGGCTGCCACGGCGGTTCAGCCGCCACGAGACACGCCGGCGTGGTCGGGCCAGGGCGCCACCGACGCCAGGAAGAAGCCAAGCACGCGTGCGGGGCTCTGGACAAGCAGACCGGGCGGCGAGCAACGTGCCAAGCGCACTGTGGGCGCGTGACTGAACTGAACTGAAGAAATCGACACTGAAGACTGAATTTTTCTGAATGTGTTCGAACAGTGCATGCAAGGTGTTCGACAGAATGTTCCAGGCATGTAGGGATTTTTCCTTGGGCTGATTTTTGGTGGAGTGACTTTTCATTGCTCCAGTAGGCTGCCTGATGGTGGAATTTTTGGAGAAGTGTAGATATGAATTTCACCAAATTTGACAAATCTGGTCCAAACTTGCACGGAGTGTAAGTTGAAAATTTTTAAAAGAAGATGAGTGGATCAAGATTGTTCTGGGTTGTGGGTGCAAAGGACTAGCTAGTAGAGTTGGTTTGAAGTCAAATCTCAAATGCAATGGGGTACTTGCTTTGAAAATCCATCAGGCTCAAAATAATTGACAGAAAATATTTGAGAGATGAAACAATCAAAATAAAATCCAAATCTTGTTTGGATGAGTTGGGTCAGGGAACTTAGGTGGATAACAAAGAGGAGAGGAGGTTTTGGAGTGGTTTTCAATATAATGAAGATCCCAAATTTTTCATGGAGTTTTTCTTAAAAAGAAGAGATTAAACTCCAAAAAAAATAAAATTTGAGAAGGGAAACAATAGAGAAGGAGTTTTAAGAAGGTCAAACCCAAAGTTTGATGGAGAAAACAGAAATAACAAACCCTAGTCAAAGAAAAGGATTTTTAAGAGGATTGCTTCTGAAAGCCTCAAATCTTAAAGGAAAATCCAGCAAGAATTTTGCAAAAACCCAAATGAAATTTTTGGAGTGCCACAAGGGGTGTCCCAACTTAGCCCATTATAAGCTCTCACGGTCAACGAAGGATATTCCTTCTACCGGGAAGACCCGATTAGTCTCGGAATCCCGGACTACAAGACATTTCGACAATGGTAAAACAAGACCAGCAAAGCCGCCCAATTGTGCCGAAAAATCCCGATAGGAGCTGCACATATCTCGTTCTCAGGGCACATCCGGATGAGAAGTACGTACGGCAACCGAAGATACCCCAAGTTGCCTTAGGGCGGCACCGCAAGTGGCTTTAGTTTGGACCAACACTCAAAGGAGCATTGGCCCGGGGGGGGGGGGGGTTAAATAAAGATGACCCTCGGGCTCGCGAAAACCCGGGGGAAAAGGCTTAGGTGGCAAATGGTAAAACCAAAGTTGGGCCTTGCTGGAGGAGTCTTATTCAAGGAGAACTGTCAAGGGGGTCCCATAAATCACCCAACCGTGTAAGGAACGCAAAATCAAGGAACATAACACCGGTATGACGGAAACTAGGGTGGCAAGAATGGAACAAAACACCAGGCATAAGGCCGAGCCTTCCACCCTTTACCAAGTATATAGATGCATTAATTAAATAAGAGATATTGTGATATCCCAAAATAATCATGTTCCAACATGGAACAAACTTCATCTTCACGTGCAACTAGCAACGCTATAAGAGGGGCTGAGCAAAGCGATAACATAGCCAATCAACGGTTTGCTAGGAAAGGATGGTTAGAGGTTTGACATGGCAATATGGGTGGCATGATATAGCAAGTGGTAGGTATCGCAACATAGGCATAGCAAAAGAGCGAGCATCTAGCAAGCAAAGATAGAAGTGATTTCGAGGGTATGGTCATCTTGCGTGCAAAGTTCTCAGGGTTGTCGAAAGCTTGCTCCTCGTAAGTGTTCTCAACAGGTTCCTCGTTCACGTACTTGTATCCCGGCTCTACCCAAAGCAAGAACACAAGCAAAGGGGACAACCATCAATCACGATGCCATGCGCAAGCAACATGATGCAAAACATGGCATGCTATGCGAGATGTGATATGCAATGCATCTGCGTGCTCCGGAAGGAAAAAAAATGAACAAGGCATAATCTTGGCAAACCAAGTATGCCACTGGAAAGGTGAGATGATTTCGGTTGAAATCGATATAAGGATCACCGGAATCGGATGCACGGTTTGCAAATGACAAGCAAAACAAGAATAGCACATTCCTGCGATTAACAGCATGATGCCACTTAGCATGCAGCAAGAAATTAAGCTACTGCACCCAAACATACCAACAAAGCATATGGAAGTGATCTACTCAAGATGCTTGGCAAAAGATGAACACTGACCTACGGCTAAATCACACAAGATCAGGTTCAAACAAGCATGGCAAAAGTGCAAAATATATCAGCTTCACAGACTTGGTGAAAATACTAACATGCCAGAAATTAACATCAGGAAGCCATGTTTAGAGCAAGGAAACGACCTGCTACAGGAAGAATACATAGCAAATATGGCATGGAATGAATCTACTCAAAGCATTGAACAAAAATCCCTTACTGACCATGAGCCAAAAAGGACCAGAAAATATAATAGCACCCATGTCAATTAAGCAAGTTTCGTTACAGTTTTCAGACAGCAGAAAACTGGACATGTCAAAAACAGATAACAAGTAGGCATGTTTACGAGCTCGATGCACTCACTACAGAGCATTGCATGATAAACTAAGCATACAACCATCAAGAAGACATGGCATAAAAGCTATACATGGCAAGAACAACATCATAGCATGCAAAGATCAACTACAACAAGCTTGGCAAAATCGAATAACATGTAAACAATCTGCCAGTAACATTTTATAGCAAAAGTAGAGCTCGACTGACTCAAGCTATGGCACTCCATAATTACAAACAAAGGCATGGATGGATAGAGCACATCCATATGTTCAAAACACCCTTACTTATCATGCTCAAAATGGGCATAGATCTCTCTGTAACAACATGAACACATGACATAAAAATAACAGCAGGACATGACTTAGTTACAGAGTCCCTGAAATCAGCAACAATATGATCCCTAGTTTGCATGCTTGTGCTAGTCACCACAGAGATCAAAAAAAATACATGGCATACACCCCTGTAAAGATGGCATGGCATATTACAAAAAACATGTAGGACTAAACTTCATAGGGTGCACACATCAATCATGGCAAAAATGACAAAAATGCATGTTCTGCTGAGAATCTGTAACTAACATCACATAGCCCTCTTCTAACAGCATTTCGGGCATCAAGATGAGCTCAAATGAAACTTATGAAATGAGATGAAATGATGTACTCGTCGACGCGAACAATTCGGTATGCTATATGCCCCAAACGGAGCCACAGGTGCAAAGTTATGGCATGAAGAAAATGCAATAAAAATCTGACAAGAAAAATGACTTGCACGATTTCGGGCCCGAGGAAAGTCAACCTAGGTGGTTTTGGATCTCAGATCCGAGGGAGTTTGCCGGAGCTTTGCCGGAGAGGCATCCGGAGAGGAGGGAGAGATGGGGGCGCTGGTCGGATCCGTCGAGGTGGGGGCGGCGTCGGGGCGGAGGAGGCGGCGTGGGTCGCCGGGGCCGGCCGGCGAGGCGGGGCGCGGCGGCGAGGATCTCGGGCCTGGGCGCGGGAGCAGCTCGGGCCGGGGAAGGCCGGCTGCGGGCCTGCGGCGGAGGCGGCGGCGATGTGGGCGCGGCCCGCCACGTGGTGGCGCGCGATTGGTCAGGGGCGGCGGCGAGAGGAGCGGGGCTAGGGTTAGGGGCGGATTTGATCCGAAAATTTCGGGAGAGGGGTGTTTTTATAGGTAGGAGGGGCTAGGAAGCTCCAAATTGAGCAAGGTTTTCGGCCACGCGATCGTTATCGAACGGACTAGAGGATGGAAGTGACTTAGATGGGTTATTGAGCTATTTTGGAGGGGTTTTTGGGCTACAACCCAAAAGAGGCCTTCGCGGTTACCCGGTTAACCGTTGGAGTATCAAACGACCTCCGAATGGCCCGAAACTTGACACGCGGTCTACCGGTGCTATACCAAGGCCACATGTCAAACCTTGTTCCATTCCGAGACCGTTTAACACCCGCACATGAAAATAGGTAAAAGGGGACGCCGGAGGACATAGGAGTGCCGGATTGCAAAACGGACAACGGGGAAAAAGCTCGAATTCATGAGACGAAGACGTATGCAAATGCGATGCACATGATGACATGATAAGAAATGCGTGACATGGACAAAATGCAAAATGAAGAAAAACCCAACCATGTAAGGAATATCATATCACATTGCCGAAAATGGAAAGAGTTGGAGTTACAAATATGGCAAGTTACATCCGGGGTGTTATAACACATGCACACACTTAGCATAATACCGGGACGTGAAGCACATAGATATAACAACGAACTAATCATAGAGTGATAAACCTTTTGATCAACCGGTTCACCATCTTTGAATAAATCAAGATGTCCAATAGTAGGCATGGGTGTAGTCATCCCTTTGCATTCTTGCATATTGAACTTCTTGAATAAGTCCTTGGTGTACTTCGTTTGAGAGATAAAGGTACCTTCCTTAGTTTGCTTGATTTGCAAACCAAGGAAGAATTTGAGTTCACTCATCATCGACATCTGAAACTTCTCCGACATTAGTTTTCCAATCTTTTCACTAAAATGAGGGTTAGTTGATCCAAATATAATATCATCGACATAAATTTGGCACACAAATAGTTCTCCATTAACCCTTATAGTAAAAAGAGTAGAATCTATTTTTCCAATTTCCAAGCCTTTTTCAATAAGGAACTTGGTCAAACATTTATACCATGCTCTAGGAGCTTGTTTAAGACCATAAAGAGCATTGTGAAGTTTGTAAACATGATTAGGTTTCTTAGGATTGATAAATCCGGGAGGTTGCTTAACATAAACTTCCTCCTCTATTTCACCATTTAGAAAAAGCACTTTTTGCTGGAGAACGTTGCAGAAAATAAATTTTTTTCTATGGTTTCACCAAGATCTATCTACGAGTTCATCTAGCAACGAGTGATCATAGTGCATCTACATACCTTTGTAGATCGCGAGCGGAAGCGTTCAAGAGAACGGGGTTGAAGGAGTCGTACTCGTCGTGATCCAAATCACCGGAGATCCTAGCGCCGAACGGACGGCACCTCCGCGTTCAACACACGTACGGAGCGGATGACGTATCCTGCGCCTTGACCAGCAAGGAGGAGGGAGAGGTTGAGGAAGATGGCTCCAGCAGCAGCACGACGGCATGGTGGTGGTGGAGAGGCAGTACTCTGGCAGGGCTTCGTCAAGCTCTACGGAGGAGGAGGAGGAGGTGTTGGAGTGGGAGAGGGAGGCGCCAGGGGCATAGGTGCGGCTGCCCTCCCTCCCCCCTCTATATATAGGGTCCCCAGGGGGCGCCGGCCCTGGAGATGGGATCTCCCAAGGGGGCGGCGACCAAGGGGGGTGGAGTGCCACCCAAGGCAAGTGGGGCACGCCCCCACCCTAGGGTTTCCAACCCTAGGCGCAGGGGGGCCCAAGGGGGGTCGCACCAGCCCACTATGGGCTGGTTCCCCTCCCTACTTCAGCCCATGGGGCCCTCCGGGATGGGTGGCCCCACCCGGTGGACCCCTGGGACCCATCCGGTGGTCCCGCTACAATACCAGTGACCCCGAATTCTCCCGATGGCCGAAACTGCACTTCCTATATATAATTCTTCACCTCCGGACCATTCCGAAACTCCTCGGGACGTCCAGAATCTCATCCGGGACTCCGAACAACTTTCGGATTACTGCATACTCATATCTATACAACCCTAGCGGCACCGAACCTTAAGTGTGTAGACCCTACGGGTTCGAGAGACATGCAGACATGACCGAGACGACTCTCTGGTCAATAACCAACAACAGGATCTGGATACCCATGCTGGCTCCCACATACTCCATGATGATCTCATCGGATGAACCACGATGTCGAGTATTCAAGTAATCCCGTATACAATTCCCTTTGTCAATCGGTACGTTACTTGCCCGAGATTCGATCGTCGGTATCCCAATACCTCGTTCAATCTCGTTACCGGCAAGTCACTTTACTCGTACTGTAATGCATGATCCCGTGACCAAACACTTGGTCACTTTGAGCTCATTCTGATGATGCATTACCGAGTGGCCCCAGAGATACCTCTCCGTCATATGGAGTGACAAATCCCAGTCTTGATCTATGTCAAACCAACAGACACTTTCGGAGATACCCGTAGTATACCTTTATAGTCACCCAGTTACGTTGTGACGTTTGGTACACCCAAAGCACTCCTACGGTATCCGGGAGTTACACGATCTCATGGTCTAAGGAAAATATACTTGACATTGGAAAAGCTCTAGCAAACGAACTATACGATCTTGTGCTATGCTTAGGATTGGGTCTTGTCCATCACATCATTCCCCTAATGATGTGATCCCATTATCAATGACATCCAATGTCCATAGTTAGGAAACCATGACTATCTGTTGATCAACGAGCTAGTCAACTAGAGGCTTACTAGGGACATGTTGGTGCTTATGTATTCACGCATGTATTACGATTTCCGGATAACACAATTATAGCATGAATAAAAGACAATTATCATGAACAAGAAAATATAATAATAATCCTTTTATTATTGCCTCTAGGGCATATTTCCAACACTTTTAATGTCCATTTGGTACAAGGTGATATCATGATGATTAGTATAGGCAAGTAAGATGCGAATGGACTCAAGTCTAGCAACGGGGGCATATGTCTCACCATAGTCCATACCTTTGACTTGAGTGTAGCCTTGGGCGACGAGACGTGCTTTGTTGCGAACTACTTGTCCATCTTCATCATGCTTGTTGCAAAACACCCATTTGGTACCGATGATGTTGTGGTTGTTGTCGGGCTTCTCAACTAATGTCCAAACTTGATTTCTCTCAAAGTTGTGTGGCTCTTCATGCATGGCATTTATCCAATCCTGATCTTCCAAAGCTTCTTCAACCTTCATAGGTTCAATGCTAGAGATGAATGAATAGTTCTCACAAAAGTTAGCTAAACGAGTTTTTGAGCGAGTGATTCTCCCGGTTTGGATATCATTGTAGATTTGCTCAACGGGATGGTCTTTAGCAATTCTTGCTCGAACTCGGGAAAGCTTTTGTTTGGATCTTGGTGGAACATCTTCTTCATCTTGTTCTTCTTCTTGGCATTCTTCGTTGTTGACGTTGTCGTTCTCTTGTCGTGGTGGAGAAGGAGGTTGTTGGCATTCATCTTGGTGCACTTCCTCGTTTTCTTCATCTTGGTGTGTCCCACTTGTGGATGCTTCCGTATCAACTCTTGGTTCACCTTGTCGTGAGGTAGAAGCTTCCACTTGGCTGGACAAGGTACTCTCCTTCACCTCCGTTGGACGAATCTTGCCAATAGACAAGTCTTGAATTGCTTCCGAAGGGTCTTTGTCTCCTACATCAATTGGCAATTGCTCTACTTGCGAGCCATTAGATTCATCAATCTTCACATCTACCGTCTCTTCAACCTTTCGGGTGAAATTATTGTAGACACAGTGTGTGTGAGAGTTTGAGACATAACCAAGTAGGAAACCTTCATGAGACTTAGGAGCAAATTTAGAACGACGATGCTTATCAAGAATGTAGCACTTTGAGCCGAATACTCGAAAGTATCCAACTGGTGGTTTGTTACCGATGAGGAGCTCGTATGCCGTCTTGCCGAGTAGCTTGTGAAGATACAAGCGATTTGTTGCATGACAAGCTGTCTCAACCGCTTCCGCCCAAAAGTGCTTTGGCGTCTTGTATTACGATTTCCGGATAACACAATTGTAGCATGAATAAAAGACAATTATCATGAACAAGGAAATATAATAATAATAATCCTTTTATTATTGCCTCTAGGGCATATTTCCAACAGTCTCCCACTTGCACTAGAGTCAATAATCTAGTTACATTGTGATGAATCGAACACCCATAGTTCTGGTGTTGATCATGTTTTGCTCGCGGAAGAGGTTTAGTCAATGGATCTGCGACATTTAGATCCGTATGCACTTTGCAAATTTCTATGTCTCCATCTTGGACATTTTCACGAATGGAGTTGAAGCGACGCTTGATGTGCCTGGTCTTCTTGTGAAACCTGGGCTCCTTGGCAAGTGCAATAGCTCCAGTGTTGTCACAGAAGAGTTTGATCGGCCCCGACGCATTGGGTATGACTCCTAGGTCGGTGATGAAATCCTTCACCCAAATTGCTTCATGTGCTGCTTCCGAGGCTGCCATGTACTCCGCTTCACATGTAGATCCTGCCAAGACGCTCTGCTTGCAGCTGCACCAGCTTACTGCTCCACCATTCAACATATACACGTATCCGGTTTGTGACTTAGAGTCATCCAGATCTGTGTCGAAGCTAGCGTCGACGTAACCCTTTACGATGAGCTCTTCGTCACCTCCATAAACGAGAAACATGTCCTTAGTCCTTTTCAGGTACTTCAGGATATTCTTGACTGCTGTCCAGTGTTCCTTGCAGGGATTACTTTGGTACCTTCCTACCAAACTTACGACAAGGTTTACATCAGGTCTGGTACACAGCATGGCATACATAATAGACCCTATGGCTGAGGCATAGGGGATGACACTCATCTCTTCTATATCTTTTGCCGTGGTCGGACATTGAGCTGAGCTCAATTTCACACCTTGCAACATAGGCAAGAACCCCTTCTTAGACTGATCCATATTGAACTTCTTCAATATATTATCAAGGTATGTGCTTTGTGAAAGACCTATGAGGCGTCTTGCTCTCTATAGATCTTGATGCCTAATATATAAGCAGCTTCTCCAAGGTCCTTCATTGAAAAACTCTTATTCAAGTAGGCCTTAATGCTGTCCAAAAGTTCTATATCATTTCCCATCAAAAGTATGTCATCTACATATAATATGAGAAATGCTACAGAGCTCCCACTCACTTTCTTGTAAACTCAGGCTTCTCCATAAGTCTGCATAAACCCAAACGCTTTGATCATCTCATCAAAGCGAATGTTCCAACTCCGAGATGCATCATAAATGGATCGCTGGAGCTTGCATACCTTGTTAGCATTCTTAGGGTCAACAAAACCTTCTGGCTGCATCATATACAGTTCTTCCTTAAGATAACCATTAAGGAATGCCGTTTTGACGTCCATTTGCCATATCTCATAATCATAGTATGCGGCAATTGCTAACATGATTCGGACGGACTTCAGCTTCGCTACGGGAGAGAAAGTCTCATCGTAGTCAACCCCTTGAACTTGCCGATAACCCTTAGCGACAAGTCGAGCTTTATAGATGGTAACATTACCATCCGCGTCCGTCTTCTTCTTAAAGATCCATTTGTTTTCTATCGCTTGCCGATCATCGGGCAAGTCTGTCAAAGTCCATACTTTGTTTTCATACATGGATCCTATCTCGGATTGCATGGCTTCAAGCCATTTGTTGGAATCTGGGCCCACCATCGCTTCTTCATAGTTCGAAGGTTCACCGTTGTCTAACAACATGATTTCCAGGATAGGGTTGCCATACCACTCTGGTGTGGAACGTGTCCTTGTGGACCTACGAAGTTCAGTAGTAACTTGATTCGAAGTACCTTGATCGTCATCATTAATTTCCTCTCCAGTGGATGTAGGCACCACAGGAACATTTTCCTGAGCTGCACTACTTTCCGGTTCAAGAGGTAGTACTTCATCGAGTTCTACTTTCCTCCCACTTACTCCTTTCGAGAGAAACTCTTTTTCTAGAAAGGATCCGTTCCTGGCAACAAAGATCTTGCCTTCGGATCTAAGGTAGAAGGTATACCCAATGGTTTCCTTAGGGTATCCTATGAAGACACATTTTTCTGACTTGGGTTCGAGCTTTTCAGGTTGAAGTTTCTTGACATAAGCATCGCATCCCCAAACTTTTAGAAACGACAGCTTAGGTTTCTTCCCAAACCATAATTCATACGGTGTCGTCTCAACGGATTTAGACGGTGCCCTATTTAAAGTGAATGGAGCGGTCTCTAGAGCGTATCCCCAAAATGATAGCGGTAAATCAGTAAGGGACATCATAGATCACACCATATCCAATAGAGTGCGATTACGACATTCGGACACACCGTTACATTGAGGTGTTCCAGGCGGCGTGAGTTGTGAAACGATTCCACATTTCCTTAAGTGTGTGCCAAATTCGTGACTTAAATATTCTCCTCCACGATCTGATCGTAAGAACTTTATTTTTTGGTCACGTTGATTCTCTACCTCATTCTGAAATTCCTTCAACTTTTCAAAGGTCTCAGACTTGTGTTTCATCAAGTAGACATACCCATATCTACTCAAGTCATCAGTGAGAGTGAGAACATAACGATATCCTCCGCGAGCCTCAACGCTCATTGGACTGCAAACATCAGTATGTATGATTTCCAATAAGTTGGTTGCTCGCTCCATTGTTCCGGAGAACGGAGTCTTGGTCATTTTGCCCATGAGGCATGGTTCGCATGTGTCAAATGATTCATAATCGAGAGACTCTAAAAGTCCATCAGCATGGAGCTTCTTCATGCGCTTGACACCAATGTGACCAAGGCGGCAGTGCCACAAGTATGTGGGTCTATCATTATCAACTTTACATCTTTTGGTATTCACACTATGAATATGTGTAACATCACGTTCGAGATTCATTAAGAATAAACCATTGACCATCGGAGCATGACCATAAAACATATCTCTCATATAAATAGAACAACCATTATTCTCGGATTTAAATGAGTAGCCATCTCGTATTAAACGAGATCCGGATACAATGTTCATGCTCAAACTTGGCACTAAATAACAATTATTGAGGTTTAAAACTAATCCCGTAGGTAAATGTAGAGGTAGTGTGCCGACGGCGATCACATCGACCTTGGAACCATTCCCGACGCGCATCGTCACCTCGTCCTTCGCCAGTCTCCGCTTATTCCGCAGCTCCTGCTTTGAGTTACAAATATGAGCAACGGCACCGGTATCAAATACCCAGGAGCTACTACGAGCACTGGTAAGGTACACATCAATTACATGTATATCACATATACCTTTAGTGTTGCCGGCCTTCTTGTCCGCTAAGTATTTGGGGCAGTTTCGCTTCCAGTGACCCTTCCCTTTGCAATAAAAGCACTCAGTCTCAGGCTTGGGTCCATTCTTTGACTTCTTCCCGGCAACTGGCTTACCGGGCGCGGCAACATCCTTGCCGTCCTTCTTGAAGTTCTTCTTACCCTTGCCTTTCTTGAACTTGGTGGTTTTATTGACCATCAACACTTGATGTTCCTTTTTGATTTCTACCTCCGCTGATTTCAGCATTGAAAATACTTCAGGAATGGTCTTTTCCATCCCCTGCATATTGTAGTTCATCACAAAGCTCTTGTAGCTAGGTGGGAGCGACTGAAGGATTCTGTCAATGACCGCCTCGTCTGGGAGGTTAATGTCCAGCTGGGACAAGCGGTTGTGCAACCCAGACATCTTGAGTATGTGCTCACTGACAGAACTATTTTCCTCCATCTTACAACTGTAGAACTTGTCGGAGACTTCATATTTCTCGACCCGGGCATGAGCTTGGAAAACCATTTTCAGCTCCTCAAACATTTCATATGCTCCGTGTTGCTCAAAACGCTTTTGGAGCCCCGCTTCTAAGCTGTAAAGCATGCCGCACTGAACGAGGGAGTAATCATCAGCACGCTGCTGCCAAGCATTCATAACGTCTTGATTCTCTGGGATGGGAGCTTCACCTAGCGGTGCTTCTAGGACATATTGTTTCCTGGCAGCTATGAGGATGATCCTCAGGTTCTGGACCCAGTCCATATAGTTGCTGCCATCATCTTTCAGCTTGGTTTTCTCTAGGAACGCGTTGAAGTTCATGTTGACATGAGCGTTGGCCATTTGATCTACAAGACATTTATGCAAAGATTTTTAGACTAAGTTCATGATAATTAAGTTCATCTAATCAAATTATTTAATGAACTCCCACTCAGATTAGACATCCCTCTAGTCATCTAAGTGAAACATGATCCGACTCGACTAGGCCGTGTCCGATCATCACGTGAGATGGATTAGTCATCATCGGTGAACATCTCCATGTTGATCGTATCTTTCATACGACTCATGTTCGACCTTTCGGTCTCTTGTGTTCTGAGGCCATGTCTGTACATGCTAGGCTCGTCAAGTTAACCTAAGTGTTTGCATGTGTAAATCTGTCTTACACCCGTTGTATGTGAACGTTGGAATCTATCACACCCGATCATCACGTGGTGCCTCGAAACAACGAACTATCGCAACGGCGCACAGTTAAGGGAACACTTTCTTGAAATTATTATGAGGAATCATCTTATTTACTACCGTCGTTCTAAGTAAACAAGATGCAAAAACATGATCAACATCACATGCAATCAAATAATAGTGACATGATATGGCCAATATCATATAGCTCCTTTGATCTCCATCTTGGGGCTCCATGATCATTTTGTCACCGACATGACACCATGATCTCCATCATCATGATCTCCATCATCGTGTCTCCATGAAGTTGCTCACCAACTATTACTTCTACTACTATGGCTAACACGTTTAGCAATAAAGTAAAGTAATTTACATGGCGTTTCTCAATGACACGCAGGTCATACAAAAAAAATAAAGACAACTCCTATGGCTCCTGCCGGTTGTCATACTCATCGACATGGAAGTCGTGATTCCTATTACAAGAACATGATCTCATACATCACATATATATCATTCATCATTCATCACAACTTTGGCCATATCACATCACAGAACACTTGCTGCAAAAACAAGTTAGACGTCCTCTAATTGTTGTTGCAAGTTTTACGTGGCTGCAACAGGGTTCTAGCAAGAACGTTTTCTTACCTACGTAAAAGCCACAACATGATTTGTCAACTTCTATTTACCCTTCATAAGGACCCTTTTCGTCGAATCCGCTCCAACTAAAGTGGGAGAGATAGACACCCGCTAGCCACCTTATGCAACTAGTGCATGTCAGTCAGTGGAACCTGTCTCACGTAAGCGTACGTGTAAGGTCGGTCCGGGCCGCTTCATCCCACAATACCGCTGAAGCAAAATAAGACTAGTAGCGGCAAGAAAGTTGACAACATCTACGCCCACAACAAATTGTGTTCTACTCGTGCAAAGAGAACTACGCATAGACCTAGCTCTGATACCACTGTTGGAGAACGTTGCAGAAAATAAATTTTTTTCTATGGTTTCACCAAGATCTATCTATGAGTTCATCTAGCAACGAGTGATCGGAGTGCAGCTACATACCTTTGTAGATCGCGAGCGGAAGCGTTCAAGAGAACGGGGTTGAAGGAGTCGTACTCGTCGTGATCCAAATCACCGGAGATCCTAGCGCCGAACGGACGGCACCTCCGCGTTTAACACACGTATGGAGCGGATGACGTCTCCCGTGCCTTGATCCAGCAAGGAGTAGGGAGAGGTTGAGGAAGATGGCTCCAGCAGCAGCACGACGGCATGGTGGTGGTGGAGAGGCAGTACTCCGGCAGGGCTTCGCCAAGCTCTACGGAGGAGGAGGAGGTGTTGGAGTGGGAGAGGGAGGCGCCAGGGGCATAGGTGCGGCTGCCCTCCCTCCCCCCTCTATATATAGGGTCCCCAGGGGGCGCCGGCCCTGGAGATGGGATCTCCCAAGGGGGCGGCGACCAAGGGGGGTGGAGTGCCACCCAAGGCAAGTGGGGCACGCCCCCACCCTAGGGTTTCCAACCCTAGGCGCAGGGGGGCCCAAGGGGGGTCGCACCAGCCCACTATGGGCTGGTTCCCCTCCCCACTTCAGCCGATGGGGCCCTCCGGGATGGGTGGCCCCACCCGGTGGACCCCTGGGACCCATCCGGTGGTCCCGCTACAATACCAGTGACCCCGAATTCTCCCGATGGCCGAAACTGCACTTCCTATATATAATTCTTCACCTCCGGACCATTCCGAAACTCCTCGGGACGTCCAGAATCTCATCCGGGACTCCGAACAACTTTCGGATTACTGCATACTCATATCTATACAACCCAAGCGTCACCGAACCTTAAGTGTGTAGACCCTACGGGTTCGAGAGACATGCAGACATGATCGAGATGACTCTCTGGTCAATAACCAACAACAGGATCTGGATACCCATGCTGGCTCCCACATACTCCATGATGATCTCATCGGATGAACCACGATGTCGAGGATTCAAGTAATCCCGTATACAATTCCCTTTGTCAATCGGTACGTTACTTGCCCGAGATTCGATCGTCGGTATCCCAATACCTCGTTCAATCTCGTTACCGGCAAGTCACTTTACTCGTACTGTAATGCATGATCCCGTGACCAAACACTTGGTCACGTTGAGCTCATTCTGATGATGCATTACCGAGTGGCCCCAGAGATACCTCTCCGTCATATGGAGTGACAAATCCCAATCTCGATCTATGTCAAACCAACAGACACTTTCGGAGATACCCGTAGTATACCTTTATAGTCACCTAGTTACGTTGTGACGTTTGGTACACCCAAAGCACTCCTACGGTATCCGGGAGTTACACGATCTCATGGTCTAAGGAAAATATACTTGACATTGGAAAAGCTCTAGCAAACGAACTATACGATCTTGTGCTATGCTTAGGATTGGGTCTTGTCCATCACATCATTCCCCTAATGATGTGATCCCATTATCAATGACATCCAATGTCCATAGTTAGGAAACCATGACTATCTGTTGATCAACGAGCTAGTCAACTAGAGGCTTACTAGGGACATGTTGGTGTTTATGTATTCACGCATGTATTACGATTTCCGGATAACACAATTATAGCATGAATAAAAGACAATTATCATGAACAAGAAAATATAATAATAATCCTTTTATTATTGCCTCTAGGGCATATTTCCAACACTTTTAATGTCCATTTGGTACAAGGTGATATCATGATGATTAGTATAGGCAAGTAAGATGCGAATGGACTCAAGTCTAGCAACGGGGGCATATGTCTCACCATAGTCCATACCTTTGACTTGAGTGTAGCCTTGGGCGACGAGACGTGCTTTGTTGCGAACTACTTGTCCATCTTCATCTTGCTTGTTGCAAAACACCCATTTGGTACCGATGATGTTGTGGTTGTTGTCGGGCTTCTCAACTAATGTCCAAACTTGATTTCTCTCAAAGTTGTGTGGCTCTTCATGCATGGCATTTATCCAATCCTGATCTTCCAAAGCTTCTTCAACCTTCATAGGTTCAATGCTAGAGATGAATGAATAGTTCTCACAAAAGTTAGCTAAACGAGTTTTTGAGCGAGTGATTCTCCCGGTTTGGATATCATTGTAGATTTGCTCAACGGGATGGTCTTTAGCAATTCTTGCTCGAACTCGGGAAAGCTTTTGTTTGGATCTTGGTTGAACATCTTCTTCATCTTGTTCTTCTTCTTGGCATTCTTTGTTGTTGACGTTGTCGTTCTCTTGTCGTGGTGGAGAAGGAGGTTGTTGGCATTCATCTTGGTGCACTTCCTCGTTTTCTTCATCTTGGTGTGTCCCACTTGTGGATGCTTCCGTATCAACTCTTGGTTCACCTTGTCGTGAGGTAGAAGCTTCCACTTGGCTGGACAAGGTACTCTCCTTCACCTCCGTTGGACGAATCTTGCCAATAGACAAGTCTTGAATTGCTTCCGAAGGGTCTTTGTCTCCTACATCAATTGGCAATTGCTCTACTTGCGAGCCATTAGATTCATCAAACTTCACATCTACCGTCTCTTCAACCTTTCGGGTGAAATTATTGTAGACACAGTGTGTGAGAGAGTTTGAGACATAACCAAGTAGGAAACCTTCATGAGACTTAGGAGCAAATTTAGAACGACGATGCTTATCAAGAATGTAGCACTTTGAGCCGAATACTCGAAAGTATCCAACTGGTGGTTTGTTACCGGTGAGGAGCTCGTATGCCGTCTTGCCGAGTAGCTTGTGAAGATACAAGTGATTTGTTGCATGACAAGCTGTCTCAACCGCTTCCGCCCAAAAGTGCTTTGGCGTCTTGTACTCATAAAGCATCGTTCTCGCCATTTCGATGAGTGTCCGGTTCTTCCTCTCAACAACTCCATTCTGTTGAGGTGTGTACATAGCCGAGAACTCATGTGAAATCCCTTCTTCGTCAAAAAGGTGTCCACATTTGCGTTCTTGAACTCCGTTCCGTTGTCGCTGCGAGCCTTCTTGATTTTCACTTCAAATTGATTTTGGGCCTTCCTAGCAAAGTTTTTGAAGATCTTTTGGAACTGCGATTTATCATCGAGAAAGAACACCCACGTAAATCTTGAAAAATCATCAACTATAACTAGACCAAAAGAATTTCCACCGAGAATTTTGTAAGCGTTGGGACCAAAGAGATCCATGTGAAGTAGCTCGAGTGGCCTCCTTGTGGTCATGATGTTCTTCACGGGATGCCTTCCTCCAACCTGTTTACCTGCTTGACAAGCGATGCATAGTCTATCCTTATCAAATATGACATCGTTAATGCCAAGGATATGATTTCCTTTAATAAGCTTGTCAAGGTTTCGCATACCAACATGACCTAATCGTCTATGCCATAACCAACCTTTAGAGGATTTAGCAATTAAGCAAGTTCTAGGTCGTGCCTTTTTAGTGAAATTTACAATGTAAAGATCACCTCTGCGTATACTGGTAAAGACCATTTTATGATTGTCTCTACGAAACACTTGGCAATCTACTTCAGTGAATAGGACATTGAAACCGAAATCAGCAAGTCTAGAAACTGAAAGTAAATTGTACCCAAGAGATTCAACGAGCATGACATTTTGTATGGAGCTATCATGTGAGATGGCCACCTTACCGAGGCCAACCACCTTACCCTTTGAGTTGTCGCTGAAAGTGACATACTTTCGAGGACCATCGTTTTCAGCAAGCTCACCAAACATGTCTTTATCTCCGGTCATGTGATCGGTACATCCACTATCAAGGACCCATTCCTTTCCTCCAGCCATGTAGCCGTGAAGATTTTCCATAAGACCAATGTGTCTCATTTCATCATCAAGATCATAGTCACTATCATCATCCTCATCATAGTATCCATGTTCAACATCATCTTGTGATTGATCAATTCCTAGAGAGGGTAATTCATTAGACAAATGATCATTTCTATGATTGTCTTTATGGATTCTAATAGCTTCGGAAATGATATTGCTAATGATCCCAACATCTCCTATGGCACGCATGAGATTGGTAAGCTCAAATAGACAATCACCAAAGCTAGGATCACTAGAATTCATCTTACTCAAGGCAATATACTTATGGATAATTTCATCTAGATTTTTCAAGGAATAATATGGAAATCGTTCCTCAAGAAATCTCCATACAGTATAGGCACAATCAAGAGTAGGCAAACTAGCAATCAAATTTTTGGGCAATCCTCTTATGATAAGATTGATAGTTCTAAGATTGTGAATCATGTCAATTGACTCATCAAGGGTAGGATGCATGGGATCAACATGAGGTGCACAAGGGCTAGCAATATACTTTCTCAAATGATATCCATTGAAAATCACAAGAATCTCATTTTTTCACTCATGAAAATACTCTCCATCAAGTATAGGCACTCTATGTCTAAGACTCCCCAAAGTAGACTCATCCATCTTCCTCCAATGGTGTTTAAACCAAAGCAATGGAGACCAAAGCTCTGATACCAATTGAAAGGATCGAGAAGAGGTGTCTAGAGGGGGGTGATTAGACACTAAGTACCAAAAGTTGGAGTTTTTAATTTCTTTAAGTTGAAGTGGAGTTTTGACACAAGTTTAACAAACACAATACATATCAAGCAAACATGCAAAGAGTATATGAGCAGCAGAAAGTAAAGCATGCAACTTGCAAGAATGTAAAAGGATGGGATTGGAGGATTCAAACGCAATTGGAGACACGGATGTTTTGTCGTGGTTCCGATAGAGATCAAGATTCATGTGGTAGGAATGGAATATCTTGGCCTCAACACAAGTGTAGGTGGTTCTCTCTCAGAAAATGCAAGTTGGAAGTGTAGGTTCGTTCTGATGGCTCTCTCCAGGTGGAGGGGTATATATATCCTCCACACAAATTCTAACCGTTAAACACAACTTGACAATCTCGGTGGGACCGAATTGGTAAACTCGGTCGATCCGATTCAGCAAATCTAGTGACCGTTAGGATTTTCGGTGGGACCGACGTGCAACTCGGTAGGACCGATATGGTTAGGGTTAGGGCATAACGTAATCTCGGTGAGACCGATTACACAAAGACCAATTTTGGTAATAAGCTAACCAGAGAGTTGGTCAGGTAAACTCGATGGGACCGATTCGCTCATTTCGGTGAGACTGAAATGTTACAAAAAGGAAACAGAGAGTTTACATTGCAATCTCGGTAGGACCGATTATGCAAACTCGGTGAGACCGATTTTGGTAATAGATCTGTCGTGGAATTGTCACGGCAGATGTCCTCTTGAAAGGACTTAGTTTGACCCCTTATGGTGAAGGTAAGGCCTACGTCTAGTTGGGTTGGTATTGCTTGATGTTTCGATGACCAGGGAGCGAGATACGCTATGCCCGGCTCTTGATGGGTTGTTTCCTGCCCTAAGCCGCCGGCGGGTCATCCCCTTATATACACGGGTTGACGCCCTGCGGCCTACAGAGTCCCGACCGGCTCATAAACAGTGTCCAGCTCGGTGACTAGTTACTTCTACCTTATGTTACAAGTTATGCCATCATGGCGGTTTATCTTTACGGGTTTCAAGTCGCCTGTGGGCCTTTAAACCCCTTATTGAACCGCCATCTTCATGTCTTGGTCTTGGGCTTCAGATGGGCTTCCCTTTGCGTAACCGGCCCCTCCTGGGCGGCTTACATAATAGTTATATCCCTGACATTAGGCCCCAGATTGATTTGAACTGGTTCATGTCAATCTTAAAAAACCTCATGAACTGGCCTCCAGTCTTCTGTTTTGTGCGGAACCTTTTAACCTGCCGTGACGTCATCATCTGACTCCGGTTAAATCTTTGTGACGTCATCCTCAATTAAAATCATATTTTATTCCATCATATCCTCCAACGGATCTTTGCCTTTACTGACCATCCTGAGAATCGAGGCGCCGGGCCGCTAGATAATGACGCTTTGGTCTCCTCGTTTCTCGCACCATCTCGATTGGCCCCTCCTTATAAATAGATGTGACTTAGGTCTTTTTCATTTCCTTCAGTCGTCTTCTTCCTCGCACTTTCCTTTCTGCCGCTCGAGCTCCGCCGCCGCTGCCGCAGATCTCCTCGTCTTCTTCAACTCAGGCCGCTGCATCAACCTGACTTGACCAGAGAAACGCGATGGAACCCTGCAAGAGCTCTGCATCCGTAAGTCCTTTTCCTTCCCTGCTTCTAGATCTGCATTACGGCCTCCGAGTTCATCGGTGTTCATCGCCGCCCGACGCAAACCTCCATTAGTTCTTACCTCAAATGCTTTGCTCAGATTGTAAAAACAACATAGAACTGCCGCGAAGGATGTTTTGTGCATATTCTGTATGAAAATAGATCTCATTTCCTCGTTTAGGAAACCCTCTTTGAGCACATGAACTTCCCTGTACTGTTTTTTGGTCTAGAAATTTTTCCTTTCCAGAGCATCGTTTGATCCAAAATAATAATTTCCACTTGTGAAACCTGTTTGTTCCACACTTAGCCAAAAATTGCGTCTGTTGACTCTGTTTCAGCCATAGTAGTTCATATGACCGGTTCAAAATAATACCGGCTGTTAACATCGCTTGCCTCTGGCGACTTAAGAAAACTTCAATTGCCTTTCATACTCATAATGACTTAAGAAAACCTGTTTGCATGATTACCTATGTGTCATTAGGCCCCTTCTTAAATCGCCATTCTGAGTAACTCAATAATGCTTTTCTCCGGGTTATAGTTGAACCAGAAAATTTCTTTATCTTGTTGTAGGCTTCGATTTACACAATGGCACTCAAAGCCCCCAAACCTCCGGTGACCTGTAATTGGATCCCATCCATTGTCACGGAAAGTAAATTGTCTGAATTTGCGAAGTTTGGCTATCTTCCCAAGAAGGAGGTCATGTCTTATCGTGCTCCTAACCCGTCCGAGGAGAAACCTCATCCCAAAAAAGGGGAGGTAGTAGTCTTTACAAATCATATGAGCCGGGGTTTTGCTCCACCCAGTTCAAAATTCTTTTGAGACATTTTGCATTTGTTTGACTTAAGACCTCAAGACATCGGGCCCAATTCTGTGTCAAACATCTGCAACTTCCAAGTTTTCTGTGAGGTCTACCTTGGAGAAGAGCCCAGCCTACTTTTGTTCAAGGAATTGTTCTATCTGAACCGGCAGAATGAGCGCGCCAACGGGCCCTGTTTGGAACTTGGTGCCATATCGATTCAAAGGCGGAGAGACTACCTATTCCCTTATGCTGAATTGCCGAGTCATCCAAAGGACTGGAACCAGACATGGTTCTACTGCCAGGATTCTTCTCCGGCTAGTGAAAACCCACTGCCCGGCTTCCGTGCATTACGCCTTGAATCTACTCACCCACTGCCGGATAAGTTGACTGCTGTTGAACGTCTGCCACTCACCCCCAAGATCAAGAATATTAAAGCTCTCTTGGGGAACGGCTTGGATGGCATTGACCTGGTCCGAGTCTGGGTTGCTTGGAGAATAATTCCCTTAAGCCGCCGCCCTGGATTAATGTGTAATTACTCAGGCGAGAAAGATGACCCTCAACGTCATAGCCCTGACGACTTACCAGATGACGTAGTGGAGGCCACCACTCAGTCTTTGTTAAAGGAGGGTACAGTGACCAATAACGCCTTCGGGTTACTGCCTTTCTGCAAACAAAACCCGGCCCCTACAGTAAGTCCCAGTTATTACCTTTTACTATGCTTATACCTTGCTTTCACTTACAACCTTTCACAATTTCTCTTCAGGCGAAAGACAACTTCTGGAAGGTTCATTATGACCATGAGGCAGCCAAACAAGCCAGGGCTGCTAAGAAAGCTGATAGAAAAGCCGCCAAGCCTACCACCTCCAAGAAAAGAAAAACAAGCGCCTCGGAGATGCTTCAACTTGATGACTATGATGGCAATGAAGAATAGGTAACTTTTAGACTTCCCTGACTATTTATCATCATTTCACTGACATGATTTCTCTTTCAGGAAGACACGGGAAACAACCAACCCGTCGAAGAAGAGGTAACTATAATCTCCTCCGACTCCGAGCCTCTGCCGCGTCAGAAAACTCGAAGAGTAACCCGGAAAGTAAGATTTTCACATCCTTTGGCTTACCAAGACCCTGACTTTCTTTTGAAGCAACAGTAATTTCAAAGCCGGAGGCAGACCCGGACCAGCAAGGACGCAGAGCTCTCCTCCGGCTTGCCTGACGTAATCCGGAAGCGTCGGACTGAGGTTATCTCCGACTTATCCCCTTTTTTACCTTTGGCGGGTCTAATCCGTCAACCTCTCAATTCATCTGACTCCAATTATCAGGATACATCTCCTTCATCCGGCGAGTCTATGCAGTCAAACATGCCGGCTTTTAAGACTGCCCCTGGGTAATAAAAATTTATTCACCTTATGTTTTTCCTTCTTCATGTTCCTTTACTCATTTCTCTGTTTTGCCCACAGCATGCAAGTTAAGCCCAGGAAGAAAACCAAGAAAGCGGAGCCGGCTCAAAACCCTATGATGACTGAACTGGAATAGGGTGTAACTGCTCCCGACTCTTCCATACATCAGCCACCGCTTGAGCCGGCTCAAGATATTGTAGCACCAACTTCCGATCCACCTTCTGAAGATATTCTTGATAGTTCTGCTAATCCGGAGGCGCCTAGCCCGGTCAAGGCGGCTGATCCAGAAGTGGAATTTCTCAAGGCCCAATTCGTTGAGCCGGCCCGGCCCATCGTTCTTGCCAAATGTTCGGCTAAAGAGGAGCTTCTAGAACGCCGTAAGGCCAAGATGGATATCACCGACTATACTCATTTGAGTATAGGAGAGATCGTCTCGGGCTACATCAACCAGGTGCAAAGCAGTCGTGACCTGGAAATTGACATGGTAAAGCAAATACAGCAAAAATCTGAGGTATGACTTATGCTTTCTTATTTTCAATCATACTTACTGTACCAGCCCCCAAGTCTATTGCCTATGAGTGAATATGCTGTAGACTTTAGAAACATTGTTAGAGCTACTTGCCCGGCTTAAAGAGT
Organism: Aegilops umbellulata; assembly: GCA_032464435.1. Classification (NCBI taxonomy): domain Eukaryota; kingdom Viridiplantae; phylum Streptophyta; class Magnoliopsida; order Poales; family Poaceae; genus Aegilops; species Aegilops umbellulata. The sequence goes on from CP136058.1 coordinate 55,284,417, forward strand.
AAAATATTTAAACCGGATGTAACACAATACCTTTAACTTGCAATATACATTAGCCCCCAAGTGCCAAGTATCTTTGCTTGCAAAGTATTTGGGACTTAATATCCAGGACCGGATTAATAATCTACAAAGCTTCGGTATACATTAGCCCCCAAGTGTCAAGTATCTTTGCTTGCAAAGTGCTTGTGACTTAACATTATTTACCATAATCTTGACTTTTATCCGGTGCAATGCAGGCCACCATAAGTCAATTTGAGTCGGAAATTGCGGACCTGAAGAGCCGCCTGGCAGCCCAGGAACTTGAAATACAAAAGGCCAACTCCAAGTTTGAACTCAGCGTCTCTGAACAAGAGAAGTTGAAGAAGAACTTTGAATCGGAGAAGAAAACCTGGGCTGATGAGAAGGCCTCTCTGGTGACTCGGGCCGAGACAGCCGAAGCATCCCTTGCAAAAGCAAACACCAAGCTGTCCGGCTTGAAGCGTCAGATATCTCGAATGGTCTCAGCAATCTTTGATAAGTTACTTTATATGAACCTCAAATATTGCCATCCTTCCTTTGATGACTAAGCTAATTATTGCCTCCGGCTTACCCTTTGTTTAACAACACAGGCCCCAGGAGCACAACCCTCAAGCAGGACATGGTGGTCAAACTGAAAGCAGTCTATACTCTGGTGGAGCAATTGTACACCGGATCACAACGTGCTTTCACCGTTGTGGCCTTATCAAATGATGTGCCCCACCTCTTGAAAGATGTGTTACGACGGCTTGCTGTACTTCCTCGGCGGATTCAAGAGCTGAGACGGGCCCAAGCAAGAGCCGGAGCAATAGCCGCTTTGAGCCGGGCCAAAGCCTGGTTACCAGAGCTAGACCCGGCCGACATCGCTCTTGGGTATCCAAGTTTAAAGGAGGATGGCGCTCCATTTGATGAAAAATACTTCACCACCTGCGTGAGGGATATACGCCCTGTGGCCGCTCAAATTGGGAACGACACTGACCTCGCCAAGTATCAGCCGGGTTATGATAAGGAGAATCAAAGAATCCCCACGCCGCATTATGATGATGTCAGCCTGATCCCTCCAATTCGTAAGCACACCTTTGCCCCTGAAGTCGACCCAACCGGTTTAATAGATGACGAAGCTGAGTTTGAAGCCTTGAGTGGCATTGACTGGGCATCATCATCCTTCCAGGACAAGGCAGCTGGCGGAGAGGCGGAGAAGGATAACCCGGAAGCTTCAGGTCAACCCCAAGAGTAAATTGCAAGGCGTCACCTGCTTATGTCTTGTAGAAAAAACAATGCCTCATCATTCAGACTCGGGGAGTCTTGTAATAGAGCAGAAAATACTTTGAGTTTTGTCATGCCTTCGCGCATACTTATGGCCCTTAATACTCGCATAAGCCGCCGTCACTATGCATTTCGTAGTTTATATGAATCTGGTATGTCCTTGCAGAAATGTCTTGCATTGCCCTGCACATAAGACAAACAGAAACCCCTTGGCGACTTATCGCATTGAGAGTCACATAAGCTTCTGATAACCCGGATACCGAATAGTTACAGGAAAACCAACTTATGATTAAACTTAGTAGATGTAATCATAATGATATACCTGTGATGCTTATGGTTACTTCTGAGAGTAAATTTAACTCCTGAAAATTGACATATAAAGGTTCACCTGGTACTTAGTAACCAAGAGGAACCAACATTCACCCGGAGGGTTGTGATCCACACTATGGTATTTTGAAGAGGATCTCAATATAACCAAATATTGATACTTATAAAATATGATGAATAATAAACAAAATTTCAAAGGCTTCTGATTCGAATACGACCAGTGAACCGTTCCAAAGGGGTTAAGCTAAGATTCAGATGCGATCATATAGCCTCCAGTGGCCTTGGCGATGCCGATCAAGTGGGTATCGACAGCTATGTTCTCTTTGGTTCGAATACGACCTATGTTTGAACAGGAAGCCCCCAAGTGACCATAAGAGTTGTTTAATGACGCTGATTCGAATACGATCCACGTCAGACCCAAAGGGTTAAGCTATGATTCAAATATGACCAAGAAGCCCCCAAGTGGGTTTGGCAGTATGCCGATCAAGTGGGTATCGATAGCTATGTTCTCTTTGGTTCGTATACGACCTATGTTTGAACAGGAAGCCCCCAAGTGATCATGGCTAGATTCAGATATGATCATAAGCCGGACCCAGGGAAAACCGAAATCAGATGTGACCCGCTCCCTCTTGGTTATTTCCACCACCTGACAAAGAAAACACATAAAACCTTTTTTGGGGTGGAAAAAAGGACAGAGGTTCTGCTTTATTGCTTTATGTAATATATACATAGTATAAATATATACACATTAGAGCCGGTGGCTCAAGTATAGTAAGGCCGAAGATGAGCGATATTCCACGGCTGATGGGTCTCCTCCTCCGACTTACATGAGTCTTTGTGCTCTCGAACATCGATAAGGTAATATGACCCGTTGTTCAGATTCTTACTCTCCACAAAGGGTCCTTCCCAAGGAGGGGATAACTTGTGCATGTCAGACTGATCCTGGATGAGTCGGAGCACTAAGTCGCCTTCTTGAAAGGTCCTGGACCTAACCCGGCGGTTGTGGTAGCGGCGCAGGTCTTGTTGATAAATCGCCGAGCGGGCTATTGCCAAGTCTCGCCCTTCATCCAACAGGTCAAGTGCATCTTGACGAGCCTTTTCATTGTCCGCCTCAACATAAGCCGCCACACGGGGTGAGTCATGATGGATGTCACTTGGCAGGACCGCCTCTGCTCCATACACCATAAAGAAAGGTGTGTAACCCGTAGATCTTTTAGGTGTAGTATTGATGCTCCAAAGTACAGAAGGTAACTCCTCCACCCAACAACCCGGCGTCCGCTGCAAAGGGACCAAGAGCCGGGGCTTGATGCCCTTCAAGATTTCTTGGTTAGCTCGTTCTGCTTGACCATTGGATTGAGGATGAGCCACAGCCGAAACGTCAAGCCGGATATGTTCTCGTTGACAGAACTCTTCCATAGCTCCTTTAGAAAGGTTAGTGCCATTATCAGTTATGATGCTGTGTGGAAAACCAAAGCGAAAAATCACCTTTTTCATAAACTGGACCGCCGTGGCTGCATCACACTTACTGACTGGCTCCGCCTCAACCCATTTTGTAAACTTGTCAACCGCCACCAAGAGGTGCGTCTTTTTGTCCTTAGACCTTTTGAATGGCCCGACCATATCAAGCCCCCAGACTACAAATGGCCAAGTAATTGGGATCATCTGCAATTCTTGAGCCGGCACATGGGCTCGTCGTGAGAACTTCTGACATCTGTCACATTTACTGACTAGGTCTTCTGCATCAGCATGAGCCGTCAGCCAATAAAACCCATGACGGAAAGCTTTGGCCACCAGAGACTTTGAACCGGCATGATGACCACAATCGCCTTCATGAATCTCACGAAGGATCTCCTGACCCTCCGCAGGTGACACGCAACGTTGAAACGCTCCAGTGACACTACAGTTAACTCGCCATTAACAATTGTCATGGACTTGGACCGCCGGACGATTTGTCTTGCCAATGTCTCATCTTCAGGCAACTCTCCCCGGGTCATGTAAGCCAAATAAGGCACTATCCAATCCGGGATAACGTGGAGAGCTGCCACCAGCTGTGCCTCCGGGTCTGGTATTGCCAGATCTTCCTCTGTAGGTAACTTAACAGAAGGATTATGCAAGACATCAAGAAAGGTGTTAGGCGGCACTGGCTTACGCTGAGATCCCAGCCGGCTTAAGGCATCAGCCGCCTCATTCTTCCTTTGATCAATGTGTTCCACCACATAACCCCTGAAGTGTCCAGCCACAGCATCAACTTCACGACGGTAAGCCGCCATAAGGGGATCTTTAGAGTCCCACTTGCCTGACACCTATTGAGCCACAAGGTCTGAGTCTCCTAAGCATCTCACCCGACTCAAGTTCATCTCTTTGGCCATCCGAAGACCATGGAGTAAGGCCTCGTACTCAGCTGCATTGTTAGTACAAGGAAACATAAGCCGGAGCACATAACATAATTTGTCACCTCGAGGGGAAGTTAACACGACTCCAGCCCCCGATCCTTCCAACTGTCTGGACCCGTCAAAGTGAATAGTCCAATATGTGTTATCGGGTTTCTCCTCAGGTGCCTGTAGCTCTGTCCAGTCATTGATGAAATCCACCAAGGCTTGAGACTTAATGGTAGTGCGTGGTACGTACTTCAGACCATGAGGCCCGAGCTCGATGGCCCACTTGGCAACTCGTCCTGTAGCCTCTCTGTTCTGAATAATGTCTCCCAAGGGGGCAGAACTCACCACAGTGATAGGATGACCTTGGAAGTATTGCTTCAGCTTCTGGCTTGCCATGAACACCCCGTAAACAAGTTTCTGCCGATGAGGATATGTTTGCTTTGACTCGATGAGCACCTCACTGACATAATAAACCGGATGTTCCTTACCAGCCTCCTTGCGCTCCACCACGATTGCAACACTGACGGCTCGTGAATTAGTAGCCACATATAACAGCAAATGCTCTTTGTCAATGGGAGCTGCAAGAAACGGCGGCTCAGATAACTGCCTCTTCAAATCCTCAAAAGCAGCATTAGCAGCATTACTCCAGACAAAGGTGTCTGCCTTCTTCATCAGTTGGTACAATGGTAGGGCCTTCTCACCTAGCCGGCTTATGAACCGGCTTAAAGCAGCAACACGACCCGCCAATTGCTGAACATCATTGATACAAGCCGGTTTAGCCAAAGAAGTGATTGCTTTGATCTTCTCCGGATTAGCTTCAATGCCCCTGTTTGAGACCAAGAATCTCAAAAGCTTGCCTGCAGGCACACCAAATACAACTTCTCCGGGTTAAGCATCATCTTGTAAACCCAGAGGTTATTAAAGGTTTCTCTGAGATCAGATATCAAGGTTTCCGTCTCTCTGGACTTCACCACTATGTCATCCACATAAGCATGAACATTACGCCCAATCTGATTGTGGAGACAATTCTGTACACACCGCTGATAAGTCGCTTGGGCACTCTTGAGCCCAAAAGGCATAGACACATAGTAGAAGGCTCCAAACGGAGTGATGAAAGCCGTCTTCTCCTGGTCCTTAACTGCCATCTTGATCTGATGATAACCAGAGTAAGCATCCAAAAAGCTCAAACGCGCACAACCCGCCGTAGCATCAATGATTTGATCAATGCGGGGGAGAGCGAAAGGATCAGCCGGACAAGCCTTATTTAAGTCCGTGTAATCCACACACATCCGCCATGTGTCGTTTTTCTTGAGCACAAGCACCGGGTTAGCCAACCACTCCGGGTGAAAAACTTCAACAATGAACCCAGCTGCCAAGAGCCGGGCGACCTCCTCTCCTATAGCTTTTCGTCGTTCCTCATCGAATCGCCGCAGAAACTGCCTGACCGGCTTATACTTCGGATCAATATTAAGAGTGTGCTCAGCGAGTCCTCTCGGTAAACCCGGTATGTCAGAAGGCTTCCATGCAAAGATGTCCCGGTTCTCACGGATGAACTCCATGTGCGCGCTTTCCTATTTAGGATCCAAGTTGGCACTGATGCTGAATTGCTTAGATGAATCGCCTGGAGTAAAATCAACAAGCTTAGTCTCTGCAGCCGACTTAAACTTCATGGCCGGGTCATGTTCCGTAGTTGGCTTCTTGAGGGAGGTCATATCCGTTGGGTTAACATTATCTTGATAAAACTTGAGCTCCTCTACTGCACAGACAGACTCGGCATAAGCCGCATCGCCTTCTTCGCATTCCAGGGCCACCTTTCGACTTCCATGCACAGTGATGGTGCCCTTGTAACCCGTCATCTTGAGCTGCAAGTAAACGTAACACGGCCGCGCCATAAACTTGGCATAGGCCGGCCGTCCAAACAAAGCGTGATACGGGCTCTTGATTTTGACCACATCAAAGGTTAACTTCTCAGCCCTAGAATCATGCTCGTCTCCAAAGGCCACCTCCAGCTCAATCTTACCGACGGGGTAAGCCAACTTACCAGGCACCACTCCATGGAACACGGTATTGGATGTCTTTAAATTCTTGTCAGTTAAGCCCATGCGCCAAAAGGTCTCGTAATAGAGGATGTTGATGCTTCTACCTCCATCCATGAGCACCTTAGTGAATTTATAACCACCGACCTGCGGTGCCACCACCAGTGCTAGTTGACCCGGATTATCAACCCGGGGAGGGTGATCCTCCCTACTCCAGATAATGGGCTGTTCCGACCACCTTAAGTAACGAGGGACCGCCGGCTCAACATAGTTGACAACCCTCTTATGAATTTTCTAATCACGTTTACACAAACTAGTGGTGAACACGTGATACTGCCCACAATTTAGCTGCTTTGGATGGCTCTGATAACCCGACTGCTGCTGCTATTGACCTCCTTGACCGGACTGCTGCTGGTTATAACCACCCTGGTTTCCCTGAAAACCGGACCCTGAACCGCCGCCCGGGCCATGAAAGCCTCTAGCTCCTGAGCCCCCGCCTGGGTCTTGATTGCCATTAAACGTATTAGAATTCTTGAACGCCTTCATGGTTGCGCAATCCTTCCATAAGTGAGTCGCTAGCCGTTCCCGGGTGTCGTGTTTTGGACAAGGCTCATTGAGTAGCTGTTCAAGAGATGGACCTGACCCGCCGAACCGAGGTGGTTTTCCCTTGCGTTTCTGATTGTTACCCTGTGCATTGGCCAAAAATTCCGGGTTACCGTCCGCCTTACGCTTACTGCCTCCTTGATTCGTCGGGTTATGCTGCTGGCCCTTTCCATTACCGTTCTTCTTTCCCTTCCCTTTCTTTTCTTCATCAGACGCGTGATCCTTGGTACTATCAGAATCGGCATATTTGACTAAAGCCGCCATCAGCGTACCCATATCATCACAATCACGCTTAAGGCGCCCCAGCTTCTGTCTCAGAGGTTCAAAGCGGCAATTCTTTTCTAGCATGAGAACTACTGAGCCGGCATCCATCTTGTCAGACGAATGTATTATATCTCTGACCCGGGGCACCCAATGAGTCGTGGATTCACCTTCCTCCTGCTTACAATTTGTCAAGTCCACAATCGACATAGATTGCTTGCAAGTGTCCTTGAAGTTCTGGATGAAACGGGCCTTTAGCTCTGCCCATGAACTAATGGAATTGGGTGGCAAACCCTTTAACCAAGAACGGGCCGTTCCGTCCAACATCATGGTGAAGTATTTAGCCATCGCTGCGTCACTAACCTCTAGCAACTCCATGGCCATCTCATAACTCTCGATCCACGCCCAGGCTGTAAATCGGCTGTATAATTCGGCACCTTTCGAGGCCCCTTGAAATCCTTGGGTAGACGTACATTATGTAGAGAAGGTACTAGACAAGGAACTCCTCCGGTTCTAGTAGCAACTCCCGCCTCAACGGAAGTCGTCGGATAAGCCGGTAAGTCCTGCTGAGCTGCTAGCTGAGCCGCTGGCTGAGCCGCCCGCTCGTCCTCCTGACGTATCCGATCCTACACTGGGTTATATCCACCGGGCTGGTTCCGGTGCTGAGCATTGCTTGACAGGGCCTCTGACTCCATGTGTCTGCTGTAACTCGGGCTCCGGTTTGGACGAGGCGGAGCTAACCAGGGTGGAGGAGTTGAATGAATCCTGTCCCGGCTATAAGAATAAGTCTCTTGCTGGGCCAGAGCCGTCTGGACAAGTTCTTTGATCCTCCGGGTCTCCACTACTGTCGGATCATCACCGTCCACTGGGAGAGCCGCCAAACGTGCTGATGCTGCGATTAAATTCTCCATGGGGTTGGAGAAGTGACCCAGTGGTATTGGTACGTAACGGGGCGGTGCCATATTGCCGTGAAGAGGCGCCATCACCTGAGGCTGAACCAGGCCCACTGCTCCGGATGTCATAAACTGATTTGCACCTGGCGGGTTACTTGGGCCGGCTCCGGGTGTAGCGAAGAGATTCCGAGGGTCATAATTCGGAGGTAAACGGGACTGAGTTTTCTGATGTCTCCTCCTCATTACTTCATTAGATGCGTTGAGACTCATCGTGAGCTGAAAAGCCTCTGCCTGAAGTTGCTGTGCCCGTACATCCAATGCCGCCCGCTCTGTTGCCAGTCTAGTATCTTCAGCTGCTAAGGTTTCCTTGGCCTTGGCGATCTCCTCACGAACCTGTGCCACCTCTGCCTCATGCTCAGATTGGTTCGCAGGGATGACTGTAGCGGTTAACAGGGCCGTAAGTTTATCCATGAGATCCATCAGCACCTGGGCCGGTGAGCGCACAGGGCCTCCTGCCCCGGCTGCTCCTAACCCGGACGTTATCGCTACTGAGGCCGTAGAATTTTGGCCGGGTTGAGTGCCAGCCATGAAGACTCCTGCCCAGCTTGGCGACTCTGAGGGGTCCGGAATAGTGCTGCCATCGGAACAGCCCCCAAGCACACCATCTTGAACTTGGTACAGCGAATCCGTTGAGCCGGTGGATGAATCGTTGTCAGAGAGGACGGCCGGCTCATCATCACCTCCAGATCCTTCAGGAAGTTCACCTCTGTGGACGCAACCCACGAAGGCACGCTTCACGACGGGTTGAGCTCGGGTGGGTCTCACATGCTGAGCCGTCTCGATGAGGTCGGTGCAGTTGTCCGGCTCAGGGCCTGGCTCAGGGCCCGGCTCACCAATCCGTCCGATGAAGACGTGAATTCCACCAAAGGGGACCCGGTACCCATACTCAATTGAGCCGGCGTCGGGGCCCCAGCCTTCGTTGTCGATGTAGATCTTGCCGCGATGACTCTTGGTCATCCGACCGACTGCGTATCCCTTGAGCCCTTCGAAGCTGCCCTTGAAGAACTCAAATCCACCGTGCGCTGGCCCCATGGTGGGCGCCAACTGTCGTGGAATTGTCATGGAAGATGTCCTCTTGAAAGGACTTAGTCGTGGAGCCATCACAACTAGGAAGCTTAGAGGGGTTAATCGGGACAAATGACATGAGAGGTTTATACTAGTTCGACCCCTTACGGTGAAGGTAAGACCTACGTCTAGTTGGGTTGGTATTGCTTGATGTTTCGATGACCAGGGAACGAGATACGCTATGCCCGGCTCTCGATGGGTTGTTTCCTGCCCTAAGCCGCCGGCGGGTCGTCCCCTTATATACACGGGTTGATGCCCTGCGGCCCACAGAGTCCCAACCGGCTCATAAACAGTGTCCGGCTCGGTGACTAGTTACTTCTACCTTATGTTACAATTTATGCCATCATGGCGGTTTATCTTTATGGGTTTCAAGTCGCCTGTGGGCTTTTAAACCCCTTATTGAACCGCCATCTTCATGTCTTAGTCTTGGGCTTCAGATGGGCTTCCATTTGAGTAACCCGACCCCTCCTGGGCGGCTTGCATAATAGTTATATCCCCGACAAGATCCATACAGAGAGATTGCAATCCCATCTCGGTGAGACCGATTTGCCTAGGGTTTGTGGCAGTGGCTATGACATCTGAAGTCGGTGGCGCTGGATAGAAAGAATCAGTGGGGCCGAGTTTGACTTTTGGTTTAGGTCATATGTGGATGTGAGAAAGTAGTTGAGGGCTTTGGAGCATATCACTAAGCATTTTGAGCAAGAGCCTCATTAAGCAACACCTCATCCCTTCTTGATAGTATTGGCTTTTCCTATAGACTCAATGTGATCTTGGATCACTAAAATAGAAAATGTAGAGTCTTGAGATTGGAGCTTGAGCCAATCTTTGTCCTTAGCATTTTGAAGGGGTTCCACATCCTCTAGTCCATGCCATTTCATTGTTGAACTTATCTGAAACATACTAGGTAAAACTGTTAGTCCAACAAGGGATATGTTGACATTAATTACCAAAACCACCTAGGGAGCACTTGTGCTTTCATAAACTAACTCTACCTTCTGAAAAATCTATATCCCAGCTCGTTTTTATCGAGCCATCCCCCCGTTTGGAGTATAGCCAAGTGGTAAGTGATACGTCTCCAACGTATCTATAATTTTTGATTGCTCCATGCTATATTATCTACTGTTTTGGATTATATTGGGCTTTATTTTCCACTTTTATATTATTTTTTGGGACTAACCTATTAACCGGAGGCCCAGCCCAGAATTGCTGTTTTTTTGCCTATTTCAGTGTTTCGAAGAAACGGAATATCAAACGGAGTCCAAACGGAATGAAACCTTCGGGAACGTGATTTTCCCACCGAACGTGATCCAGGAGACTTGGACCCTACGCCAAGGCATCAGAGAGGTGGTCACGAGGGTGGGGGCGCGCCCTGCATCGTGGGCCCCTCGGAGCTCCACCTATGTACTTCTTCCTCCTATATATACCTACGTACCCCCAAACGAACATAGACGGAGCCAAAAACCTAATTCCACCGCCGCAACTTTCTGTATCCATGAGATCCCATCTTGTGGCCTCTTCCGGAGCTTCGTCAGAGAGGGCCGTCATCACGAAGGGCTTCTACATCATCATAGCCCCTCCGATGAAGTGTGAGTAGTTTACCTCAGACCTTCGGGTCCATAGTTAGTAGCTAGATCGCTTCTTCTCTCTTTTTGGATCTCAATACAAAGTTCTCCCCCTCTCTCGTGGAGATCTATTCGATGTAATCTTCTTTTTGCAGTGTGTTTGTTGACCGATGAATTTTGGGTTTATGATCAAGTCTATCTATGAATAATATTTGAATTTCTCTGAATTCTTTTATGTATGATTGGTTATCTTTGCAAGTCTCTTCGAATTATCAGTTTGGTTTGGCCTACTAGATTGGTTTTTCTTGCCATGGGAGAAGTGCTTAGCTTTGGGTTCGATCTTGCGGTGTCCTTTCCCAGTGACAGAAGGGGCAGCAAGGCACGCATTGCATCGTTGCCATCGAGGATAACAAGATGGGGTTTATTTCATATTGCATGAATTTATCTCTCTACATCATGTCATCTTGCTTAAAGCATTACTCTATTTTTAACTTAATACTCTAGATGCATGCTGGATAGCGGTCGATGAGTGGAGTAATAGTAGTAGATGCAGAATCGTTTTGGTCTACTTGTCACGGACGTGATGCCTATATACATGATCATACCTAGATATTCTCATAACTATGCTCAATTGTGTCAATTGCTCAATAGTAATTTGTTCACCCACCGTAGACTACTTATGCTCTTGAGAGAAGCCACTAGTGAAACCTATGGCCCCCAGGTCTATTCTCATCATATCAATCTCCATCACTTTACTCTTGCTTTGCTTTTTTACTTTGCTTTTTATTTTTCACTTTGCATCTCTATATAAAAAATACCAAATATATTATCTATCATCTCTATCAGATCTCACTCTCGTAAGTGACCGTGAAGGGATTGACAACCCCTAATCGCGTTGGTTGCGAGTAGCTATCGTTTTGTGGAGGTACGAGGGACTTGAGCGTGGCCTCCTACTGGATTGATACCTTGGTTCTCAAAAACTGAGGTAAATACTTACGCTACTCTGCTGCATCATCCTTTCCTCTTCGGGGAAATCCAACGCAAGCTCAAGAAGTAGCAAGAAGAATTTCTGGCGCCGTTGCCGGGGAGTCTACGCAAAAAGTCAACATACCAAGTACCCATCACAATCCCTATCTCTCGCATTACATTAGTTGCCATTTGCCTCTCATTTTCCTCTCCCCCACTTCACCCTTGCCGTTTTATTCGCCCTCTCTTTCCCAATCTCCTTCTCCTTCTGTTTCTCGGTTTGCCTTTTTTCTCGCTTGCCTTTTGTTTGCTCGTGTGTTGGATTGCTTGTTTGTCGCAATGGCTCAAGATACTACCAAATTGTGTGACTTCACCAATACCAATAATAATGATTTCCTTAGCACTCTGCTTGCTCCCCTTGCCAATACTGAATCTTGTGGAATCAATACTGCTTTGTTGAATCTTGTTATGAAAGATCAATTCGCCGACCTTCCTAGTGAAGATGCCGCTACTCATCTGAATAGCTTCGTTGATTTATGTGATATGCAAAAGAAAAAAGATGTCGATAATGATGTGGATAACTTCAAAGGGAAAACTCAATCCATTACAAGAGAGTAGAGGAGGAGAAACATCATAAGATCCAACTATAATAGCAAACCCCGCGATACATCAAGACCGTATCACCTCAAGAACACGAGAGAGAGAGAGAGAGAGAGAGATCAAACACATAGCTACTGGTACATACCCTCAGCCCCGAGGGTGAACTACTCCCTCCTTGTCATGGAGAGCGCCGGGATGATGAAGATGGCCACCGGTGAGGGTTCCTGAGGGAGTCCTGGATTAGGGGGTGTCCGGATAGCCGAACTATACCTTCGGCCGGACTCCTGGACTATGAAGATACAAGATTGAAGACTTCGTCCCGTGTCCGGAAGGGACTTTCCTTGGCATGGAAGGCAAGCTTGGTGATAAGATATGTAGATCTCCTACCATTGTAACCGACTCAGTGTAACCGTAGCCCTCTCTGGTGTCTATATAAACCGGAGGGTTTTTAGTCCGTAGGACAGAGGAAGAACAATCATACCATAGGCTAGCTTCTAGGGTTTAGCCTCTCTAATCTCGTGGTAGATCTACTCTTGTACTACCCATATCATCAATATTAATCAAGCAGGAGTAGGGTTTTACCTCCATCGAGAGGGCGCGAACCTGGGTAAAAACATCGTGTCCCTTGTCTCCTGTTACCATCCGCCTAGACGCACAGTTCGGGACCCCCTACCCGAGATCCGCCGGTTTTGACACCGACATTGGTGCTTTCATTGAGAGTTCCTCTGTGCCGTCGCCATCAGGAAGGATGCCTCATCCCGTCTTTAAAGACGGCGCCGTTGCTAAGGGAGCTCTGGCTGTCGGCCAAACGCTCCGGCTAGGTGGTTTTCTTATGACTGCCTGTTCGGCTGCTGCGCCGATGATGACCTCTCAGGTCATCAAAAGCAATCTTCACGTCAACTCGGAACTCGCCGAGCAGTTAGATCCAATGGAGCTCTCTTCCCTAAACGAGCTCTTGGATCGCATCGCTGCCCTGGGAGTCGCTACAGACTACGAACAGATTGGGCCTAAACCCGATCTGAGAGAGATTAACTCCCCCCAGGTCACCCATCACGTCGCAGTGGTAGAGGGACAGTGCGGCGACCCTTCACAATCTTAAGGACTAGCTATGTCCGGATTCCCGATCCCCCCAAGCTGGACACTCGCGGAGGGGAGGACGTCACTCAAGACCTGAACTTAGAGTCAGGCAACGGGCTAGATTCATTGGACAACATCCAAGAATCAAAACTTCCGAGTTCGGAAACTCTTCGGCCCCTGAGTCTCAGATTGGGTGAGGTTCTGGATTTAATTCCACCCACCTACCCGAACATAAGCGATCTATCCCAAATTAGGCAAGAGCCTGAAGAAACAGTACATCATTACTGGGCCAGATTCTTCTTGATTATGAACAGGATAAAGGACTGCCACGAGGAAGATGCAATTTCATTCTTCTGCAATAATTGCACGGACAAGGGAATCCTCAACACCATAAGTCGCCGTGATATTACACGCTTCGCTGACTTGGCGTCCATAGTATGAAAGTACTGTGCGATGGAAAGCGCCTGGAAAACCGAAATAAAATTTTGGGACAATCCGGCCCTGAATACAAGCCCAGTCCGAAATAAAAGGGTGCATCATCGCCAGACACCCGGGTTAAACACCAAAAAGCAAAAACCCTCTACAGGGCATGGAACCGTACTAGAAGGATGGCTTAATGGACCCTGTAAAATTCACAGTACAGAGGGCGCCACACCAACTCACAGCCTTAGAGCATGTTGGATACTCCGGCAGGTGGACAAAATCGGCGAAGATCTTCTGATTCCAGAAGCCACAGAAAGCCACCCCAGGGACACCAATACGGTATTAATAGTCTTCGAGACTTTCACATCAAGTAATATGCGAAAAAGAACACTCCGTAGCCTTGCTGAAGTCTACCAAGTAGCAACAATAAACCCATGGAGTGACACGGCTATTACTTTTAATGCCAGTGACGAACCTAAATTCAGAACAGCCCAAGCACCAGCCGCATTGGTCCTCAGTCCAATAGTGGACGGCTTTCGCCTTACCAAGGTACTCATGGATGGCGGCAGCGGATTGAACCTCATTTATGAGGAAACCCTTCAAAAAATGGTAATAGACTGGAACCGCATTGAGCAAAGTAGCACAACCTTTAGAGGAATAATCCCCAGTCCGGAAGCGCGCTGTACAGGAAAAATCATACTAGATGTGGTGTTCGGCACGCCAGATAATTATAGGTCAGAAGAGGTCACGTTCCAAGTGGCCCCGTTCAGTAGCGGATACCACGCTCTGCTAGGGCGGGAAGCATTTACAAACTTCCAGGCAATACCCCATTACGAGTACATGAAGCTCAAGATGCCCGGGCCTAACTGAATCATCACTCTCGCTAGTGATCCGGACACAGCGCTCCACGCCGAAAACAAGATAGCCGCACTGGCCCTCGAGGCACTATCCGTAGCCCTAGTGGTTGAGGAACTGACCGCGCTGCGCTCCACGGTGAATAGGGACGACGTTATACTCGACAAAAGATCCAAGTCCACCTCCTTTAAACCGACAGACGAAATAGTCAAATTCCACGTCCATCCAACGGACCCCAATAAAATAGCTTCCATCGAGGCACAGTTAAACCCTGATGTAGATGCCGCACTGCGAGAGTTCCTACGTGAGAACTGGGACATTTTTGCCTGGCACCCTTCAGACATGCCAGGAATCCCACGCGAGCCGGCCGAACACACTCAAACAGGCTCTTCGGCGTTTTTCCGAACCTAAGAGACAGGCCATGGGAGAGGAACTAGCCAAGCTATTGGAGGCCGGATTCATCAGAGATATAAAACATCCGGACTGGCTAGCAAACCTGGTGATGGTACCAAAGAAGGACAAATCCTGGCGCCTGTGCGTTGATTTTAAAGACCTTAACAAGGCTTGCCCAAAGGATCCCTTCCCCCTCCCCCGCACCGATCAAATTATCGACGCTACCACAGGACACGATTCGTTGTGTTTCCTCGACGCATACTCTGGCTACCATCAAATCAAGATGGTAGAGTCAGACCAAGCCGCAACGGCATTCATCACGCCATACGACCCATTCTGCTTCAACACAATGCCCTTTGGGATAAAAAAATGCCAGCGCAACATATTAGCGCATGATTCAGACATGTCTGGCAAACCAGATCGGCAAAACAGTGGAGGCATACGTAGATGACGTGGTCATTAAAACAAGACATGTCGAATCTCTAGTAGACGACTTGAGGCTCACATTCGATAACCTCCGAACATACGACATCAAGCTCAACCCGGAAAAATGCGTTTTTGGCGTACCAGCCGGAAAGCTCTTGGGCTTCATTGTATCCGGTAGAGGAATTGAAGCAAATCCATCCAAGATCCAAGCTCTGTCGCAATTGGATATCCCAAAGGACCTCCAACAAATACAAAAATTAACCGGATGCGTGGCGGCTCTAAGCCGCTTTATCTCCTGCTTGGGAGAAAAGGCACTACCCCTTTACCGCCTCCTTCGGCGCACCGAACACTTCGAGTGGACGGCTGCAGCCACGGTCGGACTCGACGAAATAAAAGCCATATTGGCAACAAACCCAGTCCTGGCCGCGCCAAACATTGGCGAACCAATGCTACTATACATTGCAGCAACCCATCAGGTTGTAAGCGCAGTGCTCATTGTCGAACGAGAAACGGACGGACACAAATTCCCCCTTCAAAAGCTGGTCTATTATGTGTCCATTGTCCTTACTCCGTGCAAGTCACGGTACCCGCATTATCAAAAAATTGCGTACGCGGTATTCATGGCATCCCAGAAGCCGCGACACTACTTTCAAGAGTGTTCAATAATAGTAGCCTCGGAAGTACCACTTAACGATATTATAAACAACAGCGACGCGACAGGCCGGATTGCAAAATGGGCCATTGAGCTCCTCCCGTTCGACATAACTTACAAGCCAGAGCGAGCTATCAAGTGGCAGGTTTTGGCCGACTTCATCGCCGAATGGACGGAAGCCGAACTCCCTAAAGGGTACGGCACATATTCAAACTGGATTATACACTTCGACGGTTCCAAAATGTTGGCCGGTCTAGGGGTTGGCGTCGTTTTGACGTCCCCCATAGGAGACATAGTTCAATACGTACTCCAGATAATGTATACGGACTCCAACAACGCAGCCGAATATGAGGCCCTTCTACATGGTCTCCGGATGGCAGTATCCATGGGCATTCAACGCCTAGAGGTGCGCGGGGATTCGAACCTCGCGATATCCCAAATAAATGGAGACTTTGATGCCAAGGATCCGAAAATGGCAGCTTACCGCAACGCCGTCCTAAAAATGTTAGCTCGGTTTGAGGGGCTCGAATTTCATCATATAGTCCGGGAAAACAACCAGGCAGCAGACGTCCTGGCACGCATTGGCGCAAAGCGCGATGCCGTCCCTCCCAACATCTTCCTGGAGAGGCTGTTCAAGCCATCCGTAGCGTGGGAAGGGGAACCCAGAAATAACAGCCCGGACCCAACCGCATTGCCCGACACCGAACACTCTGACACAACTGGAGGCTCTGCCGATGAAGTAACATCCTCATCCCACGTAATAATGGCAGTCATTGCCCCGTGGACAGAACCATTCCTAGCCTACCTAACTAGGCAGGAACTTCCCGAGGACCAAAACGAGGCACACTGCATAGTGCGGCGATCTAAAGCCTATAAAGTCCATGAGGGAGAGCTTTATAAGAAAAGCACCACCGGAGTCCTTCAAAGGTGTATCTCCGAAGAGGAAGGGCAGAAACTTCTGGCAGAAATTCATGCCGGACTCGGCGGGCACCACGCTGCAGCCCAGGCCCTTGTAAACAAGGCCTTCCGTACAGGTTTTTATTGGCCGACGGCCCGTGCAGATGCTCAGGACTTAGTGCAACGATGCGTTGGTTGCCAGCTTTTTGCTAACCAAAGCCATATGCCACCCACAGTCCTCCAAACTATACCCATCACCTGGCCCTTTGCGGTCTGGGGGCTTGACATGGTTGGACCCCTTAAAGGAGGAACCCACAAGCAAAAATACCTACTGGTCATGGTGGATAAATTCACCAAATGGATAGAGGCCAAGCCTGTTAAGACGGCCGAATCCGGACCGGTGATAGACTTCATATCCGGGGTCGTACACCGTTACGGCGTCCCCCACAACATCATCACTGATAACGGCACGAACTTTACGGCCGACGAGGTCAAACTCGGGTGCAAAAACATGGGCATCAAGCTCGATTATGCTTCAGTCTATCACCCACAAACTAACAGTCAAGTCGAGCGAGCAAATGGTCTAATCATGAGTGGCATCAAACCCAGATTAGTGCGGTCCCTTAAGGAATCTAACACGCACTGGGTAGAGGAGCTCGACTCCGTACTCTGGGGGCTGCGAACCACGCCGAATCGTACCATCGGATACACACCATTCTTCATGGTGTACGGCGCAGAGGCAGTTTTGCCCTGCGACATAATTCATGACTCACCGAAGCAGAGAAGTAAGGGCCAAAACTTACAATGTTGGCGAATTAGTTCTACGCCTGCCAGACAAGAAAAAGGACAAACTCAAGCCCAAATGGGAAGGTCCCTTTATTATTGACCAAGTCCTGACTGGTGGAGCGTACCGTCTGCGAGATGCATCGGATAACCGACTCGAGCCGAACCCATGGAACGCAGCCCGTCTCCAAAGATTCTACGCCTAGCACCGGACTCTGTGTTCGTCTCCTTCCTCTGTCCATTTTTTATACACTAACTGTCTTATATTTCTCTCCTTCTCCCCTCTTTTTTCTCTTATAGCCTTTAAGGGCTCATTCGTGCCTTATTCGCACACAACTGACGCGCTATTCGCGCTTATTATACCTGGGGGCTTCTTTAGCAGAAGCTTATTTATACGGGCTTCACGCCCAACACATGTGTCACACTTCCGCATGTACCTTTTCACCATTATATGCATCGATATGACTTAAGTTTTGGCCAAGCTGGGTTGCCTGGCTCCTGTGCTTACCCCTACGTTCCCGATTGTTCGGCTAGGAGGTAAAGGGAGCACCTCTGCGATTGTTACTGCCGGGTCAGCCGGATGTGTACCTCAGACTGGGTGAAGCCGAAAGCTAGCGTTCTTAAGGGAATATTCGGGCGGTGAACTAAAAGATGATTTTTCACTTATTTATTTACCCTCCCCCAGATGTTTTTCTGCCTTTTTTCGCAGTCCGGACATGCACTTTAGGGCATGCCTCCCAGGGAAAGGAACCCCTAATGGAACTATTCTCCCTGGAAGATGTTTCTTACTAACCATGTAATATAACATAACTAGTTGGGCACTCGTCTGTTCAAGCACTAATGACCCCTACGCCTGGTCTCCACGCATGCCCCGATTCTTACATAACCGAGAGGGTATTAGGACACACTCCGGACTATCGGGTCCTGAGGTTGAAGCGAAAAGGTCTGCCATGACAAACGATCTACAATCCGGCTAGATGGCATTATACATGTCATTTTAAATTACAAAGTCAATTTGACTGGTTATACTCCTCCTCAATACCATCCAACAGGCTGTCTAGTTTACAGTCCTGCTGGGAATATTTTGCGGCCAATTCTACTTGGCCGTACACTAAGCTCACAGGGATCTCCTTCCCATAGGGCCCCACAGGTCCGACCTCGTCCATGTGGTTTGGGTCAGTGAGGGAGTCCTGGATTAGGGGGTGTCCAAATAGCCGGACTATACCTTCGGCCGGACTCCTGGACTATGAAGATACAAGATTGAAGACTTCGTCCCGTGTCCGGAAGGGACTTTCCTTGGCGTGGAAGGCAAGCTTGGCGATACGAATACGTAGATCTCCTACCATTATAACCGACTCTGTGTAACCCTATCCCTCTCCGGTGTCTATATAAACCGGAGGGTTTTAGTCCGTAGGACAGAACAACAATCATACCATAGGCTAGATTCTAGGGTTTAGCCTCTCTGATCTCGTGGTAGATCTACTCTTGTACTACCCATATCATCAATATTTATCAAGAAGGAGTAGGGTTTTACCTCCATCGAGAGGGCCCGAACCTGGGTAAAAACATCGTGTCCCTTGTCTCCTGTTACCATCCGCCTAGACGCATAGTTCGGGACCCCCTACCCGAGATCCGCCGGTTTTGACACCGACATTGGTGCTTTCATTGAGAGTTCCTCTGTGTCGTCACTTTTAGGCCCGATGGCTTCTCCGATCATCAACAGCAATGCGGTCCAGGGTGAGACTTTTCTCCCCGGACAGATCTTCGTATTCAGCGGCTTTGCACTGCGGGCCAATTCGCTTGGCCATCTGGAGCAGATCAAAAGCTATGCCCCTGGCCATCAGGTCAGGTTTGGAAGTTTGAACTACACGGCCGACATCCACAGAGACTTGATCTTCGATGGATTCAAGCCACAGCCGAGCGCGCCGCACTGTCACGATGGGCATGATCTAGCACTCCCGTCGAACAGTGCCCTGGAGGCCGCACCTGTGTCCGCTCCGACCCTTAGCTCGGAGCCGACCATACCAATCGAGGATGGGTGGTTAAACACCGCCTCGGGGGCTGCAATATCCACGGCGATCAAGCCGAACACCAGCCTTGTCCTCTGGAAGCCCGTGACTCCAAGGTGCAGGACTCCTCTCCGGACTCCGAGCCCTCCGCTCCCCTACCAATCGAATCCGATTGGGCACCGATCATGGAATTCACCGCCGCACACATCTTTCAGCACTCGCCCTTCGGCGACATTCTGAATTCACTCAGGTCTCTCTCTTTTTCAGGAGAGTCCTGGCCGGACTATGACCGACAGGATTGGAATGAGGACGGCGAAGAAATTCGATGCCCACCCACCACCCACTTCGTAGCCAGTGTCGATAATTTAAACGACGTGCTTGACTTCGACTCCGAAGACATCGACGGTATGGACGACGATGTAGGAGATGAACATGAACCAACGCCTATAAGGCACTGGACTGCCACCTCATCTCATGATGTATACATGGTGGACACACCCAAAGGAAGCGGCGACGAGGAACACAGGGATGCAACGAGGGATCGTTCACTCGAAAAGCAATCAAAGCGGCGACGTAAGCGCCACCCCAAGCACCGCCTCGACAGAGACAACAACCATATAGACCCAGCCATAGAGCAGGACGAGCCGGCGGACGACGAACATGCCTTCGAGCAACCGACCGAACAGGGCAACTTGGACAAACAAACCGAACAACCCGTCCCCGGCGAAAACAACAGTCCGAACGACCTTACGCCGGATAAGCTCATGGAGCAGAAGAACCTCCACAAAAGGCTCGTCGCGACTGCGCGTAGCCTGAAAAAGCAGAAGTGGAAGCTCAAAACTGCGGAAGATGCACTCAGAAACAGATGGAGCAAAGTACTCAACACCGCAGACAAACATGGCGGCAGTCGCCACACAAAAAGCTATACGAAGCGAAAGCAATTGCTTGAATTTGACGAGGAGGACTTAGAGCCCCGCAGTCAAGAAATAAGAAAGCCAACCGGTCGGATAGACGACCCCATGGCCAGCATGGAGCGGCAAGCAGCGCCGCACACAAGCCGGCACACGATCCACTCAAGGATTCGCATCAAAATGATGGCCCAGACAGATCTATCTATGGACCAAGAAAGCAAGCTCTAGTAAGCAATGCAACACAACAAATATCCGAACATCACGACACACCCAAATACAGGGGTGCCGCACACCCCCTATGTTTCACCGATGAGGTTCTGGACCATGAATTTCCAGCGGGATTCAAGCTCGTAAACATAGAGGCGTACGACGGAAAAATAGACCCTGGAGTCTGGATTGAGGATTATATCCTCCACATACACATGGCCAGAGGATATGACCTCCACGCCATAAAATACTTACCCCTCAAGCTTAAAGGGCCAGCCCGGCATTGGCTCAAAAGCCTTCCCGAAAACACAATTGGAAGTTGGGAAGAGCTCGAGGATGCTTTCTGGGAAAATGTTCAAGGGACCTATGTCCGCCCTCCGGATGCAGATGATCTAAGTCATATAACTCAACAGCCCGGAGAGTCAGCCCAAAAATTCTGGAACAGATTTCTTACTAAAAAGAATCAGATAGTCGACTCTCCGGACGCCGAAGCCCTAGCAGCTTTTAAGCATAACGTTCGAGACGAATGGCTCGCCAGACACCTCGGCCAAGAAAAGCCAAGAACAATGGCCGCATTAACAAGCCTCATGACCCGCTTTTGCGCAGGAGAGGACAGCTGGTTGGCAAGATGTAGCACCAGCGACCCAAGTACATCCGAAGTTAGAGATGGAAACGGAAAACCCCGACGCAACAAGGACCAGCGCCGGAATAAGGGAAACAACCCAAAGAGCATGGCAGTCAACGCCCGATTCAAAAGCTCGCGGCAGATTCAGAGAAAGCCGCCCCTCAAGGACAACAAGGACGAGTTGTCTAACCTAAACAAAATCTTGGACAAGATATGTCAAATCCACAGTACCCCCAGGAGGCCTGCAAACCATACCCACAAAGATTGTTGGGTCGTCAAGTAATCTGGCAAACTCAACGCCGAACACAAGGGGCTCGACACACCAAGTGAGGACGATGACGAACCCCACAAGCAGAGCACCAGGAAACAAAAGAATTTCCCACAAGAAGTCAAAACAGTAAACTTACTTCACGTGACAAAACGAGTGGCACCCATAGAGATACGCGCCATACGGCCTATCCCAAAAGAGTCTCGCCGATGGTTGTTAAAACCGATCACCTTCGACCATCAGGATTACTCTAGAAGTATCTGGAACGCAGGCTGGACTGCCTTGGTACTAGATCCAATAATCGGCGGACTCCACTTTACAAATGTCCTGATGGACGGCGGCAGTGGTCTAAACCTATTATACCAGGACACAATCCGCAACATGGGGATAGAGCCAACAAAAATTTGCCATAGCACAACCTCCTTTCAAGGGGTAACGCCAGGCCCGGATGCCCATTGCATGGGTTCTCTCCGGCTAGAAGTTATGTTCGGCTCCCCCGACAACTTCCGTCGCGAAAAGCTAACCTTCCATATCGCCCCATTTTCAAGTAGCTATCAAGCACTATTGGGACGCGAAGCTTTCGCCCGCTTTAACGCAATACCGCATTATGCATCTCTTACGCTTAAGATGCCCGGTCCACGAGGCATCATCTCTTTAAAGGGAAAACATTGAGTGCGCCCCACGCGGAAGACTGTGCGGCTGCCTTGACAGCCTCACAATAAAATGGCTTCACCAGCCAAAACACCTAAACAGGTCGTTAAGACCACGGACACGGCTAGACGAGTCCGGCATAAACATACTATTGATAAAGGCTTAATAGCCGCATACCCCTGTACTAGGGGCTCCGCGCATATAAAACAAGAGACAATAAAGCTCAATTTTACCCATTTCGATTTATACTTTGTTTATTTAGTATAACTTACGTTCGGCACGATCTTTCTTCAACTAAGTTCCTCTCTTTTACAGATGAACACCGTGCTACGCCCGTCCAGGATACGGCACAACGGAGACACAGGCGCAGACGTGCAGTACGGACCCGTTCCAAGGATTCTTTTCAGATTAAGACCCTGCATAAACCTTTTTTATTGTCTCTTGTTGATACACATCCCCTGGTTTCTTGGTATAACCAAGGAGGAGGCTGGCGTTTTGGCATGTGGCCACGTCAGAATTTTGCGCGCACCTGGACACTAGGGGCTTATTACCAAGGGCGTTGTTCCGCCCGCCCTCACAAAGGCCGAATACCTTAGGGAGTGTTCAGCATCACGAGTTTGGCCTTATATGCATCAGCTCTGAATCATGTCTTTGGTCAAATGTTGGGTTTGCCCGGCTCCTACGTTTTGCTGCCTTACGTTCCGCTCTATCGGCTAAGGCGACACCAGGAGAACTACTGCGATTGTGCCCCGGCTCGGCCAGGCGAGCACCTCAGTAGAGAAAGCCGAAAACTGACTGTCATGATATAGCGTGAGACTGGTCAACCACTCGATGACTTACCGGAATCTTTAGGATTCCTCCGCATTAACGAAGGGTCGTTTCCCGGCCAGGCACCATACGCGCCCCCGAGTTCGGGCGAGCGCAGGCGCCACCAGGGGCTATATAATTAGCCTCACTGTCAAACTCCTATGGCTAAGTGAAAGTGATAAAGCATCATAGTCTGATTGCCTAGTTCGCTGCGCTATCACCTCCTGTGTAGGACCAAGACGTAGGATCAAGTGTGAAAATGCGCTTTCTGCGAACACCCCCGCATTATTTTCGTGGGGGCTGAAGCCGACGACTGCCATCTTTCAGATTATATATACATATATCTTAAACGGCCACACAGGAGGTATTATAATACTTGTAGGCACAAGTATAAAAAGCTTCTACAATTTATCAAAACATTGTTTTACAACAATATATGCTATTTGAACATAGTATCCTTCAAGCACTGCGTCTCTATTAAACGAGCGCCTTGCAGAACTTCCTGAAAATAGTGCTCGGCAGGTACTCGGCTTTCGTCCGAATCTTGGGATGCAACAGCGGTGGTCTCCATATCCGGCCAGTATGTCTTAACACGGGCAAGATCCATCCGTGCACCCTCTATGCACGTTGATCTCTTCATTGCATTAATATGCGGCACCGTACCAAGGAACTGCTGCACCAAGTTGAAATAACTTCTCGGCTCTAGCCTTCCCGGCCACAGATGACTCATGACATACTTCATGGCGAGTCCGGACAACCTATTTAGTTCGGCCCATTCGGCCAAACGATCAGCTAACGACAGTGGACGCTCTGGATTGTGGAACTACGACCAGAAGAGCTTTTCCACTTCGCGATCTTCTTGATCCCGGAAGTGTTCGGCCGCATCTGCGGCACGCCCTGCCAAATCCAGATAGGTGTCCGCCGTACTCCACATCCGGTCTAACGGGGCATGTTTAGGATCACAGAACTTCCTCCGCAGCATAAAGGACTTTCCAGCCGCGATCTCTCCGGCTTGACGTAGCTCCTCCTTCATAGCTCTCATCGCAGAGCGAGCATCCTTGGCATCCGCAACGGCCTTCTCCAGGTCCGTCTGTTCCGCCCGGTCTTATTTTTCAAGAAGCTTGCAACGATCAGCAGCGCTCTTCAGCTTCACGGCCATTTCGGCCATTTCCTTCTTGCTTCGGCAGTGAGCAGCCTGTTCGGCTTTCAGCTCATCAATTGCCTTTCCGGCAGCCGCATCACTTTTTCTGGCTTGCTCCTTGGCTCAGGCAAGTTCCGCCCGAAGATTCTCCATGGCAGCGGCACCATCTGCATCAAGCGCACACATTGTAAGATACTGGCATAAAGCTCCTCTTACCAGGTGCCGCCGGAGGAATTACATACCTTGTGCCTCGTCATGCCGCTTGTTGACAAGAGCGATGTCGGCATCTTCCACGTCAAGTTGCCACCTTAGCTCGGCAAATTCATCAGTCCGGCTAGCCACCGGACACTTCGCCACCTATGTATGAAGGCAGCACATTAGACCTGAGATTATGATCCTCTGCGCGTCGTCACTTTTGACAACGCACAGAGTCTCAGGGGCTACTATCTACGCGGGGCGCATCTTATTTATGCGCAACTGTCCAAAAAGGGTACATTATTTCGCGTACCTCAAAACCTGTCAGTAAACTCCTGACGGCTTCGTGCAATCCGCTCTCCGCGGATGAAATCCTCTCAATCACCGTACCCATCAATGTGCGGTGCTCCTCTGAGATAGATGCTCGCCCTAGCAGATCCTTCAGCTCCTCCGACCACGCACCGGACGGTGCCGGACTCGTCCGATGGCCCTTCTCGAAGGCTGGACGCGGAGGGCTTTGGGGGCCCATATGACTACCTTCCGGCCCTGCCGGATTCGTAGAAACCCTCCGCGACGATACCTCAGGGTCGCCCGCCTCGCAAGGCGGTACGGCAGGGGGAGGCGTTCCGCTCTCCATCATCTCCGGAAGAAGATCCCCCGAAGACGAGGTCTGCTGAGAAGGGCTGAGGTCCGAGCTACAAGGTAAATTTTCGGTTACTCTTCTCAGATACAAAAGCGAGGATTCCTCTCATTTCTTAAAAAGAAAACTCCTATCTACTTACGGCTCGGTGGAGGGCTGATCCCCTTGAGGGCATAATTCGGCCGAAGTATCCCCCGACGCAGGACCCTCTGACAAAGATTTCTTCCCCCGCTTTGAGGCCATGGTCTCCGAGTCATCAGAGGCGGTCCTCTTCTTCCCCTGAGGGGAGGAATTTTCGGTTCCTCCCTTCCGAACAACCTCCTTCGAGGAGGCCGTAGCTTCCTTGTCCCCTTCCTCGCTTTCCTTCGAAGGCACAACCTCCAACATCCTGACTAGCACGGGATCCGGTGTGGTCTCGGGGAGGGGGGCCGGACACCTGATTAGCTTTGCTTTCGCTATCCACTCCTGTTTAAAGGACATCTCCTTTAGGGGCAATTTTATGATAAATATACGGATAGCGAGTCCTGGCACAAGGCTACTTACTTGAGTATCCGGGCGATTGCAGCTCAGACCTGCGTCCTTGGTCAAGTCTGGACACATTGCTTGTGATCCGAAGAACGATTTGTACATCTCCCCGGGCGTCGCGCCCATAAAATGTTGGAGAGCTCATAGTCCCTCCGGATTGAACTCCCACAGACGGAGGGGGCGGCGTTTGCAGGGCAGAACTCGGCGAATCAGCATAACCTGTGTCACCACGACCAGACTGATGTCTCTTTCTAGGAGATCTCGAATGCGGCCCTGCAACAAGGGCACGTCCTTAGACGGCCCCCAGTCCAGTCCTTTATTGACCCATGACGCTAGCTGTGGTGGGGGACCCGAGCGAAAGGCAGGTGGCGCCACCCACTTGGTACCCCTGGGAGCGGTGATATAAAACCACTCTCGTTGCCATAAGCTGGACTCCTCTTGAAAACAGCCCTCGGGCCATGGAGCATCAGCATTCTTGCTTATAACAGCGCCTCCGCACTCCGTGTGCCGTCCCTCGATCATCTTCGGCTCTACATTGAAGGTCTTGAGCCATAGTCCGAAGTGAGGAGTAATACGGAGGAAGGCTTCACACACAACGATGAATGAGGAAATATGGAGGATGGACTCCGGAGCTAAGTCGTGAAATTCCAGCCCATAATAAAACATGAGCCCCCTCACGAAGGGATCCGTCGGGAAGCCTAGCCCCCAAAGAAAGTGAGACATGAACACCACACTCTCACCAGGCTTGGGAGTGGGAATGACCTGCCCTTGAGCAGGCAGCCTATGCGAGATTTTGCCGGTCAAGAACCTGGCTTCTCTCAGCTTTAGCACGTCCTCCTCCGTGACGGAGGAGGGCATCCATCGGCCTCGAAGGTCGGAACCGAACATTATTGAAGGTCCGAAGCGCCTGAAATCTGGAGCCCTGGGTGCTGGAACTCGAGGCGAAAGGCGAACTTGTTTGAGATTGAAAGAAAGGAGTAAGGCCTTGGTCTCTTTATAAGAGGTTGAATACCAAGGGCCCTCCCCGTAACCGTTTGGGACTCGCCTTTGATCGAAAAAATATACCAACGGGCATGACTGGGTTACTCATGTCCGTATTAATGAGAATCCCGTAAATAAAGGGGACACGATCTCTGTTTTGAAAGGACGTGCCAAGGAAACTGCCTCGCAAAACGTGCTGAGGTGGGACAGAAAAAACGATTCGAATAAGGGCTTGGTCGTGGTGTGATGTCACGCTACTGAATACGTCAGCAGATTAGATTTATGTAAATATTATTCTCTCTATGGCAATATGTGGAAACTTTCTGCAGAGCCGGACACTACCTTTGTGTTCAAAATCTTCTATGAAGTACTTGGAGGAGGAACCCACCTTGCAATGCCGAAGACAATCTGCACGTCGGACTCATAGTCATTGAAGCCTGGTTCAGGGGCTATTGAGGGAGTCCTGGATTAGGGGGTGTCCGGATAGCCGGACTATACCTTCGGCCGGACTCCTAGACTATGAAGATACAAGATTGAAGACTTCGTCCCGTGTCCGGAAGGGACTTTCCTTGGCGTGGAAGGCAAGCTTGGCGATACGGATATGTAGATCTCCTACCATTATAACCGACTCTGTGTAACCCTAGCCCTCTCCGGTGTCTATATAAACCGGAGGGTTTTAGTCCATAGGACATAACAACAATCATACCATAGGCTAGCTTCTAGGGTTTAGCCTCTCTGATCTCGTGGTAGATCTACTCTTGTACTACCCATATCATCAATATTAATCAAGCAGGAGTAGGGTTTTACCTCCATCGAGAGGGCCCGAACCTGGGTAAAAACATCGTTTCCCTTGTCTCCTGTTACCATCCGCCTAGACGCACAGTTCGGGACCCCCTACCCGAGATCCGCCGGTTTTGACACCCACAGTCAGCCTTCATGTACCGCGTCTTCACCATGGCCCAGGCCTCCCTGGCGCCTTGACGGCAGGTCGATATCTTCCATAATCGAAAGTGCCGCTGCGCTCCCTTCATCTTGTCCGCAAGCTCTCCAAGGCCTTCAGACATGGAGATGGATGGCCACAAGGCATGAACGACGCCTTGCATCACCTGCCGAACTCGTTCGTGCAGTTGGGATAGCTCGGGAAGAAGGTCACCCGTAGAACCGGGCATTTCCTCTGCAGGACGACCTGTTAGCATACCTACAGACATAACTCTGTTAGTCGACTTCCTCTCCGAACTCTTTTTTCAAAGTTCATTTAAGCACTTACTAAATATGCCGCGTCAAAGCCGTTGATTCTCCTTAACGGAGTCCGACAGCTGGGCACGAACATCCTTCAGTTCAACGCCCAGCTTGGTGTTGGCATCTTGAAGATCGTTCTTCTCCCGCCTCACCTTTGTCAGCACACTCTCACCACCCTTTAGCTGGTGTAGGAGTTGTTGCATATCCGGATTTAATCCGGCGCCATCTGCAATTTCATTTGTCAGATTTGCACCCACGCCACACTTCACAAAATACTTATCTTTCGAAGAGTATGTTACCAGAGGGGATCTCCTTGGGCTCCCCTGCCGCGGCTAGTGCGGCCTCAAGTTGGGCCTTGCGCTCTTCCATCTCCTGGGACAGTAGGGTATTCTTTTCTGTAAGAACCTGCATAACAAATGATCCTTAAATCAGTTATTCTAACTGTTTCAACTCTCGGGGGCTACTGGTATATATATATATATATATATATATATATATATATATATATATATATATATATATATATATATATATATATATATATATATATATATATATAATTACCAAAATTTTCTTACCTGTATGTCTTTTACATATTGCTCCATCGCTCTGGCTAGACCATTTTGAGCAGCACGGAGATACGCATCTCCCAAATTGAAGGCGTCCAATGCCTCTTGGGAGAAACAAGCGTCGCGAAGAACTGTCCGGCGACGCATGTGGTTCATGGCACTCTCCACCTCGAAATTGGTGGCAGACAACCTGTCCGCATCCTCTGTTGGAGGAGCGTCCGGTGCGCGCCTCGTGTTCGCCTCCGCTTCCGAACCAGGCTTTGGAGCCTGGCTGGTGGAGGCGCGATTGGCAACCTCTCCGGATATAGTCCGGCGAGGTCTCTTTGTCCTAAAGAGAGCACGAGCGTTAATATGCCTTGAAGGAATAAAACCTAGGAATAAGATGGCGCACTATACCTTTGCGCCGGCATCTCAGTCCAGACCGCACTTCTTTTCAGCCCGCGGGGCCTTGCCGCCCCTCGTTGGCTAGTCGCCACAGGCTCGGCCTCCCGTCTCAAGGACCTCCCCTGCAAAGCACGGTTGTTATACGGCAATCGAAAACACGCGAGGATAGATCCCTTTTCAAAGTGCTGGGACTTCGG
Source organism: Aegilops umbellulata (assembly GCA_032464435.1). NCBI lineage: Eukaryota > Viridiplantae > Streptophyta > Magnoliopsida > Poales > Poaceae > Aegilops > Aegilops umbellulata. The sequence continues at coordinate 55,313,301 of CP136058.1, forward strand.
TCTCAGTTACCTGTGAGGCTGGGAGTAGCCCTGGGTAATCGGCCGTAATGGCCACCAAGGCGTTGTCCTTGCTCAATTGATGGAATTCCCCATCAATCAGCTCCACAGATAAGTCTGGATCCTCTTGGGAGGCCGGGTCGAGGGATCGTCCTGGATCCTCGGGTTGTGGAGGAGGGCTGCTTATTTCTTTAACGGCCTGGCGCAGTTCCTGCGTCGAAATCGTTAGACTGAATATTTAACGATGGGAATATAAAACGGATGGGCAAGCAAAATTGTCCACTTACCCAACTTGGAGAATTATACATAGAAAATCCACCCTGTGGGTTGACGTGGAGAAATTCCTCCTCTTCTCCCTTGTACAAAGCGGACAAGATCTTTATTAGAGCGGCAGCCGATTCCGGCCCCTTACGGTCGTGGCGGGTGGCGTCATCCTCCCCGTTGAAGTCCCACATGGGGTGGCCTCTATACTGGAGCGGCTGCACACCCCGCATAATGCATGCGGCCATGACCCCGATCATGGTCAGTCCGGAATGAGCTAACAACCTTATCCGACCCATCAGGTAAAGAACATCCTTGTCACTTTCCTTCTGAGGGCTCCGTGGACGCCAGCTTAGGCGCTTCTTCAGGGGAGCATTGTCGAACTCAGGAAGGCCGATCCGGACAGGATCCGGCAGCGGGACGTCCTCTATATAAAACCATTCTGAAGGCCAGTCCTCGGACGCCTTCTTTGGGGTTCCGGATAGATATCCGGTCCCGGCGATGCGCCACACTTCGGCTCCGCCCACTTGATATATTGACCCCTTTTGAGAACGGGGCACAAGGAAGAATAGCTTCTTCCACAGCGCGAAATGAGCCTCGCAGCCCAAAAACAGCTCACAAAGGGCTACGAAGCTCGCGATATGCAATATGGAGGCAGGCGTGAGGTTGTGCAATTGGAGGGCATAAAACTCCAGGAGCCCCTGGAGAAACAGATGAATTGGAAATCTGAGCCCTCTTATTAAATAAGGGACAAGGCATACCCACTCTCCTTTGGAGGGATTGGGGGCGCTCTCCACTTGCTCTCCGCCATTATAGGTGGCAAGTCCGGCTCGAACCGGGACCATATAGGCCAGGGTAGAAATCCCTTGGTCTGGAGCGTCACTAGCTCGCTGTGCGGGATGGAGCATCTCTCCCAATCTCCAGGCTGAGGGCTGGAAGGGCGAGAGGAGGAGTTGCGACGGCCGGCCATGATGGAATGGACCTCTGTTGGATACGCTCTGATGAATGCTCACGGAGGGGAGATGGTGTGGTTTGGATCCAAATCCTTGTCCCTTTAAATGGGCGGCTCATTTACGCGGCTAGGGGTGTAAATGTAAAAACACCCTGACTTTTCGTATTCGTTTGACACGTGGAAGACGGCCATTATTGGGCGTAGAAGCCAAGGAGCGATATATTTACAGGAAACCGGACATTATTCAACAGGTACACGGAATTTGGAGGAGAACCCGCCTTGCAATGCCGAAGACAATCTGCGCACCGGACTTGTCGTCATTGAAGCCTGGTTCGGGGGCTACTGAGGGAGTCCTGGATTAGGGGGTGTCCGGATAGCCGGACTATACCTTCGGCCGGACTCCTGGACTATGAAGATACAAGATTGAAGACTTCGTCCCGTGTCCGGAAGGGACTTTCCTTGGTGTGGAAGGCAAGCTTGGCGATACAATATGTAGATCTCCTACCATTGTAACCGACTCGGTGTAACCCTAGCCCTCTCCGGTGTCTATATAAACCGGAGGGTTCTTAGTCCGTAGGACAGAAGAAGAACAATCATACCATAGGCTAGCTTCTAGGGTTTAGCCTCTCTGATCTCGTGGTAGATCTACTCTTGTACTACCCATATCATCAATATTAATCAAGCAGGAGTAGGGTTTTACCTCCATAGAGAGGGCCCGAACCTGGGTAAAAACATCGTGTCCCTTGTCTCCTGTTACCATCCGCCTAGACGCACAGTTCGGGAGCCCCTACCCGAGATCCGCCGGTTTTGACACCGACAGTTCCCCCCTTCTGCAGGGTGCCGGAACAGGGCCCCGATTGGTTTTTGGTGGCTACAGAGGCTTGCGGCGGCGGAACTCCCGATCTATTTTGGTCTCCGATGTTTTTAGGGTATATGGACATATATAGGCGAAAGAAGTCGGTCAGGGGAGCCACGAGGGGCCCACGAGGGTGGGGGCGCACCTCCCTGCCTCGTGGCCACCTCGTTGCTTCCCTTACATGCACTCCAAGTATCCTGGATTGCTTTCGTTCCAAAAATAACTCTCCGGAAGGTTTCATTCCGTTTGGACTCTGTTTGATATTCCTTTTCTTCGAAACACTGAAACAAGGGGAAAACAGAAACTGGCACTGGGCTCTGGGTTAATAGGTTAGTCCCAAAAATAATACGAAAGTGTTTAGTAAAGCCCATAAACATCCAAAACAGATAATATAATAGCATGGAACAATAAAAAATTATAGATACGTTGGAGACGTATCAGCATCCCAAGCTTAATCCCTGCTCGTCCTCGAGTAGGTAAATGATAAAAACAGAATTTTTGATGTGGAATACTACCTAACATAATTCTCAATGTAATTTTATTTATTGTGGCAAGAATATTCAAATCCATAAGATTCAAGATAAAAGTTTAATATTGACATATAAACAATAATACTTCCAACATACTAACAAAGTAATCATGTCTTCTCAAAATAACATGGCCAAAGAAAGTTATCCCTACAAAATCATATATTCTGGCTATGCTCTATCTTCATCACACAAAATATTTAAATCATGCACAACCCCGATGACAAGCCAAGCAATTGTTTCATACTTTTTGTCGTGGAATTATCACGTCAGATGTCCTTAGTGTCAGGACTTAGTCGCGAGGCCAGCGCATCTATGCGGTAGCTTGAAGGGGTTGGTCGGAATCGAGAGACGCAAGGCGGATCATCACACAAGACGAGGATTTAGACAGCTCCAGGCCCCGGGAAACATCATCCGGTAACAACCCTACATGCTGTTTGTGGCTAGGTCTCATTATGCTCATGAGGGAGTCGCCGTAAGCCGGCTCTCCTCTTTGTGTCTAGCCCTAAATATTGTTTCTTGTTGCTTGTCCCTCTTTGGGGAGCCCTGCCCCTCCTTATATAAGTTGAAGGGGCGGCTTACATGTAGAGTCCTATTAGGATTAGAACTAACTTATTCTCTATTACAAGTCGGATACAAGTACGGGTCTTGCTTCCTCGTAAATTAAATATTCCTCATGCCTTCTGTCTTAAGCCGGACCACCACAATATGAGCCAGCCTATTGGGCCTTGGGCCTAGTCTTCTATGTGACCCGCCGTCGGGGTCATCTGTGAGTCGTCTGACCAGTGAGCCGCCAGACCCGTGAGTCGACAGTCCTCCGGCGGGTCATCGGTGAAGCGCCAAGTCCGGCCGGGTCATACTTCCGGCCGGGTCATACGCGGGGTATATCCCCGACATTAGCCCCCAGTTTAATTTGGATTTATCCATGTTAAACTGATCCCGTAAAACAAACACAAGAACAACTTTGACAGATTGTGTTCCGGGTTAAAAATTCTTGTACACCGGCACCTGATCATCCTTAATTCCTTGTGCTCCGGGTTAAATATTCTCCTGAGACGGGACCTGATTATCCTTAAGTCCAATTGTCATTTCCTTCATAAAGAAAATCCGGGTCAAATAAGCTATCTTCATACTCAATTTGCTGATGTTGGTTTCTCACAGAAAAATATTGTGAAGAATAATCCACTTGAGTCGGCTTCCAAGGCGCCGGGTTAAACAATTTTGGTCTTCAAATACTCATCTGATATTCAACTGGCTTGAAGATGTAAAACTTGCCGATTTATCATTACCAAAAACTGACGGATTATAAAACAGACGATGTCGGGTCATAATTGTTGTTGACACCGGATTATGTAATCGATCCTCCTGATTTGCTCAAAACTGATAATTTGAAGATTTTTCTCCCTTATATCCATATTACTTGTAGCCCCCAAGTCTTGAGCAGAACAAAGTGATGGTTTAAGACTTGCTCCAATAAATGTTGCAACCTTGGAGAAATCCGGTTTATTCATCTCAATCATATAAACTGAATATTCCACACATGTAGCCCCCAAGTGTCGGGTTGTCATGCTTGCAGCAACCTGGGACTTGTAATTGCTTTATGCTCATGAAAACTTCAAACAGTGTAACCCCCAAGGGTCGGGTCATTATGCAATAATGAGCAGGGACTTTGTAGATATAACCATGTAAATTTGAACAGCAATGTGTAGCCCCCAAGGGCCGACTTAGTAAGATAATACTGAGCCGGGACTTTGTATATAATTGTTAATATCATCATATAATATAGTCTCCACCATGGGGCTTGAACCCACGTCCACAAGGTTAAGAGCTTTGTACTCCACCAACTGAATAGTGGACCGTTCAATATAATGGATTAATGCTTGTGTACCTTGAATTTTTGACAGGAGCAATTGGTAGCCCCCAAGGGCCAACTCATTTAGAATGTGATGAGTCGGGTCTTCAATAAGTTGAGCAAAAATGACTTTGCATTAGCTCCCAAGTGCCATGGTGCATGCTGGCAGTGACATGGGACTTGCATATTTGATATAATCCCAATCTGAAAAATGTAGCCCCCAAGTGCCGGGTCGTAAGCCTGCAACGACTCGGGACTATTCCTTCCATTGTAGAATAAATCATATCCATTGATAAAAATAATAGCCGTTGTGCTAAAGCGACTTAGAAAACCTCAATCAGATAACTGGTTATTGATAATCACAATAGAAATCCAGACATGTTGGCTATTCAAGATTTGAATAATATAATCCGGTATGAAAACCTCAATCATTCAATATCATCATGAAAATCCAGCCAGATTTGGCTATTAAAGATTTGAATACCTCATCGGTTGACAAGTAAATCCGGAGTTTAAATACCTGGCGGCTCTTGGCCGACGACGACTTAATGCGCATTCATTGTAATCCGGAATTTTTGTAACCCGATGGCGTATAGCCCTTGAGAAAATCAATAATTGATAACCCTTTTGAGACACCAATTTCAGTGATGAGCTTGGGCTGAAGCATTTATATAAGTCATAATTCTGCAAATCCTGCACAGAGTTTAAACAACATATGCCCTGGCGACTTAACGTCAAGAGCCAGGGCGGGTAACCACCCAAATGTAGTCTTACCCTGCACACAAGTAGATCATAAGAACCCTTGGCGGTTTACCGTAGGGCGGGTCATAATACCTCACATATAACCACTGTGATATCGAATTTGTACTGCCGGTTTACATGTCCTGTGCAGTAAGGGTAATAACCCAATCTTTAGAAGCCAATGCTTCCACATAGATGATGCTTGTCATAAGCTGGTGACTTATAGACGAAAAGTCAAGCCGGGTTAAGTATAAACCACTCATATATATTTGAGATATGATCCAAAAAAAGGTCTCAAGTCAATCCCAAAAATTGTTCGCAAAACAAAACTTCAAAAAAAATTGAGGCTTCTGATTCGAATACGATCAGAGAACCGTTCCAAAGGGGTTAAGCTAAGATTCGAATACGATCATATAGCCCCCAGTGGCTTTGGCGATGCCGATCAAGAGGGTATCGACGGCTATGTTCTCTTTGGTTCGAATACGACCTATGTTTGAACAGGAAGCCCCCAAATGACCTTGAGAGTTGTTTAACGACGCTGATTCGAATACGATCCACGTCAGACCCAAAGGGGTTGAGCTATGATTCGGATACGATCAAGAAGCCCCCTAGTGGGTTTGGAAGTATGCCAATCAAAAGAGTTTCGACATCTATGTTCTCTTTGGTTCGAATATGACCTATGTTTGAACAGGAAGCCCCCAAGTGACCATATAAATTTTGGCGTTGCGCCGATCAAGAGGGTACTGATAGCTATGCTCGATGAGCAGGAAGCCCCCAAGTGATCATAATAAGATAAGCCATAAGGCAGGATATCCAAGTTTGAACCGCGCATCATGGCAGCAAGTTCTTTTGGCAACCTTTAATTTTTCTGAGAACTCGAACTTGCGAGAGATTAAATCTTTTTGAAACAGAACTTTAAACCGGATTTAAAAGCTTCAAAACTTTGTGAGAGACAAATTTACCTTGAGCCGGATTTTAAATCGGATTTGATAGCTTCAAAGCTTTGCGGGAGAGAGATGTCTCTTGAGCTATATTTTAAACCGGAATCTTCATTTTGAGCCGGAAATTTTTCTGACGGCCTTTAAATATTCGCCAATAAAGAGTAGACTCCGGGGCCGGGTTATCTTCCCTTCAATGACCCGGAGTTCTTGAATTAGTTGAAACCAGCTAATTTTGCCGAGCCATACCATTGTAGCCCCCGAGTCTCAAGATGACTCGAAGATTGGCTTGAGATTCTCCATATTTGACCATAGCAAAAGGTGTATGTCATTGGCGTTGATAACGCGATGTGAATCCACAGAAGGTTGAGGTGACTGCGGCGGGTTATAAATGATCCCGTATGAGCCGTGTCAGCAACTCGGCCAATGGTTCCTTCCAACTGGTTGTTTCAAGCTTAACCAAACTGTAGTGACGGCGATTTGTGCGCCTGCCCATTGAGCCATCCGTTGCAGACGCCGGTTGATAATATATGATAATTTGCCTCCAATTTGTTGGAAGAGAAAACCGGGTTTCCCAAGCAGTGACTTGCTCATACTCAATAAACAGCTCATGTAGACAGATGCGGCCTGATGTGTTAATGTAGACCAGGCCGCGAGAGGCGGACGGTAAAGACGACCGAATATCTGAGGTGGCACAGACAGATGAACCGGCCGTGGCATTGTAAGCCGGTGCGGACGGGCAAGTTGTCCTCCTTGTTGTAAGTCGGCGTGGTCGCGAGAGACGGCCACGGCGATGTAAGCCGGTGCGGGAGTCCGTTGAGTAACGATGACCACCTGTGCCAAAAGATGTTGGCATGCCTCCATCTCCACGGTATAATATCACTTTTTGTCATAAATAATTGCTCTACATAAACAATATTGCAGACCAGGGCAAAGATAAACTTGTTTTTTGACAAAAACAACATGTGCTAATAAAACAAACTTGGATGGATATCACCTGATTCGTTTGGACGACGGATGATCCGTTTATCGCAACAGAGGTGGCTCAGGCAGACCGGCGACTTAATATAATGCCCGGCGGTTCAACACGGCAAAGGCGGTTCAACGCGGCCCCAGCGACATTTAAAAGACGGAGCGGACGCGGCATCGTAAGCCGTGTGGACAGACGGGCCGGCCGTGGGCATGGATGGTTGAGTTGAGTTGGCGCGGGCACGGTCAAATGAACCGACTCCAATGACAGCGCGCGAGGGCCGGATCATATTTTAGCCATGAGATAATTGACCTGTGTATACAATAGCATACCTCGAAAAAATCTATTGATGATATTTAATTATATCAAAGAAGAGTTTAGAAAAATAGCACCTGGTTATGGCAGGACCGGCTCAGGGCCAGAATGGCAGCAGTGAACGGCGAATCAGTAGTTGTGCAGGGCGGCTTGAAATAGCGCAAGGTGACCAGGCCGGCGACTCAGAGGCCGCTGCGGCAGCTTAAGCAACAGCGCGATACAACAGCAGCTTAGAAGGAGGCCGCGGCAGAGGGCGGCTTAGATCAGGCTGGTTCCGCGAGGCAGCAGAGGCATGCGCCTCAAAACGAGGTCACGGGCGCAAGAGGAATCTGGATCGTAGCCGACTCCGTTTTTGGGTCATAGCCATTTTTTTGTTTGAAACTTGCTCTAACGATCCGCCAGCAGTACTTGATCTCTTCCGACTCGGCTGGATGTAGTAATCAACGACCAGACACATCTGATCTAGTAGTGCTCAAGTAGTACTGGCCCTCTTCCCCAAAAGAATAGTTGATGATGGATTTCACGTGGCAGGGTAGTAGTACTACTAGTCCTACTAGTTTAGTACTTTTTCTTTGGTATGTACATGTGTGGGTTTCCCTCAGATGAATAGTAGCAGTGATTGGTTAAATCTCCTCGCACCTCGCTGCAACGCCGAGTCGTATCTGGACTTGAGTACCTGATAATTGATTTGTACCTCCGACGATTTTTCCTTCATCCGGATATTGCAACAGTGTGGATGACTCATGATCCGACAATTTGAAAAAGACACGGCCTAGAAAATCACGGTCGGTCTTTCCGAACTCTTTTCGCCTGGTGTTTGCGGCTTGTCGTAGTACTTCAACTCTGATTTGATGTCTGACACAAGTAGTCCCAGCAGCGCCTGCCTCTGGTTTTGTTTGGTGTATACGGCGGTTTGTACGATCTGTGCGTACGGCGGCTGCAGCACACTTTTTTGTCGGTCTCGGCGACCCATGCCTGCAACTGCCAAAAAACTGATCTTGGATTCGGATTCGACGCATCACGTCGCGTCGGCGACATACAGAAGAATGCAAAACCCTAAGTTCCCTTGCTCAATATCATCGGCGTTACCGCTGACCACTTTTCAATCTTGACCACTGATCTCATAATTGGTGTGAATTCTTCCACGCCGACTCTTGTTCAGCCGGAAAATTGCAAACTCCTCAATCCCTAGGGAGATCCCTCCAAGAACTCAACACCACCGTGCGCGAGCCCCATGGTGGGCGCCAACTGTTGTGGAATTATCACGTCAGATGTCCTTAGTGTCAGGACTTAGTTGTGAGGCTAGCGCATCTATGCGGTAGCTTGAAGGGGTTGGTCGGAATCGAGAGACGCAAGGCGGATCATCACACAAGACGAGGATTTAGACAGCTTCGGGCCCCGGGAAACATCATCCGGTAACAACCCTACATATTGTTTGTGGCCAGGTCTCATTATGCTCATGAGGGAGTCGCCGTAAGCCGGCTCTCCTCTTTGTGTCTAGCCCTAAATATTGTTTCTTGTTGCTTGTCCCGCTTTGGGGAGCCCTGCCCCTCCTTATCTAAGTTGAAGGGGCGGCTTACATGTAGAGTCCTATTAGGATTAGAACTAACTTATTCTCTATTACAAGTCGGATACAAGTACGGGTCTTTCTTCCTTGTAAAGGAAATATTCCTCATGCCTTCTATATTAAGCCGGACCACCATAATATGAGCCAGCCTATTGGGCCTTGGGCCTAGTCTTCTATGTGACCTGCCGTCGGGGTCATCTGTGAGTCGTCTGACCAGTGAGCCGCCAGACCCGTGAGTCGCCAGTCCTCCGGTGGGTCATCGGTGAAGCGCCAAGTCCGGTCGGGTCATACTTCCGGCTGGGTCATACGCGGGGTATATCCCCAACACTTTTGATGTTCTCAAACTTTTTCAATCTTCACGCAATATATGAGCGTGAGCCATGGACATAGCACTATAGGTGGAATGGAATGGTGGTTATGGAGAAGAGAAAAAGGAGAAGATAGTCTCACATCAACTAGGCGTATCAATGGTCTATGGAGATGCCCATCAATAGATATCAATGTGAGTGAGTAGGGATTGCCATGCAACGGATGCACTAGAGCTATAAGTGTATGAAAGCTCAAAAAGAAACTAAGTGGGTGTGCATCCAACTCGCTTGCTCACGAAGACCTAGGGCATTTTTATGGCCTCTTTTTTTTAGTCCGCAGTCTCATCCCAACTTGTGGGGGAATCATAGTCTCCATCATACTTTCCTCACTGGGACAATGCTCTAATAATGATGATCATCACACTTTTATTTACTTACAACTCATGAATTACAACTCGATTCTTAGAACAAAATATGACTCTATATGAATGCCTCCGGCGGTGTGCCGGGATGTGCAATGACTCATGAGTGACATGTATGAAAGAATTATGAAAGGTGGCTTTGCCACAAATAAGATGTCAACTACATGATCATGCAAAGCAATATGACAATGATGAAGCGTGTCATATTAAACGGAACGGTGGTAAGTTGCATGGCAATATATCTCGGAATGGCTATGGAAATGCCATAATTGGTAGGTATGGTGGCTGTTTTGAGGACGGTATATGGTGGGTGTATGATACCGGCAAAAGGTGCACGGTATTAGAGATGCTAGCAATGGTGGAAGGGTGAGAGTGTGTATAATCCATGGACTCAACATTAGTCATAAAGAACTCACATACTTATTGCAAAAATCTATTAGTTATCGAAATGAAGTACTACGCGCATGCTCCTACGGGGATAGATTGGTAGGAAAAGACCATTGCTCGTCCCCGAACGCCACCCCATAAGGAAGACAATCAATAAATAAAGCATGCTCTGACTTCATCACATAACGGTTCACCATACGTGCATGCTACGGGAATCACAAACTTTAACACAAGTATTTCTCAAATTCACAACTACTCCACTAGCATGACTCTAATATCACCATCTTCATATCTCAAAACAATCATCAAGTATCAAACTTCTCATAGTATTCAATGCACTTTATATGAAAGTTTTTATTATACCCATCTTGGGTGCCCATCATATTAGGACTAAATTCATAACCAAAGCAAATTACCATGCTGTTCTAAAGAGTCTCAAAATAATATAAGTGAAGCACGAGAGTTCATCTATTTCTTCCAAATAAAACCACCGCCATGCTCTAAAAGTATGTAAGTGAAGCACTAAAGCAAATGACAAACTACTCCGAAAGATATAAGTGAAGATCAATGAGTAGTTTAATAATTATGCAACTATGTGAAGACTCTCTAACATTTAAGAATTCAATATCTTGGTATTTTATTCAAACAGCAAGCAAAAGAAAAGAAAAGAAAATGATGCTCCAAGCAAAACACATATCATGTGGTGAATAAAAATATAGCTCCAAGTAAAGTTACCGATGAATGAAGACGGAAGAGGGGATGCCTTCCCGGGCATCCCCAAGCTTAGGCTCTTGGTTGTCCTTGAATATTACCTTCGGGTGCCTTGGTCATCCCCAAGCTTAGGCTCTTGCCACTCCTTATTCCATAGTCCATCGAATCTTTACCCAAAACTTGAAAACTTCACAACACGAAACTCAACAGAAAACTCGTAAGCTCCGTTAGTATAAGAAAATAAATCACCACTTAGGTACTGTAATGAGCTCATTCTTTATTTGTATTGGTGTAATATCTACTATATTCTGATACGTCTTCGTCGTATATACTTTTCCAGACACTTTTGCCCTTGTTTTGGACTCTAACTTGCATGATTTGAACGGAACTAACCCGGACTAACGCTGTTTTCAGCATAATTGCCATGGTGTTATTTATGTGCGGAAACAAAAGTTCTCGGAATGACCTAAAACTCCACGGAACTTATTTTTGGAAAATATAAAAAATACTGGAAGAAGAATCCACGTCAGGGGGGCCTCCACCTGTCCATGAGGGTGGGGGCGCGCCTGCCCCCCTGGGCACGCCCCCTGCCTCGTGGGCCCCTTGTTGCTCCACCGACCTCAACTCCAACTCCATATATTCGTGTCCGGGGAGAAAAAAATCACAGAGAAGGATTCATCACGTTTTACGATACGGAGCCGCCGCCAAGCCCTAAAACCTCTCAGGAGGGCTGATTTGGCGTTCGGGCCTCCGGAGAGGGGAATCCGTCGCCATCGTCATCATCAACCATCCTCCATCACCAATTTCATGATGCTCATCGTCGTGCGTGAGTAATTCCATCGTAGGCTTGCTGGACGGTGATGGGTTGGATGAGATTTATCATGTAATCGAGTTAGTTTTGTTAGGTTTTGATCCCTAGTATCCACTATGTTCTGAGATTGATGTTGCTATGACTTTGCTATGCTTAATGCTTGTCACTAGGGCCCGAGTGCCATGATTTCAGATCTGAACCTATTATGTTTTCATGAATATATGTGAGTTCTTGATCCTATCTTGCAAGTCTATAATCACCCTATGTTATGACTGTTACATGATGAACCGCATCCGGCATAATTTTCCATCACCGATCCAATGCCTACGAGCTTTTCACATATTGTTCTTTGCTTATTTACTTTTTCGTTGCTACTGTTACAATCACTACAAAACCCAAAAATATTACTTTTGCTACCGTTACCATTACTTCCATATTACTTTGCTACTAAATACTTTGCTGCAGATATTAAGTTATCAAGGTGTGGTTGAATTGACAACTCAACTGCGAATACTTGAGAATATTCTTTGGCTCCCCTTGTGTCGAATCAATAAATTTGGGTTGAATACTCTACCCTCAAAAACTGTTGCGATCCCCTATACTTGTGGGTTATCAAGACTATTTTCTGGCGCCGTTGCCGGGGAGCATAGCTCTATTCTTTGAGTCACTTGGGATTTATATCTGCTGGTCATTATGAGAAACTTGAAAGACGAGAAAACAAAAATTTATCCCTCAACTACGAGGGGAGGTAAGGAACTGCCATCTAGCTCTGCACTTGATTCACCTTCTGTTTTGAGTAAGCTTGTGACACCTAAACCTGCTTCTGTTATTCATTCTGATATGTCGCATGTTATTGATGATGCCACTTCTGCTATGCATGATACTTATGATGAAACTACTTCTATGCTTGATACTAATGTGCCACTTGGTGAATTTCTTGATGAACAACTTGCTAGGGCTAGAGAGAATGAAATTATTGAAACTGATAATATTGATGATAATGATGATGAAGACTCTCCCCCTAATAAATATGAATTACCTGTTGTTCCTGAGGGTTATGTTATGGATGAAGAAGCTGCTAGAGCTATTTTAGCTTGCAATGATAGATATTACCTTAAGAAGTTAATAGCTAGATGGAAGCAGCAATCTCTTAATGCTAGAATGAAACTTGACCCTGCTTTTGCTACTTCACATATCTGTGTTACTGATAAGGATTATGAGTTCTCTGTTGATCCTAATATAATTACTTTGGTTGAATCGGATCCTTTTTATGGCTATGAATCTGAAACTGTTGTGGCACATCTTACTAAATTAAATGATATAGCCACCCTGTTCACTAATGATGAGAGAATTCGCTACTTTTATATCCTTAAAATATTTCCGTTCTCATTAAAGGGTGATGCTAAGATGTGGTTTAATTCTCTTGATCCTGCTTGTGTGCGTAGTCCCCAAGATATGATTTATTACTTCTCTGCTAAATATTTTCCTGCTCATAAGAAACAAGCTGCTATAAGGGATATATATAATTTTGTGCAAATTGAAGAAGAGAGTATCCCACAAGCTTGGGGGAGGCTTCTCCAATTACTTAATGCTTTGCCTGATCATCCTCTTAAGAAAAATGAAATACTTGATATCTTTTATAATGGACTAACCGGTGCTTCCAGAGATTACCTGGATAGTTGTGCTGGTTCTGTTTTCAGGGAAAGAACGCCGGATGAAGCTGAGATTCTATTGAATAATATGTTAACAAATGAAAATAATTGGACACTTCCTGAGCCAACTCCTGATCCTATTCCTAAACCAAATCCAAGAAGAGGGGTGTTCTATTTCTCAGTCCTGAAGATATGCAAGAGGCAAAGAAATCTATGAAAGAAAAGGGTATTAAAGCTGAAGATGTTAAGAATTTACCTCCTATTGAAGAAATACATGGTCTTAATTTACCTCCTACTGAAGAAATATATGGTCTTAATTCATCACCTATTGAAGAAACTCATGGTCTTGATAACCCGACACAGGTAGTAAAGGTAAATTCTCTCTATAGATTTGATGAAGGTGATATTCCTCGTTATAAGTCTGCTAGACAATGCTTAGATGAGTTTGACAATTTTACTGTTAAACAAGAAAACTTCAATGCTTATATTGGTAGACAATTGAAATATAATTCCGATACGCTTGAACACTTGGGTGATTATATGTCTAGAGTTAAAGGTGAACTTAAACTCATTAGTAAACATGCTTCTATGGTTACCACTCAAGTACAACAAGTACTTAAAGCTCAGAATGATTTGCTCAATGAATTGAATAGTAAGAATAATGATTATGTTGTTAGAGTGGCTACTAGAACTGGTAAAATGACTCAGGAACCTTTGTATCCTGAAGGCCATCCTAAGAGAATTGAGCAAGATTCTCAGAGAAATAATATAGATGCACCTAGTCCTTCTAAAAAGAAGAAAAAGAAAAATGATAGGACTTTGCATGCTTCTAGTGAACCTATTGCCGAACCACCTGAAAATCCAAATGATATTTCTATTTCTTATGCTGAAACACAATCTGGTAATGAACATGAACCTAATGAAAATGTTAATGATAATGTTCATGATGATGTTCAACCTAGTAATGATAATGATGTAGAAATTGAACCTGTTGTTGATCTTGATAACCCACAATCAAAGAATCAACATTATGATAAGAGAGACTTTGTTGCTAGGAAGCACGGTAAGGAAAGAGAACCTTGGGTTCAGAAACCCATGCATTTTCCTCCCAAACCATCCAAGAAAAAGGATGATGAGGATTTTGAGCACTTTGCTGAAATGATTAGACCTATCTTTTTGCGTATGCGTTTAACTGATATGCTCAAAATGAATCCTTATGCTAAGTATATGAAAGAAATTGTTACTAATAAAAGAAAGATACTGGAAGTTGAAATTTCCACCATACTTGCTAATTATACTTTTAAGGGTGGAATACCTAAGAAACTTGGAGATCCAGGAGTACCAACTATACCATGCTCCATTAAAAGAAACTATGTTAAAACTGCTTTATGTGATCTTGGAGCCGGTGTTAGTGTTATGCCTCTCTCTTTATATCGTAGACTTGATTTGAATAAGTTGACACCTACTGAAATATCTTTGCAAATGGCTGATAAATCAACTGCTATACCTGTCGGTATTTGTGAGGATGTGCCTATTGTGGTTGCAAATGTTACTATTTTAACGGACTTTGTTATTCTTGATATTCCTGAGGACGATAGTATGTCTATTATTCTTGGAAGACCTTTTTTGAATACTGGAGGGGCTGTTATTGATTGCAACAAAGGCAATGTCACTTTTCATGTTAATGGTAATGAGCATACGGTACACTTTCCGAGGAAACAACCTCAAGTCTACAGTATCAATTCTATTGGAAAATTTCCATCGATTATTTTTGGAGGTTTTGAATTTCCTCTTCCTACTGTCAAGAAGAAATATGATATTCTTATTATTGGGGATGTGCATATCCCCGTTGAGGTAACATAGTGTTATTCGAAATTTCTTCGGTTCCATGTTATTCAGAATGAGTTTGTTAACAAGACTTGATCAACCTTGTTAGTGGATTCCTTTTGATGAGCATGAGATGGATGAAACTTGAAGGCACAACCTTCTGTACCCTCCTTTTACCTTTTTTTATTTAGTTGAAATAAAGCAAAAATAGTATTTTTCCTGTCTGTTTTCTAAATTATCCGTGCAATATAAAAATACCTCGAAAATAAAGGTTCTCCAAATGCCCTGCCAATTTAATATGATTTTTTCTGGAAATTTTTTAGAATATCTGGTACTGAATTCACAGCAGGGGGAGCAAGCACCTAGCCACGAGGGTCCAGGGCGCGCCCCCCTGCCTCGTGGGCCCACGGTGGCTCCCCTCCACTTATTCCTGCACCCACACACTCCTTCCTCCCAAAAAAATCACCATCCAGCTCAAGCACAAGTTCTAGCTCATTTTGCTGCGATTTTCGATCTCCTTGCTCAAAGCACCTCTCACAAAACTGCTTTGAGGGATTGTTCTTTGGTATGTGACTCCTCCATTGGTCCAATTAGTTTTTGTTCTAGTGCTTTATTCATTGCAAATTTGTGCTACCTAGGTGACCATGTTCTTGAGCTTGCATATCAAATTTATATTGTTCCAAGTAGTTCTAATGCATGATATAGTCTCTAGGCACTTGTGGGAGTAGTTTCTACCAATTTTGTTGAGTTTGCTTCACTTTTATTTGAAGTTACTTATAATTTTCAGAAATTTTTCAGAGGAAGAAATATGCTTAGGAAAATGTACCAAGGTGGTTCTTCAAGGAAGCAAGTACCCAGGCTTGCAATGTGTGATGCTGACGATGAGCCACCAAGGAATGCTCTAGTGCGGCCTTGTGAATGGCCTTCAGAGGACTTTATGGATCGAGCGGGAATTAAGGAAGAATTTTAACGCATATTTGCATAACGCTGATCTTGTGAGCTTCGAGTAGGAAAAGTGCCACCAGTACCACTATCTCACTAGTTCCTTTGTGAGGAGGTTTGAATTTTCATCTTCACAGAATTCTCAAACTGTCTTGTTTGATCTTTATGAAAAATCTTATACCATGGGCTTAGAGGATTTTGCCACTGCTTGCAAACTTGCACAATGGGATAGTGCTAGTGAACCTCGCAAATCTGAATTTAGAGATTTTCTTGCTAGTATAACTGTGGGGGAATCTAGAGATATAGCACAAGCTACCATAGGGAGCATTCATTTTCCTACTATACATTATTTTGCTCTCTACATAGGTAGGTGCACAAATGGTAAGGATGAAGCATGTCACATGTGTGTCCCTGACCTCAGTGTTCTCAGGAGTGCTGTGTTAGGAGACAAACATTATAATTTAGGAGCCATTGTCGCACGTAGATTGCATAATAATAAAATTAATGGAGATTTCTTTGGAGGAATTTATGCAACCCGTCCAGCTAATTTTCTTGAGGTACCTATACGTGAGTATGATGTTGAGCTGCCTAATGTTTATTTAGATTATAATGCCATGGTTCATCATCGTTTTCTTGAAAGGAACGAGTAGTCCCTCCAGTATCACTTAATCTTTAATAGACGTCGCGATGTCCATATTACTCTCCCTACTCCTGCCTTCTTTGATTATCAGGCAAAAGGAAGATATGTTATTACCAGAGAGCAGGCAGATGAGTACGAGAGGAGGGCGGAGGCAGCTCGCCGCCACGCTGCAGCTCAGGAGGCAATAGCCGCTGCATCTCAGTACGACCCCAGCTATAACTTTGGATATCCGCCAGGCCATCCGTCGCAATAAACCAACTTAGGCCAAAAGCCAAAGCTTGGGGAGTGCGTATTTCCCACCGACATTACATTTATGTTTACACACTCATTGCTAGATGTCGGTGCTCATACTCTTTCACTATATTATCCATGCTAGTTTATTTTCTTTTTCTTGCTTTCTTCTTGTGTGTTTGATAAACCTTAAGAAAAAACCAAAAAAATTAGTTGTAGCTTTTAGTTAGTTTACTTTTCTTGTTGTAGTAATAATTAAAAGAAAACCCAAAAAGATTTCATGTTCTTCTTTTGCTTGTTGGGAGCTTTCCCGTGTAAATAGTTTTATTTCTTTTCTTTTCTTTGGGGTCGATAGGAGAAGGCCATGATTAAATTGATAAAGTGGCTCTTATATGCATTATTGTTGATTTAACCAAGAGCCCATATTGCCTTGTCTTCTCCTGTTTATTGAATGCATGCAGATTCCAGCTTAGTCCAATGCACATGCACAATTATTATTATTCACATCGTTCGGTCGTGCAAGTGAAAGGCAATTATGACGATATATGATGGACTGATTGAGATGGGAGAAGCTGTTATGAACTCGACCTCTCTTGTTTTTGTAAATATGATTAGTTCATCGTTCCTGATTCAGCTTATTATGAATAAACATGTTTGCAATGACAATTAGAGATTATAGTTGCTTATGCCATGCTTGATTAGCTATGAGTTATAATGGTTTACCTTGTGAGGGAGTCCTGGATTAGGGGGTGTTCGGATAGCCGGACAATACCTTCAGCCGGACTCCAGGACTATGAAGATACAAGATTGAAGACTTCGTCCCGTGTCCGGATGGGACTTCCCTTGGCATGGAAGGCAAGCTTGGCGATGCGGATATTCAAGATCTCCTACCATTGTAACCGACTCTGTGTAACCCTAACCCTATCCGGTGTCTATATAAACCGGAGGGTTCTAGTCCGTAGGACAACTTCATCATACAACAATCATACCATAGGCTAGCTTCTAGGGTTTAGCCTCCTTGATCTCGTGGTAGATCTACTCTTGTACTACCCATATCATCAATATTAATCAAGCAGGAGTAGGGTTTTACCTCCATCGAGAGGGCCCGAACCTGGGTAAACTTAGTGTCCCTTGTCTCCTGTTACCATCCGGCCTAGACGCACAGTTCGGGACCCCCTACCCGAGATCCGCCGGTTTTGACACCGACATTGGTGCTTTCATTGAGAGTTCCACTGTGCCGTCGCAATCAGTAAGGATGCCTCCTCCCGTCTTTAAAGACGACACCTTAGCTGAGAGAGCCTTGGCTGTCGGCCAAACTCTCCGGCTTGGTGGTTTTCTCATGACCGCCTGTTCGGCCGTTGCGCCGATGGTGACCTCTCGGGTCATCAAAAGCAACCTTCACGTCAGCTCGGAACTTGTCGGGCAGCTAGATCCGATGGAGCTCTCTTCCATAAACGAGCTCTTAGATCGCATCGCCGCCCTGGGGGTCGCAACGGATTACTACCAGGTTGGGCTTAAACCCGATCTAAGGGAAATTAACTCTCCCCAGGTCACCCACCACGTCGCCGTGGTAGAGGCTCAGTGCGGCGACCATTCATCTATTTTAAGGACTACTTACGTCCGAATTCCTGACCCCTCCAAGCCGGATACCCGCGGAGGGAAGGATGCAATTGGAGACCTGAGCTTAGAATCAGGCAACGGGCTAGACTCATTGGACAACATCCAAGAATCCGAACCTCGGAGTTCGGAAGCTCTTCGGCCTCTGAATCTTAGATTGGGCGAGGTTTCAGAATCAACGCCACCCGCCCACCCGAACATAAGCGATCTTTCCCAAATCAGGCAAAAGCCCGAGGAAACAGTACATCATTACTGGGCCAGATTCCTCCTGGTTACTAACAGGATAAAGGATTGCCGTGAGGGAGACGCAATATCAATCTTCTGCAGTAATTGCACGGACGAGGGAATCCTTAATGTCATAAGTCGTCGTGATATTACACGCTTCGCTGACTTGGCGTCCATAGTACAAAAGTACTGTGCGATGGAAAGTGCCTGGAAAACCGAAATAAAATTTTGGGACAATCCGGCCTTGAATAGCAATCCCGTCTGGACTAAGAGGGTGCATCATCGTAAGACACCCGGGTTAAACACCAAATAACCAAAACCCTCTACGGAGCACGAAACTGTAATGGAAAGATGGCTTGATGGACCCTGTAAAATTCACAGTACAGAGGACGCCACACCAACTCACAGCCTTAGAGCATGTTGGATACTCCGGCAGGTGGCCAAAATTGGCGAGGACCTCTTAATTTTGGAGGCCACAGAAAACCACCCCGGGGATACCAGTACCGTTCTCACAGTCTTCGAGACCTTCGCATCAAATAATATGCGAAAAAGAACACTCCGCAGCCTTGCCGAAGTCTATCAAGTAGCAACAATAAACCCATGGAGCGACACAGCTATTACCTTCAACGCAAGTGTTGAACCTAAATTCTGAACAGCCCGAGCATCAGCCGCATTGGTCCTCAGTCCAATAGTGGACGGCTTTCGCCTCACCAATGTACTCATGGATGGAGGCAGCGGATTGAACCTCATTTATGAGGAAACTCTTCAAAAAATGGGATTAGACTGGAGCCGCGTTGAGCG
Organism: Aegilops umbellulata; assembly: GCA_032464435.1. Lineage (NCBI taxonomy): Eukaryota > Viridiplantae > Streptophyta > Magnoliopsida > Poales > Poaceae > Aegilops > Aegilops umbellulata. The sequence goes on from CP136058.1 coordinate 55,332,851, forward strand.
AAGCAGCACAACCTTTAGAGAAATAATCCCCAGTCGGGAAGTGCGCCGCACAGGAAAAATCACACTAGATGTGGTGTTCGGCACGCCGGATAATTACAGATCCGAAGAGGTCACATTTCAAGTGGCCCCGTTCAGCAGCGGATATCACGCCCTACTAGGGCGTGAAGCATTTACAATCTTCCAAGCAATACCCCATTACGGGTACATGAAGCTCAAGATGCCCGGGCCGAACGGAATTATCACTCTCACTAGTGATCCGGACATAGCACTCCGCGCCGAAAACAAGACAGCCGCATTAGCCCTGGAGGCACTATCCGAAGCCTTAGCAGCTGAGGAACTGACTGCGCTGCGCTCCTCAGTTAACAGGGACGATGTGATACTCGACAAGAGATCCAAGTCCACATCCTTTAAGCCAGCAGATGAAATAGTCAAGTTCCAGGTCCATCCAACGGACCCCAATAAAACAGCCTCCATCGGGGCACGATTAAACCCTGATATGGACGCCGCACTGCGAGAATTTCTACGTGAAAATTGGGACATCTTCGCCTGGCACCCTTCAGACATGCCAGGAATCCCACGCAGACTGGTCGAACACAGCTTAAATATCCTAAAAGGATTCAAACCTGTCAAACAAGCCCTTCGGCGTTTTTCCGAACCCAAGAGACAAGCTATGGGAGAGGAGCTAGCCAAGCTATTGGAGGCCGGATTCATTAGAGACATAAAACATCCGTACTGGCTAGCAAACCTGGTGATGGTACCAAAGAAGGACAAATCCTGGCGCCTGTGTGTCGATTTTAAAGACCTTAACAAGGCTTGCCCAAAGGATCCCTTCCCCCTCCCCCGTATTGATCAAATTATCGATGCCACCGCAGGACACGATTCATTGTGTTTCCTCGACGCATACTCCGGTTACCATCAAATCAAGATGGCAGAATCAGACCAAGCCGCAACAGCATTCATCACACCATACGGCCCATTCTGCTTCAACACAATGCCCTTCGGGCTGAAAAACGCCGGCGCAACATATCAGCGCATGATTCAGACATTTCTGGCAAACCAGATCAGCAAGACAGTGGAGGCGTACGTGGATGATGTGGTGGTCAAAACAAGACATGTCGAATCTCTAGTAGACGACTTGAGGCTAACATTCGACAACCTCTGAAAATACGACATCAAGCTCAACCCGGAAAAATGCGTTTTCGGCGTTCCAGCCGGAAAGCTTTTGGGCTTCATTGTATCCGGTAGAGGAATTGAAGCAAATACGGCCAAGATCCGAGATTTGTCGCAACTGGATATCCCAAAGGACCTCAAACAAATACAAAAATTAACCGGATGCGTGGTGGCTTTAAGCCGGTTTATCTCTCGCTTGGGAGAAAAGGCACGGCCCCTTTATCGCCTCCTTCGGCGCACCGAACACTTCGAGTGGACGGATGCTGCCACGGCTGGACTTGATGAAATAAAATCCATATTGGCAACAAACCCAGTCCTGGCCGCGCCAAACACCGGCAAACCAATGCTATTGTACATCGCAGCAACCCATCAAGTTGTTAGCGCAGTACTCGTCGTCGAGCGGGAAACGGACGGACACAAACTCCCCCTTCAAAGGCCGGTCTACTACGTGTCCACCGTCCTCACTCCATGCAAATCACGGTACCCGCATTATCAAAAGATTGCATACGCGGTATTCATGGCATCCCGGAAGCTACGACACTACTTTCAAGAGTGTTCCATAACAGTAGCCTCGGAAGTACCACTCAATGATATTATCAACAACCGCGATGCAATGGGCCGGATTGCAAAATGGGCCATTGAGCTCCTCCCGTTCGATATAACCTATAAGCCATGGCGAGCTATTAAATCGCAAGTTTTGGCCGACTTTGTCGCGGAATGGACGGAGGCCGATCTCCCTAAAGAGTACAGCACATATTCAAACTGGATCATGCATTTCGACGGCTCAAAAATGTTGGCCGGACTAGGGGCTGGCGTCGTCTTGACGTCCCCCACAGGAGACACAATTCAATATGTGCTCCAGATCATGTACACAGACTCCAACAATGTTGCCGAATATGAGGCCCTCCTACATGGTCTCCGGATGGCAGTATCCATGGGCATTCAACGCCTAGAGGTACGCGGGGACTCGAAGCTCGCGATATCCCAAATAAACGGAGACTTCGACGCCAAGGATCCAAAAATGGCAGCTTACCGCAACGCCGTCCTAAAAATGTCAGCTCGGTTCGAAGGGTTGGAGTTTCATCATATAGCCCGAGAAAACAATCAGGCAGCGGATGTCCTGGCATGCATTGGAGCAAAACGCGATGCAGTCCCCCGCAACATCTTTTTAGAAAGACTGTTCAAGCCATCCGTAGCGTGGGAGGGGGAACCCGCAGATAACAGCCCGGACCTAACCGCACCACTCGACGCCGAACAATCTGACATAATTGGAGGCTCTGCCACCGAAATTACACCTTCAGCCCACGTAATAATGGCGGTCATCGCCCCGTGGACAGAACCGTTCCTAGCCTACCTTACTAGGCAGGAACTCCCAGAGGACCAAAACGAGGCACGCTGCATAGTGCGGCGATCTAAAGCCTATAAAGTCCACGAGGGAGAGCTTTATAAGAGAAGCACTACCGGAGTCCTTCAAAGGTGCATCTCCGAAGAGGAAGGGCGGAACTTGCTGGCTGAAATTCATGCCGGACTCGGTGGCCACCACGCTGCAGCTCGGTCCCTTGTAAGCAAGGATTTCCGTACGGGCTTTTACTGGCCGACGGCCCGAGCAGACGCTCAGGACTTGGTCCAACGATGCGTCGGTTGCCATCTTTTTGCAAATCAAAGCCACATGCCACCCACCGCCCTCCGAACTATCCCCATCACTTGGCCTTTCGCGGTCTGGGGGCTTGACATGGTTGGACCCCTTAAAGGCGGAACCCACAAGAAAAAATACTTACTGGTCATGGTGGATAAGTTCACCAAATGGATAGAAGCCAAGCCTGTTAAGACGGCCAAATCCGGACCTGTGATAGACTTCATATCCGGGGTTGTACACCGTTACGGCGTCCCCCACAGCATCATCACTGATAACGGCACAAACTTCACCTCCGATGAGGTGAAACTCTGGTGAAAAAACATGGGCATCAAGCTCGACTATGCTTCTGTCTATCACCCACAAACTAACGGCCAGGTCGAACGTGCAAATGGTCTTATCATGAGCGGCATTAAACCCAGACTAGTGCGGTCCCTCAAGGAATCTAACACGCACTGGGTCGAGGAGCTCGACTCCGTACTCTGGGGGCTGCGGACCACGCCGAATCGCACCACCGGATACACACCATTCTTTATGGTGTACGGCGCAGAGGCAGTTCTGCCCCGCGACATAATTCATGACTCACCTCGAGTGTGCATGTACGAAGAAAGAGAAGCCGAGCTCGATCGACAGGATAACTTGGACGCCTTGGAGGAGGAGCGTGACATGGCAAAAGCCCGTTCCGCATTTTATCAACAGCAGGCTCGAAGATATCAAAGCAGAGAAGTACGGGCCAAAAATTACAATGTTGGCAAACTAGTTCTATGTCTGCCAGATAAGAAAAAGGACAAACTCAAGCCCAAGTGGGAAGGTCCATTCATAATCGACCAAGTCCTGACTGGTGGAGCGTACCGCCTGTGAGATGCGTCGGATAACCGACTCGAGCCGAACCCATGGGACGCCGCCCGTCTCCGAAGATTCTATGCCTAGCGCCGGACTCTGTGTTTGTCTCCTTCCTCTGTCCATTTTTTACATTTTCTGTCTTACATTTCTCTCCTTCCCCTCTTTTCTCTTATAGCCCTTAAAGGCTCATCAAGCGACGCACTACCCGCGCTCATTAAACCTGGGGGCTTCTTTAACAAAAGCTTATTTATACGGGCTTCACGCCCAATACATGCGTCAAACTTCGGCATGTACCTTTTTCTTCACCATTATATGCATCGATATGACTTAAGTTTTGGCCAAGCTGGGTTGCCTGGCTCCTGTGCTTACCCCTACGTTCCCGATTGTTTGGCTAGGCGGTAAAGGGAGCACCTCTGCGATTGTTACTACCGGATCAGCCGGATGTGTACCTCAGACTGGGTGAAGCCGAAAGCTAGCGTTCTTAAGGGAATATTCGGTCGGTGAACTAAAAGACGAAGTTTTTTACTTATTTATATACATGCCCCCAGATGATTTTCCTGCATTTGCAGTCCGAACATGCACTTTAGGGCATGCCTCCCAGAGAAAGGAACCCCTCACGGAACTATTCTCTCTGGAAGATGTTTCTTACTATCCATGTAATATAACATAACTAGTTGGGCACTTGTCTGATAAAGCACTAATGACCCCTACGCCTAGTCTCCATGCATACCCCGGTTCTTACATAACTGGTAGGGTATTCGGACACACTCCGGACCGTCAGGTCCAGAGGTAGAAGCGAAAAGGTCGGCAATGACAAACGATCTACAATCCGGCTAGAAGGCATTACACATGTCAATTTACAATTATATAGTCACTCTGACTGATTGTATTCCTCCTCTATACCATCTAACAGGCTGTCTAATTTACAGTCCTGTTGGGAATACTTTGCGGCCAATTCTACTTGGCCGTATACTAAGCTTACAGGGATCTCCTTCCCATCAGGCCCCACAGGTCCGACTTCGGCCATGTGATTTGGGTCAGACCTCGTAAACCGGGTCTTCACCATGGCCCAGGCCTCCCTAGCGCCTTGTCGGCAGGCCGATATCTTCCACAACCGGAAGCGCCGCCGAGCTCCCTTAAGCTTCTCCGCAAGCTCTCCAAGGCCCTCGGGAACAGAGTGGGAAGGCCATAAGGCTTGGGCAACGCCTCGCGTTTCCTGCCGAACTTGCTCATGCAGTTGCGAGAGCTCGGGAAGAAGGTCACCTGTAGAATCGGGCATCTCCTATGCAGGACGACCTGTTAGCATACCTACAGACATTACTTTGTTAGTCGACTTCCTCGCCAAACTCTTTTTTCAAAAGATTCGCTTAAGCACTTACTAAATATGCCGCGTCGAAGCCGCTGGTTCTCCTTAGTGGAGTCCGACAGCTGGCCACGAACATCTTTAAGTTCAACGCCCAGCTTGGTGTTGGCATCCTGAAGATCATTCTTCTCTCACCTCACCTTTGTCAGTGTACTCTCACCGGCCTTCAGCCGGCGTAAGAGTTGTTGTCTCTCCGGTTCGAGTCCGGCGCTATCTGCAATATGATTCGTCAGATTTGCACCCACGCTGCAAAATACTAATCTTTCGAAGTGTATCTTACCATAGGGGGTCTCTTTGGGCTCCCCTGCCGTGGCTAGTGCGGCCTCCAGTTGGGCCTTGCACTCTTCCAGCTCCTGGGACAGTACGGTATTCCTCTCTGTAAGAACCTGCATACCAAATGATCCTTAAATCAGTTACTCTAACTATTTCAAGTCTCGGGGGCTACTAGTATATATATATATATATATATATATATATATATATATATATATATATATATATATATATATATATATATATATATATATATTTCACCAAAATTTTCTTACCCGTATGTCTTTTACATACTGCTCTGTGGCTCTGGCTAAACCATTTTGAGCGGCACGGAGGTACGCATCTCCCGAATTGAAGGCATCTAATGCCTCTTGCGAGAAACAAGCGTCACGAAGAACTGTTCGGCGACGCCTGTGGTTCATGGCACTCTCCACCTCACAATTTGTGGCGGACAGCCTGTCCGCATCCTCTGTTGGAGGAGCGTCCGGTGCGCGCCTTGTGCTCGCCTCCGCTAACAGGCCAGGCGTTGGAGCCTGGCTGGTGGAGGCGCGATTGGCAACCTCTCCGGATGTAGTCCGGCGAGGTCTCTTCGTCCTGAAGATAGCACGAACGTTAATATGCCCTGAAGAAATAACACCAGGGAAAAAGAGGGTGCGCTATACCTTTGCGCCGGCATCTCAGTCCGGACCACATTCCTTTTTACCCCACGGGGCCCTGCGGCCCCTCGTTGGCTAGCCGCCGCAGCTTTGGCCTCCCGCCTCGGAAATCTCCCCTGCAAAACGCGGTCGTCGTTAGAAAAACTAAAATACGTGAGAATGGAATCCGTATCAAGGGAATGAGGCTCCGGTCTCTGTCACCTGGGAGGCCAGGATTAACCCCGGGTAATCAGCCGTAATGGCCACCAAGGTATTGTCCTTGCTTAGCTGATGGAACACCCCGTCGATAAGCTCCACCGATATGTCCAGATCCTCTTCGGAGTCCGGATCGAGGGGCCATTCTGGATCCTCGGGCTGTGGAGGACGGCTGTTTATATCCTTCACCTCCTGACGCAGTTCCTGCGTTGAAGTCGTTAGACTATATATTTAATCATGGGAATATAAAACGAACGGGCAAGCATAATTGTTGACTTACCCAACTTGGAGGGTTGTACATAGTAAATCCGCCCTGCGGGTTGACGCGGCGGAAATCCTCCTCTTCTCCCTTGTACAAAGAGGATAAGATCTTTACTAGAGCGGCAGCTGAGGCTGGCCCCTTACAACCGTAACAGGTGGCGTCATCCTCCCCGTTAAAATCCCACATGGGGTGGCCTCTATATTGAAGCGACTGCACCCCCCGCATGATGCATGCGGCCATGACTCCAATCATGGTTAGTCCGAGCCAATAGTCTTATCCGGCCCATCAGGTAAAGGACGTCTCTGTTGCTTTCTCTCTGAGAGCTCCGCGGACGCCAGCTCAAGCGTTTCTTTAATGGAGCATGGTTGAACTCAGGGAGACCGACCCGGACAGGGTCCGGTAGCGGGACATCATCTATATAAAACCATTCTGAAGGCCAGTCCTCGGACGCCTTCTTTGGGGTCCCGGATAGGTATCCGGTCTCGGTGATGCGCCACACTTCGGCTCCGCCCACTTGATATATAGACCCCTCTTGAGAATAGGGCACCAGGCAGAATATCCTCTTCCACAGCGCGAAATGAGCCTCAACACCCAAAAATAGCTCGCAAAGGGCGACGAAGCCCGCGATATGTAATATAGATGCGGGCGTGAGATTGTGCAGCTGGAGGCCATAGAACTCCAGAAGCCCACGGAGAAATGGATGAACTGGAAATCCCAGTCCCCTTATTAGATAAGGTACGAAGCACACCCGCTCTCATTTAGAGGGATTGGGGGTGCTCTCCGTTTGTTTCCCACCATTGTAGGTGGCGAGTCCGGCTCGGACCGGGACCATATAAGCCCGAGGGAGAAATCCCTTGGCCTGAAGCAACACTAACTCGCTGTGCAGGATGGAGCAATTCTCCCAGTCTCCGGGTTTAGGACTGGAAGGGCGAGAGGAGGAGCTGCGATGGCTGGCCATGTTGGAATGGGCCTTCGCTGGAGGCGCTCTGATGATTACTCGCGGAGAGGAGAAGATGTGGTTTGGATCTGAATCCCCATCCCGTTAAATAGGCGGCTCGTTTATGCGGCTAGGGGTGTGGATGTAAAAATGCCCCAGCTTTTCACATTCGTTTGACATGTGGAAGATGGCCATTATTGGGCGTGGAAGCCAAGGAGCGCTACATTACAAAAATCGGACATTATTCCTACAGGTACACACAATTTGGAGAGGAACCCGCCTTGCAATGCCAAAGACAATCTGCGCGTCGGACTCGTCGTCATTGAAGCCTGGTTCAGGGGCTACTGAGGGAGTCCTGGATTAGGGGGTGTTCGGATAGCCGGACAATACCTTCAGCCGGACTCCAGGACTATGAAGATACAAGATTGAAGACTTCGTCCCGTGTCCGGATGGGACTTTCCTTGGCGTGGAAGGCAAGCTTGGCGATGCGGATATTCAAGATCTCCTACCATTGTAACCGACTCTGTGTAACCCTAACCCTATCTGGTGTCTATATAAACCGGAGGGTTCTAGTCCATAGGACAACTTCATCATACAACAATCATACCATAGGCTAGCTTCTAGGGTTTAGCCTCCTTGATCTCATGGTAGATCTACTCTTGTACTACCCATATCATCAATATTAATCAAGCAGGAGTAGGGTTTTACCTCCATCGAGAGGGCCCAAACCTGGGTAAACTTCGTGTCCCTTGTCTCCTGTTACCATCCGGCATAGACGCACAGTTCGGGACCCCCTACCCGAGATCCGCCGGTTTTGACACCGACACCTTGCGTGCCAACATGCTATTAAAATGGTTGTGATGTGGTATGATGGGGTGGTATCCTCATTTGAATGATTCGAGTGACTTGACTTGGCACATGTTCACGCATGTAGTTGAAACAAAATCAACATAGCCTTCATGATATTTATGTTCGTGGTGGATTATATCCTACTCATGCTTGTACTAACATTCATTAATTTTAATGCACGTTCATGACTGTTGTCGCTCTCTAGTTGGTCGCTTCCCAGTCTTTTGCTAGCCTTCACTTGTACTAAGAGGGAATACTACTTGTGCATCCAATCCCTTAAACCCCAAAGTTATTCCATATGAGTCCACTATACCTTCCTATATGCGGTATCTACCTGTCGTTCCAATTAAATTTGTATGTGCCAAACTCTAAATCTTCAAATGAAATTCTGTTTTGTATGCTTGAATAGCTCATGTATCAACTAGGGTTGTCCTTATCTTCCATGTTAGGCGGGTTATTCTCAAGAGGAGTGGACTCCGCTCCTCACTCACGAGAAAATGGCTGGTCACCGGGATGCCCAGTCCCATGCTTTATGCAAACTATATCAAAATAATTGCAAACAAAACTCCCCCTGGGACTGTTGTTAGTTGGAGGCACTCGTTGTTTCGAGCAAGCCATGGATTGATGCTTGTTGGTGGGGGGAGTATAAACTTTACCATTCTGTTTGGGAACCGACTATGATGTGTGTAGCATGGAAGATATCGCCATCTCTTGGTTGTTATGTTGACAATGAAAGTATGCCGCTCAAAATATTATTTATCTCTATTTCAAAATCGAGCTCTGGCACCTCTACAAATCCCTGCTTCCCTCTGCGAAGGGCCTATCTATTTACTTTTAGGGACAATTGCATTTTTACCCCTAGTTGGTTCCTACCCACGGGTTTTTCCCTTACTTTTCGAGCTTGCTCAGTTTTGCCCTTACTTTTTCCGTCATGGTCCCTCGAATACCCTTTGACCGTTTGACCAAAACTTTGAAAATTCATAACTAATTCATATGAACTTAGAAAAATGAAAATAAGATATCAAAATGTTCAGATAAACATTACCTTTATGTGCATATCATTCGCATTCAGGACAAAAGCAGCCTTTAAACTACCTGAGGTAATTATTATTATCAACATTATTAAAAATAAAAAGGTATAAACAATATTTTTCATGAATAAAAATTACATGCAAATGTAGGTGATGTTTTCTGAACATCCAGATATCTTATTTGCATTTTTTTGAGTTCGTATCATCTTGTTAAGAATGTTCTAATGACTTTGACAATTATTTGGAAACTTCATAACAAGTTGATACGGACTCAGAAAAATGCAAATACGATATCAGGATGTTCAGAAAACATCACCTGCATTTGCATGTAATTTTTATTAATGAAAAAAAATATTGTTTATACCTTTTATTTTTAATAATGCTAATAACATTAATTACCTCAGGTAGTCTAAAGGGTGCTTTTGTCCTGAATGCAAATGATATGCACATAAAGCTAATGTTTATCTGAACATTTTAATATCTTATTTGTATTTTTCTGACTTCATATGAATTAGTTATGAATTTTCAAAGTTTTGGTCAAACGGTCAAAGGGCATTCGAGGGACCTAGACGAAAAAAGTAAGGGAAAAACTAAGCAAGCTCAAAAAGTAAGGGCAAAACCCATGGGTAGGAACCAACTAGGGGTAAAAATGCAATTGTCCCTTACTTTTATGTTGAGTCATCACCCTCTTATTAAAAGCACTAGCTAGAGAGCGCTGTGATGACCCACAAGTATAGGCGATCTATCGTAGTCCTTTCGATAAGTAAGAGTGTCGAACCCAACGAGGAGCAGAAGGAAATGATAAGCGGTTTTCAGCAAGGTATTCTCTGCAAGTACTGAAATAAGTGGTAGCAGATAGTTTGGTGATAAGATAAATTGTAACGAGCAACAAGTAACAAAAGTAAATAAAGTGCAGCAAGGTGGCCCAATCCTTTTTGTAGCAAAGGACAAGCCGGAACAAACTCTTATAATAGGAAAAGCGCTCCCGAGGACACATGGGAATATCGTCAAGCTAGTTTTCATCACGTTCATATGATTCGCGTCCGGTACTTTGATAATTTGATATGTGGGTGGACCGGTGTTTGGGTGCTGTTCTTACATGAAAAAACATCCCACTTATGATTAACCTCTATTGCAAGCATCCGCAACTACAACAAAAGTATTAAGGTAAACCTAACCATAGCATGAAACATATGGATCCAAATCAGCCCCTTACGAAGCAACGCATAAACTAGGGTTTAAGCTTCTGTCACTCTAGCAACCCATCATCTACTTATTACTTCCCAATGCTTTCCTCTAGGCCCAAACAATGGTGAAGTGTTATGTAGTCGACGTTCACATAACACCACTAGAGGCTAGACAACATACATCTTATCAAAATATCAAACGAATACCAAATTCACATGACTACTAATAGCAAGACTTCTCCCTTGTCCTCAGGAACAAACGTAACTACTCACAAAGCATAATCATGTTCATAATCAGAGGGGTAATAATATGCATAAAGGATCTGAACATATGATCTTCCACCAAATAAACCAACTAGCATCAACTACAAGGAGTAATCAACACTACTAGCAACCTACTAGCACCGATCCCGGACTTTGAGACAAGAATTGGATACAAGAGATGAACTAGGGTTTGGAGATGAGATGGTGTTGGTGAATATGTTGATGGAGATTGCCCTCTCCCGATGAGAGGAGCGTTGGTGACAACCATGGTCGTGATTTCCCCCTCCCGGAGGGAAGTTTCCCCGGCAGAACAGCTCTGCCGGATCTCTAGATTGATTCCGCCTTGGTTCCGCCTGTGGCGGCGGAGTCTCGTCCCGAAAGGTTGCTTCTTATTTTTTCCTCATCGAAAGACTTCATATAGCAGAAGATGGACGTCGGAGACCCACCAGGGGCTCACGAGGTAGGGGGCGCGCCCTAGGAGGGGGGGCGCGCCCCCCACCCTCGTGAGCAGGGTGTGGGCCCCCTGGACTTCATCTTTGGCGAGGATTTTTCTTTATTTATTTTAAGATATCCCGTGGCGTATCAGGACTTTTGGAGTTGCGCAGAATAGGTCTCTAATATTTGCTCCTTTTCCAGCCCAGAATTCCAGCTGCCGGCATTCTCCCTCCTTATGTAAACCTTGTAAAATAAGAGAGAATAGCCATAAGTATTGTGACATAAAGTGAAATAACAGCCCATAATGCAATAAATATTGATATAAAAGCATGATGCAAAATGGACGTATCACGCTGCTGTCATTTGCATCCATTACTATTAATTTATATTAGGTATGACTATGACTGGATCTCTTTTACCATGAATTACAATGTCTAGTCAGTCCTTGATCTTTAAAGGTGCTCTGCATTTATGTTTTGCGGTCTTAGAAAGGGCTAGCGAGATACCATCTTGTTATATCATATCATGATTGTTTTGAGAAAGTGTTGTCATCTGAGATTTATTATTATTGCTTGCTAGTTGATTATGCCATTGACATGAGTAAACATGAGACCTAAATGTTATTCTGAATACGGTTGGTTATAATCTTTGCAAAAAACTTGAATGTTGGCTTTACATATTTACGACAACAAGAGCATATAGAGTTTGTAAAAGTTTTTCTTTATCACTTTCAGTTTATCAACTGAATTGCTTGAGGACAAGCAAAGGTTTAAGCTTGGGGGAGTTGATATGTCTCCGTTGTATCTACTTTCCCAAACACTTTTGCCCTTGTTTTGGACTCTAACTTGCATGATTTGAATGGAACTAACCCGGACTGACGTTGTTTTCAGCAGAATTGCCATAGTGTTATTTATGTGTAGAAACAAAAGTTCTCGGAATGACCTAAAACTCCACGGAACTTATTTTTGGAAAATATTAAAAATACAGGAAGAAGAATCCACGTCAGGGGGGCCTCCACCTGTCCACGAGGGTGGGGGTGTGCCTACCCCCCTGGGCGCGCCCCCTTGCCTCGTGGGCCCCTGTTGACCTCAACTCCAACTCCATATATTCGTGTTCGGGGATAAAAAATCAGAGAGAAGGATTCATCGCGTTTTACGATACGGAGCCGCCGCCAAGACCTAAAACCTCTCGGGAGGGCTGATCTGGAGTCCGTTCGGGGCTTCGGAGAGGGGAATACATCGCCATCGTCATCATCAACCATCCTCCATCACCAATTTCATGATGCTCACCGCCGTGCGTGAGCAATTTCATCATAGGCTTGCTGGACGGTGATGGGTTGGATGAGATTTATCATGTAATCGAGTTAGTTTTGGTAGGGTTTGATCCCTAGTATCCACTATGTTCTGAGATTGATGTTGCTATGACTTTGCTATGCTTAATGCTTGTCACTAGGGCCCGAGTGCCATGATTTCATATCTGAACCTATTATGTTTTCATGAATATATGTGAGTTCTTGATCCTATCTTGCAAGTCTGTAGTCACCTACTATGTGTTATGATCCGGCAACCCCGAAGTGACAATAATCGGGACCACTACCGGTGATGACCGTAGTTTGAGGAGTTCATGTATTCACTATGTGTTAATGCTTTGGTCCGGTACTCTATTAAAAGGAGGCCTTAATATCCCTTAGTTTCCATTAGGACCCCGCTGCCACGGGAGGGTAGGACAAAAGATGTCATGCAAGTTCTTTTCCATAAGCATGTATGACTATATTTGGAATACATGCCTACATTACATTGATGAATTGGAGCTAGTTCTGTGTCACCCTATATTATGACTGTTACATGATGAACCGCATCCGACATAATTTTCCATCACCGATCCAATGCCTACGAGCTTTTCACATATTGTTCTTCGCTTATTTACTTTTTCGTTGCTACTGTTACAATCACTATAAAACCCAAAAATATTACTTTTGCTACCGTTACCGTTACTTCCATATTAATTTGCTACTAAATACTTTGTTGGAGATATTAAGTTATCCAGGTGTGGTTGAATTGACAACTCAACTGTGAATACTTGAGAATATTCTTTGGCTCCCCTTGTGTCGAATCAATAAATTTGGGTTGAATACTCTACCCTTGAAAATTGTTGCGATCCCCTATACTTGTGGGTTATCATATTCCAACTTCTCTATGGTTCATACCCTCTGATACTACTCATAGATTCATCAAAATAAGCAAACAACACAATGAAAACAGAATCTGTCGAAAACAGAACAGTCTGTAGTAATTTGTATCAAACGCAAACTTCTGGAACTCGGAAAAATCTGCCAAAATAGGACGACCTAGATAATTTGTTTATTTATCTTCTCCAATTGGAATCAGTATTTATCACGTTCTGGTGATTTTTAACAATTGTTTTCGTGACCAGAAAGTTTCTGGAATTTTCAGCAAGATCAAATAACTATCATCCAAGAAGATCCTATAGGTTTAACTTGGCACAAACACTAATTAAAACATAAAACCACATCTAACCAGAGGCTAGATGAATTATTTGTTACTAAACAGGAGCAAAAAGCAAAGGACAAAAATAAAATTGGGTTGCCTCCCAACAAGCGCTAATATTTAACGCCCCTAGCTAGGCATGATGATTTCCATGATGCTCACATAAAAGATAAGAATTGAAACATAAAGAGAGCATCATGAAGAATATGACTAACACATTTAAGTCTAACCCACTTCCTATGCATAGGGATTTTGTGAGCAAACAACTTATGGGAGCAATAATCAACTAGCATAGGAAGGCAAAACAAGCATAACTTTAAAATTTTAAGCACATAGAGAGGAAACTTGATATTATTGCAGTTCCTACAAGTATATATTCCTCCCTCATAATAATTTTCAGTAGCATCATAAATGAATTCAACAATATAACCGTCACATAAAGCATTATTTTCATGATGCACAAGTATAGAAATTTTACTACTCTCCACATAAGCAAATTTATTCTCATCAATAGTAGTGGGAGCAAACTCAACAAAATAACTATCATGTGAAGCATAATCCAATTGAAAATTAAAATCATGATGACAAGTTTCATGGTTATCTTTATTCTTTATAGCATATGTGTCATCACAATAATCATCATAAATAGAAGGCATGCTTTCATCATAATAAATTTTCTCATCAAAACTTGGGGGACTAAACATATCATCTTCATCAAACATAGCATCCCCAAGCTTGTGGCTTTGCATATCATTAGATCATGGATATTCAAAGAATTTGTACTAACAACATTGCAATCATGGTCATCATTAACATATTTTATGCAAAGCATTCTATGTAATTCTTCTTCTAGTACTTGAGCACAATTTTCCTTCCCATCATTTTCACGAAAGACATTAAAAAGATGAGGCATATGAGGCATCCTCAATTCCATATTTTTTTGTAGTTTTCTTTTATAGACTAAACTAGTGATAAAACAATAAACTAAAAGATTTGATTGCAAGATCTAAAGATATACCTTCAAGCACTCACCTCCCCGGCAACAGCGCCAGAAAAGAGCTTGATGTCTACTACGCAACTTTCTTCTTGTAGACGTTGTTGGGCCTCCAAGTGCAGAGGTTTGTAGGACAATAGCAAATTTCCCTTAAGTGGATGACATAAGGTTTATCAATCTGTGGGAGGCGTAGGTTGAAGATGGTCTCTCTCGAACAACCCTGCAACCAAATAACAAAGAGTCTCTTGTGTCCCCAACACACCCAATACAATGGTAAATTGTATAGGTGCACTAGTGCGGCGAAGAGATAGTGATACAAGTGCAATATGGATGGTAGATATAGGTTTTTCTAATCTAAAAATATTAAAACAGTGCCGGGGGGTGAACTACTCCCTCCTCGTCATGGAGAGTGCCGGATGATGAAGATGGCCACCGGTGAGGGTTCCCCCTCCGGCGGGGGGCCGGAATAGCGTCCCGATTGGTTTTTGGTGGCTATAGAGGCTTGCGGCGGCGGAACTCTCGATCTATTCTGTTCTTCGATGTTTTTAGGGTATATGGACATATATAGGCGAAACAAGTCAGTGAGGGGAGCCACGAGGGCAGGCGTGCCTCCCTGCCTCGTGGCCACCTTGTTGCTTCCCTGACGTGCACCCCAAGTCTCCTGGATTGCTTCCATTCCAAAAATAACTCTCCCGAAGGTTTCATTCCGTTTGGACTCCGTCTGATATTCCTTTTCTTCGAAACACTGAAACAAGGGGAAAATAGAAACTGGAACTGGGCACTGGGTTAATAGGTTAGTCCCAAAAATAATATGAAAGTGTTTAGTAAAGCCCATAAATATCCAAAATAGATAATATAATAGCATGTAACAATAAAAATAATAGATACATTGGAGACGTATCAGCGATGAACGTAGCAGTGGACCTCCGGTGATCCGAGGCGGACGGAGGTTGAAGAAGACGGCGTGACGGCGCTCCAGCGCCTCCGAGCTCTTGCGGATGGCACCAGGGGGCGTAGCGGATGACGGCGAGGAGCTACGTCATGGCTAAGACACGCGTGGTGGCCGGTGGCCACGTCGGAGCAAGGTGGACGGCAAGGGACGCGTCGGGAGGTGGGGGATCTGGAGGAGGGGAAAGGATCTCCACGAGAGGGGCGAGGTGAGTGGAGGCAGAGATCAAGGAGGCGGTGAGTCAAGTGGGGAGGGGAGAGGGGAGCCCGAGGCGTCGGGGTCTTATCCCCTCAACGTCGGCGAGCTGGTGCGGAGGGGCGCGCTCGGCCATGCCCCCGGTCGGTTGTACAGGGAAGGCGACCGAGGAGACAGGCTGGCTCGGGAGAGGTTAGGTGGGCCGGCTGCTGGGGTGGGCTAAAGCACGGTGTGGCAAAGGGGTGGGGGTGGATTCTCTCTTTTCCCTTTTCCTTGATCTTGCTCTTTTCTTTTTACAGAAAAAAGCTATACAATATTTGAGCTGCCAAAAGGAGTTCTGTAAAATGTGGGACTTGGCCAAATAAATACATTACAATATTTGGCACCTGCCACAAAAAGTTTGGGAGGAGTTTGAATTGATTTGGATTTTTCACAAATCGAAAAGCATTTAAAAAATGCTGATTGGAACTGCTTTAATTCCCAGGGGAAATTAGCTATCTCTAATGATGTTGTATTACTCATGACATTTAGCTAGTGATTATTTGCAACCTAGCGGACATTTTTGTTTTAATGTTTGGAGAAATAATTTATTTGACTTTATTTTAAAATTGAATTTGAATTGGTTTTGAATCAAAGTGAGATTAGCAACAGTAATAGTGATGACTTGGCATCATTAGTAGGGGATTACTATAGCTTGATTATCAGGGCATTACAAATCTCCTCCACTATAAGAAATCTCGTGCCGAGATTTAAGAGGTGGAGTAAGGGGGAAGCTATAAGGACGGATGCCTGAAAGGATCGGCATCCGGTAATTATCTCAAGGAAGGAGATTTCAGAAGAACCAAGAAACAAATCGAGAGTGCTATAAGGAGGTCCAACAAGTTTCAACCAGGTAGGCATCAAGTTGATCCCTATAACAGGTGAAGAAGGGGTGCAAAGCAATGAGGCATAATGTTGCCTCTAATACCGGAATGAATCATGGTGAGGAAGTTTGCTTGTGATTTACATACGAAGCCAAGTGCAAAGAATATTTCGGAATCAAGGTTGTACAGGAGAGCCAGGTTTCAATCCTGTGGAAATGTGGGTTATGGACCCACTTTGTGTGTTCAGAGTAGGAAAAGTGGCGACATCTTGCACGGATATGATAGCAAGGCATGTCATAGGATATCCTGTCAGTTATGTTGGCATCAACGTTGGTACCAAGGGCGAGGGACGAAGAGAACCATTTTCCTGCTTGTTGGAACGAGGCGGACCATTAGGCAAAGTTCTCGTCCATCAGTGGTTACCAGAATGTCAACAACAATAGTAACAGGGTTTTACTGTAAGAGTTGTACACCAAGATGTTTATTTAAGCAGAAGAATATTACTGCTTGGATCATATAGATCACAAGAAAGGTTTAAACAAAACAAGGGAAAGGAAAATGTGATTATTAATTTAATCAGAACAATGGAAAGGAAAATGTGTTTAAACACAAATATCAGGAGTATATAAATCCCAAGGACGAGCAGAGGATGAAATCCATGACAAGGTAGTAGATTACCTTTTAGGTAAAGGGGAGAGGAAATTCATCACGTTACCCATACAACAGTGTTTGGATAAGTGATCAAGAAACATTTAGCATTGCGCCTCCAAGTGTTTTTAAAGAGGTTCGGAGTACCACAATCATGCTTTGGGATAGCATTGTCATGGTCATCGGGTAAAGGTCGGACCTTGGAAACACAAGGATCCATCGGAATTTTTAGAACATATCATGCTATTTTATTAGGGAAAATATGAGGAGGTGGCCTATGGGTTCAGTAGCAATCCATCGACATGTCAAAAAGGATGTATTCCCAAAATTAATATGAACAAGTTTGTGTTGGGGGGAGACAAGAATGTTGTCGATGCTGACACAAGTCGTTGAGAGGCAAGGATGGTATTTCTAGCGATGAATTCAATTGACATCTCTGAAGAAGCCAAAGTGTTGATGGTGATCACGACAAATTTTGTCGAGAGACTCTATGAAGATGCCATTGAGCTGAAAAGGAAGGATGAAGGGAAAGGCTATGAGAACCACGGATTCGACACAAGCTCGAAGTCAAGCTTGTTGTTCGAGGTGAAAAGATAAGATGAGGAAGATTGACGTAAGCTTAGCTCATCGTCGGAAGTTGCTCCGGGCATAAGGACCAGGTAGCACAATTAAAAGTTGACATGATAAAAATATAGCCTATCGGGCCAGGAATGATGTGATGGGGTATAAAACTTCCCAGTATCAAGTACTAGGTGTAATGGTGGAAGGTAAATCGGAGTAGAGGTTGGACGGGGGAAATGATTTGCAGAGGATAAGTATTTTAACTTATCCAGTAAATGGAATCAAGGAGGAAATATGGTCGGAACCACGATTGCAAAGGATCAATTCATACATACAAGATGAGTTGTACCAAAGAAATAATTATTTTTACGAGCAGCTTCCATGATAAGTTCTACATCGGGTCCATGGGCATGAACACCAAGGTTCAGGGTCGAATCCCACTTCTTCAATGCATAACCTTTCATTCACTCCTCGTTTTCGAAGAAATTGTAGTGCAGAAGATTATCTGGCGAAGTACCAGAAGAGTAAGACTCGTGAGAACTCTCGGGTTCAAACGGATTATGGAAGGTATAAGTTCAACCCATCGAGGCATTTTTACGAATATATACAACCATCAACAAAGCAAAATATACGAGTTCGAAAGCAGAGTATCAAAGTCAAAGCAGATGATACAATTTACCGAAGGTAGTAAGTGTGAGGGAAAAACTCACAAGATTTTCGATGTGAAGGACACTGTCGGATAACAACCCAGCAATGGATCTGGCGATTCACGACAGAGTTGATGTGAGTATTGGTAATCAATCAGATGAAGAGGGGGATGCAAAGGCACCGTCTTATAGAAAAGTCTGAATGATTCAATGCTTGGGTACAAAGGAATTATGATTTAAAGACGAAGGATCAGAAGGAGAGGCTCTGATCAAAAGATGAGTAAGTTGAATAGACTTAAAGGTGCACCCGATCAAATCTGGATTGGGCAAGAACCAGCTCATATCTGGAAGGATGTTTGAGCCAGAAAGAAAATTTCCAACGATTAATTGATGATTGCGAGTATTCACACACACGCTAAATCCATAGGAACAGAATGACAATCACATCGAATTTTAAAGAATATTGCTAGACATATGGAATTAATCCTAATGCAAGCAGGCAAGGCGAATCAAGAGCAATAGGCTGCAGAGGATTTTGAAAGATCAGATAGCATTTTCAGGTATTTTGGAAAGCATGTGAATAACTAGGGACGAACGAACCCCGGTTAAGTGAGTTATTCACAGTGCGAAAAGAAGCTGCAAAGCAGAAGGCACAAGGATTCTCGAAACAACGAAGAGTACTAGGGGTATCTTGTAATAACAAGAGCAACTCGGGATGAAGGTACAAGCAGCAAGGATGTTATTCACGGGGATTATCGGTGGTCGGGAACTGCAAGGCAGTTGGCACAGTGTCTCGAGAAGCATCAAGGAGTATCTGCAGAATCTTTTGGCGAAGCAAGTGATCATTGATAATGTTGGGGCTCTCCAGGAGGAAGTGGGCACGCTAGCCTAATGTCAGAGTTAGTAAAAAGTTTAACCTGAATAGACGAGAGATCAGAGTCTGAGATTATAGACGAGGAATAAAAGATCCTAATACCACCCAATTGGCGATGTGGGCCCGTAAGCCACACAGCCAAGTTAGTAAAATAGTTTTGGACGACTAGACTCAACTTCAGCCAAGGAGTTGGAAAGGGGGCTACCTACAGGTAGTCGGCTCTGATACCAACTTGTGACGCCCTCGATTCAATCGTACACTAATCATACATGCAAATGTGTACGATCAAGATCAAGGACTCACGGGAAGATATCACAACACAACTCTAGACACAAATTAAAATAATACAAGCTTTATATTACAAGCCAGGGGCCTCGAGGGCTCGAATACATAAGCTTGAATACACAAGAGTCGGCGGAAGCAACAATATTTGTGTACGGACATGAGTTAGACAAGTTTGCCTTAAGAAGGCTAGCACAAAAGCAACATCGATCAAAAAGGCAAGGCCTCCTGCCTGGGAGACTCCTAACTACTCCTAGTCATCGGCGGCCTCCACGTAGTTGTAGGCACCCTCAGTGTAGTAGCAGTCGGCATCGAAGGTGGCGTCTGGATCCTGGGCTGCACCATCTGGTTGCGACATCCAAGAAGAATGGAAAAGGGGGGAAGGGGGAGCAAAGCAACCGTGAGTACTCATCCAAAGTACTCGCAAGCAAGGATCTACACTACATATGCATCGGTGTCAATGAAAAGGGATGTATCTGTGGACTGGACTGCAGAATGCTAGAAGAGATGGGGAAAGCCTAGCCTATCGAATACTAGCATCTTCAAGCAGCTCCAAGCATCTTGCAGCACCAGAAGAGATAAGAGTAGCATAAAATAAAGTAGTAGTAGTGTCATCAACCTCGGCCAGTGATCCTTTCTCGACTCCCTGCGAGAAAGCAATCCCAGAGCCATACTATCCATTTCTAGTTGTATCGATCGGGATACAACTCCAAGTGTCCGTTACCGTAGGACAGGCTATCGATAGATGTTTTCTTCCCTGCAGGGGTCACCAACTTACCCACCATGCTCGATTAACTCCGGCCGGACACACTTTCCTGGGTCATGCCCGGCCTCGGCCAAACAATACGCCGCAACCCGACCTAGGCTTAATAGAGAGGTCAGCATGCCGGACTAAACATATGCCCCCGGGGGTCATGGGACATCGCCCCAGGAACTCCTGCACGTTGCGTACGCGGCCGGTGAGCAGACCTAGCTACCTCCTTCAAAAAGGCAGGTGCTTACCAGTCCAACCCGGCGCGCGCCGCTCAGTCGCTGACGTCTATTAAGCTTCGGCTGATGCATACGACGCAGAACGCCCATACTATGCGCACGTGATGGTTAGTGCTATCAGGCCAGAGGCCCCTCGGATCAAATATCCAAATCGTAGTGGATTAGGAACGCGCGGTAACAAGCAGAGACGCACGAAAGGTGTGACCCTGTTGCCCCATCTCGAGGACTTGCGGCAAGGGCTAGGAATGCCCGACCACGCCTCGTAATTATCTCGCGGGCACCCTCCAGGTCAACCTGACTCCTCATCACTCGCAAATATGCTCGCGCGGGTACCCCTCAGGGCCGACCCGTATTTAGTAACCGGGTTCAGTGGAAATTCACAGTAACCATAGTAACCGTGTGTCTAACACCAAGGGGAAAACCTGAGGAATCACCCTTGACGGATTCCACTTGATGTAATCATCAAGGTGAATGTAAGAGGATCCATCCTCGAGGTTCACACTTGAAGGGTTGCACGACAGAGTCGTATCGGAAGTGGTTAAGGCGGAATCACCCTCGATGACCACGACTGAATAGCTACACTAGAGGGTTAACATCAGAAATGCTGATGAGGTCTCACCCTCGGCACTCGATAGTAACCCAGTAGTGTTGAGCAACTAAGGGGAAAGTGATGTGCGGCGTCGGGGCCTGGTCTTCGATCCCGTTGATCGGGTCTTCGATGATGAAGCAAGGGCAACAAGGACAAGGTGGGGGGTCACTGATGGATCACTAACCAACCTATACTAAGCAGATTAGGATAAGCAGGTAGGTAACAATAAGCAGGTTACAAAAGCAGGCTATGCATCAAAATAGGAGCAATCAGTTACAGTAGCAAAATCTAATGCAAGCATGAGAGATTGGAATGGGCGATATCGGGATGATCAAATGGGGGGCTTGCTTGGACGCTATTCTGAAAAGGAAGAAGTGTCGTCGTCGACGTAGTCGATCACAGGGGCGGCATCGGTCTCGGGGTCTACCGGAGAGAAGAGGGGGAAGAAACAATAAATATAAAGCAAACATAGCATCACAAAGCATAACATGGCAATATGTTGTGTCGGGTGTGATCTAACGTATGGCTACACGATATAGGTGAAGGGGGAAAATCAACCGGGAATGTTTTCCCGGTTCCGGACCTGTGTCAGATAGATGACCGGAGGGGGAATGTTCCATGTTAAGATAGTTAAAGGCATCTGGCAAGTAAACGGACCGCGTAATTGGATTCGTTGGATTTTTCTGAGCAACTTTCATATATAAAACTTTTTCATCCGAGCTACGGTTTATTTTCTATTAATTTTCAAAGTTTAACATTTTCTGAAAATTCTATTAACTCGAAATTAAATAGAAAAAATGCTATGTGCACCCAGAATTGTACCCAGCCAGCACACACAAGGGCTGACTGGTGGGCCCTGTTGACAGGGTCAACAGACTAGTCATCCAGAGGCTGACTGGTGGGCCCTGGTGCTGAGTCAGCATGCTGACTCAGCGGATCTTATCCATTTGAACAGTAAAAACACGGGCCCTACCTGTCAGTTGTTTATTTAATCGAAATTTTTTATTAGCAAAAATTAAACATGTAGGGCTCGGCTGTCATTGGGGATTAATGGCTGGGTTAGTGCTAATTAAGCCGGCCACGTTAGCGCCTAGCCGGCGACTAACACCGGCGCTAATCCAGCGCGGCGGAGGAGCTCCGGCCGGTCAATTCAGGCAGCAGCTGGACGCGCAGCGGGGTCCGCTGGGCAGCGGCCTTTACGGTGCGCCCAACGGTTGGGAGAGCCGACGCCGGGGTGGACTACAGGGGGGCGGCGGGATGCTGCAGCCGCAGCACGAAGCAGCGGGAGGTGGCGGTGGCAGCGAGCGGGGATGGGGCCCTGACGCGGCGCGGGCGGCTGCCTCGCGCGGGTGTGCGCGCGCGCTGAAGGGGGGCATGGGAGCAGAGCGGCGGCAGGCCAGACGGAGTCGAGCGGGGGGAAGCAGGGGCAGGCGAGTCGCGGGCGGAGCGCGACGAGGAGAAGGCGCGGCGCGAGCAACGGCAGGGCGTGCGCGGGGGTGTTCGGGTCGCGGACGGGGCGCAGTAACTAGCGACGGCGGGGAGCATACGGGGCGTTGTGGCGTGAGGCACGGGTGCGCATCGCAGCTAACGGCCGGAGCTTGGGCGACGGCAAACGGGGTCGAGAAGAGGGGAAGAAAGGGGGGAACGGGCGGAGGCTCGCCGCGCGGCTAAGAAAATCCCTTGACGGCTTTGTAGCGCAGGGGAGGCGACGAACGGAGCGGTGGAGCTCCGGTGATCCGAGGTGGACGGAGGTTGAAGAAGTGTAGGATCGGAAGTATGTCTAGAAGGGGGGTGATTAGACTACTTGACCAAATGAAAACTTAACCTTTTCCCAATTTTAGTTCTTGGCAGATTTTAGCAACTTTAGGACAAGTCAAGCAATCATCACACAATTCAAGCAAGCATGCAAAGAGTATATAAGCAGCGAAAAGTAAAGCATGCAACTTGCAACAATGTAAAGGGAAGGGTTTAGAGAATTCAAACGCAATTGGAGACAAAGATGTTTTTCCCGTGGTTCGGATAGGTGGTGCTATCCTACATCCACGTTGATGGAGACTTCAACCCACGAAGGGTAACGGTTGCGTGAGTCCATGGAGGGCTCCACCCACGAAGGGTCCACGAAGAAGCAACCTTGTCTATCCCACCATGGCCATCGCCCACGAAGGACTTGCCTCACTAGCGGTAGATCTTCACGAAGTAGGCGATCTCCTTGCGCTTACAAACTCCTTGGTTCAACTCCACAATCTTGTCGGAGGCTCCCAAGTGACACCTAGCCAATCTAGGAGACACCACTCTCCAAGAAGTAACAAATGGTGTGTTGATGATGAACTCCTTGCTCTTGTGCTTCAAATGATAGTCTCCCCAACACTCAACTCTCTCTCACAGGATTTGGATTTGGTGGAAAGAAGATTTGAGTGGAAAGCAACTTGGGGAAGGCTAGAGGATTCATATGGTAGGAATGGAATATCTTGGCCTCAACACAAGGGTAGGTGGTTCTCTCTCAGAACATATGAGTTGGAGGTGTAGATGTGTTCTGATGGCTCTCTCTACGAATGAAGAGGAGGTGGAGGGGTATATATAGCCTCCACACAAAATCCAACCATTACACACAATTTACCAATCTCGGTGGGACCGAATCAACAAACTCGGTCGGACCGAAATAGTAAACCTAGTGACCGTTAGAAATTTTCGGTGGGACTGACATGCAACTCGGTAGGACCGATATGGTTAGGGTTAGGGCATAACGTAATCTTGGTGAGACCGATTACACAAACTCAGTGAGACCGATTTGGTAATTAGCTAACCAGAGAGTTGGTCAGGTAAACTCGGTGGGACCGATTTGCTCTTTCGGTGAGACCGAAAAGTTACAAAAGGGAAACATAGAGTTTACATTGCAATCTCGGTGGGATCGATCCGCTCTTTCGGTGAGACCGAAAAGTTACGAAAAGGAAACAGAGAAATTGCAATCCCATCTCGGTGAGACCGAGATCCCTATCGGTAGAACCGATTTGCTAGGGTTTGGCAGTGGCTTATGACATGTGAAACTCGGTGGCGCCGGATGGAAAGAATCGGTAGGACCGAGTTTGGCTTGGAGTTTAGGTCATTTGTGGATATGGGAAAGTAGCTGAGGATTTTGTAGCATATCATTAAGCACATGAAGCAAAAGGCTCATTAAGCAACACCTCATCCCTCCTTGATAGTATTGGCTTTTCCTATGGACTCAATGTGATCTTGGATCACTAAAATGTAAAATGAAGAGTCTTGAGCTTTTGAGCTTGAGCCAATCCTTTGTCCTTAGCATTTTGAGGGTTCCACTTTCACCATCCATGCCATGACAATCAATGAGCTTTCCTGAAATAATTGTCTTGAAATAGCATTAGCTCAATGAGCTATATGTTGTTATGAATTACCAAAACCACCTAGGGATAGTTGCACTTTCAATCTCCCCCTTTTTGGTAATTGATGACAACATATAGATCAAAGCTTTGACAAATGATAATAAGAATGAACTATATCGTCGCTTTGAGAAGTATGTGATAAGTAAGATCTCCCCCTAAATTTGTGCATGTTTAAAATTTGCTTTGGACTGCAAATGCACAAAGAGTTAGAATTATGGGTTACTCTTCCATGTCACATACATCTTGGTGGAGCGCTCAAAATGATAATAATGAAATACATGCACTCATCACCAAGGAAAAGTGAATGACCACATAAGATAGATAAAATATATCAAGCATGCATAAGTGTAGCTTATGATCAAACACATGATCATCAATGTCTCACAAGCATATCAAAGTATCTCGACCAAAAGCAAACAATGTTTGAAAAACCACCAAATAAAGCAAGAGAGAAAAAACAACACTCTCTCTCTCGAAGCCTATGATCTATACATTTTTCTCCCCCTTTGGCAACAAGTTACCAAAAAGTTCCTAGAAAATGCATAGTGCTAGATCGACACTCAGGCTTGATCTTCTGGTGGTGGTGGAGTCTGGATCACTCCAATGACGAAGGCCTCCGTAGACGTGGTTGGAGTTGGAGCTGGAGTAGATGCTAGAGCTCGTTGGGCTGGTGCTGTGGCTGGAGCTGAGGCGGTGGCTCTTGTGTCAGGAACTGGCACTGCAGACGACCTCGGACCTCGTGGCACTCTGGCAAATGCATCAGTGGTAGTTTTCCCTTTCCTCTCCTGCATGTCATCTTGAAGTTGCTCCACTGCTGTTTGAATCTCTGTCACCTTGACATCCAAGTCATAGAACTTTTGTTCTACGATTCTCTCTAAGCTCTCCTTGTTCTGAGTGAGGGTGGCCAGACCTTTCTCAATCCTTAGGGTGGATGCAATCAGGTAACTAAGCTGCTCTTGCTTGTTTTTCAAGAAATACTCAGATGCCTCCTCTTGAGTTGGCATCTTGGCGGCTTTCTCCTTCCTTGCCTTCTCCTTCTTAGCTTGTGCTTGGGCTGATGATGGTTCATTTTCATTCATCACAACTTGGTTGTCCTCGAAATCTGGATGAATAGGCAAATGTTCCTTGTCCAACAAGTATGTGTCTGTGCCCATTCTTGAGTTAATCAACATCTGGATCTGAGGGGCATAACCACAGCTCCTCTTCTGATCTGCTGCAGTCCTCTTGATAGTCTCTACTATGAGGCTCATGACCTTAAATTTCTGAGGCACATCAAATATATGTAGCAGGTTAATGGCATGACCTCTGGTCATCCTGTGATCTCCAGACTTGGGCAAAAGTGTGTGCCTAAGGATCCAGTTGATCGTAGGCAGTCCTGACAGGAAATGCTTTATAGACCCAAACTGGTGAGTGTCAAGATCATCTGCTGGAATCTCCTTGTACATATTTGCCATAGTGTTATGATCCATCTTTTTCTTGGCATAGACATCCAAGTCATCTTCATTTTCCTCTGGGGCATTGATCAACTTTGCCCATTCCTCAACAGTTGATTGATACCTTGTACCTTCATACATCCATGTGATCCTTCCATCTGGATAGAAGTGTGCTGTGGAGTAGAATTGCATGATCAGCTCCTCACTCCACTTTGTGAGATTCTGCCCAACAAAGTCAGCTACTCCACATGCCTTGAAGTTGTGTTGCACTCCAGGGTAGTGCTCTTCATTGTCCTTGATGTATTCCCAGTCGACCCATCTCATATCACACACAATGGGCTTCTTGTCAAACAAGACTGTCTCATAGAAGTCCTGTTGTTCCTTAGTGTGGAACCTGTAGTCAACAGCAGTCCTCCTCCTGGTAGCATATGGATCCTCTGCTCTCCACTTTCTTAGCCCAGAGTCTCTTCTGATCTTCATATCCTCAGCCACAGGATGAGCATCATTGTGGTCTGGGATCTTGGGCTTTAACTTTCTCAGCACTTGGCCTTCCTCTTCTTCTGCAGTGTCAGGCACTAGGGCCTTGTTCTTCTCAGCAGCTGGGATGCTCCTTGTATTTCTATTTGGTTTTGGATTTGGAGCTGGCTTGGCCTTGGATGCAGCCTTGGGGGCTTCCTTGGGCTTAGATGCAGTAGCCCCTGATCTTATAGCATCACCCATCAGCTTGGGTGCCTTAGGTGCTGGTGCAGCAACCTCTCCTTCTTCCTCTTCTTCATCAGAAGAATGCTGTTGAAATTCAGCCATGGGATCAACTTTCTTGCACCATCTGCCTCTTTTCCTTTCCTTCTTCCCTTCAGCAGCAACTGGCTCTTTGGGTGCAGGCTTCTCAGAAATCTTTGTTGAGGCTCTTGGAAGTTGCTTCCTCCTGTGCCACATAGTCCTCATCCTCTGATTCTGAGATTCTCTTTTTCCTTTGTCTTGTGGCAGCTTTTGGCAGGTTGCTGGGGGTGCTCCTGCTGCCTTCATCTGAAGAGCTGGAGGGACTAGTGCCCTCACTCATCTGCACTGGCTGTTCTGATATGTTCTGGCTATCACTCTGGTCTGACATGATGAACAAGCTGACTGCTGACCCTGTGAATAGTTTATAGATGAGGTAGAGTGGATGAGCATCACAAAATGCAGAGATTTTTGCAAAAGAATGATTCAAAAACTTAGTTTTAGTTTCCCACAGAAAGCATTTCGGATCTACCGATTTTTGAACTCGGTGATACCAAAGCAGTTTTTGGAACCTAAACTAGTGAACTCGGTCAGACCGAGTCACAGTTCGGTGGCACCGAGACTGCTAGGGTTTCACAAAGTTCCAAAATCGGTCACACCGATTAGCAATACTCGGTCGGACCGAGTCTTACTTGTGCAATGGCATAAGCCAAATCGGTGGGACCGAGTTTTTCAACTCGGTGGGTCCGAGATGGTTTTGGCGGAAACCTAACCCTAAAATTTTCGAATCAAACCTATTCTACAAGCTCATTGACTAGATATGAGTTTATCAAACGTGGCTAGAATCAATATGATCACAATGTGCTAGGAATCGGATTGGGGAATAGCACAAAGATCAAGTCCATACCCTAGTTCGGCGAAGACTCGCTACGGCGGCAACGGCGGGGTTGATTCCCGTTGACGGCGACGGAGACCAGCGAATGGAGGCGGCTGGCGGCGAGGAGACGATACGGAGACCACGTTGGCAGAGCGAGCTATCGCGCGGGCGAAGGGGTTCGGAGAAATTTCCAAATTTTGCCCGTGTCTATATATAGCCCGACCCTGTCAGTGTGACCGAGTGGAACAACTCGGTGGCACCGAGATGCAAAAGTGTGTACAGTTATTGCAACTCGGTGTGACCGAATGGTTCAAATCGGTTGCACCGAGATCGAAAACATAGATCAACTTAATGATCTCGATAAGACCAAAAGTGGGGTATCGGTCAGACCGAGAATCACAAAGAGGTTTTGGAAGTTTAAGTCTATGACGAATCGGGGACTCTGAGTGCTCCTCGCACAGAGTGGTTCGAATCTGACTTGATCAATTTTGTGATGTAGCATGAATAGAGTTTGAGACGAGAAAAGCATAGATAGCTAGAGAAGGTTCTTAGGCATTCTTGTCCATCCACTTGGCAAAAGAAAAATAAAGCCAAACAATCAAAACAACAAGTGGATGTCCTCGAATGAGTAAAATATGCAACCAACATCCTCACACAATAAAATGGCAATTGAAATATGTGACAAAGCATGCACAACCAATTCTAGCATCTATCAAGCAATTGGCGATGACTAGGTCATCTATATATGAGTATATTGACATAGGAGTCAAATGAAAACATTTGATCATAGGTCATACTCATCGTTTAAGCTCAAGTGGGGTTACCACTTTTACATAAAGCATTGTTGTGTTCACATCATTAGAGTTGCTTTAACTCAAGTCTTAGAGTAAAGCTCCCCCTAGATGTGATATCCCCCCTAAGAGGGATGAACTAACCTTGGGTTTTGTCGATGATGACTTCATGTAGATGTTGAAGATGTGGATGCTCAATTTAGATCACTTGGAGCTATCCTTTTGAGTGAATTGCACTTTCAATACCTACATGGGTTAGTCCCACAAGGAACAAACAAGGATATCCATAGACATAGAGTGATGCACACACACGATGATGTCTATGAAAGCTTTTAGGTTACCTTGTCCCTTGTCTTACCAACAAGAGGGTTTGTGACTCCTTGAACTAGTGCAAGATGTGGAAGTTGATTGCACTTGTTCTTGCCAAAATGATAAGAGTGAAGTATGTTGGCGGAGTCACCCTCAAGAACTCTCTAGTTCTTCTTCTTTTGGATCCACACCAACTTGATGGGAATCCTTGGAGTTGTAGTCATCCTTGATGAAGTGGAACTTGAAGTAGTCTTGGGAATCCACTTGACTAAGGTCTTAGGAGCTTCTTCAAATGCATCAATTTCCTCTTGAAGCTTGTCCTTGCCTTTTTGCTTGTAGTCTTGTGGTGGAAGATCATCTTGAGTTTGTGTCCCCTTGTAAGAAGTAGGATCATACTTCTCTTGTTGAGGAACAAACTTTGTCTTGGGGTATTGATCTTCTTCCCACTCAACTCCATTGGCATTGAACTTTCGTTCAAAACCAACACCTTGATTCTTCCGGTGCCTTCCTTGCTTGCGTACAATCTCCTCGAATTGCTTACTTCCGGCAAGGCTTTTGTACACTCCTTTCTCTATGATTCCCTTCAATAAGCTATTTTCTTGCTCAAGTGTAACTTGGCTAAGATAATCATTAGTGGAATCAAGAGAACTACTAGAAGCAACAATATTGGATTTAACATGATCACTGTTACTACTAGAGGAAGAATCTTTCTTGTTCTTGTTATTAGACTTGACTTGAGGCATGTAAGTGGATAAGAGTAAACGCTTGGCAATGTAAGAAGAACTTTTCTTGCAGAGATCATCATTGATTGCCTTTAAAAACTCATGCTCTTGCTCAAGATTGAGCTTTTCAAAGCGTAACTTCTCATGAGCTCTTGTTCTCGATGATCTTCGAAGATAGTTTCATGAGCTAACTTAAGAGTGTTTAGTTCTTTAGTTAGAGCTTCAATTTTCTCCTTGTCATTGTCATTTGTTTTATCTTGATTAGCATGATTAATTGACGTTTCATCATAGTATTCATCACTAGAGTTGTCAACAAGTAAATCATCATCACCTAACAAGTCATCTTCATCACTATTGAAATCAACATACTCAGGATGAGTTACCTTAGGACCTTTGGCCATGAAGCATCTTCCAATTCCTTCATTTGGTGAGTCAAATATGTCGTAGGAGTTGGTTGACAAAAGTGCTAGACCGGCAACACCTTCATCTTGAGTATATTCGGAATCGGAGTGATAACTTCTCTCGGAGTGGTTGTCGGAGTCGGAGCCGGATACCCATTCACCAACATGAGCTTGATGTCTTTGTTTTGTGTAGCTCCTTGATGATTTTTCCTTTCTTTCCGAATCCTTGCTCCTCCGTGAGTATCTTCGTTCATAACGATCATCTCTACTTCTTCTCTCTCTTGATGGTGATTCTTCTCTTTTGCCTCATCTTTTTGGAGAATCTTCTCTTCTTTTGTAGGGAGCCGTACACTCATTGGAATAGTGTCCGGGTCTTACACAATTGTAGCAGTTTCGCTCTCGACTAGAAGATCTTTTGTCATTGTAGGACCTTGACTTGGAGCTTCGATCTTTGCTTCTACTCTTGTAGAACTTGTTGAAGTTCTTCACCATTAGGCTCAATTCTTCGTTGAAGTTTTGTTTCTCACTTGATGATGTGGGGACTTCACATGAGGCTTTGTAGGCACCACTTGATTTGTTGTGAAGTTCCTCTTTATCCTTGAGCGACATCTCATGAGCAACAATTCTTCCAATGACCTCCGTTGGCTTGAGATCTTTGTAATTGGGCATCATTTGGATCAATGTACACACGGTATCATATTTTCCATCCAAGGCTCTTAGGATCTTCTTGATGATGAATCTGTCGGTCATCTCTTCACTCCCTAAGCCGGCAATCTCGTTTGTGATGAGAGCAAGCGTAGAGTACATTTCAGCAACACCTTCACCATCCTTCATTTCGAACTTGTCAAGTTGACTTTGAAGCACATCCAATTTGGATTCCTTGACGGAGTCGGTACCTTCGTGCATATCAATCAAAGTATCCCAAATTTCCTTTGCATTCTCAAGACGGCTGATTTTGTTGAATTCTTTGGGGCACAATCCGTTGAAGAGAATATCACAAGCTTGAGCGTTGTATTGTAGCATCTTCAACTCATCCACGGTAGCTTCACGGTTTGGTTCTTTCCCATCGAAGAAGTCACCTTGCAAACCAACACACATAATAGCCCAAATGGCAGGGTTATGTCCAAGAATATGCATTTTCATTTTATGCTTCCAACTAGCAAAATTTGTACCATCAAAGTAAGGACCTCTACGGTGATAATTTCCCTCGCTAGACGCCATACTCTCCTAGGTTGTGAAACCAAGGCTATGACCACCAAAAGCTATGGAAATCAAAGCAAATGGAGACCAAAGCTCTAATACCACTTGTAGGATTGGAAGTATGTCTAGAGGGGGGGTGATTAGACTACTTGACCAAATAAAAACTTAACCTTTTCCTAGTTTTAGTTCTTGGCAGATTTTAGCAACTTTAGGACAAGTCAAGCAATCATCACACAATTCAAGCAAGCATGCAAAGAGTATATAAGCAGCGAAAAGTAAAGCATGCAACTTGCAACAATGTAAAGGGAAGGGTTTGGAGAATTCAAACGCAATTGGAGACACGGATGTTTTTCCCGTGGTTCGGATAGGTGGTGATATCCTACATCCATGTTGATGGAGACTTCAACCCACGAAGGGTAACGATTGCGTGATTCCACGGAGGGCTCCACCCACGAAGGGTCCACGAAGAAGCAACCTTGTCTATCCCACCATGGCCATCGCCCATGAAGGACTTGCCTCACTAGCGGTAGATCTTCACGAAGTAGGCGATCTCCTTTCCCTTACAAAATCCTTGGTTCAACTCCAGAATCTTGTCGGAGGCTCCCAAGTGACACCTAGCCAATCTAGGAGACACCACTCTCCAAGAAGTAACAAATGGTGTGTTGATGATGAACTCCTTGCTCCTGTGCTTCAAATGATAGTCTCCCCAACACTCAACTCTCTCTCACAGGATTTGGATTTGGAAAGAAGATTTGAGTGGAAAGCAACTTGGGGAAGGCTAGAGATCAAGATTCATATGGTAGGAATGGAATATCTTGGCCTCAACACAAGGGTAGGTGGTTCTCTCTCAGAACATATGAGTTGGAAGTGTAGATGTGTTCTGATGGCTCTCTCTACGAATGAAGAGGAGGTGGAGGGGTATATATAGCCTCCACACAAAATCCAACCATTACACACAATTTACCAATCTCGGTGGGACCGAATCAACAAACTCGGTCGGACCGAAATAGTAAACCTAGTGACCGTTAGAAATTTTCGGTGGGACTGACATGCAACTCGGTAGGACCGATATGGTTAGGGTTAGGGCATAACGTAATCTTGGTGAGACCGATTACACAAACTCAGTGAGACCGATTTGGTAATTAGCTAACCAGAGAGTTGGTCAGGTAAACTCGGTGGGACCGATTTGCTCTTTTGGTGAGACCGAAAAGTTACAAAAGGGAAACATAGAGTTTACATTGCAATCTCGGTGGGATCGATCCGCTCTTTCGATGAGACCGAAAAGTTACGAAAAGGAAACAGAGAAATTGCAATCCCATCTCGGTGAGACCGAGATCCCTATCGGTAGAACCGATTTGCTAGGGTTTGGCAGTGGCTTATGACATGTGAAACTCGGTGGCGCCGGATGGAAAGAATCGGTAGGACCGAGTTTGGCTTGGAGTTTAGGTCATTTGTGGATATGGGAAAGTAGCTGAGGATTTTGGAGCATATCATTAAGCACATGAAGCAAAAGGCTCATTAAGCAACACCTCATCCCTCCTTGATAGTATTGGCTTTTCCTATGGACTCAATGTGATCTTGGATCACTAAAATGTAAAATGAAGAGTCTTGAGCTTTTGAGCTTGAGCCAATCCTTTGTCCTTAGCATTTTGAGGGTTCCACTTTCACCATCCATGCCATGCCAATCAATGAGCTTTCCTGAAATAATTGTCTTGAAATAGCATTAGCTCAATGAGCTATATGTTGTTATGAATTACCAAAACCACCTAGGGATAGTTGCACTTTCAAGAAGACGGCGTGACGGCGCTCTAGCGCCTCCGAGCTCTTGCGGATGGCACTAGGGGCGTAGCGGATGACGGCGAGGAGCTACGTCATGGCGAAGACGCGCGTGGTGGCCGGTGGCCACGTCGGAGCAAGGTGGACGACAAGGGACGCATCGGGAGGTGGGGGATCTGGAGGAGGGGAAAGGATCTCCGCGAGAGGGGCGAGGTGAGTGGAGGCGGAGATCGAGGAGGCTATGAGGCAAGTGGGGAGGGGAGAGGGGAGCCCGAGGCATCGGGGTCTTATCCCCTCAACGTCGGCGAGCTGGTGCGGAGGGGCGCGCTCGGACATGCCCCCGGTCGGTTGTACAGGGAAGGCGACCGAGGAGACAGGCTGGCTCGGGAGAGGTTAGGTGGGCCGGCTGCTGGGATGGGCTAAAGCCCGGTGTGGAAAAGGGGTGGGGGTGGCTTCTCTCTTTTCCCTTTTCCTTGCTTTTGCTCTTTTCTTTTTACATAAAAAAAGCTATGCAATATTTGAGCTGCCAAAAGGAGTTGTAAAATGTGGGACTTGGCCAAATAAATACATTACAATATTTGGCACCTGCCACAAAAAGTTTGGGATGAGTTTGAATTGAGTTGGATTTATCACAAATGGAAAAAGCATTAAAAAATGCTGATTTGGAACTGCTTTAATTCCCAGGGGAAATTAGCTATCTCTAATGATGTTGTATCACTCATGACATTTAGTTAGTGATTATTTGCAACCCAGCGAACATTTTTATTTTACTGTTTGGAGAAATAAGTTATTTGACTTTATTTTTAAATTGAATTTGAATTGGTTTTGAATCAAAGTGAGATTAGCAACAGTAACAATGATGACTTGGCATCATTAGTAGGGGATTATTGTAGCTTGATTATCCGGGCGTTATAAACTCACCCGCACCCCCTGTTATTCTGCGGCGACGGCAACCTCACACCGCAGCCGAACCAGTGAACCGTTGTACTCCTCTCCGCGTGGGAATCCACTGCCGCGTCTTCCCCTGCTCCGCGTCGTCCCCTTCCTAGGCCTCGCGCTCCTCCACCGTCCTGGTGCTCTCGGCGCGGCGTGGTCAACGTGGTCAAGGAACGACTTCCATCGGAAGAGTACTGTACATGGAGAGGCTGACAGCTGGGTCCATGGCCACAGCAAGGAAGTGCCTCCTTATTACGCGGAAAATAATGATTTCTCCACCTGACAGCAGGGACCCACCGAACTGGCCACCATATTTCACAAAAAAACGTTTCCCTTGACTGCTGGGACCCACCAGCTATATCTTCGCACGCAAGGAAGTGCCTGACAGTCGGGACCCACCCGGTCGAAGCATACGTAGCGTGTCATTCTGGTCGCGAACGTGTATGTACATACTGGTCGATCGGTCTGTCTGTAGGCCGCAGCGATGGACCGTGGCCGTGTAAGGAAGGGCACGTGTGGTAGTAGAGGCGCGCATGTGTCGTAGTAGAGGCACGCACATAGCATGTACACGTACGTACAGCGGCCAGGGTGCAAGAAAGTAAATACGTCCACGTACGTACATACAGGCGGGGTCTCGAACGTGTACTCGCGCATACGTACGGCCAGGGCTCGTGTACATGGCTAGGTCGGAACAGAGAAATTGCGTCGTTGTCGTGTTCATGGAGAGGCGATGGAATGTGTCGTGTTCATCGGGAGGCAACGGAACGGGTGCTGTTCATTGGGAGCCAACCGGCTTGGACGGAACAGCCGATGGAAACGAGGCCTGGCATACCACACAATGGAGGAAACGGCCTTGTGTTCTACCGGCCACAGTGGAAACGGGATCCTATTCATCGGAAGGGGTCTGGCGTACCGCAAAACGGAGGAAACGGACCTCCTACGGTCGAAACAGGGTCCTGTTGATCGGGAGGGGTGTGGCGTACCGCAAAATGGAGGAAACGGACTTGTGTTGGAGCGCTACGGTCGAAACGGGGGTCCTGTTCATCGGGAGGGGTTTGGCGTACCGCAAAACGGGACTCCACGGGATACTGTTCATCTCCACCGTCAACTGCCTCCACGGGCTACTGTTCATCCACAGTCGACTGCCTCCACGAGCTCTTGTTCATCCACCGCCGACTGCCTCCATGGGCTCCTGTTCATCCACCGTTGACCTCCTCCAGCCTCCACCTGCGACTGTTCATCCACGGGCTCCTGTTCATCCAGACTCCACCGGCTACTGTTCAACCAGCCCTCTCCACGGGGTCCTGTTCAACCACCCCTCCATGGGCTACTGTTCATCCATCCCTCCACCGACTACTGTTCAACTAGCCCTCCACCGTCTACTATTCAACCAGCCCTCCACGGGGTCCTGCTCATCCAGCCCTCCACGGGGTCCTGTTCATCCACCGACTCGATCGATCGGGGTCTTGTTCATCCAGGGGCAATGGCCTCT
This sequence comes from Aegilops umbellulata, assembly GCA_032464435.1. Lineage (NCBI taxonomy): Eukaryota > Viridiplantae > Streptophyta > Magnoliopsida > Poales > Poaceae > Aegilops > Aegilops umbellulata. The sequence goes on from CP136058.1 coordinate 55,368,100, forward strand.
ACTACCACGGGGTCCTGTTCATCCAACCCCCCACCGGGAACTGTTCATCCAACCCCCCCCCCCCCAACAACGCTCACTGTTCATCTAGAGGCAGGAGTAGCAAAGGAATCACTCGGGTTCAGTTAACAGCAAGGTATCGATCGGGGTTCAGTAACGTAGCTAGTGCAATCACTCGGGTTCAGTTAGAGCCCAACGCCTCGCTCGGGTTCAATTAGAGCGCAACGCCTCACACACACGCGCGTGCGTTCGAGAGAAACGCGCATCGCTCGGCCCCCGACCACCCACCGTAACTGGGAACTCCCCCGATATTTTTCTCGCCCTCGCTTCTACCACGAAAGAATGTCATGCAGCTGCCTCTTCGGCCTGCCTAGGACGAAAAGCCCATTTTCTGTCATGATTTTTTGTCATAGAAGTAGGAGCCCACCACATCTATGATGATACCGGGTTTTGTCACAATTATCATCATAGAAGTGTCATAAGCATGACAGATTTTTTTTCGTTCGGCCCCAAAATGTCACGGATGTGTCTTTTTTTGTAGTGCTTGGTACAGAAAACAACCGCTTTATTGATACTAGCAGAACATAGTTCGATATTACATCAAGTTGCAAGGCCAAGCGGCACACACAGTGTGACTGAACAATATGTACATTATTTAGTGAACATAAAGAGGCCTCGACCATGACAACTACGCGGCAGCGGAACAACGACAAAGCGAGACTCCATAGCACAGGGACACAGATGTGGACACGATCTAGACTCGGGCAGCACTCCGGTCCAATGAAACTTTCCTGAAATCTGGCATGACACGCCAAGTCAGTACATTGAATGTACTTGCAAGCTCACAACAAGCATAAACATAATGACAGACAATATCATGATATTTATTCAAATTATCATTAATGCAAAATCATACTAGGAATGGAGTGAACATAATCTCGTGTCTCAAGTCCCTCGGATTTTGTTACCAAACGGGTTACCTCGTAACCAAACGGTGATCTTTTTCGGATCACAAACGGAACCAGCACTTTGGTCTCCATCAACAACAAACGGAACCAACACTTTGGTTCCCATCATCAACATAGTTTCTCAACCATCATATTTCCAACAGTGCCATGTGATTAACATTAGTGTGCATGATTATTTAAAATGTTGATCCATGGTGTGACCTACTTCCAAGTTGTGTCCGTAACTGAGGACGCGGCTATCGATAGATTAAATACACTCTGCAGAGGTAGCGCACTTTACCCACACCACGGAATCCATGGCCTCGCACTCCCATTCGGGTGGAACAACGGCATTCTGACAAAACCCTCCCATTGCCATGACACTCTCCCAGCCACTCCGACTTACTCCCCACTGGGCTAAGTCCTGGGTGGCCCCGTGCCTACCAAAGGCATCAACGGCCACCGTCGTGGCAAAACATAAACGGTCCCAAACGGGGACAAGGTACCATAACAACAAACGGGCACACAAGGTTATGTCTGCTTACCGGGCCAGGGTAACACACGCCCATAACCTTCCCTCGTTGGAGGTACCGACCAGAGGCATGACAACGGACCGAATAAAGGCCTTCCCATAAAGGCAAATGTGGTTCCACTGGGAAAAACTCGATTCAGTGGCACCATGACCCGATCAACGATATGTTCATGTTGAGTTATTATCACATTTAACTCAAAGTAAAAATAACCGGTGTCATGATATGCCATGAAAACGCAACCTTACATTATGCATCACATATTATCTGAAATAAATGGATCAACCTCATCAAGTATTTCACTAACCATAATCATCAGCAAACTCATACCACTCCTCTGGTTATTATAACTAGCGCACATGCTTGTGTGTTGCAATGGGATGATAAAATTACATGCCTCTAGCTTAATATAAGAATGGATCAAGACCCCCACATATCCGTATTCTCTAGTTCAACATGACACCCTTTAATTAGAGCCAAACCAATATATTCTTTTTTTTATTGGTATGTGCCCATAATTGGTTTCAATTATAATTAACCAGCATATTCTCTTTTATTGGCGCATGGAATCTACCACTGTCAATAATTTATGGTGTCCCTTATTCTGAACAAGCTGACTTAGCTTGATGCGTCGAATGCGGAGCAGGCCCAGTATGGGAGTGATCGAATTCACGACCTCAAAGACCCGACCACATGTTGCTAGCCACTCAAACAAATGTGTTCTGTTAACCAATAGTTATCGTGAATATTAAAGAATCTAATGCAACGTCAGATTCGAAACTTTTTTTGAATTTTTCAAAAAATAATAACTATGAAATGTCAAATATACTTGGCAACGTGAACAATTTTACAAATTACGATTTTTTTTTAATTCCACATACTTTAAAAAAGACAAAAAAAATTTGAACGGAATATTTGTTCAAATTCACAAACATTTCTTAAAAGCATGAACGTTTTATAAAAATATGATTTTTTTTAAGTTATGAACAATTTTTGGAAACGGAAACATGTTTTGAACATATGAAAGAAATTTAGAAAATGTGTCTTTTAATGCAAAAATTATTTTCAATTTTTGAACATATCACTAAAACAAGAATATTTTTCAAATTTGTAACATTTGTAAATCTTGAATTTTTTTGGAAAATCCAAAAAAAATCAAAAAATGGAAATAATTTGTAAAATTCTGAAAAAAAATAGAATAACAAAAATTTCAAATTTCAAACATTTTCCAATAGGAATGCTAGTTTGGAATTCATAACATTAACTCCGAATATACTTGGCAACCTGAACAATTTTCCAAATTATGAACAGTTCTTTGAAAATTCCATATATTTTTGGACAAAGCAAGAATAAAAAATTTGAACAGAACATTTCCTGAAATTCACATACATTTCTTAAATACATAAATCTTCTTATAAAAATATGAATATTTTTACATTATGAACAAGTTTTTTTAATGGGAACATGTATTAAACATGCAGAAGAATTTTAGAAAATGTGTTTATTTAATGCAAACATTCTTTTCAATTTTTAAACCAATTGCTAAAACAAGAATATTTTTCAATGCATTTGTTTAAATCTTGAAAGTTTTTGGAAAAATATGAACATTTCATTAGAAATGGGAATAGTTTTTAAATTCTGAACATATTTTGGCACGACAAAAAAATCCAAACATTTTTTAGAATAGGAACACATTTTTTAATTTTGTAACTTTTTACGAATGTGAATAAAAATTGAAACTGCAATTTTTTTTTGAAAATTGTAAATTTCAGAAAAACTTTAAAAATATACTTGCAATAGGAAAAATAAGAAAACAGGAAATAAAAAGAGAAAGAAACAGAAAAAGAAAATTTGAAACAGAACACAAATAAAAATGGGCCGCCGTGTCTTGGTCGCCCTGTGCGTAGCTGAAACTATATGCCGCATTGAGCGGGAAATATGATTTTTCGTTGCTGCGTGGGCAGGAAAAAAGGGCTGACTTTACTGGGCCATAGGGCGCGCGGCCCACGTACGAAATTCTCCACAAATCGCTTTTGCTTTGCTAACAGACGGAGTACAAAAGTTTAGTGCCACCTCGGATAGAAACAAAAAATCTTTTAGCGGTGAACGGATGAAAAAATCGGAGAAACGCACCTTGCTTTATTAGTAGGTATAGATTCAACAAACTTAACAATGATATTAACTTAAAATAATACATTTTCTCACTTAAGAAAATATTAACCAAACTAGTCTTTTTCATAGTCATTTTATTTCTACATAACCAAATCACTTCTACTGACTTAAACTAACTTAGTTAGTCCCAAACTACTGTAAACTAAGCATACCAAACAAAACAAGCATTCAACAGAAATAAATATTTATTTAAGTGATTTAAATGCATGAACTAAATCATTATTGAAGTTGGAAAATCACAAATATTGAAATGGCACCATGAAAATGTTGTTGTTGCTTGCCTTAGTGCAGATGAGGTTCACACTCCTCCTAGTGATCCTCAAGACAAGCTTCACCTTCTGAAAATAATTAAAAACAGAGAAAGAAAATATCAAGAAACACTCTGAAAATCACCAGAAAATCTAGATAACAGAGAAAAATCTCACTTTTGGTGAGCCGCTAGATCTTTTCATTAAGAACACAATGCAAAAAGAATCACTTCATTTGGACTTAAGGTTAAGAAGTTGCGGCTGTTTGAAGTTCTCTGGATAATTTGAATTAAATTTGAATAAAACAGAAACCAGGGGGTGACGTCGATGGTGTATTCTCTGAATACGCCTCCACTCGTACCGCTTCGGGCGTGAGTGGAGAGGCTGGCAGTGGGCCCCGCTGGTCAGGTGCGAGGGGGAGAGAGAGAAGCAGAGGCGGGGCGGCGATGTGCTGGCGTTTCTCCGACGAGGAGAGGCGGCGGCCAGATCCAGAACGATAGGAAGCAAGAGGGGGTCGAGGCACACCTGCCCGTACCCGTAGAATAGCTAGGGGTGGTCGGACGGGGTCGGGACGAGCTTCTCCAGCGGCGGCAGGAAGCAGAGGTCGCCGGAGTTGGAGACGACGGCGATGTGGGGCTGCACCAGGGGCTCCAACAGGTTCGGACGGCACCAGTGAAGCGCCATGGAGGCTGTGGAAGAGTGGCTTGAGCTCGGGAGGGGCTGGAACGGTGGGGGCGAACCGCGGGGATCACCGCGAGCTCGAGCTCGGGGACGGCGGCCCGAGGCCTGCCCAGGCGGGCTGCGGCTTTATACTGTGGTGTGGAGTGTGTAGGAGGAGTTGGTGATGCTCGAGGAGGCTGGGGGTGGCCGTATTTATAGGCGAGCAAGGTGAGGGGATCGGGCTTCGCCGGAGGGCTTCTGGACACGGAGCCCGGCGATGAACGGCGTCAGTGAGAGGGGGAGAAGGCGACGCAGTTCATGCAGGCACTGTGGGAGGGCGGAGACGAACACAGGAGCGGGGGTGGCGACGAGCACAGTGGCGCGACGTACTGTTGGGTTGGCTGGGTCATGCTCGTGCTCGATGTGGCGAGCTTCGGTGTCAGCGAGCGCCAGCGAGGAGTTAAGTGGGTCGAGACGAGGATCGTGGCGCGGTTTGGCAAGGTGCGGCGGTCGGGGAAGCGAGCACGCGTTGAACAGAGGACGCGGCGGCATCCAGAGCGCGTTGACTAGCACATTGGCATCATGCACACGCGTGGTCACCGCGCGAACTCTGGCATAGAGCCACGGCTTGCCATAAATTCATGTCTGGCATGTAGTCCTTAGTGGTTTGGGTGGTTCCAATACTTTGAGTCGAGCCCAGGGTTGTAGGTGTGTGGTTTACTTCATGGTAAGTTTCTGGCCAGTAACTTGTGGAGTTAACTGTGAGTGATCCAGTAAGAGTTGAGGGCTGAGCTTTGGGGTTTAGCAATCACTTAGGAAGGTAATGATGCTCAAGAAAAATCAGCCTCATTGGATCAAGGAAAATGATACTTGCTGTAGAAACTGCCTTTTCTGACCAGAACAGAAAAGATTTTCTGTAGCAGAAATATTCCAAAAAGTGATGAAATACTTTTGCTCAGGAAGGTGCCCTAGGGTTCCAAGAATATTTGGGAATTTTCTCAGATTTTTGTGGGCAACGAAAATGGGGGTTGCTTTGGAGCATATGTGGCTGACTAGGGTTTTTGAAGAGAAAATGAATATTTTTCATTTAAGAAAAATATTCCTATGATTATTTTGGGATTAATCAAAGAAGAAATGATGTCTTGGGGGAGAGGTGAGCCACTTGGGTGAAAATCATGGGTATGCCCGAGGGTTTAAGTCCAACTGAAATGATTCAAAAACCCAAATTCAAATAAAAAGGCAATCAAAATCAGAAAAAGAGGAGGGGGCAAAAACTAGGCTGTCACATGTAGTCTCCCCCGTTGACCTTCTTTTTTAGATAGAATCCTCAATGAGTGGAAAGGACCCCCAGACTTGCTCCACAGTACTATACCATACAGACTCGCGCCCTTGTGATATGCTAAGAAGAAAAGGGGCCAAACCGCCCTCTTTTCTTTTCTGCACCAAGCCTTCTTGTAAAATCGGGTGTATAGCTCAGTTGGTAGAGCATTGGGCTTTTAACCTAATGGTCGCAGGTTCAAGTCCTACTATACCCAAAACAAAAAAACCACTCTCGTATTTGTAAGGATGCATAGTAGCTTTCAAAGAGCACTCTTTGGCCTTGAGAAAAGCCCCTTTCTCATCAACATCTCGACTTCGCTCGTTGTTTGAGGTAAGTATAATCTGTCCCGGGAATCGAAGGATAGGAAATATGGAATCGAGCACGGATTATAGGAAACAAGCAAACATAACAGGTTGGATCCCATCTTTAACTACACAGAGTAGGAGCCTACTATTGATTGATGATCTTACCTTCCTGAGAGTCGAGGAACAGCAGATGAGATAGCCGAAAGGGGGGGACCCCGGGTAATACGTTTCCTTTGCCGGTTTAGGCTTGAGATAAATCAGGAACTGAACTAAGCGCTCCACAAGTATAGATTGGATTGTTTCATTCTGATACCAACTTTCATGCTGGAAGATAAGGTTTCCATACTGGGAAAGGGAGAAAGGAAATAGGATCCCCTCTCTTCTCTACAGGAATGAACTTCTCCTCGTCGACCACTGGCACTATACTTAGGTTAGGCGCAATAGGTGACTTAGGTTGAGTTTTCTGGATCAATCCTACAACGAATAGCTCTATTTACTTTTAATGGAACACTCACTAGATTCTGCTAAATAAGGATAACTGCAAATATAAGCTGGGTCATCCAAAAATCCAGGAAATATTTCCTTGATTTTCTGGATGGCATATTTCCTATCATTTCACAACCTACATTTTTTCTTAGTTAGATACTATAGCACCTTCCCTTCATGGGGAGATGTTTATATACCATCTAAATTCATTCATTCGTTACTTACTTGCTCTTCTTTCCTAGTGATCGGAATAGGGATTTCCATGGATTGTAGGCCCTCGATTGTAATGATGGTATCAATGAAATATGAAATAACATGATACTATTTAAAGCAATGGTTGATAGAGCGAGGTCTAACCTTGATTGCATAGACCGAGAAGCAAACCACTAAGCAACTGGACTGCAGCCCCGAGAAAACAAGCAGTTTGGAAAAGCAAGTCAGGAATACGGTGGCGATGCAGCAACAATACGCATTCCCGCAAGGGGTAGTGAAAAGCCATTAGGGGGAAGAGATAGGTTTCTTATTCTAAGCCAAATTACTATAACATAAGGAGATTACCATTATGAGATGACACTTGAGCGGGCACTTTAAAGTGATTGAACCCACTTTCCATGTTAGTTTAAGCAATAATATCGCTAGGGACCAAAGTAGTGAAAACGGCAGCTCCATTTTCCAAAACTTTCTGTCTCATAAGACTGTGAAACCACACAATTTCACATTCCCCTTGGGAAATAGGAAAAAACAAGCCCCGGATTCCGAAAACTTATGTCTCGCCTAGTGGAAAAGTACACAATTGACTAAGAAGATTGGAAGGTGGTATGAAAATACTCATCGGGTCTTTCGTTCCAGCAGTCATGATATAGCTTCTAGCTCTGACCGCTCTTAAGGTAACCGCACTCTTGGCTTGAATCACCGACTCGTGTTTTGGTTTAACCGAAAAGTAGAATCCTGTCATTTCACTACTCGACGGAGGCTCCTCATTCATCCATCGGATAGGACGCCCCATGTATGGAACAAGAGAATGAGATATTGACTTTTTTTACATCTGTAACTACATTCTCACATTTCTTTTTATATCTCATGACTTTTTATGCGATCGGAAAATTAATGAGATCAGAAAGATAGGCGGACGACTTGACCATAAGGTCGGATGTTTCCGTGGGCAGTAAGCAGCGGATCTCCGCTTTTGGGGGGAAAGCTGGTGGCCCTTTTGGCGTGTTAAATCTTTTGATGGGGCGGCCTTCTTCGTTCGGTAGATCCGGTCGAGGTGGTTTTCGTTTACCAGCGCGTAGGTGGTCTAAGTGGTGTCCACAAACGGCTATTCCTGGCTCAGCTCCGATAACGCAATTCTGGGAGGAGTCGGTAGTTGGGCACTGGATCCCTTCGGACCTGAAGAACGTGTGACACTGGGTCGGGGTTTGGTCAACCAACAGGTCGCTCCTTTAGTTGAACTATCGGGCCCCTTTTTCGTTGCCTAGGTTACACCTTCAGAATACCCCAGACGGGGATTTCGCTCTATTCCCCCTAATCTTCACTTTACGCCACGCTGATACGTCCATTTTGCATCATGCTTTTATATCGATATTTATTGCATTATGTGCTATTATTACACATTATGTCACAATACGTATGCCTTTTCTCTCTTATTTTACAAGGTTTACATGAAGAGGGAGAATGCCGGCAGCTGGAATTCTGGGCTGGAAAAGGAGCAAATATTAGAGGCCTATTCTGCACAACTCCAAAAGTCCTGAAACTCCATGAAAGTCAGTTTTGGAATTTATTACAAATATTGGGCGAAGAAAGCACCAGAGGGGGGCCACCCACTGTCCATGAGGGTGGAGGGCGCGCCCCCTGCCTCGTGGGCCACCTGGAAGCCCCCGATGCCCATCTTCTGGTATAAGGTGTCTTTTGCCCTGGAAAAAATCATAAGGAATCTTTCGGGACGAAGCGTCGCCGTCTCGAGGTGGAACCTTGGCGAAACCAATCTAGGGCTCCGGCGGAGCTGTTCTGCCGGGGAAACATCCCTCTGGGAGGGGGAAATCATCACCATCATCATCAGCATCGATCCTCTCATCGGGAAGGGGTCAATCTCCATCAACATCTTCACCAGCACCATCTCCTCTCAAACCCTAGTTCATCTCTTGTATCTGATCTTTGTCTCAAAACCTCAGACTGGTACCTGTGGGTTGCTAGTAGTGTTGATTGCTCCTTGTAGTTGATGCTAGTTGGTTTATTCGGTGGAAGATTGTATGTTCAGATCCTTTATTCACATTAATACCCCTCTGATTATGAACATGAATATGATTTGTGAGTAGTTACGTTTGTTCCTGAGGACATGGGAGAAGTCTTGTTACAAATAGTCATGTGAATTTGGTATTCGTTTGATATTTTGATGAGATGTATGTTGTCTTTCCTCTAGTGGTGTTATGTGAATGTTGACTACATGACACTTCACCATTGTTTGGGCCTAGGGGAAGGCATTGGGAAGTAATAAGTAGATGATGGGTTGCTAGAGTGACAGAAGCTTAAGCCCTAGTTTATGCGTTGCTTCGTAAGGGGCTGATTTGGATCCATATGTTTCATGCTATGGTTAGGTTTACCTTAATTCTTCTTCCGTAGTTGCGGATGCTTGCGAGGGGGGATAATCATAAGTGGGATGCTTGTCCAAGGAAGGGCAGTACCCAAGCACCGGTCCACCCACATATCAAATTATCAAAGTAACGAACGCGAGTCATATGAGCATGATGAAAACTAGCTTGACGATAATTCCCATGTGTCATCGGGAGCGCTTTCCTTTATATAAGAGTTTGTCCAGGCTTGTCCTTTGCTACAAAAAGGATTGGGCCACCTTGCTGCACCTTGTTTACTTTTGTTACTTGTTACCTGTTACGAATTACCTTATCACAAAACTATCTATTACCGATAATTTCAGTGCTTGCAGAGAATACCTTACTGAAAACTGCTTGTCATTTCCTTCTGCTCCTCGTTGGGTTCGACACTCTTACTTATCGAAAGGACTATGATAGATCCCCTATACTTGTGGGTCATCAAGACTCTTTTCTGGCACCGTTGTCGGGGAGTGAAGCGCCTTTGGTAGGTGGAATTTGGTAATGAAAAATTTATAATAGTGTGCTGAAATTTACTGTCACTTGTTACTATGGAAAATAATCCTTTGAGGGGCTTGTTCGGGGTATCTTCACCTCGAGCAGTAGAGTAAGAGTTGCTACTCAACCTACTGAATGTACTGAAAATGTTTACTTTGAAATTCCTTCGGGTATGATAGAGAAACTACTAGCTAATCCTTTTACAGGAGATGGAACATTACAACCCGATATGCACCTAATCTATGTGGATGAAGTTTGTGGATTATTTAAGCTTGCAGGTATGCCCGAGGATGTTATCAAGAATAAGGTCTTCCCTTTATCCTTGAAGGGAAAGGCATTGACATGGTTTAGGCTATGTGATGATATTGGATCATGGAACTACAACCGATTGAAATTGGAATTTCATCAGAAGTTTTATCCTATGCATCTGGTTCATCGTGATCGTAATTATATATACATAATTTTTCGCCTCGCGAAGGAGAAAGTATCGCTCAAGCTTGGGGAGGCTTAAATCAATGTTATATTCACGCCCCAATCATGATCTCTCAAGAGAAATTATTATTCAAAAATTTTATGCTCGGCTTTCTCTCAATAATCGCTCCATGCTCGATACTTCTTGTACTGATTCTTTTATGATGAAGACTATTGAATTCAGATGGGATTTATTGGAAAGAATTAAAGGCAACTCTAAAGATTGGGAACTCAACGAATGTAAGGAGTCAGGTATAACACCTAAGTTTGATTGTGTTAAATCTTTTATGGATACCGATGCTTTTCGTGAATTTAGCACTAAATATGGACTTGACTCTGAGATAGTAGCTTCTTTTTGTGAATCATTTGCTACTCATGTTGATCTCCCTAAGGAGAAGTGGTTTAAATATCATCCTCCCATTGAAGAAAAAGTAGTTGAACCTATTAAAGTTGAAGAAAAGACTATCACTTATAATGTTGATCCTATTGTTCCTACCGCTTATATTGAAAAACCACCTTTCCCTGTTAGAATAAAGGATCATGCTAAAGCTTCAACTGTGGTTCGTAAGAGTAATGCTAGAACACCTACACCCTCTGAGCAAATTAAAGTTGAACCTAGTGTTGCTATGGTTAAGGATCTCTTGGTCGATAATATTAATGGGCATGTTATTTACTTCTGTGAGGAAGCTGCTAGAATTGCTAGACCCGATACTAAAGGTAAACACAGACCTGTTGTTGGCATGCATGTTGTCTCTGTTAAAATAGGAGATCATTGTTATCATGGCTTATGTGATATATGGGTGCTAGTGCGAGTGCAATGCCTCATTCCTTATACAAAGAAATTATGCATGATATTGCACCTGCTGAAATAGAAGGTATTGATGTTACTATTAAGTTTGCCAATAGAGATACTATTTCACCAATTGGTATTGTTAGAGATGTTGAAGTCTTGTGTGGGAAAATTAAATATCCTACTGATTTTCTTGTTATTGGTTCCCCATAAGATGACTTTTGTCCCATTATATTTGGTAGACCCTTCTTGAATACTATTAATGCTAGGATAGACTGCGAAAAGGATATTGTTACTGTTGGTTTAGGGGATATGTCTCATGATTTTAATTTTGCTAAATTTCGTAGACAACCCCATGATAAAGAATTGCCTAGTAAAGATGAAATTATTGGTCTTGCTTCTATTGTCGTGCCTCCTAATGATCCTTTAGAATAATATTTGCTAGACCATGAAAATGATATGTTTATGAATGAAAGAAGGGAAATAGATGAAGTATTATTTAAACGGGGACCTATTTTGAAACATAACTTGCTTGTTGAAATTCTAGGGGATCATCCTCCGCCCAAGGGTGATCCCGTGTTTGAGCTTAAACCATTACCTGATACTCTTAAATATGCTTATCTTGATGAAAAGAAGATATATCCTATTATTAATAGTGCTAACCTTTCAGAGCAGGAAGAAGAGAAATTATTGAAAACTCTGAAGAAGCATCGTGTTGCTATTGGATATACTCTTGATGATCTTAAGGGCATTAGTCCCACCCTATGCCGGCACAAAATAAAATTGGAGAAAGACGCTAAACCGGTTGTTGATCACCAACGACGGTTAAATCCTAATGTGAAAGAAGTGGTAAGAAATGAAATACTAAAGCTTTTGGACGCTGGTATAATTTATCATGTTGCTGACAGTTAGTGGGTAAGTCATGTCCATTGTGTCCCTAAGAAGGGAGGTATTAATGTTGTTCCTAATGATAAAGACGAATTGATCCCACAAAGAATTGTTGCAGGTTATAGAATGGTAATTGATTTCCGCAAATTAAATAAAGCTACTAGAAAGGATCATTACCCTTTACCTTTTATTGATCAAATGCTAGAAACATTATCCAAACATACACATTTTTTCTTTCAAGACAGTTATTCTGGGTTCTCTCAAATACCTGTGTCAAAAGAGGATCGGGAAAAGACCACTTTTACTTGCCCTTTCGATACCTTTGCTTATAGACGTATGCCTTTTGGTTTATGTAATGCAACTGCTACCTTTCAAAGATGTATGACTGCTATATTCTCGGACTTTTGTGAAAAGATTGTTGAGGTTTTCATGGATGATTTCTCCGTGTACGGAACTTCTTTTGATGATTTCTTAAGCAACTTTGATCGAGTTTTGCAGAGATGTGAAGAAACTAATCTTGTCTTGAATTGGGAGAAGTGCCACTTTATGGTTAATGAAGGTAATGTCTTGGGGCATAAAATTTCTGAAAGAGGTATTGAAGTTGATAAAGCTAAAGTTGATGCTATTGAAAAGATGTCGTGTCCTAAGGACATTAAAGGTATAAGAAGTCTCCTTGGTCATGCTGGTTTTTATAGGAGGTTCATTAAAGACTTCTCAAAAAATTCTAGGCCTCTGAATTATCTCTTACATAAAGATGTTCATTTTTCTTTGATGATGATTGTGTATAAGCATTTGAAATACTTAAGAAAGCCTTGATTTCTGCACCTATTGTTCAGCCACCTGATTGGAATTTACCCTTTAAAATTATGTGTGATGCTAGTGATTATGCTGTAGGTGCTGTTCTAGGACAAAGAGTTGATAAGAAATTAAATGTTATCCAATATGCTAGTAAAACTCTAGACAGTGCCCAGAGAAATTATGCTACTACTGAAAAAGAATTTTTAGCAGTTGTATTTGCTTGTGATAAGTTCAGACCTTATATTGTTGATTATAAAGTAATTGTTCACATTGATCATGCTGCTATTAAATACCTTATGGAAAAGAAAGATGCTAAACCTAGACTTATTAGATGGGTTTCTCTTGCTACAAGAATTTGATTTGCATATTATTGATAAAAAGGGAGCTGAGAACCCCGTTGCAAACAACTTATCTAGGTTAGAGAATGTTCTTTATGACCCACTACCTATTGATGATAGCTTTCTTGATGAACAATTAGTTGTCATAAATGCTTCTCGTACTACTCCATGGTATGCTGATTATGCTAATTACATTGTTGCTAAATTTATACCACCTAGTTTCACATACCAGCAAAAGAAAAAGGTTTTCTATGATTTAAGACATTACTTATGGGATGACCCACACATTTATAAAGAAGGATTAGATGGTGTTATTAGACATTGTGTACCTAAGCATGAACAAGAACAGATCCTACGCAAGTGTCACTCCGAGGCTTATGGAGGGCACCACGCTTGAGATAGAACTACACATAAGGTATTGCAATCTGGTTTTTATTGGCCTACTCTTTTCAAAGATGCTTGTAAGTTTGTCTTGTCTTGTGATGAATGTCAAAGAATTTGTAATATTAGTAGACGTCAAGAAATGCCTATGAACTATTCACTTGTTATTGAACCATTTGATGTTTGGGACTTTGATTATATGGGACCGTTTCCTTCCTCTAATGGGTATACACATATTTTAGTTGTTATTGATTACGTTACTAAGTGGGTAGAAGCTTTTCCAACTAGTAGTACCGATCATAAGACCTCTATTAAGATGCTTAAAGAAGTTATTTTTCTGAGGTTTGGAGTCCCTAGATACTTAATGACTGATGGTGGTTCACATTTTATTCATGGTGCTTTTCGTAAAATGCTTGCTAAGTATGATGTTAATCATAGAATTGCATCTCCATACCACCCACAGTCTGTGGTCTAGTAGAACTGAGTAATAGAGAGATTAAATTAATTTTGCAAAAGACTGTTAATAGATCTAGAAAGAATTGGTCCAAGAAGCTTGATGATGCATTATGGGCCTATAGAACTGCATATAAAAATCCTATGGGTATGTCTCCGTACAAAATGGTTTATGGAAAAGCATGTCACTTACCTCTCAAACTAGAACATAAGGCATATTGGGCCATTAAAGAGCTCAGTTATGATTTCAAACTTGCCGATGAGAAGAGACTATTTGACATTAGCTTACTTGATGAGTGGAGAACCCAAGCTTATGAGGATGCCAAACTGTTTAAAGAAAAGGTTAAAAGATGGCATGACAAAAGGATACAAAAGCGTGAGTTTAATGTAGGTGATTATGTTTTGTTATACAACTCTCGTTTAAGATTTTTTGCAGGAAAACTCCTCTCTAAATGGGAAGGTCCTTACGTTATCGAGGAGGTCTATCGTTCCGGTGCCATAAAAATCAACAAGTTCGAAGGCACAAATCCGAAGGTGGTAAACGGTCAAAGAATTAAACATTATATCTTAGGTAATCCCATAAATGTTGAAACCAATGTTATGGACACCGTAACCCCGAAGGAGTACATAAGGGACACTTTCCAGAACGTTTCAGACTCCAAAAAGGAATAGGTATGTGGTACAGTAAGTAAACCGATTCCAAAATAGTTCTAATAGCAATTTTTCTCCGTTTGGATTATTTAAGAAAATAGGAAGATAAGAAGTAGTCCGGAAAGAACACGAGGCAGCCATGAGGGTGGAGGGCGCGCCCCCCTGCCTCGTGGGCACCTCGTGTTCCCTCCGGACTCCGTTTTCTTGCACGATACTTCTTTTGGTCAATAAAAATTCATTATATAATCTCCTGAAGGTTTTAACCACCGTACCACGAGGAAATCCTCTGTTTTCGTTTTGAGTTGTTTCTGCCGCGGATTAGAGCAATATGTCGTCCCCCTCCTCCAACAACGTGGGCGATGATGCTTGGCTAATGAAGATAGAAATGAAGCGAGAAGAAATGGGGAAATCAAGGAAGGTGACAAGATCAAGGAGGTCGCAAAGGGGCAAGTCCCGACAGTAGAAGAAGAAGGCTTCTCTCAACCTTACTACAATCATCTCACCCCAACTGAGATTGAAGCTTTCAAGATGATTGAGCTAGCTCGCATACAAAATAAGTATCTCACATGTGAAAATATTTTATTGCAAGAACAGATCACCGCACTCAAGGGCATTATCCGCAAGTTGGAGGATCTCGTGCGCTCGATGTGCGACACACCATCATCAACAAATCCATCATCACCACCTCCGAATAAAGAGACATAAATACATGGGTATGGGGACTCCCCTTGGCAACTGTCGAGCTTGGAGGAGGTGCCTCGGCATCGTATCACCATCACACTTCTATCTTTACCGTTTTTCTTAGCTCGATCCTTTTGGTTATATCTTGATCTAGTAGAATAAAGTTTAGTATGATCTAGCTTTGAGTTTTTGTGTTGATCCTTATCTATGTAATCGAGTCCGTGAGCTATATATAATAATTGTTAGTCTTGAGTCGAGAGCTTGGTTATCTTGCTATGATCTTGAGGGAATAAAAGGAAAAACAAAGAATAAAAAGAAATAAAGAGATCATATTGATCTTATGGAGAGTAATGACTTCACATATAAAGAGTACGATGAATAAAAGTTGTTGAGAGTTAATAAACATAGTTTTGGTCATCATTGCAATTAATAGGAAGTAATAAAGAAAGAGAGGTTTTCACATATAAATATACTATCTTGGACATCTTTTACGATTGTGAGCACTCATTAAAATATGACATACTAAAAAGTTGATGTTGGACAAGGAAGACAACGTAATGAGTTATGTTTTCTTATATACGAAATAAATTACATTGTCATGGATTATCCAACATGTTGAGCTTGCCTTTCCCCCTCATGCTAGCCAAATTCTTTGCACCTAGTAGAGATACTACTTGTGCTTCCAAATATCCTTAAACCCAGTTTTACCATGAGAGTCCACCATATCTACCTATGAATTGAGTAAGATCCTTCAAGTAAGTTGTTATTGTTGCAAGCAATAAAAATTGCTCTCTAAATATGTATGATCTATTAGTGTGGAGAAAATAAGCTTTATACGAGCTTGTGATATGGAAGAAATAAAAGCGACGGACTGCATAATAAAGGTCTCTATCACAAGTGGCAATATAAAGTGGCGTTCTTTTGCATTAAGATTTTGTGCATCCAACCATAAAAGCACATAACAACCTCTGCTTCCCTCTGCGAAGGGTCTATCTTTTATTTTTGTCTTATACCTTATACAAAAGTCATGGTGATCTTTACCTTTCCTTTTTACACTTTATCCTTTGGCAAGCACTATGTGTTGGAAATATACATCTGGGCTATTCTGGTATGCGTAACAGAATATTATTCTGTTACCCTACTTGAACTGATGAATTCAAGCGTTTGAACTGATGAAATTCGAGCGGTTAAACTGATGCTTTTTGTTGCTGTTAAAAATTGTTTTCTTTAGTTCAAATATTTTTGCAATTTTTTTTGTCGAAATGGGGCGTGTAATATATCGTTGAAAAGCTCTTGACATCCACATTACAATCTTATAATTTATTTTTGCAAAAAAATTATGATTTAAGAGCAGTTTTGAAAAAACCGTTTTTTCAAAATCAAAAACGCGAATCGTATTTTGGACTTAATTTTCAAACGGTTTGTCGGAATTGAGCAAATGAGATGGCGTTGGAAAGCTTGTGAAAATCCGCATCTTCCGTATATCTACTATTTTTTCAAATTCTATATGATTTAAAAGTAATTTGAAAAACGGTGAAATTCTGGGCGAAACGTTTTTTCACTGTTTTTTGCAAATGGTTTGTTAGATTGACGCAAATGATACGGCCTTGGAAAGCTATGGAAAATGCGCAACTTTTGCGTATGGAAAATATTTTCTAATTTCTTATGGTTTAAATACAAATTCAAATATGGTTAAAATTAGTTTTGAACGTGGTTTTTTTTAAAATTTGTCAAAATGGGGCAAATAATATACTGTTGGATAGCTATCAAAAATGCGAAACTTAGTCATGTTGGACGTTTTCTCTACTTCGCAACCGTTTAAGAGTAATTTTGAATACGGCAAGACGGATCCTGTTGTTTCCCGTCTGAAAAACAGAGTACTCGTACTGATATATGTGTGTGTTTGTACTGAGCTATTCTTTGTAGAGTAATTTCGAATTGTTCTGAAAAAAGAGTACTTGTATTGATATTTGCATGGGTTTGTACTAAGCGTGTTTTCACTAACTAGACTTTACTCTGTTTTTGGGTAATATTTTTGCTCGTAAGTTTTCAATGGTTTTATTGTATCGTCGCCCATGTACTTGCATGGTTTGTATCATCGAACTGAATGATATTTTTTCAAAAAGAAAACGATATTTTTTCAAAAAGAAAATGTTTTTTTAACTAAACTTTTTTTACAATGATGTTCTGGACTTATCTTATTTTACGACTTGTACTTTTACCATTTGAATTGCATGGGGTTTCTTTTTTGCTTGAACTTTTACAATTTAAATTTCTGTCATTTCTTTTATTCCGAACGGACCATCGTTTTTAACTTGTACTAATCAATATTTTTAGTTAAACCATTTTTTCTTTGTAGAACAGACCACCGTTTTTGTTTGTACGGATCAATTATAGAACTTGAACGTCAACGTCACATAATCATTGTTTTTGTTTATTCCGAACTGATCGTTGTTTTTAACTTGTACTGATCAATATTTTTAATTCAAACCTTTTTGTCCTTTCATATGACAGAAATTTTCATCTGCCCTGACCTCTTAAAATTCAAGACTCAGGCACAAACATTCTCATCTTAGCAGGATAAGCTAATTCATTCACATGCAGAGCAACAATAACAATACTCCAAACATACCAACGGACGTCACACTAGAAAAACAATGTAACCAACGGGTTCTCTCCAATGGCAAAATTGACAATTTTTGAACTTGCACGACATCTAAACAAGAACTACATAATACACAATTTTCCATCATGCACCTGCTATCCTGAACATAAATAAAATAAGAGAAGGGTATCCTGAACATCTAAACAAGAACTTGCAAATTTTCCCATCATGCACCCAGAGGTTTTGCCTTCTCCCCCGACCCTGAAACAAGAGCACCATCAGTTTAATTTTAAACAAATTGAAAGTTCGAACATGAGGCATGTAGATTTTCAAATGATGAAAGTCACAAAAGTGAGCTATTTTTGTTTTACTTCAAATAATTCAACATGAAGACAAATACAGATAAAAAAATTGTGACATTCTGAAGCATATGTCAGTTCGACCTTTTTAACTACTTTTTTGCACAAGGAGATGATGTTATTGAACTGGCTAGGTACATTCAGTTTTACCTAGTATGGTTGGACTAGTAATGCAAAATCCTGACCAAAAAATCACTCTCTCGTATCTTGAGAACGTCCCACTCTCTCGTATCTTGAGAACATAGGCAGCAGAGGGAGAGAAGCACCAGGATCAGGAGTACCGTCATGAGGTGCAGTTTTTGCGCTCTCCTCATCCGTGCTGGTCACCTCAGGAATGTCGACGCCCACGATGTCAACCTTTCCCTCCGTCCTGCTGGCCTTCCCGCCTTCCCGGATTCATCTGTTGGCTCCATCGGACCACCTTGGCATGAATGCCGAGGCCTCAGGACCCTGTGATGTCAACGCCAGCGGCAGTGCACTGGGAGTATATATCTACATTGCAGCGTTTCAAACAACGCATAGAAAATGTGATCTGAATATTCTGAAAAAAAAGAGCAAAGCACAACATAGATGTAGCGTAATTCCTTTTACCAGCATTAAGTTATGTTGTTAAAGCTAGATGCCATATGTAGCTATAATCTACAGTGTACTTTTGAAAGGGAAATATAGAGCACGTGGGATTAAAATCTAAGGTTCAGTTTCACATGTATCCCAAGAACAAATCCCCAATATTGGGCAGTGAGCATAAAATGTAAACTCAACCAAGTAGTCCCCAATATTCTGCAGTAACTAATAGTAAGTAATAACCCATGATTTGCAAACAACAGTATTACCACTCCATATGGGCACTAAACTCACCATAGCAACAGTATTTATGTTTTTAGGATAAAAAGAGTGTTTGTCAGTTAACAATCAAATAACCAAACAGGCAAAAACACATAAATATTAAATAGTAGCTGAATAGTCTAAAAAGGCATGTGTTTGGAGCCATTTCATATGACTGAATAACCAATTTGCGATATCGCAATTGTGCCGGTCAAGGAAAATGGTGAGATGGAATGGAACATGACATTGGCAAACAGAACAGATCAATATACTATACTGCAGCCAGCAACACATTTACAGCTATATCCAAAAGTACTGCAACCCACAAACTTATTTCAGTAGCACTTAATCTAAGGAAAAAAGTATATAGTGCCTTATCAGCGAGCTTGACCATGCAGAAGCAGCTGACCACAATTTATCATATTATCCATGCATAAGTATGAGTAGATTGTCCATGCAAGAGTCAAAATCACCAGTTATATTGATATTTGTAGTGGAAGTCAAATGATGACAGTAAAAATCATTCTTAGAATAGCATATGTACTATCTCAGAAATAAATTGGTACTGCAGAACATCATTGTGTTCATGTGCCATCCTAAAATGAGGAGAATTGGGAGAAAGAACAGATTGGATGAGTACTCTTTTTTTGAGAGCAAGACAACACTTTCATTCAAACAGAAGCAACAGTACAAATATTTTTCCCAAATACAGTCTGGGATTACACATGATAAACCTGATTAACAGAGTGCTCACAGCTACAAGCTGGATTGTGCGCTGAAACATTCAGCAAACGACCAACATGAATAACAGAACAAGAGCAAATAAAGGGTCTGGTGTACTCTTCGTGTCGAACTTAAGCATAGACCATCGGATGATGCGACTTGACGATGCTTGTCATTTATAAAGGGTCTGTGATAAGCCATATGACAAGGTGACCTTGATTCGCAACCAAGATATCAGTAACTCTATGCAGCGCCAATCAGGCCCCTTAATTGGTCAAGGCAGTCATTAAGTGATTTATAAATACTAGTCATGCATGATCTCCACAATACCGACAAATTGAGTTGTTTCAATAACACAAATTGAACTTTTTCTACGATTATTTTTTAACTGATGATAAAATACATAGTGAACGGTGCACTTATTGTATGATTTCTTGCAAAACCATGGAAGTATACTCTGTTCACATCCATTCTGCGACTTTGTTTCCAGAGAGTGGAAGAATTTAGGACAATGCAAATATTTATCTATAATTTGGCCATTTTAGTGTGGTCTGAACTGAACATACCTGATTAGTGATTTTCCAGAGCCGTGGAAGGAGTTGGAGGAGGCAGCGATGGGGAATAAAGGGTTTGCAACGACGCATCTGGGAGCTTGAGGGATGGAGGCGCATGGGGGCTGGTGGGACGCTGCACCAGCAGCTCGCAGTGGTGAAGGCTGTCGCATGGCTTCCCGGGGACGCGGCGACCGGGGATGTCCTGGAACTCTTTCCTGAACATCTTAGGTCAGAACACATATATTTTTGTTATCTTTTTTATATAGACAAAACTTCCAAGTTTTCTCTAAGACACTCGTTGAACTTTTAACTTCCTAAAAGTTCAACTATGTATGGATTCATTAAACTTCCAACCAAAATCAGACGAGCATTACAAATGCTACCAGCAACAGTTCAGAATCAGCGAGAACACAAGTTTAGTAACATTGTCAGTTCAGTAATACACACAGGAAAACATGGTTGAATCATCAATTTAGAGATGAGATCTTTATTGTGGCTTCCATTTTGATAGTAGTACATCAGTTGTTTTAAGAAACAAGAAATATGAACAAAAAAAAAGTCTAGCTCCTTGTCAGCATTTCAACAAACATGTGTAGAGGTATATAAAAGAAATTGAATTAACAACAATATATCATATGAACTTGTGGGAGCACATTTTATTTTTTCACTGCATTTTCTCCACAACTTATTGCAACAAAGCACCATCTTTTGGGAGCACAATGGTTTGCAGAATCATGGCAGCTGGGACTAAATTGTACTGCTGTGAATCAAAACTTCAGAGATAACTAAATTGTACTGCTATGCAATCAAAATTACAGCTGCAAGCTAGCAAGGATACGTGATTCCAGAAATGTCCCCCAACATGTACTAGCCAATTTCAGAACCTGTACTGACAATGAACTATGGATCGACGGTAGAGGCGGAGGAGCTCCACCCCGGCGAGTCTCATAGCCCCGCCACGTCGGACAGATTCGCACCGTCCGACACGCAGGAGGAAACAGGTGGAGGCGACTATCGGAGCTGGCAAAGGATGGCGGTTGGCGGCGCCAGGAGCCGGAGAGGTTGGGGACTAGGCGTCGCGGGGATCCGGGGAGATGGGGGCGTGCGACGCTGGGATCCAGGGAGGAGGTAGGGGCGGGGCGGCGCCAGGATCCGGGAGGTTGGAGGTTGGGAGCTGGGCGGCGCCAGGATCCGGGGAGGAGGTGGGGCGGGGCGGCGCCAGGAGCCGGGGAGGAGGTGGGTCGGGCGGCGCGGCGAGCCGGGGAGGAGGTGGGTCGGGGCGGGGCGGCGCCGCGAGCCGGGGAGGAGGTGGGGCGGGACGGGGCGGCGCCGGAGCCGGGGAGGAGGTGGGGCGGGGTGGCGCCGCCGGGAGCCGGGAGAAGGTGGGAGCGGGGGGTGGCTGAATGTGTAGGTGGGTGGGCAGAGGTTAGGGTATTTACTTCTTTTTTCTTGTTCGAAGACGGTTGACAGGCTGATTTCGAAAAGGGTCTGTCTATCTAGGACGCATCTAGATGTGATATAGTTATGTCACATATAAACTGATGTCCACTCTATTTGTGGTCTATTTTTTTTTAGTTTTTTAGTTTTTAATTGCTGCATTATATATTTGTGGAAACTTAGATGTGACATCCTTAAAAAACATCTAAATGTGAATTAGACAAACTGTTTCGAAAAACCGGACACGCTCACTTATAGGAACGAGGGGTAACAAAATAATATCTAATGGGATGTGGGTTCTCATAAAGCATTATTGTTGATGTTACCCTTGAGGTAAAAGGTTGAGAGGCAAAACTATAAAGCCCCTATCTTTTTTTGTGTCTGATTAAAACTCCATGCCCATAAGTATTGCGTGAGTGTTAGCAATTGTGAAAGACTAAATGATAGTTGAGTATGTGGGCTTGCTGAAAAGCTCTTATATTGACTCTTTCCGATGTTATGATAAATTGCAGTTGCTTCAATGACTGAGATTATAGTTTGCTAGTTTTTCAATGAAGTTTCTGATTCATACTTTACATTGTGAATAGATTGTTACTTCAGCATAAGAAATCATATGACAATACATATATGTTGCTATTCTAAGAATGATCATGATGCCCTCATGTCTGTATTTTATTTTATCGACACCTCTATCTCTAAACATGTGGACATATTTTTTGATATCGGCTTCCACTTGAGGACAAGCGAGGTCTAAGCTTGGGAGAGTTGATACGTCCATTTTGCATCATGTTTTTATATCGATATTTATTGCATTATGTGCTATTATTACACATTATGTAACAATACTTATGCCTTTTCTCTCTTATTTTACAAGGTTTACATGAAGAGGGAGAATGTCGGTTGCTGGAATTCTGGGCTGGAAAAGGAGCATATATTAGAGACCTATTCTGCACAAATCCAAAAGTCTTGAAACTCCACGAAAGTCAGTTTTGAAATTTATTAAAAATATTAGGCGAAGAAAGCACCAGAGGGGGGCCACCCACTGTCCACGAGGGTGGAGGGCGCGCCCCCTGCCTCGTGGGCCACCTGGAAGCCCCCCGATGCCCATCTTCTAGTATAAGGTGTCTTTTGCCCTGGAAAAAAT
Organism: Aegilops umbellulata; assembly: GCA_032464435.1. Lineage (NCBI taxonomy): Eukaryota > Viridiplantae > Streptophyta > Magnoliopsida > Poales > Poaceae > Aegilops > Aegilops umbellulata. Next base: position 55,390,968 of record CP136058.1, read on the forward strand.
CATAAGGAAGCTTTCGGGACAAAGTGCCGCCGTCTCGAGGAGGAACCAATCTAGGGCTACGGCAGAGCTGTTCTGCCGGGGAAACATCCCTCTAGGAGGGGGAAATCGTCACCATCGTCATCACCATCGATCCTCTCATCGGGAAGGGGTCAATCTCCACCAACATATTCACCAGCACCATCTCCTCTCAAACCCTAGTTCATCTCTTATATCCGATCTTTGTCTCAAAACCTCAGATTGATACCTGTGGGTTGCTAGTAGTGTTGATTGCTCCTTGTAGTTGATGCTAGTTGGTTTATTCGGTGGAATATTATATGTTCAGATCCTTTATTCACATTAATACCCCTTTGATTATGAACATGAATATGATTTGTGAGTAGTTACGTTTGTTCCTGAGGACATGGGAGAAGTCTTGTTCGATTTTTTGATGAGATGTATGTTGTCTTTCCTCTAGTGGTGTTATGTGAACGTCGACTACATGACACTTCACCATTGTTTGGGCCTAGGGGAAGGCATTGGGAAGTAATAAGTAGATGATGGGTTGCTAGAGTGACAGAAGCTTAAACCCTAGTTTATGTGTTGCTTCATAAGGGCTGATTTAGATCCATATGTTTCATTCTATGGTTAGGTTTACCTTAATTTTTCTTTCGTAGTTACGGATGCTTGAGAGGGGGGTTAATCATAAGTGGGATGCTTGTCCAAGGAAGGGCAATACCCAAGCACCAGTCCACCCACATATCAAATTATCGAAGTAAGGAACGCGAATCATATGAGCATGATGAAAACTAGCTTGACGATAATTCTCATGTGTCCTCGGAGCGCTTTCCTTTATATAAGAGTTTGTACAGGCTTGTCCTTTGCTACAAAAAGGATTGGGACACCTTGCTGCACCTTGTTTACTTTTATTACTTGTTACCCGTTACGAATTACCTTATCACAAAACTATCTGTTACCGATAATTTATGTGCTTGCAGAGAATACCTTACTGAAAACTGCTTGTCATTTCCTTCTGCTCCTCATTGGGTTCGACACGCTTACTTATCGAAAGGACTACAATAGATCCCCTATATTTGTGGTTCATCACACGCCGACTCTCCGTCGTGGAATTAGACCAAGGGTCGAAGACCCATGCCATAGGACCCCGTCTCCCGTATCTTATATTTAGCGCGTAGGAGATCCAGACACAACCTTAGGGCTATGGGGAAAGTGGATTGATTGCCCTAGAATTACAACTACATAGAGGGTCTCTACAAGTCTAAAATAAGTTCCAAAAAATTGACCGGTAGTAGTCCGGTCGCACCCGAACAATAATATTCCAGAGGGAAATGCACCTAAGATTAAATATTTTGAGCCGGCTTCCGTGGAAAATTCAGACTTTCTTTTTGATGCTGCGATCACATAAAAACATAAACTTTGAAGCTCAATAGCTAAATACATGCAATTAAATCATGAGCTGGGATCATTAAGAGCATACTGCGAGTAGGAAGTGGAATTAATACAATGAATTCAGAAGCATCAAACCTCTCTTTTTTGAAAAAATCGAAACACATCGAAATGGTACCAGCCGTACTTAATAATAGAAGGATTTGGCAGAAATATGTAAAATTGTCCCTCCTATTAAAATTATTCCAGAATAAATGGGCAATAGTTAGGAGAGGTGCGCCAGTGGCGAGTAGAAGCAAGGTTATTAGATATTGAAGGAAAGTCCGGCCAGAATCACACGTGCAAGTTTCCCTGCATGTGGCTCGTCCGTGATAACTTCTTCGGATTTGCGTGAACTAGCGGACCGATTACTAAGTGGTTAGTACCTCCAGCATGAGCGAACCTTTTCTGAACTGGTTAGGAATGGGCGCTGATAACCCACAAGTATAGGGGATCAATTGTAGCCTCTTTCGATAAGTAAGAGTGTCGAACCCAACGAGGAGCTAAAGGTAGAACAATTATTCCCTCAAGTTCTATCGACCACCGATACAACTCTACGCACGATTAACGTTCGCTTTACCTAGAACGAGTATGAAACTAGAAGTACTTTGTAGAAGTTGTTGGATAGGTTTGCAAGAATATAAAGAGTACGTAAATAAAAAATAGGGGCTGTTTAGATAAAGACACAACTAAATTAGTTTTAGTAGAGAGCCTTTTGTCATGAGAAAGTTATTTGTCCCTAGGCAATCGATAACTAGACCGGTAATCACTATTGCAATTTTATTTGAGGGAGAGGCATAAGGTAACATACTTTCTCTTCTTGGATCATATGCACTTATGATTGGAACTCTAGCAAGCATCCGCAACTACTAAAGATCATTAAGGTAAAACCCAACAATAGCATTAAAGTATCAAGTCCTCTTTATTCCCATACACCATGACCCACTTATCCGTGTTTGTGTTTCAGTCACTCATGCAACGCAGACAATAAGCAAACCATGAACATATTGCAAACCCTACAGCGGGAATCCCTCACTCTTGCGCGACACGGAGAGCACCATAGGACAGCATCAATAATAAAACATACAACTCAAACCAATCACGATCATCAATTAACCCATAGGACAAAACGGATCTACTCAAACATCATAGGATAGCCATACATCATTGGAAAATAATATATAGCGTTCAACACCATGTTTAAGTAGATATTACAGCGGGTAAAAGAGGGGTTACACCGTGTACCTCTTGAGCACTGCGTTGGTTTTTCCTTGAAGAGGAAAGGGTGATGCAGTAAAGTAGCGTAAGTATTTCCCTCAGTTTTTGAGAACCAAGGTATCAATCAGTAGGAGACCACGCTCAAGTCCCTCGTACCTACACAAACAAATAAGAACCTTGCAACCAACGCGATAAAGGGGTTGTCAATCACTTGCAAAAGTGAGATCTGATAGAGATGATAGGATAATATTTTTAGTATTTTTATGATAAAGACTAAAAGTAAAGAAAGCAACATAAACGGTAATAGAAATAACGGTAGATTAATATGATAGAGAACAGACCCGGGGACCATAGGTTTCACTAGTGGCTTCTCTCAAGAGCATAAGTATTACGGTGGGTAAATAAATTAATGTCGAGCAATTGATAGAATTGAGCATAATTATGAGAATATCTAGGTATGATTATGTATATAGGCATCACGTCCGTGATAAGTAGACCGACTCATGTCTACTACTATTACTCCACACATCGACCGCTATCCAGCATGCATCTAGAGTATTAAGTTCATAAAAACGGAGTAACGCTTTAAGCAAGATGACATGATGTAGAGGGATAAACTCATGCAATATGGTATAAACCCCATCTTTTTATCCTCGATGGCAAAAATACAATATGTGTCATTTCCCCTACTGTCACTGGGATCGAGCACCGCAAGATTGAACCCAAAGCTAAGCACTTCTCTCATTGCAAGAAAGATCAATCTAGTATGTCAAACCAAACTGATAATTCGAAGAGACTTGCAAAGATAACCAATCATACATAAAAGAATTCAGAGGAGATTCAAATATTGTTCATAGATAATCTTGATCATAAACCCACAATTCATCGGATCTCGACAAACACACCGCAAAAGAAGATTACATCGAATAGATCTCCAAGAGAATCGAGGAGAACTTTGTATTGAGATCCAAAGAGAGAGAAGAAGCCATCTAGCTAATAACTATGGACCCGAAGGTCTATGGTAAACTACTCACACATCATCGGAGAGGCTTTGGTGTTGATGTAGAAGCCCTCCGTAATCGATTCCCCCTCCGGCGGAGCGCCGGAAAAGGCCCCAAGATGGGATCTCACGGGTAAAGAAGGTTGCGGCGGTGGAAACAGGGTTTCGTGGTGCTCCCAGATGTTTTCAGGATATATGAGTATATATAGGTGAAAGAAGTAGGTCGGTGGAGCCACGGGGGCTATGGACCCGAAGGTCTGAGGTAAACTACTCACACATCATCGGAGAGGCTATGATGTTGATGTAGAAGCCCTGCGTGATCGATGCCCCCTCCGGTGGAGTGTTGGAAAAGGCCCCAAGATAGGATCTCACGGGTACAGAAAGTTGCAGCGGTGAAATTAGGGTTTTGGTTTCCCTGCTGATGTTTTCAGGGTACATAGGTTCTCCACTCTAGTCTAATAGATGTGGTTTTAAGTTTGTTTCTACTTACAAAGTCAGAACTTGCAAGCACACGTCGCGATCTAAGAATCCAAGTTGAAAAAGGAATGTGCGCACTCTTCTAACCATGAGGAAAAAATGGCATGAATCTTGGAAACTTCAACCTAACTGATGCTGAATAGTATGCACCTAGTCTTCTTCTTCTTTTTTCTTTTTTTCTTTTTTTTGCAAGGGAGTATGCAGCTAGTCTGATATGGATGACTTACGAGTGAATTGCAAAAAACCACCACATTTGGGCCTTCATTTGCGGAAAACCACCAGGTCGCTAATCATTTGCAAAAATCACCGCGCATTCAGTAAACCTTTTGCAAAAAGCACTGATCGGATGATTTGGCCCGTTTAATCACTTCCTGACAAGTGGAGCCGGATTGTCGGGAGCTGACTTGGCAAAACACTGAACAGTGGGACCATTTTGTGTAAGACAGAAACATGAAGGACAAAAATGTGAAACACTCAAAGGATAAGGCCATGGCTCATGGCTGGCCGTTGCCGGCTCTGCCGCAATTCTCTTCAGGAGCTGAGAGAGAGAGAGAGAGAGAAGGGAGAGAGACAGGGGAGCGAGAGGGGCGGCGGTGGTGCCCGGTGCACCGGCGAACTGGCGGCGGTGAGTTGTGGGGGCGGCTGAGGACGCCCAGATCCGGCCGGTGGATGCGGTTGGTGGAGCCCCGACCGGCGGGGCTCCTTGGATGCGCCGGCGACAGGAGTTGACCTGCAGGGCGGCTTGGTATGGAGAGGAAAGAGGTCACGAGGAGAAGAAACAAGACGGAAGGAGGAAGGAGATGGTAGGCGGGGCAGTGGTGGTCGCCCGAGCGCCATGGGTTTGGGCAGCTCGACCTCTCCTGATCCAGACGAGATCGAGGCGGGCGGCGCGCTGCAGTTGTCCACAGCCGGGGGCGGGGGGTTGATTGCGTTTCTTATTTAGATCTAGGGGTGTTTACATCAATTTTTGCGAAGTCAACATCTTACAATCAAGGCCCACTTGTCAGAAAGTGATTAAATGGGCTAAATCCTCTGATCAGTACTATTTGCAAAATGTTTACCGAATCCGCGGTGATTTTTATAAAAATTAGCGACCTGGTGGTTTTCCACAAACGAAGCCCGAAATGTGGTGGTTTTCTGCTTTTAACTCGATGACTTACAGTAGTTTTAATTTGCTGAACTTTCGTGCGGCGTGCTCAACCGACAGCGACAAGATCGATGAAACTCTAGGTATATCCGACACTACCAGATACCAGTATTTGCATCGTCCACGAACCCTTCCTCCAGACCATGATCAAATACTAGATACATTTTTTCTTGAAAAAGTTCTATATTATCTAAACCAGCAGTGAAAACACACATGGAAAATTAAGAAGTTACATCAAAGTCTCTGGTGGTCACCCATCTTCATTCTCCCGAATAGGCTGATGGACGTAAATGTACCAAGGTCATCATTGTGTCGGTTACCAGACAAAAAAAACAACATTGTGACGGACCATCGTTCAGCGAAGAAACCATCGCAGCTAGAAGAGCTACAGATCTGAAAGTTAAAAATCCCAATTATGTGTCACAGACTTCATGCCAATACCGAGACCACACCAGCTTGACGAAGACGAGGCTGGATGTTCCTTTCCAGTTTTTACCTGGGTTTTTTGTTTCTATTTTCCATTTCCTTTTTCGGCTTTCTTCCTTTTTTTCTTATTTTAAAAATTTATTTCGGGTTCCTTCATAAAAAATCCTGAACTGTTTTTATTCGTTTCATATTTAAATTTAAATTTTATTTTACAATAACACCCTTTAAGATATGTCGACTGAAAAAATCCACAATTTTCTAAAAACTAAATAATATTTTTTTATAAATTTCTAAATATGTTCATGAATATATAAAACTATTCCCACATTACATAAAAATACTATCACAGTTTTTAGTAAATGTTAATACACTTATTTTTTCACAATTACTACAAAATCTTTACATGCTTTTTAAAACCACTACAAACATTTCTTAAATAAAAATCATGATTTCGTGTAAAGATAAATAACTAGATGACCAAAAAAACAAAAGCTCAAAGAAAATAAGAAAAACCGTGCAGACAATCATATGAGCGCAAATACAGACGCTAATCTGGAATGGGTAACTACGCGTGCCTATTGGTTTGTAAGACCACCTGTCGCATAGACACCCCTACATCTCGCCTTGAGCGAGACCTAAGAAAGCTCGCTGAACGTGAGACAGAGATGACCAGCCCAGAAGCGAGGGAGGGCATTGACTCCTATTTTTACTTTTTACATTTTCTTTTTTCATTTTCACATATTTTTTAGTTTAGTTTTGTTTATAATTTAAAATATTCTAAATATATATTTTAAAGAAAACACTCTATAAAAACATTTGAAAATGTTGACCAAGCATTCGAAATATTTATAGAAAAATATTTATTACATATAAGGAAAAAATATATAAACAATTGAGCATGTATTACAAAAAATGTTAATAAAGTATATGGAAAATGCTAAATATGTATATATTTTTTAATATTTCATTTAGAAAATGTGAATCAAGCATATGAAAAAGTGTTAAGCGTGGACAGAAAAAATGTTGACCATGTAGTACAAAATGTTAATCTTGTATTTGTAAAATGTTAATCTTTAATTATTAGAATGTTAATCAATCATTTGAAAAAATTTAAAAGTGTGTATAGGAAAAATGTTGACCATGTATTCAAAAGAAACAAAAAAACCAAATAAATGAGAAACAGAGAAGACACAAAAGAAAAAATGGAAAAAGAAAAATGAAGAAACAGATGCAAACAAGATTAATATTTTTTGATGCTACATTTTAATAACTTAATAAAAGTGCCGTCTATCGAAAATAACGAAAACCTTCCCTTTTCTTTTTCAACTTAAATTCAAAATCCAAATTACAATGCCAAATTTGAATGGCAAACAGCTAGCAACATAACAAGTACGACACACACGGGCTCACATTTCCCCGCCATGTACAGAAGCCGCCAGCAGGAAGCCTCTAGCTAGAGGCCACAGATGGGCAGGTCGAGCGGGGGCGGCACCGTGGCCTGGAGCTCCCCCTTGCCGTCCTCCACCAGCAGCGCCATGGCGAGCCCGCCGGAGAGATGCGCGTCGATGTGGCAGTGCACCAGCCACACCCCCGGGTTGTCCGCCACGAAGCGCACCACGGCCCAGCCGCCGACGGGCACGCCGATGGTGTTCCGGCTGGGCGGGTCCACCATGTTGAACCTGCCCGCGTCCCGCCTCGGGTCGTAGTTGCCGAACCCGGTGGCGAGCACGTAGAAGTGGTACCCGTGGATGTGCATGGGGTGCTCCTCCGCCGCGAAGATGCCCGTGTCCTGGAACACCATCTGCACCACGGCGCCGTACCTGACGCGGTACAGCCGCGTGCCCTTGACCGGCTGCCACAGCGCGCGGGGGACGTTCTGCGAGGTGTAGTCGAAGGCCACCGGTGGGCGAGCCGGGAAGTCGTCGGTGAAGACGCCGGGGATGCGGCCGTAGTGCGCCTGCAGCAGGGAGACGGTGCTGGGGAGCTGGAACGACACGTTGTTCATGCTCGCGCCCAGCCGGGTGTTGTTGGGGCCCTGGCAGAAGGGGCCCGGCCGGCAGCTGAACTGGCCGAACCCAACTGTGGTGAACACCTCCTGCGTCACCGGCCCGGGCACCTTCACCGGCCTCGGGCTCCGGATCCTGTTGGAGAAGGCGGTGGCCGTGGCCGTGTCGTTGTTGGCTGGCAGCATTGGGAGCATTGGTGCTCCAGCTCCAGCGCCGGCGGCGTTCTTGTACTGGAAGATGGCGGTGGCTGTGGTGTTGTCGACGGGGACGCCCCGGGCAGAGGCGTAGACGCGGGCGCCGAGGTAGTAGCGGCCAGGGGCGGCGTGGGCGGTGACGAGGACGTCGGTGGTCTGTCCGGGACCAAGGAGCACCACGGTGGTCTCGAAGGGCTTGGTGTACATGGCGTCGGCGGCCACCACGGTCATCTTGTGGCCGGCGAGGGAGACGAAGAGCTCGGAGTTCATGGCCGCGTTGATGATGCGCAGCAGGTTCGTCTCGCCGGCGACCACCGGGATGATGCTGGTCTCTGTGGTTGGTTCGCGAATGATAAGTTTTTGGCAACAAATTAACGTGGTAATAAACCAACAAAATAACACCTTGGCTGGAGCACTGGAGGAAATCTCCGGGCTGGCCGTTGATGAGGATGGCGTCGGAGACGTTGGGCCCTGCGCCGGTGACCATGGACTGCCTGAGCACCGCGATGGGGTCCCTCCTCCACCACTCCGCTGCACCGCACGGCGATCGATCCCATCAGAAACGAAACTCCACACATGACGACGATCAAACTGAACTAAATCATTAACCGATGATGGACGTACCCAGGACGACGGGGATCTCCTTGGCGGGCTTGGGAAACGGGTAGGGCCGGCCGCGCTTGGGGAGGATGACGAGCGCGCCGTGCACGGTGGCGCGAAGCCATGAGCTGTGCGCGTGCCACCACAGGGTGCCCTCCTGCTCCTGGACGGTGAACCGGTACGTGTAGCTAGACCCCGGCCGGATCGGGCACTGCGTCACGAACTCTGGCCCGTCCGCCCACCCGTTCCGGAGCTGCCGGAGGCCGTGCCAGTGGAGGGTCACGTTGTACTGCGCCCTGTTGACGGCCTTGATCGCCAGCGTGTCGCCGTCGTGGACCTCGATGGTCGGCCCCGGGAACTGCCCGTTCACCGTGATGATCTTGTTCGTTTGGCACAGCCTCTTCACCATCGTCTCCTGGACCTGCATGTATGCATGCCATTGCAAACAACGTTAGATTAAGCATCACACTAGTAGTATTTTCTTACTACATTTATTACCAACCACTACGTAGTACAACAACAAAAAACCAGTTCGAAACAAGAGAATGAAGAGAGGAGGCACGCACAACGAACTCATAGAATCGCTCCTCGGCGAGGGCGCTGGGTAGCAGGAACGACAGCACAAGAACACCGGAGACGCAGCAGCCGAGCCTCATGAGACGTCTCGTCGTCGCGGTCGCATCCATTGCTCCTAGCAGCTCCAATACCTAGCCGGCTGCTCGCTTCTGTCAGGTGCTGTTCTTGCCTTGCCTTGATGACAAAACCAGTATATATAGATAGAGATATATAGAGGTCGATCGGCACGCTGGAGAGGAGATCAGTGCGGTTGTTTGAGCTTTGGAAGATTAGGTTTCCACGATTTCGTCCTACGATTTGTTGCAGCCTCAATCTCTCCCGCTCTATCTTTCTCCTTGTTCTGCCCACGCTTCAAAAAATTAGTGCTCACGGGGAGTTGTTGCACCCACAAAAGATCCATCACTTTGAGCCACGCTCTGGAGCTAGTATTGCCTGTTTGACAAAGTGTTCCTCCCTCCTTTTCCCACTCCAACCGAGCAATCCCTCAAATTCCAGTGATTGGGTGGCCAGAGGCGACGCAGGTGCGATATGATTCGTTAGGGTCATTCAACAGCTTACGTACTATTTTCTTGCCGGTAACCATTAACTAATCGTGCTTTCAGAAACGATTAGACGAATCTCTCGCCTGCCACATCGTCGCACCAGAGGAGCAGGTACCAGCATTCGTTAGAGGAAGTCCATCTAAAAGTACCACAGGGAATCTTATCAGTGATTTCTTTTTGTTCGGGGAATATTACTCTGAACTATGAAGGGCTGAAAAGCTTACTTACTCTGACTGATTTACTGTAAACAAACTGCGAATTAACTTGGTATTTTGTTTTTTCATTTGATTTTCAGAAGGCAAGCTATACACTTCAACTTCAACTAGGTTGTTCTCTTAGTGGACAATAACATTACTGTAAGAGCATCTCTAACCAATTTCTATGATTTAGAGGACGATACGACGGAGTATCTTAAGGGGGGATAATTTTCCTCCTCTAATGGTGGTCGATCGGATCTACCTGATCCCTATGTTAAGAGGAGAATATTATTGTTATTATTAAACTTTTTAGCCTTGTCACACACATTTCAAACAATTGCACAACATATTAATCACGAACACGCATATAGTTGCATAGTTCAACCAATTCAAATTAAAACATGCAAATAGTTCATCCAAAAGGCACCACATTGACAAGTTTGAACCAAACCCACAAAGCATGTCTTATATCGCGGATCGAGCCCAACCAAAGGCATGCAACAGGAACTCAAACAACATCGTCACTAAAGAAATCATGACCACCTCTAAGTTCACCACCATCGACACGGCCACCACCACCGTCACCACCACCATTCTGAAGAGAGGACTCCTTTTGGGTCAAGATACCTCCGGGAGTTAGCTCCCGAAACTTTTTGTCGTGTCATCCATTGTGGTTGGGTTCATGAACATGATAGCACGTTCTTCGATCTTCCTTTCATTCACAAGCCTCTCCTCCTCGAGTGCAAGCCTGCGCTCCCCCCCCCCTCTCTTCGGCCGCCAACTTTAACCTTCACTTCTCGTCCTCCGACAACTTGAGCTCATTCCATCTTGCCGCCTTCTCTTTTTTGTGTTCGGCCGCCCAGGCTTTCTTGGTCTAGCTTTTTCTTTGTAGGTGATGTCGAAGGCTCCTCTCCTCTTCCTCTGTTTTGCAATTTTATTACCATACGGTCTCTTGTTTGGATTTTCATACTCCTCGTCATCTTCCTCAATGGGTATGCTTAAACTTGATCTCTTTGGTTTGGTCTCGGAGTTTCTCCTAATCCACTTCTTATTGCTACAAGGTTCTTTGTAGCAATGGTTTAAAGTGAAGGGCTTGTGACCGTACTTCTTGTTGCATTGCTTGATTTTTTTAGGTAATAGGACCACAATCCGAGATTTGCACACCACTCAATGGTGCATGGTTGACTTTATCAATACAACTGAACAATCGGTTGCATTTCTCTTCGATGGTACCCCAATGGTGGCCAAGAGAGCCTTGGGTGCAGCCTGATGTGACTTCGACCGTGTTATAGTAGTACTCTGCAATTCTACCCCAAAAAAGTTTTTTGCATATCTCCCGCATCAACATTGTACTCAAAGAAAAATAAATAGATCCTTGTCCTTCCTACTTATCATGATGCCAATGCTGGTGTCAGCATCACCCTTTGCAATTAACTTCATCTTCTCCCTATAGCATAAATTAGATAGGTCCTTCCTCCCAAACCCTGCCTTAGCATACGAACCGTACCGACTGATGAAGTTGTCCATAATGATGTGCTTTCTGATCCCAGCCACTCCCATAGCTAAGATCTCGGGTCTACGCAATTCCTTGATCTGTCTATGAGACACAAGAAACAGGACTTTTGTCCGGTCTAGCAAGAACATGGTTGTTATCATCGAGGAAACCGCCAACAAACCAACCTACATGAGTCCTGTCAAACTTCACAGATAAATTAATAGCATCACAGTAGCACCGAGTCTTTGATCTAAGTCTACGGCTCCAGCCTTCCATGGTTAAAAACTTCCTTTGCCATTTTCCAGCCCTTAAACAAACATACCTCCTCAAGTGTATACCTCCCATAGCACCTTTTCCTCATTTCAGCAACTCCCTCCTAATGCTAAAGCCATGTTCCTTAGCGTACTTATTGTAGAACACGTACGCCTTCACTTCTGAGCCAAAAGTCTTTGGAATTACCTTCCTATGCTTATCCAGAGCCTCTTGCTGATATTCATCATACCCAATGTCCAGGTCAAATTCAACATCATCATCATGGTCATCGTACCTGCTAGGAGCATCCACACCGCCCCCCTCCATAATTAGACAAAAAAACATGTAAATCACTCAGTTGTTATATCATTTCCTGCCCTACATATTTTTCAATATATTTGGCTCGAGCTTTTGGCATAAGATTCATCAAGATCGTTCCGCTCATTGTCAGCTTTGACATCTACCTGTACAAATTTAAAATAAGACATGTAAGTGCCAATGTTCTTGTTTGTGATAAAAAAATGTCAACGGACACATCACTTACATTACCACTTTGAGCTTCATCCTCATTGATATAGGTGTATTGAGAAACGTAGTAGAAAACAAAAAAAATCACCCTACGTGTTGGAAATATGCCCTAGAGGCAATAATACTGTATTATTATATTTCCATAATTCATAATTAAGAGTTTATATTTCATGCTATAACTGTTATGATCCTGGAATATGCGATTTAGTGGAAAACTCATATGCACGTGTGGAAATAAACAGTCAAACAATAGGTTCCCGGTCCAGCCTCTAGGACTGGCTCAAGTGTTGTTGGTGATCACGTTTTCCAGACATTAGGATACCGTTAGGTGCAACGATAGTCCTAAAACAACATTGAGGGTATGACGTTAGAAGAACGATCATATTGAATCGACCCAATCTTGTATGTTATACTTTGTGATCATATCGTTCGAAATCATCTGTTATAACACGGAGTGTTAGCATGTGTACTTTAGTTCCTCAGACCATAAGAGTGTCTCGGTACTTCTTACCAGATGGTGGTCTTTGGGGTTGCTCAAACGTCATCTGTAATAAGGTGATCATAATGACAACTTTTAGGTTCACCGGAAAGTTTGACAAGTGAACGAACGGCTCAAGAGTAGGATTTGCTCCTCCGACGATGGAGAGATATTCTTAGGGCCCTCTCGGTGTGACGGCATCCATCATCGTCTGGCCAGACACAGGTGACTATGTCACGGGGATGCCGGAACATGTCAATGATAAAGAAGAACAAAACCAGTAATAGGAGCAACGATATAGTGGGCATGATGATGACCCAGGAGGATACCGATGCACACCGGGTTTCGTAAAGTATCGCGAAGCGAAGGGAACATCACATGATAACCAAAGGTTCACTCGAATATCATTCGTGTAATCATAGGGACCGATATAGATGTCCACGGTTCCGCTATCGGTCATTGAACGAAGGAGTTTCGTTCAAGTCTATGCTTTACTGAACCTACGAGATCACAAGCTTAAGGTAATCATGATCTGCTGAGTGTTAGTGGAATGGGAGTGATGAGAATATCTTCATGAAATAGTTTCATTAATATCGGTTCCGGAAGCGTTTCAGGGTCACTGGAAGGGTTTCGGTGAATATCGGGTATTACCAATTAATCATATATAGGTGGAAAATGTTTCCAAAGATGTTAAATTATATATATAATGATCTGAAAATGTTTAAGGTATTTCATATATTAATTAATCAACGGGTTTTAAAAGGCCAAGAGGGATAGGAGATTTGGGCCATAAAGGCCCAAGTGGAGGTGGCGCCCCCCCCCCCCCTTTCCTTGTGTGTGTGTGGGGGGGGGGAATCCTACTAGGGGTGGGAGTTGGACTCCTCCCTAGGCCGACGCACCAAGGGAGGGTTTACCTTCCTTGGTGGCTGCCCTCTCCTCCCCCCTAAACTATATACTAGATATTTTTCCACCCTTTTGAAACACAAGTTTTGGGTGCCTCTTCTAGTTGATCTAGTTCTAGTTCTAGTTGGTCCTAGACTAATTAGAGCTAGCCCTAGACATCTCTAATCCTCATAATTAGAAGCCTTGTGTGGTTATAATCTCCTCCCTCTAATTCTCCAGCGATGATTAGCTCTGGACGGTGAACCGCTGCCGGATCGTGAAGACCATACGCTTGCAACCAAGTAGAGAGGTTGTACTTTCGGTCTTCGGTACGAGGGATCGTTTGAGGGCAGTTCACGGGATCGTCATCATCGTTCGAGGGACTTCGAACATGATCTACACCGACTCTTCTTCTGCTGCTGCACTCCGGAGTTGGTAACGATCGTTGATCTCAACCCGTTATGCATCTTCATATTGATCTTGGTGATCGTAGGTACGATTTTTTTGTTTTCTACTACATTCCCCAACAGTGACATCAGAGATGGTTTATGAGTAGATGCAGGTTGCGTTCTAGATCACATCTGATATGTAAGGGTTGATGTTCTTGTTTTGCTTCCCACGAATGTTGTTTCGGTTCAGTTCATCGGCAGAATGATGTAGTTTTGCTGCAAGGTTCTGACAATCGTTCGACTCTGGTTGTCGACGGTCTGCTAATAGTTCCTTTGGCTACATCATATTTGAGAATAGTGAACCATCGCGTACACAAGAGGGTGTCGAAGATGGATGATCTTCTAGGGGGTCACGCATATTGACGAAGTTTAGTGTGGGGAACGAGACTTTTAATTAAGTCTCTCTTTCACACACACCCCAAAACTTAATCTAGCATCAAGAACATCACCTTGTTGTGCTTGCGTAGGTAGCTAGTCTTAATTGCTAAAATGATTGGCCACTTAACTAAAATTTTGCTAAAATCGATTAGAGGACGACTAACTTGGTTTTGCAGGGTTTGCATATGATGTGGTATAGCCTTCGTCATGATAATGAGTTTATGTATGAGATGGTTATATGTTGTAATGTTAAGTAACCTGAGCGTCACGACATGATGGCTGGAACCACGGGATTGCCACCTTAATGTAAATATCATAGAGATAGGTTACATGTGATGGTGGCAAAACGTACACGGAGGACCCCGACGAGGAAAAGGTGTACCAGGCGCTGGACGAGGAGCTATACTTTCGTGCCACGACGGAATTTCAGATTTTGGTGTCACAGCAACGTTTTTTTGAAACGGTCGCCATACCAATGTTTTTTGATATTGCAGCCACAACAATGTTTTTGAAACAGTTGCCTCCGTAACAAAATATTGGCCGGCACGTTGCTTCAACTGGAGATTGAAGACGATCATGGAGGACTCCCGACGCCCAGGGCTATACCAATCATGCTATTATGAATTGCCTGAGATGTTTATCCCTTTGTTGTTTGCACCCTTTGATTGTACATTAGTCAATTATTAGGGTGATCTCTCACAGTAAATATCAAACTAAAAGGTGCTCTTCCCAGTGTTGCAACCGTCTATAACACGTAGCGTTCTGGAGTGTGACATGTACACATGAGCACAAACGGATCATGAGGTGTAAGGCAGGGATGGTCAGACCATGCATGCAGATAACACCCAGTTGCCTTGAAGTTCTGACATAATAGTTCTGAGCTCAGAGTACTGATACATCTCCAACGTATCTATAATTTTTTATTGTTTCATGCTATTATATTATCTATTTTGGATATTTAATATGCTATTTTATATTATTTTTGGGACTAACCTATTAACCTAGAGCCCAGTGCCAGTTTCTGTTTTTTCCTTGTTTTTGAGTTTTACAGAAACGGAATATCAAACGGAGTCCAAATGGAATAAAACTTTACAATGATTTTTCTTGGACCAGAAGACATCCACGGAGCTTGGAAGCCAGGTCAGAAGAGTCCCGAGGGCTCCACAAGCCCTCAGGACGCGCCCTAGGGGGGCGCCCCTGGCTTGTGGGCCCCACGGGAGTCCACCGACCTCCCTCTCAACTCTATAAATCCTCAAATATTCCAAAACCACCAGAAGCGTCCACCAAAATACTTTTCCACCACCGTAACCTTCTGTTCCCGTGGGATCCCATCTTGGGGCCTTTTCCAGCACCCTGTCGGAGGGGGATTCGATCACAGAGGGCATCTACATCAACTCTATTGCCCTTCCGATGAAGCGTGAGTAGTTTACCACAGACCTACGGGTCCATAGCTAGTAGCTAGATGGCTTCTTCCCTCTCTTTGATCTTCAATACAATGTTCTCCTCGATGTTCTTGGAGATCTATCCGATGTAATCTTTTTTTGCGGTGTGTTTGTCGAGATCCAAACAATTTCGGATTTATGATCAGCTTATCTATGAATGGGGAGACATGGTTGCCGGTGAAAACCGAGCCGATGGCAGGCGATGGCGGCGCTCTACGCCGTTACCTTGATGAAGGCATCGTCGTGTAACTACTGTCGACCCACTCGTGTTGCTCCTGGGGAAACCCTAGGATCTGGTGTTCCAGATCGGACGATGGCGGTACTGCGATGTCGTTTCTCTCTTGGGAGCATCGTTTGTGGAGCAGCGCCGGAAGTCAGAGGCAGGAGGTGGAGCGGCTTCGTCTTGCACGGAGCTTCGATGGAGATGTCAAGTCATGCCTGACCGACAGGTGCTACGCTTTGTCATGCCTGGTCGGCAGGTGCTACGCACGACAAATCTTCCGAGGACTTCAAGTTGTGTCGGCTGGTGGTACTTGGCAGCATGGCGCTGAGGTGTATCAGTGGCGACCGCGACGTGCTCAGCTGTTTGCGCGCAGGGAGGAGGTGCCGTTGGGCGCTGTGGTGGCGTCGATGATAGATAGACCGAGCAAGCTTGATGCATCAGTACAGTTCTGAAGATGAAGTGGTGGCAGTTGGCGGCGGCGGCCTCTGAGAGCACGCCAGACCAGTGTGTGCCCCAGACCCGGCAAGTGGCTAGGTTGGGGTCTCAGGTCTTAGATGTTAGGCTTGACTACGATGTCTGTTTGGTATTAGGCCCAGGTTATCTGCGACCCTTCATCAACTGGATAGGTGTAGCGACATTTGTTGCTTAGACAGCGGCTTTAGTCTTACTGTTGTATGACTTTGTAAGGTCTTGTAGAATAATTAATAAAGTGGGCGTATGCATCGCCCAGATGCATCCTCTTTTTCTAAAAAAACAATTCTACATAGGACGTACTGTTTTAGATTGTCAGCATGTGTTATCTGAAGATCGGGCATTCCTCTAGGTTGTGCTAACATGATTAGTTTGAATACATCGGTGAGGTAATTTTGTAGTGCCATTGTACAATATGACCATCTAGCAGCATATACTCCCTCTGTTCTTAGATATATGTCTTTTTAGAGATTTCAATATGGACTGTATACGGATGTATATAGACGTATTTTTAGTGTAGATTCACTTACTTTGTTTCGTATGTAGTTTATATTGGAATCTCTAAAAAGACTTATATTTAGGAACAGAGGGAGTATGTTTCTTGCAATTTGCATGCAGTAATCCTGAGTGCTCATAAAAATTATAATTATGCCTAGTGCTTCATTTTGCAGTTATTTTAGTATGAAATGTGAATCTTTGTGTACAACTATGCGAGCTAGGTTGATTGTTTTAGGCACGAATTTATTTAGCTTTCAACTACGTGACTACAAGACATCCTAGGCCAATTGTTTCTTAAACACCAAGTCCGAACTTTCAAGACTTTAGAGGTGCATGTTTCTCAGTTTTGATTTTGCACAAAGCTATGATGCATGGATGCATGTTGTTTCCACTAGCTAAATTACTAACCTTGGTTTATTAGCCATGAACAGGCCATCATATTTACCGTTATGCAATACGCCCCACTTGCTGGCGAAATTCACACATTGCCAGGACCTTAATTTTGCATTTCGATATACAGCCTCAAATTTTCTGTTCTACTATGTTGCTAGATCACTTGTCTGCTTCACTCCTAATCAGTTTTTCTTTGTTATGCCTTCGTTCGTATCAGGTGTAGGCCCGGCCTCTCACCAGTAGAAATCACAAGCTGGCAAGCATCGCAACTGAGATGTTTGACACGTGGAGTCATGGAGTATGCACTAGCCTGGTTGCTTTCATTGGTTCTTGTTGTGATCGAATTCTGCAATGGTGTCAAGTTGCCTCTCTTTTTTTGTAACGAGCAGTGTGCTCTATTGCCAGAGATCTTTCTCCGAATTAGGCAATGTTAGCCGTTAGGCAGAATTAAGGTAGTACCTTAGACTAAGAAACAAGTTCCTTTTGATCATGATGAACTACCTGTGTACATTGCAACCTTGCAATCGTGATATCCTACTAGTGGTTCAGTATGACCAGAGCTTATTCTCTAGTGGCTCAAAATTGAAAAAGACGTGATGAATTTGGAATCATTGGGCTATGAAACAAGTGTAGTTTCACTGTGATGAATTGCTTGTATACCTTGCAATGAAAATGCTTAAGGAGACTTCCTAGAAAACTAACATGGATAGGCTGAACCGTTTCTGTTGGGACTTGGCAGTTAAGAAAAGAGCCCTCTACCACTTGCTAATCTAAAATAAACTGTTAAGACTTCATTTTATTAAGAAAAGAGCCATACGTACAAAGTAAATGCATGTAAAATTTCTCCTCCGGTGAGAATACCGTCGCTTCTCAACATATTTCTAACATTGTTACTTTAAATTGGGAGAGGATATTTGGTGATTCCTCCCTTGCTGTTGAAGATGAATCTACCATCCTAAATTTCCTAATCAATTATGCATCTTATTTAAATAAATACATTATAACTGTGCACTCTAGGAAGCCTCTCACGCATTCATGATTTCTGGCCGTTCGATCTTGCCTATGGACTCTGCTGGCCGTCAGATGTAGGTTTCTAATCCCGCACAACCCTGCACACTCGGCTGGGCTGCTACTCCCGTAGCAAAAACGCAGACACCTCGTTGATTGGGCCTGCTACAAGGAGCCTGTTACTGCCCCTCTGCATGGGCTAGCCCATCTAACGCTCGGTCGAGGTCGCTGTCCCCCAGTACCCGGGTGATCCGAAGAGGCAGCGACGACGCGGCGGCGCCGCCCCACGTTCTTCCTTCCTATCGATCATGGTGGAGGTCCATTACTGCCGGGTGCCGGCTCACCTCCTTCTGCTTTTTTCCGTGAGCCCTACTCATTCTTTCCCTGCTTGCTAATCTCCTTTACCGTGCACGCTTCTACCAGATCCATTGCCACTGTGAAGCCCAACTCGTGAGCGAGCGTCGGAGGTTGAGGAAGAAGAGAAGAGGGGGAGAGGGGCTCTCACATTTTGGGACACGCTGCTGTGCAAATGGAGATAACTGCTACCATCCCTTGCTCTAGCCCCGCCCTGCACGGCACTACGGCAGCCGCGGGCTCTCCTATCCATGGTGGCTGCCCATCAGACCTCCTCTTCCTTGCCGGCGTGCTGAACTGACTTGTGGGTTGCTGCGTGACGGGTGAGACTCCTTGTTGGATGTGAAATATTTCTTCTGCAATGTGTTCTCATTATTGTTTATGACCTAAAATAATGGAAGTGGCAGGGGCGATTGCCAGATCTCGCACCTCATTCATGTTGGAAGTGGCTACTTTCATTTTTGTGCTAGAGTTGATTCAGTTGATGCCTCGGTGTTGTCCATTGAGGCGGGTACAAGACCGTAAGATGCTATGAGAAGTAGTAGCACCGGCCAAGCGACCTTGAGGAGCAGCAGTTGTTGCCAGACGCTGAGAGAGTATCAGACATATAGTAGGAGGCCTTTCTCTGATTGTCCATGGCATTTCTTTAAATAATCCTCTGAGTTGTGTTATCTTTAGATCTAAAATCAGAAAACAAGTGAAGAGTAAGAAACTAGATTTGGCGAGGGGGGAGAAATCAGTTGATAGTTTCCACATTTTCATCTCACGAACAGTTCATCTATGTACTACTTAAGACAATACGTCCTTGATAACTTCCAGTATTTTTTGTTCACTGATTCAGTATTCCACCATTAGTCCACCTTACTAGCATACATAATTGGTTACAATGACTACTATCGCTATTATGTAATTATGTTGGCAATCTCTTGCGCTGAAGGATTTCTTCCAAAAATGATCTTATATATGTGCATTCAAGAAAAGCAAATTTAAGTCGAAGTGCTTGTTTTCCAGGTTTCTTTTGTCAATTGTCAGGTTTTCAGCCTATGTATCATGCCTGCTACTACTTCATTCTTATGTTTCTACTGAGGAACCTTGAGGGATACAGAAGTACAACTTAACTCCATGTCTTCACCTCTTATATTTTTTTAGCAGGAATGCACTAGGAAGGTCCAAAGGAGAAGAGATCGAAGATGGCTCATGATGATCCAGTGCATTGCTAGAGTCCAAAGTCCCCCACTATCTTTTCATCAACCATTTAGGAGAGATCATTAATAGAAGAAGAAAGAGCAGAATACAAGGGTTCAGAGGTACCGTGACCGAAAACCAAAAACAAATTAAAAGGAATTAAACCAACTTAAACACTACTGTACAAGAAGGTCTAGAAATCAGTGAAGTGGCTTAATACAATAACTAGCGTCAACCTCGATTTGGCTGATGACATGGAGAACAGGAGAGACTCTTATCAAAATTATCGTTTTCTGGTAAATCACATGTAACTTGCTCAGTGTTTCTATAGATCCTCTAATTGAAAGAAGCTACTGCTATGAGCTATGTAGTAGAAATTCTTATTCAGATGGCAGGTTACTTACTATGCGAGCCTACTTTGCATGTAGAAATGTAGAATTGTACTCCATTAGTTTGCTCTTCATTGACATTGAATGCGACATGCAAATAGGACTGAAGCCTGCACCTATCGGGGGGATGAATTGATGACACATCTCTAGGAGTTTTTGTAATTTAAGAAGTCCTAATTCATATTTGGATTACACATGTAGACTACTTTAAGAATTATAGATAATTCAGGAGAAGCTACATCTGGCCATTTTGTTTCATCATATTACCATATAACTTCAAATTTCAATGGCATGTAGAGCATTTTGATAATTTGAATAATGATCTTTGTTGCTAAGAGGCTTATATTTGGCTTGTCATCGACATCACTCATCAGTGGGCCACGTTGCATGTGAGACGGGTCTACTCATCTGCATTTTGTCTTGACATAGGTGATTTTCAACCTTGCTCGGTCGAGATATAATTGTACTTCCATTATGTTTGCCTTCAGTATTATACAAATATCATCCTGTACAACCGCCGTTTAGTATGATCAAGTGATCTTGATCGTCACTAGCTGGAAAAGGATAGCGTATGCACCTGAATATACGCGCCTGTCAAACGGTCACGAAGAACAACGTTCAACAAATTTGCTTCTATCATAATTCTGTTTTCAGTTTATACATGTATCGACCCTGTTTGCACACTATACTATCCAAATTTTCTCAAATACTTGTACCCTACAGATTTTCTCAAATATCATTGTTTTTACATCATGGATGAGCATGGAAACATGTGAATTTGATGATCTTACAACCACGGTTTTTACGTTTCATGATATTACCCTATGAAGAACAAATATGACTGCTTTGTTTTGTTTAGCTAAAAGGTTAATTTTGTTTCTTTACTTAATTTTTTAACAACTCGGATACTTCATGCAATTATGTATACATGAAAAAAGAATCCCTATTATTCTATCGAATAAATGGATGGGCGCGGCAACGCGCGCCATCATTGATCTAGTAGTATGTCATAACCGGGCCATGACCCAACAATATTTTTCGACCTCCTGCAAAAAAAAAACTCCCACCTTGACTTTGTCGTGGCGACCGTTGGTCTTGTCTTGAGGTCAGTGTGGTTTGTACAATAAGTAGGCGGTGGGCGCTTGGTGCCTCCTTCGGTGGTGATGCCAACAACCTTTGCAAAATGTTGGAGCGTTTCGGCATGAGATGTGTGGCTGACGGCATGTGGGGCAGCGTTCTTCTTCGTCGGCGTTGGTCGTTGGATGAAGAAGGCCACACTAGGTTAGGAAGGCATGTGGAAGATCCACAGCCGACATGCCACCAAGTTACGTTCTCGCAACATGTAGTGGACCTTTGCATCGGTTCGAAAAGCAATGAAGCCTGCGATGGTGCTTCCTTGGATATGGGCGTGGAAGTCGTTCCCTTCTATTTCCAACGGCTTAGGTCGTAGGTGGACCATGGCATGGCCTTCACGGGTATATATGTGGTTCACAACTTTATTAAGGTAGAAGTGAGGAAATCCTTAGGACTATGAAACAAGTTTGTTGCATTGCGGTGAACTACGTGTACGCGGCAACAAAAATGTTTAACGATAAATCTTAGAAACTACTCAGAGGTAATATTATGAGAGCAACTCCAACAGCTTCCCTATTCCTAAATAAAATACCGTTTGCGGAAAGTTGAGGCAAAAATAGCCCTCCAACAGCTCCTCTAAACTCGATTTTTTTGTATGGGGTCCTGTATAATTGCTCCCAACTCCCCTCACATTTACGGGATGATAGCCCTTCTCATATAATTTGGTGGGCTCCCCGCGCCACCGCCACACCAAGTCGCCACCTCGTCGCCGGACCACCGCCGCGCCTCCTCTGCCCCGCCTCATCGCTCCGCACGCCACGTCGCCGCCACACCTCCCTACCCGGCCTCGACGCTTAGGTCTCCGACGTCGTGACTCCCGGCGTCGTATCACTGACTTGCGCGCCCCAACACTGTTTAATGTGAAATAGGACAACATATTTTAAGGGGGTAGAAATTTTACAGGAACTGGAAATAAAAGTAGGTGTTAGACAACTTCCCCTAAATTATAGGGTCATCGTGTGAAACAACATTTACATGAAGTTTATTACAGAAGTTATTGGAGTTGCTCTAAGTTTGGCAGACTAGATAATCTCTGTCAGTTAGGACTTGACGGCATGTGGGGCATCGTTCTTCTTCGTCGGCGTTGGTCGTTGGATGAAGAAGGCCACACTAGGTTAGGAAGGCATGTGGAAGATCCACAGCCGACATGCCACCAAGTTTCGTTCTCGCAGCATGTAGTGGACCTTTGCATCGGTTCGAAAAGCAATGAAGCCTGCGATGGTGCTTCCTTGGATATGGGCGTGGAAGTCGTTCCCTTCTATTTCCAACGGCTTAGGTCGTAGGTGGACCATGGCATGGCCTTCACGGGTATATATGTGGTTCACAACTTTATTAAGGTAGAAGTGAGGAAATCCTTAGGACTATGAAACAAGTTTGTTGCACTGCGGTGAACTACGTGTACGCGGCAACAAAAATGTTTAACAATAAATCTTAGAAACTACTCAGAGGTAATATTATGAGAGCAACCCCAACAGCTTCCCTATTCCTAAATAAAATACCGTTTGCGGAAAGTTGAGGCAAAAATAGCCCTCCAACAGCTCCTCTAAACTCGATTTTTTGTATGGGGTCCTGTATAATTGCTCCCAACTCTCCTCACATTTACGGGATGATAGCCCTTCTCATATAATTTGGTGGGCTGAAAACTGCTCGAAAATTACGATAGCAGACCCGCGCCACCGCCACACCAAGTCGCCACCTCGTCGCCGGACCACCGCCGCGCCTCCTCTGCCCCGCCTCATCACTCCGCACGCCACGTCGCCGCCACACCTCCCTGCCCGGCCTCGCCGCTTAGGTCTCCGACGTCGTGACTCCCGGCGTCGTATCACTGACTTGCGCGCCCCAACACTGTTTAATGGGAAATAGGACAACATATTTTAAGGGGGTAGAAATTTTACAGGAACTCAAAAAAAAAGTAGGTGTTAGACAACTTCCCCTAAATTATAGGGTCATCCTGTGAAACAACATTTACATAAAGTTTTTTACAGAAGTTATTGGAGTTGCTCTAAGTTTAAGTTCGGCAGACTAGATAATCTCTGTCAGTTAGGACTTGACAGACCCTCCCCCCCCCCCCCCTCTTATGGTGAGAGTTGCACTCTAATGCTCCTCGTAAGGGTTGATTAAGGAGCATTCTCGAGCATCTGTACTGGTAGGCCTCATGGGTGTTAGGGTTTCCCCTTGGTATAACTTCGTCCGATCTGAGGGTCTCGGCGGCCGATCTCTGAAGTGATGTCGCTGGTTTTTCGTCTAAGGATTGTGAAGGCTGGGAACTATGGGAGATGATGAACCTAATCAGCTGGAATTTTCGAGGAGGAATACTTGTACAATTCACGGTATGTGTGCTTTTGTTCGGGCACATGGCCACGTTTTGAGTTTTCTATGTGTTAAGTATATGTGTTATGTGCATATTGTGTATTGGACCTGGCTCCTAGTTCTTTATATAGTTGAGATCCGTGACCCATCTTTATACATCATATATATTGCCTATGCACGAGAGCAATACATCGTACAATCATACATGGTATCAGTTTTTAGGTTTTACCTCTAGTCTTCCGCTGCCACCGCCGCACGCCTCCTCCGTGCCGCCGGCCGCCGCCCGTCACGCGCCCGCTTCTCCCAGCCAAGCCCCGCGTCGCTCAGCCTGCCAACGCCCGTCAGCATCGCGCCAGCCGCCAAGTTGCTTCGCCCAATCCATCCAGCACGAGCTAAGCTAGCTAGCCTCAACATCCATCCAGCAGGGAGCTAGCTTGCTTGGTACATGTACGTGCGCGTGTATCTTGGCCTGCTGCCCGCCGCCTCCGCTTCGCTTCACCGCTAATTGCCTTGCTTGGTACGTGTACGTGCGCGTGTATCTTGGCCGAGCTGCTGCCGCCGCCTCCGCTTCGCTTCACTTCTAATTGTTGTGTGCCGCTCTGAGCTGGGTCACGGCTCTGTACCCGCTGCCGCCGCGCTCTCGCCCGCAGTGCCGCTAGCCTTCGCCAAGCCGCTGCTGCTGCCGCGCGTATCGTGTGCAGCCGACTGCCCAACCGCCTCCTGCTGCTGCCGCCCAACCACGCCGATCGCCGCCGTCGGACCAGCAATGGCGTCACCAGGCCCGTCCGCCGCCGCCTCTGTCATCCCGCCGCCGGCGGCCTACAGCGCGGCCCCGCCGCCATACGGGGCGGCCGTCACCTACGACGCGCCCGTTCCCACGTAAGGGGCATACGGGACTCCACCTGCATCCATGTACGAGTCTCCGCCTGCGTACGAGTCTCCCAGGTCCTGGTGGAGGTTGTCAGCGGGCCAGCACTCGCCCGCTGGGCAGCAGGCAAACGGCGCCCAGCATCTGTTAGCGGGGCCGTCGGTTTTTTCGGCAGGCCATCCGACCTACCCGGCACCGCAGTTGCAGCCTGGACAGCCGGGGCTGTATGGAGCATACCCACCGCCGCCGTTGAGCGGCGGCTACGGCTTCCCCATGGCGTCTCCGTCCCTCTCGCCGGCCCTGCCGCCGGCGCCGTGGGACCCGGTACTCCTCACCGGGCTGCATGCCGCTCCTACGCCGAACAACTACACTGGAGGTGGTGATTGGTACATGGACACCGGTGCTACAGCTCACATGTTTGATCATCCTGGTAACCTTGCCTCCTTCACTCCTGTCTCCATCGACTGCCGCATCATTGTCGGCGACGGTTCCACACTTCCTATCACACATGTTGGGCACACTTCTTTTCCTTCTACTTCTACTTCATTATCTTTGTCTAACATACTTGTGTCACCTCATCTTATTAAGAATCTCATTTCCGTTCGTTGTTTCACTCGTGAAAATCCTGTTACCGTTGAATTTGACGAATTTGGTTTTTGTGTCAAAGACGCTCAAACCAGGATGGTACTTCATCGATGTGACAGCCCCGACGAGCTCTATCCGGTGCACTCGCCTTCATCCACCACCACCGCACCGATTGCTCTCTCCGTTGGCGTCGATCTCTGGCACGCTCGCTTGGGTCATCCTAACCCCGTCACACTTCGTCATATTCTTAGGAGATTCAGTTTCAGTTGCAATAAGATCGAGGATCACACTTGTCATGCATGTCGAATCGGTAAACATGTTCGCCTGCCGTTTAATAATTCCACCACCATTGCTTCTTTTCCTTTTCAGTTGATTCATAGCGATGTGTGGACTTCTCCGGTTCCCAGTAACTCGGGCTATTTATATTATCTAGTCATTCTTGATGATTATTCTTATTATGTGTGGACTTTTCCTTTTCGCAGAAAGTCGGATGCACTCTCTACCTTGACGGCCTTTTACTCCTATGTCCGCACGCAGTTTGGGCGTCCCATCCTTGCGCTTCAGACGGACAATGGGAAAGAGTTCGACAACCTCGCTTTCCGCATCTTTTTGTCGCATCAGGGCACAGTTTTCCGCCTCACATGCCCGTACACTTCACAGCAGAACGGTCAAGCCGAACGTGTCCTTCGCACTCTGAATGACTGCGTTCGCACGCTCCTGTTTCATGCCAACGTGCCGCCTCGTTTCTGGCCGGACGCACTCGCCACTGCATCACTTCTTCTTAACATTAGACCCTGCCACCCACGGTGGAACTACGCACCTCACCATCTTCTCTTTGGCACACCCCCGTCTTATGACGACTTGCGTATTTTTGGGTGCCTTTGCTATCCCAGCATTGCCGACACTACTTCTCACAAGCTTGCACCTCGATCTGTCGCTTGCATCTTCATCGGCTACCCCTCCAACTCCAAGGGATATCGGTGCTACGATCCCGTCTCCCACCGTGTGTTCATTTCCCGGCACGTTTACTTTGATGAGCATGTGTTTTCGTTTCACCAGGTACCCCCGGCTGTTCCTCCCGCCACCGGTGATGCAGGCTCCTCGACGCCTCTCCCAGGGCACTTGCACGCCTCTCTTGGCCCGCCCCCTGGCTTTGAGGCGCGCCCCCCGCATGTGGCACCTCCTACAGCCGCGGTGCTGGCGCCCGCGGCCCTCGCGCGTCGCCCGCGGCCCCCGCGGCGCCCCCGGTGCACGCCCCCCCCCCCCGGCGCCCCTGACGTTGGCGCCTGCGGCCCCCTCGGCGCAACCGGCGCCCCCGACCCCCTCGGCGCCCGCGGCCCTCCCGGCGCCTATGGCCGGTCCGGTCACCCGCGCTCGTACGGGCGTTTTTCGCCCGAGCTCGCGCTACACCTCGGATGACTACGTCCATGCGGCGTCCACCTCTGAGTCGTCGCCGTTGCCGTCCTCCGTTCGAGCCGCTCTTCGTGACCCGCTCTGGATGGCTGCGATGCAAGAGGAGTTTGACGCCCTGTTGCGCATCCGGACGTGGCAGCTTGTTCCCCATCCCCGGCACGCCAACGTGATTACCGGGAAGTGGGTCTTTAAACACAAGCTCCGTCCTGATGGTACCCTTGATCGCTACAAAGCGCGATGGATCGTTCGTGGCTTTCGACAGCGTGCTGGCATCGACTTCACCGGCACCTTCGCTCCGGTTGTCAAGCCCGGCACGATACGCACGGTTCTCCACCTTGCGGTCTCCCGTGCTTGGCCGGTGCACCAGATGGACGTCTCCAACGCCTTCCTCCATGGTCACCTCGAGGAGCAGGTCTTCTGCCAGCAGCCCACCGGGTTTGTTGACCCGGCGCTTCCTGACCACGTGTGCCTGCTTTCGCGGTCCTTGTACGGACTCAAGCAGGCTCCGCGCGCTTGGTACCATCGTATCGCAACGTTTCTCCACCAGCTGGGGTTCCGCTCTACCCGCTCGGACGCCTCGCTCTTCGTCTATCATCAGGGCTCTGACATGGCCTACTTGCTGCTCTATGTACATCATACAATCATACACTGTGCAAGACAAGGGCCTAAGGGCAAGATGAAACAATATCTAAATAGGCTTGGTCTTAGAGGTTTTGAGGGAATCAACAATGAAGGAAACAACGGAAGTTTGTCTCTATATTGGCACGAATCATTGAAGGTAGATGTTCAGTTTGAGAATGCGAGATGCATCGATGTTCATGTTCAGTGTGCTACAGAGGAGCCATGGTGGCACCTCACATGTGTTTATGGCGAGTCGGGAACGGAGAATAGACACGTGATGTGGACTTTGATTCAAGATTTAAAAGTGCAATCTGATCTATCGTGTCTAACCATCGGTGATATCAACGAGGTATTGTGGGACTTCGAGCACTTCTTCGCAACTCCTAGATTTTCAAACCAGATGGTGGTGTTTCGCATGTGTTCGAAATGTGCAAACTCTCTTATCTGGGTTTTACTGGTCTATCTTATACATTTGACTTGACAGGGGTCACCACTAACTAATGGGGAGACATATTTTTCAATGTTTTGGTTAAACATCTTACATCTCTGCGTAGCGATCGTTGCCCCTTGCTGATCATAAGGGACGTGGACGCCGATATTAAACCCAAGGACCGTTGCCACAGGTATGAAATCATGTGGAGACGGGAACCTTGCCTCCCTAAGCTGGTGTATAATCTCTGGGAAGAGGCAGGGCTGAAGCAAACTTTTGGTGATATCAATGTCGCACTAGGAAAAGTTTTGAGCTCTTTGCATGCTTGGAGTGAAAAAGAAGTTTGGCAAGGTCAATAGGGAGATTGAAAAATCTAGAACCAGACTAGAAGAGCTCATGAATATGAATGCTGGTCGTGCAGAGTTCCGTAGAGAGGAAGAGAGGATGAATGAATTGCCATTGATAACTCTGACGCAAACTTCATGGATGGATGGCAATCCGTCCAAGAGTCCCATACCAGTATTCCCACTCTGGTGCCGGCTTAGAGTTGGATCCAGTCAGAACAAGGATGGATGAAGGCTAACTCTGACATTGTGACGTCCAAGTTTGGTGAGAAGGGGGGCGGTGGTGTCATCCTTAAAGACCACAATGGAGCGTTTCGAGGTGGAGTGTGCCATCCCTCCCCCCTCTGGCTCTAACCTTGTAGCTTCATGAAGAAAACTACGGAAAAAGAAATGCAAATCTTCGATGTCCTGCTGTCTCTAGGTTCAAATGTCGATAGGAGGTATGCTATTATCCGAATACAAATCTTTATTGTGTACTTGCTCTTAATTTCCTTGATGATGCCAACTGTAAGACATCGAAAGATCATTTACTTATCTTTACGTTCTTGTTCTGATATAATGAAGATCGACCCCACAAAAAAAGAAAAAGATATAATGAAGACCGTATCTTCCACCTAGATGAAGAAAAAAGACATCGCCTGTCTCAACTATGAAAAACGAAATACAAACCTTTGATATCCAAGTACTGGAATGTACTGCTGTAGTAGGTTTGCTGCTCTACAGGCTGTGCCGAACTGCTGGTTGGTTCACTTGGTTGAGAAAGGTCACACATTCAGTACCTGAATGTCAATACAGGGTATTAGTACATGGAAGGTATGGTATGATAAACGACAGCAATGTAGCTTGAAAACCATGCCTGTGCAGCCTCGATATATCTCCGACGCACAAAAATACGCAACAGTTTTGCAAGAATGAAACCAGTGCTACCACTGTTCTTCGGTAAACGACGGGAAACAGGAGGCAGGTTTTCCTGCCAACCCAAACTGAAGATAAAAGGTAATGTTAGTCAAAATATCAAAAAGAAAGAAAGTTTCTGACCCAAAAAATGCCAAGCTATAAAAGTTGCCGAAGTTGTAAAAAATAATCTGCGCTGTTACAAAACACATGTGCCCAGATTCAGGTGGCCACAGCTATCATAAATCCAATACTTAATTTATTGCATCGGGTAAGTGGTATCTTCTGATATTAGTTAGAATGCTGGTAATACTTTGGTGTAAAGGGTGCTGGGTTTTTCTTTTGTTCCTTGTGGAAAAGTAGGCATCATAATAGTCTCTACATGATGCACCGTCTCAATTTTTGGATTCTCCGGAAAACATAACTGGATTATTCATGTTGATGTTGATTAGTCATTTATTCTCAAGCTAAGTTGGCTAGCATTGAAATATTGCTAGGAGACATAAAGGCCATAGGAGAAGAGTTGTTGTTTGGATTTTTAAACCGGTATAAATCTTAATTTGATGCCTGAAATCTGTAGAAACCAAACATATATTTTATTTTATTTTAGTAACTGAAGCTTTTGGCCTTTAGAGAGCTCTTGTTCTTGATAAGTACCCCCTCCGTCCGGAATTATTTGTCGCATAAATGGATAAAAATGGATATATGTAGAACTGAAATATGTCTAGATACATCTATTTATCCGACAAGTATTTCCGGACGGAGGGAGTATGAGCGGAGTAGCAGAGGCACTTGATATATGTACTTTCTCTACTATAGTTGATCAGCGTGTGTGTTCTGTATAACCTAAATGTTTAAGGTGCTGAGTTACAACTTACATCAGTGATATTTAATTATATAGGGACTTCTGTAGGGATTTCAGAAGAATTGTGTACCTGTGGTGAAGAAAATGCATGTTCAACCGGACAAGGATGGAGCGCTCTGCTCCAAACAATGATGCTGTGGCTGCCTGCAGATTTGCCTACCTAGAAGATCCATGTTTTTCTTTTGGTCATCTTTTTGGAAGGTTCGGCAAACGACAGAGAACAGGAGCCAGGCTTTCTTCTTGATGGTTTCAGGATAGCCTCCATATGCCTACGGGTATAAATATCAGACCACCAAAATCAAGAAAGTACTTGAAAGGAAAAAAAATGAAGCACTCGCCAGCCAATTGTTTAAACTATCTCTGAATTGCTGCAATATCTAGAGAAGATACAGCCTGAAGACCATCCATGGCTGCCATGGATAACACCAAATGCGCATGTCTCTAGCACATCATCTTGTTTAAGGAACACCTTCCAGCAAGAAATGGACAGCTAGTCTAATTTTCTCACGCTGGACATTTTCAGAGTAACACCATCAACAGGACCAGGACCAAGCTGCTCCAGCCTAACCAATTGATTGATACTTGTGGATAAGCAAAACAAACTACTACCAAAACATTTAGGTTATACAGAACAAATTCAGCACCTTAAACATTTGTTACACCCATAGAGGCAACAGAGCTTTGGCAATCATCCATCAATCAATTCCCCATCCAGCAATAAGAGCACTTGAGAGTTCCAGATAACCAGAGTCGACAAGCACTAACTAAAGCAAGAGAAGCAGCTACAGTCGACAAGCACTAACTAAAGCAAGAGAAGCAGCAAGAAATGGACAACTAGTCTAATTTTCTCATGCTTAACAATTTTCAGAGTAACACCATCAATAGGACCAGGACCAAGCTGCTCCAGCCTCACCAATTGACTGATACTTGTGGACAAAACAAACTACTACCAAAACAAGAAACATACATGGCAAGGCAAACCATTGGAATGCTCTTATTAAGAATAATCACAGCAGGAATTAAGCACAGGCGAAATGAACCCCTGCTTTTGAAATATCAGTTTGCCAAAAGAAGCACAAATTCAGTTGATACAACCAAAGAGGCAACAGAGCATTGGCAATCATCCATCAATCAATTCCCCATTCAGCACTAACACCACTTGTAGTTCCAGATAACCAGAGTCGAGAGTCGACAAGCACTAAAGTAACAGAACCAGCTACAGTCGCTACTAGATAGATAGATAGATACAAGCAATGCAGATGCAATCTAGGAGGAGGTGAACTTGGTGACGGCCTTGGTGCCCTCGGAGACGGCGTGCTTGGCGAGCTCCCCGGGGAGGACGAGGCGGACGGAGGTCTGGATCTCCCGGGAGGTGATGGTGGGCTTCTTGTTGTAGCGGGCGAGCTTGGCGGCCTCGGCGGCGAGCTTCTCGAAGATGTCGTTGATGAAGGAGTTCATGATGGACATGGCCTTGGAGGAGATGCCGATGTCGGGGTGCACCTGCTTCAGCACCTTGAAGATGTAGATCTTGTAGGTCTCCACGCTCTTCTTCGCCTTGCTGCCCTTCTTCCGGCCCCTCGTCTTCGCCTCGCCGCCGGCCTCCTTGGACGCCGTCTTGCCCGCCGGCAGCCGCTTCTCGGCCTTGGGCTTCTTCGCCACCGGGGCCTTCTCGGCCGCCTTCTCCGTCGCCGGCTCCTCCTCCGCGGGCTTCTTCGCCGCCGGCTTCTTCTCCGCCTTGGGGGCCATCGCCGGTTCGGGGGAGTGGGGGATTCGCGGGTGCGTTGGGTGTGCTGGAAGAAGGTGGGGGATTTGGTGCGGGATGAGTGGAGAGGAGGAGCGGTGCTGCTGGGTTTATACGGAGCGGGAGGCGGGCGCTGATTGGTCGAGGCGTGGTTGCCCCGGATCGGTGAGGTGGAGCCGTAGGATGCGTTCGGCGATGTTTGCTGTGGACGGGCGGGATGCGTTTCGGAGCGGATCGCTGGGTTTTCTTTTCAGGGCAAAATTGATCTTGGCGGGAACGGAAAGGCCGGAACCGCGGGTCGATTATGGAGCGGGAGCGCGCGACCGCACCGCGAGAATGGTTTGGGAATTCGCAGCAATCCTACACGCCACCAGCATTATAGAGCACCTAAGCCATGATGGCCTTCAGAAAGCCTTCTCAAACAAAGCCCGAACATCTTGGCTTGTCCGGCAACCCCGTATCTAGTTCATATGTGAGACGGATTTGGGAAGATCCAGACGCGACTAGACACCGTCGTCACGTCGGACCAGCCCACTAGGCTCGTGCCGTCCTCACCCTAGTCCCCGCAAAAAGCCGAAGCCAGACACCAAACCGTGGTCAACCGTACTTTCTCAGCCTTTCCGCTCCACTTTCATCTCCTCACCTTCCTTTCTCCGCCCTATCCCTCGTTCCATCGACTGAGAGAAGCTCGTTGCGGGCCATCGAGCTCATCGACGGTGAACGTCAAGGAGCTAGCGCTTCGCATTGTACTCCGTCGCTCACGGATAGTCCGGGGCGGGAGCTCCTTGTCCACGGCGTCGTCGGCGGCCTAGGTGGGCACTTTGCGGGCGTTCGCACACCACCCACGCCCGCTTCTGACCACCCTGGCCCAATCATACCCCCACCTCCCTCGCCCGTGCACGTTCTCGCCCTGCGCCAGCTGCCAGCGTTCTGCTGTAGAGCGTCCCTCTCCACACTGAAGATGAATTAGGGCGGACGCGACCTCTCACCGCATGCGTCGTTGAAGTGGCGCGGTGGGCGAGGACGCCGCCCGACTGAACACACCTCCTCACCGCATTCAAATGCCTCCATTAAACATGCGTGAAAGTCGAGAAACCTACTTTGGCCACACGTCCGTTCACGAGCGTCCCGTCCCGGCATTAAACACAATGTCGGGCAAACTCCTCCCGTACGCCCTCTATTTAAACGAGGCTAGACATCGGGCAAGAATCGCACCACTCCGCCTTCCACCATTTTCTGCACCCATTCGATGGCATCCGACGAGCAAGAAGAGCAGTTCTCCGGCATAAGCCGGTTGGGTGGCCTGTTGAGCTCGCCTGTACGAGGGACGAAGCTTGCTGCTCCACCTCCCTCGCCTAGCTCGACGAAGCAAGTTGTCGCCCCAAGCCAGTTGCATAGAGATCAACGGGTCGGTTACCAGCGCGTCTGTGTCTGCCCCCAACATTGTGGGAAAGTAGAACACGATAGGCTACCGCCGCTTGGGTCCCTTGCACAGCTGGTGACTTTCCTGGTTCTTCAGCGCAGACCATCGTCGACCCCCACTTGGGCTCCACGGAAGCGGAGGTGCCCCCTTCCCCTCCGGTTGAAGCATCAGCCGACAGTTCCAATCCGATGGGTGATGGGGAAGTGATACGTCTCCAACATATCTATAATTTTTATTGTTTCATGCAATTATATTATCAATCTTGGATGCTTCATATTTTATATCATTTTTTGAGACTAACTATTAATTCAGTGCCCGGTGCCTGTTCCTTTTTTTGCTTGTTTTTGGCTTTTTAGAAAATCAATACCAAACGAGGTCCAAACACGATAAAACTTTACAGTGATTTTTTCTGCACCATAAGGGGCCCTAGAAGGTTCGGGAGGAGGCTAGAAGACTTATGAGAGAGCCACGAGCTCACAGGGGCGCACCCCCTGAGCTTGTGACTCCCACACAACTCTGTTTGATCTAATTCCACCTCTATAAATTCCCAAATTTTCCCAAACCAACAGAGAGACACGTGAAACACTTTTTTTGCCGCTGCAAGCGTTTGTTCTTTCGCGATCCCATCTGGAGACCTTTTGGGTACTCTGTTGGAGAGTGAATCGATCACGAAGGCCTTCTACATCAACCTTGCTGCCCTACGGATGATGCGTGAGTAGTTCACCACAGACCTATGGGTTCATAGCTAGTAGCTAGACGGCTTCTTCTATCTCTCTAATATTCAATACCATGTTCTCCTCGATCTTCTTGGAGTTCTATCCGATATAATCCTCTTTTGCGGTGTGTTTGTTGGCATCCGATGAATTGTGGGTTTATGATCAGATTATTAATTGAAAGTAACTAAGTCTTTTCTGAACTTTATTATGCATGGTTATTATAGCTTTGTATTTCTCTCCGATCTATCCGTTTGGTTTGGCCAACTAGGTTGATTTATCTTCAGTGGGAGAGGTGCTTTGTGGTGAGTTCAATCTTTCGGTGTCCTCACCCAGTGACGGAAAGGGTAGCGAGGCACGTATTTCTATTGTTACCATTAAGGGTAAAATGACGGGGTTTATTCATATTGCTTGAGTTTACTTTTTCTACATTATGTCATCATACTTCATGCATTGCTTTGTTTGTTATGACATTAATACCTAGAGAGGCAAGCATAGAAGCGCTCTCGGAGTGGAGTACTAGTAGTAGATGCAGAATTGTTTCGGTCTACTTGTCACGGATGTGATGCCTATATACATGATCATTGTCATGAATAACATCATACCATGCGTTTCTCTATCAATTGACCAACATTAATTTGTTTACCCACCGTATGCTATCTACTCAAGAGAGAAGCCTCCAGTGAAAACTATGGCCCTCGAGGTCTACTTAATCATATTACCAAAACCAAAAATACCTTGTTGCAATTTATTTACCTTTCTTTTGTTCTACAATTTATTTATCTACCACTACAAGATTTAATCCTTGCAAGTAGCAAGTTCAAGGGGCTGACGACCCCCTTGTCTGCATTGGGTGCAAGTATCTGCTTTTGTGTGTGCAGGTGTTGTTCACTAGGGTTTTTGTGTTTCGCTTATTTGTTCGATAAACATTGGTTCTCACGGAGGGAAATACTTATCAGCTATTATATTGCTTCACCCTTCCTCTTTGAGGGAAATCCCAACGTAGCTCACAAGTAGTAGAAAGAATTTATGGCGCTGTTACTAGGGAGACATCATCCAAATCACTACAAATACCTTCACTCGAACTATCATGTACTTGCTCTACTATTTATTTTCCTCTCCTTTTCATCTCCCTTCACTTCTCAACAAAAAATAAAAAACACAAAAACATTTTATTTTGCTTCTTTGCTTGCTTTGACGCTATGTCTCAAGAAAACACCAAGTTGTGTGACTTCTCGGATACTAATAACAATGATTTTATTAGTACTCCAATTGCTCCTCCCGCCACTAGTTCGGAGTCATACAATATTAGTGCTGATTTGCTAAAACTTGTTTTGAAAGAACAATTTTCTAGAAATCCTAATGAGGATATTGCATCCCATCTTAATACCTTTGTTGAATTATGTGATATGCAAAATAAAAAAAGATGTGGATAATGATATTATTAATTTGAAATTATTTAGGATGTTGAGTAGATAAATTACTGTTGGGAAATTGATAGAAAAACACATAGTTATGATGATATTCAGGGCAATGATCATGTATATAGTCATTACGTCCGTGATAAGTAGACCGACTCCTGCCTGGATCAACTACTACTACTCCACTTCAAGAATGCTTCTATGCTTGCTTCTCTACCTATTAAGTTCATAAATAACAGATTGATGCATGAAGTATGATGCCATAATGTAGACAAAATAAAACCAAGCAATATGATTAAACCCCGTCGTTTTATCCTTAGTAGCAACAATACAAATATGTGCCTCGCTACCCCTGTTGTCATTGGGTGAGGACACCGCAATATTGAACCTACTATAAAGTACCTCTCCCACTAAAGATAAATCGATCTAGTTGGTCAAGCCAAACAGATATATCAGAGAGAAATACAAATCTATAATAATCATGCATAATAAAGTTCAAAAAAGACTCAATTACTTTCAATGAATAAGCTGATCATAAACCCACAATTCATTATATCTCAACAAACACACCGCAAAAGAAAGATTACATCGGATTGATCTCCGAAGAGAACATCATATTGAAGATCAAAGAGAGAGAAGTCATCTAGCTATCAATATGGACCCGTAGGTCTGTGGTGAACTACTCACACATCATCAGAGGTGCAGCAAGGTTGATGTAGAAGGCCTCCGTGATCGATTTCCCCTCCGGCAGAATACCGAAAAAGGCCTCCAGATGGGATCGTGGAAGAACAGAAGCTTACGGTGGCGGAAAAAATGTTTTGGGTGGCTCTCTATTGGTTTTTGGATTTATGGGAACTTATAGGCTTGGAATTAGGTCAAAAGGAGGTACGTGGGGCCCACAAGCTTAGGTTGCGCCCCCTCAGGGCACACCGTGTGAGCTTGTGGCTCTCCCGTATGTCTTCTGGCCTCCTCCCAAAGCTTCTAGGTTCCCTTCCGGTCCAAAAAAATCACCCTAAAGTTCCCTCGTGTTTGAACTCCGATTAGTATTAATTTTCTGTGAACAATAAAATAGGCAAAAACAAGAACTGACATTGGGCACTGAGTTAATAGGTTAGTTCCCAAAAATAATATAAAATTGCATATAAAGTATTTAAGATTGATAATATAATAGTATGAAACAATTAAAAATTATAAATACGTTAGAGCAGTATCAGTTGTACGTACGTGTACACAATTTAGACGAGACTGCCTGAACTGCTACATCAAGGGATGTACTATGACACGTGTCGCTCCTTACACGGGAAAGCTAGTAGACTGTGCCTTTGTTTAAGAGAGGAGGCATCTGGATAGCTAGGGATAGGGGATTCTGGTCACTTGGTAAAGAAGGGTGGATAGCCGGCTATGATTCATCGATACAAAGAGACCGATCGACCAGTATTACGTACAACAATATAAAGCACAATTTTTTTTTCTTTTTTTTGTTCTAGCAGGTTCTATCGGAGGGCAATCACCTGACCACAACAAGGACATCAACTGAAGCAAGGTCCATGACTATTATAAGAGAGGTCATATGCACCTCAACGATAAAGGTGTCTAATCCTTTGCTAAATTAAGCTCACGGGAGGTGACCACTTCTCACGCTCTCTTTTAATAAGTGTGTTTTCTTTTTAAATTTCTTAATTTTCCCTAGTTTAGTTCTAAGTGTGGGAAGGTTACTTTTGCATGTGTAGTGTCTTGTGCAATTCTCTTTTATCATATGGTTTGTGTGCATTAGTGTGTCCCGCTCTTTTGACATGCTTGCTTTAGACTTGTTTAACTTAGCTTGTGGGAATCTTGTTATCTTCTGAAAAAACATTGCCATGTTCTTTTATCAAAAACCCAAAAAAGGAGTCATTTGAACTATTTACTTTCTTTCACCTAATTACATAAGTTGGGGACCCTAGTGGTAGCTTGATTAGGGATTGAATGATTGTAGAGGATTTTTGCACAAAAAACGACACCACGGTAGTTCTGCTGAAAATAGCGTCAGACTGGGTTAGTTCTAATCAAATCATACCAAAATCGTATAAAATTGTTGTGAACATGGCATTAATACTTCATAAAGTATAGATACATTGGAGTTGTATCGGCATCCACAAACTTAATTTCTGCTCGTCCTCAAGTAGGTACATGATAAAAGAAAGAATTTATGAAGTGCGGATGCTACCTAACATATTTATCAATATGATCTTGTTTATTGTGGCATGAATGTTCGGATCCATAAGATTCAAAACAAAAGTTTAATATTGACATAAAAACAATAATACATCAAGCATACTAATAAAGCAACCATGTCTTCTCAAAATATCATGGCCAAAGAAAGTTATCCCTACAAAATCATATAGTCTGGCTATGCTCTATCTTCATCACACAAAATATTTCATCATGCACAACCCCGATGACAAGCCAAGCAATTGTTTCATACTTTTAATGTTCTCAAGCTTTTTCAACTTTCACACAATACATGAGCGTGAGCCATGGATATGGCACTATAGGTGGAATAGAATATGGTGGAGGTTGCGAGGAGAAGACAAAAAGGAGAAAGTCTCACATCAACTAGGCAAATTAATGGGCTATGGAGATGCCCATCAATTGATATCGATGCAAGTGAGTAGGGATTGCCATGCACTAGAGCTATAAGTGTATGAAAGCTCAAAAGAACACTAAGTGGGTGTGCATCCAAATTGCTTGCTCACGAAGACCTAGGACAATTTGAGGAAGCCCATCATTGAAATATACAAGCCAAGTTCTATAATAAAAAATTCCCACTAGTATATGAAAGTGACAAAATAGGAGACTATCTATCATGAAGAACATGGTGCTACTTTGAAGCACAAGTGTGGAAAAGGATAGTAACATTGTCCCTTCTCTCTTTTCTCTCATGTTTTTTGTTGTTGGGATCTTTGGCCTCTCTTTTTTATTTTTGGGCTCTTTGGCCTCTTTTTTTTATTTTAAGTCCAGAGTCTCAACTCTACTTGTGGGAGAATCATAGCCTCCATCATCCTTTCCTCACATGGGACAGTGCTCTAATAATGACGATCATCACACTTTTATTTACTTACAACTCAAAAATTACAACTCGATACCAGAACAAGATATGACTCTATATGAATACCTCCGGCGGTGTACCGAGATGTGCTGTGATCAAGAGTGACATGTATAAAAAAATGAACGGTGGCCTTGCCACAAATACTATGCCAACTACATGATCATGCAAAGCAATATGACAATGATGGTACGTGTCATAATAAATAGAACGGTGGGAGTTGCGTGGCAATATATCTCGGTATGGAAATGCCATAATAGGTAGGTATGGTGGCTGTTTTGAGGAAGGGTATATGGTGGGTTTAATGCACCGGCGAAATTTGCGCGGTACTAGAGAGGCTAGCAATGGTGGAAGGGTGAGAGTGCGTATAATCCATGGACTCAACATTAGTCATAAAGAACTCACATACTTATTAGAAGAATTTATTAGCCATCAAAACAAGTACTAATATGCATGCTCCTAGGAGGATATATTGGTAGGAAAAGACCATCGCTCGTCCCCGACCGCCACTCATAAGGAAGACAATCAAAAAATAAATCATGCTCCGACTTCATCACATAACGGTTCACCATACGTGCATGCTTCGTGAATCACAAACTTTAACACAAGTATTTTTACCAATCCACAGTTACTCACTAGCATAACTCTAATATCACCATCTTTATATCTCAAAACAAATGCAAGGAATCAAACTTCTCATATATTCAATGCTCTTTATATGAAAGTTTTTATTATATCCCTCTTGGATGCCCATCATATTAGGATTAAATTCATAACCTAAGCAAATTACCATGTTGTTTAAAGACTCTCAAAATAATATAAGTGAAGCATGATAGTTCATCAATTTCTATAAAATAAAACCATCGTCGTGCTCTAAAAACATATAAGTGAAGCACTAGAGCAACTACCTAGCTCAAAAGATATAAGTGAAGCACATAGAGTGTTCTAATAAATTCATGATTAATGTGTGTCCCTCTAAAAATGTGTGTATAGCAAGGATTATTGTGGTAAACTAAAAATAAAAGACTCATATCATACAATATGCTCCAAGCAAAACACATATCATGTGGTGAATAAAAATATAGCCTCAAGTAAATTTACCGATGGATTGAAGACAAAAGAGGGGATGCCATCCGGGCCATCCCCAAGCTTAGATGGTTGGTTGTCCTTGAGTATTAGATTGGGGTACCTTGGGCATTCCCAAGCTTAGGCTCTTGCCACTCCTTATTCCGTTGTCCATCAAATCTTACCCAAAACTTGAAAACTTCACAGCACAAAACTCAACAGAAAACTCATGAGATCCGTTAGTATAATAAAATAAATCACCACTTTAGGTACTGTTGTGTACTCATTCTTAATTTGTATTGGTGTTATATATACTTTATTCCAACTTCTCCATGGTTTATAACCTCTGATGCTACCCATAGATTCATCAAAATAAGCAAACGACACATAGAAAACAGAATCTGTCAAAAATAGAACAATGTGTAGTAATCTGGAAATTTTGTGTACTTATGTAACTCAAAAAATTCGAAAAATTAGGAATACCTAGGAAATTTGTATATAAATATTGTGTAAAAACTTCAGATCAAAAGCACGCTTCTGTGATTTTTTTAAAATTCTGGCAATGAGCGCAAAAGTTTTTGTTTTTCGGCAAGATTAAATCAACTATCACCATAGACCATCCCAAAGGTCTTACTTGGCTCAAGCACTAATTAAAACACTAAAACACAATTACCAAAGAAGTAATATTGTGTATTTATTGAAAAATAAGCAAAAAAATAAAAAAAATTGGGTTGCCTCCTAACAAGCGATATTGTTTAACGCCCCTAGCTAGGCGTTTTCAATGATGCTCACATAAAAGTTAAGAATTGATACATGATGGGAGCATCACAAAGCATATGACTAGCACATTTAAGTCTAACCCACTCCCTGTGCATAGGGATTTTGTGATAAAACAATTTATGGGAACAAGAATCAACTAGCATAGGAAGGGAAAACAAGCATGACTTCAAAACTTTCAACACATAGAGAGGAAACTTGATATTATTGCAATATGTAAAAGCATATGTTCCTCTCTCATAATAATTTTCAGTAGAATTATGAATGAATTCAACAATATAACTATCACATAAAGCATTATTTTCATGATGCACAAGCATAGAAAATTTTATTACTCTTCACGTAAGCAAATTTATTCTCATTCAGAATAGTGGGAGTGTCATAAGAAACTTGAATACTATAAATGTTTTCCACATTAAAAGAGTAATGTTTAGAAAAAGGGTAATCATAATTATGACAATCTTTATAAATATAATCATCACTACTTTTTATAACAGAAGTGTCATCACAATAATCATCATAAGTAGCAACTTTGTTCTCATCATAATCAATTGAAACCTCTTCCAAGATAGTGGAATCATTATTAAATAAATTCATGACCTCTCCAAATCCACTTTTATCATTATAATAAGATTCAACACCCTCCAAAATAGTGGGATAATTATTATCTAAAGCTGACACTCTTCCAAACCCACTTTCATAAATATTGCAATCATCATAAATAGGAGGCATGCTATCATCATAATAAATTTGTACATCAAAACTTGGGGGACTAAAAATATCATCTTCATTAAACATAGCATCCCCAAGCTTGGGACAAACATTAATTGCAGCAAATAAATTCTCAAACATGTCATTCTCATTAAACATAGCATCCCCAAGCTTGTGGATTTGCATATCATAAGCATAATCACTCTCATCATTAATAGTATGAATAGCACCAATAGTATAGCAATTATTATCATCACAATTTTCTAGGTTGGTGCCAAAAAGATTTTCAAGATTATAAGAAGTACCATTATTTTCCCAATCATAATCATCACAATGAGTAATAGGCATAACAAAATCATCCTCAATAGTTTCTTCGGACATTGTACCATAAGACAAGGAATCAATATCATCATCAAGTATATCATCTTCCACATATATTTTTGATTCATTCTCATGAGGCATAACAATAGTAGGAGCAACATCATTTGGGAGGTATACTTTTTTTAGCTTTGCTTCTCCGTCTTTTCTTTTTCTTCTCCACATCATGTGTGGGTTTAATCAACTCTTTGGAGCTCCTTATTGATGAGGTTGGTTGCATAGGAAGCTCATTCTCATATCCTGTTTGATCATGAGAGACAATTGGATGGAAAGTGAAGAGCTTTACCCTTTCATTAGTATTTATTTTATATTATATTGGTTTTCCCATCTTTCTATAGTTGGCAATATAAGCATTTTCATTGCAATTTACCATACAAAACATATGGATTTCTTTCAAATTAGTTTCAACATGGTCTGTGAATATGAATGCTTAAAACCAACTATTTTTATGTGACAATTCTTCACACCCCAAAAATAAACAAAGTTCATTATAAAGTTCAAGGGTGATCAAGTTATTGCAATATTTGGCCATGATTCGATCATGAAAGAGTATGCATTGGAAATTAAGATGACCAACTCTATTGCAAAGTTCACAAGTAATGGGATGAAGAGAGCATAATTTTGTAGAAAATTTATGTATCACCTTAAGCCACCAATTGGTTTTATCATGTTTATGCTTCTTACAAAATCTATCATCCCTATAAGGCATGTCTTCACAAACTCTATGCACTCCACAAAAATTGACATGCTTGTAAGAAACATCTTTATCATGACTAGTGCAATCATCATTGGTATCATGAATATTCATAGCAAGCACACTAACAACATTGCAATCATGTTTATAATTCAAAGATTTAGTGCCAAACATTTTATTGACTTCTTCTTCTAACACTTGAGCACAATTTTCCATTCCATCATTTTCAGGAAAGACATTAAAAAATGAAGCACATGAGGCAACCTCAATTACATTTTCTGTAGTTTTATTTTATAGACTAAACTAGTGATAAAACAAGAAACTAAAAGATTCAATTGCAAGATCTAAAGATATACCTTCAAGCACTCACCTCGGCAATGACGCCAGAAAAGAGCTTGATGTCTACTACGCAACCTTTCTTCTTATACACTCGTGTTGGGCCTCCAAGCGCAGAGTTTTGTAGGATAGTAGCAATTTTCCCTCAAGTGGATGACCTAAGGTTTATCAATCCATGGAAGGAGTAGGATGAATATGGTCTCTCTCAAACAACCCTGCAACCAAATAACAAAGAGTCCCTTGTGTCCCAACACACCCAATACAATGGTAAATTGTATAGGTGCACTAGTTCGGCGAAGAGATGGTGATACAAGTGTAATATGGATAATAGATATAGGTTTTTGTAATATGAAAATATAAAAACAGCAAGGTAACTAGTAATGAAAGTGAGCAAAAATGGTATTGCAATGCTTGAAAACAAGGCCTAGGTTCATACTTTCACTAGTGCAAATTCTCTCAACAATGATAACATAATTGGATCATATAAGAATCCCTCAATATGCAACAAAGAATCACTCCAAAGTTTCTATCGGAGAACGTAGGACGAAAACGTGCATAAACTCCTATGCATAGATTACCCCAATGTCACCTCGGGAATCCGCGAGGTGAATGCCAAAACATACATCAAGAGAATTAATAGAACACCCCATTGCCACCATGGGTATCCTGTGCAAGACATACATCAAGTGTTCTCAATTCCACAATAGTATTCAATTCGACAATAGTGAAACCTCAAAGGTAAAACTCAATTCATCACAAGAAGGTAGAGGGGGAGAAACACCATATCATCCAACTATAGTAACAAAGCTCACGGTACATCAAGATCGTGCCAAGTCAAGAACATGAGAGAGAGAGAGAGATCAAACACACAACTACTGGTACATACCCTCAGCCCTGAGGGTGAACTACTCCCTCCTCGTCATGGACACCGCCGAGATGATGAAGATGGCCTCCGGTGATGGTTTCCCCCTCCC
Organism: Aegilops umbellulata; assembly: GCA_032464435.1. Classification (NCBI taxonomy): domain Eukaryota; kingdom Viridiplantae; phylum Streptophyta; class Magnoliopsida; order Poales; family Poaceae; genus Aegilops; species Aegilops umbellulata. Next base: position 55,433,980 of record CP136058.1, read on the forward strand.
GCAGGGTGCCGAAACGGGCTCCTGATTGGTTTTTTGTGGCTACAGAGGCTTACGGTGGCAGAACTTCTGATCTAGGGTTATTTTCAGGGGTTTCCGTATTTATAAGAATTTTTGGTGTCAGTAACAAGTCAGGGGGTGCCCGAGGGGCCCACAAGCTTGGGAGGCGCGCCCCTAGGGGGGTGGGCGTGCCCCCAGGCTTGTGGCCTCCTCGGCCACCGCCTGGCCCAGCTTCGGTGCTTCGGGGATCTCTTTTGGTCCATAAAAAATCACCATAAATTTTCAGCCCATTTCGAGAAACTTTATTTCTACACAAAAATGACACCACGGTAGTTCTGCTGAAAACAACGTCAGTCTGGGTTAGTTCTAATCAAATCATACCAATATCATATAAAATTGTTGTAAACATGGCATGAATACTTCATAAAGTATAGATACATTGGAGTCGTATCAGCATCCCCAAGCTTAATTCCTCCTCGTCCACGAGTAGGTAAATGATAAAAGAAAGAATTTATGAAGTGTGAATGCTACCTAACATATTTATCAATATAATCTTGTTTATTGTGGCATGAACGTTCAGATCCATAAGATTCAAAACAAAAGTTTAATATTGACATAAAACAATAATACTTCAATCATACTAATAAAGCAATCATGACTTCTCAAAATATCATGGCCAAAGAAAGTTATCCCTACAAAATCATATAGTCTGGCTATGCTCTATGTTCATCACACAAAATATTTCATCATGCACAACCCCAATGACAAGCCAAGGAATTGTTTCATAATTTTAATGTTCTCAAGCATTTTCAACTTTCACGCAATACATGAGCGTGAGTCATGGATATAGCACTATAGGTGGAATAGAATATGATGGAGGTTTTGAGGAGAGGACAAAAAGGAGAAAGTCTCACATCAACTAGGAAAATTAATGGCTATGGAGATGCCCATCAATTGATATCGATGCAAGTGAGTAGGGATTGCCTTGCAATGGATGCACTAGAGCTATAAGTGTATGAAAGCTCAAAAGAAAACTAAGTGGGTGTGCATCCAACTTGCTTGCTCACGAAGACCTAGGGCAATTTGAGGAAGCCCATCATTGGAATATACAAGCCAAGTTCTATAATGAAAAATTCCCACTAGTATATGAAAGTGACAAAATAGGAGACTCTCTATCATGAAGAACATGGTGCTACTTTGAAGCACAAGTGTGGAAAAGGATAGTAACATTGTCCCTTCTCTCTTTTCTCTCACTTTTGTTTTTGGGATCTTTGGCCTCTTTTTTTAATTTTTGGGCTCTTTGGCCTCTTTTTTATTTGAAGTCCGGAGTCTCATCTCTACTTGTGGGAGAATCATAGCCTCCATCATCCTTTCCTCACATGGGACAATGCTCTAATAATGATGATCATCACATTTTTATTTACTTACAACTCAAAAATTACAACTTGATACCAGAACAAGATATGACTCTATATGAATGCCTCCGGCGGTGTACCAGGATGTGCTATGATTAAGAGTGACATGTATAAAAAATATGAACGGCGGCCTTGCCACAAATACTATGCCAACTACATGATCACGCAAAGCAATATGACAATGATGGTGCATGTCATAATAAACAGAATGGTGGGAGTTGCATGGCAATGCATCTCGGAATGACTATGGAAATGCCATAATAGGTAGTTATGGTGGCTGCTTCAAGGAAGGGTATATGGTGGGTTTAATGCACCGGCGAAAGTCATGCGGTACTAGAGAGGCTAGGAATGGTGGAAGGGTGAGAGTGCGTATAATCCATGGACTCAACATTAGTCATAAATAACTCACATACTTATTGCAAAAATTTATTAGCCATCAAAACAAAGTACTAATACACAGTCTCCTAGGGGGATAGATTGGTAGGAAAAGACCATCGCTCATCCCCGATCGCCACTTATAAGGAAGACAATCAAAAAACAAATCATGCTCTGACTTCATCACATAACAGTTCACCATACGTGCATGCTTCGGGAATCACAAACTTTAACAGAAGTATTTTTACCAACCCACAATTACTCACTAGCATGAATCTAATATCGCCATCTTTATATCTCAAAACAAATGCAAGGAATCAAACTTCTCATATATTCAATGCTCTTTATATGAAAGTTTTTATTATATCCCTCTTGGATGCCCATCATATTGGAACTAAATTCATAACCTAAGAAAATTACCATGTTGTTTAAAGATTCTCAAAATAATATAAGTGAAGCACGAGAGTTCATCAATTTCTATAAATAAAACCACTGTCGTGCTCTAAAAAGATATACATGAAGCACTAGAGCAACTACCTAGCTCAAAAGATATAAGTGAAGCACATAGAGTATTCTAATAAATTCATGATTAATGTGTGTTCCAGTAAAAAGGTGTGTACAGCAAGGATGATTGTGGCAAACTAAAAAGCAAAGACTCGTATCATACGAGACGCTCCAAGCAAAACACATATCATGTGGTGAATAAAAATATAGCCTCAAGTAATTTACCGATGTATTGAAGACAATAGAAGGGGATGCCATCCGGGGCATCCCCAAGCTTAGATGCTTGGTTGTCCTTCAATATTACCTTGGGGTGCTTTGGGCATCCCCAAGCTTAGGCTCTTGCCACTCCTTATTCTGTTGTCTATCAAATCTTTACCCAAAACTTGAAAACTTCACAACACAAAACTCAACAGAAAACCCATGAGATCCATTAGTATAATAAAATAAATCACCACTTCAGGTACTGTTGTGAACTCATTATTAATTTATATTGGTGTTATATATACTTTATTCCAACTTCTCCATGGTTCATACCCTCCGATACTACCCATAGACTCATCAAAATAAGCAAACAACACATAGAAAACAGAATCTGTCAAAAATAGAACAGTTTGTAGTAATCTGGAAATTTCGTATACTTTTGTAACTCAAAAATTCTGAAAAATTAGGAAGACCTAGGCAATTTGTATATCAATCTTGTGTAAAAACTTCAGATCAAAAGCACGCTTCTGTTTTTTTTAATTCTGGCAATGAGCGCAAAAGTTTCTGTTTTTCAGCAAGATCAAATCAACTATCACCATAGACCACCCCAAAGGTCTTACTTGGCTCAAACACTAATTAAAACACTAAAACACAATTACTACAGAAGTAATATTGTGTATTTATTAAAAAACAGAAGCAAAAACAAAAAACAAAAAATAAAACTGGGTTGCCTCCCAACAAGCACTATTGTTTAACACACCTAGCTAGGCATGATGATTTCAATGATGCTCACATAAAAGATAAGAATTGAAACATAATGGGAGCATCATGAAGCATATGACTAGCACATTTTTCGCGGGAATGTACCTTGGGCAGGCAACAGAACCCGGATCCTTTTCAAAAATATCAGGGCTGACATCGCCCCTCAATCCGGCTCATACTTGGCCGGGTTCCGCAACCTGGCCAAGTTCCTCAACCCGGCCAAAACTACCACACGGCCAGGCCTGCTAGCGCGTGCCGGCTGAACCCGACAAACCAAGGCTTCTCCAACAAGCCAGCGCCCTCATGGCGTCTTCCTCAACCCGGCCACGGGTCAGCTCCCGTCCCATCCAAGGCGTACGACGGAACAAGTCCCCGTAGAGGGGATGAGCATGGCTATAGTGGCCCACCAACCCCACTGACCGGCAGGAGCGTGGCTACAGTGGCCCACCTACTCCGCTGACCAGGGTCGGCTCGTCTTGCTGACGCAAGCCGATGGCGACCAGGCGGTGCGCTACTGTAGCCGAGTCAGCCCAACCACTCCATTACACACGACAAGACGGAGAACAGTGCCCCCTGGCGTACGGGGCCCGTGCTTAGAGAACCCTGCGAATCCTGGTACCCGGCGGGTCCTAGCTCCGGCTTCCAAGACGTTGACATCCCGGCCCCATGGCCTTGTAACTTTACCATTGTAACCCTGGGGGGTTGACCTATAAAACCCCCAGGATCCCTCCATGTACACGGGCAGACGCACAATCGATCCACCCACAGAACACACACACTCACGAAGAAGGAGCAGCCTAAGCCTTGGCATGCCTTCCTTTCTCCCCCAAACAGCTCTAGGAGCAATTCTGTACTACTCCACATATAAACCAATCTTGGCAGGACTAGGGGTGTTATCTCTCTGGAGAGCCCCAAACCTGGGTATGTCTTGCGTACCACGCTCGCTCATGCTGACCACGCCTCTGGAGCCCACCGGTGCCCTCAAGCCTGTCCCTCTCTTTAGCCATCCTTTGGCATCTGCCGTGCGCCCACTATGATAGTTGGCGCCCACCGTAGGGCAGCTCGAGGTCCCGGCTGGAGACATGTTCCAGACAGGACCCTTCCCGTTTTTGGTGAGCCCGCTGAGCGTTGCGCGTCCCCCGAGCCAATTGCGCTCGTGACCGACGTCATTGACGCCCTCACCGCCTCCTTCGCCGCGCTGCGCATCTCCGACGCGCCCGCGGTCGACGAGTACCCCAGTGGGGTGCTCGACGTCTCCGACTCACCCGTCCCCCTCGTCTACGACGTCTCTTCTGGGGCGGCGGATCTCTGCATCCGGGTGGAGGTGTTCGCCACTGACACCGGCTCCAACTCATCCAACGCCGCGTGGAAGGCCACAGAGGCCAAGGCCGCAGCGGATCGCGCCAACGTGCCCAACTCGTTGCGCGCCACGACGCAGAACCTCCGCGTCTGCATCGCCACCGATGTCAACGCCGCCAACGCCGCCGAGGCCCTGGCTCAGCTTGAGGAGGAGCGCAAGCGCCTGCTGGACGTGTCTGAGACGCTCGCTGCCACGCAACGCCATCTGGATTTCGCTCAGCGGGAGCACGATGCCGCGTACAACTTCACGCCTACCGCCGCCAAGCCCAGCCGGGTCGCTGACATGCGGGCCCGTGACGGCGCCATCGGCCGCACTCTCAGCGCGATCCCGCCCGTCTACGACACCCCCGTTAAGAATATGCGCGTCACGCAGGCGGCCGCCGTTGGCATGGAGCAGCTGCAGGGCGAGGAACTTAAGGACCGCCTGCAGCGCGTGAACGAGCTCCTCGACGCCGCCAACACGCGACAAGACCGCCTCGTCCGTTCCGCGGGATCCGTCTCGCACCGCACCAACGACCCCGAGCAGCAGAACACGGCGTCCTTGCCGCCAGGCGAAGCTCATTCTGGCCAGGGGCGGAGCTAGCATGGGGCTACGCCTAGGGCTAAGCTAGCTTGAGTGATGCACATTAGATAAAATACAATAGGATGACGTAGGCTGCCTGTAAGCCTTTAAATATTATATTTTGGATGAGTTGGAGAAGGAGAGAGAAGGAAAGCGCGCTACTGATTAACAGTCGGCTGCATCATGTGTTCCTAGGCATGTTGCGAGAGAGGGAGGTGAGTCATGTATAAAAAAAGTAGTACATATTTATATGCAACTATTGTACTTGCCGGCTATAAGGTTGGCTATAGATGGCGTGGCAAGACCATATAGCCAGCAACTGGCTATACTATTAACCATTCTCTTAGTGATTTTTTGTATTTTGTAAGAAGCATTTACAAGACTATTGTCACTAGGCCTAGGGCTATAGCCCCATCTGCCCTACCCTTGTTCTCCGCCTATGATTCCGGTCGCACCCGAACCCGACGCAACCAAGCCCCGACGACCGCCGACGGCTTGGGCGGCGAGCCGGCTCCGGAAGATCGGCATCGGAAAGATCCTCCACCGCAATCCGGCCGCCACATCCGTCCGGTTTCAGTCGACCCGGCTCCCCGTGGCTCGGTTGCAAGCTGGCTAGGCTCGCGCGCCATCGATGACACCGACACTCGCCATCGCCTCGACCAGCTCACCCTCTCCTTGGAGCTGGAGGAAGACAACGCGTCGGGCCGGCTTGCTTCGGCCCACTCATCCGGGATGATCCCTTCCACAAAGGGTTCACGCTGCCCCGCGACAGCCCCAAGTACAACGACACCGTCAAGCTGGAGGACCGACTCATCGACTACACCACCGCCATCGGCATCGTGGGCGGCAATCGCTGCCTCGCCGTGCGCTACGCCCTGCTCATGCTCCAGGATTCGACCCACACGTGGATGAACAGCCTGCCGGCCGGCAGCATTAACACGTGGGTGGACTTCGAGCAGGCCTTCATGCGCAACTTCACCGGCACCTACAAGTGTCCCAGCCGCCCCAGTCAGCTCGCCATGTGCGTGCAAGGGCCGGCGGAAACTGGCCGCGAGTACCTCGCGCGCTGGACCGAGCTTCAGAACAGCTGCGAGGGCGTCCACGAGGTCCAGGCCATTTAGTACTTCGTGAGCGGTTGCCGGGATGGCACCCTCTTCAAGCACAAGCTCTTGCGCTTCGAGCCGACCACCATGGCCGCGCTCATAATCACGGCGGACAATTATGCCGACGCCGACTCCGCCATGAAGATCCAGGTGGTGTTGGACGAAGCCGAAAAGGTGAAGCCAGCACCCCCCAAGCCGGTTGGCGAGAGCAGCCACCAGCAGAACAACCAGCACAGGGCCGACCAGCCGGCCCAGTGCTATGACAACCGCCTCGTCGCGGCTGCCAAGCAGGTGCCCGCGGCCGAGGCGACCGCCAAACACCGACAAGCCGGCAAGACGGCATGGCAACCCACCATGAGCTTCAAGGAGATGCTCGACGCTCCCTGCAAGCACCACAGCGGCGCAAGGCCGTCCACGCACACACTTCGTCAATGTGCCATCACCAAGCGCATCATGAGGGGCGACATCCCGCCTCCTCCGGCTCAGGTTCTAGGAGCGGGGCCGACGCCCCCGCCCCTGGCCAACCGCATGATGCGCGATGACGTCTACCCTAACTAGAACGCAAGCTACGTCGTCTTCACCAGCCTTGGCAACGACAAGCGTAGCGAGCGCCTGCTCCGGTAGGAGGTGAACACCGTTGTCCCGGCTGTGCCGGAGTACATGCACTGGTCGAAGCGTTCGATCAGCTGGACCCGAGAGGACTACCCGGCCGTCATGCCGAACTCGGGTGGCTACGCCCTTGTCCTCGACCAACCATCCTCGCAACCCGGCGCACCTGCAAGTTCTCACAAGTCCTCATTGATGGCGGCAGCAGCATCAACATCCTCTATCGCGAAACCATGACCAAACTTGGCCTCGAGGCCAAGGATCTGGAGCCATCCCGAACAATCTTCCACGGCATCGTGACAGGCCTCTCCTACCCCTATTAGCTGAGTCCGGCTTGATGTCCTGTTCGGCACAAGTGACCACTTCCGGCGCGAGTCTGGGGCTCGACATGGTCAGACCCTTCAAGACTGCTCAGGGCAGCATGGCACATTTGCTGGTGGCGGTCGACATGTTTACCAAGTGGATCGAGGCACGACCGATCAAGAAACTAGACGGGCCAACAGTCGTCCGGTTCATCAAAGACATCGCGGTGTGCTACGGCGTCCTGCACAACATCATCACGGACAACGATACCAACTTTGCCAAGGGCGCTTTGGCGTAATACTGCTCCGTCTCCGGCATCCGCCTCGACTTGGCCTCTGTGGCTCATCCTCAGTCCAACGGCCAGGTCGAGCAGGCCAATGGCCTCACCCCGTTTGGCATCAAGCCATGGCTCATCGAGCGCCTCGTCCGTTCACCCGGCAGCTGGCTTGATGAGCTAGCGGCCATCTTCTGGAGTCTCCGCACAATGCCAAACCGGCCGACCAGGTTCACCCCGTTCTTCCTTGTCTATGGAGCAGAAGCCATCATCCCGAACGACATCGAGTTCGACTCACCGTGAGTCATGATGTACACCGAAGCCCAAGCCAAGGAAGCCCGTGAAGACGGTGTCAACCTACTCGAAGAAGCACACCTTTTGGCCCTTAGTCGATCCGCCATCTATCAGCAAGGTCTGAGGCACTACCACAACAAGAAGATCAAGCCCCTCGCGTTCCGCGAGGGAGACCTTGTCCTCCGGCTTGTCCAGAAGCAAGCCAGCCAGCACAAGTTGGCCTCCCCATGGGAGGCCCCTTCATCGTCAGCAAAGCCGTGTGTGAATGCAATGCCTACTACCTCATCGACGCCCGCAAGCCGAACAAACGCAAGAGACAAGCTGGCCCTGGAATGCAGAGCTCCTACACCCATTTCACAGTTAGCTATATGCACGTATGTATCACTGCCTTTTGTAATCATATGAAAAACTATGGGACCCCCAAAGGACGCTCGGGGACTGCCTTTTTCCTGCCAAGTTATCATGTTCACAACACTCTTGTAAACTTTCTTAAACCTCCACCGCCGGGTTGGCTCGCTCAACCCGGGGGATGGCCGGCTTGACCACAACCCGCCGTCCTCAGCACATCCCGGCGTGTTCGGGTTGCCGAGGCCCTCCACTTCGCCCTACGCCACAATCCTGCTTTGGCTGTTGGCCGGCAAGAACTATGGGCCAAAGCACCTACATGCTGTGAAACACTAAGTTTGGTCTGCCGGATTGGCCAACCCGGTCTCACCGCACTAAGTTGCCGCACGACCGGCTGCTCGCCAGCCGGCCCAATGGGTGTTTCGCTCGCGCTCAACGTTCTAAGGGCCTAAGTACCGTGCGCTCCTTCCAAGGGCCGAACTCCTTGTCACATACCGGAACCCGGCTGTTCGACTCGCGGGGGGAGGCCCAAAGAGGAACCAAGCAAGAAAACGGCTCAGAGAACAAAGAGCAAAGGCATAAGCATTCACAAAAATATTTACTATGATAATATGGGCCCAAGGCCAAAGTTCATTACATTCACCAATACCGCATTGGGTGGGTGGACCTGCTACTTAACAGAAATGCTAAAAAGATAAGCAAGACGGCTTCGGCTTCAGATGGCTGCCGCGTCGGGTTGCATAGCCGCCGGCTCCTATCGATGGCCTCCGGGTCCATCGAGGTGCCGGTGTCGTCCAACCAGGCATCCTCGTCCGTGTAAGGACCCGACTCCTCAGAGCTGCCCAACGGGTCGTCCAGGAGTAGGCCAAAGTCATCCGGAGGCACCACCCCGCCTATAACGCCCCGGACACACCCGCCGGTGGTCGTTACTCCTGGCGGGATCTAGACTGGCCCCACAGATCAATACTAGTCTTTTCTGCGCACTTTGTCCTCACTCGTGCGCACCCGGGAGCAACTTCCGGTCGGTCATCCATCCTGAAACTACTCCAAGCTGAGGACGCTTAACTTTGGAGTTCTTTCCGAATGGGCTCCCGGAAAAGAAGGAATTCCTTATTGATATGAGTACTCTATCATCCCTAATAAGCCAGGCTATCACATACACCCCCACTCAGAGGAACCGATGTCCTTGTTGGGCCACAGGAACGTTCCCTCTTGGCACATACGTCTGTGCATCCAGTCCGGTACATGTGCCATGCCGTGTGCCACGACGGGTCACAAACGTCATGAATAACATGACCGCGCACCTGTCCGCAAACATCCGTGTAACCAGGAGGGTCGGCTCTGATACCAACTTGTAACACCCCGGACACACCTGCCGGTGCTCGTTACTCCTGGCGGGATCTAGATTGGCCCCACAGATCAATACTAGTCTTTTCTGCGCACTTTGTCCTCACTCGTGCGCACCCGGGAGAAACTTCTCGGTCGGTCACCCATCCTGAAACTACTCCAAGCTAAGCACGCTTAACTTTGGAGTTCTTTCCGAATGGGCTCCCGGAAAAGAAGGAATTCCTTATTGATATGAGTAGTCTATCATCCCTAATAAGCCAGGCTATCACACCTCCGTCGTCTGTCCGTTCCATCTGGAACTTGTCGTGCAGCATGAACGAGGCTATGTAGCTAGCCCTGGCGGCGTTTCGACCCGCCTCCACCTACATAGCGCCAGCTTGTTGGGCCATCAGCTGGTCGAGCACCAAGTCCGGGTACCAGGACATGAAAAATCTCAGCGCCATCTTGGCGCCGGCGCGAGCGGCAGAGACGCGCCACGCGTGAAGCCGCGCTGGCCGGCCTCCAGCCACCGTGCCAGCCGCGTGAAGCTGTTCGGTGCAACAACACTGGGCCAGAGGGCCGTCGTCATCCCCATGCCTGCGGCGGAGATCCCCGCCATCTGCTCGCCCAAGACCTGCAAGCGGGCCTCGGCCGTGTTCATGATCTTCGAGAAGGTCCAGGCGATGTTCGGGTCAAGCCCAGCGCCCACGACCCCCTGGGGCGACCGTTGAAAACGGACAGCCTCCTCCGCCATCTTGTGCGTCTCTGGGAAGTTCCCTATCAAGAAGAAGAACAAGAAGTCAGCAACAAAAAAAGAAAAGCTGGCTTCACAGCCCGGCAAAGTCAAAAAGAAGCACTTACTGGCGAAGGCCTCGTCCAGGTGCTGCGCTTCAAGCAACATACCGTGCCGCTCTAGGTTGTCGGCACGGTCGCGCGCCTCAAGCGCCTTCTCTAGCTCGGCACCCTTGTGAATGGCTGCCTTCAGCTCGGTGTCCTCGGCGGCGGCCCCCTACCCGTGGTCCTCCTTGAGGCGGAGGAGTTCCGCCTGGTGTGTTTTCGCCGCCTGGGCTGCTGCCGCCTTTAGGAGTTCCACCTCGGCCTGGAGCTGGACCTTGTTGTCGGCCAGCCGGTCGCACTGCTGGCCGGCTTCGGCGAGCACCTGCTGGGCCTCCGCCGCCTTGGCCGCCTCCGTCATCAGGCGCTCCACTTCGGCCTGGAGCCAACTCTTGTCATCGGCCAGCTGCTCGTGCTGCCGACCGGCTTCAATAAGTGCCTGCAGGGCCTCTGCCGCCTCCACCTTCAGCTCCCCCACCTCAACCCGGAGACGGTCGGAGTAGGCAACAGCCAGGTCACACTAATGACCGGATCGGATCAGCTGGGTTCGCCAAGCGGGCACCTCGGCTGCGACGACTACACAACAAAGATTCAGAGTCAAGACAGAGAAAGAACATAAACACTTTAAGATTCGACCCAACAACTACGTAGTTGGCCCGAATCTCGGGGGCTACACCCAGTGGGTGCACTAGCGCGCCCCCACTAAGAGCATGCAAAAACTCACTGTCGGTGTCAAAACCGGCGGATCTCGGGTAGGGGGTCCCGAACTGTGCGTCAAGGTCGGATGGTAACAGGAGACAAGGGACACTTTATTTTACCCAGGTTCGGGCCCTCTCGGTGGAGGTAAAACCCTACTCCTGCTAGATTAATATTGATGATATGGGTAGTACAAGAGTGGATCTACCACGAGATCAAGGAGGCTAAACCCTAGAAGCTAGCCTATGGTATGATTGTGTACGATGATGGTTCGTCCTACGGACTACAACCCTCCGGTTTATATAGACACCGAATAGGGTTAGGGTTACACAGAGTCGGTTACAATGGTAGGAGATCTCGAATATCCGCACGCCTAGCTTGCCTTCCACGCCAAGAAAAGATCCTTCCGGACACGGGAAGAAGTATTCAATCTTGTATCTTCATAGTCCTGGAGTCCGGCTGAAGGTATAGTCCAGCTATCCGAACACCCCCTAATCCAGGACTCCCTCAGTAGCCCCTGAACCAGGCTTCAATGACGACTAGTCCGGCGCGCAGATCGTCTTCGGCATTGCAAGGAGGGTTCCTCCTCCAAGTTCTTCAAGAAGATTATAAACACCAAAAAATAGTGTCCGGCTCTGCAAAATAAGTTTCCACATATTGCCATATAGAGAATAATATTAACACAAATCAAATCTGCTGACGTATCCCGCAGTGCGTCATAACACTGCGACCAAGCCTTCTATATAAATTGCTTTCATTGTTCCACCTCAGCTCGTTTAGCGAGGCGGTTTCCTTGACACATCTTGTCAAAGCAGAGATCATGTGCCCCCTCTAACGGGATTCTCATTAATACGGTCGTGGATAACCCAATCGTGCCTGTTAGCACGTCTTGCCTTAATTAAAGGCTAGTCCAAGACGGTTACGGGGAGGGCGCTTGATATTCTGCCTCTTATAAAGAGACCAAGGCCCTGTTCCCCGCTTCTATTCTCAAAACGAGCTCGCCCGTCGCCTCGAGTTCCAACACCCTAGTCTTCCAGATTCCGAGCGCACCGGATCTTCGATAATGTCCGGCTCTGACCTCCAAGGCCGATGGATGCCCTCCTCTGTTACGGAGGAGGACGTATCAAGATTGAGGGAAGCTAGATTTCTGACCAGGGAGATTCCGCACAGGCTGCCTGTTCAAGGACAGGTGATCCCTAGCCCTCAGCCCGGCGAGAGTGTGGTATTCATATCCCACTTCCTTCGAGGATTAGCCTTCCCCATGGATCCCTTCGTAAGGGGGCTGATGTTTTATTATGGGTTGGAATTCCACGACTTAGCTCCGGAGTCCATCCTCCATATCTCCTCGTTCATAGTTGTGTGCGAAGCGTTCCTCCGTGTTACCCCTCACTTCGGATTGTGGCTGAAGACCTTCAAAGTAGAACCGAAGATAATCGAAGGGCGCCATGCAGAGTGCGGAGGCGCTGCTATAAAAAGAAATGCCGACGCTCCATGGCCCGAGGGCACTTTTCAAGAGGAGCTTGGCTTATGGCAACAGGAGTGGTTCTACATCACCGCTCCTCGGGGCACCGCATGGGTGGCGCCTCCGGCCTTTCGCTCGGGTCCCCCACCACGGTTAGCATCGTGGATTAAAACAGGGTTAGGTCGGGGCTTGCCCAAAGACGTTCCTCTACTGCAGGGCCGCATTAAGGATCTCTTGAAGGGAGACCTCAACCTGGTCAAGGTGACACAAGTCATGCTGATTCGCCGGACACTGCCCGGCCAACGTCGCCCCCTTCGCTTGTGGGAATTCAATCCGGAGGGACCACGAGCTCTCCAGAATTTTATGGGCGTGACGCCTGTGGAGATGTATAAACTGTTCTTCGGATCACAAGAAGTGAGTCCGGATTTGACCGAGGATGCTGGTTTAAGCCGCAATCGCCCGGATACTCAAGTAGGTGACCTTGCGACCGGACCTTCTATCCGCATAATTAACTTGCTTTTTAACATCACTTTTCCTTTTAAGCAGGAGTGGATAGCAAAGGCGAAGATGATCCGGTGTCCGGCTCCCCTTCCCGAAACCAGGCTGGATCCTGTGCTAGTCAGGATGCTAGAGGTAGTGCCTTTGGAGGGAAATATGGGAGCAGACAAGGAGATCGTGGCCTCTCCGAAAGAGACCATTCCAAAGGGGGGAATCGATAATTCTCCTCCTAAGGGAAAGAAAAGAGCCGCCTCTGACCGCCCGGAAACCATAGCTTCGAAGCGGGGGAAAGAATCCTTGTCAGAGGGCCCGACGCCAGGAAGCCCCTCAGCCGAACTAAACCCTCAAAGGGAACATCTCTCTAGCGAGCCGTAAGTAGAAGAAGAGTTATTCTTTTAAGAGAAATCCTTGATTTATATTTGAGAAGTTTTAACTGAAACTTTACTTTGTAGTTCGGACCTTAGCCCTTCTCAGCAGAACTCGTCTTCGGGGGATCTTCTTCCGGAGATGATGGAGAGCGGAACGCCTCCTCCTTCTGTATCGCCTAGCAAGGCGGGCGACGCTGAAGTGTCGTCGCGGGGGATTTCTCTGGATCCGCTAGGGGTGGATGGTGCAGCCCCCCGAGGTTCTCCGTGTCCGGCTTTTGAGGAAGGCCATGGGACGAGTCCGGCACCATCTGGTGTTCGGTCGGAGGAGCTAAAGATTCTGCTGGGGCGAGCCTCTGTCTCAGAGGAGCATCGTGCGTTAATGAGCACGGTGATTGAAAAGATTTCATCCGCAGAAAGCGGACTGCACGAGGCCGTCAAGAGTTTAATGGCAGGCCTTGAGGTACGTTTTAAATAACGTATATTTGTATAATTGCGCATAAATAAAGTGCGCCCTGTGTAGATAGTAGCCCCTGAGACTCTGTGCGTCGTAAAGATGTACGGCGCGCAGAGGATCTTAATCCCAGGTCCTTTAAGTGGCACCTTTATACGTAGGTGGCTGATTGTCCGGAGTCAAGCTGGACTCGTGAATATGCCGAACTAAAGCGACAACTGGATGAGGCAGAAGCCGACATCGTGCTTGTTAACAAGCGGCTTGATGGTGCTCAAGGTATTGAAATCATTAGGCGATTGTTAGTAAGAGGAGCTTTATGCCAATATCTTACCGTGTGTATGCTTGACGCAGATGGTGCGGCCGCTGTGGAAGGTCTTAGGGCCGAACTCGCCCGAGCGAAGGAACAAGCCAGAAAAAGTGATGCGGCTGCCGTGAAAGCCCTTGAAGAGCTGAAAGCCGAACAGGCTGCCCATTGCCGAAGCAAGGAGGAGGTGGCTGATATGGCCGTAATGTTAAAAAGTGCTACTGACCGTTGCAAGCTTCTTGAAGAAGAAGGTCGGGCGAGGCAAACGAGCTTAGAGAAAGCTGTTACCGACGCCAAGGACGCCCGCTCTATAATGAGAGCGGCAACGGAGGAGCTACGTCAAGCCGGACGAATTGCGGATGGAAAGCCCTTCTTGCTACGGAGAAAATTTTGCGACCCGAGGTTTGCCCCGTTGGACCGAGCGTGGAGTGTAGAGGACACCTATCTGGATTTGGCGGCTAGTGCTGCTGATGCGACCAAACACTTTCAAGATAAGAAGGGTCATGAAGTGGAGAAGCTCTTCTGGTCGCAATTCATCAATCCGAAGCGTCCACTTGCAGTGGACGATCGCCTGGCCCAATGGGCCGAACTGAATAGGTTGCCCGGACTCGCCATGAAGTACGTCATGGATTATCTGTGTCCGGGGAGATCGAAGCCGAAGAGTTATTTCAGCATGGTGCAGCAATTTCTCGACGTGGTGCCACGTATCGGTGCTATGAAGAGGTCAGCGTGCACGGAGGGAGCTCGGTTGGCTCTTTGCCCGTGTCAAGACATACTGGGCAGATATGGAGCCCACCGTTGTTGCGTCCCGGGATTCGGATAAAAGTCGAATACCTTCCGAGCAATATTTTGAGGAAGTCCTCGAAGGCGCTCGCATAATAGAGACATAGTGCTCGAAGGATGCTATGTTATGATAGCATATGTAATCATGAAACAGTTATTTTGATAAATTGTAGGGGCATATTTTTAGACTTGTGCCTTCAAGTATTAGGAACACCTCCTGTGCGGCCGTTTTAAATATACAAATTCTGAAAGATTGCAGTCGTTGGCTTCAGCCCCCACGCACATAGTGCGGGGGTGCGCGCAGAAGACGCATTTTCACACTTAACCCAACGTCTTGGTCCTATAAAGGAGGTGATAGCGCAGCGGGCTAGGCAACCGGACTATAATGCTTTAACACTTTCACTTAGCCATAGGAGCTTGACAGTGGGACTCTTTAGGTAGCCTTTTAGTGGCGACTGCGCTTTGCCCGAGTTCGGAGCGCGTACGTGCCTGACCGGGAAACGGCCCTTCGTCAAAGCAGAGGAATTCGATAAATTCCTATGAGTCATCGAGTGGCGACCAGTCTCGCGCTACATCATGACAGTCGGTTTTCGGCTTTCTCTACTGAGGTGCTCACCCGGCCGAACCGGGGCACAATCGCAGTAGTTCTCCCGGTGCTACCTTAGCCGATAGAGCAGAACGTAAGGTAGCCGAACTCAGGAGCCGGGCAACCCAACATATGACCAAAATCATGACTCGGAGCTGATGCATATAGTGCCAAAACTCGCGACGCCGAACACTCCCTAAGGTGTTCGGTCTTTGTGAGTGCGTGTGAAACAACACCCTTAAACAAAAGAATAAAAAGCCCTTAGTGTCTAGGTACGAGCAAGAATTCTGGCGTGGCCACATGCCAAAATGCCAGCCTCCTCCTTGGTTATATCGGAAAAGAAAAAACCAGGGGATGTATAACAGCAAGAGACAGTAAAAAAGGTTTACGCAGGGTCTTAATCTAAAAAGAATCCTTTAGGACGGGTCCCTACTGCACGTCTGCGCCCGTGTCTCTGCTGTGCCGTGTCCTGGACGGGCGCCGCACGACGTTCATCTGTAAAAGAGAAGAACTAATTTGAAAAATGGGTCGTGCGGAACAAAATATAAAGTAAAGAATATATAAGGTTGAGTTTTATTGTCTCTGCGTACAGCCCCTGGTATGGGGGTATATGGCGTACTAAGCCTGCGTTAATGATGGACTTGTGCCGAACTCGTTGAGTCCGGGTCCGTGGCCTTTGATGACTTATAAAAAAGTCCCTTGGCTGGCGAGGCCATCTTATTGTGCGGCTGTTTAAGCGGCCGCGCAATCTTCCGTTTGGGGGAGGCGTATTTTAGTGCGCTCCTTTTAAAGAGATGATGCCTCGAGGACCGGGCATCTTAAGCATGAGAGATGCGTAATGCGGTATTGCGTTAAAGCGAGCGAAAGCTCCGCGTCCCATTAGTGCTTGATAGCGACTTGAAAACGGGACTACATGGAAGGCCAGCTTTTCGCGACGAAAGTTATTGGGAGAGCCAAATATGACTACAAGCCGGAGGAAACCCATACAATGGGTGTCCGGGCCCGGTGCTACCCCTTGAAAGGAGGTTTTGCTGTGGCGGATTCTTGCTGGGTTTATGCCCATGCGGTGGATTGTATCCTGATATATAAGGTTTAGTCCACTACCGCCGTCCATAAGGACATTGGTGAACTGGAATCCATCGATTATTGGATCCAGTATCAGGGTAGTCCGGCCTGCATTTTTGATATTTCTAGAATAATCTAGCTGATAAAAAATGATTGGCTTTAGTGACCAGTGGCGGGACTCCTGAGGGGAAAGCTTGATTGTGAGTGCCTTTATGGGTGCCACACGTTTTGTTACGTGAAGTAAGTTCACTGTTTTGACTTCTTGCAGGAAGTTCTTTTGTTTCCTGGTATTCTGCCTTTGGGGTTCGTCCTCTTCTTCACTTGGTGTATCGAGCCCCTTGTGTGCGGCGTTAAGCTGTCCGGATTGTTTAAAAACCCAACAATCTCTATGGGTGTGATTGGCAGGCCTCCCAGGAGTACTGTGTACCTGACATATTCTGTCCAGGATTCTTTTCAAGCTGGACGGATCATCCCTATTATCCTGAAGGGGTGGTTTTGTCTGATTTTGCCATGAGCTTTTGAATCCGGCATTGACTGCCGTGCTCTTCGGACTTTTTCTTTTGATTCTGCGACGGTCCTTATTTCGCCGCGGTTTTCCGTTTCCATCCCTGATTTCTGATGTACTTGGGTCGCTGGGGCTGCATCGTGCCAACCAGCTGTCCTCTCCTGCGCAAAAGCGGGTCATGAGGCTTGTGAGTGCGGCCATTGTTCTTGGCCTTTCCTGGCCGAGGTGTCTGGCGAGCCATTCGTCTCGGACATTATGCCTGAAAGCTGCTAGGGCTTCGGTGTCCGGACAATCCATTATCTGATTCTTTTTAGTGAGGAATCTGTTCCAGAACTGTCGAGCCGATTCTCCGGGCTGCTGAGTTATATGACTGAGATCGTCTGCGTCCGTGGGGCGGACATAGGTCCCTTGAAAGTTTGCTCAGTAAGCATCCTCGAGCTCTTCCCAACTTCCAATTATGTTTTCGGGAAGGCTTTTAAGCCAGTGCCGGGCTGGCCTTTAAGCTTAAGAGGTAAATATTTTATGGCGTGGTGATCATCTCCTCTAGCCATGTGTATGTGGAGGATGTAATCCTCGATCCAGACTCCAGGGTCAGTTGTTCCATCGTACGCCTCTATGTTAACGGGTTTGAATCCCTTTGGAAATTCATATTCCAAGACCTCATCGGTGAAACATAGGGGGTGTGCGGCGCCCCTGTATTTGGGTGTGCGGGATTCTGATGATGGATTTTTTGCATTGCTTATGAGAGCTTGCTTCCTTGGCCCGTAAATGGACCTGGCTGGGCCATGATGCGAGTCTTTAATTGGGTCGCATGCTGCCTTGAGTGCGGCGCCGCTTGCCGTTTTATGGTGGCCGTGGGGTCGTCTATCCGACCGTGTGGCTTTTTTATTTTGTAAGTGTGGGGGCTCTAGGGCCTCCTGGTCGAATTCGGGCAGTAGTTTTCTCTTCGGATAACTTTTAGTGCGGCGGCTGCCACTGTATTTATCTGCGGTCTTGATTACCTTGTTCCATCTTATTCTGAGTGCATCTTCTGCCGTCTTTAGCTTCCGTTTCTGCTTTTTCAGGCTGCGTGCTGTGGCAACGAGCCTTTCGTGGAGATTCTTCTGCTCCGTGGTTTTATCCGGCGTGAGATCGTCCGGAGTTCTGTTATGGCCGGGGGAGGGCTGTCTGTCCTCCCCATCCGTGTTGCCCTGTTCGGACGGCTCCTCTGAGGCATGCTCATCGTCTACCGGCTCATCCTGATCTACGGCTGGGTCTTGATTGAGGCGGGGCTTGGCTTGGCGTCTACGTCACCGCTTTGACTGCTTTTCAGAGGGTTTACCCCCTTTTCTGCCCCCTTTTTCCTCGTTGTCGTTTTCTGTAGGGGTATCCACCATGAATACATCGTTAGGTGGGGTGGAGGTCCAGTGCCCTATAGGTGCTGGTCCTAGTTCGTCTCCGTCTTCGTCGTCCATACCGTCGAAGTCTTCAGATCCGAAGTCAAATATCTCGGTTAGATCATCGACAGTGGCTATTAAATGGGTGGTGGGTGGGCTTTGAATTCGTCGTCCGAATCCCAACCTCGCAGACCATAGTCCGGCCTGGGCTCTCCTGATAAAGAGAGAGACTTGAGAGAATTCAGGATATCACTGAAAGGTGAGCACTGAAAGATGTCCGCGGCGGTGAACTCCATTACAGGCGCCCAATCAGATTCGATCGGCGGGGGCACGGAAGGCCCGGAGTTCGGGGAAGAGTCCGGCTCCTTGGAGTTCTGGGTCGTGCGGAGTACGGGGCTGGCGTTCGGCTCGATCGCCTTTGAGATCGCAGCCCCCGAGGTGACGTCCAACCGTTCATCCTCGGAGAACGCGGCGGGCTCCGAGTCAAGGTTCGGGTCCGGAGCGTGTGCGTCCTCCAGGGTACTATTCGGAGGTAGAGCTATATCATGCCCCTCGAAATAGTGCGACGCGCTTGGCTGTGGCTTGGACCCGTCGAAGATCAAGTCTCCGCGGATATCGGCCGTGTAGTTTAAGCTTCCAAACCTTACTTGATGGCTAGGGACGTAGCTTTCGATCTGCTCCAGATGACCAAGCGAATTGGCCCGCAGAGCGAAGCCGCCGAAGACGAAGATTTGTCCGGGGAGGAAAGTCTCACCCTGGACCTCATCGTTGTTGATGATCAAAGGAGCCATCGGGCCTAAAAGCGACGACACAGAGGAACTCTCAATGAAAGCACCAATGTCGGTGTCGAAACCGGCGGATCTCGGGTAGGGGGTCCCGAACTGTGCGTCAAGGTCGGATGGTAACAGGAGACATGGGACACTTTATTTTACCCAGGTTCGGGCCCTCTCGGTGGAGGTAAAACCCTACTCCTGCTAGATTAATATTGATGATATGGGTAGTACAAGAGTGGATCTACCACGAGATCAAGGAGGCTAAACCCTAGAAGCTAGCCTATGGTATGATTGTGTATGATGATGGTTCGTCCTACGGACTACAACCCTCCGGTTTATATAGACACCGAATAGGGTTAGGGTTACACAAAGTCGGTTATAATGGTATGAGATCTCGAATATCCGCACGCCTAGCTTGCCTTCCACGCCAAGAAAAGATCCTTCCGGACACGGGACGAAGTCTTCAATCTTGTATCTTCATAGTCCTGGAGTCCGCCTGAAGGTATAGTCCGGCTATCCGAACACCCCCTAATCCAGGACTCCCTCACTCACCTTTAGCAAGGCGGAGCGCCTCCTCCTTGGCGGCAAGCCACGCCGTAAGCTGCTGGTGCTTCTCCAGAAGCCGGTTGTAAACACCGACCTGGTAAGCATCCAGTTGCTGCAAAGGGGCAAGAATCAACATAAGACAAATCATTTGAAGATTCGACCCAACTACTACGTAGTTGGCCCGAATCTCAGGGGCTACACCCAGTGGGCGCGCTAGAGCGCCCCCACTAACTATCCGCAAGAAAGAAAACAGAGGAAGGAAAAGTTACCAACACGGCGCGCTCCAGCTCCCGTGGTCGCTCCGTTTTGCCCTGGGCAAAGGCCTGAACCCGCTTCAAGCGCCTGCGGAGACGCTGGCTCACGGCGGCCATGGCCGCCTCCTCCTGCGTTAGGGGCCCAAAGACGGCCTGGCTGGGCCCTGCCCGGGCTTGCTGCGACCCGGTGGCTAGACGGCCTCTTGGCGCAACTGGCGGCTGCCTGACCACCAGGGCATGCTCACCGCTTGCCGTCTCCTTCGCGGCATGCCTCGACTCTGGCGCGCCAGCCCGTTTCGCCTACAGTACTACGCCCGCCACCTGCGGCGCCTCCTCCAAGGCGGCCCCGCCTCTGCCTCCCTCCACCTCCACTCGCTCGACCACCTCGGTCCGCGGTGGGGTGTCATCGCCAATCACCACGACCTCCCGGTCGTCCACCACCATCTCCTCCCGACTGTCCGGGCCACGCTCCTCCTCTGTCGGCGGCATGACGGCCGTCGGGTCCGTGCCCGCCGTCGTCTCCGGCCAGGCCCGGTCCGCCGCCTCCAGCGCTCGATGGCCAAGATCTTCCCCGGCCGAGTCCTCGGGCAGATCGATGGCACTGGACCGGGTCCTCAGGAACGAGAAGCTGCCCCCAGACGCGGCATCCGTCGCTGCCAGCGCCATCGGCGACCTGGATGACGACAAGATAAGCATATGGAGAAAATGGCTCGATAGCTCGCTGGAGTCAACGAGAAAATGTACCCGACCACCAACGGAACGGTCGGCCTCGCGTCACCACCGGGGCGGCGGGGCGCCTCTTCTTGGCGGGCGGCTTGCCGGCGACGGCCAGATCCGCCATGCGCTTGGCGCCGGCTTCCTCGATGCCACGTATTCTTTCCCGTGTGACCAGCTAGCTAGTGTCGGCACGCGCGACGACCCGGCCCCAGCCGCGTCGCCGTCTCCTCCCCTCGGCGGTGTTGTACCATCAGCATGGGTCAAATCCCTCACGTCGCCCTCCAATCAATCTTGCAAGGGATCAGAATATAGAAACTTACCCGTATGGCGCGTCTCGTCGACCTCCGCATCAGTCATCTCTGGGTCCCTGGCGAGGGTCTCCGCCTCCTCAAAGCCGGCCTGCTGGGCGGCCACCACCTACATCGTTGTGTTGTCATATGGATGCCGGATGGCATTCAGCAGCACCTCCCTCGTCGCGTCGGGATGGGGAAGAAGATGAGATGCAGCAAAGTATAAAGACCAGGGACTCACCGCCAGTGCTGGGTTCCCGTGGCTGTAGGGAGGCTTCCCAAACTGCCACTCCTCCTTCAGTCTGGCCTTCGAGATATCGTTGACCGGGGCGGTGACCTGCGCCCGCGTTAGCCGCCAGGACTACATCCGGTTGGGGTCCAGGAGGCCGGCCATCTGGCCCATGATATGCGTCTGACGCTGCAGCGGCAGCACCCGGCGCACGAAGGTGGCGATGAGGTCTGTCCTGGTGAGCCCCTCCCGCATCGGCATCTCCACCACCCGACTGCTCAGATTTAGCACCTCCTGCGCCAGGTTCTTGGGGCAGTAGGACCAGTTGGTCTTGGCGTGCGGTGTCACGTCGGCGAAGGACGACAGGTTGATGCGGTCCATACCAAGGTTGCGAACATAGAAGAAGGAGTTCTGCCATTTCTTGGCAGAGTCCTCCAGCGGCATCTTGGGGCGCCCCATGCATCCGCATCGAGATGATGGCGGCCCCACAGGCAGACATAACACCGGCCTCTGGGCCCTGCTGCTTCAAGAAGAAGAAGAAGCAGACCCAAAGATCAATGCTGGGCTCGATGCCCAGGTAGCCCTCGCATAGGGTGACGAACCCTGAGAGCTGCAGCACCGCGTTTGCTGCCAGGTGATACGGCTGAAGTCCAAAGAACTCCAAGAATGCGCGGAAGAAACTGCTCGCGGGGAGACCGAACCCGCGCTTGAAGTGGGTGAAGAAGACCATGAGCTCGGTCCCCTCCGGCCACGGCGCCAGCTCGCCGTTCGGCAGGCGCACCACCACCTTCGTCTCCGGCGGCAGCCACCGCGTGTCGCGCAAATACTGAATGTCCCCAGTGGTGATGGTAGATCCCATCCATGAGCCTTTCGGCAGCGCCATCGGTGATGCAGGGCGCGCGGGTGAAGACAAGAAGAAAGAGCGGTGGCTGAGAGCCACGGAGTGGCCATTGAGCGTTGTAGAGTGGCGGCGGCATTTCGCTCAAGAGCAGTAGGGCGTCGCGGCGTGCAACGGTCTCGGAAGCAGAGCAAGAGAGGAAGAAGAAGGTGGGGGGCGTGCGAGAGAATGATTTCTGCCGCCCTCCCCCCGATTTATAGCCACGGTCTAAACATGGGGAAGTGGGATCGGTTGTGCCCGCCCCTCCCACTTCCCCGCATTAAGTGTGCACGATCCACGTGCACATTAATTGCATCGAGAAGGGCAACCGCCCGCGGACGCCACAATAAATCCCTGCGTGTGGGCTAAGGGCACAAAGTGGCGGGCCCCAGCCCACTGTCATGTCCCATCGCGCGCGTGGCCTATTAGGGCCTCTTTAGTTTTCGGGCGCCATGTAGCGCCCGCGCCGAAATCGAGGGGTGCGACCCTTCCCCTCCAAGATTCGGTGGACTCCTCGATTCCCGCCCGTGCTGGGATGTGCTACCTCTTGAGCACTGCGTTGGATTTCCCCGAAGAGGAAAGGATGATGCAGCAAAGTAGCGTAAGTATTTCCCTCAGTTTTTGAGAACCAAGGTATCAATCTAGTAGGAGGCTACGCGCGAGTCCCTCGTACTTACACAAAGCAAATAACTCCTCGCAACCAACGCAAATAGGGGTTGTCAATCCCTTCACGGTCACTTACGAGAGTGAGATCTGATAGAGATGATAGATAATATTTTTGGTATTTTTGATATAAAGATGCAAAGTAAAATAAAAGGCAAAGTAAAAAAGCAAACCAATAATAAAGTGATGGAAGATTAATATGATGGAGATAGACCCGTGGGCCATATATTTCACTAGTGGCTTCTCTCAAGAGCATAAGTATTTTACGGTGGGTGAACGAATTACTGTTGAGCACTTGACAGAATTGAGCATAGTTATGAGAATATCTAGGTATGATCATGTATATAGGCATCACGTCCGAGACAAGTAGACCGACTCCTGCCTGCATCTGCTACTATTACTCCACTCATCGACCGCCATCCAGCATGCATCTAGAGTATTAAGTTCAAGAAAACAGAGTAACGCCTTAAGCAAGATGACATGATGTAGAGGGATAAATTCATGCAATATGATAAAACCCCATCTTGTTATCCTCGATGGCAACAATACACTACGTGCCTTGCTGCCCCTACTGTCACTGGGAAAGGACACCGCAAGATTGAACCCAAAGCTAAGCACTTCTCCCATTGCAAGAAAAACCAATGTAGTAGGCCGAACCAAACTGATAATTCGAAGAGACTTGCAAAGATAACCAATCATACATAAAAGAATTCAGAGAAGATTCAAACATTGTTCATAGATAATCTTGATCATAAACCCACAATTCATCGATCTCAACAAACACACCATAAAAAGAAGATTACATTGAATAGATCTCCACGAGAGAGGGGGAGAATATTGTATTGAGATCCAAAAAGAGAGAAGAAGCCATCTAGCTACTAACTATGGACCCGAAGGTCTGAGGTAAACTACTCACACTTCATCGAAGGGGCTATGGTGATGATGTAGAAGCCTCCGTGGTGTATTCCCCTTCCGGCGGAGCTCCGGAACAGGCCCCAAGATGGGATCCTGTGGGTACAGAAGGTTGCGGCTGTGGAATTAGGTTTTTGGCTCCGTATCTGATCGTTTAGGGGTACGTAGGTATATATAGGAGGAAGAAGTACGTCGGTGGAGCTTCGTGTGCCCAACGAGGTAGGGGGCGCGCCCTAGGGGGGTGGGCGCGCCCCCCTACCTCGTCCCACCTTGAAGCTTCCTTGGCGTAGGGTCCAAGTCTCCTGGGTCATATTCGGTGAGAAAATCACGTTCCTGAAGGTTTCATTCCGTTTGGACTCAGTTTGATATTCCGTTTCTTTGAAACTCTGAAATAGGCAAAAAACAGCAATTCTGGGCTGGGCCTCCGGTTAATAGGTTAGTCCCAAAAATAATATAAAAGTGGAAAATAAAGCCCAATACGGTCCAAAACAGTAGATAATATAGCATGGAGCAATCAAAAATTATAGATACGTTGGAGATGTATCAGGCATCCCCAAGCTTAATTCCTGCTTGTCCTCGAGTAGGTAAATGATAAAAAAGAATTTTTGATGCGGAGTGCTACTTGGCATAATTTCAATGTAATTCTTCTTAATTGTGGTATGAATATTCAGATCCGAAAGGTTCAAGACAAAAGTTCATATTGACATAAAAATAATAATACTTCAAGCATACTAACTAAGCAATTATGTCTTCTCAAAATAATATGGCCAAAGAAAGTTCATCCCTACAAAATCATATAGTTTAGTCATGCTCCATTTTCATCACACAAGAATGCTCTCATCATGCGCAACCCCGATGACAAGCCAAGCAATTGTTTCATACTTTAGTAATCTCAAACTTTATAAACCTTCACGCAATACATGAGCGTGAGCCATGCATATAGCACTATGGGTGGAATAGAATATGATGATGGGGGTTATGTGGAGAAGACAAAAAAAGGAGAAAGTCTCACATCAACGAGGCTAATCAATGGGCTATGGAGATGCCCATCGATTGATGTTAATGCAAGGAGTAGGGATTGCCATGCAACGGATACACTAGAGCTATAAATGTATGAAAGCTCAACAAAAGAAACTAAGTGGGTGTGCATCCAACTTGCTTGCTCACGAAGACCTAGGGCACTTGAGGAGGCCCATTGTTGGAATATACAAGCCAAGTTCTATAATGAAAAATTCCCACTAGTATATGAAAGTGACAATACAAGAGACTCTCTATCATGAAGATTATGGTGCTACTTTGAAGCACAAGTGTGGAAAAAAGGATAGTAACATTGCCCCTTTTTATTTCTTTTTTTTGGGCCTTCTTTTTTTGGCCTTTCTCTTTTTTTGGGGACAATGCTCTATTAAATGATGACCATCGCACTTCTATTTATTTACAACTCAATGATTACAACTCGATACTAGAACAAAGTATGACTCTATATGAATGCCTCAGGCGGTGTACCGGGATATGCAATGAATCAAGAGTGACATGTATGAAAGAATTATGAACGGCGGCTTAGCCACAAATACTATGTCAACTACATGATCATGCTAAGCAATATGACAATGATGAATGTGTCATGATGAATGGAATGGTGGAAAGTTGCATGGCAATATATCTCGGAATGGCTATGGAAATGCCATAATAGGTAGGTATGGTGGTTGTTTTGAGGAGAATATAAGGAGGTTTATGTGTGAAAGAGCGTATCATATCACGGGGTTTGGATGCAACGGCGAAGTTTGCACCAACTCTCAATGTGAGAAAGGGCAATGCACGGTACCGAAGAGGCTAGCAATGATGGAAGGGTGAGAGTGCGTATAATCCATGGACTCAACATTAGTCATAAAGAACTCACATACTTATTGCAAAAATCTACAAGCCATCAAAAACCAAGCACTACGCGCATGCTCCTAGGGGGATAGATTGGTAGGAAAAGACCATCGCTCGTCCCCGACCGCCACTCATAAGGAGGACAATCAAAGAACACCTCATGTTTCAAATTTGTTACATAACATTTACCATACGTGCATGCTACGGGACTTGCAAACTTCAACTCAAGCATTTCTCAAATTCACAACAACTCAACTAGCACGACTTTGATATTATCACCTCCATATCTCAAAACAATTATCAAGCATCAAACTTCTCTTAGTATTCAACACACTCAAAAGAAAGTTTTACAAATCTTGAATACCAAGTATAATATTATTAAGAAAATTATCATGCTATTTAAGACTCCCAAAATAATCTAAGTGAAGCATGAGAGATCAATAGTTTCTATAAAACAAATCCACCACCATGCTCTAAAAGATATAAGTGAAGCAGTAGAGCAAAACTATATAGCTCAAAAGATATAAGTGAAGCACATAGAGTATTCTATCAAATTCCAATTCATGTATGGCTCTCTCAAAATGTGTGTACAGCAAGGATGATTGTGGTAAACTAAAAAGCAAAGACTCAAATCATACAAGGCGCTCCAAGCAAAACACATATCATGTGGTGAATAAAAATATAGCTCCAAGTAAAGTTACCGATGAAAGTAGACGAAAGAGGGAATGCCTTCCGGGAGATCCCCAAGCTTTGAATTTTTGGTGTCCTTAGATTATCTTGGGGGTGCCATGGGCATCCCCAAGCTTAGGCTCTTTCCACTCCTTGTTCCATAATCCATCAAAAGATTTCACCCAAAACTTGAACTTCACAACACAAAACTCAACAGAAATCTCGTGAGCTCCGTTAGCGAAAGAAAACAAAAGACCACTTGAAGTACTGTAATGAACTCATTCTTTATTTATATTGGTGTTAAACCTACTGTATTCCAACTTCTCTATGGTTTATAAACTATTTTACTAGCCATAGATTCATCGAAATAAGCAAACAACACACGAAAAACAGAATCTGTCAAAAACAGAACAGTCTTTAGTAATCTGTAACTAACACACACCTATAGAAATCCAAAAATTCAGACAAAATAGGAAGACCTAGGTAATTTGTTTATTGATCATAATCAATTGGAATCACTATTTTATCACGTTATGGTGATTTTTAATAATTGTTTTCGTGAATAGAAAGTTTCTGGAAATTACAGCAAGATCAAATAACTATCATCCAAGAAGATCCTATAGGTTTAACTTGGCACAAACACTAATTAAAACATAAAAACACATCTAAACAGAGGCTAGATAAAATATTTATTCCTAAACAGAAGCAAAATAAAAAATAAAAATAAAAATAAATTGGGTTGCCTCCCAACAAGCGCTATCGTTTAACGCCCCTAGCTAGGCATAAAAGCAAGGATAGATCTAGGTATTGCCATCTTTGGTAGGCAATTCTTCAATGAGACATATACCTCCCTTAGAAATTTCTTTCTTTGTAGTAATTATCAAACTTTTAGGCACAAGATCGAAAAATTCATTCGTAGCAAATGGTTCCTTAGTGATAGCAAAAAGATTGGGATGAATACTTATAGACTTAAGATCTGCAGTTTCCTTACAAGAGGATTCACCCTTATTTTTAGGAACATACATAAGCTTAGCAACTTTATTAGAAGGACTTGGAGTACTCTTAACGGAAGAGAAGGCGGTTCCCAAGTTGGTGATGATACCCTCAAGTTTATCGATTTTAGTGGAATCTTGATTTATTCTTTAATTAACTATGGGTTCCTTCTCCTTAATATTTTTCAAAGTTACTCCTACCTTAGATCCATATTGGGTAATTTGATTGTGGATCTTTTTATCTAGATTTTCAATTAACTCTATAGTGGCAACTTTATTTTCAATAATTTCAAGTTTTTGCATTACATGCTATAAAGTTAACATAGTTCCATTAACCAAAAGAGGTGGTGACCCAAATAAATCTATCATAGCTTTATAAGAATCAAAAGTATGGCTACCCAATAAATTCCCTCCGGTAATGGTACCAAGGATATATCTATACCAAGGATTAGCACCTACATAAAAATTACAGAGAAGAACTGAAGTAGATTGCTTCCTGGTAGATCTATTTTGAGCATTGCAAATTCTCTACCAAGCATCTTTTAGATTTTCTCCATACCTTTGTTTAAAATTTAGAACTTCATTCTCAGGAGACAACGGAGAAGATATAGGACTAGCCATAACGACAAGAAAGCGAGAAACAGGCAAACGGAAAAGAGGGGGCGAATAAAACGGCAAGGGTGAAGTGGGGGCCGGAGAGGAAAACGAGAGGCAAATGGCAAATAATGTAATGTGAGAGATAAGGGATTGTGATGGGTACTTGGTATGTTGACTTTTGCGTAGATTCCCCGGCAACGGCGCCAGAAATTCTTCTTTCTACCTCTTGAGCACTGCGTTGGATTTCCCCGAAGCGGAAAGGATGATGCAGCAAAGTAGCGTAAGTATTTCCCTCAGTTTTTGAGAACCAAGGTATCAATCCAGTAGGAAGCTACGCGCGAGTCCCTCATACCTACACAAAGCAAATAAATCCTCGCAACCAACGCGAATAGGGGTTGTCAATCCCTTCACGGTCACTTACGAGAGTGAGATCTGATAGAGATGATAGATAATATTTTTGGTATTTTTGATATAAAGATGCAAAGTAAAATAAAAGGCAAAGTAAAAAGCAAAGCAATAATAAAGTGATGGAAGATTAATATGATGGAGATAGACCCGGGGGCCATAGATTTCACTAGTGGCTTCTCTCAAGAGCATAAGTATTTTACAGTGGGTAAACGAATTACTGTTGAGCAATTGACAGAATTGAGCATAGTTATGAGAATATCTAGGTATGATCATGTATATAGGCATCATGTCCGAGACAAGTAGACCGACTCCTGCCTGCATCTACTACTATTACTCCACTCATCGACCGCTATCCAGCATACATCTAGAGTATTAAGTTCAAGAAAACAGAGTAACACCTTAAGCTAGATGACATGATGTAGAGGGATAAATTCATGCAATATGATAAAAAACCCATCTTGTTATCATCGATGGCAACAATACAATACGTGCCTTGCTGCCCCTACTGTCACTGGGAAAGGACACCGCAAGATTGAACCCAAAGCTAAGCACTTCTCCAATTGCAAGAAAAACCAATCTAGTAGGCCAAACCAAACTGATAATTCGAAGAGACTTGCAAAGATAACCAATCATACATAAAAGAATTCAGAGAAGATTCAAATATTGTTCATAGATAATCTTGATCATAAACCCACAATTCATCAGTCTCAACAAACACACCGCAAAAAGAAGATTACATCGAATAGATCTCCACGAGAGAGGGGGAGAACATTGTATTGAGATCCAAAAAGAGAGAAGAAGCCATCAGCTACTAACTATGGACCCGAAGGTCTGAGGTAAACTACTCACACTTCATCGGAGGGGCTATGGTGATGATGTAGAAGCCCTCCATGGTGGATTCCCCTTCCGGCGGAGCTCCGGAACAGGCCCCAAGATGGGATCTCGTGGGTACAGAAGGTTGCGGCGGTGGAATTAGGTTTTTGGTTTCGTATCTGATCGTTTGGGGGTACGTAGGTATATATAGGAGGAAGAAGTACGTCGGTGGAGCTTCGTGGGCCCCACGAGGGTGGGGGGCGCGCCGTAGGGGTGGGCGCGCCCCCTACCTCGTGCCCACCTCGAAGCTTCCTTGGTGTAGGGTCCAAGTCTCCTGTGTTATATTCGGTGAGAAAATCACGTTCCCGAAGGTTTCATTCCGTTTGGACTCCGTTTGATATTCCGTTTCTTCGAAACTCTGAAATAGCCAAAAAACATCAATTCTGGGCTGGGCCTCCGGTTAATAGGTTAGTCCCAAAAATAATATAAAAGTGGAAAAGAAAGCCCAATATGGTCCAAAATAATAGATAATATAGCATGGAGCAATAAAAAATTATAGATACGTCGGAGACGTATCAGGATGCTGTGAATCGGCTTCCGGAAGCCGGCACACAGTGGGTTTTGTCGGACCCGGCCGACCGCAAGCTTCATCAACATCTAACGCCTCTTCAGCAGGTGAATGTGCGAAGGCCCCCTGCCTCAAGCCGACGAGCCTTCACAGCTTCGGGGAGTACTGTTGGGGGGATGAACCCCGGGCAGGCAACAAAACTCGGATCCTTTTCAAAAACATCGGGACCGCCATCGCCCCTCAATCCGGCTCATACTAGGCCGGGTTCCGCAACTTGGCCAAGTCCCTCAACCCGGCCAAAACTGCCACACGGCCAGGCTTGCTCACTACAAGGCGAGTGTGGTCACCATGCAGCTTCAAGAACACTTCCATGATGAAGCCAGCTACTAGAAGCCGAGCTATCTCTTCTCCAACAACTCTTCTCTTCTCTTCCGACAGGCGGCGCAAGGGCTGCCTGACTGGCTTGGCATCAGACCGGACATGTAGCTTGTGCTCGGCAAAATCCGTCGGAACACCCGGCATTTCCTTGGGGGACCATGCAAAGATGTTCCGATTCTCATGGAGGAAATCGACGAGCTCGCTTTCCTATTCGCTGTCAAGGTTTGCACCTATGACAACATGCCTCTCCGGGTGCTCCGGGTCCAAGGGTATCTTCTTTGTTTCTTTCGCCGGCTTGAACGAACCCTCAGCTTCCGACTCCTTGGGGTTGGGTGACATTTTCGGTTGCTTGCCTGTCATTGCCAAAACCCGGTCCAAGAGCCGTTTCGCGGCCGCGATCACGAGGGACTCGGCTAGCCGACTGCTGTCTGCTACACAGGCGGACGACTTCTTGTAATCCCCTGCTATGGTCAGGATTCCCTTGGAACTCGGCATCCTCATCTTGAGGTAAGCATAGTGGGGGACCGCCATGAACTTGGCCAGGGCAGGCCGACCAAGTAGCGCATGGTAAGGGATCTCAAGGTCCACCACCTCAAACCAAACTGGTTCTCGGCGAAAGTTTTCTTTGTCTCCAAAGAGGACGTCGATCTACGTCTTGCCGATTGGTGAGCAGGAAAGGCCAGGAACTATGCCATGGAAAACAGTCCGGCTGGGCTGAAGATGTCTCTGCTTGATTCCCAACTTCTCCATAGTATCTTTGTATAGGATGTTGATGCTGCTGTCGCCATCTATCAGAACTCGGGAGAAGCGAGCAGCCCGCCTCTCCATGGCAAAGGTGGCATCCAACACCAGAGCATAAGAGACGGGTTTGGGCATCACTTCTGGGTGGTCGGCTCTGCTCCAGCTGATGGGCTTCTCAGACCAGTGCATGAACTCGGGGGTCCCTGATGCTACTGCATTTACTTCTTGTTGTCACTGTCGTCTGTTGTGCCTGTCGTCGGCCACGCTGGTGAACACGACATAAGCTCCATGCTCTTCAGGGTATTCATCTTGTATGGCACCGACTGGCCGGACCGCCGGCTGTTGAGGAGGAGGAGGTGGCGGGCCGGCAGGCGGAGGAGGCTGGAGTCCGTCACCCTTGGCGATCCTGGTGAGCCAGTGGCATTTCTGAGTGGTGTGGTTGGACGGCTTCGCGCCGCTGTGGAACTTGCAGGGTGCATCGAGAGTCTGTTCATACGAGAAGGCGGGCAACCATTTAGGCTTGCCGCCCTTTTGGCGTTTGGGAGGAGGCTGCCCTTCTGGCTGCTGATCTTCGACTGTCACCACCTGCCGGCTCGTGGAAGCCGGCTGCATGGCCTTGCACTTGTTATCGTTCGGTTGCTGTCGCCGACTGGTGTCACCAGCCGGGGTCCGAGGAGCTTGAGGGGCCACCTTGCCCGACACATTAACTTGGATCTCCGCCTTCATGGAGGAGTCGGCCGTGGCGTACTTGTGTGCTATGATCAGTAGTTCGTCGAGGGTTGCTGGCTCATCGCAGAGAAGCTTGTGCTTGAGGAGGGTGCCCTCTCGGCACCCGGCGGTGAAGTACTCGATGGCCTACACCTCGTGCATGCCTTCGCAAGAGTTGCGCAGCTCGGCCCAACGCGTGAGGTAGTCGCGAGTTGACTCGTTGGGGCCTTGGACGCACAAGTAGAGCTGGCGAGGCTTGGGCGGCCGCTTGTACGTGCTGGTGAAGTTGCAGATGAACGCCTTGGTGAAGTCAACCCAGCTGTTGATGCTGCGAGGCTTCAGGCTGTTCAGCCATGTCCGGGCCGTGCCCTGGAGCATGAGCGGAACGTACTTCACGGCAACGCGCTTGTTCCCGTTGGCGATGCGGGGGCTGAATCAAGGCGGACCCAGCTCATCTTCTTCTTCTAGCGTCAGGGATCGATTGAGGTGATCGATCCGGTGGCGGGCATCGTTTTCTCTGATTCCCTCGGCCAAGGCGGTCGCCAAGTGACGGGTGATCAACAGGCAGCGGGGAAATACGCCTCTCCCTGCGGGGAGGGGGAGGCGGACAGTCGTCTCGCCACCGCACTGCTCTTGGGCGGCCGTCTTGGTCGCGCTCGATGGTGATGTGAGTCCGGCTGCGGCTAGCAGCCGGCTCCTTGTCTCTTCTATCACGGACGCCACCAGTCGGTGTCCGGGATGTCGCGCCTTGGTCCCGGCGAGGAGGCGGGTCGTCGTTTTGCTGGTTGGGCGCTTCAGTGCGGCACCCGGCCTCTTGCTGCTCAGCAGCCGCGTCGAGGAGCTGCTGGACTCGCTCCGTCATGTGGCGACGCTCGTCGCCCTCGAGCTTGTCTAGCTCGTCTGCTGCCGCCTGGGCAGCTCGTATGTTCTTTGCAGGCGTGGCGTAGACGGGACGATCTGCCCCGAACATGTTGGCGACGGTCGCGCCACACTGCCCGACCAGGCCAATACGGCTAGGACCGCCAGGAGCCGGCGTGCCGCCGACGGCACGGTCCATCTCTCGCTGGTAGGCCTCCGAAAGGCGTCTCATGCTGGCCAGCCGGTTGGCGCTTTCGACGAGCTGGACACGGCGTGCCTCTAGCGTCTCGGCGTCGGCGTCTTTGGGATGGGCGCAGTCAAGTCTTGCATCGCCGCTTGCAATGGATCCTGGCCACCTCTGCCAGAGTACTCGCCGTGGCTGATGACGAGCACTTCCATGACGGTGCTGCCGCCGCTGTCCGTGCGAGGAAGCGGCTCGTCGTAGACCACCACGTTGGTGGGGAACGCGTCAAGCGACGCCGTGTCGCAGTCGACCAACATCGGGTCGGTGGAGCCAACCGACTCCAAGTTAGCAGCAGGCTCGCTGGCGACATGGAGCTGATCGAGGAGGCTCACGAGGCGGCTCTCAGGGCCATCGGTGCCCGCATCAGACACGGGCTCGTCGGAGAGGCGAATGTCGCCAACAAGGTCGGCGAGACAGCTCGCCGCGCAGGCGACCTCCGTGCCATGCAGCGCGTCGGCGCAGACGCCGTCTGGCGTGCCGGGCTGGCTGCGCTCGCCAGGAAGGAACAAGGTTCCCGTCCAGAACAGGTCTCGGGGAGAAGGTGCACCTTGACCCATGGTGGCCGCCAAATGTCGGGGGTTGGGTGCGACATATGCCAATGGATGGCTTATCATGGTGGGAGCGAGTAGAACCTCGCTGGTGCCTGGAAGCGGGATGAGGCGTAGACACGAAGACCGACGCACTTTACCCAGGTTCGGGGCTCTCCTAGGAGATAACACCCCTAGTCCTGCTCTGCGGGGTCTCCACATGATCACTAAGGCACTAGTGAGTACAATGGTGCTCCTCGAGCGGTATGCTAGAGGTAGGAGGAGGCAGGGATTGCTCTCTTCTCCCCCTAGGTGTGAGTCTAATTCTAACAGGTTCGAACCCTTTGCATGGGTGCCCTGGGGGGGTTTATATAGGCCTACCCCCAAGGGGTACAATGGTAATCTGGCCAGGTGTAGGACCCGACTGTCAGTCTCTCTAGTCGCCGGCTTCTCCGCCGGCTGCTGGGGCCCGCCGCCTGGTGGGCCCCATCGACTGGTCTGGTACGGAGCCGACAGGCCGCCTCCGCCGCTCATGGGTCTTGTCGGCTGCTGATTACTGTAGCCGCAATGCTAATGACGCACGCTCGATCAACAGGGCGTGGCTATAGTCCCGCCGCCTGGCGGGAGATCATTGTAGCCACTCCGGGTCTTATCTGGTTAATGGTGCACGGGCCCCGAGGAAAGAACGGGCCGCCTGCTAGGAGCTGGCCTCCCTCGGGTCCGACTGGTGAGGCTTCTGCCGTCTCCCGGGCTCTCGCTGCCTGGTAGGGCCCGCCGTCTTCTGGCCGTACTGACAGGCGGTCGTGGGAGCAGGGCTCCGCCTGACAGGAGTGACGTCAGGGGTGGAGTGGCAACAGTGCCACGTCGGGCAAAGATCTCCTCCTGTACGAAGCACTGTGGCCACGGCCGGCCCTGGATACGGGGGTGATGGGCTACACTGTAGCCTTGCACTGTCTTGTCTTCTTAATGGGGGCACAGACTTTGAGGGCGCCATGGGCCAATTGCTAGGAGCCAGCTTCTCTAGAGACCGCCTGCTAGGAGTCGGCCCGCCTTGGAGCCGCCTTCCTGAGCATGGCCGTCTTCTGGCAGTCGGCCGTTCAGCCAGCCGACCACCAAAAGGCGACGCTTCGTCTTGACGTCTTGAGGGGCGCATCCGGCCCTGATGTCTTGAAAGGTTTTGGGACTCGGGTTAGGCTACCCGTGGCCCATTACTCCGATACTGGGCTTGATGCCCAGGTAGCCCTCGCATAGGGTGACGAACCCTGAGAGCTGCAACACCGCGTTTGCTGCCAGGTGATACGGCTGAAGTCCAAAGAACTCCAAGAATGCGCGGAAGAAACTGCTCGCAGCGAGACCGAACCCGCGCTTGAAGTGGGTGAAGAAGACCATGAGCTCGGTCCCCTCCGGCCATGGCGCCAGCTCGCCATTAGGCAGGCGCACCACCACCTTCATCTCCGACGGCAGCCGCCGTGTGTCGAGCAGATACTGAAAGTCCGTAGTGGTGACGGTAAATCCCATCCATGAGCCTTTCGGCAGCGCCATCGGCGATGCAGGGCGCGTAGGCGAAGACAAGAAGAAACAACGGTGGCTGAGAGCCGCGGAGTGGCCATTGAGCGTTGTAGAGTGGCGGCGGTGTTTCGCTCAAGAGCAGTAGGGCGTCGCAGCGTGCAACGGTCTTGGAAGCAGAGCAAGAGAGGAAGAAGAAGGTGGGGGGCGTGCGAGAGAATGATTACCGCTGCCCCCTCCCCCATGATTTATAGCCACGGTCTAAACATGGGGAAGTGGGATCGGTTGCGCCCGCCCCTCCCACTTCCCCGCATTAAGTGCGCATGATCCACATGCACACTAATTGCATCGAGAAGGGCAACCGCCCGAGGATGCCACAATAAATCCCCGCGTGTGGGCCAAGGGCACAAAGTGGCGGACCCCAGCCCGCTATCATGTCCCATCGCGCGCGTGGCCTATCAGGGCCTCTTCAATTTTTGGGTGCCATGTGGCGCCCGCGCCGAAACCGAGGGGTGCGTCCCTTCCCCTCCAAGATTCGGCGGACTCCTCGGTTCCTGCCTGTGCCGGGATGCTGCGATCCGGCTTCCGGAAGCCGACACATAGTGGGTGTTGTCGGACTCGGCCGATCGCAAGCTTCATCAACATCTAACGCCTCTTCAGCGGGTGAAACTGCGAAGGCCCCCCTGCCTCAAGCCGACGAGCCTTCACAGCTTCGGGGACTACTGTCAGGGGGATGAACCCCGGGCAGGCAACAAAACTCGGATCCTTTTCAAAAACATCGCGACCAGCATCGCCCCTCAATCCGGCTCATACTAGGCCGGGTTCCGCAACTTGGCCAAGTCCCTCAACCCGGCCAAAACTGCCACATGGCCAGGCTTGCTCACTACAAGGCGAGTGTGGTCACCATGCAGCTTCAAGAACACTTCCATGATGAAGCCGGCTGCTAGAAGCCGGGCTATCTCTTCTCCAACAACTCTTCTCTTCTCTTCTGACAGGTGGCGCAAGGGCTGCCTGACTGGCTTGGCATCAGACCGGACATGTAGCTTGTGCTCGGTGAAATCCGTCGGAACACCCGGCATGTCCTTGGGAGACCATGCAAAGATGTAACGATTCTCACGGAGCAAATCGACGAGCTCGCTTTCCTATTTGCTGTCAAGGTTTGCACCTATGACAGCGTGCCTCTCCGGGTGCTCCGGGTCCAAGGGTATCTTCTTTGTTTCTTTCGCCGGCTTGAACAAACCCTCAGCTTCCGACTCCTTGGGGTTGGGTGACATTTCCGGCTGCTTGCCTGCCATTGCCAAAACCCGGTTCAGGAGCCGTTTCTCGGCCGCGATCACGAGGGAATCGGCTAGCCGGCTGCTGTCTGCTACACTGGCGGACGAATTCTTGTAATCCCCTGCTATGGTCAGGATTCCCTTGGAACTCGACATCTTCATCTTGAGGTAAGCATAGTGGGGGACCACCATGAACTTGGCCAGGGCAGACCGGCCAAGTAGCGCATGGTAAGGGCTCTCAAGGTCCACCACCTCAAACCAGACTGGCTCTCGGCGAAAGTGTTCTTTGTCTCCAAAGAGGACGTTGATCTACGTCTTGCCGATTGGTGAGCAGGAAAGGCCAGGAACTATGCCATGGAAAACAGTCCAGCTGGGCTGAAGATGTCTCTGCTTGATTCCCAACTTCTCCATAGTATGTTTGTACAGGATGCTAATGCTGCTGCCGCCATCTATCAGAACTCGGGAGAAGCGAGCAGCCCGCCTCTCCGTGGCAAAGGTGGCATCCAACACCAGAGCATAAGAGCCGGGATTGGGCACCACTTCCGGGTGGTCGGCTCTGCTCCAGCTGATGGGCTTCTCAGACCAGTGCATGAACTCGGGGGTCCCTGATGCTACTGCATTTACTACTTGTTGTCGCTGTCGTCTGCTATGCCTGTCGTCGGCCACGCTGGTGAACACGACATAAGCTCCATGTTCTTCAGGGTATTCATCTTGTATGTCACCGACTGGCCGGACCGCCGGCTGCTGAGGAGGAGGAGGTGGTGGGCCGGCGGGCGGAGGATGCTGGAGTCCGTCACCCTTGGCAATCCTGGTGAGTCAGTGGCATTTCCGAGTGGTGTGGTTGGATGGCTTCGCACCGCTATGGAACTTGCAGGGTGCATCGAGAGTCTGTTCATACGAGAAGGCGGGCAACCATTTGGGCTTGCCGCCCTTCTGGCGTTTGGGAGGAGGCTGCCCTTCTTGCTGCTGATCTTCGACTGTCACCACCTGCCGGCTCGTGGAAGCCGGCTGCATGGCCTTGCGCTTGTTGTCGTTCAGTTGCTGTCGCCGACTGGTGTCACCAGCCGGGGTCCGAGGAGCTTGAGGGGCCACCTTGCCCGACACATTAACTTGGATATCCTCGGTTCCCGCCCATGCCGGGATGCCGCGATCCGGCTTCCGGAAGCCGGCACATAGTGGGTGTTGTCGGACCTGGCCGACCGCAAGCTTCATCAACATCTAACGCCTCTTCAGCGGGTGAAACTGCAAGGTCCCCTGCCTCAAGCCGATGAGCCTTCACAGCTTCGGGGATTACTGTTGGGGGGATGAACCCCGGGCAGGCAACAAAACTCGGATCCTTTTCAGAAACATCGGGACCGGCATCGCCCCTCAATCTGACTCATACTTTGCCGGGTTCCGCAACTTGGCCAAGTCCCTCAACCCGGCCAAAACTGCCACACGGCCAGGCTTGCTCACTACAAAAAAGACACATCTGTGACATTTTGGGCCGAATGAAATTTTTCTATCATGCTTATGACACTTCTATGACGATAATTGTGACAAAACCCGGTATCATCATAGATGTGGCGGGCTCCTACTTCTATGACAAAAAATCATGACAGAAAATGGGATTTTCGTCCTGGGCGGGCCAGAGACGCAGTTGCATGACATTCTTTGGGCTGTCCATGATGTAAAAAACCATGGTAGACGCGAGGGCGAGGAAAATATTGAGGAGTTCCCGGTTACGGTGGGTGGTCGGGGGCCGAGCGATGCGCGTTTCTCCCATACACGTACACATGTCTGTGCGAGGTGTTGCGCTCTAACTGAACCCGAGCGAGGCGTTGGGCTCTAACTGAACCCGAACGATTGCACTAGCTACGTTACTGAACCCGAGCGATCGATCCCTTGCTGTTAACTGAACCCGAGTGATTCCTTCGCTACTACTGCTAACTGAAGCCGATCGATGCTGCCTCTTGATGAACAGTGAGCGTTGTTGGGGGTTTGGATGAATAGTTCCCAGTGGGGGGGGGGTTGGATGAAGAGGACCCCGTGGTGTTGCCCCTGGATGAACATGACCCCGATCGATCGAGCCGGTTGGGGGGGTGGATGGACAGGACCCCATTGGGGTTTGGATGAACACGTGCCCTTCCTTACACGGCCACGGTTCATCGCTACAGCCTGCAGACAGACCGATCGACCAGTATGTACGTACACGTTCGTGACCAGAATGAGAACACTACGTACGCTTCGACCAGGTGGGTCCCGACTGTGAGGCACTTCCTTGCGTGCGAAGATGTAGCTGGTGGGTCCCAGCAGTCAGGGGATAATGTTTTTTCACACAAAACGGTGGCCCATCCGGTGGGTCCCCGCTGTCAGGTGGAGGAATCATTATTTTCCGTGTAATAAGGAGGCACTTCCTTGCTGCGGCCGTGGACCCAGCTGTCAGCCTCTCCACGTACATTACTCTTCCGACGGAAGTTGTTCCTTGACCACGTTGACCATGCCGCACCGAGAGCACCAGGGCGGTGGACGACGGCGAGGCCTAGGAAGGGGACGACGCGGAGCCAGGGAAGATGCGGCAGTGGATGCCCACGCGGAGAGGAGTACAAGGGTTCACTGGTTCAACTGCGGTGTGAGGCTGCCGTCGCCGCAGGGCCTGGCCAGCGGTGGGAGAAGTAGGGGGCGGTGAGGCCTCAACGGCAGCACAGCCGACCACTAGAGGCAGGAGCAGGCGGTCTCACCGGTGCTGCTTTGGGCGGCTGGTGCAAGAAGAGCAGCGATAGAAGAAGCAGCAGGACCGTTCGATTCAAATCCAACGGTTACTGCTGCTAGAATTGTTTGTTGACTAAGTTGACAAAGCCCTGCATACGTGTCAGCTTAGTAGGCCCACAGGTCAGCCTCCCAACCGGTGCGCCCCAGATGTCAGTGGGAGGAATCATTTTTTTCATGTTATAAGGAGGCAGTTGATTGCGTGCAGCCAGGCCAGCGGAGGGAGTAGGGTGGGCCGGTGAAGCCTGCGTGGTATCATAGCAGGCCACAAGAGGAGGGAGCAAGCAGTCCCGCCGGTGCTAGTTTAGGCGGTTGGAGCAAGAAGATCAGAGATTCAAGAAGCACGTCGGCCGTTGGATGGACATCCAACAGTCACTGCTGCTAGAATCGTGTGTTGACTGACAAAGCCTTGCGTAAACAAGTCAGCCTCGAAATCTATGGCGTGTACAACCCATTTGCTATTATTTTTATAATTTTTACTCATTTTCTAACTCATATGGAATTTATTGCAGCCCATTTTCCATTTTTAGAATTGCTGCCCATTTTCTAGTCAGTACCAGGGTTAAAAAATTGAACTAAATATGTGCAAATTTTTGAAAATTCGCAAATTTTTGCTGGGGAACTAAAATTCTTAATCCAAAAATTAGTAGCCATACTAAAACAAACTTAAAAATAAATTAGTACTATGTCATGTTAAAATCCAATGAAATATAAAATATCAGTGAAAAACAAAAACAAAAAAAGAAACTAATTTCCCATTTGCTATATTTTTTTTGGAATTTTCAACCCCTTTGATATTCTTTTAACAGACACTGACCATACTCTTTGGCCAGGACGGAATGCATCCCTCCTCATCTTGAAAGATTTGCAGCCCAGTAAGTAGGAGGAAACAAATAGGCCTAGCTTGGGTATTCTTCAAAAAGAAATACTGGGCTACCTATTTTCCCAAAGAAAAAACTGCTGGGCTGGTCATGTTGTTAGACGGGCCACAGAGACCGCACAACCCAGTTTATAGCCCGCACCTCTGAATTACTACTAAAAAAAGTTGTGCAATTCTGTCGTTAATTGACTATACGTTAAAAAGGATGTGGGTCCCAGATATCAGCAGGGTGGATTAGAGTAAAAAAACGAGGGGTGCATCTGAGTAGTAAAAGAGGCGCTTGCTTGTGTTCAGGAGTGGACCTGGTGGGTCCGTACTATCATACTCACAACTACAGTCCTCTCCCGATTCACTATGTTGACAGGGCCGGACGGCGGCGCCGCGGCGAGCGCACCAATACGGAGGATAAAGTGCTGTCGCTAATGTGCTGGGCTGGGTTGGACATTCTTATTGAAAAATAAAAATGGACCGGAACTATTTACGACGTTGACTACAATTTGCATGGGTCCGCTGGTTGCAGGAAGAAAATGGTGGGAGAAAGAAGACTGGTCGCTATGTTTGCCTAAGAATAATCCGACTGAATGTAATGACACTATCATAGGAAATGATATCCTCCTGATAAATCGTGAATTTAAAGAACTGGTGCATGCGCATTTACCTTTATTTATTTATTTACTTATTTATGTTTAGGGGACCATGAGCATGTACCTAGGCCGGATTCATGTGTGAGCCTCCCTTCTAGTTAATTATGGGATCCTCTATTGGGCCTTCATCAGTGGGCTGCATGTTATCAACAAGTGGAAAATGTGTTCCGTACCAAAAATAGTATGCACTACGTACGGTATGGGGCACTAAAGGATCGGACGGTTTCCCTAAGAAAAACTAAAGGATCGGACCGTGCAACAACTTCCAAAACATTGTGTTTGTCGTTCTAACAACACATTTATTCAACCAACAGACGAAATATACTACTGATTGTACATTGAAAGCAGCAGTAGCAGCAACCAGGGCTGGGGGTGCAACAGAAGTAGTAAGCAGGCCAGAAGAGTAAAGACGCAGCTCTCACTTCCAAACCAAACACCAGCCATCATTACAAAAGGGCTACCAAAAAAGAACAAGTGTATGCATCAAACTAAATAAAGATCCTACTACACCAAGTGTACGCATCTAACTAACTGGCTCAGTTAGACGTTACTATTTATTAAGCTGTGGAGATTGGCTGACGGCTTGAACCAGATGGGTGCCTGACGGGGGAAACTCCGGCCAGTAGGTCGAAGTCTGACACTTGCGACCATCTCTCCTACTTTGGGTTGCAGAGTGTGGCGGAACATATCAGGGTATGGTGCATGCAGAGACACATGGTATGCTGTGTACACACAGTTTTGCGTGATGAACGAAACCGCACTGCCATCATGATCCTTGCCATCGGTTATCTCTTGGTACAGAGAGCGTGTACCAAGGCTACTTACCAGCCTCCATTCAAAAATTCCTGAAGGCCCAGAGAAGCTGGGATCCTGCTCAAAGACCTTGCAGCGACTGTGATTGTATTCCGCAAAACAACACGTCCAGTACGTGCGAACGATCATCAATCATTCGCCGCCGTCTTATCGAGCCAGGAACCACCTGCAACTGCCATGCCGCTTTTCTTTGAGAGGTTCTGGGATTAGGAAGGGTAGGGACACCAGGCGGCCTACAACATCATATCAAGTTGGAGTCAAATAAAAAAGGGCTCTTAATGTAGTCAATCTTAAGAACAACATTTTATGAGCGTGCATATTTTTCAGTAAATGTTGACAGTAATATAAGCAAGCCATCATGATATCATAGGAAAGTAACATACTGTTGTAACAACCGTTTGTAGCGATGACTGGAGTAGGCCAGCAATATGTCCAGCCATAGAAGGAGTCGACAACGTAAATGAAGCCCTTGTGTTCAACGGCATCAGAGAACCATGGAGGATGTATGATCCTGCGATGGACGTGCAGATTTATCCACTTACCGCAGTGACCTGTCAGATAGGCGAGATCGCGGTTGAAGAACACAATTAGCCTGAAGTCTTTATAATTCGCAGATCTTGTCAGCACTTGGCAGATTGCAACCTTGAGAAAATCAAACTTGGTATCATGTTGGCTACAGTAAGATTCCGAGTATTCTGAGCCGCGGTGCCAAAGCAGTGCAATGTTAATCGAAGGAAGGGGGATCAATCGCCGGGTGTAGACCTCCACGGGCATCCAGCTGCCGCAACCGTCGACGAGCACCATCCAAGACGTGTTCATGTGAAAGTGCAACTATCCCTAGGTGGTTTTGGTAATTTCTAACAACATATAGCTCATTGAGCTAATGCTATTTCAAGATTAATATTTCAGGAAAGCTCAATGATTGGCATGGCATGGGTGAGAAGAGTGGACCCCTCAAAATGCTAAGGACAAAACGATTGGCTCAAGCTCAAAACTCAAGACTCTACATTTTCTATTTTAGTGATCCAAGATCACATTGACTCTATAAGAAAAGCCAATACTATCAAGGAGGGATGAGGTGTTGCTTAATGAGGCTCTTGCTCAAAGTGCTTAGTGATATGCTCCAAAGCTCTCGACTACTTTGTCACATCCACATATGACCTAAACCAAAAGTCAAACTTGGCCCCACCGATTCTTTCTATCCGGCGCCATCGAGTTTAGATGTCATAGGCACTACCACAAACCCTAGGCAAATAGGTCTCATCGATAGGGATCTCGGTCTCACCGAGATGGGATTGTAATCTCTCTGTTTCCCTTCGTAACATTTCGGTCCCACCGAGATGAGCGATCAGTCCCACCGAGATTGCAATGTAAACTCTCTATTTCCCTTTTGTAACATTTCGGTCTCACCGAAATGCGCAAATCGGTCCCACCGAGTTTACCTGACCAACTCTCTGGTTAGCCTATTACCAAAATCGGTCTCACCGAGTTTGTGTAATCAGTCTCATCGAGATTACGTTATGCCCTAACCCTAACCATATCGGTCCTACCGAGTTGCATGTCGGTCCCACCAAAAATCCTAACAGTCACTAGATTTGCTGAATTGGTCCGACCGAGTTTACCAGTTCGGTCCCACCGAGATTGGCAAGTTGCATGTAACGGTTAGATTTTGTGTGGAGGCTATATATACCCCTCCACCTCCTCTTCATTCGTGGAGAGAGCCATCAGAACAAACC
Source organism: Aegilops umbellulata (assembly GCA_032464435.1). Lineage (NCBI taxonomy): Eukaryota > Viridiplantae > Streptophyta > Magnoliopsida > Poales > Poaceae > Aegilops > Aegilops umbellulata. The sequence goes on from CP136058.1 coordinate 55,476,571, forward strand.
TACACTTCCAATACACATTTTCTGAGGGAGAACCACCTACACTTGTGTTGAGGCCAAGATATTTCATTCCTACCACATGAATCTTGATCTCTAGCCTACCCCAAGTTGCTTTCCACTCAAATCCTCTTTCCACCAAATCCATATCCCGTGAGAGAGAGTTGAGTGTTGGGGAGACTATCATTTGAAGCACAAGAGCAAGGAGTTCATCATCAACACACCATTTGTTACTTCTTGGAGAGTGGTGTCTCCTATATTGTCTAGGTGTCACTTGGGAGCCTCCGACAAGATTGTGGAGTTGAACCAAGGAGTTTGTAAGGGCAAGGAGATCGCCTACTTCGTGAAGATCTACCGCTAGTGAGGCAAGTCCTTCATGGGCGACGACCATGGTGGGATAGACAAGGTTGCTTCTTCGTGGACCCTTCGTGGGTGGAGCCCTCCATGGACTCGTGCAACCGTTACCCTTCGTGGGTTGAAGTCTCCATCAACGTGGATGTACGATAGCACCACCTATCGGAACCACAACAAAAACATCCGTGTCTCCTATTGCGTTTGAATCCTCCAAACCCTTCCCTTTACATTCTTGCAAGTTGCATGCTTTACTTTCCACTGCTCATATACTCTTTGCATGCTTGCTTGAATTGTGTTAAGATTGCTTGACTAGTCCAAAGTTGCTAAAATCTGCCAAGAACTAAAATTGGGAAAAGCTAGATTTTTATTAAGTCAAGTAGTCTAATCACCCCCCTCTAGACATACTTTCGATCCTACAAGTGGTATCAGAGCTTTGGTCTCCATTTGCTTTGATTTCCATAGCTTTTGGTAGTCATAGCCTTGGTTTCACAACCTAGGAGAGTATGGCGTCTAGCGAGGGAAATTACCACCATAGAGGTCCTTACTTTGATGGTACTAATTTTGCTAGTTGGAAGCATAAGATGAAAATGCATATTCTTGGACATAACCCCGCCATTTGGGCTATTGTGTGTATTGGCTTGCAAGGTGAATTCTTTGATGGGAGAGAACCGAACCGTGAAGCTACCGCGGAAGAGTTGAAGATGCTGCAATACAATGCTGAAGCTTGTGATATCCTCTTCAACGGATTGTGCGCCAAAGAATTCAACAAAATCAGCCGTCTTGAGAATGCAAAGGAAATTTGGGATACTTTGATTGATATGCACGAAGCTACCAACTCCATCAAGGAATCCAAGTTGGATGTGCTTCAAAGTCAGCTTGACAAGTTCAAAATGAAGGATGGTCAAGGTATCGCTGAAATGTACTCTAGGCTTGCTCTTATCACAAATGAGATTGCCGTCTTAGGAAGTGAAGAGATGACCGACAAATTCATCATCAAGAAGATCCTAAGAGCTTTGGATGGAAAATATGATACCGTATGCACATTGATCCAAATGATGCCCAATTACAAAGATCTCAAGCCAAAGGAAGTCATTGGAAGAATTGTTGCTCATGAGATGTCACTCAAGGATAAGGAGGAGCTCCATAACAAGTCAAGTGGTGCTTACAAAGCCTCATGTGAAGCTCCCACATCATCAAGTGATAAACAAACCTTCAATGAAGAATTGAGCCTAATGGTGAAGAACTTCAACAAGTTCTACAAGAGTAGAAGCAAAGAGAGAAGTTCCAAGTCAAGGTCCTACAATGACAAAAGATCTTCTAGTCGAGAGCGAAACTGCTACAATTGTGGAAGACCCGGACACTATGACTGTACGGCACCCTACAAAAGAAGAGAAGATTCTCCCAAAAGAAGGAGTAGAAGAGAAGAATCACCATCAAGAGAGAGAAGAAGTAGGGATGATCGTTATGAACGAAGAACATCCTGGAGAAGCAAGGATTCGGAAAGGAAGGACAAGTAATCAAGGAGCTACACAAAACGAAGACATCAAGCTCATGTTGGTGAATGGGTATCCGGCTCCGACTCCGACAATCACTCCGAGAGAAGCTATCACTCCGAATCTGAATATACTCAAGATGAAGGTGTTGCCGGTCTAGCACTTGTGTCAACCAACTCCTACGACATATTTGACTCACCAAATGAAGGAATTGGAAGATGCTTCATGGCCAAAGGTCCAAAGGTAACACATCCCGAGTATGTTGATTTCAATAGTGATGAAGATGACTTGTTAGGTGATGATGATTTACTTGTTGACATATCTAGTGATGAATACTACGATGAAACGTCAATTAATCATGCTAATCAAGATAAAACGAATGACAATGATAAGGAGAAGATTGAGTCTCTAACTAAAGAACTAAACACTCTTAAGTTAGCTCATGAAACTATCTTAGGAGATCATCGAGAACTTTTAAGGGCTCATGAGAAATTACGTTTTGAAAAGCTCAACCTTGAGCAAGAGCATGAGTTCTTAAAGGCAATCAATGATGATCTTCGCAAGTGTCGGAGTAATGGGCCATGGGTAGGCTAACCCGGGACCCAGAGCCTTTCAAAACATCGGGGCAGGCTTCGCCCCTCAAAGAATCCCAAGACGATCGGCCGACTCTGGGAGTCGGCCGCAACATCACTGATACCCACTCACGGCCGAATCCCAGAGACGGCTGCGACTCCCAATCGGCGACTCCAGGGAGGCCGACTATGGGGAGTCGGCCCGCGACTTCGCCACTCTCTGCCTTCGAGAAGAAGGACGAGACCAGGGATGGCTGGAGTACGGCCCTCCCCTACGTTGATTACCAGGGGCAGGTATGGCTACAGTACGCCGTACCGGAGGAGATCTCCGTCCGGCTCGGCACTGTCGCCATACTGGCCCTGACGTCCGCCCTGACGACGGAACACTGTTTCCATGTTGGCCCGCATGTACGGCCTGGAGACGGCGGGCCCCGCTAGCCAGCGGGAGGGACGAAGACGGCGAGAGCACCCGAAGACGGACCCCGTGGGAGTCGGCCTCCAAGAGTCGGCCCGTTCCTCCCAGGGGCCCCACACGCCATTAACCAGATAAGACGGGGAGTGGCGACAGTGATCGCCCGCCAGACGGTGGCACTGTTGCCACGCCCCCGCGACCAAGCCCACGTCATCAGAGGCGCGACTGCAGTGGCCAGGTCAGTCGGCGGGGCCCACCAGCGGCGGGCCCCAGGAGTCGGCGGAGACGGCGGCTACCTGAGAGACAGACGGCTGGGACCCGCTCCCAGCCAGATTCCCATTGTACCCCCGGGGGGTAGGCCTATATAAGCCCCCCGGAGCACCCATGCAAAGGGTTCGATCCTTTTACCACTAGATCAGAAGCATAGAAGGGAGAGAGCTAGACTTGCCCTCTCCTACCTCCAGAACACAACTCGAGGAGCAACTTTGTACACATATCACCATAGAGATCATGCGGAGACCCCGCAGAGCAGCAGTAGGGGTATTATCTCCTCGGAGAGCCCCGAAGCTGGGTAAGATTCGCCGGCGTGCATGTCTACGCCTCATCCCGCTTCCAGGCACCGGCGACGTTCTACTCGCCCCCACCATGATAAGCCATCCTTTGGCATATGTCGCATCCAACCCCCGACAGCAAGAAAAGTTCTTATTACATTGCCAAGCGTTTACTCTTATCCACATACATGCCTCAAGTCAAGTCTAGTAACAAGAACAAGAAGGATTCTTCCTCTAGTAGTAACAATAATCATGCTAAGTACAATATTGTTGCTTCTAGTAGTTCTCTTGATTAAAGTAATGATTCTCTTAGCCAAGTTACACTTGAGCAAGAAAATAGCTTATTGAAGGGAATCATAGAGAAAGGTGTTTACAAGAGCCTTGCCGGGAGTAAGCAATTCGAGGAAATTGTACGCAATCAAGGAAGGCACCGGAAGAACCAAGGTGTTGGTTTTGAACGAAAGTTCAATGCCAATGGATTTGAGTGGGAAGAAGATCAATACCCCAAGACGAAGTTTGTTCCTCAACAAGAGAAGTATGATCCTACTTCCTTCAAAGGGACACAAGCTCAAGATGATCTTCCACCACAAGACCACAAGCAAAAAGGCAAGGATAAGCTTCAAGAGGAAATTGATGCATTTGAAGAAGCTCCTAAGGCCTTGGTCAAGTGGGTTCCCAAGACTACATCAAGTTCTACTTCATCAAGTACGACTACAACTCCAAGGATTCCCATCAAGATGGTGTGGATCCAGAAGAAGAAGAACTAGAGAGTTCTTGAGGGTGACTCCGCCAACATATTTCACTCTTATCATTTTGGAAAGAACAAGTGCAATCAACTTCCACATCTTGCACTAGTTCAAGGAGTCACAAACCCTCTTGTTGGTAAGACAAGGGACAAGGTAACCTAATGCTTTCATAGACATCATCTTGTGTGTGCATCACTCTATGTCTATGGATATCCTCGTTTGTTCCTTGTGGGACTAACCCGTGTAGGTATTGAAAGTGCAACTCACTCCAAAGGATTGCTCCAAATGATCTACATCAACATTGAGCATCCACATCTTCAACACCTACATGAAGTCATCATCGACAAAACCCAAGGTTAGTTCATCCCTCTTACGGGGGATCTCACATCTAGGGGGAGCTTTACTCTAAGAATTGAGCTAAAGCAACTCTAATGATGTGAACACAACAATGATTTATGTAAAAGTGGTAACCCCACTTGTGCTTAAACGATGAGTATGACCTATGATCAAATGTTCTCATTTGACTCCTAAGTCAATATACTCATATATAGATGACCTAGTCATCGCCAATTGCTTGATAGATGCTAGAATTTGTTGTGCATGCTTTGCCACATATTTCATTTGCCATTTTATTGTGTGAGCATGTTGGTTGCATAATTTACTCATTCGAGGACATCCACTTGTTGTTTTGATTTCTTGGTTCCTTTTTTTTGCCAAGTGGATGGACAAGAATGCCTAAGAACCTTCTCTAGCTATCTATGCTTTTCTCGTCTCAAACTCTATTCATGCTACATCACAAAGTTTGATCAAGTCAGATTCGAACCACTCTGTGTGAGGAGCACTTGGAGTCCCCGATTTGTCATAGACTTAAACTTCCAAAACTTCTTTGTGCGTTTCGCTCTGACCGATTCATCCATTTCGGTCATACTGAGATCACTAAGTCGATCTAGGTTTTCAATCTCGGTGCAACTGATTTGAACTTTACGGTCACACCGAGTTGCAGTAAGTGCTTGCAGTTATGCATCTCGGTGCCACCGAGTTGTTCCACTTGGTCACACCAACAGGGTCAGGCTATATATATCCCCAGGCCAAAATTTGGAAATTTTTCCGAATTCCTTCGCCCGCGCTCAGCCTGCTCTGTCTCCCTGGGTCTCCGGATCGTCCTCCTCATCGCCAGCTACCTCCCGCCGGTGGTCTCCGCCGCTGTCAACGGGAATCGTGTCCGCCGTTGCCGCCGTAGCAAGTCCATCGCCGCACTTAGGGTATGGACTTGATCTTTGTGCTAATCTCACTCCGATTCCTAGAACATTGTTTTGCCTTGTATCTTGCCATGATTGAGATCACTCTATCCAACGAAATCACTCCGTAGTTTAGTTGTGGATTGAAAATTTAGGGTTAGGTTTCCGCCGAAACCATCTCGGACCAACCGAGTTGTTGAAATCGGTTCCACCGATTTGGCTCAGGCCATTGCACATGTGATTCTCGGTCTGACCGAGAATTGCAAATCGGTGTGACCGAGTTCAATTCTTTGTGAAACCCTAGCAGTCTTGGTGCCACCGAACTATGACTCGGTCTGACCGAGTTCACTAGTTTAGGTTCCAAAAACTGCTTCGGTATCACCGAGTTGACAAATCGGTAGATCCGAAATGCTTTCTGTGGAAAACTAAAACTAAGTTTTTGACTCACTCTTTTGCAAAAAACCCTATGTACTTTGTGATGCTCATCCAATCTACCTCAACTGTAATCTATTCACAGGGTCTGCTGTCAGTGTTTGCATCATGTCAGATCAGAGTGACAGTCAGAACAAGTCTGAGGAGCAAGTTCACATGAGTGAGGGCACTAGTCCCTCTAGCAGCTCTGATGATGGAAGCAGAAGCACACCCAGCAACTTGCCTAAGGCAGCCACCAGGGCCAGAAAGAAGAGAACCTCAAATTCTGAGGATGAGGACTATGTGGCTGTTGAGGAAGAAGCCACCTCAAAGAAGAAAGTTCTGAAGAAGTAATATGGCACAACTGCTGCAACTAAGCTTGGTCTGAAGACTAAGGTGCCAGCAAGGAGACAACCCATGTCCAACGCAAGGAGAGTTGCCACAGGAGAAACAATGGAGTTCACTCTTGAACCCAAGGAAACTGGAGATGGCAAGAAGAGGAAAGAATGGGTCAAGAAGACCACTGCCAGATTTCTTGGCAAGCCCTCTATGATGAGAGATTCTGAAGAGGAAGAGGAAGAGGATGCTGCACTAGCACCCAAAGCTCAGAAGCTTATGGGAGATGCTATCAAATTAGGGGCTGCTCCATCCAAGCCCAAAGCTGCTCCCAAGACTGCTGCTCCAGCTCCAAAACCCAAAACTGCACCCAAGAGGAGTACAAGGAATATTCCAGCTGCAGAGAAGAACAAGGCCCGAGTGCCTGAAGCTACTATGGAAGAAGATGATGATGAGTCACATGTCTTGATAAAGTTGAAGCCCAAAATTCCAGGTCACAATAATGCTCATCCAATAGCTGAGAACATGAAAATCAGGAAATACTCAGGATTGAGACTATGGAGAGAGTCAGATCCATATGCCACCAGGAGAAGGACTACTGTGGACTATAGACTCCACACTAAGGAACAACAGGACTTCTATGAGACAATTCTGCTTGACAAGAAGCCTATAGTCTGTGATATGAGATGGGTTGACTGGGAATACATCAAGGAAAATGAACAACACTATCCTGGAGTCTATGACAATTTCAAGTCTTGTGGAGTAGAGGACTTTGTTGGGTAGAAGCTCACAAAGTGGAATGATGAGCTTATTATGCAGTTCTACTCCACAACTCATTTCTACCCAGATGGAAGGATTGTCTGGATGTCTAAAGGTACTAGGTACCAGTCAATAGTTGATGAATGGGCAAAACTGATCAATGCTCCTGAGGAGAATGAGGATGACTTGGATGTCTATGCCAAGAAGAAGAAGGATCACAACTCAATGGCTAGCATGTACAAGGAGATTCCTGATGCAGATCTTGAGACTCACCGGTTTGGTTCTGTGAAACACTTGTTGTCAGGCCTGCCCACAATCAACTGGATCCTCAGGCACACTCTATTGCCAAAATCAGGAGATCAAAGAATGATCGGAGGACACTCCATCAACTTCCTGCACATATTTGATGTCCCACAGAAGTTCAAAGTCTTGAGCCTGATTGTGGAAACTATAAAGAGAACAGCTGCAGATCAGAAGAGAAGTTATGGGTATGCCCCACAGATCCAGGAGCTAATCAACTCCAACATGGGCACTAGCACATATCTATTGGACAAGGAGCACCTGCCCATCTACCCAGACTTTAAGGACAACACTGTGGTGATGGATGAAAATGAGCCATCTTCTATGCAAGCACAAGCAAAGAGGGAGAAGGCAAGGACTGAAAAGGCTACAAAGATGCCAACCATGGATGAGGCATCTCAGTATCTTCTAAAGGGCAAGCAAGATCAGTTTGGCTATTTGATTGCCTCCACTCTGAGGATTGAGAAGGGATTGGCCACCCTGACTCAAAACCAGGAGAGCTTGGAGAGGATCATGCATGGAGCAGAAGTTCTATGATTTAGATGTGAAGGTCACTAAGATACAGTCAGTTGTTGAGCAACTTCAGGAGGAAGTGCAGGAGAAGAAGGGCAAGACAACCACTGATGCTTTTGCTAGAGTGCCAAGAGCTCAGAGATCTGCTGCTATGCCAGTTACAGACACAAGAGCAACTTCATCTGCACCAGCCACAACTTCAGTACCACCAGCTCCAGCACCCACTCCACCAGCTCCATCTACATCAACTGATGCCTTCGTCCTTGGAGTCTTATCTTCACCACCACCTAAAGACCAAGCCTGAGAGTCGATCTAGCACTATGCATTTTTATGAACTTTTTGGTAACTTGTTGCCAAAGGGGGAGAAAATGTATAGATCATAGGCTTCGAGAGAGAGTTTTGCTTTTTGTTCTCTCTCGCTTTTTTGGTGGTTGAACTTTGTTATTTGCTTGTTTGATATACTTTATGCTTGTGTGTGATACTTGGATGATCATGTGTTTGATCATTATGCTACCTTAATGCTTATTGGATGACATTATCCTCTTATATCCCCATATGATCATTCACTTTGCTTGGTGATGAGTGCATGTATTTAATCATTATCATTTTGAGCGCTCCACCAAGATGTATGTGACATGGAAGAGTAACCCATTATCCTAAATCATTGTGCATTTGCAGTCCAAAGCAAATCTTAAACTATGCACAAATTTAGGGGGAGCTCTTGCTTATCACATACTTCTCAAAGCGACGATGTTTTTCACTCTTATTATCATTTGTAGAAGCTTTGATCTATATGTTGTCATCAATTACCAAAAAAGGGGTAGGTTGAAAGTGCAACTATCCCTAGGTGGTTTTGGTAATTTTTAACAACATATAGCTCATTGAGCTAATGCTATTTCAAGATTAATATTTCAGGAAAGCTCAATGATTGGCATGGCATGGGTGAGAAAAGTGGACCCCTCAAAATGCTAAGGACAAAAGGATTGGCTCAAGCTCAAAGCTCAAGACTCTACATTTTCTATTTTAGTGATCCAAGATCACATTGAGTCTATAGGAAAAGCCAATACTATCAAGGAGGGATGAGGTGTTGCTTAATGAGGCTCTTGCTCAAAGTGCTTAGTGATATGCTCCAAAGCTCTCAAATACTTTCTCACATCCACATATGACCTAAACCAAAAGTCAAACTTGGCCCCACCGATTCTTTCTATCCGGCGCCACCGAGTTCAGATGTCATAGCCACTGCCACAAACCCTAGGCAAATCGGTCTCACCGATAGGGATCTCGGTCTCACTGAGATGGGATTGTAATCTCTCTGTTTCCCTTCATAACGTTTCGGTCCCACAGAGATGAGCGATCGGTCCCACAGAGATTGCAATGTAAACTCTCTGTTTCCCTTTTGTAACATTTCGGTCTCACCGAAATGAGCAAATCGGTCCCACCGAGTTTACCCGACCAACTCTCTGGTTAGCCTATTACCAAAATCGGTCTCACCGAGGTTGTGTAATCGGTCTCACCGAGATTACGTTATGCCCTAACCCTAACCATATTGGTCCTACCGAGTTGCATGTCGGTCCCACCGAAAATCCTAACGGTCACTAGATTTGCTGAATCGGTCCGACCGAGTTTACCAATTCGGTCCCACCGAGATTGGCAAGTTGTGTGTAATGGTTAGATTTTGTGTGGAGGCTATATATACCCCTCCACCTCCTCTTCATTCGTGGAGAGAGCCATCAGAACAAACCTACACTTCCAATACACATTTTCTGAGAGAGAACCACCTACACTTGTGTTGAGGCCAAGATATTTCATTCCTATCATATGAATCTTGATCTCTAGCCTTCCCGAAGTTGCTTTCCACTCAAATCCTCTTTCCACCAAATCCATATCCTGTGAGAGAGAGTTGAGTGTTGGGGAGACTATCATTTGAAACACAAGAGCAAGGAGTTCATCATCAACACACCATTTGTTACTTCTTGGAGAGTGGTGTCTCCTAGATTGGCTAGGTGTCACTTGGGAGCCTCCGACGAGATTGTGGAGTTGAACCAAGGAGTTTGTAAGGGCAAGGAGATCGCCTACTTCATGAATATCTACCACTAGTGAGGCAAGTCCTTCGTGGGCGACGGACATGGTGGGATAGACAAGGTTGCTTCTTCGTGGACCCTTCGTGGGTGGAGCCCTCCGTGGACTCGCGCAACCGTTACCCTTCGTGGGTTGAAGTCTCCATCAACATGGATGTACGATAGCACCACCTATCGGAACCACGACAAAAACATCCGTGTCTCCTATTGCGTTTGAATCCTCCAAACCCTTCCCTTTACATTCTTGCAAGTTGCATGCTTTACTTTTCGCTGCTCATATACTCTTTGCATGTTTGCTTGAATTGTGTTAAGATTGCTTGACTAGTCCAAAGTTGCTAAAATCTGCCAAGAACTAAAATTGGGAAAAGGCTAGATTTTTATTAAGTCAAGTAGTCTAATCACCCCCCTCTAGACATACTTCCGATCCTACATCATGCCGACCCAATACATACCGTTAATGTAGTTGAGGGTGACAGGGATCGGATCGCATTCAAGGGGGTTGATGCTCGCCACCCTACGATCGTTATGCTGCGTGACACGCCATTTCTAAAGATCAGGCGGCATCAGCAAACAAGGAGCTGGCTTGAAAAGCTCGGGCCTGAGGGCTTTGAGTAAATGGTACAGCCCCGACGAGCACGCGGTGAGCGGCATGGTACTGAGATTGTCCACACGCGAAACAATGAGCTTGATTACCTCTGTGGGGAGCGAATTCCAACCACTCTTTCGACGGACGCTGCTCGGTTCCGCCATTGTTAGTTCTTGGGTTTCGGACGAGGGGGGAGGTGCCTTAGCGGGGATGGAAGATTGGACGATATTATGTGCTGACAAAGATGGAGAAGCGAATATGTGCTATGGGAAGTGGACAGGTGATGATGGCTACATCACGCCACCTGACTTACGAGACACATACCAGCAGCGTAGGGTCATATCGATGCCAGACAACTTTCTTGAGTGATCACAGTACTGGAACTCCCTACAGTACCTACTACTATGCCCTAACTTTCTTGAGTAGAGTAGTAGTGGAGTAGGACTCTGCTCCACTACTAGTACCGGTGGAGTAGTATATTCTAATCTAAAATAGTTACAAACTTCAATGCCCGAGCATGGAACGACTATGAACCGCCATCGGTGCTAACTCCAATCCCTAGCAAACGTTCGCTGGGAGACATGGCAGTTGCAAACGCCCGCGACGCAGTTACATTACGTGTGTAAGGGTGGCGGTTTTGTCAAATACTATGGCTTAAAAACAGGCCACCGTCGGATGGAAATCTGATGGTTACGTGGGATTCGCCAGGATTGAGCTCGTGGTGACCAATCGCCAAATACCATTACTAAAAAAAAGGTTAAAACACCCGGGGCTATAGCTTGCACCGGCTGACCACTAGCAATGATACTTACATAGTTGTAAAATGGCCAAAGACCGTGTCTACGTGGTGTTTGGAATTATATGCAAAAAAATTAGCAAGATGCCCGTGCATTGCACGGAACATCAAGATGCATTTTTTACAAAACATCTGTTGTGATTGACCCATGCAGGAGTAATCCCATGTGTAAAAACTAATGATATCTTGAGAATTTTATCGGAAAAATGGTATCATGACCATTTCATCGAAAAAATGATATCTTGAGAAAGATGATAGATAAGGTGAGGAGGAGTGGGGCGTGGTGGTGACTGGTGGTCGGACTGGGCGGAGGCATGGGGATGGATGACACCGAGAGCGGCCACCATGCCTGATTGTTCCAGAGACTTCCTTTTTTTAATTGCTCAGCAATGAGGTTGTGGGAGATAAGGATGAACGAGGCAAGGCCTTATCTGTAAATGTGGAGAGAGGTGCGGGTATCTTTTGTAAAATTGTCATAGTTTGCTTTCTATCCGTCAGATATAGATCGGACGGTCTATATTATAAGATGGCAGGCACACCATCATCACCAACTCGTTTTTTCTCTACTCCTACTCCTATAAAAGACTCAGTTGGTGATGATGGTGTGTTTTACATCCGCCATTTCTGACCATTAGATCTGCATCTAACGACTGTGATGTAAGTTGTGGCCTTTTGCAACAATTCCCACTTCTCTGCTCCAGTTTACACAAAACCCCTTAGTATCTTGAAACCAACCACATTCCTCCCTTACTTCATCGAAACAACCCAAAGAATATATTTGGAGTGAAACATAAGATATTTTTAGTGATATGTATATCAAAACTAAACTGTTTTCTTTCAAATTTGTGAATATGTATTATTCTACTTTGGATCTGTTACAACGGACGGGCTCATCATTATAAAGGTTTATCTCTTGCATCATCCGCAACAAACACCTGGTGTAATAGTCCGGGCCAGATGCTCGCAGCGCGATGACCTGAGTTTGAATTCTGTCCTAAACTTTAGCTTTTTATATATTTTTAATATATACTTCTTTCACTACTGTACTGGCAGTGGAACCCACAGAATACTTAGAATACAAGATTAAGGATGGATTTGTTTCTTTTTAACTTTCTGTACGAATCTGTAGCCAGCCTGCAAGTCATGTACATTGTACTAATGGTGGAACCCACAGAGTACTTAGAATACAAGATTAAGGATGCAATTAACTTTTTATAGAGGGAGAATCATACACGCAATTAACTCAAATGGATTGGACGTGACTCTATTATTCTCCAACGGCAACCAACAAATTTCCTCCCGCGGGCCGGAGTAGGTTTCTCGGTTTGCATGCGGGTTTAATGGAGGAGTTTGATGGAGGCAAGGAGCGTGTTTAGCCGGGCGGGCAGCGGACGACGCAATACTATTCGATTTGACAGCTACTACTAGTATATTATAAAAAACAAAGAAGAGTAGTATAGATAGAGATAAGAGTAGAGATAGAGACTAGAGAGGAGCACCATCTACTGCTTCGTGTGCTACTCCTGCGCTCCATTCGGCGGCCGCAACGTCCCCTACAGCCACTCCCTCCTGCGCTCCATTGATAACCCACAAGTATAGGGGATCGCAACCGTTTTCGAGGGTAGAGTATTCAACCCAAATTTATTGATTCGACACAAGGGGAGCCAAAGAATATTCTCAAGTATTAGCAGCTGAGTTGTCAATTCAACCACACCTGAAAACTTAGTATCTGCAGCAAAGTGTTTAGTAGCAAAGTAATATGATAGTGGTGGTAACGGTAACAAAAGTAAAGGACGCAAAAGTAATATTTTTTGTATTTTGTAGTGATTGTAACAATAGCAACGGGAAAGTAAATAAGCGTAAACCAGTATATGGAAAGCTCATAGGCACCGGATCAGTGATGGATAATTATGCCGGATGCGGTTCATCATGTAACAGTCATAACATAGGGTGACTGTTGACACACGAACACGTCACGTGTACCCTCGACGCCGGGGGTGATGCACCGCAGCTCACGTCGAAGGAGACCCGACCGACAGCGCGATACGCAAGACAGTCGATGGGCGCTTTTGCAGACCCGAAAACCCCACACCCCCGGGAGGGACCCCGTTAGGGAGTGCGGCAGCTATGGGCTGCCCTAGGTCGATTTGCTGGCCCCTAGAGCCTCGAGATTCGCAGCTCTCAAACACGAAGAACAACAAAGAACGAGAGAGAAAACGGTGGGGAGATAAAACGTAGATGAAAAAGTAGTATATTGATTTGTTCGATTGTGTGTTGTTCAATCGGCCGTCACCCCCAACATATATAAGAGGCGGCTGGACTTCCCGTACAAGCAAAGGATTTATCTAGGCTTTCCTTACAAGAAAATTACATCAATTCACGTCCTAGAGTCCTAGTTTTGGTCCCACTCGGATTCAGCCCGAATCTGGTCCAATCTTCTGTCTTGCTCCTTGCGTGAGCCGTGGAATCTGCATATGACCTCCGATGGAGACGGTTCAAATATTAATTTTGTACGCTTCGACGAGGCCAACAATCCGTATGTTGATCACTTTTCCAAATAAGGCCATCTCGAATACTCCACGGGGTCATCTTTAATTTCGAGTCGGACTCGGTCATGTGGCTGACCGAACTGTCCGACTCTTGTAGCGTCTCTGCAGGTCGTATACTACGTTGGATGATGATGACTCCAAAAGCAAAGTTGACCGCTTCGACATTACGAATAACTTTCATGTTGAACACTTTTTCATCCGAGTCCATCTAGATAATTATTTGAGCCCATCTTCATCTTCTAGTCAGATTGGCCTTGACAGTTTTCACCCCGGCAAGCTTTTTCCCGGCAAGCTTTTCACCCCCGGCAAGGTCTTCACCTGGCAAGCTTTTCACCCCCAGCAAGGTCTTCATCCGGCAAGCTTTTCACCCGGCAAGTTTTCCTCCCCGACAAGGTCTCTGTCCGGCAAGCTTTTCACCCGGCAAGTTTTTTGCCCGGCAAGCTTTCTGTCCGGCAAGCTTTTCACCCGGCAAGTTTTTTGCCCGGCAAGCTTTCCAAAACGGTTCGGTTTACAACCTGGCTGCACCTTGCGGGTCATGTTTGAGGCAGCAAACGACCTCGGATGGAAACGAGTCCAAAAGCAATCTTGACCGTTTCGACGAGACGAAAAACTTTTATGCTGAACATATTTTGATCAGAGGTGGTATTGAAGGCCAAATCGCTCGCTCAAAACGGACTATTATGCAAAACACCCGTTCCCTCGCGCTACCCATCAGACATAGGTCTGGTGGGGCGCGCCACATCACGCCTCACGACATGGCTGCACTCCGATAGCTCTAACTTTTGCATACGAACTCGGATTGGAACGACTTTTATATAAAAATCGATCGTTTCGACGAGACGAAGACAATCCGTGTAGATCATTTTTTCATAAGAGGCGGTCTTGAGGGCGTAATGAGCCGAATAGTGTTCTGAATACAAAATCTCAGTATTTCGAACACAACTTCGGCCTGCGAGATGAGATCGGATGGCGATGGCCCAAACTTCAAAGATGTTCATATCGATAATACGGAACTTTTTTATTTAGATCACTTCTCCATTTGAGGCCGTATTAATTAAGTTCTTGACCGTGCCAAATTCTGGTGTCAACACATGCCCCCCTGTTTTTCGGCAAAGCTAGCGTGCCGAAAAGTAACTTGTACCATGTTTGTTCTAAGGACGATGTCAACACTCCATCGGCCATTTTATGTGCTTCAGGCGATAATTTCTATATCGGCCATGTTTATGCTTAGGGCGATAATTTTATATCGGCCGTTGCCTAGTTAGGCTTCCTGCCACACACTCGGGTGGTACTTCTTCAAATATTTGCCATTGAGAGCTTGAGGTAACAATGCCCCTTGTATGGATTCCACCAAATATGAATTTCCGGGAACAACTCTTGTAATCCTAAAAGGACCTTCCCAACTTGGAGACCACTTCCCGAATTTTCTATCTCTAGAACCAATCGGTAGAATCACTTTCCACACAAGATCGCCAACCTGAAAATTTTTCAACTTGACCTTTTTATTGTAAGCTCTGGCTACCCTCAGCTTGTCCCTCTCTATGGCCCTTAAAGCAGCCAAACGTTTATCAGCAACTTCATCAATGTTGTCCATCATCAAATTGTAAAAGTCCACTGCCGATAAATCATTCTGTTTGGCTATCCTCAAAGCACTCAAATTCACTTCCACTGGTAAAACAGCCTCTTGACCATATACTAGCTCATATGGAGTCACCTTTGTAGCACCATGCCTTGAAATTCTATGTGCCCACAAAGCTTCAGACAACAACTCATGCCATCTCCTTGGGTTATCCTCAATCTTCTTCTTGATGAGCTTGATTAAAATTTTATTGCTAGACTCAGCTTGTCCATTGGCTTGGGCATAATATGGAGAGGAATTGAGCAATTTTATGTTATAAGATTCGGCAAATTCTCTAACTTGGTGTGACATGAAAGAGGAGCCTTGATCTGTAGTCAATGTCTGAGGAATGCCGAATCTATGAATAATGTGCTCGGTTATGAATTTAATCACCTCCGTATGTGTCATGTTCTTGAGAGGTACTGCTTCAGACCATTTAGTGAAATAATCGGTTGCCACCAATACGAACCGATGCCCCTTTGAGGAAGACGGATGAATTTGTCCAACAAAGTCTAAACCCCATCCTCTGAAAGGCCACGACTTGATAATGGGATGTAACATAGTAGCAGGAGCCAACTGAATATCACCAATTTTTTTACAAGCTTCACACCCTTTATAATATCTGAAGCAATCATTAATCATAGTCGGCCAATAAAACCCAGCACGTCGTAGTAACCACTTCATCTTGGGAGCCGACTGATGAGTGCCACAAATACCTTCATGGACCTCTCCCATAGCAATTCTCGCTTGGTCCTCGTCCAAGCACTTTAAAAGAACATCATCAACCGTTCGGCGATAGAGATCATCATCTCTCATTGTGTATTTGAAAGCCATACGCCGAACAGCTCTGTCCACCCTTCTACTAGGATCACACAAATAATCAATGATGGGTTTCCTCCAGTCTTGATTTTCTCCTGCATTGAATATTTCATTAGTGGCCGAAACGTCGGGCTCCGGTTCGGCCTCCCTTATGTTGGCAAGACTAGACATCGGCTTTTCAGAAATATGAAACATGCCACGATCAACATGATAGCCGGATGCTTGTTGTGCCAACTCATTTGCTTTCCAATTGTCATGTCTAGATATATGAGCAATGCTAAAATAATCCAAAGTAGAGATTACATCTAAACATTTATCAAGATAAACATCAAGTGATTCATCCAAACACTGAAAGACTTTGGATATTTGCTGCACCACTAGTAATGAATCACCATAAGCCTCAATATATGTAACACCTATAGCAAGTAACATCTCTAGGCCGAATAACAATGCTTCATATTCGGCTTGATTGTTTGTGCAAAAATATTCTAAGCGGCATGAGGCTTCAAAAACAGCACCATGAGGAGATATATAAACAATACCAACACCTTGGCCATTGCTACAAACTGAACCATCAAAGTATAATCTCCATGGTACTAATGAAACAAGGTTCATATTACTATCATGCTTGTCATAAATCCGATGTTCAACAATGAAATTAGCAACAATTTGGCCCTTCATGGATTTTAGAGATTCATAAGCCAAATCATATTCAATCAAAGCATAAGCCCACTTGCCAATTCTACCACTAAGAATTGGCCTATGCAACATATATTTAATGACATCGGTCTGACAAGCTACTACGCAAGCACTCGACACTAAATAATGTCTCAATTTTGTGCAAGCATAATACAAGCATAGACATAATTTCTCAATAAATGTATACCTTGTCTCTACGTCCAATAAGCGGCGGCTCAAATAAGTGATGGCATGCTCTTTTCCTTCGGTCTCTTGAGTTAGAACAGCACCAATAACTCCCTCCTCTGCTGCAATGTAAAGTTTGAAGGGTTCCCTATGCTTGGGTGCTCTCATCACCGGAGGAGTGCACAAATAATTCTTGATCATATCAAATGCTTCTTGCTGTTTTGCCCCCCAAGTGAAATCAACATCATTCTTTAACCGCAGGATGGGAGTAAATGCATCAACTTTCCCTGATAGATTAGCTATGAACCTTCTCAAATAATTGACCTTGCCAAGGAACTTTTGCATATCTCTCTTGCATGTTGGAGCCTCCACTTTCTGTATAGCTTCTATCTTTTTGGGATCAATCTCTATACCATCTTCATGAATAATGAAACCCAAAAACTTGCCAGCTGACACGCCGAAAGCACACTTCAAAGGATTCATCTTCAGTCCATACTTTTTCATTCTTTCAAAAGCTAAACGCAAATCAGCCAAGTGAGATTCAAAAGCATCCGATTTGACAACAATATCATCAATATAAAGTTCAAGTATGACACCGAGTAAATCATGAAAAATCAAATTCATAGCCCTTTGATATGTGGCGCCAGCATTTTTTAATCCGAATGTCATCACTGTCCACTCGAATAAACCAAGAAAACCGGGGCAACGAAAAGCTGTCTTGGACATGTCCTCTTCGGCCATAAAAATTTGATTGTATCCGGCATTACCATCTAGAAAGCTAATAACCTTATGTCCAGAAGCATCATTAATAAGCATATCAGCTATTGGCATGGATACTCATCTTTGGGTGTAGCCCTATTCAAATCTCTGAAGTCAATGCACACCCTCAACTTGCCGGATCCTTTCTTCTCCACAGGGACAATGTTAGAAATCCACTCGGCATACCTGCAAGGTCTAATAAAATTAGCTTTAAGCAAACGACTGATCTCTTCCTTGATCCGGTCATATGTTTTTGGATTAAACTTTCTAGCCGATTGTTTATATGGTCTAAAACCAGCCTTTATAGGTAACCGATGCTCCACTAGCTCTCGGCTTAAACCTGGCATCTCATGATATTCCCATGCAAAGCAACAAACATATTCTTTCAACAGCTCGATCAACTTAGCTTTATGATCGGCTCTTAAATTTGCATTTACAAATGTCGGCCTAGGAGTTAAACCATCTCCTATATCTATCTCTTCTAATGGATCGACCGATGTAAAACCTTGTCCTAATTTATCCATATCATCTAACTCTTCTATGGACTCATACATATCGTTCTCATTGGACCGATATTCTACAAGTCACTTTTGTAACCAATCTGAGTTAGGATCCATTTAAACATATCATACCTTGGAGCCGATTGCACTCAGTCGGCTTTAAAGAGACGAGCACGAAACCATTCTTGGTTGCGCTGAGAAAATCAAACTCTGACAAGTCACGTCCCATCAAGCAAGTAGCATTTGGGTGTTGCCAATCCACCGATGCCTCGGCCAAAGCAACACAGGCCGAGTTATCCGCATGAATGACTTCCACTTCATCATCAACCCACTAGATCAAAAACTGGTGCATAGTGGATGGCACGCACTGGTTTGCATGAACCCAATCACGGCCTAGTATGACGTTGTAGTTACCTTGCACCTCAGCGACAAAGAATGCGGTAGCCAAAGTTTTACTTCCCACCGTGAGCTCCACATACATCACACCTTTGGCTTCAGTTTTCTCTTTGCCTTCAAATCCATTGAGCACCATGTTGGTCTTTATCAACTCATTATCATGCAACCCCAATTTTTTGAAGACCGAATACGGCATAAGATTCACCACAGCACCACCATCAACAAGCATCCGAGTGAGCGGTGACCCATTGATATGACCTCTGAGATATAACGGTTTCAGATGCGTTACTGGGTCTTTTGGCTTCTCGAATATTGCATTTTGAGGGCCAAAATCCAGCTGAGCCACCTCCCCTTGCTCATCTATAGCACGAAACTCAGCGGGTAAGTAATACACCATATTAATATCCATACCTTCATGAACCGGTGTAGACTCGTAATCTAACATATCCTCCTCTTCCCCCAGTGTATCCACCGATTCTGAAATTTGTTCGAGCAAAGATGAAGCAATAGGTAACGCAGACGATGCAATGATTACATCGTCCTCCTTTGGTGGTGTAGGTGCTGCTGTGGTGGGTGTAGAAGCCACTGCATCTTGTATTTGTTTGGGCCTCTATACTTGTTTTGTAGGTAACATAGGTCGAGTGTCATTGAACAACTTATCCCTTTGCTTCTCGGCCTCTTGTTCTGCCATCTCTTGACTCCTTAACCTCTGTAGTTTCCTCTTTTGTGTCTTTGTTAACCCTGGAGGACACCACTTTGGCTGAGTGTATTTAGGATCTCTCGTTTTTACTTGGCTGGTGCTTGCTTCATGATCATTAGCCGAGTGCTTTGGCGCTATAGCAAGTATCAGCTCAGTCGGATTGCTATGCATAATCGGCTATTGTATGGTGAATGTTTCGGTGCCCAAGATGAGTGAGTCGGCATCAATTTTTTCCTTGCCTTTGCTTGACTCGACCGTTACAGCACTTGGCGACTTAACACGCCATTCTTGCTTGCCGACCCCTTTTTGATTTTCTTGCACTGGCCGATTGACACTATTGTTCAAACGGCCTCGTGTGGGATAAGAAAGTCTCTCGTGAACGGGCCTCCTTGGCTCTGCCCAACCCGGATGAAAAGCATAAGGGGCCATTGGGGGCTCCCACCATCCTCCATTGAAGTCTCCCATGTAGTATGGCACATAGGGGGGTGGCGGCACCCATGGTCCCGGCGCCCACGACCCATATGGCCTTGCATGATGCTGAAATTCTTCCCAAGGAGGTGATCTTGAGCGCTTCAGATTTGATGACCGGTTGGAGCTAGAACCGGCTGCATGACTAGCATACTTGGACAACAACATATCAAAAGTTGGCTTGATTTTCTTGCGCTGCACTTTAGCTTCATTCGTTTTCCACTTGCCAACTTCTGGACTCCCGGGCTTGACAAATTTAACACGAGTATTTCCTTGCACTTGCAGTTGCCCCCCCCTCCCGAGTGTAGGATTCTTGATGGTGATTTTGATTATCTCCTTGCCACCGGGTTGCTTGTCAAGCACAACCTGTCTCCCCAAGACCTTGTTGCCCTCCTTGTCTTCCCTGGGCTCACCAACAATGATATTAGCTTTATTAGCAGATTCGGCAACCTCCGGCCGAATGAGTAGCTTCTTCCCCTCTAACTCCATGGTATTCATTGGAAAAGGTTGTTTATCAACTTGCATCTCAGAAAAGTTCAATCGTCCGTCATTAATGGCCGATTGTATCTGTCGTCGAAAAACATTGCAATCGTTAGTAGCATGAGAAAAAGAATTATGATACTTGCAATAAACGCGCTGCTTCAGCTCTTCAAACGGCGGTAAAGTATGAGATATTCTAATAATCTTAGCCTGCAGCAAAGCATCAAATATTCTATCACACTTAGCAATGTTAAAAGTAAACTTCATATCTTCATCACGATTCTTATGAATCGGTTTCAGATCATTGCAAGTAAATGGTTTGGCTTTAGATGGCCAAACAAATTCAGTAGAAAAAACGTCACCCTCATTGTCCGAGTGATCACTATCATATTCCACCATATTCATCTTTGGACGATCGGCTTTATATCTATGCACTTCTTTGAGGTCTTTGCTTCGGCTTTCCTGAGCCAAAGCCCTTTGTAAGACTTGGTTGATATTTAAGAACTCATAGCCTTCTAGCTTTTATCTAATGGGAATTCTCAAACCACTCAGCACTAGGTCTGCCAAGTCTCTCTCGGTTATCACCAAACTAAAACACCGGTTTTTTGTTTCTCTAAATCTCTTGACGTAATCGGAGACCGATTCATCATGCTTCTGTTTAACCGATGTTAGATGTGACAATTTGAGTTCATTGTCGCCGCTATAAAAGTGATCATGAAACTTCTGCTCTAGCTGCGACCAAACCCGAATGGAACCATGTGGTAAAGAAGAAAACCATGAAAATGCGGTACCAGTTAATGATAGAGGAAATAAACGCACTTTCAACTCATTTAGTGAGCCTGCTTCACCTTATATCCCGGAGGGCACTGGATGGCATCAAAGTACTCGGGGTACGGCTTTTGGTAAATCCGATTCCGAGGTAACTCAACTCCAAAATTCTCTCGAAGCATCTTAGCCATCTCCTCTCTAAGATTAGCTAGACCATCATCCATAGTGGACGATGCAACTTGTGGCAGCGGCATAGGAGGAGTAGGACTACTAGCAGTAGGTATGAACTATGGCATGTATGCCGAACTATAGTTCGGTAATGGCCGAGTGGTTGTAGCTGTAGGTAGGGTTTGGTTCGGCGTTGCCACCAAACCTGGCATGCTCATAATAGTATTAATGGGTGCAGTCACAATCTGATTTGTTTGAGTAGGATAATAAGTCATCGGCATGGGAGGCGCCGATGAGATAGGTAAAGCCAGATTAGGGTTTTGCGCACTAGCAGCTACACCATCATTACCACTAGATGATCGAGATATATTTTTCTGAGCATTGGTATTTTCTATGAAAGTTTGATAGACCAGATTGTTACCATCAGCAATACGAGTCTCAATCTCAGCCCACTGCTCAGGAGAAAAGGTAGTACTCACAGCGGGTTTAACCTGCTCGGCTTGAAGAGGAGGGAACTTGATTTCTTCAATCGGAGTGATGTTGCCTTGGCGATCCTTCTTGAATTTTGCAAGGAACTCCTGCAAATCCTTCTCTTCGCGCGCCTTCTTGTACTCCTCATAGACTTGGCGATGATCGGCCGATATCTCATCAAGACTAGGCTTAATGATGTTATCGGCGTCTACCTCAGATGGCCTAGGAAGATCGGACATGGTGGATGATGATGATTGATCTTCTGTCCCCAGCAGAGTCGCCAAAAAGTGTGTTGACACACGAACACGTCACGTGTACCCTCGACGCCGGGGGTGATGCACCGCAGCTCACGTCGAAGGAGACCTGACCGACAGCGCGATACGCAAGACAGTCGACGGGCGCTTTTGCAGACCCGAAAACCCCACACCCCTAGGAGGGACCCCATCAGGGAGTGCGGCAGCTATGGGCTGCCCTAGGTCGATTCTCTCGCCCCTAGAGCCTCGAGATTCGCAGCTCTCAAACACGAAGAACAGCAAAGAACGAGAGAGAAAAACGGTGGGGAGATAAAACGTAGATGAAAAAGTAGTATATTGATTTGTTTGATTGTGTGTTGTTCAATCGGCCGTCACCCCCAACATATATAAGAGGCGGCTGGACTTCCCATACAAGCAAAGGATTTATCTAGGCTTTTCTTACAAGAAAATTACATCAATTCACGTCCTAGAGTCCTAGTTTTGGTCCCACTCGGATTCAGCCCGAATCTGGTCCAATCTTCTGTCTTGCTCCTTGCGTGGGCCGTGGAATCTGCATATGACCTCCGATGGAGACGGTTCAAATATAAATTTTGTAAGCTTCGACGAGGCAAACAATCCGTATGTTGATCACTTTTCCAAATAAGGCCATCTCGAATACTCGACGGGGTCATCTTTAATTTCGAGTCGGACTCGGTCATGTAGCTGACCGAACCGTCCGACTCTTGTAGCATCTCTGCAGGTTGTATACTACGTTGGACGATGATGACTCTAAAAGGAAAGTTTACCGCTTCGACGTTACGAATAACTTTCATGTTGAACACTTTTTCATCCGAGTCCATCTAGATAATTATTTGAGCCCATCTTCATCTTCTGGTCAGATTGGCCTTGACAGTTTTCACCCCGGCAAGCTTTTTCCCGGCAAGCTTTTCACCCCCGGCAAGGTCTTCACCCGGCAAGATTTTCACCCCCGGCAAGCTTTTTCCCGGCAAGCTTTTCACCCCCGGCAAGGTCTTCACCCGGCAAGCTTTTCACCCCCGGCAAGGTCTTCATCCGGCAAGCTTTTCACCCGGCAAGCTTTCCTCCCCGACAAGGTCTCTGTCCGGCAAGCTTTTCACCCGGCAAGTTTTTTGCCCGGTAAGCTTTCTGTCCGGCAAGCTTTTCACCTGGCAAGTTTTTTGCCCAGCAAGCTTTCCAAAACGGTTTGGTTTACAACCTGGCTGCACCTTGCGGGTCATGTTTGAGGCAGCAAACGACCTCGGATGGAAACGAGTCCAAAAGCAATCTTGACCGTTTCGACGAGACGAAAAACTTTTGTGCTGAACATATTTTGATCAGAGGTGGTCTTGAAGGCCAAATCGCTCGCTCAAAACGGACTATTATGCAAAACACCCGTTCCCTCGCGCTACCCATCAGACATAGGTCTGGTGGGGCGCGCCACATCACGCCTCACGACATGGCTGCACTCCGATAGCTCTAACTTTTGCATACGAACTCGGATTGGAACAATTTTTATATCAAAATCGATTGTTTCGACGAGACGAAGACAATCCGTGTAGATCATTTTTTCATAAGAGGCGGTCTTGAGGGCCTAATGAGCCGAATAGTGTTCTGAATACAAAATCTCAGTATTTCGAACACAACTTCGGCCTGCGAGATGAGATCGAATGGCGATGGCCCAAACTTCAAAGATGTTCATATCGATAGTACGGAACTTTTTTATTTAGATCACTTTTCCAATTGAGGCCGTATTAATTAAGTTCTTGACCGTGCCAAAGTCTGGTGTCAACAGTGACATAGAACTAGCTCCAATTCATCAATATAATGTAGGCATGTATTCCGAATATAGTCATACGTGCTTATGGAAAAGAACTTGCATGACATCTTTTGTCCTACCCTCCCGTGGCAGCAGGGTCCTAATGGAAACTAAGGGATATTAAGGCCTCCTTTTAATAGAGAACCAGAACAAAGCATTAGCACATAGTGAATACATGAACTCCTCAAACTATGATCATCACCGGGAGTGGTCCCGATTATTGTCACTTCGGGGTTGCCGGATCATAACACATAGTAGGTGACTATATACTTGCAAGATAGGATCAAGAACTCAGATATATTCATGAAAACATAATAGGTTCAGATCTGAAATCATGGCACTCGGGCCCTAGTGACAAGCATTAAGCATAGCAAAGTCATAGCAACATCAATCTCAGAACATAGTGGATACTAGGGATCAAACCCTAACAAAACTAACTCGATTACATGATAAATCTCATCCAACCCATCACCGTCCAGCAAGCCTACAATAGAATTACTCACACACGACGGTGAGCATCATGAAATTGGTGACGGAGGATGGTTGATGATGACGACGGCGACGAATCCCCCTCTCTGGAGCCCCGAACGGACTCTAGATCAGCCCTCCCGAGAGGTTTTAGGGCTTGGCGGCAGCTCCGTATCGTAAAACGCGATGATTTCTTCTCCTCTATTTTTTTCTCCCCGAAAGCCAATATATAGAGTTGGAGTTGGCGTCGGAAGGTCTCCAAGGGGCCCACGAGGTAGGGGGGCGCGCCCTAGGGGTGGGGGGGTGGGGCACCCCCCACCCTCGTGGACAGGGTGTGGGCCCCCTGGTCTTCATATTTGGCGAGGATTTTTTATTATTTATTATAAGATATTCCGTGGAGTTTCAGGTCATTCCGAGAACTTTTGTTTTCTGCACATAAAACAACATCATGGCAATTCTGCTGAAAACAGCGTCAGTACGGGTTAGTCCCATTCAAATCATACAAGTTAGAGTCCAAAACAAGGGCAAAAGTGTTTGGAAAAGTAGATACGACGGAGACGTGTCAACTCCCCCAAGCTTAAACTCTTGCTTGTCCTCAAGCAATTCAGTTGACAAACTGAAATAAATAAAGAAAAACTTTTACAAACTCTGTTTGCTCTTGTTGTTGTAAATATGTCAAGCCAGCATTCAAGTTTTCAGCAAAGATTATAACTAACCGCATTTGCAATAATTCTCAGGTATCATATTTACTCATATCAATAGCATAATCAACTAGCGAGCCATAATAATAAATCTCGGACAACAACACTTTCTCAAAACAATCATAATATGATATAACAAGATGGTATCTCGCTAGCCCTTTCTGAGACCGCAAAACATAAATGCAGAGCACCTTTAAAGATCAAGGACTGACTAGACATTGTAATTCATGGTAAAAGAGATCCAATCATAGTCATACCCAATATAAATTAACAGTAATGAATGCAAATGACAGCTGCGCTCTCTAGCTAGTGCTTTTAATAAGAGGGTGATGACTCAACATAAAAGTAAACAGATATGCCCTTCGCAGAGGGAAGCAGGGATTTGTAGAGGTGCCAGAGCTCGGTTTTGAAATAAAGATAAATAATATTTTGAGCGGCATACTTTCATTGTCAACATAACAACTAAGAGATGGCGATATCTTCCATGCTACACACATTATAGGCGGTTCCCAAACAGAATGGTAAATTTTATACTCCTCCTCCACCAACAAGCATCAATCCATGGCTTGCTCGAAACAACGAGTGCCTCCAACAAACATCAGGTCCCAGGGGGAGTTTGTTTGCAATTAATTTTGATTTAGTTTGCATAAAGCATGGGACTGGGCATCCCGGTGACCAGCCATTTTCTCGTGAGTGAGGAGCGGAGTCCACTCCTCTTGAGAATAACCCACCTAACATGGAAGATAAGGACAACCATAGTTGATACATGAGCTATTCGAGCATACAAAACAGAATGTTTATTTGAAGGTTTAGAGTTTGGCACATACAAATTTACTTGGAACGGCAGGTAGATACCGCATATAGGAAGGTATGGTGGACTCATATGGAATAACTTTGGGGTTTAAGGGATTGGATGCACAAGCAGTATTCCCGCTTAGTACAAGTGAAGGCTAGCAAAAGACTGGGAAGCGACCAACTAGAGAGCGACAACAGCCATGTACATGCATTAAAATTAATAAACATTGGATGCAAGCATGAGTAGGATATAATCCACCATGAACATAAATATTGTGAAGACTATGTTGATTTATTTCAACTACATGCGTGAACATGTGCCAAGTCAAGTCACTTAAATCATTCAAAGGAGGATACCACCCCACTATACCACATCATAACCATCTCAATAGCATGTTGGCACACAAGGTAAACCATTATAACTCATAGCTAATCAAGCATGGCACAAGCAACTATGATCTCTAATTGTCATTGCAAACATGTTTATTCATAACAAGCTGAATCAAGAACGATGAACTCATCATATTTACAAAAATAAAAGAGGTCGAGTTCATACCAGCTTTTATCATCTCAGTCAGTCCATCATATATCATCATAATTGCCTTTCACTTGCACGACCGAAAGATGTGAATAATAATAAGAGTGCACGTGCATTGGACTAAGCTGGAATCTGCGAGCATTCAATAATCAGGAGAAGACAAGGCAATATGGGCTCTTGGTTAAATAAAAAATAATGCATATAAGAGCCACTTCAACAATTTAATCATGGTCTTCTCCTATCGACCCCCAAAGAAAAGAAAAGAAATAAAAACTATTTACACGGGAAAGCTCCCAACAAGCAAAAGAAGAACGGGAAATATTTTTGGGTTTTCTTTTTAATTACTACTACAGCAGAAAAGTAAACTACTACTAATCTTTTTTGGTTTTTCTTAAGGTTTATCAAACACACAAGAAGAAAGCAGGAAAAAGAAAGTAAACTAGCATGGATATTACAGTGAAAGAGTATGAGCACTGACATCTAGCAGTGAGTGTGTGTGAGCATAAATGTAATGTCGGTGAGAAGTACGTACTCCCCCAAGCTTAGGATTTTGGCCTAAGTTGGTCTATTGCCAGGGATAGCCTGGCGGATACCCGTAGGTGTAGCTAGGGTCGTACTGCGATGAAGAGTAGCTAGGATCATACTGTGATGAAGAAGACTCTGACTACCATTGGCTGACAGTCATCTCTGGATCCCAAGAATAAACAGATTGTCGTGGAGGCTCATCTTGTGGTTCCGGTTCCGGGGCTGGTGCAGGATTCCGGTAAGCTTGAACGGCAGCCCACGTAACGAGATAAGGTCCTACAAAATTAAACAAAGAAGGAGCAGGCAAGGTAATAATTTCAGGATGATGTTTATGAAATAATAATTTATATTTGAGCTCTCCTTCCCTGCCCTTAACGAGAAAATCATGCGCTAGCATACTCTTATAATCTAAATAAGCACTAGGCAGCAATTTTTCTTATTTCTCATAATGCCTAATAGCTATGTTAAAATGTGCAGCGAGGCGTGAAGCATAAATGCCTCCAAAGATGGGACCCTTAGTACGGTTCAGACTTAACCGTCTAGCAACAATTCCGCCCATACTAACAGTGTTGTCGCGGTATAAACCATGGAACAAAATAATAATATCAGGAACACTAAGGTTTCCACAGTTCCCGCGACCAATCAAGCAACGACTAGAAAATAAGGCAAAATAGCGTAAAACAGGAAAATGTATGCTAGTGATCTTGCATCAGAAACCTTTCTGGTTTCTCCCACAGAGATAGTGTTAATCAACGCCTCCACCTCATTACGGTGTGGTTCATCTAAGGTGCCCTCAGGGGGTATGTTGCAAATCTTACAAAATTCAGCTAACGATATCTTCTTAACAACATCATATAAATGAAACTCTATTGAAGGATGTGATTCCTTAGGGAAAAAGTAGAAGTTTTGCACAAAAGTATTTGTGAGTAAGAGATACTGAGGACGTTGGTCGCGGACGAAGTCGTTGAGGCCGGCATTCTCAATCAATGAATAGAAGTCCTCATAAATCCCGGCCTCTCTCAAGAAATTATCAGAAGGCCATTCACATGGCCGGATCTCCGCGGTACGAGGCAAATTATATTTGGGCCTCTGTGCTTCCTCATTTTGTTTTTCCTTCGAGCTTCGGCTCGATGAGCCCCTCAAGAGTCTCTTCATTATTTTCTGAAATAATTTGAATTTTTTAGTAACTTCAAACAAAATTGAACCAACTTCAATAAAACTGATAGCAACTACTCCTACAAGTGCCTAGAGCCTATATCAAGCATTAGAACTACTTGGAACCATATAAATTTGACATGCAAGCTCAAGAACATGGTCACCTATGCAACACAAATTTGTAATGAATAAAGCACTATAACAAAAATGAATTGGACCAATGGAGGAGTCACATACCAAGGAACAATCTCCCCAAGCAGTTTTGCGAGAGGTGCTTTGAGCAAGGAGATAGAAAATCACACCAAAGTGGCCTAGAACTCGTGCTCGAGTTGTTTTTTCGTGTTTATGGGAGGAAGAAGAAGAAGATGGGTGCAGGAATAAGTTGAGGAGGGCCACCGTGGGCCCACGAGGCAGGGGGGTGCGCCCAGGGGGGTAGGGCGCCCCCTCCACCCTCATGGCCAGGTGGCAGCTCCCCCTGCGGTAATTTTTGCACTATAAATCCTCAAATATTCCCGAAAAAATCATATTAAATTGGCATGTCATTCTGAGGACTTTTATTTTGGGGATATTTTTATATAGCACGGATAAATCAGGAAACAGACAGAAAAATACTATTTTTACTTTATTTCTACTAAATAACAGAAAGTATAAAGAGGGTACAGAGGGTTGTGCTTCTAGTTTCATCCGTCTCATGCTCATAAAAAATAATCCACTAACAAGGTTGATCAAGTCTTGTTAACAAACTCATTCCGGTTAACATAAAACCGGAGAAATTTTGAATAACACTAGGTTACCTCAATGGGGATATGCACATCCCCAATAATAAGTATATCATATTTCTTTTTGACAGTAGGAAGAGGAAATTCAAAACCTCCAAATATAATCGATGGAATTTTTCCAATAGAGTTGATACTGTGGACTTGAGGTTGTTTCCTCAGAAAGTGTATCGTATGCTCATTACCATTAACATGAAAAGTGACATTGCCTTTAGTGCAATCAATAACAGCCCCTGCAGTATTAAGAAAAGGTCTTCCAAGAATAATAGACATACTATCATCCTCGGGAATATCAAGAATAACAAAGTCCTTTAAAATAGTAACGTTTGCAACCACAACAGGCACATCCTCACAAAACCGACAGGTATAACAGTTGATTTATCAGCTATTTGCAAAGATATTTCAGTAGGTGTCAACTTATTCAAGTCAAGTCTACGATATAAAGAGAGAGGCATAACACTAACACCGACTCCAAGATCACATAAAGCAGTTTTAATATAATTTCTTTTAATGGAGCATGGTATAGTAGGTACTCCTGGATCTCCAAGTTTCTTTGGTATTCCACCCTTAAAAGTATAATTAGCAAGCATGGTGGAAATTTCAGCTTCCGGTATCTTTCTTTTATTAGTAATTATATCTTTTATATATTTAGCATAAGGATTAGTTTTGAGCACATAAGTCAATCGCATACGCAAAAATATAGGTGTAATCATTTCAGCAAAGCGCTCAAAATCCTCATCATCCTTTTTCTTGGATGGTTTTGGAGGAAAAGGCATGGGTTTCTGAACTCATGGTTCTCTTTCTTTACCATGTTTCCTAGAAACAAAGTCTCTCTTATCATAATGTTGATTCTTTGATTGTGGGTTATCAAGATCAACAGCAGGTTCAATTTCTACATCATTATCATTACTAGGTTGAGCATGATCATGAACATCATCATTAACATTTTTTCACTAGGTTCATGTTCATTACCAGATTGTGTTTCATCAGACATAGATGTATCATTTGGATTATCAGGTGGTTCAGCAATAGGTTCACTAGAAGTTTGCAAAGTCCTATCATTTTTCTTCTTCTTCCTTTTAGAAGAACTAGGTGCATCAATATTATTTCTCTGAGAATCTTGCTCAATTCTCTTAGGGTGGCCTTCAGGATACAAAGGTTCCTGAGTCATTCTACCAGTTCTAGTAGCCACTCTAACAGCATAATCATTTTTCTTACTATTCATTTCATCAAGCAATTCTTTTTGACATTTAAGTACTTGTTCCATTTGCGTGGTAACCATAGAAGCATGCTTGCTAACAAGTTTAAGTTCACCTCTAATATTAGCCATATAATCACCCAAGCGTTTAATCATATAAGCATCTTCTTTTAATTGTCTACCAAAATAAGCATTGAAGTCTTCTTGCTTAAACATAAAGTTATCAAACTCATCCAAGCACTGACTAGCAATTTTAGTAGGAGGGACTTTAGCTTTATCATATCTATAGAGAGAACTTACCTTTACTACCTGTGTAGGGTTATCGGGATCTGGAGGTTCTTCAATAGGTAATGGATCAAGATCATATGTTTCTTCAACAGGCAGTAAATTAAGACCATGTATTTCTTCAATAGGAGGTAAATTCTTAACATCTTCAGCTTTAATACCTTTTTCTTTCATAGATTTCTTTGCCTCTTGCATATCTTCGGGACTGAGAAATAGAACACCTCTCTTCTTCGGAGTTGGTTTAGGAATAGGCTCAGTAATTGGAGCAGGAGATGTCTCGGGAGCTGGCTCAGGAGGTGCCCAATTATTTTCATTTGTCAACATATTATTCAATAAGATTTCAGCTTCATCCGGTGTTCTTTCCCTGAAAAGAGAACCAGCACAACTATCCAGGTAATCTTTGGAAGCATCGGTTAGTCCATTATAAAAGATATCAAGTATTTCATTTTTCTTAAGAGGATGATCAGGCAAAGCATTAAGTAACTTGAGAAGCCTCCCCCAAGCTTGTGGGAGACTCTCTTCTTTAATTTGCACAAAGTTGTATATTTCCTTTAAAGCATCTTGTTTCTTATGAGCAGGGAAATATTTAGCAAAGAAGTAATAAATCATATCCTGGGGACTACGCACACAACCAGGATCAAGAGAATTAAACCATATCTTAGCATCACCCTTTAATGAGAACGAAAATATTTTAAGGATATAAAAGTAACAAGATCTGTCATCATTAGTAAACAGGGTGGCTATATCATTTAATTTAGTAAGATGTGCCACAACAGTTTCAGATTCATAGCCATGAAAAGGATCGGATTCAACCAAAGTAATTATATCAGGATCAACAAAGAATTCATAATCCTTATCGGGAACACAAATAGGTGAAGTAGCAAAAGCAGGGCCAGGCCTCATTTTATCTTTAAAAGATTATGTGTTCCATTTAGCTAATAATCTCTTGAGCTCATATCTATCTTTACAAGCTAAAATAGCCGCAGAAGATTTCCTATCAAAAACATAACCCTCAGGAATAACAGGCATATCTTCATCATCACTTTCATCATTATAATCAGATTCAATAATTTCTTTCTCTCTAGCCCTAGCAATTTGTTCATCAAGAAATTCACTAAGGGGCACAGTAGTATCAGGCATAGAAGCAGTTTCATCATAAGTATCATGCATAGCAGAAGTGGCATCATCAATAACATGAGACATATCGGAATGAATAGCAGAAGTAGGTTTAGGTGTCGCAAGCTTACTCATAACAGAAGGTGAATCAAGTGCAGAGCTAGATGGCAGTTCCTTACCTCCCCTCGTAGTTGAGGGATAAATTTTTGTTTTAGCGTCTTTCAAGTTCTTCATAGTGTCCAGCAGATATAAATCCCAAGTGACTCAAAGAATAGAGCTATGCTCCCCGACAACGGCGCCAGAAAAAGGTCTTGATAACCCACAAGTATAGGGGATCGCAACAATTTTCGAGGGTAGAGTATTCAACCCAAATTTATTGATTCGACACAAGGGGAGCCAAAGAATATTCTCAAGTATTAGCAGCTGAGTTGTCAATTCAACCACACCTGGAAACTTAGTATCTGCAGCAAAGTGTTTAGTAGCAAAGTAATATGATAGTGGTGGTAACGGTAACAAAAGTAAAGGACGCAAAAGTAATATTTTTGGTATTTTGTAGTGATTGTAACAATAGCAATGGGAAAGTAAATAAGCGTAAACCAGTATATGGAAAGCTCATAGGCACCGGATCAGTGATGGATAATTATGCCGGATGCGGTTCATCATGTAACAGTCATAACATAGGGTGACATAGAACTGGCTCCAATTCATCAATATAATGTAGGCATGTATTCCGAATATAGTCATACGTGCTTATGGAAAATAACTTGCATGACATCTTTTGTCCTACCCTCCCATGGCAGCGGGGTCCTAATGGAAACTAAGGGATATTAAGGCCTCCTTTTAATAGAGAACCGGAACAAAGCATTAGCACATAGTGAATACATGAACTCCTCAAACTATGGTCATCACCGGGAGTGGTCCCGATTATTGTCACTTCGGGGTTGCCGGATCATAACACATAGTAGGTGACTATAGACTTGCAAGATAGGATCAAGAACTCAGATTTATTCATGAAAACATAATAGGTTCAGATCTGAAATCATGGCACTCGGGCCCTAGTGACAAGCATTAAGCATAGCAAAGTCATAGCAACATCAATCTCAGAACATAGTGGATACTAGGGATCAAACCCTAACAAAACTAACTCGATTACATGATAAATCTCATCCAACCCATCACCGTCCAGCAAGCCTACAATGGAATTACTCACGCACAGCAGTGAGCATCATGAAATTGGTGATGGAGGATGGTTGATGATGACGACGACGATGAATCCCCCTCTCCGGAGCCCCGAACGGACTCCAGATCAGCCCTCCCGAGAGGTTTTAGGGCTTGGCGGCGGCTCCGTATCGTAAAATGCGATGATTTCTTCTCCTCTATTTTTTTCTCCCCGAAAGCCAATATTTAGAGTTGGAGTTGGCGTCGGAAGGTCTCCAGGGGGGCCACGAGGTAGGGGGGCACGACCTAGGGGGGGCGCCCCCACCCTCGTGGACAGGGTGTGGGCCCCCTGGTCTTCATCTTTGGCGAGGATTTTTTATTATTTATTGTAAGATATTCCGTGGACTTTCAGGTCATTCCGAGAACTTTTGTTTTCTTCACATAAAACAACATCATGGCAATTCTGCTGAAAACAGCGTCAGTCCGGGTTAGTTCCATTCAAATCATACAAGTTAGAGTCCAAAACAAGGGCAAAAGTGTTTGGAAAAGTAGATACGACGGAGACGTATCATCCATTCGGCGGGCGCTGTTGAAATTTGGGGAGCACACTCTCGCGACTGCTGGCTTCACCGACGAGGACATCTTCCCCGACCTCAGCAACCTCTTCCTCAACGGCATGGGCAACAACCTCAACGCCAACGGCGCTGCTCCTGTTGCACCGTATGTGTTTCTGTCCTTCCTGTTTGAAATCATGGTAGAATTCATGTTTCTAGTCTGTGTCCTAGATTCGATCTATTCATCTACTATGCTAGTCCACATGATTAGTTTAATCTTTGTTATAGCCGTCATGATTTATTTTGTGCTTATTCGGACTAAATCTCGTAGTAACTTGCTCATATATTCAACTGGCGCAACGTCCCCTACAGCCACTCCCGTTTCATGGACGGCCTGGTCGATGCCTCCAAGGAGCCCTTTGTCTTCTGCTATGAGTGCCTGATGCCGTTTTGGGGCTCGCCGGTGGACATCGTGCATTACCTCACGCAGGCGTGCGGCGATCACTACTGGCCCTTGGCGGAGAACATCAAGTACGAGACGTGCTACCCGTTCACCGTGCCAGAGTCGCTGGAGGATCACCGCCGCCTGCTAGTCTCCGAGGAGGATGGCAGCGTCTTCCTCTTGATCGTGGGCACCGACGAGGCCCGTGCAGGCCGCCGCGACGCCGCTGACACTGACATTGACATGAGGCCGATGTATGGGTGCGTGCTCACTGTTACTACCCCTCAGAGGTACGTGGGCAGCAACACTAGCTACATGAAGCTGACTAGGACTATCCCGAGCTGGGACCTTCCCACCGATGTGGACATGGAAGACGCATGGTATGATTCCCCCCCAATGTGGTGCAAGGGGACTCGAAGGAGGTTCACCTGGACATATGCATTACCAAGTTAAATGTTGATCATTAGTCTTCGCTCAATGTAATCTGCTGTCTAAGCATGTGGAGACTTCCATGCATGATCTTGCTCTATTGGAGTATCGCGCATGAATAAAAGTGTATCCATTTATGGTTTAGTCTAGAATCTTCCATGTATGAATTTTTACTACAGTACTGGTGAAAGACTTATGATGAACCATTTCTTACATCTCCTCTGCCCCCTTCCAAGTCATCCTGATTTAATCCCCCCGTCTAGGTGTATAAGGGCATGGTTAATACTTAATAGTATAGCCAACTATTGACTATAAGAAAGTGCCATGTCATCTGTGGCCAACATGTATAACAATCGATACTCAAAAACTAATTCTTAAAGATCATTTCTTGCAAAGCACAATAAGTGTTATTTCTTCACAAGTTTTGGATGCAGGTTGAACAGTTGAACGCTTTTGTTTGCAAAAGATACTTTTTTTATCTATTTCACCCGGATGTTTGTGAGCTCTAGAGATGAAATAATATCCGAAGAAGCCTATCGATACCCATTACACATGAGATGACCCCCACATCCTTTGTCAAAATAAACAACTCCCCGATCAATGCATTTCACTATTCCATGCAACGCACGGGCACCTTACTATAGATTAGTACGACCAAAAATTGAACTAACATTATATATAGTACGATAAATGCTGATGCATGTCACCTAAAATTATATCATTGAAAACTATGTTCAAATACGAATCCAACGATATAGTTTTTTTTACATGCACTAACATTTTGTCAGTTAAATCTTCAGTCAGATTCAATGGGGGACTAATAAACCACGACCAATGTAGTACTAGTGTAGAGGGCGGCACTGCATGGGAGTCTCACCCCACTTGTGGCACGGCAGTAAAGCCATCATATCACAAAACCCAACCACTCCCAGTAATAAGTGGCCTGGTAAAATAAACGGACATACAACCATCACATCCCTCCGTCTTTTTTGCATTTCATCTCTCTGCATTTACTTTCTCCAGTTCATATCGTACACTCGATCCCTAGCTACTACTCCTAGTATCCCTAGCTACTAGAGTAACATAGGTAGATACCGTAGCATGTTAAATACTATGCTAATTTGTGTCATACATGGCACTATAAAGGTAGTCCCGTATCATACACTAGTATCATGCACATGATACTAGTATATGATACTTTCTACTATGAGTAGCCTAAAGAGAATACTGAATAATCTCTACTCTCTATCTCGACTCTTATCTCTATTTTCTACTCTATATATTTATTTACTCCTATAAAAATCTCAGTTGGTGGTGATGGTGTGTCTGCCTCTAGACAACGTGAGCCGTTCAATCTACTTGGAACCATCGGCTGAGATGTGTGTGCATAGAGACATGGCCTTGCCACCGGAGGTATAGCAGATATTTACCCACCACTGCCACTATATAAAATATGGAACTACTCATTCCAGCCTCATTTCCTTTCTGGTTCATCTCCTTGCATTCTTGCCAGCGGCGGCGAAGGTTCCTGAAGATGAAGTCCAGACTCTAGAAACCACTACAAAAACTATTCCGCCGCATCTTGTCTTGGTAAGAGTAGGTGACATTTTTGAATCGAGCCCTTTAAACTAGAAGGGAGGTAGTAGCTCTAATAGCTAACCTTGTTGTGATGACTAGATAGGACATGGCACGCACCTGGACGGAGGAACTAGTCTGCATTGTGCATATAAGTTTTGTCTGAAGTCAATGTACTTCTACTTTGACCAAACTTATAAAAAAATGTATCAACATTCACAATGTCAAATCAATATTTTTGTACTCATTATAAAACGTAGTTTCATAAAATATATATTTAGTATTGTAGATATTGATATTTTTAGTAGAAATTTGGTCAAATACTTTGCAAACTTTGACTTGACACAAATCTTACGCAGAATAAAAAGGACCAGAGGGAGTATCATGGATGCGGAATAGGCAAAAAATTGCTCATTTATAACCATCCGAAGTATCAAAGGGCGCGACCGCGCGAGGGAGGCGAAGGTTGTGGGAGGCGCGACGGTTGACGAAATTAAGTGAAGTTACATCCACGCGCTGGCATGGCGTGCGAACGCGTAGAAGCGATACCGTCAAGCCTACGATATGGGTCTAGTAGAAATGACATCTAGTGGGTCCTGCAAAATACTCGAGAACTCTTTGGGGGCATGCAACCGTTTATCCACCGGGCAAGCCAACAACCCCATGCTGTTCGCACGCCCTACTCGTCTGGTCGTCCCCGTCTTCTACCTTACAACAGTTCGCTCCCAGTCGTTCCGTCCTTTCACATTACACCAGTTCAACTTCTCCTAACCCGCCTCCAAAATCCATGGCCTCCCAAATCTCCATGATCGGCGGTGAGTACAAGGTTAGAGCCATCACCGGCGATGAGTTGATCGTCATCTACACCCGTAGATCCGCGATGGTGGAAGCATGCCTTGCTCGCTTCCTACGCATGTTCAAAAGTTCAAAGGATGAGTGGGTTGCTGGGCTAGATGTTGAGTACAACACAGTCCTGGAAAGCGAGCAGATTCTAAAGGAGGCAGAGAAGAAGAAGCCAGATGCGATCCAGGTTTGCGTACATATAACGTGTGCTTCGTCTACGACATATGCTATGCCGACATTGAGTGCCAGGATTTTAAGAACTTCATCAAGGACGAAACAGTGAAATTGGTTACTGCAGACTTTAGGAATGATAGGGATGTCCTGGTCGGATAGGCCTCGTTGTAGGCCAGCCCTTCGATCTCCAGAAGGCAAGCCTGATGTCCTCCTCTCAGCCTTCAATGCTGACCTTGGTAGCAACCATGATTGATCCTCCATACGCTAAACTGAAGAAACCTCACCATGAGTTTCATCATGCACGGGAGTCAAAGACAATAGATGAAGATCACATTCTGTACGCAGCAATGGATGCCTACCTTTGTTTAAATATCTACAAGGGTTGGATGAAGAAGCAGAGCCCAATGTCCGGTTCAAGCAAAGAAGCATCGGCGAAGAGGAAGAGGAAGAGGGACGAGGACGAAGTCGAAGACGTGGACTCGGACTCCGAGTAAGGTGGCAATGTCGTCGCTCATGCTGGTTCTACTGCAGTGTCAAGCGGACTAGTTGCTTAGTTTTATTTCAAGGGTGTGTTGTGCTGAGCCCCCAGCAGAACTATGTTTATGTTCTTTCTCGTTATTTGAACTTTATGTTCTTTCTCGTTGTTTGAACTCTTTAGTATGTATAATAGTACTAGTACAATTTCTTACTACTGTTCTTCTTGCAGTTGGTACTACTGCTCGTATCTTCGTGTTCCTACTGTACTTAATATATTCATACTAGTAGTATAATTTGGGTCAGTCCATTTGTGAAAGAAGTTCGACGGAGCGAAGTAAGAAGACGGCAGAGAAGCTACCCCAGTATCTACATTAGGGTGGTAGGGTGCCCATGATCTATCTTATGAGTGTTGGGTGTGGAATGTAGTTCGCAGGAAAAAATGGATCGTGCCTAGGGTTAAACGAATGGCTGGGGTGGGGGGAGCATGGCGGTGACAGGCGGTTCAGGGGAGGGCGAGGCGGCGGTGGCAGGAGGTTAGGCATGTGGCGGGCTGGCGGCTCGATGCCTAAGAGAGAAGATGAACAGTGCATCAATTTCAGATGTTGAAGAAGCCCTTCTGTCCATCCATGTTGCATCCAACGGCTCACAAGAGTCGATTGACCCAAATTGCTCCTTCAGATTGCAGGATCCACGTGGCATTCAAGGTCTCGAAGGTAGATTCCGCGTCGCACCCGGTTTGTGGGCTTAGCGCGGGCGCGACCGGCTTCCGCCGCGACAGCCACCATGCACGCCTCCTCCGTGCGGGCGCAGATGACAATGGCACGCTAGTTCCTCCTCGACGGTGTGCTGGAGCACACGCTCGTCCTCCTCTTCGTACGCTGCGTGCATAGATGCGGCTCCATCAGCTGCTCGCGTGCTTGGCAGCACAGCGGCATCGCGAGGAGGGACTGCAGACGACGTGAGCGGGTGAGCCTTCGGCTTCATGGCACAGGGATGGCGGGGACATGGTGGTGATGGGCGAGAAATGGTTGGCCAGAGCAGGCGGGCGCCGGCATGCGCAACGGCGGCGGCGGCATATTGATGAGTGCGCGTATGGGAGCTTAGTTTAGTTTTATATAGGGTTGGTCAAACTTAAAAGAAAACCGTACTAGTATACGTAAACATTAGACTGAGGCAACACTTACATTAGTTACCACAACCACGATACAAAATCCTGTGCAAGTGTGTGAACCGCGGCCGCGCGGTCGATCGAACGTTGCATCACCCTGTCGTGCTCGAAGGACATCCACCGAACCTTTTTGTATGTGAAAACAATCCCCGGATATTACTCAACTTTTTTTTCCTGGAAAAGTTCTCGACGCTACAATATTTCCATATATTTGAATTTAGCTTCAGTTCGTGTTTACTTGAATTTGGACGTTTTAGGTGTGCCCTAGTTTTTTTAATACTGATTTTGTGTGTGTGACTGAGAGAGAACGTGTGTATGTTTCCATATGTGTGTTGTGGCGGAAGGGCAATGTGGAGACGGTGTGCGTGTGATAGAGATATAGAGAGGTGTGAATGTGCAAATGATCATGCATGAGTGAGACATAGACAAATGTCGATACGTTGTGTATACATGAGAGAACGGTCTTCTACTTGTACTTGTCTGTGTGTGTGTGTGTGAGAGAGAGAGAGAGGAGCATCCATAACACAACAACCATCTCTCTCGATTCGTCCGTCCCTCGCACGATCGCATGTAACATATGTATCAATGCACACATTTTGACACCCTCACCCGACCCCTTCCCACCTCAAGGCCCGCACATCACTCTCTATCTCGCACGCACAATCTCTTCGTGAAAACCAAATTTAGCATGTAGCTTTCTGTCACATACACACACATTTCTCTCCATAGGTTTGATTTCTCTCAATATCTGACACACACACACACACACCACACACACACACACACACACTGCCCCTCCCCCGAGCACACAATTCATCCCCATCCAAGGTTATATGGAGACTACTCTCGCTTGT
The DNA here is from genome assembly GCA_032464435.1 of Aegilops umbellulata. NCBI lineage: Eukaryota > Viridiplantae > Streptophyta > Magnoliopsida > Poales > Poaceae > Aegilops > Aegilops umbellulata. The sequence continues at coordinate 55,515,568 of CP136058.1, forward strand.
GTTTCTCTGCCCCCCAGCATGCACAACACCTCAATCTTCAAAGAGGGCAACGAGGAGATCGAAGACGGCGACCACACTGCACTAGAGAATGCGGGGCCATTTGGAAGCAGGATGGTGTGATGACAGCTGACTAACTCCTCCCCCTCTCTCTCCCGCACAAAATTACCAATCCCTCTCTCTCTCTCTCCCGCACAAAATTATCAATCCCTCAACCCACGAGATCCTTCCCCTCTCATCCATGTTTTTCTAGCTCTCTCATCAAACCTGTTGTCTCTTCTCCTTCCACATGTACAGAATCCGGATGCACACACATCTCACATATATTACATGTCTCCATCTTTCTTACAGACCTAACTTCTTCCTCTCTCTTTCTCTCTATCTCTCTCTATCTCTCTCTCTCGTTAGGTTTGTCTCCTACTCTCTCGTCCACATACATACAATCTTTCTCGCCCTATCTGCTCCATCTTCGCAAGCTCTCTCTACATGTTTCATTCACACATTGGGATGTGTTCAAAATTTTGCTTTTATAATGGATGATGTCGAGTTATGGTTGGTTTTGTTGCATCCTACAAAGTACTCCCTCCGTCCGGAAATACTTGTCGGAGGAATGGATGTATCTAGACATATTTTAGTTCTAGATACATCCATTTTTATGCATTTCTCCGACAAGTATTTCGGGACGGAGGGAGTAATAACTATGAAATGCATTTAAATTCTCATTTGACTGGGATTATGTGAGTTTGAGCATATTGTTAAGTACTATAGACCTCGTATACATCTTGGAATTCAACAATGATTGTAACTATTGAATTGTATAGACCATTACATTCGAAGTCAGTAGCCTAATATATTTATTTCACAATTACAAAAAATGATTAGTTCACTACAAACTAAGAAAACAAATGTGTACTCCTTCTATTTTTATTTAAGTCCGCATATTAGCATTGGTTAAAGTCAAGTTTTGTAAACTCTCAGAAAGTTTATAACAAAAAATATTAACATATACAATAACAAATAAATACCATTAGATTCATCATTGAATGTACTTTCACATCATATATATTTGTTATGGTAAATGTTTATATTTTTCTATAAACTTGGTCAAACTTTAGGAAGTTTGACATCGGTCAAACCTAATATGCAGAGTTAATAAAAACGGAGGGAGTACTAGTAGTTACTAGTACTACTAACTACTAGTACTACTCGCTAGTCGCTTAGCCCAATCACCCAACACGCCACACGGGGAGTTCAATGTCACAAAATTTTGAGGCCGGCGGGAAAATCTCCCGCGACCCTGATTCGAGAAGTGCGAAGTTACCATCATAGCCTTTGGACCAGGCATACGGATGATGCTTGGTAGGGGGTTGTTTTCGTAACTTCAGGTTCACCCTACCCAGCCAACCCCACCACGGCACCCAGAGTAGTGCACATGAATTCTCCCCATTTTCTATCCCCATCGCAAAATAGGCTTCTCCACGGCACCGCAACCTTCGTGCTCCTCCCCTTCTACATCGGCGCACTCGTCCACTGCAGCGCATCTGCCTCATCGACGACCTCGTACACTGCACTGGAGCCGGTCCACCGTCTTCATTGTACACGGAGCCTCTTCCCTAGCACCGTCTTCCACGGTCTCGGATCTGCTTCTTGGAAGCCGACGCCAAGCGCAGAAGCACCACTGTCGTGGACAATATACTGACTCCTCTTGCCGACCATGATGCACATAGGCCGCCGCGACCATCGTTCTCCTCCTTGATTGGTAATGTGTATTGAATCACTTAGCAGTACCTGTGCAGTTCCAATTTTGTTCATACCTACCCTTCAAATTTCCTGGTTGCTATTGTTCCCATAGAAGTAATTGGTTATAGCCTCCATTGTCCAACAGAATATTAGCTTGTAATTGTGCGTCGCTCCTGTATCGCGCTGTGCTTGGGTAGGTTCTTCATCTGCAACCAGTAGTGTGGCAAATGATGGAAAGTTTTTTAGAACTAGCAAGATGCCCATGCGTTGCACGAAACATCAAGATGCATTTGTATGAGTAGTTTATCTTGTGGGAGAAAAGGATGAACGAGGGAAGGCCTTATTTGCAAATCTGGAGAGGGGTGTGGGTATCTTTCTGCAAAATTGCCATAGTTTCCTTCCTATTCGTCGGATATAAATCGGATGGCCTATATTGCAGGATGGCAGGCACACCATCATCACAAACTCTGTTTTTGAAAGAGTAGAGAAGTGGAGATAAATATTAAATATAAAATAAATATAACTGTGGAGAAGAGAGTAGAGATATCACGGACGTCGGGAAAGGATCGCGCACGCGCGGGAAAAAGCGGCCGGGCGCCCGCTAGTTTTGGCGCGGGCGTCCGGCGTGCTTTATAAAATCCAACGCCCTCCCACCGCTTTGTGCCTTGCCACCACTCTCTCCCCGCTCTGTGGCTCGCCAACGCTCTGTCCCCACTCTTCGCCTCGCCACCGCTCTCCCCCCGCTCTTTCTTGCCATGCCGCCGCCGCGCCACCATGCCGCCGCGTCACCGGGAAACTTGTGGATACCGCAGCGTCCGTGCGCGCCCCTCCGGCGGCTTCTCCGCCGAGATCTGGTTCCGTGGGATGCGCCTTGGCCTCAGCAATTTTGACACCGCCAACAAGGCCGCCTGCGTGTACGACGAGGCGGCATAGTGCCTGCGGTGGCCTCATAGAACATTGAACTTCCCCAACGTGCCGACGCGGGAGCGGGCGCAGGAGCTCGCGCCTGTGCCGCGTCTTATCACCGACGAGGATCGTTGCGACAACCGGAGGCGGGAGCACCGTCTCGGCATCGCCGAGATGGACGAGGAAGCCATGGCGCTGTGGCGCCAACGCTTCCCGCAGGACATCATCAACGAGCGCGAGTTCTACATGGAAAGGAGGGCAGAGAGGGAGAAGATGAGGGTGGAGCGAGCCGCCTATCGTGAGGACAAGCGTACGCGAAACGCGGATGCTCAATTCAACATGAGGCTAGGAGCAGCATCGCCCTGGGAATCCGACGGCGATCGGTATATTCACGCCTACATTGAGATGTTGGAGGCGGTCATCACCGAGGAGGAGTCGGACGACGAGGAGTAGTTGAACTATCTTTTTTTATCTATCTATGCTATATCTATGCTGAGAACTATCTATGTCTCTACTCTCTAGTCTCTACTCTCTATCTCTACTTCTCGATCTCAGCACTCCGGGCACGCAAAACTGGCTATTCCAGCATTGTAAATGCTTTTTTAAAGCGCGGCGTGTTGCGCTTCTGTTGGAGATGCTCTAACATGGCAGACGAGTGCTTTAATGCTGCCCACAAGATGCATGAGTATTACTAGTAGTATATTTTTCTTGCCATGTTGAGATTTTAAAACCACGAGTGCGAACATGCAGAGGAGCAATGAAGACCAAACACGGGATATTGGGGACATCCGCAAGGAGCATGGAAAGTTAAAGAGGAGCTGCACCGAACCTATAAAACGAGCTTTGGTAAGTAACACCCTTTTAATTACTTTCGTTTAGCCTCGTGCTCTTCGATGTGTATATGTTGTAGTTTCTGTTTCTCTTAGCCTCATGTTCTTCAATGTGTGATAAGAAGAATCTTAATCATCCTAATGCTTTTGTTTTTAGCTTGATGTAGGAAGTGGGTGTTCTCACCTTGTAGTCTGTTTTTATATTTTTCCTTTTGAATTCACTTCTCCGAGTCCCGTTTATCTGGCTTCTACTAAATGGATCTAGGTAGCTCTGAGTATTGATCTAAAAAAGAAGTAACTTCATGTCAGGATGCAGTTTCTGCGAGGAGGGAAGTATGGTCAACCTCGAGATCATGTTTCCAAAATGAGGCTGGATTACACACAAGGTGCCAGTTCCCTAATGATGCTGGATTAGACACAAGGTGCAAATGCCCAGATGATGCTAGATTACACACAAGCCAGGTGGAGTCGTCAACTGTTCGTGTCCTCGTGGCTCTAGTAAAGGCTGCAACAAAGCATGCAGCAACCCTTGAGAATGTAGCTGAGTCCAGAAGAAGCGAAAAGAGCAATCAAATGCTCTCTTCACCCAAGCCAAAGAAGAGATGGAAGAAGCCAGAAAGAAGCTAGCAGAGGCAGAGCAGGCTAGGCATCTCCTGCTATCTAAAACTATTGTCAATACAAATATTCCTTCATAATAGCTAGGTCCAAATGTTTATCCAGTCAGCATTCCTGTTGTGATGTCCGTGCATCTACTGATGTGGCACAAAATAATTTTTTTCGGGTCATGTAATAACAGCAATTACTTTCCAAACAATAACAGACGAAGCATTGGACATGGTATAGTTCACGCGCAAGCCCAACATTCCAAGTTCAACTTCCACATCAAACTCATGTTCACAGATATCTGCACATTCATAGATAATGTCCACAAGCATGATTCACTTCAAAGCCAAAAAATGTGAGGAGAGTTATAAATAAAGAAAAACCTCTAGTTCCTCCTACCAGTGCGAGCACAACAAGTCAAGACCATGCATAATTAATTATATTTTGGTCATTTTTTGTGTTCTAAAATGCCGGCCGGCTCGCGGAAGGACGTGTTGTCGGCACACACGCAGATTCAATGGAGGTAGGCGGGGCAGTCTGAAGCCGGTTGCATGCGGCGAGGAGGCGTGTTCAGCCGGGCCTGCAACAAGTGGGGTCCTCTTGTCCGGCGCGCCGGTTCAATGCCTGCGCTATTAGAGGTCGCGTCCGTGTCAGAGCAATCACTGCCTCCAGTCCTTTTTTGTTTGGGTATAACAAAATCTCATTTTCCATTCACATTTTACAAGTAAAATTCATGGACAAACTTTGACCCAAAATACGATGGGGACTAGTAAACCAGGACGGAGGTAGTAGTTTTATTATCAAAGAAGGGTTTCCCCCTTCCTATTTTCATTACTGAAAACCAACATCCAAAACATAGTATTTGCCCTAGAACTACCAGGTTCAACATCTCGCAACATAAGCCCATACAACCATACGCTAAGGAGGTAGTAGTTATGAATTCCATTTTCGCTCCATACCAATCGTTCTAAAAACTACCTAGTACTTATAACACGCCATTGAAAATCGGAACTCTTACCCCGCTAAAAAATGATATTTTAAACGTGGCTACTCGATCTGTGGCAACTAGCGAGCCACCGCCTCCAGGTCGTTCACCTGTGGTCCCAACCATCAACTCCTACGGATCAAATTATCATGCGAGCTGACTATTCCTACAAAGGTGCGCTCCACCACGTACCCGGTACCCGCGCATGCAGCAATCATGCACCTAGGGTTTTAGGGTTTATTTGTTAACGGTGCCTTTAAGTAACTCTCATGTGTGCGAGACAACGAGAGATCGACTGCGTGTGTGCGCCTCTTCTCTTCGTATATGTACTCCACCGTTTGTCTGGTGTCCAAAAAATTATACAGTAGTAATAACTACTAGCAATGTGCCAATGCGTTGCCACACGATCAAAGTAGATTAATACATATTCACCGATTTGATACAAAAAAGATTCTAGTTTTGAAATACATATATCACTAATGATATGTTATGTTTCACTCAAAATATATTCCTTTGGCGGTTTTGATGAGATAAGAGAGGAATGTTGTTGGTTTCAAGATTCGAGAAGTGGTATATCTCTAATTTCTACTCTTACTAGCAACATTCCCGTGCGTTGCACGGAACATCAAGATCTTGTGGGAGAAAAGGATGAACGAGGGAAGGCCTTATCTGCAAACGTGGAGAGGAGTGCGGGTAAATTGCCATAGTTTCCTTCCTATCCGTTAGATATAGATCAGACGACCTATATTGCAGGATGGCAGGCCCACCATCATCACCGACTATGCTTTTTATAAGAGTAGAGATAAGGAACAGAGTTGGTGATGATGGTGTGCCTGCCATCCTGCAATATAGAGCGTCCAATTTAAATTTGACAGATAGGAAGGAAACTATGGCAATTTTGCAAAAAAGATACCGACACCCTCTCCACATTTGCAAATAAGGCCTTCCCTCGTTCATCCTTTTCTCCCACAAGATAAACTACTCATAGAAATGCATCTTGATGTTCCGTGCAACGCATGGGCATCTTGCTAGTTGTTGCAAAAAGCCCGTGTGTGTGTGTGTGTGTTGTGTGTGAGAGAGAGGGAGAGAGGAGGAGGACGGAGTGCATGTGTGAAAAAGACACAAAGAGTGTGTGTGCGAGAGGTATCAGCTTAAAATGAGGCGATAGTGTGTGTGTGTGTGCACGATCTAGAGGGCGTGTCTCAAGAAGGGACGAAAAATCTACATAGATACTAGGAGCGTGAGAGAGACATGTACGCGATAGTGAAAGCACGACTGTGCGGGTGTATAAACCTATCTGGAGGCTAGTCGATCAATGTTTGTGAGAGAAATATGAGTCAGGGGTGCGAAAGCGAGAGTTTTGTGAGTGTGAGAGAGAGACGGTAGTCGGGAAGGGGAGTGGAAGCAGGAGTTGTGTGTGTGTGTGAGAGAGAGGGGGGAGTTTATCTGATCGGTAAACAAATGAATAATGTCAGTTTTATAACTGGGATTGAGACGGAAAGGAGACCGCAACAAATGTTGTGTCTACAGGAGAGAGTAATTTTAGTGGTATGAGTCATATCTAGAGACATATAGGGTGTGCGAGAGAACCCCATAGAGAGAAAGACAAAGTGAAAGACGAGTGAGACTGTGTGTGTGGAAGTGAAAAAGAAAGTTTGGTACCTAGTGATACCAGAGAACGGTAGAGACGTGAGAGATAATGAAAACCATGTAATGTATAATGATAGGGAGAGTGTGGCACTTCTCAAGGGAGACGTCGATAGACCATGTTTGCGAAGATAGGAGAAACATGAAGTGAGCGTGCGGGTGAGCTGGAGAAAAGAGAGTGGGCGAGAGAGATGGGCGTGAAAGGAGTCAACATAAAAGGGATTCAAATATTTGAATTCAAGATGATGATACATGTAATTCATACTCGAATCAAAATTGATCTATCAAACATGCATACTCATATGAATTCACGCGCATCTATGTTATTTAATATGTAGATATTACTGATCCATACATTTTAGTAGAACATAATTTGGTTTAAATTTTCTGAATTCAACCTTATGATTTTGAGATCATTGTATTTGTAAATCATATTATACATATAAAGGAGCAGAATTCTTTGTTGTGCTTTTGAAAGTATATATAAAAATGATGTATATAGAATTTTATTCCAATCGAAAATGGATCCTGCCCGAACGAAAATATAATGCAAATTGAATTCGAATTGAGTTGGCACGGTAAACATGCACTCTTGCTCTGCAAAAATTTGAACGAAGCGGGGAAAGTCGCAGTAACCACCCGAAACCGAAATCTGCGAGATGGAAATTATTGCCTATCTGTCGGCATTCTGGGAACGGGGGTCCCTAGACTTGCCTGGTTGCGGCCCATGGCATGGCTATGCTAGCAGGCTGTACGGCCCATCTTCATCGACAAGGCATTCAAGACCCTCGCGAGGGGCCAAGCCTCGCGAGGCGGACGACCCAAGACCTCCTCAGGAGCGGCCACGCTGGGCAGGCTCATGAGGGGCGGAGAGATCAAGGCAAGGCAAACCTCGTGAGGACTTCGTTACGTGAGTCGTGACGATCGACACCAGGCGGGCGCCAGCGCGCGCAGCGTCCTTGTTTCCTCTTTGGTGATAAGGAGGCAGGCGCAGACGCAGAGTATCGAGGCATCAAGCAAAGGTTACCATATTGGTGCAATGAGACCGAAGACCAGTAGGCCGGCAAGACGGAGGTCACCATGGAGCCCAAGATAGCGTCACCACCAGAGCCTTTTGCAGGCGAAGACCACTTTTGTCAGGATAAGCTGTACTAGTTGTCCCCTTTCAAATTGGCTGTTGTTGGCTCCCTTCCCGCTCAATATTTGGGGAGAGGACCAGGGCCTATATAAGTAGAACTAGCCACCGCAGTAGAGGCATCTGATCTTGAGCCAATCCTTAGCCACGCACCAAGCACAAGAACACCTCAACCTCAAGAGGCTGTTCTTCCCCTTGTACTGTTCATCATTCGCCCAAGAGGCAATCCACCACCACCACACTGGAGTAGGGTATTACACCGCAACGGTGGCCTGAACCAGTATAAATCTCGTGTCCTTCTATGTTGCGAGTTCGTCGAGTTCGTCCGCGAGATCTAGTGAGCTAGGGCGTAGATGTGTAGGGAAAGAACTTCACGCGCACCCCAGAGTTCGAACCTTAAGGGTTTTGCCGGAACCCGTGATTCGACATTTGGCACGCCAGGTAGGGGTGCGCCGTAGCTTCCCTCCCGTCGGTCTGTGCTCCGTCGCTCCGCCGTCTCCATGGTGGACGCTCGCCGTGCTCGTGCTGAGCGCCAGGCCGCTCTCGCCACCCACGTCGCTCAGACGACCCCCGTTGGCGGGCCACCTCATCGTTCTCCGTCGCCTGCCGCCAACGCCGCCACCGGCCCGGCGGGGAACAAGCAGCAAGCATCCTTGCTGCACCCTTCGGTGCGGCGGGACAGCCGCACCACCACTCCATTGCTGACCCCGGATGGTTCGTCATCCCACGCTCGTCGCGCTCCCGTGGACCCTCAGGCTGCGCTGGGCCTGGCGCGTGATCTCCTCTGCTACCGCCCCATAGACGCCTTCTACGAGGACTGGTTTGACCGCATCGCCGATCTTGTCAGCGCTGTCGGATGTGGGGTTCCGGCAAACCCTTAAGGTTCGAACACTGGGGTGCGCACGAAGTCTTTCCCTCCTACCGATCTACGCCCTAGCTCGCTAAGATCTCGCGGACAAACTCGACGAACTCACAACACAGAAAGACACGAGGTTTATACTGGTTCGGGCCACCGTTGTGGTGTAATACCCTACTCCAGTGTGGTGGTGGTGGATTGCGTCTTGGGCTGATGATGAACAGTACAAGGGAAGAACAACCTCCTGAGGTTGAGGTGTTCTTGTGGCTAGGCTCTCGATCGGGTTGGATCAAGCTAAGATGAGATCGGATCGCCTCTACTATGGTGGCTAGCTCTACTTATATAGGCCCTGGTCCTCTTCCCAAATAATGAGCGGGAAGGGAGCCAACAACGGTGGGCAAGTTTAGAGGGGGACAACTAGTACAAGTTATCCTGACAAAAGTGGTCTTCGCCTGCAAAAAGCTCTGGTGGTAACGACGTCTTGGGCTCCACGATGACCTCCATCTTGCCATCCTCCTGGTCTTGGTCTCGTTGCACCAATATGGCAACCTTTGCCTGATGCCTCAGTACTCTTCGCCTGCGCTAGCCTCCTTAGCACCAAAGAGGAAATAAGGACGCTGCGCGCGCTGGCGCCCGCCTGGCACCCGCCTGGTGCCGTTCGTCATGGCTCACGTCATGAGAGCCTCGTGAGGTTTGCCCCGCCTTGATATCTCCGCTCCTCGTGAGCTTGCCTGGCTAGGCCACTCTAGAGGAAGTCTTGCATCGTCCGCCTCGCGAGGCTTGGACCCTCGCGAGGGTCTTGGATGCCTTGTCGATGAAGATGGGCCGTACGGCCTGCTGCTTAGCCATGCTGTGGGCCGCAGGCAGGCAAGTCTAGGGACCCCCGGGCCCAAGGTGCGCTCAGGCTTGGCTTCGCGGCGAAGCCAAGGGTCAAGTTTGGAGCACCGCGGGCCCCAAAAAGCTTGCGGCCTCGGTTGATGTGTGGCGGTTGATTGGACGTGGGCGTCTCCGCTTCCCCACGCTGCCTTTGAACCCGCCTAGCTATGTGGCCCTCGCGGCCTACACAGTTATTCCTTCGTTGTCTGCGCCTTGCCTCCCCAATCTCCCTGCTTCCTCGAGACTCTGTTTCTCTTCTCCAATCTGACTTGCGCTCCGCCTGCTCCATCACCATGGCACCGAAACAAGCTGAGAAGGGGAAGAGACCTCTATCTTTGCCTGTTGCGCCTCCGTCCTTTGCACCGGCGCTCGGCCGGTCTCGTGTGCTCAACGACGAGGCCATGGACAAGGTGCACCCGATGCTTGCCTCCAGCTTCAACGAGTGGGGGAAGACGGTGTCCTGGCCTGCGTCTCGCACTCACACGGCTCAGGCGGCCACCAAAGTCCCAATCTTCATAGATGCCCTCTGGGCTAGCCTGATTCTTCCCTTCTCCGCCTTGTTCAACGCGGTGCTTGAGCATTATCAGATCCACATGCTGCATCTCAACCCTCAGTTTGTGACCCTTCTTGCCGTCTTCGCCTTTGTGTGTGAAGCTATGGCTGGCATAGCCCCTTCTGTGGCCCTCCTTCGCCATTTCTTCTCATTACATCTGATCTACCCCCAACAAAGATCGGGATGCGTGAGCTTCCATACCGTGGCTGCGACGGCAGGCGAGGGGATCGACTTCGAGCTTCCTCCACCCACGAGCGAATTCCGGACACGATGGGTGTTCGTTGATGCCGGCGTGCTCAGTCCTCTGCTTCAGGCTCCGTCGGGGTCCGCTGTTCCTAACTCCGGCTGGAGCCATCAGCGGCTCATGAGCCCCGGCCTTGCCCACGTCTGGCTCAGGTTGAGGTTGCTGAAGGATCGCGGCGTAACTGCACCGATGGTGGTGAAGGAATTCGTCCAACGCCGGGTCGCTCCGCTTCAGCGCCATTCTCACCCGATGTGGACCTTGCTGAGCAGCCAGGACCACATGAGGTTTCAGGAGTCTGGGCTCCTCCTTGGGACGCGACGAATAGTGCTCAAGGTCCTGAAGGCGTCCCCTTGCCGGCCGAACTGCCTGGGAAGAACTATTTGCTGTACTGCTGCAAGAACAATGATGAATTTGTAAAGAACATGCCTCTCTTTGATGAATGGGGGCCGCAGCTGATCGGCCTGGAGGGGCCTCGCGAGAACCCCGTCGTCGTGGTTCCCTTCCTTGCCCCTGATGCCGAGCTCGCCCCAAGTGACGGTGCAGGTGGGCGAGCTTCGGCGGAGGCCGGTGGCTCGAGTGCTGAGGAGCACCTGCCGAGTGCTAATCCTGGGGCATCGTCCTCAGGAGCCTACCACTCCCCTCCTGAGGCGTCAGTTGCTGAAGAGACGCTGCATGTGACTCCCGAGGCCAAGGATCTAGGAGCCTCGGGAGGTCGTGGTGAAACGGTGCCCGGCTGTTTGCCGCAACCGGGCACCCCTGAAGATATTCTTCCGAGCTCTTCTTCGGCCCCGCTACGCACCGACCGTCACGTCCAGCGTTTCGGTCGTCTTTGTGTGGACTTCGAGGAGCTTCGCAAGAGGAAAGGATCTCCCAGCGGCAGCAACATCTTTGGACCGCTGAAGCGGAGGAAGTACATCGCCGTTGACGTGTAAGTATCGTACCGCCGTGGCTCCTTGTGTGCTGTTTTTCGTCTCCTGACGTCAGTTCTTTAGGGCTCCTTCCGTCGAGGCAGCTGCGCCTCCTGAGAAATGGCCTCCTCCTTCCTTGACTCCCCCATCGGCCTTGAGCGCTCCGAGTCCTCTTGTTGCCCCTTGAGCGGGGTTGGTTGAAGGGGCACTCCCGCCTTCCTGGCGTGCTGAACCTGCGGCCTTGCTGCTCCTCCGCCCTGGTCTGGCATGGAGCTTGGCAGGCGTGCCCAAGAATCCTCTGCTGGTCTTGGACGACAATTTGTTGGCTTTGATCTTCGGCTCCTCTTCAAGCAGCGAGCCCCGGTCGGCTTGGGCTCCTCGTGAGGACTGGTTGACGTCAGGCTCGGCGTCAGCCCCCAGCCCCCTGCCTGGAGGGGGCGCACCACTTGGTGCCCTGCCCGCAGCCCCCGAGGCGGAGGACGAGGTGGGCAGAGCGTTCGGGCTCAAGCGCGGGCGGAGCGTGGTTCGTCACGAGCTCTTCCAGGAAGCGATGGGCGCGATGTGTCGACTTGGTGAAGAGCTCACAAGTGTCGATTCGCGTCTTGAGGTTGAAGGTCTCTGGTTGGCGGAGGAGCAGCGCAAGCTGAAGGTGACCATCAACCTCGGCCGCTATCAGCGTGACCTTGAGAACGCGAAGGCCGAGACATCTCTCAAGGTTTCCCATGAAGCCTTCTCACGAGCCTTGGAAGAGGCTCGCGAGGCTGACCGCCGCCGCGAGGCTGTGGAGAAGCACGGGTGGGAGCTCCAGTCCTAGAGCGCGCCTCTTGAGCAGTAGGTGGAGGCGCGCAGGGCCGCTCTTGCGTCACTGAGGGGGACACCCCCGGAGGAAGAGGAGGTCCGGAAGCGTGAGGAGGCGCTGGCCCTGGAGGCCATGGAGCGTAGCCGCGAGCTCGAGCAACTGGAGACGAGGGAGCGCCAAGTTGCCCAGGCAGAAGACGCCGTCGGGGCTCGCGAGGCTAGAGTCGAGGAGGAGGTTGATCGCCGGGTGGCCGAGGTTCGCGCAGATCTGGAGGGTAGGTACGACCTGAAGCTGAAGCTCGCGGGCGTGGAGGATGAGGGCAGGGCCGCTGCCCTCAGGCCCAGGTTGGACGAGGCTGAGAGGCATGCAGAAGCCACGGCCGCCGCCCTGGTTTCGGCGCAGGCGGACTTGGCCTCCGCCCACGCTGAGCTGCGTTCCCTCCGGAGGCGGGTTGATGACGCAGAGGCTGTCGCGAGGCAAAGCACGGAGGAGGTTCTCCAGCGTCGAACGCTGGAGCACGAGCATGCCCCTATGCTTCAGGATCTCCGGAACAGGGCCAATATCCCCTGGGCCATATTTGTGACGTGGAGGCGCCGACCCCTCACTCAAATGATTATGCCAGCCACCTGACCTTCTTCACCGAGGTGGTGACGCGCCTGGAGGCTCGATCTGCCAGAGCTCGCCAGCTTGTGGAGGAAAGGGGCGTGGCCTACTCGAGCACACTTTCTCCCGTGTCTTCAGCCACATCCTAAATGCCGACCCCAACTTTGATTTCGACGCCGCCATCGCCCCCGTACCCACAGCTGTCCGGGGCGACCTAGCGCGTTGGGTTGAGGACAATGTGGACGCGTTGGTCAGGGCCTTCACTTTGGAGGGTGATGCGGTGGTGGTCGTTGTAGATGAAGGCGACGTGGTTGATGACGGCGACGGGGGCGTCGCCGATGGTGGCGATGATGCCGATGAAGACGACGACGACGCGAGTGATGCATCCGTGGGTGACGCAGTGAGCGATATTTCTGGCTGATCCCTTGTTCTCCTGTCATTTCATCCTGCGCACAAACTCGGGCGTGGCCCTTGGAAACTTGTAAGAGCATTTTGAGAGGGGGAGCCCCTCATGTAAGCAAATTGAAAGTTTTACTTTCCCATGCGATGTGAGTTTGTGTCCTCGTGAACTTGTGAATCCTGATGCAAGTTTTCTGCCTTGGTTTACCTTAGTCAGCGCCAGCTTTGAGCTGGCATGCGACATGTCGAGTTCCTGAGAACCTTGCGGAGCTCGTCGCCCCGTCAGAAGGGGCCCCACGAGAGGTGAGCACCAGTTGCAGTGTTAGCATGCGCTTGGCGTGCGCGTGCTACGCGCAGTCCCACTCGCGAGGAGCTCGTGAGGGGAAGGCGACGGACATGAGTCCCAGACAAACGAGATCCAGAAGGCAAGAAATTGCTCAAACGAGAAAAGGCTCCCCCGGCACACATCGATAAAAATTCGGCTTCAACTCAAATCTAGATCCAGAAAGCAAAGCTACAGAAAGAGAGATCCAAAGCAAAAGGCCGCGTCCGGCACCTAGTCTAGTCTTCTGGTCTTCAAGTCTTCTCACCAGCACGGAGCTAAGTGCTGCCACTAGGCGTGGGAGGGAGCCCCAGGGCCTCAGGCCGGCACCCCTGAGACTCCGGGGCGTGTACAACCCCAACTCATTATTACGTGAGAGTTTCACGGGCGGCGAGCTTCACAGGCACTGGGCCTTCTTCACAGGTACCGGGCTTGCTTCATATCACCGGACGAGGGCCCTGCCTTGCGCCACTCTTGACCTCCTCTGAGCCAATCGGTCACCAGGACGACACAAAGGAGGGAAAGAGGACGCCAGTGGTTCCCTCGGCGACCACAGGTCCTCTGCCGGGGGAAGGGTTGTCGAGGCCTCCCCGACAGAGGGCCTACCTCCGGGTGTCGCCAGGCATCGCGCGCCGTGATACGTCTCCAACGTATCTATAATTTTTGATTGCTCCATGCTATATTATCTACTGTTTTGGACACTATTGGGCTTTATTATTCACTTTTATATTATTTTTGGGACAAACCTATTAACCGGAGGCCAGCCCAAAATTGTTGTTTTTGCCTATTTCAGAGTTTTGCAGAAAAGGAATATCAAACGGAGTCGAAACAGAATGAAACCTTCGGGAACGTGATTTTCGGAACGAACATGATCTAGGAGACTTGGACCCTACGTCAAGAAACGAAAGAGGAAGGCACGAGGTAGGGGGGCGCGCCCTCCACCCTTGTGGGCCCCCTGTTGCTCCACCGACGTACTCCTTCCTCCTATATATACCTACGTACCCCCAAACGATCAGATACGGAGCCAAAAACCTAATTCCACCGCCGCAACCTTCTGTACCCACGAGATCCCATCTTGGGGCCTGTTCCGGAGCTCCGCCGAAGGGGGCATCCATCATGGAGGGCTTCTACATCATCACCATAGCCTCTCCGATGAAGTGTGAGTAGTTTACCTCAGACCTTCGGGTCCATAGTTAGTAGCTAGATGGCTTCTTCTCTCTTTCTGGATCTCAATACAATGTTCTCCCCCTCTCTCGTGGAGATCTATTCGATGTAATCTTCTTTTTGCGGTGTGTTTGTTGAGGTCGATGAATTGTGGGTTTATGATCAAGATTACCTATGAACAATATTTGAATCTTCTCTGAATTCTTTTATGTATGATTGGTTATCTTTGCAAGTCTCTTCGAATTATCAGTTTGGTTTGGCCTACTAGATTGGTTTTTCTTGCAATGGGAGAAGTTCTTAGCTCTGGGTTCAATCTTGCGGCGTCCTGTCCCAGTGACAGTAGGGGCAGCAAGGCACGTATTGTATTGTTGCCATCGAGGATAACAGGATGGGGTTTTTATCATATTGCATGAATTTATCCCTCTACATCATGTCATCTTGCTTAAGGCGTTACTCTATTTTCTTGAACTTAATACTCTAGATGCATGCTGGATAGTGGTCGATGAGTGGAGTAATAGTAGTAGATGCAGGCAGGAGTCGGTCTACTTGTCTTAGACGTGATGCCTATATACATGATCATACCTAGATATTCTCATAATATGCTCAATTCTGTCAATTGCTCAACAGTAATTTGTTCACCCACCGTAAAATACTTATGCTCTTGAGAGAAGCTACTAGTGAAACCTATGCCCCCCGGGTCTATCTTCATCATATTAATCTTCCAACACTTAGTTATTTCCTTTGCCTTTTCCTTTGCTTTTATTTTACTTTGCATCTTTATCACAAAAATACCAAAAATATTATCCTATCATATCTATCAGATCTCACTCTCGTAAGTGACCGTGAAGGGATTGACAACCCCTTATCGCATTGGTTGCGAGGAGTTATTTGTTTTGTGCAGGTACGAGGGACTCGCACGTAGTCTCCTACTGGATTGATACCTTGGTTCTCAAAAACTGAGGGAAATACTTACGCTACTGTGCTGCATCACCCTTTCCTCTTCAAGGAAATCCAATGCAGTGCTCAAGAGGTAGCAGAGAAGATTTCTGGCGCTGTTGCCGGGGAGTCTACGCAAAAGTCAACACACCAAGCACCCATCACAAATGCCTTATCTCCCGCATTACATTATTTGCCATTTGCCTCTCATTTCCCTCTCCCCCACTTCACCCTTGCCGTTTTATTCGCCCTCTCTTTTCCGTTCGCCTCCTTGTCGCTTGCTTTTTGTTTGCTCGTGTGTTGGATTGCTTGCTCGTCATGATGGCTCAAGATAATACCAAATTATGTGACTTTACCAATACCAACAATAATGATTTCCTTAGCACTCCGATTGCTCCTCTTACCAATACTGAATCTTGTGAAATCAATGCTGCTTTGTTGAATCTTGTCATGAAAGATCAATTCGCCGACCTTCCTAGTGAAGATGCTGCTACTTATCTAAATAACTTTGTTGATCTGTGTGATATGCAAAACAAGAAAGATGTTGATGATGATATTGTTAATTTGAAGCTATTTCCTTTTTCGCTTAGAGATCGTGCTAAAGCTTGGTTTTCGTCTTTGCCAAAAAATAGTATTGATTCTTGGAACAAGTGCAAAGATGCTTTTATCTCTAAGTATTTTCCTCCCGCTAAGATCATCTCTCTTAGAAACGGTATTATGAATTTTAAGCAAATTGATCATGAACATGTTGCACAAGCTTGGGAGAGGATGAAATTAATGATACGTAATTGCCCTACTCATGGTTTGAATTTGTGGATGATTATACAAATTTTTTATGACGGATTGAATTTTGCTTCTAGAAATCTTTTGGATTCGGCCGCGGGAGGCACTTTTGTGGAAATCACTTTAGGAGAAGCTACTAAACTCCTAGATAATATTATGGTTAATTATTCTCAATGGCACACTGAAAGATCTACTAATAAAAAAGTGCATGCGATAGAAGAAACCAATGTTTTGAGTGGAAAGATGGATGAACTTATGAAATTATTTACTAGTAAGAGTGTTTCTTCTGATCCTAATGATATGCCTTTGTCTACTTTGATTGAGAATAATAATGAATCTATGGATGTGAATTTTGTTGGTAGGAATAATTTTGGTAACAACGCGTATAGAGGAAACTTTAACCCTAGGCCTTATCCAAGTAATTCCTCTAATAATTATGGAAATTCCTACAACAACTCTTATGGAAATTTTAATAAGATGCCCTCTGAATTTGATACTAGTGTTAAAGAGTTTATGAATTCGCAAAAGAATTTCAATGCTTTGCTTGAAGAGAAATTGCTTAAAGTTGATGATTTGGCTAGGAACGTTGATATAATTTCTCTTAATGTTGATTCTTTAAAGCTTAGATCTATTCCTCCTAAGCATGATATCAATGAGTCTCTCAAAGCCATGAGAATTTCCATTGATGAGTGCAAAGAAAGAACCTCTAGGATGCGTACTACGAAAGATGCCTTTATAAAAGCGCATTCTTCAGATCTCTATGAAAATAAAGATGAAGATCTAAAAGTTATTGATGTGTCCCCTATTAAATCTTTGTTTTACAATATGAATCTTGATAATGATGGGATTGTATATGATCCACCTTTACCTAGAAGGGGTTCCAAAAATTCGGAGTTTTTAGATCTTGATGGTAAATTTAATGAAAGTAGGATTGAAGAAATCGAAACCCTAGATACTAAAAAACCTACTATTTTGGATTCCAAGGAATTTAACTATGAAAGTTGCTCTTTGGTTGATTGTATTTCCTTGTTGCAATCCGTGCTAAATTCTCCTCATGCTTATAGTCAAAATAAAGCGTTTACTAAACATATCGTTGATGCCTTGATGCAATCTTATGAAGAAAAGCTTGAGTTGGAAGTTTCTATCCCTAGAAAACTTTATTATGAGTGCGAACCAACTATTAAAATTAAGATTAAGAATTATGAGTTCTACGCTTTGTGTGATTTGGGTGCTAGTGTTTCCACTATTCTCAAAACTTTGTGCGATTTGCTAGGTTTCCATGATTTTGATGATTGCTCTCTAAACTTGCACCTTGCGGATTCCACTATTAAGAAACCCATGGGAAGAATTAATGATGTTCTTATTGTTGCAAATAGGAATTATGTGCCCGTGGATTTTATCGTTCTTGATATAGATTACAATCCTTCATGTCCTATTATTCTTGGTAGACCTTTCCTTAGAACGGTTGGTGCAATTATTGATATGAAGGAAGGGAATATTAGATTCCAATTTCCATTAAAGAAAGGTATGGAACACTTCCCTAGGAAGAAAATAAAATTACCATATAAATCTGTCACGAGAGCCACTTATGGATTGCCTACCCAAGATGGCAATACCTAGATCTATCCTTGCTTTTATGCCTAGTTAGGGGCGTTAAACGATAGCGCTTGTTGGGAGGCAACCCAATTTTATTTTAGTTTTTTGATTTTTGCTTCTGTTTAGGAATAAATATTTGTTCTAGCCTATGGTTAGATGTGTTTTTATGTTTTAATTAGTGTTTGTGCCAATTTAAACCTATAGGATCTTCTTGGATGATAGTTATTTGATCTTGCTGTAATTTCCAGAAACTTTCTGTTCACGAAAACAATTGTTAGAAATCACCAGAACGTGATACAATAGTGATTCCAATTGATGATGATCAATAAACAAATTTCCTAGGTCGTCCTATTTTGGCTGATTTTTTTGGAGTTCCAGAAGTTTGTGTTAGTTACAGATTACTACAGACTGTTCTGTTTTGACAGATTCTGTTTTTCGTGTGTTGTTTGCTTATTTTGATGAATCTATGGCTAGTAAAATAGTTTATAAACCATATAGAAGTTGGAATACAGTAGGTTTAACACCAATATAAATAAATAATTAGTTCATTACAGTACCTTGAAGTGGTCTTTTGTTTTCTTTCGCTAACGGAGCTCACGAGATTTCTGTTGAGTTTTGTGTTGTGAAGTTTTCAAGTTTTGGGTGAAAGATTTTGATGGATTATGGAACAAGGAGTGGAAAGAGCCTAAGCTTGGGGATACCCATTTCACCCCCAAGATAACCTAAGGACACAAAAAAGCCAAAGCTTGGGGATGCCCCGGAAGGCATCCCCTCTTTCGTCTACTTCCATCGGTAACTTTACTTGGAGCTATATTTTTATTCACCACTTGGTATGTGTTTTGCTTGGAGCGTCTTGTATGATTTGAGTCTTTGCTTTTTAGTTTGCCACAAACATCCTTGCTGTACACACCTTTTGAGAGAGCCATACATGATTTGGAATTTGTTAGAATACTCTATGTGCTTCACTTATACCTTTTGAGTTATATAGTCTTGCTCTAGTGCTTCACTTATATCTTTTAGAGCACGGTGGTGGATTTGTTTTATAAAAACTATTGATCTCTCATGCTTCACTTAGATTATTTTGATAGTCTTAAATAGCATGGTAATTTGCTTAAATAATCCTAATATGCTAGGTATTCAAGATTAGTAAAAACTTTCTTATGAGGGTGTTGAATACTAAGATAAGTTTGATGATTGTTTTGAGATATGGAGGTAATAATATCAAAGTCATGCTAGTTAAGTAGTTGTGAATTTGAGAAATGCTTGTGTTGAAGTTTGCAAGTCCCGTAGCATACACGTATGGTAAACGTTAGGTAACAAATTTGAAACATGAGGTGTTCTTTGATTGTCCTCCTTATGAGTGGCGGTCGAGGACGAGCTATGGTCTTTTCCTACCAATCTATCCCCCTGGGAGCATGCACGTAGTCCTTTGGTTTTTGATGACTTGTAGATTTTTGCAATAATTATGTAAGTTCTTTATGACTAATGTTGAGTCCATGGATTATACGCACTCTCATCCTTCCATCATTGCTAGCCTCTTCGGTACCGTGCATTGCCCATTCTCACATTGAGAGTTGGTGCAAACTTCGCCGGTGCATCCAAACCCCGTGATATGTTACGCTCTTTCACACATAAACCTCCTTATATCTTCCTCAAAACAGCCACCATAACTACCTATTATGGCATTTCCATAGCCATTCCGAGATATATTGCCATGCAACTTTCCACCATTCCGTTTATCATGACATACTCATCATTGTCATATTGCTTAGCATGATCATGTAGTTGGCGTAGTATTTGTGGCAAAGCCACCATTCATAATTCTTTCATACATGTCACTCTTGGTTCATTGCATATCCCGGTACACCGCCGGAGGCATTCATATAGAGTCATACTTTGTTCTAGTATCGAGTTGTAATCATTGAGTTGTAAATAAATAGAAGTGTGATGATCATCATTTTCTAGAGCATTGTCCCAAGTGAGAAAAAAAGAGAGAAAGGCCATAAAAAAGAATAGAAGGCCCAAAAAAATGAGAGAAAAAGAGAGAAGGGACAATGCTACTATCCTTTTTTCCACACTGGTGCTTCAAAGTAGCACCATAATCTTCATGATAGAGAGTCTCTTGTATTGTCACTTTCATATACTAGTGGGAATTTTTCATTATAGAACTTGGCTTGTATATTCCAACAATGGGCCTCCTCAAGTGCCCTAGGTCTTCGTGAGCAAGAAAGTTGGATGCACTCCTACTTAGTTTCTTTTGTTGAGCTTTCATACATTTATAGCTCTAGTGCATCCGTTGCATGGCAATCCCTACTCCTTGCATTACCATCAATTGATGGGCATCTCCATAGCCCATTGATTAGCCTCGTTGATGTGAGACTTTCTCCTTTTTTGTTGTTTCCACATAACCCCCATCATCATATTCTATTCCACCCATAGTGCTATGTCCATGGCTCGCGCTCATATATTGCATGAAAGTTTATAGGTTTGAGATTTCTAAAGTATGAAACAATTGCTTGGCTTGTCACCGGGGTTGTGCATGATGAGAGCATTCTTGTGTGAAGAAAATGGAGCATGACTAAACTATATGATTTTGTAGGGATGAACTTTCTTTGGCCATGTTATTTTGAGAAGACATAATTGCTTAGTTAGTATGCTTGAAGTATTATTGTTTTTATGTCAACACGAACTTTTATCTTGAATCTTTCAGATCTGAATATTCATACCACAATTAAGAAGAATTACACTGAAATTATGCCAAGTAGCACTCCGCATCAAAAACTCTGTTTTTATCATTTACCTACTCAAGGACGAGCAGGAATTAAGCTTGGGGATGCTTGATACGTCTCCAACGTATCTGTAATTTTTTATTGCTCCATGCTATATTATCTACTGTTTTGGACACTATTGGGCTTTATTATTCACTTTTATATTATTTTTGGGACTAACCTATTAACCGGAGGCCCATCCCAGAATTTTTGTTTTTTGCCTATTTCAGAGTTTTGCAGAAAAGGAATATCAAACGGAGTCCAAACGGAATGAAACCTTCGGGAACGTGATTTTCGGAATGAAAATGATCCAGGAGACTTGGACCCTACTTCAAGAAACGAAAGAGGAAGGCACGAGGTAGGGGGGCGCGCCCTCCACCCTCGTGTGCCCCTGTTGCTCCACCGACATACTCCTTCCTCCTATATATACCTACGTACCCCCAAACAATCAGATACGGAGCCAAAAACCTAATTCCACCGTCGCAACCTTTTGTACCCACGAGATCCCATCTTGGGGCTTGTTCCGGAGCTCCACCGAAGGGGGCATCCATCACGGAGGGCTTCTACATCATCACCATAGCCTCTCCGATGAAGTGTGAGTAGTTTACCTCAGACCTTCGGGACCATAGTTAGTAGCTAGATGGCTTCTTCTCTCTTTTTGGATCTCAATACAATGTTCTCCCCTCTCTCGTGGAGATCTATTCGATGTAATCTTCTTTTTGCGGTGTGTTTGTTGAGATTGATGAATTGTGGGTTTATGATCAAGATTATCTATGAACAATATTTGAATCTTCTCTGAATTCTTTTATGTATGATTGGTTATCTTTGCAAGTCTCTTCGAATTATCAGTTTGGTTTGGCCTCCTAGATTGGTTTTTCTTGCAATGGGAGAAGTGCTTAGCTTTGGGTTCAATCTTGCGGTGTCCTGTCCCAGTGACAGTAGGGGCAGCAAGGCATGTATTGTATTGTTGCCATCGAGGATAACAAGATGGGGTTTTTATCATATTGCATGAATTTATCCCTGTACATCATGTCATCTTGCTTAAGGCGTTACTCTGTTTTCTTGAACTTAATACTCTAGATGCATGCTGGACAACGGTCGATGAGTGGAGTAATAGTAGTATATGCAGGTGTAAGACTTAGGGTTTTGGGAAACTGCACGACACCCTTAATGGGTGTGGCTATCTCATATATATATAAGGGGTACACAAAGGTGTACGGTACAATATACAAGACCTATACAGAGGCTACGTATAAATACAGTCTAACACCCTCCCTCAATCTTAACTATGCCCTAAAGTACAAAGTATGTTAAGATTGCGCCTACAGCCTACAAACTGAGGTTGTGGAAGAGGCTTCGTGAAGATGTCAGCAAGTTGATCTTTTGAAGAGATGAACTTGATGTGGAGTAGCTTCTGTGCAACACGTTCCCGCACAAAGTGATAGTCAACTTCAACGTGTTTTGTCCGCGCATGAAACACTGGATTAGATGACAGATATGTTGCACCAATGTTGTCACACCAAAGAACAGGCGGCTGAGTTTTAGAAACTCCCAACTCTCTCAATAAGGACTGTACCCATATGATCTCAGCTGTAGCATTTGCAACTGACTTGTATTCAGCTTCAGTACTACTCCTGGACACTGTAGCCTGTTTACGAGCAGCCCAGGCGATCAAGTTAGGACCAAAGAAGACAACATGTCCCCCCATGGATCGCCTATCATCTGGATTACCAACCCAGTCTGCATGTGAAAAAGCAGAAAGCGTAGGAGACGGTGCTGGCTGAAGGAGTAAACCATATGAGGCAGTAAAGCAAATGTAGCGAAGGATGCGCTTCACCGCTGTCCAATGAGAAGTCCGAGGAGCATCAAGAAACTGACAGACACGATTGACTGCATATGAGATGTCATGCCGAGTGATAATCAGGTACTGCAGACCACCAACAACACTACGATACTCAGTGGCATCATCAGAGGTGAGAAGATCTCCATCAAAAGCAGACAGACGGTCAGTAGCAGACGTAGGAGTCATGGCATGCTTGCACTGAAGCATACCTGCCCGTTGCAACAAGTCCATCGAGTACTTATGCTGAGTGAGTGTCAAACCAACAGGAGAACGTGAAACTTCTAGGCCAAGGAAGTAATGCAATGTTCCTAAATCCTTCACCGCAAAATCACCACTCAAGGAAGAGATCAGACGATCAGCAGCAGCATCAGAGGAGCTAATGAGGATAATGTCATCAACATATACCAGAAGATACGTCGTCACCTGAGGCCGATGCAGAAGAAAAAGCGAGGTGTCAGCAGTGGAGGGAACAAAACCAAGTGACCGAAGAATAGAGCCCAATCTGGCATGCCAAGCACGAGGAGCCTGCTTCAGCCCATAGAGCACCTTGACCAGGCGACAAAGATGACGAGGGTGAGCAGGATCAACGAACCCTAGGGGCTGACGCATGTAAGCCTCCTCATCCAGAACACCATGAAGAAAAGCATTCTGAACATCCAGCTGATGAAGAAACCAGCCCCGAGTAACAGCCAAGGTCAGCAGAAGCCGTATAGTCGTCGGTTTGATCACAGGACTGAATGTATCCTCGTAGTCAAGACCATACCTTTGCTTGAACCCTTTCGCCACTAACCATGCCTTATAGCATTCAATAGAACCATCGGCATGCTTCTTAACTTTGAAGACCCACTTGGGATCAATAATATTGACACCAGAGACCGGGGGAACAAGCTGCCAAGTACCATTTGCCAACAAAGCCTGATACTCTTGCTCCACAGCTTGACGCCAACGAGGTATACCGAGAGCAACCTGGAAGTGACGCGGTTCAGCCGAAGGGTCTTCCTTGACGTGAGCAACACAGGCCGCAAACCAGGCCACCGTCCCATCTTTGCGTTGCTTGTGACACACAATACCGGATCGACTGCGTGTATGTGGTCGAAGAGCAACAGTAGCAGGTGGGGCAGCAAGTGGCGACGACACCAGCGATGAAGAAGTAGCCGGCGAGGCAGCTGGTGATGAAACACTGGCGCCAGGCGAGGACGAGGGAGAACCAGGCGAGGCAGCAGTCGACCGGGCGGGCGAGTCAGTCGGCTCGAGATCGACCAAGTCACGGGTGGCCGGCCCAGGCGAGACCGCCAGCGTAGGGGGGACTGGCCCAGGCGAGGCCGCCGGCTCAGGGGAGGCCGGCCCAGGCGAGACCGCCGGCTCAGGGGAGGCTGGCTCAGGAGAGGCCGACCCAGGCGAGACTGGCCCAGGCGGAGGCACGGCCGGCTCAGGGAAGGCCGACACGGGCAAAGCCGGCGCGGGGGAGCCCGGTCCAGACGTGCATGGCGCATGCACGAGACTGCTTCCCACGTCCAGTGTAGTCGATAGATCCGGCTCCTCCAGCAACTCAAGGAGAGCTCCACGACCCGTTCCTGCAACTTGATTAGGCAACAACGCAGGAGAGTATGCAATATCAACAAATTGAGCAGGCAGTGGAGGGGTGGAATGCGAGGAGGAGACTGGAGGTGCGGGATTTGTGGACAAGGAAGAGAACGGAAACACACTCTCGTCAAACACAACATCACGCGAGATATACACACGGTTGGATGGAATATGAAGACACTTGTACCCTTTGTGAAGAGAGCTATACCCAAGAAAAACACAAAGTTTTGACCGAAACTCAAGCTTACGCTTATTGTAGGGACGCACATGAGGCCAGCATGCACAACCAAATTTTTTGAGAAATGTATAATCTGGAACCTCATTAAGCAACAGTTCAAGTGGTGTTTTCATCCCAAGGAGTTGTGTAGGAAGCCTATTTATGAGAAAATAGGCAGTGGAAAACGCATCACTCCAAAACCGAAAAGGTGCCGATGCATGAGCAAGTAAAGTGAGACCAGTTTCGACAATGTGACGATGCTTACGTTCAGCCGTGCCATTCTGCTGCTGTGTCTGAGGACAAGACACGTGGTGCGAAATCCCAAGCTTATTAAAAAAGAATTGAGGTTGTGGTACTCACCCCCCCAATCTGACTGGACATGGATGATCTTATGCTTAAGAAGACGCTCAACGTGAGCTTGAAATTGTAGAAACACATCGAACACATCAGATTTACGCTTGATAAGATAAAGCCAAGTAAACCGACTATAAGCATCAATAAAACTGACATAATAATTATGACCGCTCATAGAAGTTTGGGCATGCCCCCATACATCAGAAAAAATAAGCTCAAGTGGAGTTTTGACGACACGACTCGAATCTGAAAACGAAAGCTGATGACTCTTGCCTTGCTGACAGGCATCTCAAACTGTGGCAGCATCTTTATTGGACATAATGGGAAGACTATGACGATGAAGAACACTACGAACTATGGGAGTGGCAGGATGACCAAGCCGTGCATGCCAATGAGTAGGAGACACACGGGCACCACTGAGCGCTCGAGGAGCAGAAGGCAGATCAAGTGCATATAGTCCATCGCGCAGGCGACCTCTAAGCAGAACGTCCCTCGTGGCCCGATCCTTGATAAAAAAATAAAAAGGATGAAACTCAGTGTGGCCTGCTTGACGCGCAGGCTCGTGAGTGGCCAAGGCAGCTTGTTTCTCATTGCCTTTGCCATTGTTGCCGATGCCGAGAAAGTCCTGCTTGAAGCGGCGATGACAGTGGGAAGCAATGTGACCTGGAATGTTGCACAGTTGACAGGGAAGCTGAACGCCACATGAAGGGCAGCAGGCACATGAGCGGCCACTCCCGGTCGTGGGCAAAGGGGGAGCGACAGGCGACCACTGAGCTTGTGAAGTTAGAGGTACTGATTTGCCACCAGCAGATGACTTGAAGGGCTTCCCTTTCCCACGAGTGGCAGCATTGGCAGCAATAAAATTCAGGCTGGTACGGCGGGACTTGACACGCTGCTCCGTGGCGAGGAGGCGGGCGTAGAGCTCATGAGGTTCAAGCGGAGTGTCACAACCATTGATGTTCTCAGCAAGGTTATCATAGTCGTCGTCCATGCCGTTCATGACGAAGGTGGTGAAGTCCTCTTTGTGTAGCGGTTGACCAATGGAGGCCAAAGTGTCTGCAGGATGCGTCATCTTGCCAAAGTAACCGGTAATGCCGAGATCAAGGAGCTTGGTCTCCCCCAGCTCCGTACGAAGAGTGTGAGCACGGGCCTGCTGCTGAGATGTGAAGCTGGTGTGAAGGGCAGACCACGCCTCCTGGGACGTGGCAGCTGAAAGCACAAGTGCTCCCTAGGTGGTTTTGGTAATTAATGTCAACATATCTCTTGTTGGACTAACACTTTTACCTAGTATGTTTCAGATAAGTTCAACAATGGAGTGGCATGGACTAAAGGATGTGGAACCCCTTCAAGATGCTAAGGACAGAGGATTGGCTCAAGCTTCAAGATCAAGACTCTACATTTTATATTTTAGTGATCCAAGATCACATTGAGTCTATAGGAAAAGCCAGTACTATCAAGGAGGGATGAGGTGTTGCTTAATGAGCCTCTTGCTTCATGTGCTTAGTGATATGCTCCAAAAACCCTCAACTACTTTACCACATCCACATATGACCTAAACCAAAAGTCAAACTCGGCCCCACCGATTCTTTCTATCCGGCGCCACCGAGTTTCACATATCATAGCCACTGCCACAAACCCTAGCAAATCGGTTTTACCGATAGGGATCTCGGTCTTACCGAGATGGGATTGCAATCTCTCTGTTTCCCTTCGTAATGTTTCGGTCTAACCGAAGTGAGCGATTGGTCCCACCGAGATTGTAATGTAAACTCTCTGTTTCCCTTTTGTAACATTTTGGTCTCACCAAGATGAGAAAATTGGTCCCACCGAGTTTGTGTAATCGGTCACACCGAGATTACGTTATGCCCAAACCCTAACCATATCGGTCCTACCGAGTTGCATCTCAGTCCCACCGAAAATCCTAACGGTCACTAGGTTTGCTAAATCGGTCTGACCGAGTTTAACGATTCGGTCCCATCGAGTTTGGCAGATTGTGTGTAACGGTTAGATTTTTTGTGGATGCTATATATACCCCTCCACCCACTCTTCATTCGTTGAGAGGCCATCAGAACAGATCTTCAATTCCAATACACAATTTCTGAGAGAGAACCACCTACACTTGTGTTGAGCTCAAGATATTCCATTCCTACCATATGAATCTTGATCTCTAGCCTTCCCCAAGTTGCTTTCCACTCAAATCTTTTTTCCACCAAATCCAAATCCTGTGAGAGAGAGTTGAGTGTTGGGGAGACTATCATTTGAAGCACAAGAGCAAGGAGTTCATCATCAACACACCATTTGTTACTTCTTGGAGAGTGGTGTCTCCTAGATTGGCTAGGTGTCATTTGGGAGCCTCCGACAAGATTGTGGAGTTGAACCAAGGAGTTTGTAAGGGCAAGGAGATCGCCTACTTCGTGAAGATCTATCGCTAGTGAGGCAAGTCCTTCGTGGGCGATGGCCATGATGGAATAGACAAGGTTTCTTATTCGTGGACCCTTCGTGGGTGTAGCCCTCCATGGACTCGCGCAACCGTTACCCTCCGTGGGTTGAAGTCTCCATCAACGTGGATGTACGATAGCACCACCTATCGGAACCACGCCAAAAACATCCGTGTCTCCAATTGCGTTTGAATACTCCAAACCCTTCCCTCTACATTCTTGCAAGTTGCATGCTTTACTTTCCGCTGCTCATATACTCATTGCATGCTTGCTTGATATGTATTGTGTTCATTAAAGTTATGCTTAAACTCCACCTAAACTTAAGAATATTAAAAACTGCAACTTCTGGCACTAAGTGTCTAATCAACCCCCTCTAGACACCTCTTATCGATCGTCACAATTGGTATCAGAGCTTTGGTCTCCATTGCCTTGGTTTAAACACCATTGGAGGAAGATGGATGTGTCTACTTTAGGGAGTCTTAGACATAGAGTGCCCATTCTTGATGGAGAGTATTTTCACGAGTGGAAAAATGAAATGCTTGAGATTTTCAATGAATATCATTTGAACAAGTACATTGCTAATTCTTGTGCACCTCATATTGATCCTTTGCACCCTACCCTAGATGAAGATATTGACATGATTCGCAATCTTAGAACTGCTGAGCTCATCATTAGAGGATTGCCCAAAAATCTGATTGCTAGTTTGCCTACTCTTAATTATGCCTATACTATATGGAAATTTCTTGAGGAACGGTTTCCCGATTATTCCTTAAAGAAATTAGACGAAATTCTCCATAAGTCTATTGCTTTGAGTAAGATGAACTCTAGTGATCCTAGTTTTGGTGATTGTCTATTTGAGCTTACCAATCTCATGCGTGCTAAAGGAAATGTTGGAATCATTAGTAATATCATATCCGAAGCTATTAGAATTCATAAAGGTAACCACTTTGATGATCATTTACCTAATGAATTACCCTCTCTAGGAATTGATCAATCACAAGATGATGTTGAACATGGATATTATGATGAAGATGATGATAGTGACTATGATCTTGATGATGCAATGAGACATTTTGGTCTTATGGCAAATCTTCGCGGCTACATGGCTGGAGGAAAGGAATGGGTCCTTGATAGTGGATGTACTGATCATATGACCGGAGATGAAGAGATGTTCCGTGAGCTTGCTGAAAATGACGCCCCTCGAAAATATGTCACCTTTGGTGATAATTCAAAGGGTAATGTGGTTGGCCTTGGTAAGGTGGCCATCTCACACGATAGCTCCATTCAAAATGTCATGCTCGTTGAATCCCTTGGATACAATTTACTTTTAGTTTCTAGACTGGCGGATTTTGGTTTCAATGTCTTATTCACTGAAGTAGATTGCCAAGTGTTTCGTAGAGACCATCATAAAATGGTCTTTACCGGTATACGTAGAGGAGATCTTTACATTGTTGATTTCACTAAAAAGGCTCAACCTAAAACTTGCTTAATTGCTAAATCTTCTAAAGGCTGGTTGTGGCATAGAAGACTAGGTCATGTTGGGATGCGAAATCTTGATAAGCTTATTAAAGGTGATCATATCCTTGGAATAAAAGATGCCGTATTTGACAAGGATAGACTTTGTAGTGCTTGTCAAGCAGGGAAACAAGTTGGAGGAAGTAACCGCACGAAGAACATTATGACCATAAGAAGACCACTCGAGCTACTTCACATGGATCTCTTTGGTCCAAATGCTTACAAGAGTCTCGGTGGTAACTCATTTGGTCTAGTCATAGTTGATGATTTTTCAAGATTTACGTGGGTGTTCTTTCTTGATGACAAGTCGCAGGTCCAAAAGATCTTCAAAAGCTTCGCTAGGAAGGCCCAAAATCAGTTTGACGTGAAGATCAAGAAGGTTCGGAGTGACAACAGAACGGAGTTCAAGAATGCAAATGTGGACACCTTTCTTGACGAAGAAGGGATTTCACACGAGTTCTCATCTACGTACACACCTCAACAAAATGGAGTTGTTGAGAGGAAGAACCGGACTCTTATCGAGATGGCAAGAACGATGCTTGATGAGTACAAAACGCCAAAGCATTTTTGGGCGGAAGCGGTTGAGACAGCTTGTCATGCAACAAATCGCTTGTATCTTCACAAGGTACTCGGCAAGACGGCATACGAGCTCCTCACCGGTAACAAACCCCAAGTTGGATACTTTCGAGTATTTGGCTCAAAGTGCTACATTCTTGATAAGCATCGTCGTTCTAAATTTGCTCCTAAGTCTCATGAAGGTTTTCTACTTGGTTATGGCTCAAACTCTAACACTTACCGTGTCTACAATAATTTCACCTGAAAGGTTGAAGAGACGATGGATGTGAAGTTTGATGAATCTAACGGCTCGCAAGTAGAGCAATTGCCAATTGATGTAGGAGACAAAGACCCTTCGGAAGAAATTCAAGACTTGTCCATTGGCAAGATTCGTCTAATGGAGATGAAGGAGAGTACCTCGTCCGTCCAAGTGGAAGCTTCTACCTCACGGCAAGGTGAACCAAGAGTTGATATGGAAGCATCCACAAGTGGGACACCTCAAGATGAAGAAAACGAGGAAGTACACCAAGATGAACATCAACAACCTCCTTCTCCACCACGACAAGAGAACGACAACGTCAATAATGAAGACGGCCAAGAAGAAGAGCAAGATGAAGAGGATGTTCCACCCCGACCCAAGCAAAATCTTTCACGAGTTCGAGCAAGAGTTGCCAAAGATCATCACGTCGAGAAAATCTACAATGATATCCAAACCGGTAGAATCACTCGCTCTAAAACTCGCTTAGCTAACTTTTTTGAACATTACTCATTCATTTCTAAAATTGAACATATGAAGGTTGAAGAAGCATTGAAGGATCCGGATTGGATAAACGCTATGCATGAAGAGCTACACAACTTCGAGAGAAATCAAGTGTGGACATTGGTCGAGAAGCCCGACAACAACCACAACATCATTGGTACCAAATGGGTGTTTCGCAACAAGCAAGATGAAGATGGACAAGTGGTTCGCAACAAAGCACGTCTCGTCGCCCAAGGCTATACACAAGTTGAAGGTATGGACTATGGTGAGACATATGCCCCCGTTGCTAGACTTGAGTCCATTCGCATTTTACTTGCCTATGCTAATCACCATGATATTACCTTATACCAAATGGATATTAAAAGTGCTTTTCTAAATGGAAAAATTTAAGAGGAAGTTTATGTTGAGCAACCTCCCGGCTTTCTTAATCCTAAGAAACCTAATCATGTTTACAAACTTCACAAAGCCCTTTATGGTCTTAAACAAGCTCCTAGAGCATGGTATAAATGCTTGACCAAGTTCCTTACTGAAAAAGGCTTTGAAATTGGTAAAATTGATTCTACTCTTTTTACTAAAAGGGTTAATGGAGAACTATTTGTGTGCCATATTTATGTTGATGATATCATATTTGGTTCTACTAACCCTCATTTTAGTGAGAAGTTTGGAAAGCTAATGCCGGAGAAGTTTGAGATGTCTATGATGAGTGAACTCAAATTCTTTCTCGGTTTGAAAATCAAGCAAACTAAGGAAGGTACATTTGTCTCTCAAACAAAGTACACCAAAGACTTATTCAAGAAGTTCAATATGCAAGAATGCAAAGGTATGCCTACACCCATGCCTACTAGTGGACATCTTGATTTGACCAAAGATGGTGAACCGGTTGATCAAAAGGTTTATCGCTCTATGATCGGTTCGTTGTTATATCTATGTGCCTCTCGTCCCGATATTATGCTAAGTGTGTGCATGTGTGCACGATATCAAGCTGCTCCTAAAGAATGTCATCTTAAGGCTGTGAAAAGGATAGTGAGATACTTAATTCATACACCAAATTTTGGCATTTGGTATCCTAAGAGGTCCTCTTTTGATCTTGTTGGCTACTCTGATTCGGACTATGCCGGAGACAAGGTTGATAGAAAGTCCACTTCGGGTACTTGTCAATTCCTTGGTAGATCTCTTGTGTCTTGGTCTTCCAAGAAACAAAACTCGATATCCTTATCCATCGCCGAAGCAGAATACATTGCCACTGGTTCATGTTGTGCTCAATTACTTTGGATGACCCAAACTCTTAAAGATTATGGGATATATGTGAAACATGTTCCATTGCTTTGTGACAATGAAAGTGCTATTAAGATTGCTCACAATCCCGTGCAACATTCTCGAACTAAGCATATTGAAGTTCGTCATCATTTCATTCGAGATCATGTTGCCAAAGGGGACATTAACCTTAAGCATGTTTGCACCGATAAGCAATTGGCGGATATATTCACTAAACCACTTGATGAGAAAGTGTTTTGCAGGTTGAGAGGTGAATTGAACTTCATTGATGCTTCAAACTTGGAGTAGGAACTCCATTGGATACATGCGGGGCATGAGCCTATGACTAATCCTCGATATTTCTGTTATGATGCTATTCATATATCTTGGATATATTTGCACCTTGCATGTTATCTAACTCATGTAGGTACTTGGTTGAATCTAAATCAATGAGATTGCAACTCACTCACATCTTGAGCAATCTCTACATCACCAAGACTCTACACAAAGGTGGTTGAAGACAAGGAAGCACGGAATCATTCAAACATATCCTTTGACAAATTCTATGATTGTGTCTCATGATTGTCATTTTGGATACACAAGTGCTCTTCCTTGCAAGACTAACCCATGTAGGTAGATGAACTCAAACTCCTAGTGGTGCTCCCAACTACATCAACCTGGAGCTGCCCATACAAGTTCAACTACATGAGCAAGATCCACACCACCACCCAAGGTATGTTATTCCATCTTAGAGAATATTTACTCCAAGTCATGAGTCAAAGCAACTCAACAAGATGTGAATACATCAAGATGCTTAAACGAAAAATGGTAACCCCATTTTGAGCTTAAACGATGAGTATGACCTATGATCAAGTGATCTCACTTGACTCCTAAGTCAATATACTCTAACATAGGTGACTTTGTCGCCGCCCAACTCTAGATGAAGTTCTCTTGTGTTCTTTTTTGTGTTATTGCATCTGTCCCTTGCATATTTGTTTCCCCTTTCAAAAACAAAAAACGAAAAAAACTTCATCTAGAACTTTTAGTTTCTTTTCTTTCCTTTGCTCTGCATCTTCTGCACCCAATTCATTGCAAATCTTTCAGTTAATTCCTTGCATATCCTTGTGAGATTTTACCTGACTAGTGAGCTGAGGTGACAAGCGGTTTCACTCTGATGAACTTGGTCACACCGATTTGTTTTCTTCGGGCCAACCGAAACCTTTCGGTGCAACCGAAGCACACAACTCGGGGTCACCGATTTCACCGCAGAAAAACTAGCTTGCCACTTATTCCTGATTTCTATTTGCTCCAGCTCCACTCAATGATTCTTGTCCTCTACCAGCATCATGTTACACATGCTGCTTTGCTCTGTGACTCAAGGACCAACCCATTTGTATCACATGTCCAGAAGACCCTTCTTGGAAATTGATGTCAAAGGGGGAGAGAGAGATCACATCAAAGCTTAACCTTTCCTATAGGGGGAGAAAGAGAGAATACTCAGGGGGAGAGGAAGTAATATCATCAATGACCCAGATGCTTCGTGTTCAAGAGGAGAGAAGATGTCACATGTCTTTAAGAGGGGAAAGTCATGTTTGTTTGTTTGTTTGTTTGCTTGCTTTAGCTCAAGCTCTGTTGTTTTTTTCTATTGCTCTAATTTTCTGTTCCCTATCTTCTCCCAATATCCCATGCAGATTCAAGGGGAGCAAGACATCTAAGGGAAGGAAATCTCTGATTTTATTGCATATTTTTTATCTTTGGGGACATGTCTATATCCAATGTAGTACTTAGTACTCACTCTACATGTCATCCCAGTCCTGGTTCTCTTGTGGTCTCTCTTATTTGCTCTGGTTAGTAGGTGTATCTGTGTTATCTAACCTTGTTTGCACAGGTTCATCCCACCCTAAGCCAACTCAAGACCACAAGGTAAGTATATGCATCACAGTCATGTGAATGAGAAGTTCTTGCTGATGTACATACTGTTTGCAAGAAGGACTCATGAGTATGAAGGTACATTTCTCATATTCACATCATTTGCTCTGATGCATATAGCCAAGATACATGTAACACATTGCTTACTCTGTCATGTTTATGCATTCACATGCTCCTATATTCAATATTCACATGGTTGCATACATGCAGGGGGAGCATATGCATGTTACATGTCTTTCCAAAGCTTTACTTGGTATTCTCTGTATCTTTATCTAAAGCTTTGATGTATGTTGTCATCAATTACCAAAAAGGGGGAGATTGAAAGCACAAGTGCTCCCTGGGTGGTTTTGGTAATTAATGTCAACATATCTCTTGTTGGACTAACACTTTTACCTAGTATGTTTCAGATAAGTTCAACAATGGAGTGGCATCGACTAAAGGATGTGGAACCCCTTCAAGATGCTAAGGACAGAGGATTGGCTCAAGCTTCAAGATCAAGACTCTACATTTTATATTTTAGTGATCCAAGATCACATTGAGTCTATAGGAAAAGCCAGTACTATCAAGGAGGGATGAGGTGTTGCTTAATGAGCCTCTTGCTTCATGTGCTTAGTGATATGCTCCAAAAACCCTCAACTACTTTACCACATCCACATATGACCTAAACCAAAAGTCAAACTCGGCCCCACTGATTCTTTCTATCCGGCGCCACCGAGTTTCACATGTCATAGCCACTTCCACAAACCCTAGCAAATCGGTTTTACCGATAGGGATCTCGGTCTTACCGAGATGGGATTGCAATCTCTCTGTTTCCCTTCGTAACATTTCAGTCTAACCGAAGTGAGCGATGGGTCCCACCGAGATTGTAATGTAAACTCTCTGTTTCCCTTTTGTAACATTTAGGTCTCACCGAGATGAGAAAATCGGTCCCACCAAGTTTGTGTAATCGGTCACACCGAGATTACGTTATGCCCAAACCCTAACCATATCGGTCCTACCGAGTTGCATCTCAGTCCCACCGAAAATCCTAACGGTCACTAGGTTTGCTAAATCGGTCTGACCGAGTTTAACGATTCGGTCCCACCGAGTTTTGCAGATTGTGTGTAATGGTTAGATTTTGTGTGGAGGCTATATATACCCCTCCACCTACTCTTCATTCGTTGAGAGAGCCATCAGAATAGATCTTCACTTCCAATACACATTTTCTAAGAGAGAACCACCTACACTTGTGTTGAGCTCAAGATATTCCATTCCTACCATATGGATCTTGATCTCTAGCCTTCCCCAAGTTGCTTTCCACTCAAATCTTTTTTTCCACCAAATCCAAATCCTGTGAGAGAGAGTTGAGTGTTGGGGAGACTATCATTTGAAGCACAAGAGCAAGGAGTTCATCATCAACACACCATGTGTTACTTCTTGGAGAGTGGTGTCTCCTAGATTGGCTAGGTGTCACTTGGGAGCCTCCGACAAGATTGTGGAGTTGAACCAAGGAGTTTGTAAGGGCAAGGAGATCGCCTACTTCATGAAGATCTACTGCTAGTGAGGCAAGTCCTTCATGGGCGACGGCCGTGATGGAATAGACAAGGTTGCTTCTTCGTGGACCCTTCGTGGGAGGAGCCCTCCGTGGACTCGCACAACCGTTACCCTCCGTGGGTTTAAGTCTCCATCAACGTGGATGTACGATAGCACCACCTATCAGAACCACGCCAAAAACATCCGTGTCTCCAATTGCGTTTGAATACTCCAAACCCTTCCCTCTACATTCTTGCAAGTTGCATGCTTTACTTTCCGCTGCTCATATACTCATTGCATGCTTGCTTGATATGTATTGTGTTCATAAAGTTATGCTTAAACTCCACCTAAACTTAAGAATATTAAAAACTGCAACTTTTGGCACTTAGTGTCTAATCAACCCCCTCTAGACACCTCTTCTCGATGCTCACAGCAGCGAAGAGGACCAAGGAGGATACCGCCTCGGTGAGTGACGACTGGATCGCAGAAAGGATGGCTTGATCCTGAGTCACCCACGCATGATATGCCGGGTGATGTGGTGGAGGACACGGCAAGGAACCGTCGACGTAGCCCTCCAGGTAGCGACTGCGGAGAAGCGGCAGCACCTGTGCACCCCACAATAGGTAATTATCCGTCGTCAGTTTCACTGGGATAAGATGCGCGAAGTAAAACGACGCATTGGCCACGACATGATCAACAACAGGAGGCGGCGTGTAGTAGCTCATGTGGGATGAACCACCAGATGCACCAAGACCCAATGATGTGGAGGAAGTAGCAGCTGACGTAGGAGCTCCAGGATAGGACTCAGCCATTGCAGGCGGGTAGTAGCCGCCGTAGGGCAACGGCGGTGGCGGGGTGCCGTAGGGCACAGCCGGCGCCCTAGCCGCCCCGGCGGTCGCGGCGCCAGGTGCAGCCGCATAGGGTTGCGGGGTAGGACGTCGCGGGCGGTGGCGTGTGGTGCAGCCGCAGCGGCCGCGTAGGGCGATGCGCCATACGCTGCATTGTACGCTGAGGACGGCGGAGGAGCGGCCCCGTAAGGCCTGTAGGACGCCGAACCGGCAGGAGCAGGCGCCGCTCCGTATGGGCCTGCTGGCGGCGGAGGAGCAGCCCCATAGGGCCCGTAGGGTGCCGATCCCATCCAGGGACCAGCATACAAAGGATCGCCCAACGCAGGAGGAGGCGCGGCTGGTGATGGCGGCGGTGGCTGATCTGAGCAAGCACCCACCATTGAGGACTGGCCGATGTAGAACGAGACTAGGTGGCGCGAGGAGAGGAACGGCGATGCAGGCGCCGTGACAGAGACCGGCGCAACGGCAGCGACGGAGGTCGGTGCGATCGCGGCGGCGGCGGCAGCAGAAGTCATAGGACCGGTTAGGGTTGATATCATGTAAGACTTAGTGTTTTGGGAAACTGCATGACACCCTTAATGGGTGTGGCTATCTCATATATATAAGGGGTACACAAAGGTGTACGGTACAATATACAAGACCTATACAGAGGCTACGTATAAATACAGTCTAACAGCAGGCATGAGTCGGTCTACTTGTCTCGGACGTGATGCCTATATACATGATCATACCTAGATATTCTCATAACTATGCTCAATTCTGTCAATTGCTCAACAGTAATTTGTTCACCCACCGTAAAATACTTATGCTCCTGAGAGAAACCACTAGTGAAACCTATGGCCCCCGGCTCTATGTTCATCATATTAATCTTCCAACACTTAGTTATTTCCTTTGCCTTTTACTTTGCTTTTTATTTTACTTTGCATCTTTATCACAAAAATACCAAAAATATTATCCTATCATATATATCAGATCTCACTCTCGTAAGTGACCGTGAAGGGATTGACAACCCCTTATCGCATTGGTTGCGAGGAGTTATTTGTTTTGTGCAGGTACGAGGGACTTGCGCATAGTCTTCTACTGGATTGATACCTTGGTTCTCAAAAACTAAGGGAAATACTTATGCTACCGTGTTGCATCACCCTTTCCTCCTCAAGGAAATCCAACGCAGTGCTCAACAGGTAGCACGCCGCGGGGGGAGCCTTGCTCCTGGCTCTCTCCCGGCGGCTCCCAGCGTGTCTCCCTTGTTGGAACGGGTGCCGCCGTGCTAGGGTCATCGATCGACGCTGCAACCTGAGTCATCTGCAGCCCATGGTTAGCATAAGCTTGTTCCTGAGAGATTAGCGGTACCCTGTAGTTGTCGTTGCCGGCGCGACTGTCGTGGTTCTCCGTCGGTTCTTGAAAGGCTTCGGCTCCTAGCGCCCCCTCTCCCCAATCTTCTCCAGTGAACGAGCCAGGGTCGTCCTCTGGTGCGTACCCTTGGTCCATCATGCGGGGCACATAGGCTTCCGGGGCCGTCACCCCGAACACCTCGCCGTGGTGCTCCATGTTGCTCCGCCCATGGTGGCGTCCAGGGGATGACAATACGGCATCCGTTCGGGACCATGGGGGGCGACGCTTGCGCCCATGCTTGCCGAGGGCGTCATGGGGGAGTCGGAGCCCCCTACGCCGTCGACCGTGCTGATGTCGATGAAGCCCCCGACATAGTTGATGGCGCGCAGATGTGGTGAGGTTCGCGACGCGGTCCTGCAGTGTCCTGGGGGAGGAAGCCGATAGCACCAGGGTGGTGCTCCCGACGTTGCTGCATCCAACAACTCGGCAACACATTCCAGCAGTGTGTCCCAGCCGCTTTCCATCAGCCTGCGCCGCAGCAGCTCCCTTGCCACGGTGAGCACTGCCCGCATGTTTGCTTGCTCCCGTCGTGAGTGCGGCACCGTTGCTGCGGCATGGCTCGCTGCTCTTGCCGCGGCCCCTACCTCTCGTGGGGTGAGGGGGGACGACGCCTGGCCGCGCTGCCCGCAGGGCTTTGGCGGCGCCCGTGCTGCTTGGAGT
Source organism: Aegilops umbellulata (assembly GCA_032464435.1). NCBI lineage: Eukaryota > Viridiplantae > Streptophyta > Magnoliopsida > Poales > Poaceae > Aegilops > Aegilops umbellulata. Next base: position 55,553,076 of record CP136058.1, read on the forward strand.
GCGGGGTCGAGACCTTCATGGGTAGGCGGTGCTTCCTGGGCTGGCCAGGCTGCCCAGCGGTCGGAGCCGGCCCTTGAATCTCCAGACATCATGGCTGGGGAGTGTCGGCGAGCTGGTTGGCGGAGAAGAAACTCCGGCGCAACCCTACCCGGCGCGCCAAATGTCGGATGTGGGGTTCCGACAAACCCTTAAGGTTCGAACACTGGGGTGCGCGCAAAGTCTTTCCCTCCTACCAATCTACGCCCTAGCTCGCTAAGATCTCGTGGACGAACTCGACGAACTCACAACACAGAAAGACACGAGGTTTATACTGGTTCGGGCCACCGTTGTGGTGTAATACCCTACTCTAGTGTGGTGGTGGTGGATTGCCTCTTGGGCTGATGATGAACAGTACAAGGGAAGAACAACCTCCTGAGGTTGAGGTGTTCTTGTGGCTAGGCTCTCGATCGGGTTGGATCAAGCTAAGATGAGATCAGATCGCCTCTACTATGGTGGCTAGCTTTACTTATATAGGCCCTGGTCCTCTTCCCAAATAATGAGCGGGAAGGGAGCCAACAACGGCGGGCAAGTTTAAAGGGGGACAGCTAGTACAAGCTATCCTGACAAAAGTGGTCTTCGCCTGCGAAAAGCTCTGGTGGTGACGCCGTCTTGGGCTCCACGATGACCTCCATCTTGCCGTCCTCCTGGTCTTGGTCTCGTTGCACCAATATGGCAACCTTTGCCTGATGCCTCGGTACTCTTCGCTTGCGCTGCCCTCCTTAGCACCAAAGAGGAAATAAGGATGCTGCATGCTGGCGCCCGCCTGGCACCTGCCTGGTGCCGTTCATCTTGGCTCATGTCATGAGAGCCTCGTGAGGTTTGCCCCGCCTTGATATCTCCGCTCCCCGTGAGCTTGCCTGGCTAGGCCACTCCAGAGGAAGTCTTGCGTCGTCCGCCTCGCGAGGGTCTTGGATGCCTTGTCGATGGGCTGTACGACCTGCTGCTTAGCCATGCTATGGGCCGCAAGCAGGCAAGTTTGGGGACCCCCGTTCCTAGAACGCCGACAAGCGCCGCAGGGGGCTCCCTGCTGTGTCCCTGTCACTACCACACCCACTGTCAACCGCAGGTGGTGTGGCTCATGGAGCGCCTCCACCACCTCTGCCCCAAGGCGGTGCCTTGGCGCCAAGGCGCGCGGCCCCATGGTGCGACCCACCACGCCCGGTGCCCGCGCGCGAAGAGAGAAGCTGCCAAGAAATTCCTTGGCCGCGAGAAGCTGCACCTGCGCTCCTTGCGCCGCCTCGCCACGACCCTGTGCGAATAGGAAGAAAATTGCAAAATCTCAAGCAAATATTACAAGACATATTGCTCTCACAATACCAAACGCAAGTTTAAACGCCTCCATGAGGTATGATGCATGTTGCAGGAGTAAAACAGGAAAGGAGCCGCAAGTCGTCCATGGACACCGCCGACACCCGCAAGAGGCGCTCCTTCCTTGGTAGCGTCGCCTTCATCTGGGCCACCGGCTGGAGCTGCAGGATTAGTGGCGCCTCCGGTCGTAGGCGCGGGAGTGAAGGTGCAGAACTTCTTCAGGAGAGCCTCCACCTGATCCTTCATGGTTGTGGCAGCGTCTGCACAGTGCTCGTCATCCACAGGATCCAGCAGCTCGTCGAGGCGGGAGGTAGGATCACGAAGATGGAGGTGGCTGAAGATGCGCGTCAGCGCAGCTGAAGAAAGGACATGAGCCTCTTCCTCCGCCATGGGGCCGAGGCTGCTCATGACATCCTCAAGCGCCTCGACGAAGTAGGGAAGCAGCTGGGCGGGGCCATCCTCGTCGGTGGTCAGCGGCTTCTCCAAGCCCTTCTTAGAGAGTGTCTTCAGCGCCACGCGAGACCTCTCCTCGAGGAGCGCGAAGGCCGCGGGGTCCTTAGCCAGAACCTTCGCCTTGACGTCAAGCTCCGCTTTCTCCGCCTTCACCCTTCGCTCCAGCTCCTCCAGCCGGCCGCGCTTAGTGGCCTGCGCCTTTGCCGACTGCTCCAGTTCAGCGTCGCGACCTTTGATGGCATCTTCCTGAGCCTTCATCTTCTCCTCCTCCGCCTTGCAGCTACGGGCTTCTTCTGCACGCTCGTTGCGCTGGGTCTTCAGCTCGGCCTCCAGCGCCCGACAGCACTCCTGGGTGGCCTCGACGTCCTTCAGCGCCGCCTCATGAGCAGCCGCTGCTTGGGCGGCAGCCTGCTTCTCCTTCTCAAAAGTCGTCGTGGCCTGGCTCAGCTCCACCTGAACAGACACGTCGGAATGGAGCCAGCCGGAGACCATCTCTAGGCGCCCAACCATTAGGAGGGGGTCGGCGCCCTGAAGATCTTCTCGCAGCCGGGTCATCTGAGAAAGAGTGCGCTCCAAGATGTCATGGGAGGTAGAAGGGCCTGGAATCAGCGGTGCAGCGGGAGGAGGAGGAGAAGGTATCGTCACCATAGCTTGGGATACTGGGGGCTCCTTAACCTTGGAGACCTCAGCAGCCGAGTCGGACACCGGTGCCTTCGGTGCCAACGGGGCCACGGGGGCTGACTCCTCCTGAGGATTTTCCCCAAGCCCCATGAGGACGACCGAGCTGGAGAGACATGAGCACAAACACTGTCCTTCTCCATGAAGGGAGATGCAGCCGGAGCAGGCAGGCTGGTCCCATGCAGCACCACCGCCTCCTCCTTCCTCTTCTTCGCCGCAGGCGGCGGCCTGGCCAACCAATGGTGAACGTCAAGGATCAGCAGCAGAAGCGAGAACGAAACAAGGCAAGAGCACTTACTGGTCTACCCCGCTGTAGTCCACCCTCCTCTTGCTGAGCTTGAAGCCCAAAAGCCTCCCAGCCTAGGGCGCAGACACACGGGCTCCAGGGGCAGAGGAAGGAACAGCAGACGGGCCAGAAGCAGCCCCAGGTGGCATCAAAACAGGGGCGTCATCTCAGGAAACCAACGCCGACCTGCCCCTCGTCGGGATCATGGGCGGCTCCCCCTCCGGAGGTCGTCGATCTCATCGTCATCCTCAGGCATGGTACGGAGGAGGTCAGTCTTGCGCAAGGGGGAGGTCTCCCCCATCCCCTCGGGGGTCGCCTCCGAGTCGCGCTCCTCTTCCTCGTCCTCCTCCTCCTCCTTGCGAGAGTCATCAGAAGACACCTCCACCGGCACCGTCGCAGCCGAGACCGCAGGAGGCGATGGCGACACCAGCCCACGCCCATCGAAGGTTGGCCTGACAGCCATGACCTACGCCCCGTCCTTGCGGCAGAACAAGGGAATGAAGGCGCTCAGCTCGTATTCCTGGTTGTCCCCGACCAGGAGGTGGAGAGCTGCAGCCAGCTCTTCGTCAGGCAAGGCCTCTGGGCTCAGGCGAACCTTTTCTTCTTCGCCCCCAAGCCTCCACAAGGGGCGCGTATGCGCCTGAAGCGGGGCCACGCGCAGCGTCTGGAATTCCCTCGGGAGCATGGCCCCTGTCACCTTTGCCGCCTTCGCGTTGCTCGGCTTCAGGTCGGCATTCATCTGCTCCAGCATCGACGTTGCCCGGTCATCAGTGAGCTTCGCGCAAGATCACCCCTTGTCGGACTGGGGCATCTGCGTTGGCAGCACTAAGCGTGGGTGGACGCACTTGGCGTCTATCATGACCCACTTGCTCCTCAAGCCATCGTCCTTCTTCCCAGCCTTCGAGATCGAGTTGGCCTTGCCGGCCGCGATGAGGTTGGTGCACCCGGAGGTACGACCCTCATTGATGCAGAGGAAGAAGAAGTGGCGCAGCAGAGCCACAGACGGCTTCATGCCGAGATACGCCTCACAGTAGAAGGCGAAGATCGACAGAAGGAGAACAGAGTTGGGATGAAGATGCAGCGCCTGCAACCCGTAATGGCCAAGGACCTCATAGAAGAAGTCGGAGAAGGGGGGAACTAGCCCTGCGATGATGCTGCTCATGAAGAAGGGGAAGAAGGTGATTCCTTCGGGCTCCGGCATGGCAGAGCCGGCCCGAAGCTTGGTCTTCCCCCTCTCGTTGCTCTCCCTCGCCGTCAGCAGGCGCGTGGCGGCGAGGCTCTTCTCCGAGACGTTGGGCGCGTCCAGAGCCGGCTCGTACCAAGCCGGCGACGAGGCAGACTTGACCTTCCGGGGCGCCATTGGTCGCTGATGCGGAAGGGGATGGGAGCAGATCTGGAGATTTCGGAAGCGAGGGGTGAGAAAGGGGATCTGGAGCAAGGTGAAAGGAAGCAATGAAGGCAAGCGTTGCCCGCACCAGCCTTTTGTCAAACGGGCAGTTGCCGAGGCAGCGTGGGGAAGCGGAGACGCCCACGTCCAATCACTCGCACGCGTCGACCAAGGCCGCAGGCTGTTGGGGCCTGTGGTGCTCCGCATTTGCCCTTTGGCTTTGCCTTGAATCCAAGTCCGAGCGCGCCTAGGGCCCGGGGGCTACTACTGTCGGCATTCTGGGAATGGGGGTCCCCAGACTTGCCTACCTGCGGCCCACAGCGTGGCTCCACTCGCGGCCCAGTATGGCCCGTCTTCACCAGCAATCACTCGAGACCCTCGCAAGGGGCCAAGCTTCGCGAGGCAAATGACACAAGACCTCCTCGGGGGTGGCCTCGCCAGGCTGGCTCGCGAGGGGCGGAGAGATCAAGGCAAGGCGAACCTCGCGAAGTTCCACTGACGTAAGCCATGACGATCGAGACCAGGCGGGCGCCAGCGCGCGTAGTGTCGTCGCTTCCTCTTTGGTGCTAAGGAGGCAAGCGCAGGCGAGAAGTACCGAGGCATCAGGCAAAGGTTTCCATATCGGTGCAACGAGACCAATACCAGTAGGACGGCAGGATGGAGGTCACCTGGAGCCCAAGACGGCGTCACCACCAGAGCCTTTGGCAGGCGAAGACCACCTTTAGTCAGGATATCTTGTACTAGCTGTCCTCCCTCAAATTGTCCGTTGTTGGCTCCCTTCCCGCTCAATATTTGGGAAGAGGACCAGGTCCTCTATAAATAGGACTAGCCACCATAGTAGGAGGACGTATCCCGTACTCATTCAGTTCATCCTCACACCCACCAAGCACAAGAACACCTCGCCTCAGGAGGCTGTTCCTCCCGTTGTACTGTTCATTCTCAGCTCGAGAGGCAATCCACCACACCACACTGGAGTAGGGTATTACACCACAACGGTGGCCCGGACCAGTATAAACCTCGTGTCTCTTGTGTTGCGAGTTCGTCGAGCTAAGCTTTGAGATCGCGGCGAGGTTGAGGGCATGATTAGGTAGGGGGAAATCTTCGTGCGCACCCCAGTGTTCGAACCTCAAGGGTTTTGCCAGAACCCGAAATCCGACAGGGGCCGACTTCATTCATCGCCGAATCGCCCCGCTACACAACAAGGGGATGCCGGCTTGGGATTTCAGGAAAGCGGCCGACATCATGAGGCTCCGACCTGGCCTGAAGCACAACTTCATGGTGATGGGGCATGCCCATTTCTGTCAAAGGCTCTTTCAACTCGACGGGGACAACGACCACAGGGTTGAGAGGACCGGCAGGGCCGCGAAGGCCGGCAAGGCCGTCAAGAGGCCCTTGTTTGGGTTGCCGGCGGGAGTGGTCCTGCTGAGCAACAACTCTCGCCAGTCCGCCATCATCGCCAAGATGCCGGACTTCAACGTGCATGGCCTTGCCCCGTCCTGGGCCGAGCCGCCAGCGGAGAAGGTGTAGGAGTTCTTTGACACTTTGTCGAAGAGCTATGTCCGTGATGAGCCGCTGCTCATCTAGGACACCACCAAGGTGGAACTAGACTACATCGCTGCCAGGGTGGCGGAGGCGGCGCTTGCCAAGGAGGCCGGCAGCATTGGCACCGAGGACGAGGCCGACGCGGCCGCGGAGGAGACGGAGCTCGCCCAGTGGGCAGATACTGCCGGGGAGTCCAGCGGCGCCAACGCCGAGGCCCCCCTTGTTGAAGACGCAGACCATGAGTCGTCCGAAGAGGAGGTCGAGGTGAATGACCCCCCAGTCGCGAGGAGGCAGCGCGTCCTGCGGCGGGCCAACTCTAGTGAGCCGGTCCGGCCCGGCAGGACCTCGCAGCAGCAACCGTCCCAGGAGCAGCTTGTGCACGAGATGATGGAGATGAAGGCCGCGACAGCGACGTGGGCCACGAAGGCTGTGGTGGTGAAGAGGAAGGCGACCGCTTCCTCCTCGTCCAAGCAGTACTGGACCCCATCACCTTCCCCTTCGGACAGCACCTTGGAGGCCGAGTTTGACCTCGGGTCTTTCAGCCCGACAAGGAAGAGGAAGCTAGTGGAGGAGGTGGAGGAAGAGTAAGTATTTCGCCCCCACGTCATCTCCTGACTTTGCTCTAGTGTTATCTTTCTTTGATCTAATGTTATCTTCACAGGGACGTGGAGACGCTGGCCTAGAGGGTGGCGAAGAGGGCCAAGGCCTCGACGGGCGCCAAGCCCCCATCGGGTACTTCGCGTATGCTGTTGCTGGTGGATAGCAGCCCGGATAGCAGCCCCCGGTGTAGTCCCCGCTTCATCCCCAAGCGTAACCTCACCACTCACCCCTCATTGATGAACTTTGGGGTGTGAATCCTTGACGCTGATCTTGCCGGGTTTGCAGGAGAAGAACGATAGCAGGAGGAGCCGCCGAGGGCCACCCCCAACACGCCGCCCCTCTCGGCTACGCCGCCCCAAGGGGCGTCCCCGGCAAGGGCATCCACCACTGAGCCCACGCATATGGAAGAGGAGGAGGAGGCGAACTTGGGTGCCGGGGGTTCTGCCCCGGCAACGAATGCTGGCGGGGAGGGCGCCACTTCTTCCCGGCTATGTGCGGGTAAGTAATTTGCTTTATGTCCCTATTCTTCCTTCTTCTTTTTGAACCTCGCCCATGGCTCCGCCTCATTCCCTTTCTTGGTATCCAGACCCTTCCTCGGCGGACCGGGGGGACATCGACACCGTCATCGAGGAGGTCGCCAGGGACGCCGAGGCCGTGGCCAACAAGATCGCCGCCGAGGAGGCCGCCAAGACCGCCGCTGAGGATGCCGCCAAGGGGCCTGCCGGGGAGGCCAGCAAGGCCACTGCCGAGGAGGCCGGCAAGGGGCCTGCCGGAGAGGCCGGCACGGCCGCTGCTGGGGAGGGGGTGGTTGACGACCAACCTTCCTCCTCTGCTGCCTCTGGCTCAGGCAAATACTTGAAGGTGGCCGACGACCTATTCGTCCACCTCCCGGGAACGGCGAGCACCAGGGCGCCAACCGAGGGGGAGGTGTTCGACGACGAGGCCCTCGCCGCCGCCGGGATCGAGGTTGTTGATGAACCGAGCGCCAGTGTCGTCGGTTCCCAAGAGGAGCAGCTGCTTCGGGCCATGCGCGCCAACTTCCTGAAGCTCCAGGCGCTTCACCGTGCCCTCCTAGACAAGGCAAAATCCAGGGTGGTGGCGGTGGACAAGGCGGAGGAGGATATCGAGGAGAGCGTCGTCGAGACGCAGGCCTAGTTTCGCCAGGCCCACGAAGAACTGAAGGTTGCCCAGGATCTGCTGGCCGGGCGCAAGCAGGAGCTTGTACTGAAGCAGGCTGATGTCGAGAAGGCCTAGGAGGTGGCGAAGCAACATGCCGCCAAGGACGAGGCCGCTCGGCAGCAGCACCAGGCCGAGATGAACTCCCAGGAGGAGGACCTTGCCGCTCGTGAGGAGGCGCTCGCCGCCACACTCCGTGGCAAGGATGAGGAGGTTGGAAAGCTTGTCGCGCAGCGGACTCAGGAGCTGGAGCAGAGGCACAAGTAGGCACTCAATGCTCAAGCCCTGGTCCATGCCGAAAAGGTGAAGGAGCTAGAGGTGGAGCAGGATGGGCCGAGGAAACAGGTCCTGGAGCTGGCGAAGGAGAAGGACACGATCAACGACACTCTGGTGGAGGCGCAGGCCGTAGTCCTTGGCAAGGCCGAGCTACTCTCCAAGGCCAATGACTCCATCAAAGACCTGAAGCTGAAGCTGGAGGGTCTCGAGGGGACACTCTTGGAGGTCAGGGCACGGGAAGAGACCTTGACCAAGGACCTAGAGGAGGAGAGGAAGCTGCGGAGGAATGACGCCGCCGAACACAAGGAGTATGCGGAGGGCATAAACCGTTGGGTCAGCTGCCTCGTTGACGTCACCGGCAGGACCACCAGGAAGCTGGCTGCCATGGGGGTGCCGAACGTGAGGTACGCCCCGGAGCCGAACGTGAGTCCCAATGCCAAGCTGACCATGTTCTTCGAGGGTGTTCTTGGAGCCCTGGAGAAGCTCCGCTCCAACCAGGCAACTTATCTGGCCAACGAGTCCCGGAGACTCTGCTGGGGAGCCCTGACCAAGGTGCTCACCAAGGTGGCATTCTGGAACCCCACCGTCAACTTTGCCAATGCATTGGAGAGCTTGCCGGAGGAGGCGGACCTCGCGGTGCTCAAGGAGCGTATCAAGCCCATCATCGACTGCGTAGACGGAGTTGAGAGGGTGGAGGGCCAGCGCCGGGACTAGGCACCCTGTTTCTCGTCGCCGTTGTGAGTTTAAGACCAAGACAATTTCATCTTAGGTTAGAACTGCAGCGATTATTTGATGTAATATAACTCTGCAATACTTTAAGATCGAGCATGCTATCTTCCTGTTAGATCTTTCTTTGTATGTTCGCACCCTACACTTGGTTGGATAAGGCTGCCGGCGCATAAACCCATGCCGGGGTGCTTTGAGGACGGATCCTTAGCAGCCTGCCGGGGAGGCGCTTCTGCCGGGCAAGCCACCTTGCCGATCCCAGCGCGGTCGCTTGAACTATCGAGCGGACTCGAAATAGGACAAGAGCGCGGCTAGTAGCGGGTAGGCCACCTTGCCATTCTCAGCGCGGTCGTATGAACTGTCGAGCGGACTCGAGACCGGGACAAGGGCGTTGCCAATAGCGGAAGGGTCCCATTGCGTGCAGGTTTCCCATAAAAGGAACGAGATCTTCCGAGGAAGACAGACTTATATAAATGAACTTAGACAAAATTTTGCATGACTTAGCTTTTCAGGGCCATGCGGATGGCTGTCGAAGCTGCGGACGGCACCAGAGGGTGGCTGACCGACGTCGCCCTCTCCCTTCGAGCCATCCCTATGAAAGAGTCGATGCGTCGGCTCCAAAACCAGATTTCCACGGCTTGTGCCCCCTACCTGGCGCGCCAAAGATGTCGGGGGAAACGAAACCTACGGGATCACGAGGAATCCCTTTTGCTATGGTTGGCGGGCGTGGGGCTGTGGAAAGAGCGAGATTGAGAGATCAACACAGGGGGATTATCCAGGTTCGGGCCGCAAGTGATGCGTAATACCCTACTCCTGATGGTTTATGTTTATCTGGTGTTCTTGGACTAGCTACAAAGCATGCAGGGTCCAAAAAGTCCGAAACCTTCCTGAGTATGCCGCGGGCCTCCTTTTATAGTCAAAGGGTCTGCCAAAGTTGCACACAGGAGGTGGAAAGTTCTACAGTAGTCGAGTCTATCTCCTGGCACTGTAGGACAAACACAGTTAATGCGCTATCGACATGCCCTTCTTGCTTTATCGGGGATGGCAAGGAAACTCATCCCAGCTGTCCCCGCCTCGCCTGGCTTCAACGCGCGTCCGAGCTGACGAGGTGTGTAGCGCCACGCTAGCTGGCTGGCTGCTGAGTTGGTGCGGTGGCAGAGTCCTCACAAAGATCTGCATACCACCACGTAGGTGCTTGCTGAGTTGGCCTAGAGGCTGCATGTCGCCATGCAGGTGCTCGCCTAGTTGGTGGGCTGGCAGCTGCACGGGAACGGCGGTGGAGTCTTGGCAGATGTGGGCCTGGTTGTGACCCCGCGGATGTCTCCGGCAAGGGTCTTGCCGTGGCGTCGCAGGCGTCCCCGGCAAGGGTCTTGCCGGGGGGAACTCGTGGGTATCCCTGGCAAGGATCTTGCCAAGGATCTTCATCTTCTGATCCTCATCTAGTCTTGCATGTTCTTGGTCTTCACAAAGATCTGCATGCCACCACGGAGGCGCCTCCCGAGCTTTGGTTCCAATGTGGTTGAGGGCGTTGGAACCCTCATGCTCAAGGGTGGCAGCCCTGCTGGCGTTGGACAAGTTGCCTCGGCAAGGTTCTTGCCGGGGTTGTGGAGGCCCCAATCGGCAAGCGCCTTGTCGGGGGAGTCCACCTCGCCCTTTTGTTCTTTGTGTTTCTAGGTTGGTGTTGCTCTGGTTGTCTTGTGCCTTTGCTTCCTCTGCCCCGCCAAGCGTGGCCAGGGGCGTGGGGCTGCGACTGCCCACACACAAGTAAAGGGGTACAAAAAGGGACCCCTACTTTTGTACACCGATAAGATGCTGTTCTTGTGTGTCAGACATCAAAAAGGAAGAGGGTGATTGCCGAACCTGAAGGAGCACCAACAAAGTGCTTGAAAAACATGGTGGTGCCGGAGAAATCAGACAGCACCCCACTTATATTGGTTGTACAACCAGTGACACAAAACGTAGGACCGACTCCAGCAGACTGTACCCATACTTCACTGGCCACACCACTGGAACTACCACACAGGACATGCACTCCAGCAAAAGCTATGCCGATTTCAGTTGCCATAGCGCACTAGCCGTACCATAGAAAAATCCCACTCCAGCAAAAAGTACAGCAAGTCCACCGGCCAAAGATCTATCCCAACTGCAGAGATGTCCAATTCCTGCGGATTGGAACCCCATTCCGGTTATTCCCAGTTTAAAAGACAATGCTTTCAATGTTGTTAGGGACTACGTGCATATATTCCCATCATGGGAAGATTATAGTGAAGACAAACACCATTTTCACATCTTCCTGTCCCACTTACGTGTAAGTGCTATTATTCATGGTGATTATTTTCCTGTTTTGTGATGATTGAACACATCAATGATTTACATTACATTGTTGTAAGTAGGCGAGGGTCAATCTGGATAGTCATGACGAGCAAAGCTTGCTTGCGCTTTCAAGGAAGCATTGCAGCAGTATCGGTGTTACCTGAGGAAAACACACTTTGATGGCAAGTCAACGAATTTCTGGTGAAGTCTCGTATGCTAAATTTAGAAGACATTGAATGGAAAAACCTTGTTATGCACTGGTCTCATTCCTAGGATGAGGTGCTGCCTATGATATCACATGACAATTTGAACTTCTAGTTTTCCGCATGTGCCTTACGGATCTTTTTTGCAGGAAATCTGCTTGAAGAAGAATTCCGGTTTGAAAAGAACGACAGGATATCCCAAATATGCTGCCTGCTGCTTTGCTCTTGTTAGTACCTGTTGTCCTGTATCACTGTACTTGCATTCATACCTGGTTCATTATGTGACAGCAGTACGCATGATAGCTTGCTTATCAATTGTTCGCTCCAAATTATCTGATCTGTATGAATGGTTACATTAGTGTAGAATATATCCAATGCCAATGAATTTTTTTAGCTTTGTATTGTTCTTGTAAGTACCTGATGTCCTTTATCAGTGTACTTATTTTGACAGGTAGTTGTTCATGTACCATCACTCTGCAACTTATTTTCCTTTGCCCTCATTTTCTACACATCAGGTCTGTATTTACTCTTACCATAAGGTTGGATAACACCAATGGTACTGAAGAAGTTTAGCTCTGCATTTCTCTTGGCTGTACCTTTTGCCTGTATTGCTGTACTTACATTTATAGCTACTTGGTTATGTAGCATCACTCTTCATCTTATCTTAAATATTCTCCATTTTTTTCTTATATTATCACATCTATATTTACTCTTAACAAAATGTAGAATAAAGGCAATGGTTATGAAGAAGATTCTATGGTAAACTTCTTGAATTGCCCCCCCCATCAGCATGGACAAGGCTTTATAGAGCCTGTCTTCACCAATAATGTAAGTTTGTCCTTCTCAAGCCTTCAAACTTTGTTGTGTATATTTGGTTAGGCATGAATGCAACAGTTGTTTATTTTTGGTGTTTGCATCAAATTGCATGTTTAAAGTTTATTTTGTAGTTCATAAACAAAAGTTTGTCCTTCTCAATTTAAGTTTTCAGTTGTACAACCAAGTTCCTTCTTCATACCATGTAAATTAAACTATATAGAACAAGTGATCTTCTTTTGCACTGCATGTATGCTTCTGTTCTTGATCCGTAATCCAGTGGTGTGGTGAACCTACCCACTACAGCACAATGTCATATTCTGCAATGTCTTCACTATGAACAATGTCATATCATTATACTATTATTTAAACCATCTCTTTATTTGCCAATCTAAAATGGGATAAATTGACAGCACACTAACCATTGATACTTATGAGTTCTTGATCTGTAATCCAATGGTGTCGTGAAGCTGCTAACTCCTTCACAATGTCATTTCCCGCCATGTCTTAACCTGAACAATACCATATTGTGTAAATGCTATTTTAAACTGTGTCACTTTATTCGTCGGTAAGAAATGTGATGAATTGTCAGCACTAATACTTATATGTGCAAAACCTATGATATGTCTGCTTGTTTATCTTTCAGAGTGAGGAGGATATAAGTGTCAAACAAGCGCAGTCTCATCAGCTTGCTCAGCTGCTTGCGCTGCAGCTCCCGAGCAGGGCTAACCTTTCTTGAACTCTATTGAAGTGCTGTCGGTTTTGTATATTATTTTGTCGGCGTGTTTATTTGTACTGGTGGCGATCTTTGATGCCTAGTGTATGTAATCTGTTGTCTGCTTGTGCTTTATTATCATAGTGGGGAACTTTGATGCCCAGTGGATGTAATATGCCATAATTTCTTTATTTATAGTATAGGTTTTTTCTTATTCACGATGCATCAGCTATTTTACTGTATATACATCCTGTCTTCGCAGTAAACCGGCCAAACCGTAAAATTACGGTACATAATCGGGCCATCATGCAAATCACTATGTATGATACACATCATGGGCCCAGTCATCTTGGTCTGTTAACAGGCCTAAATGTAAACTGGCCGACTAGTAGATTCAAGCCTTTAATAGGCCGAGTAAACCGCCGGCCCTATTTTCGCAAGAAAACTCAATGGGCTTTTAGGAGGCTGAAAAGTAGGTTGGGCCTGAAACGTGCCGAACAGCTCACGGGCCGGCAGGAGGCCGAAATAGACCCCGACTCATGATTGTGCCAATCACATCACGGGCCATTAATAGGCCAAAATTTTGTCTCGGTCTTTGTTTGGCCCAATCAGATTATCGGCTGTGACCAGGCCGGATGCAAACCGGGCCGTAGTTAGGCCCAACTATATGACGGGCTTTTAATAGGACGAAATAAATATAGGGCCAAAATGTTAAACGGTCCTTTAACAGGACGAAACTAATATCAGGCCGAATTACTAAATGGGCCTTTAGCAAGTGGGCCCAAAAGCATAGCATCCAATTGACGGGCCAAATCTGATATGGGCCATAATTTAGCCCAAAGCCTCTTAAAGGGCTGGATCTGATCTGGGCCGTAATTTGGCCCATAACGTGGTAGGTTTTTAATTGGCCGGATCTCATATGGGCCTTTATTAGGCCTGGAACGTGGCAGGCTGTTAATGGACCAGATCAAATATGGGCCGACATTTGGCCCAAAACAAGGCATCCCGTTAACGGGCCGACCCACTAGTGTCCTCAAAATCTTGTGGGTCTTTAGCTGGGCCGGCCCACTCGTGTCCTCAAAATCTTGTGGGCCTTTAGCTGGGCTGGCCCATTATGGTCAGCGAAATATTGTGGGCCTTTCGCTGGGTCGTCCCATTATGGTCCGCAAAATCTTGTGGGCCTTTAGTTGGGCCGGCCCATTTAACCTATATGGGCCTCTGCTGGGCCATGCCATGTGTCGACGTATCATAGGAGCCTCATGTCCAATGAATGGATGACATCTGTCCCGACGGTGAGCTGACACGTGTTTCCTACGGTCAATGAGAATTTTACACGTGGAAAATCCTCATTGGTCTCGGCTGTTAGCGGGTTATCGGATCCAAAACCGGACCCGATAGCTTAACGGCGACCCATTACGGTGGATGCCACGTGTCGGTCACCCTTGACGAAAGCACTTCCATGACGCGCCATTTATCATCAGGGAAGTGAACACTTCCGTGATGATAATTTTGGTAATGTCATGGAACACTTCTACGACAGCACAGGTATGACTATCTTGTTTCTGTCATAAAATCGTCATGGATGTACATGCATGACAGAAAACGTGACCTACTATGACAAACACGTATCATCACGGAAGTGTATTTTTTTTGTAGTGGCTAGCGCTGTTGGAAATATGCCCTAGAGGCAATAATAAAAGGATTATTATATTTCCTTATTCATGATAATTGTCTATTGTTCATGCTATAATTGTATTGTCCGGAAATCATAATACATGTGTGAATACATAGACCACAATATGTCCCTAGTAAGCCTCTAGTTGACTAGCTCGTTGATCAACAGATAGTCATGGTTTCCTGACTATGGACATGGGGATGTCATTGATAATGGGATCACATCATTAGGAGAAGGATGTGATGGACAAGACCCAAACCTAAGCATAGCACAAAGATCGTATAGTTCGTTTGCTAGGGCTTTTCTGAATGTCAAGTATCATTCCTTAGACCATGAGATAATGCAACTCCCGGATGCCGTAGGAGTGCTTTGGGTGTATCAAACGTCACAACGTAACTAGGTGACTATAAAGGTGCACTACAGGTATCTCTGAAAGTGTTTGTTGGGTTGGCATGAATCGAGACTGGGATTTGTCACTCCATATGACGGAGAGGTATCTCTGGGCCCACTCGGTAAGACATCATCATAATGAGCTCAATGTGATAAAGGTGTTGTTCATGGGATGATGTGTTAGGGGAACGAGTAAAGAGACTTGCCGGTAACGAGATTGAACAAGGTATCGGTATACCGACGATCGAATCTCGGGCAAGTATCGTACCGATAGACGAAGGGAATTGAGTACGGGATTGATTAAGTCCTCGACATCGTGGTTCATCCGATGAGATCATCGAGGAGCATGTGGGTGCCAACATGGGTATCCAGATCCCGCTGTTGGTTATTGACCGGAGATCGTCTCGGTCATGTCTGCATGTCTCCCGAACCCGTAGGGTCTACACACTTAAGGTTCGGTGACGTTAGGGTTGTAAAGATATTAGTATGCAGCAAACCGAAGGTTGTTCAAAGTCCAGGATGAGATCCCGGACGTCACGAGAGGTTCCGGAATGGTTCGGAGGTAAATAATTATATATAGTAAGTGCCGTTTCGGCCATCGGGAAGGATTCAGGGGTCACCGGTATTGTACCGGGACCACCGGATGGGTCCCGGGGGTCCACCGGGTGGGGCCACCCATCCCGGAGGGCCCCGTGGGCTGAAGTGGGGAGGGAACCAGCCCATAGTGGGCTGGTGCGCCCCCCCATGGGCCTCCCCCCTGCGCCTAGGGTTGGAAACCCTAGGGCAGGGAGCGCCCCACTTGCCTTGTGGGGCAAGACTCCCCCCTTGGCCGCCGCCCCCCCTTGGAGATGCATCTCCAGGGCCGGTGCCCCCCCTAGGGGGCCTATATAAAAGGGGGGAGGGAGGGCAGCCGCACCCCCTGCAGCCTTGGCGCCTCCCTCTCCCCTGTTACACCTCTCCCTCTCTCCGTAGACGCTTGGCGAAGCCCTGCTGGAATTCTGCTGCATCCACCACCACACCGTCGTGCTGCTGGATCTTGATCAACCTCTCCTCCCCCCTTGCTGGATCAAGAAGGAGGAGACGTCATCCTGACCGTACGTGTGTTGAACGCGGAGGTGCCGTCCGTTCGGCGCTGGTCATCAGTGATTTGGATCACGATGAGTACGACTCCATCATCCACGTTCTTCTTGAACGCTTCCGTTGTGATCTACAAGTGGTATGTAGATGCTCTCCTATCCCCTCGTTGCTAGAATACTCCATGGATAGATCTTGGTGATGCGTAGGAAAATTTTAATTTCTGCTACAATCCCCAACAGTGGCATCATGAGCTAGGTCTATGCGTAGTTTCTATGCACGAGTAGAGCACAAAGTAGTTGTGGGCGTCGAATTGTCAATTCTTCTTGCCGTTACTAGTCCTATCTTGATTCAGCGGTATTGTGGGATGAAGCGGCCCGGACCAACCTTACACGTACGCTTACGTGAGACCGGTTCCACCGACTGACATGCACTAGTTGCATAAGGAGGCTGGCGGGTGTCTGTCTCTCCCACTTTAGTTGGATCGGATTCGATGAACAGGGTTCTTATGAAGGGTAAATAGAGATTGACAATTCACGTTGTGGTTTTAACGTAGGTAAGAAACGTTCTTGCTAGCAACCTATAGCAGCCACGTAAAAACTTGCAACAACAATTAGAGGACGTCTAACTTGTTTTTGCAGCAAGTGCTTTGTGATGTGATATGGCCAGAAGTTGTGATGAATCATGTATATGATGTATGAGATGATCTTGTTATTGTAATAGGAATCACGACTTGCATGTCGATGAGTATGACAACCGGCAGGAGCCATAGGAGTTGTCTTTATTTATTTATGACATGTGTGAACTTAAATTGTCATGTAATTACTTTACTTTATTGCTAAAGCGTTAACCATAGTAGTAGAAGTAATAGTTGACGTGACAACTTCATAAAGACACGATGATGGAGATCATGATGATGGAGATCATGGTGTCATGCCGGTGACGACGATGAACATGGCGCCCCGAAGATGGAGATCAAAGGAGCGAAATGATGCTGGCCATATCATGTCACTATTTGATTGCATGTGATGTTTATCATGTTTTTACATCTTATTTGCTTAGAACGACGGTAGCATAAATAAGATGATCCCTCATTAAAATATAAAAAATGTGTTCTCCCTAACTGTGCACCGTTGCTAAGGTTCGTCGTTCCGAAGCACCACGTAATGATCGGGTGTGATAGGTTCTTACGTTCGCATACAACGGGTGTAAGCCAGATTTACACACGCAATACACTTAGGTTGGATTGACGAGCCTAGCATGTACAGACATGGCCTCGGAACACGGAGGACCGAAAGGTCGAACATGAGTCATATAGAAGATACGATCAACATAGAGAGGTTCACCGATGATAACTAGTCCGTCTCACGTGATGATCGGACACGGCCTAGTTGACTCGGATCATGTATCACTTAGATGACTAGAGGGATGTCAAATCTGAGTGGGAGTTCATTCATTAATTTGATTAGATGAACTTAATTATCATGAACTTAGTCTAAATCTTTACAATATGTCCTGTAGATCAAATGGCCCACGCTAATGTCACGCTCAACTTCAACATGTTCCTAGAGAAAACCAAGCTGAAAGATGATGGCAGCAACTATGCGGACTGGGTCCGGAACCTGAGGATCATCCTCATAGCTGCCAAGAAAGATTATGTCCTAGAAGCACCGCTAGGTGAAGCACCATTCCCAGAAAACTAGGACGTTATGAACGCCCATCAGTCACGTGCTAATGATTACTCCCTCGTTCAGTGCGGCATGCTTTACAGCTTAGAACTAGGGCTCCAAAAGCGTTTTGAGCAACACGGAGCATATGAGATGTTCGAGGAGCTGAAATTGATTTTCCAAGCTCATGCCCGGGTCGAGAGATATGATGTCTCCGACAAGTTCTTTAGCTGCAAGATGGAGGAAAATAGCTCTGTCAGTGAACACATACTCAAGATGTCTGGGTTGCACAACCGCTTGACTCAGCTGGAAGTTAATCTCCCGGATGAGGCGGTCATTGACAGAATCCTTCAGTCGCTACCACCTAGCTACAAGAGCTTCGTGATGAACTACAATATGCAGGGGATGGAAAAGACCATTCCCGAGTTGTATTCAATGCTGAAATCTGCGGAGGTGGAGATCAAAAAGGAACATCAAGTGTTGATGGTGAATAAAACCACTAAGTTCAAGAAAGGCAAGGGTAAGAAGAACTTCAAGAAGGAAGGCAAGGAGGTTGCCGCGCTTGGTAAATCAGTTGCCAGGAAGAAGTCAATGAATGGACCCAAACCTGAAACTGAGTGCTTTTATTGCAAGGGAAATGGTCACTGGAAGCGGAATTGCCCCAAGTACTTAGCGGATAAGAAGGCCGGCAACACCAAAGGTATATGTGATATACATATTATTGATGTGTACCTTACCAGCACTCGTAGTAGCTCCTGGGTATTTGATACCGGTGCGGTTGCTCATATTTGTAACTCAAAGCAGGAGCTGCGGAATAAACGGAGACTGGCGAAGGACGAGGTGACGATGCGCGTCGGGAATGGTTCCAGGGTCGATGTGATCGCCGTCGGCACGCTACCTCTACATTTACCTACGGGATTAGTTTTGAACCTCAATAATTGTTATTTAGTGCCAAGTTTGAGCATGAACATTGTATCTGGATCTCGATTAATTCGAGATGGCTACTCATTTAAATCTGAGAATAATGGTTGTTCTATTTATATGAGTGATATGTTTTAGGGTCATGCTCCGATGGTTAATGGTTTATTCTTAATGAATCTCGTACGTGATGATACACATATTCATAGTGTGAATACCAAAAGATGTAAAGTTAATAATGATAGTCCCACATACTTGTGGCACTGCCGCCTTGGTCACATTGGTGTCAAGCGCATGAAGAAGCTCCATGCTGATGGACTTTTAGAGTCTCTCGATTATGAATCATTTGACACATGCGAACCATGCCTCATGGGCAAAATGACCAAGACTCCATTCTCAGGGACAATGGAGCAAGCAACCAACTTGTTGGAAATCATACATACAGATGTGTGTGGTCCAATGAGCGTTGAGGCTCGCGGAGGCTATCGTTATGTTCTCACTCTCACTGATGATTTGAGTCGATATGGGTATGTCTACTTAATGAAACACAAGTCTGAGACCTTTGAAAAGTTCAAGGAGTTTTAGAGTGAGGTCGAGAATCAACGTGACAGAAAAATAAAGTTCTTACGATCAGATCGTGGGGGAGAATATTTAAGTCATGAATTTGGCACACACTTAAGAAAATGTGGAATCGTTTCACAACTCACGCCGCCTGGAACACCTTAGTGTAACGGTATGTCCGAACGTCGTAATCGCACTCTATTGGATATGGTGCGATCTATGATGTCTCTTACCGATCTACCGCTCTCATTTTAGGGCTATGCTTTAGAGAATGCCGTATTCACTGTAAATAGGGCTCCGTCAAAATCCGTTGAGACGACACCGTATGAATTATGGTTTGGCAAGAAACCCAAGCTGTCGTTTCTGAAAGTTTGGGGTTGCGATGATTATGTCAAGAAACTTCAACCTGAAAAGCTCGAACCCAAATCGGAAAAATGCGTCTTCATAGGATATCCCAAAGAAACAGTTGGGTATACCTTCTACCTCAGATCCGAAGGCAAGATATTTGTTGCCAAGAACGGGTCCTTTCTAGAGAAAGAGTTTCTCGCGAAAGAAGTAAGTGGGAGGAAAGTAGAGCTTGATGAAGTACTACCTCTTGAAAATCGGAGTAGCGCAGCTCAGGAAAATGTTCCTGTGGTGCCTGCACCGATTAGAGAGGAGGTTAATGATGATGATCAAGATACTTCTGATCAAGCTCCTACTGAACTTCGTAGGTCCACAAGGACACATTCCGCACCAGAGTGGTACGGCAACCCTGTCCTGGAAATCATGTTGTTGGACAACGGTGAACCTTCGAACTATGAAGAAGCGATGGCGGGCCCAGATTTCGACAAATGGCTAGAAGCCATGAAATCCGAGATAGAATCCATGTATGAAAACAAAGTATGGACTTTGAATGACTTGCCCGATGATCGGCGAGCCATAGAAAATAAATGGATCTTTAAGAAGAAGACAGACGAGGATGGTAATGTGACCATCTATAAGGCTCGACTTGTCGCTAAGGGTTATCGACAAGTTCAAGGGGTTGACTACGATGAGACTTTCTCACCCGTAGCGAAGCTGAAGTCCGTCCGAAACATTTTAGCAATTGTCGCATTCTATGATTATGAGATATGGCAAATGGACGTCAAAACGGCATTCCTTAACGGCTTTCTTAAGGAAGAATTGTATATGATGCAGCCGGAAGGTTTTGTCGATCCTAAGAATGCTAACAAAGTATGCAAGCTCCAGCGCTCTATCTATGGGCTGGTGCAAGCATCTCGGAGTTGGAACATTCGCTTTGATGAGATGATCAAAGCGTTTGGGTTTATGCAGACTTATGGAGAAGCCTGCGTTTACAAGAAAGTGAGTGGGAGCTCCATAGCATTTCTCATATTATATGTGGATGACATACTATTGATGGGAAATGATATAGAATTCTTGGAGAGCATAAAGGCCTATTTGAACAAGTGTTTTTCAATGAAGGACCTTGGAGAAGCTGCTTATATATTAGGCATCAAGATCTATAGAGATAGATCGAGACGCCTCATCGGTCTTTCACAAAGTACGTACCTTGACAAGATTTTGAAGAAGTTCAAAATGGATCAGTCCAAGAAGGGGTTCTTTCCTGTATTGCAAGGTGTGTGATTGAGCACGGCTCAATGCCCGACCACGGCAAAAGATATAGAAGAGATGAGTGTCATCCCCTATGCCTCAGCCATAGGGTCTATTATGTATGCCATGCTGTGTACCAGACCCGATGTAAACCTTGCCGTAAGTTTGGTAGGTAGGTACCAAAGTAATCCCAACAAGGAACACTGGACAGCGGTCAAAAACATCCTGAAGTACCTGAAAAGGACTAAGGATATGTTTCTCGTTTATGGAGGTGCCGAAGAGCTCGTCGTAAAGGGTTACGTCGACGCCAGCTTCGACACAGATCTGGATGACTCCAAGTCACAAACCGGATACGTGTATATTTTGAATGGAGGGGCAGTAAGCTGGTGTAGTTGCAAGCAAAGCGTCGTGGCGGGATCTACATGTGAAGCAGAGTATATGGCAGCCTCGGAGGCAGCACAAGAAGCAGTCTGGGTGAAGGAGTTCATTACCGACCTAGGAGTCATACCCAATGTGTCGGACCCGATGACTCTCTTCTGTGACAACACTGGAGCAATTGCCCTTGCAAAGGAGCCCAGGTTTCACAGGAAGACCAGGCCTATCAAGCGTCGCTTCAACTCCATTCGTGAAAGTGTTCAAAATGGAGATATAGAGATTTGTAAAGTACATATGGACCTGAATGTGGCAGATCCGTTGACTAAACCTCTCCCTAGAGCAAAACATGATCAACACCAAAATTCCATGGGTGTGCGATTCATCACAATGTAACTAGACTATTGTCTCTAGTGCAAGTGGGAGACTGTTGGAAATATGCCCTCGAGGCAATAATAAAAGGATTATTATATTTCCTTATTCATGATAATTGTCTATTGTTCATGCTATAATTGTATTGTCCGGAAATCATAATACATGTGTGAATACATAGACCACAATATGTCCCTAGTAAGCCTCTAGTTGACTAGCTCGTTGATCAACAGATAGTCATGGTTTCCTGACTATGGACATGGGGATGTCATTGATAACGGGATCACATCATTAGGAGAATGATGTGATGGACAAGACCCAAACCTAAGCATAGCACAAAGATTGTATAGTTCGTTTGCTAGAGCTTTTCTGAATGTCAAGTATCATTCCTTAGACCATGAGATTATGCAACTCCCGGATGCCGTAGGAGTGCTTTGGGTGTATCAAACGTCACAACGTAACTAGGTGACTATAAAGGTGCACTACAGGTATCTCCGAAAGTGTTTGTTGGGTTGGCATGAATCGAGACTGGGATTTGTCACTCCATATGATGGAGAGGTATCTCTGGGCCCACTCGGTAAGAAATCATCATAATGAGCTCAATGTGATCAAGGTGTTGTTCACGGGATGATGTGTTACGGGAACGAGTAAAGAGACTTGCCGGTAACGAGATTGAACAAGGTATCGGTATACCGACGATCGAATCTCGGGCAAGTATCGTACCGATAGACGAAGGGAATTGAGTACGGGATTGATTAAGTCCTCGACATCGTGGTTCATCCGATGATATCATCGAGGAGCATGTGGGTGCCAACATGGGTATCCAGATCCCGCTGTTGGTTATTGACCGGAGATCGTCTCGGTCATGTCTGCATGTCTCCCGAACCCGTAGGGTCTACACACTTAAGGTTCGGTGACGCTAGGGTTGTAAAGATATTAGTATGCAGCAAACCGAAGGTTGTTCGGTGTCCCGGATGAGATCCCGGACGTCACGAGAGGTTCCGGAATGGTCCAGAGGTAAAGAATTATATATAGGAAGTGTCGTTTCGGCCATCGGGAAGGATTCGGGGGTCACCGGTATTGTACCGGGACCACCGGATGGGTCCCGGGGGTCCACCGGGTGGGGCCACCCATCCCGGAGGGCCCCATGGGCTGAAGTGGGGAGGGAACCAGACCATAGTGGGCTGGTGCGCCCCCCATGGGCCTCCCCCCTGCGCCTAGGGTTGGAAACCCTAGGGCAGGGGGCGCCCCACTTGCCTTGGGGGGCAAGACTCCCCCCTTGGCCGCCGCCCCCCCCCCTTGGAGATGCATCTCCAGGGCCGGCGCCCCCCCTAGGGGGCCTATATAAAAGGGGGGGAGGGAGGGCAGCCGCACCCCCTGCAGCCTTGGCGCCTCCCTCTCCCCTGTTACACCTCTCCCTCTCTCCGTAGACGCTTGGCGAAGCCCTGCTGGAATTCTGCTGCATCCACCACCACGCCGTCGTGCTGCTGGATCTTCATCAACCTCTCCTTCCCCCTTGCTGGATCAAGAAGGAGGAGACGTCATCCCGACCGTACGTGTGTTGAACACGGAGGTGCCGTCCGTTCGGCGCTGGGCATCGGTGATTTGGATCACGACGAGTACGACTCCATCATCCACGTTCTTCTTGAACGCTTCCGTTGCGATCTACAAGTGGTATGTAGATGCTCTCCTATACCCTCATTGCTAGAATACTCCATGGATAGATCTTGGTGATGCGTAGGAAAATTTTAATTTCTGCTATGATCCCCAACAAGCGCATGCCGGTTGAACCCGACAAACCAAGGCTTCTCCAACAAGCCAGTGCCCTCATGGCATCTTCCTCAACCCGGCCACAGGTCAGCTCCCATCCTATCCAAGGCGTATGACGGAATAAGTCCCGGTAGAGGTGATGAACGTGGCTATAGTGGCCCACCAACCCCGCTCACCGGCAGGAGCGTGGCTATAGTGGCCCACCTACTCTGCTGACCAGGGCCGGCGTGGCAATAGTGCCCCCCTCGTCCTGCTGATGCAAGCCGATGGTGACCAGGTGTTGCGCCACTAAAGCCGAGCCAGCCCAACCACTTCGTGTCGCACGAAAAGATGGAGAACAGTGCCTACTGGCGTACGGGGCCCGCGCCTGGAGAACCCGGCGAATCCTGGTACCCGATTGGTGCCAGCTCTGGCTTCCCAGACGCCGACATGTTGGCCCCATGGCCTTGTAACTTTACCATTCTAACCGTTGGGGGTTGACCTGTAAAACCCCCAAGGAGCCCTCCGTGTACATGGGCAGACACACAATCGATCCACCCACAGAACACACACACTCACGGAGAAGGAGTACCCTAAGCCTTGGCCTTCCTTCCTTTCTCCCCCAAACAACTCTAGGATCAACTCTATACTACTCCACATATAAACCACTCTCGGCAGGACAAGGGGTATTACCTCTCCAGAGAGCCTCGAACCTGGGTATGTCTTGAGCCCCACGCTCGCTCATGCCGACCTCGCCTCTGCAGCCCATCGGTGCCCTCGAGCCTGTCCCTCTCTGTAGCCATCCTTTGGTATCTGTCGTGCACCCACCACGAAAACATTTAAGTCTAACCCACTTCCTATGCGTAGGGATTTTGTGATAAAACAATTTATGGGAACAAGAAACAACTAGCATAGGAAGGCAAAACAAGCATGACTTCAAAACTTTCAACACAGAGAGGAAACTTGATATTATTGCAATATGTAAAAGCATATGTTCCTCTCCCATAATAATTTTCAGTAGCATCTTGAATGAATTCAACAATATAACTATCACATAATGCATTATTTTATGATGCACAAGCATAGAAATTTTATTACTCTCCACATAAGCAAATTTATTCTCATTCGGAATAGTGGGAGTACCATAAGAAACTCGAATGCTATAGACGTTTTCCACATTAAAAGAGTAATGTCCAGAAAAAGGGTAATCATAATTATGACAAGATTTATAAATTTAACCATCACTACTTTTGATAACATAAGTGTCATCACAATAATCATCATAAGTAGTAACTTTGTTCTCATCATAATCAATTGAAACCTCTTCCAAGATAGTGGAATCATTACTAAATAAAGTCATGGCCTCTCTAAATCCACTTTTATCATTATAATAAGATTCAACACCCTCCAAAATAGTGGGATAATTGTTATCTAAAGTTGACACTCTTGCAAACCCAATTTCATAAATATTGCAGTCATCATAAATAAGAGGCATGCTATAATCATAATAAATTGCACCTCAAAACTTGGGGGACTAAAACTATCATCTTCATTAGTATCCTCAAGCTTGGGACAAACATTAATTGCAGCAAATAAATTATCAAACATGTCATTCTCATCAAACATAGCATCCCCAAGCTTGTGGCTTTGCATATCATAAGCATAATCACTCTCGTCATTAATAGTACGAATAGCACCAATAGTATAACAATTATTATCATCACATTTTTCTAGGTTGGTGCCAAAAAGATTTTCAAGATTATAAGAAGTATCATTATTTTCCCAATCATACAATAAGTAATAGGCATAACAAAATCATCCTCAGTAGTTTCTTCGGACATTGTACCATAAGACAAGGAATCAATATCATCATCAAGTATATCATCTTCCACATTTATTTTTGATTCATCTCATGAGGCACAACAATAATAGGAGCAACATCATTTGGGACGGACACTTTTTACCTTTGCTTCTCCATCTTTTCTTTTTCTTCTCCACATCATGTGTGGGTTTAATCAACTCTTTGGAGCTCCTTATTGATGAGATTGGTTGCATAGGAAGCTCATTCTCATAACCTGTTTGATCACAAGAGACAATAGGACGGAAAGTGGAGATCTTTACCCTTTCATTAGTATTCTTTTTATATTCTATTGATTTTCCCATCTTTCAATACTTGGCAATATAAGCATTTTCATTGCAATTTACCATACAAAACATATAGATTTCTTTCAAATTAGTTTCAACATGGTCTGTGAATATGAATGCTTCAACCCAACTATTTTTATGTGACAATTCTTCACACCCCAAAAATAAACAAAGTTCATTATAAAGTTCAAGGGTGATCAAGTTATTGCAATATTTGGCCACGATTTGATCATGAAAGAGTGTGCATTGGAAATTAAGATGACCAACTCTATTGCAAAGTTCACAAGTAATGGGATGAAGAGAGCATAATTTTTTAGCAAATTCATCTATCACCTTAAGTCACCAATTGGTTTTATCATGTTTATGCTTCTTACAAAATATATCATCCCTATAAGGCATGTATTCACAAACTCTATGCACTCCACAAAAATTGACATGCTTATAAGAAACATCTTTATCATCACTAGTGCAATCATCATTGGTATTATGAATATTCATAGGAAGCACACTAACAACATTGCAATCATGTTTATCATTCAAAGATTTAGTGCCAAATATTTTATTGATGTCTTCTTCTAACACTTGAGCACAATTTTCCATTCCATCATTTCCACGAAAGACATTAAAAAGATGAAGCACATGAGGCAACCTCAATTCCATTTTTTTGTAGTTTTGTTTTATAGGCTAAACTAGTGATAAAACAAGAAACTAAAAGATTCAACTGCAAGATCTAAAGATATACCTTCAAGCACTCACCTCCCCAGCAACGGTGCCAGAAAAGAGCTTGATGTCTACTACGCAACCTTTCTTCTTGTAGACTCGTGTTGGGCCTCCAAGCGCAGAGTTTTGTAGGACAATAGCAATTTTCCCTCAAGTGGATGACTTAAGGTTTATCAATCCATGGGAGGCGTAGGATGAATATGGTCTCTCTCATACAACCCTGCAACCAAATAACAAAGAGTCCCTTGTGTCCCCAACACACCCAATATAATGGTAAATTGTATAGGTGCACTAGTTCGGCGAAGAGATGGTGATATAAGTGTAATATGGATAGTAGACATAGGTTTTTGTAATCTAAAATATAAGAACAATAAGGTAACTAGTCTATACCAATATAAAAAGACCCAAAGGGGCAGATCCAAACCATCTCGACCGTCAAATCATGTTATCTAGCGGTTCAAATCGCTCCATTGTTGAGCACCAAACACGTTTAACGCTCTAATTACCCACTACTGCCATTGGTTATAAACACGTTTTGACTCAACGCTATCCCATGATATCTGCCATGTAATTAATATCCTACCATTCCCATGATAAAGTAATTGATATCTTACCAAATACCAGTGTGCAACAGATATATCTTACCTAATATAACGTACAACTAATATCCTACCTAATATAAACGTGCATTGCACGTACATTATTACTAGTAACAAAAGTGAGAAAAAAACGGTATTGCAATGCTTGAAAAAAGGCCTAGCTAGGGTTCATACTTTCACTAGTGCAAATTCTCTCAACAATGATAACATAATTGGATCACATAACAATCCCTCAACGTGCAACAAAGAATCACTCCAAAGTTTCTATCAGAGAACATAGGACAAAAACGTGCATCAACCCCTATGCACAGATTACCCCAATGTCACCTCGGGAATCCACGAGTTGAGTTCCAAAACATACATCAAGTGAATAAATAGAACACCCCATTGTCACCACGGGCATCCCACGCAAGACATACATCAAGTGTTCTCAAATCCATAATAGTATTCAATCCGATAATAGTGAAACCTCAAAGGTAAAACTCAATTCATCACAAGAAGGTAGAGGGGGAGTAACACCATATGATCAAACTATAGTAACAAAGCTCGCGGTACATCAAGATCATGCCAAATCAAGAACACAAGAGAAAGAGAGAGAGAGAGAGAGAGAGAGAGAGAGAGAGAGAGAGAGAGAGACCAAACACATAGCTATTGGTACATACCCTCAGCCCCGAGGGTGAACTACTCCCTCCTCATCATGGAGACCGCCATGATGATTTAGATGGCCTCTGGTGATGGTTTCCCCCTCCGGCAGGGTGCCGGAACGGGCTCCCGATTAATATTTCATGGCTATAGAGGCTTACGGCAACGGGACTTCCGATCTAGGGTTCTTTTCGGGGGTTTCCATATTTATAAGAATTTTTCGCATTGGAAACAAGTCAGGGGGTGCCCGAGGGACCCACAAGCTTGGGAGGCGCGCCCTAGGGGGTGGCCGGTGTCGTGGGAGTAAGTCTGGCAGTAGAATAGGGGTACGTAGGAGGAGGCAAGATCCTAGCTACGATGAGGTTGTGCATTCAAGATTTATGAGTTCAGACCCTTCGCAGAGGAAGTAACAGCCCTACGTCTCGGTCCCCGAAGGCTTGGTCAATTGGATTATGCGTGAAGTTACAGGGGGTGCGAACTGTTGTGCCAGTAGAGGGGGTGGCTTATATAGAGTGCGCCAGGACCCCAGCCAGCCCACGTTACAAGGGGTTCAATGTACATTAAGACAGGACGTTACTGATAACGCCCGCAATAAAGAGGTATAAATGATCTTTAAGACTACAGAGTGAATGCCTAACCATTGCCATCCCGAGTGACGTTAGGTCTTCTGTTCTCCGAGTGGTTTCTGGTATGGTCGAATGATTATATCCTGGTCAAATGGAATTGGGTTATCCGAGTGGAATTGTTTGTCGAGTGGGTTGCACTCTGAGGTGATTTCAGTCGGTGGATGCTGCTGTACTTTGAATGCCGTTGACTCTAGGGAAATGTCCTTGGGAAGGGTGTGTAGGTCAGGACTATTACCCTACCCTAGGTACATGTCATCATCATTAGCCCCCGAATGGATCGAGGTTCGAGTGGAGAAAGGGTTGAAGATGGTTCTGACCCGATTTTTATGCTTCGGAGGCATTTTACCTGGGTCGATGAACCACGCTGAAACTTAAAATTCTTTTTCAGTCGCCTTGATCCATTCAGAGTTTGTCGAGTGAACCTATACTGGTAAGATTTGAGTGTTGGAACTGTATGAAATCTTTGGCGCGATTGACTGCACTGCCGTTCCTGGATCTCACGGGATTCGAAATTTGGAGAAGTGCGTGGGACGGAGAGCATCGCAGTAAACGGAGCGGATTAGGCAGGGACGCCTCAATTCTTGTGCCACCTTTTTCGCCATGTACTCAGCGCCCGACTGTTGTAGAATTTGACAGGATCGCTTGGGCCCACGAGTCAGCCACTCGGAACCGGGCCTATACAAGGCGTCGTGGTCGATGTATTTTGCACAGTGCGCCTCATTCCCCTTCTTCCTCCTTTGCTTCTCCATTGCATTCGCCTCCACCCTCGACGTTGCCGCCCCGTCCATGCGTAGTCTGCTGCGATGGGAAAGGACAAGACGGCGGCCCTGGAGCATGCGAAGAAGGCGACAGCGACGGCGAAGGGCAATAATATGAGTCGGGGGGGTCATCGTCGAGGTCTGGCCTGCCGCCCGGCTGGATCGAGGGCGACTAGATTCGGTCCATGATCTAGAAGGAAGATCTGGAGGATCTGGTCGAAGGGGGCTTGATTGCCCACGGATCTTGGAGGTTGCCGGGAAGCGAGACTGAGCCACGGCCGCAAGAGGGTGAGTGCGTCCTCCTCGCGACTCAGGTTGACCGTGGTTTCGCTCTGCCCCCTCATCCTTTTTTCTAGGGTTTCCTGAACTTTTTCGGGGCCCAACTTCATCGCTTTTCCCCCAACACCATCACGTATCTCGCTGCATTTGTTTCTATGTGTGGGAACTTCCTGGGTTGTCGACCGCATTGGGGTCTCTTCAAACACATCTTTACTTGTCGCTCTCAGTCTGTGAAAAAGGCAAATCCGAGTGATGAAAGGACACACGTGATCCAGATGTGCAGAGGTGTAGGGATTCAGATGATGGGTAGGAGTACTTTTCTGCCTATGACTCTTCCCGATTCAGTTAGAGGGTGCCAGACGACCTGGTTTTATTGTAAGGACCAACCGAGCCCTAGTTAGTCGACTGGCCTTCCTCCCTTCTCCATAGAGCGGGTCCAGCAACCCTCTTCCTTGAAAGTGACTCCAGCAGAGAAAGTAGAGGTGAACACGTTAGTTGAACGAGAAGTTTAATTAGCCCGTGATGGCGTGACTGGCATGGATTTGCTGGAGGTATTTCTCAGTCGATGCATCCAGCCACTCCAGGCCCGCGATCATCCTATGTGGATGTACTCGGGTATTGATGACATTGCCCGGAGGAAGTCATCGAGGAGACGATTGCGCAGTGGTTGCAAGGCATCATTGGATACAAAGACAACCCTAGGGGGTCCAGGAGAGTTCCACCACTCGACGCCAACAATGAACCAGACAAGGTTTGACCTTTATTACTGAGTGTCTTTTTTGCTCTGATTTGCGACTGTCTTTGAATCTGATTGGTGTCTGCCCAACTTCCGGCCTTGCAGATTTATACTGAAATATACTCCATGCTGAATGGACAGCAAGTCCAGGAGGGAGAGGCGAGCAGAGGTGAGAGTGACGACTATAAATCTGAGGACGAAATGACGATGACAATGATGACTCGAGCAGCGGCGAGGAAGTCGACTCACCGCCTCGCTCTGAAAGATGTTCCAAGCAGACGCATGACCCATCCGGTGGACGTGGCAAAGCGGTTGCGTTGAGCGCGCAGGTGCTAAAGTGCACTCAGACACCCACTCCCAAGCCGACGGAGAAGGCCCCAAAATAGCCCAAGGTTGCGCCCACAAAGACTCGGAAGTCCTTGCCAAAGATCAAAGTGGACGTCCCTGTTGCCTCAAGTAAGTATTTTGCTTCGTCACTTTGCTTTCGCGTCATTTGGGAACTTTTTGTACTTCAGTCGACTCATTCTCAAGCTTGACCGAGCGAGTTCTGAAACTTGCAGTGCTGCTACTTCTGGGACTTCCATTTACAAGGATGAAGATGATGAGGAAACTGAAGATGCGGCCACTTCCAAAGCAGGTATGACTTCTACCATCTTGCCTTCATTTTCTCAATTGATTAATCAGTCGACTAAAGCCTTGCGGTCGAGACTTTGCAGTGCCGCAGAATGTTATCGAACTTCCAGACAATGATGAAGATATGCCCCAGAAGCCTACGGGAAGGAGGGTGTCGGTGTCAAAACCGGCAGATCTCGGGTAGGGGGTCCCAAACTGTGCGTCTAGGAGGATGGTAACATGAGAGAAGGGACACGATGTTTTTACCCAGGTTCGGGCCCTCTCGATGGAGGTAAAACGCTACTCCTGCTTGATTAATATTGATGATATGGGTAGTACAAGAGTAGATCTACCACGAGATCAGAGAGGCTAAACCCTAGAAGCTAGCCTATGGTATGATTGTATGTTGTTCTGCGGACTAAAACCCTCCGGTTTATATAGACACCGAAGAGGGCTAGGGTTACACAGAGTCGGTTACAATGGGAGGAGATCTACATATCCATATTGCCAAGCTTGCCTTCCACGCCAAGTAGATTCCCATCCGGATACGGGACGAAGTCTTCAATCTTGTATCTTCATAGTCCAACAGTCTGACCAAAGGTTATAGTCCGGATATCCGGATATCCTCTAATCCAGGACTCCCTCAGTAGCCCCTGAACCAGGCTTCAATGACGACGAGTCCGGCACGCAGATTGTCTTCGGCATTGCAAGGCGGGTTCCTCATCCAAATACTTCGTAAAAGATTTTGAACACGAGGATCGTGTCCGGCTCTGCAAAACAAGTTCCACATTCCACCGTAGAGAGAATAATATTTTCACAAATCTAATCTGATGACGTATTCAGTAGCGTGACATCACACCACAGCCAAGCCTTTATTCGAATCGTTTTTTACTGTCCCACCTCAGCATGTTTTGCGAGGCGGTTTCCTTGGCACGTCTTGTCGAAGCAGAGATCGTGTCCCCTTATTACGGGATTCTCATCAATACGGACGTGGGTAACCCAACCGCGCCCTCGATTACGACGCTTGGGGAATAAGCGAGTTTTACTAGGCTGGTGGGGACGCATAGTCTCGTCCGCCCATATAAGGGGATAAGGATTCACCTTTTTCATCCGCGCCTTCTTCCTCCTTTGCTCATCCATTTTCGCACACTCGAGCTCCGGCGCCCAAGTCCGCATCTTCTTCCTCAACCTTCTCGAACCATGTCTGGAGCGGGAGGAAAGTGGATGGTCTCCTCCGTCATGGAGGGAGACATCAAGAAGCTGAGGAGAGCCGGATACCTGCCCGACGACATCGTGCACCAGCTCCCAGATGAGGGCCAGCTCATCCCCAGCCCCAGGCCCCATGAGAGGGTAGTGTTCCTTACCCATTTCCTCCGTGTACTGGGATTCCCTCTCCACTCTTTTGTAATGGGGATCATGTTCTACTACGGCCTGGATTTCCACTATCTAGCCCCGAACTTCATCCTCAACATCTCGGCGTTTATCGTCGTGTGCGAGGCCTTCCTCCGCATCAAGCCCCACTTTGGCATATGGCTGAAGACTTTTAATGTCAAACCAAAGGTGGTGAGTGGCCAGTAGGCGGAGTGCGGAGGCGCCATGGTGGGCAAGATGCCCAACGTCACATGGCTCGAGGGCTCCTATGTGGAGACCATAAAGGAGTGGCAATTGGGGTGGTTCTACATCACCGAGCCGCGCGATACCAAATGAGCGGCAGCCCCCGAATTCTGATCCGGAATCCCCACGCGGCTCACCTCCTAGAAAGAGAAGGGCCTGCTCTGGGGTAATCCGGTAGAGCTAACCGGACTCCAGACCTATATCCAAAATATGATAAACAGGAAGCTCAAGCTTGTTAACATAGTCCAGGTCATGCTCATCCGCCGGATCCTCCCGTGTCAACAACGGGTGTTCAATTTGTGGGAGTTCAACCCGGCCCAGCACCAGGCTCTGAAGGAGCTCTTCGACACGATGCACAAGGACGTCTGGAAGGTGCTGTCCAAGAGTGCTGAGGTCAAGGAGTAGTCCGGAGGAAGAGTCCTTCCCTTCTTGGACCCTTCCTCCGGACTACTCCACCAACGCCGCCGACAGAGAGGAGGATTGGCCTCCCAGGGCCAAGCCCCTGGCGAAGTCGTAAGTATTCGGACACCAGAGTGACTCATGGCGTTCCTTTATTGCACAGCTTCTCCTAATGCCAAATATAATCATGCAGTCCGCCCCGATCCCATGTCGACAAATCGTCGAGTGGTTCCTTGGATTCGTCAGATGTGAATAGCTTTTCACTTCCGACCGCTTCCTCCCCTCGCCCTACGGACAACCCCGAGGTGTTGTCCCAAAAGGTTCCAAGCCAAGGGGAGGTGGTCCTGGAGGTGCCGCAAGGCGACCTTCCGGACTGCAGGCAAAAAGGGAGCAAGGCTCCCCAGGGCTCCATGTCCGGCCCTGGGCCGAACACCGCACCTAAACCTTCAGTGGTTCCGGACTCCAGCAGGCGGCCCCCCACTAAGGAGGGCAAGCCTACTGCGCCTGTGACCTCCGTCCAACCGGAGGCACCTGATAACTTGCTGGAGGTGCTTAACGGCGCCTCCATCGACGAGGAGCACCGCACTATTATGAGTGCGGTGATCCAGAAAGTTCAGTCTGCCAAGAGCGGGCTGACTGAAGCTTGTGCCAGCCTTCTAACAGGCTTTGAGGTATGTATTTAAAATATATAAAAATATTACCGCATAGACAGTAGCCCCTGATGCTCAGTTTGGTGTTCGCAAAGAAAAGCCGAATTGAGGATCGAAGAATATCTGCAGGAGTCTAACATAATTATGTCAATATGGGTATGCAGGCTGCGCTGCTGACCTCTGCCGCACTTACTGTGGAAGTCGATGTGTTGAAGTAGAGCCTCGAGCGGTCCGAGAACTAGCTCGGCCTTGCCAAGAAGCAGCTCGAGGAGAAGGAAGGTAAGTAATACATTATGTAAGTATATAGAGAATATGTGGTTGCAAAAAATGACAGGATCATCGTGACTATTGCAGGGGCCACAACCGAGGTGGCGACCCTGAAGCAAGCGCTGTCCGAGGCCGAAGACAAAGCGGCCACGGAGCGCACCGAGCGAGGAAAGCAGGAGGCGTGGGTGGAGAAGGTGCAGCAAGAGCTCCAGGCTCTCGTGAAAAAACACGAGGGTTTGGAGCTTGACTCAAAGACTCGAGAGTCCGAGCTTGCCTCGGCCCTCGAGAGCGCCAAGCATGCCAAGGCCGAAGCCCAAAAGGCCCTCTAGGAAATTGAGGCGATAAAGAAGATAGCGGTGGGTAAGGCATTCATTATGTAAAGCAAGCACGTAAAGGTGAATTACTTGTTACTTACCCGAGTCCGGAGCTCTCCAGGAGCGTTCGCAGATTTGCCCTGCAGTGTGTCAGATGCCGCCAAGCACTACCGAGCCGAGGAGGGGAGCTCGACAGAGAAGGTGTTCTGGTCTTAGTATACTGAGGCCGGACATCCGGTGCCCCTAAGCGACCAGCTGAAGTAGATGGTCGAGCTCCATCAGGCGGCCGAACAGGCCATGAAGGGTCTGATAGTCCGGCTATGGCCTGGAGAGGCCATGCCAGGGAGCTACTTCGGGCTGGTGAAGTGGCTTGCGGATGCCTGCCCTTGGCTTGAGGTGATCAAGCGCTCCGTCTGCATCGAAGGTGCCCGTAGGGTGCTTGCCCGTGTTAAAGTTCACTGGGGCAAGATGGATGCTGAGAAGCTGGTGACGGACGGGCTACCGCAGGGCAAGGAGCATCGCCGCCCGGAAATGTACTGTGAGGGTGTCCTGAAGGGTGCCCGCCTTGTGGCGGATGAGTGTGCCAAAGCTGTAATTTTTTAGTGAACTCGCATTTGTGATCCTGTACGCTGAAAACTTGTTCATATGTGCTATGCAATGTTTGTTTGGATTTAAAATATTACCTTTTGTGCGGCCGTTTATTAAATCTGAGAGATGGCGAGTCGTCGG
Organism: Aegilops umbellulata; assembly: GCA_032464435.1. NCBI lineage: Eukaryota > Viridiplantae > Streptophyta > Magnoliopsida > Poales > Poaceae > Aegilops > Aegilops umbellulata. The sequence goes on from CP136058.1 coordinate 55,587,052, forward strand.
CTTCTGCCCCCGAGCCACGAGTGCTGGGGTGTTCGGGATAAACCTAAGCGCTCTTTTTCCCATTCTTAGGTCCTTCGAGTGAGGCGCTTAGCACAACGAACAAGGCAATCGGACTATAATGCTTTATCACTCTCACTTAGCCATAGAATTCTATAATTTTGGCTAAGCCCCTAGTATTCGGAAGACCGAGTTCGGGGCGCTATCCACGCCTAAGCCGGACAAAGCCGACTCCTCGCTCTAAGCGGCATAAGTCTTTAGGGACTCAAAACCTCTCGAACAGCGACCAGCTCTCGCCCTATCATGACGGTCAGTTTTAGCTTTCTCTACTGAGGTGCTTAACCCAGCTCAACCGGGGCACAATCGCAGTAGTTCTCCCAGTGCTACCTTAGCCGATATAACGGAACGTAAGGTACCAAAACGTGGGAGCCGGGCAAACCCAACTATTGACCCAAGACATGATTCTGAGCCGATGCATATAATGCTATAAGTTCGGGGTGTCGCACTTGTGAAAGTGTTTGGACTTCTCACACCATATTGTGGGGTACTTGAGCCCCTGGTGTATTGGCCGTACCAAAGTGTACGGGTGCAAAATGTCATTAATGAACATATATACGTAAAAAGAGAATGCAATAATAGACAGAAGCTATGCATTGTTTATTCGAAAAGGTGCATTAAAGCAGAACGATACAAGTAGTGCGCTAAGCAGAAAATGGGACTATTTGACAAGTCTCCCCCAAGGGTAAACTGCAGAATGGTAGTGAAAGCAGGTAGTTTGCTCGTTATAGAGACCACCTGAGACACTACAAAAAAATACACTTCCGTGATGATACGTGTTTGTCACAGTAGGTCACTTTTTTTGTCATGCATGTACATCCATGACAAATTTATGACATAATCAAGATAGTCATACCTGTGCTGTCGTAGAAGTGTTCCATGACATTACCAAAATTATCATCACGGAAGTGTCCACTTCCATGACAATAAATCGCGTGTCACAGAAGTGCTTTCATCAAGGGTGACCGACACGTGGCATCCACCGTAACGGAACGCTGTTAAGCTATCGGGTCATGTTTTGGATCCGATAACTCGTTAACAACCCTGACCAATGGGAAATTTCCACGTGTAAAATTCTTATTGGTCGGACGAAACACGTGTCAGCTCGTCAGTGGGTCAGATAGGCGCCTATGATACGTCGACACATGGCACGGCCCAACAGAGGCCCATTCCTGTGTAAAGGCCGACCCGTTTGACTTGGTCAAAAGTTGGCGGGCCGGCCCATGGAAAGCCTGTTAACGGCCTGTTCGAATATAGCCCATTTACAGCCCGCTAACCCAAGGCCTGTTACGCCCTATCCGAATTAGGCCCAGTAGCATCATCTGGGCCATCCAATATGATTCCAGCCCGTTTTCACTTCTGGCCCATGTATGGCCCATGACGTCTTTCGGCCCATATGAGGCCCTATGTAACTCTTGGCCTACTAACGGCCCGTGGTGAAATAGGCCCGTAATGAACAATGTATCACTTTACACCCATTAACGGCCCGTGGTGAAACTGGCCCGTAATGAACAGTGTATCACTTTGTACCCATTAACGGCCCGTTATTCCGTTGGGCCGTTTCCAGCCCATGTTATCTTTCGGCCTTCTCAGAGCCCATTTATTCTTGGGCTCATTTCCAGCATTCATTTACTTACGGCCCGTTACTGTCATTTTCTGCTTGTGGGCCAAATTCAGCCCGTGGTTACAGTCGGCCCGTTTGTGGTCCGTTAATATGTTGGGCCAATTTCATAGCGTCATCAAATACGGCCTATTAACGATGGCCCGTTATGGTCGGCCCATGAAAGGACGATTCCAACTCTAGCCCGTTTACGGCCATAATGCGGTCTGTTTGGCCCATGTTTGGCCAATCGATTATACGGCCCGTATAAGGCCCATTGATGATACGACCCGCAGAAGGCCCATTGTTTCTACGGCCCGTAGAAGGCCCATTGTTTCTATGGCCCATAGAAGGCCCATTGTTTCTAAGGCCTGTAGAAGGCCCACTGTTTCTACGACCAGTAGGAGGCCCAGTGTCACTACAGTAAATATTAGACCATGGTAATTGTGGCCTAGTTTTAAAAAATAGGTTATTGCAGCCACTAGCTAACCGCGGAAAAAGAACTGCAATGACTACAAGCAAACAAATAAACAAGACAACAAGGAAATAAATAAGCAAGCAACTAACGCTAGGCTATCACGGCTATTACACATATTACATCCACTAGGCATCAAAGTTCGCCACCAGTGCAAATATAGGGAACAAAGCAGCATATCATATACACTGGTTGTCAAAGTTGGCGACCAGCGCAAATAAACGCCGCAACAAAACAAATCCAGAACTGAAACCACTTCAAAAGATCTCAAGAAACAATATCCTGGGTACCCATAATGCTGGCAAGATGCTTAGCAAGCTTATTAAGTTTCTCTTGTTTGGCGCTTAAATCCTCCAGCGGCCAGCGCTTGCTGTTGCACCAGAAAATATGCATCTGAATTCTGCAGGGACTTCCTCAGTCCTTCAGCTTCCTGTCGCAGCACATCTGATCGATGTCTTTCAACTTGAAGTTGAGACTCAAGAAGACGAACTGATTCAGGCAGCGAGTTCGAAGAGCTTGTGCCAGCAGTAGTGGCCAATAACTCGAACACTACATCAAGACATGACTTTTGGGTTCCCTCACTATCGTCAAGATAGTTCTTATCAGCTTTCTTGGAGACCAACAGGGATGTCTCACTATCTTGAACCTTATCTGCATTACTTCCTTTACCATTGGATAACGCGGTACTGTTCTCCAATATTTTGTCCACATTCTAAAAGAGAAACAAGCAGACACATCACATGTTTACCATGTTGTATATGAAACTCATTTTGGTAAATGAGTTCAGTAGTAAAGTGGACAGGATAACAGCATGAAACAAACATATATCTATGTACCATGGTCACTTTATGGTCTATATCATTCTAGTTTTTGTTGCCAAATCAAGATAGAGACACAGTTCAAATAATATTTGTTCAAGACAAAGTAGAATAGACAGAATATAAGTGTGGGTAACTATAGAGCAATAACAACACTTGTAATGTGCATGACATGAGAACATAACTGTTTATTCAATTGAAACTGAAATCAACATAGAGCAGGTTACAACAGCAAACCAGTTAAAGAAACAGGTTTAAAACATACCTGTTGCGCCATTGGAGTTTCAATTCCATCCTTCAAATTTGAAAATAGTTGGTATGAGTAAATATAGTCATGCAAGAGCAAAGGAGTATGAACCATAGCTACAGAACCTGACCTGAGAACAAATCTTCTTCTCCTTTAAGCGTTGAGTTGGGATTCGGAGTGGTGGTCCTCGTGCTTTGGGCACTGTAGTTCCCTTACTAACTGCTCGTGTTTGGGTGCTCTGTGGTGGAGACGGTGCTGTGTCAACTGGAATTGGGTTACTATCTGCCGGGTTGGGGTTAGAAGGGGTGTAGCTGGTTCTCTGTCCAACTGGGTAGGGGTACAATCTGCGAGAGTCTGGGTTATGTGCGGTGGATCTGGTCCTTGGGCAAGTACAACCGTGGTTCTATCTGCATCAACTGGTAGCACTATCTTTTCTGAAGACCGTGTTGTTACTCCCTTAGATACTGCCATCACGCTCTCCAATTCAAATGGCTGATAAACAAGAAAAGTAATTGAAAGTATAGACATTGTATGATAGACAGGTGCAATGGATAGTGGGGAATAAAAGAGGGCATGAAATAATTCATATTTATGTTGTCTAACCAAACAGGATAGCATGACACAATTTCACATATATGATGGCTAACTAAACTGGATAGCATGACACAATTTCACATTATGATGGCTAACTAAAAAAGATGGAAAGACATAGTTCAAAATATGAGACTATGTAAACAGGATGACATGACATAACTATACAATGTGTTTATTAAATAGGTTGGCATGCCATAATTCACATACATTCACGGATAGAATGCCATAATTCAAAATATGATGACTGTAAACACTAAACAGGATGAGATGATATAACTATATGATATCTTTATTAAATGGATTGCCATGCCATAATTCAGATAGATGATGTGTATGTACTATGTAAACATGATGGCATGATATAATTCAAATATATGATTTATATAGTAAGCAAGTAAGCAGATGGCAATCCATATATGATGTAAAAACTAAGCAATGCAAGACAACATGCATGACATGGGTAATATAACCCTGCCAAGTTTGAGCATAGACCTCAGGGGGAAAATAGGACTGATCATCAGTCTCTGAATCCTCCACTGAGGAGCTCTCTGTAACCAGCAAGATGTCTGCTTCAACAGGTAGCATTGTCTGCTCTGAATACCTTGTTTTCACTCCAGATACTTCCATCACCGCTTCAAATGGCTGATGCACAGGAAGAGTAGTTGAATATACAAATGTTGTCGACAAATGGAACACGTAATACAAAAAAATGATAGCATGATATAATTCACATACATGATAATTGGCTAAACAGCATGGCATTGCATAATTCACATATATAATGCCTTTGCAACAAGATAGCATTGTATAATTCACATATATAATGTCTTGCAACAAGATGGCAATGCATAATTCACATATATGGTAATTAGACACTGAAAAGGTGGCATTCACACAAAGCATGTCTAAACTAATCAAATGACATAGCAATGCGAGACACCATACACACGATATGAGCAACATAACCCTGCCAAGTTAGAGCATACACCTCGGGGGGGGGGGGGGGATAGGACTGGTCATCTATCTCTGAATCCTCCTCTGAGGAGCTATCCATAACCAGCGAGATATGCGCTTCGTCAGATAGCATAGTCTGCTCTGAAGACCTTGTTTTCACTCCAGAATTTGCCATCACCGTGTCAAATGGCTGATGCACACGAAGAGCAGTTGAATGTAATAACATTTTTGACAAATGTAATATGTAACCAAAAAAAGGATGGCCTGATATAATTTACATATAAGATGACTGGCTAAGCAGGATGGCATTGCAAAATTCACATATATGATGCCTGGCTAAACAAGATGGCGTTGCATAATTCACATAAACGATGAATAAACTAAACAGATGACATTCACACAAAGGATGTCTAAACTAAGCAGATGACATATTTGATGTATAAAGTAAGCAATGCAAGACACCATATGCATGATATAACCAACATCAGCATGCCAAGTTAGAGCGAAGACCTCAGGGGGTAAATAGGAGTTGTCTTCTCCTTCTGAGTCCCCCTCAGAACATATATCTTCCTCTCGATTACAATCCGAAATGCGTGGAGGGGGGCTGCCTTTGCGCCTACCATGGAGTGACGTCTGCATGAAATTTTATTGCCACGCAAGGCTCGTCTCTTTTGCTGTACATGTTCAGTTCCATTGTTTACAATAACTGTCATGCATAGGAATAAAACATAGTGAGATTATGTAAGGAGTGCATGCAGAAATCCAGAGTGATGGTAGCAACCTGTGGATAGACCCAAAACCAATAATAGCAGGCAGATAATGGCTTCAGTTAAAAATACAGATAATGGCTTCTTTACTGTTTGTTTCCCACCCAACATGAAACTCATAGTAGACACCGGATATTAACCAGATAGTAGATAGATACTATTGATAGAGGCCCCTATATGTACCCCACAACCATTTAAAAACTCAAGTTTGACCATTAGTTTGGAGCTGACTCAGAGTCTAATCGGTGAACAGGACGATAAAGTAGCATGTAATATTAAGCGATGCATAACGTAAGCAGACACGAAAGAGTGAGACCTCTCTTGCGGACCCGTGTAGTCCTCGAGGCCATCTGCTCAGTTGATGATGGTAGTGCAGTTTTCATGGCTGCCAGCGGTGGGGAAGAAGATCGAGGGCGGCAAAATACAGTCTGGAGGCCGGATCCCTGCTGTGCTGGACCCTTCTGTCGTTGGAGCAGCTGAGCTGGGGTGGACGACGGCGCAGCAGGAGCGGGACAATCCACGCAAGGTTTTCTTTGACAACTATCTGTAAGAGAAGCAATTCTGTAAGGGCTCGTTTGAATTGGAGGATTCCAACAATGCAGGGATATGAAATAGACAGGAATAGGATAGGAATGCACGTGCAAAACAGAGAATTTAAAAACACAGGATTTCTGCCAATCTGGGTGTTTGATTCACAACAATTGGAAGATCACAGGATGCAAAGAAGCATGGTGACATTAAGTCAAACCACAAGAAAATGTACGGTTGTAATGCTATTATGCTACTATCTCCTAGTCTAGTGCTTCATGAATAGGAATTTGAAAAGGACGACAAGTAAAAATTAAAATTCCTATGTTTTTTCTTTCAAGGAGACACTAAAGGAACAAATCCGTGTGCTTAGTGGACAATATATATAACATGTAGAGTAAAAAAGAGATGCAACAAGTGTAGAACCTCTTTGGCGAAGCCATGTTGATCTCAGCGTGATTGGGTTGGCCGGTGAGGATGCTCCGGCTGACTTGGCTGTCGGAGGAGGGGAAGAAGATCTTAGGCGTCTGGAGATGGAGCCCGAGGTACTGCTCCGCTGTGATGGAGGGTTTCTTCGTTGGAGCAGCTCCGGTGAGTTGTACGACGCCGAGGCTGAAGCAGGACAAGAGAGACAAAGAACAACGTTAACCTGAGTGGAATTCTAATAGCATCTCCAATACATGACGTAAAATACATAACCACAAAGTGCTAGATGTAAAATACATCAGCCGCTCATCTCTAAGCTTAATTGTTGAAACTGAATTTAACTGTCGAAACTGAACTTAACTGTCGAAACTGAACTTAACTGTCAAAACTGAATTTTGCTGTTGAAACTGAATTTTGCTGTCGAAACTGAACGCACTAGCAAGGTGAGGCTACACGTCGGTCGACTGACTTTTTCATCTCTGGTCAGTCGATTTTGCAGCCGTTGGATACGAAATCAAGGGCCTACGGTTCATCTTCAACCTCCACCCCCCTGAGCCGGCCAAACAGCAGCCCCCCGCCGCCCGCGGCCGGCGGTGCGCCGCCCCGCCCACCCCAAAAACACTCCCCACCGCCGGTCCGCTGCCGCCCCGGCCATCCCTCTAGCCCCCCCCCCGTGCCGAGCTTTTTCTCCGGCGATCCCCACGCCACCGCCCCGCCACCGCCCCGCCACCGTCGGCGACCACCGCCCCCATCCTAAACCCTAAGATAGATAGTAGGGTACCTCTCCGGCGAGCCCCCTCCCCGCTGCGGCTGGTTCTTACTTCACCCCGGCGAGCCCCCCCCCTAAAAATCGACTGACCCAAAAGTCGACTCAGTCGACTGAAGTGTAGCTAGATCGGAGCAGCATCGCAAGCAAGAGCAAGAGCGAGAGCAGCAGCGCGAGCAAGAGCAATAGCAAGAGCAGACCAGGCAGGGGACCGAGAGCAAGAGCAGAGCAGCAGCGCGAGCGAGAGCTAAAGCAGCAGCAGGTCCTACTGATGTGGACGTCACCGCCGATGGAGCGACGCCGTGGAGGAAGTGGCCGGCGACGCCGCCGTGGATGGAGCCGTGCCGTGTTGGCTCGGGACCGAGCGCCGGTAGCACCATGAGATCGAATCAAGAAGAAAATGCGGCGATTAGTGTACAACCTCTTTGGTTGCGCCGATTAGGCCGCAGCTTCATCTGAGGAAACGGTGATGATGATGCTCTTCCGGTGGTGCAGGTGAAGACGGCGGTGTGGGAATGGAGGTGGCGCGAAAGACGAGGGGAACGTCGGGGCAGCTCCTTGGAGGTGGAGGACGGGGTGGCTGAACCGGCGGGATGATGAGATCGACGACGGATCCTCATTCGGTACGGTGGATGAGGGACGTCCAGGTGTTGCTGTGAACGACGTCGTCGGGGAAGAGGCTCCGGCTTGGTGGCGGAAGGAGCAGGGTGTGGGGTTTCGTCGCGGGTTTTCGCGGCCTCGGTGTACGAATGGGTGGGCGGATGGGAACCATGGCTTAGAGACGCGCTTGTCCCAAATGTGGGGTAAGTTACGAAAGTACCCCCACCGATTTGAGGCGGTTCTTTCGGTTCAGGGGTACCACGGACATTTTGCGTGTTGAGATTTCACAGGAGGTGGGAGTTTTCGCACGCGTTGTAATTTCGGAATAGCAAGGCGCGGGTTGAGATGGAGGGAGTTGTCGGAGCACAACGAGACAAAGATATATCTTAAATATTTCGGGCTAACAAGGCGCGGGTTGAAATTTCCGGACAAGCCTAACGTGTACTGTCCCAAATCAATGCGCCCTACAAATGTAATTCAAAACTTTGAATTCATGTTATGTTCAATTAAAATATTTCGCTACATGTATAATGCATGCAACCTACTACTCAAATGAACGTTTTAGTGCATTCCAAACGTATATACTACCGCTTCAATATGAACTAAATTTGAATTCGTTTCTCTATTTGAATAAGATCTACAGTAATGATTGTTGTGAAGTCAAAGCATTTGAATTCGTTTCTCTGTTTTAATAAGATCTACAATCATCATTATTGTCAAGTTAAACCATTGTTTGTGTATTATCTTCACAGCACACCACATTATTAGTCTCGAGTTACATATGAACTATGTGTACTCCTATATGAACTCCAACTAGATTTTTTTGAATCCACTTTATTTTGATTTCAAATCACATTACATTTCTAGCTCTAGCTAGATCTTCATAATCTAAACCATGTCTCATATGTATAATGTGTTTATCACATTATGTATGGTGCCCCGCCCCCTACGCCTACAAGTATTTAGATGTGAGTTGCAAACACCACACATTACCACAAATTCAAATAAAATGTGAGAATGTTCGATATATAGTATTGTTTAGATTGTTTGATATTTAGTTGTAAGCTGCGAACGCCACACATTATCACAAATTCAAATAAAATGTGAGATTGTTTGATGTATAGTATGGTTTAGATTGTTCGGCATTTAGCTGTGTGTTGCAAACGCCATGCATTATCACATTATGGTATAACATGTGCACATCACGTGTATCACCGCTATATTCATGCATGCAATGTTTAAAACACTATGATCTCCTATTCAAATATACGAATCCGCTTTCATATCAAATTATGATCTTTATTAGTCTCTTACACCCACACAATCCTCTAACCTTTGTAGCTACCACTAACTTTCTCTCGTGCATGCACATGCCCTCCTCGCCCTCCCCCTCCTTTGGCATTCTATCCACCTGGCACATTCATTTTTTCTTTAGGTCATTCTCCCACACAACTCCTTTCCGACACACACCGATCGACAAACCTCTCCAGCGGTGCCTGCCTACAACATACAAAAACACCTTCTATCTCCTCCTTTATGTGTCCTTGCCTCGTGTCTCTCATACGGTCAGACACACGTGTAAACTCTCGCCCCTCTTTTCATCGCTCTCACAACCGCACACTCCTCCCCCTACCTAGCTAGTAGTTGGGCCTCTCGCACCACCTCCTAGCTCCATTCTCTCTGTCTATCCGTCTCGCTGGGCCTTATTTGCCTCTAACAAATGGACGTACACCGACCGATCTCTCGCTATACATATAGCTAGCTAGGTCCTTATAACTAGTTTTTACCCACACGTCAATCGATCTACCTCATTAGTTGTGTCTCTCCCTTCCTCCGACAAACAACAATTGATCTACCAATCTAGTTAGGTTTGCTTACCAAACACATGGTTCCCCTTCATCATCCATGGATGCGTCCCGACAGATCTATCACGCACAGGCACACATAGAAACACATCCCCACTCTTATTGATAACATTGCAGTTCCACCCTCAGTTTGTCTAGTAGGCCTCTCCCACCATCTTCCAGAAGCAACTCCATCACCCATACAGCAATCTACCCCTCTCCCTCCCTCTCCCTCCCTCTCTCCCTCCTCTCTCTCTCTGTCCCATCATATTTCCCGTCCTTCAGTTATGTATGGATGTCGACCGATCTCCCTCAAGACATAGCTGGGTCTCTCCTTCTCAACACATATACGAGTCGTTCTACCTCTATAGTTAGGCCTCTACCTACCCCTCCCACCACCCCCACCCCCCCCACACACACACCGATACATCGAGCGCTCTAGTCATGTCACCCTGCCACACACAAACTTGACGTGTGCCCTCTAATGTTCCGGTAGGCTAGTCGCCCTATATCTTTGACTTGTACACACAAACAATTTCGATGGCTCTCTTCATCGATCTCGCACCCACCCACTTGATCCTCTCTTTCACTCTATCGTTAGCTATGACCCCTCCCTCTCTTCTCGTGGATTGCCCGACCCTCTATGTATGATATGGATAGGCCTCCATTTCACACACATTGCATGCAAAATTTTGTTTGAGATGTCATCGACACATATTCCCACAAATAATTCATGAAATCAACCCCCCACCCCACCCCCACCCCAAAACAAAAAACACTCACGAACGCGGTTTGTATCTGTCACACACACCCCATGTAGGTTGGGGACGTGCACGAAGAGAAGAGGTGCATGCACGGCGCACGTACTCTCGTCTCTTTCCCATCCACACCCGCGCGGGTACATGGTGGAGCTCATTTCTGTACGAAAAAGGCAGCCCACTTGGAGGAGGGAGGATCGTCTACCACGAGTGAACAAACAAATTGCGACTTGACGTGTTATGTTAAAAAAAGGGGCAAACCATGTGGGGCCTACCTTAGAGGCAAGGCTCTATACCCTAGAGTACTTTTGATGTGTCCCGTCAACTCGCAGAACGAGGAGAAGCTTGCTTAGTACGCCGTCTCCCCCGCCCACGGTCGCAGTGCCTCGCAGGATGAGGTGAAGCTTGCTTACTACGCCTTAAGCCCGCTCACTCGCCCATGCGCGCAGTGGCTCGCAGGACGAGGAGAAAAATTTACTACTCCCTTCGTTTACTCCTTGTCCCTACTACCTTGGTTATAGAGATTATACTATCATATTGTTTGGAATATATATGTCCTTTAGTAGATTTCAATATGAACTACTAGTACATACTCCAAACACTGATGTATATAGACGTATTTTAGAGTGTAGATTCACTCATTTTGCTCCGTATGTAGCACTCTCCCTCGCCCCTCGACCCTCGCCGACGTGGTGGCGTGCAGCAATTATTTCGGTCTCATATAGCCAGAACGATATATACTGCACTACCATTATTGCTCGACTTCCCGAAGAGGCGAAGAGCCAATCGCAAGGTTAATATCTTGGAGATGCCAAGCGCAAGGTTATAGGAGAACGAGTAGTAGGTGCCGCGTCATATATAAATAAAGTTTTTTTTCTTCAGTGGCACGTACGCAATATGATAGGTTCATATGGAGAGAAAACGAAACCGCTCCACTATATACATAGTCAGGACGGGCCAGCCTACACGGTTGCTTGCTGGGGTTGCTCTCTTCACACTCTCTCGCATAAAACGACTGTGGCCATCTCTAACATCCCGGCGGATCACGTCCGCTTGGGGAAGGGGTGGATGCTTAGTGTAGATGCGGTGGCCGTCGCCGACGGCGAAAAACCACTATCGGCACGTCCCGATCAGGCGTCCCCGCCGTTCTCTCTCACAAAGCCGCTGAGGTTGCCTTCGTCCCTTGCTCACTGCCGCGACGTGGGCAGTTGCCGCCTCCCGCCGCCCTCCTCAAGGTTGAGCTACGTCCCTCAGGTACAACTCCCTTTACAGTCGGCTTGCACCACTGCTCCAGCTGCCCACATCACTCCCTGTGGATATTTCTCTACTTCTTTTCCCCGCACATACCTCTACTGGCTTCTACGTACTGTATTTGTGATGCGTTTATGTCTCATCAACTAGTCCCAGTAATCTTATTCCAATCACGCTTGTTCAATTTCTTTGCCACAGGGATGCTCATCTCGATTTTGGGGAAACTGCACAAAATGATCCGATGGTCAAAAGGTTGCAAACTTCATTCATTAGGAAGCTCGAACGTTGCCAGCAAATTGAAGCCTGGTCAGGGTTCACGGTTCAAGGGCTAGGGACTGCATGGATCGTTTTTTTCTTTAGCTGCCTCTGCTCCAAAATAAGTGTCAAATTTAGTACTAGTACGACTTTGTACCAAAGTTTGCACAAAGTTGAGAAACGTATTTTGGAACGGAGGGAGTACATATTTGCTATGATCTGTCAATCATTGAGATGCAATAGCATGCATGTTAGTCTCCTTTGTATTTGATGAAATGTTGCAACGGGCAACCTTGGACGCAAGATACATGTAACAGAAGCTGGAAGCTTCATAGCATTGTACAAATTTATCTCGCTGATAAATTACAGTACGTACTATACTAGTACTTCCTCTGTTCCTAAATATAAGTCTTTGTAGAATGATTTCACTGCTCTTGCACGCCTCCACTGTAAGAATGGAGAAAATTGTAAGAATGGAGAAAATTGTAATATAGTAGTACCTCCTTTCGCCGAAAGCGTGGTACATCCAGCAGTCCTACGACCTCAGTAATAAAGACCAATGAGCCGTCAAATCACATAGACCCAGCAGCAAGTTGGACGGACGAAGCAACCATCACTCTTACGCCAGTGAGAGGTCGCGTCCGCTCTGCCCGGGCATGAACGCGGCACCAATTCTTTGGAGCGGCGCTGACCGTTTCGGGTGGGAAGCGCGCGCGGGCGATGGAGGGGCTTTGGGTGGGCCAGGCTGGTCAGGAGCGGCCGTGGCAGCTGTCCGCATGTCCCTACCGGACACGCCCAGAAACGAGAGGATGCACCAACTCTCGCGGCTAAAATCATACACTACACAACATCTCTCTGTAGGAGTAGGTCAATCTGTCACTCTCTCTAACACACACATGGTGTTAAACACACACGCACACACACGCGCGCACACGCACGCACCTTGGTCCCGTTGCACCTTCTAACGTGACTTATTACACCTAGACGGAGGGACTAGTAAGTATACGAGATACGGTGGCACACTGACTTAAGTCGAATAAAGTGCCCAAAATTTGTGTGCATGTTATAATAAGGATTCAGGAATGTATAAAAGGTTATTTCCCTCTCGTTGAACATAACGGGAGGGTTGTGTAGCTTGTTAGCCTGTTCGCTCATCAAACTTGAGGTCTCGGGTTCGATAACTACACTTGAGCATAATTTGTGCCAAGAGGATTCTTTGACTGGTCAAAATGTTTTCTAGGGTTTGCACGCTTCACACTCTCTCTCCAGTATATATATACACACTGGAGCCTCAGCGCTTGTAGTTGCTCTCTTCATACTCTCTCTCCCTCTCCCGCTGGAGCCTCAGCGCTTGTAGTTGCTCTCTTCACACTCTCTCGCCCTCTCCAGATCTATCGCCCTCTCCCGCTGCAGCCTCAGCGCTTGTAGTTGCTCTCTTCACACTCTCTCTCCCTCTCCGGATCTAAACAAGACTTCGTTGGCCTCTCTCTCCCCTCACTACTTCTCAAAGAGCCGGCAGGATCCGTCCACCGGGAAGGGAAGGAGGCTTAACGCTGTCGCCATCGGCGAGGGACTACCGGCGCAGCTGTTCACTTTCCACCCAGCGGCGGCGTGGGAGGGCCTCCGACCCCTTCTTCATCGCCGTCCCGTCGCCCACCGAACCACGCCCCAAGAACCTTAAGGTATAATTTACTTACTCCACATGCATTGCTCTAGCTGCATGTATACCATGAATCTAGGACGTGGTTCAAAGAGGAAAGGAGTGGGAGAAGTTGTATATAGCATGAATCTCGGATGTGGTTCAAAGAGGAAATGAAGCAGGAAAGTTGTATAGCATTAATCTAGGACGTGGTTCAAAGAGGAAAGGAATGGGGGAAAGTAGTGGGGAAAGTTGTATCACATAAATCTAGGACGTGGTTCAAAAAGGAAAGGAAGGGGTGAAAGTACTAGTTCAAAAAGGAAAGGAAGGGACAAGGCTGTAGAGTTTGAGCAGGACTAGATTTGCTGCGCTCACATAGGGAAAGGCGTCTGATAACAAAACTGGGACCAACACGGACTGACACGGAGTTTTTTTCGTCCCTACACCAAAATGTCCCTGTAAAAAAACACCCTCTAATAATGCCGCTGCAAAATTGATGCAATGCCACAGTTAAATGCAAATTACATGTTTAACGAATTTTATTGTTAATATAATCTCTATGTTAATATTAATCAATGCCACCGTTTGAGAAATGCTACTGTCTTGCTTTCTTTCCCATTTAGATAAGGTAGATGCTTCTTTTTGTTGGCTTTTGTGTCATCCACCGTTATTGACCACTAATTGTTTCCTTTGCACCTCTGTGTAAACAGGGTTATCTTCTTCACCTCGTTGCCATTGTGACCATTTGTTGCACTGCACAAAACACTTTTTTTAAGAGTGTTTTGTGCAGTTCAACCAAAATGTCACACCGACAATGTTGCTTGATTGCTTGATCTTAGTGGAACTGCACAAGACGAGATCTTACTTCCTATCTGTTAAGGCGAATTTGGTTCAGATCTTCTTCTTGTGAGTTGTTTGAATTCTGCATCATGAGAGGTCAGTACTAGCCTTCTTTCACATGATTCTGCAGTGTGCATTCATATGTTGTGCTACTTGTACCATAATGTTGCTTGATTTTAGTGAACAGCACAAATGGAGACAAGACTTCCAATCTGTATGTGCACCTTAATATCCCATTGAGGTAAGATAAGGATATTTCACAACTGCTGGCCTGTATTTTGCCACTTTCATCAGAAAATTAAGTTTAGTACTATACTTGTGCTCCCTAATTAACATGCCAAATCTTACATTGAAGGCGAAGCTTGTTTGTTATTGAACCAAGTGATGAAGGGGAAGAACAAGGGGAAGAAAAACAAAAATCAACTCCCGGTGCTGTAATGAAGCACTGGAACTGTGATGGCACAAGTAATGATATAGTTTTGCATCTTAATTTATTGCTATGGCTGGAACGAGCAATTGTTTTGCCACTGATTTGATGCCACTCTTAATGTAATATGTAATTATCTCTACTTGTGCAAACAGGGATCTTCTTTGAAGATACCATATATTTTAGTGGAACTGCACAAGAAGATGTTGGGAACATTAAACTAATCGAGGAGTATATAGTAAGCTTGGCCACCACCGTAGATAGCAACAGATGGTTCCGGAGAAATGCTTCATCTGTATGCTCTACACAATAAGCCTCCTGACAAAGGTTGGTACTCGCCCACTGATTTCATCCATATGATTGAGCTTTGTCATCTCTATTGGTGTTGTGCTACTGTTTAGATACTGTCATGAAAAAGTGGTATTGTCCTTGAGAAGTGCTTCATCTGTGCTGTTTTAAATATTTCCTTTCCTTTTTTCGAGCAAACAGTGATGCTAGCATTTAGTAGTCCTCTTGTAGTTGCACAACAAGATCATCTTCCTCTGAAGAAGAAGATGGAGTACGTCAAGTGAATAGTTCCGATTATGCCAGGATGAAGAAGCCCTGTCTATCTTATCATCAGAAGGAGCAGTTGAAGGATGGTTATATTACTCCCCACAAGACCAAACTAACTTCAGCTCAGAAGGACTGACAAAATCTCCATTTTTTTGCTGTTGTTCTAGGATTCTTTCTGGTGAGTTCCATTTTTCTAAAAGTGTGCTCTACATGGACCATGTATGTGCCTGTTGAAACTGTCAATTCATAGTATAGTTTGCTCTATACTAATCACTTTTTTGTATTTGTGCAAACAGGGGTGCTCAGCTTGATTTCAATGGGAACTGCACAAAATGTTCATGAATACATCAAATCATTCATTTCCACCACAAGAAAGGAGGTGCCGATAAGTTCAAGGTGTTGCAACATATAAGGGCGAAATCATACAAGCTACGTGCGAATTTGGTTGATTTTGGTGGAACTGCACAAAAAGAACAGCTGGTTTATTTAGCACGAGGTGCCATGTCAATGTCCGAACTGATGGCAAACCCTGCCCATTCCACAATCCCAGGCATTTGATATTTTGGAATGGGACAACCTGGTCAAATTTTGCTCATTGTTTTTAGCAAGACATGCGTTTGATATTTTCGAATGGGACGCCCTTTGCTATCAGCAGCGTCGATCAATTTTTTCTTTATTCTTTAGTTGTGAAGTAAATATTGCCTCTGACATGTGAGTCGCTGAGATGCATAATCATCGATTGTTTTGAATGTTCTCTATGGATTGCCAGGTCTGTGTGTTTGATTGCAATGTACAGAAACGCTAAAAAGCTGCTCAAACTCTTTGTACTCCTTCTGTTCCTTTTTACTTCGCACATTGTGTAAGTGCATACTTTTTTGTATAAGATTGGTCAAAGTAGAGATACTTTGACTGCAGACAAAACTTGTATGCAGACTAGAAAGGACCGGAGGGAGTACATGTGAAACTGCTGCAAACGAGGTGATCACCCTGGGAATAATGCTAGTACGTATTGTTTTGCATGTTCATCCAATGCCGGTGATACAGGAATTCAAACTAATCGAAATAAATTCATTCATACACGGTCGGATTTCATATAAACATGCTGGATTTCATTACATTTCAACTAAAAAGGGGTGCGCTGGAGGTATAATTAACTAACCGGCCTAGCTTGTCATAGCGATTAGGGCAACTAGGAGCCCAATGATCAGGATCACCACATGACAAACACCTTTCTTCTTGTCATTCTTCTTCTTGAAGTTCGTGTGTTGCACAGCCTTGTTCTTCCCATCAAACTTTGCTTTACCATCAAACTTGCCCTTGTTCTTGAACTTGTGGGGCTGGAAGTTCTTATGTACCATATTGGCACTAGATCTTCCCTCAATTCCTCAAGCATGTGTGTCCTTTGCTCTCGCCTTTTCTTCCACATCAAGAGTGCCAATGAGATCCACGAAGGAGGAAGCTTGGTGACGAAGGAGGTATAATTAATTAACCGAAGCTACCCACCTGTGTCCTGCTGAGCCGAACAGAAGCTTCAGTGACTAAACTGCAGGTGCAGTTGCGTAACTGACTTGTGGCCTGTTGGGCCCACGTGTCAGTCAGCCAACTGCACCAGCAGTTAAGCAGAAGCAGCGTCCTTCTCAAGCACAGCTCTCCGACTCCACGTCGCCGCCAAGAAGCTAACCGTCCGTCAATGGTTAACCCGCCTAGCTTGGCTTCAACCAGAGGGTAGCAGCGGTGGCCTTACTTGGACCCAAGCGGCGGCGACCTACCGTGTTCTACTCTTCCTCATTTTCTGTGTGGCACGGCCTCGTTGGCAGCGGGGTGGAGCCTCGGAGGAGCCGGCGATGTCCTCTGTCTCGTTGCCGGCGGGCGGCGCCTCAGCGGAGCGGTGGAAATCCTCCCCCACATTGCCAGCAGGGTGGGGCCTCGGCTGAGCTGGCGATGTCCTCTGCCTCGTTGTTGGTGGGGCGGGGCCTCGGCGGAGCCGGCGGTGTCCTCTGCCTTGTTGTTGGCGCCGCGGGGCCTCGGTGGAGCAGGGCCTCGTCGAAGCCAGTGGAGCGGGGACTCGTCGGAGCCGGCATTGTCCTCTGCCTCGTCCTCGGTCTCGCCAAACAGCGCCTCGCCCGCTTCATCGCCCTCTTTGCTAGCCTCTTTGTAGGCGGCCGCAGCCTCCGCCACCCGCATGCGGTACCGCCAGCGCTCGAGGCGGCCCTTGCGGGCGGAGTGGTACGAGTCGAGCAGCGCCTCCTGCTCCGCCCGCTCCGTGGCGATCTGCTCCTCCGCCTGCAGGTGCTCCTGGAGGAGATGGTGGTTGTAGGCGGCGTCGGCCTGCGCCTCCCGGAACTGCTCCTGACGCATCTGCCTCACACTGTCCATATATTGGGCACGGGCCTCGCCGATGGTCATGGTGCAATGCACCGGCGAGGATGGCGCGGAGGAGGGGGTTGGCGGCGGATCGTCGACTACCATGTTCTCCATTGGGACGTCGTCGTCCTCCGGCTACCTGCCGGCCAGCCGGTCGGTAGCAATGGCAGCCATCTCCTTGTGGTCCGTCGTCCGCCCGTCCGGAAGTGCGCTGGACCGTGAGTGTGACGCCCGGATAATTATGCTACAGTAAACCTACGCTAATGATGCACGTCACCTCGGTTACTGAGCTAGTCTTTCGTTAGTTCAAAAAGCGATGCAAATTCAAATTCAAAATCAAGTAAACAATAAAAGTTTTCAAATATTAAAACTAAAATGTTCGGAGTGAACAAAATAATGCACAGGTAATTGCGGTGGAGAAACCACATTTTTACAAAATATTTAAATGCTCTAAATTAACTAAAACAACAACTAGAACAATTGATTAAATACCTTTTCAAGTTATAAGGTTACAAACTATTTTTAATTAAATGCCTAACTAGTATTGTCAGTGCTATAATTGGTAATACTACATTAGGTGTTGTTTTTATAATGAATAAAACTAAAATGAGTAGTAAATAAAATAGCAAAACTATTAACAGGAAAAATAAGCAAAAGATAAAAAAAAGATAAGAAAACAAAGGAAAAGACTTCCCCCCCGCTGGGCCTCAGCCCAGCTGGCCATCCAACCGGGTCGGCCCACCTAACCCCTCTACTAACCCCCCTGGGTGCCCGAAACCCTAGCCCCACTACACCCACTCCCCACGATCCCCCCCACTCTCCCTGGCGCCTCCCCCCTCTCCCCCCGATCTGGACGCGCCGCCACCCAGTGGCTGGACCTCGCTACGCCGACCCCGTCGCCCCACTGCTACCTCGTCGAACCACCCCACCGTCGTCACCGCCTCGGCCGCCCCTCGCCGGATCGCCCCGACGTCGCCCTGCTACCTCGTTGCCGTCCTCCTCGCGGCCCCGTCCGCGTCGTCTAGAACCACGACACCCTCCGCTTCGACCACGCCGGCGCCGCCCCGTCCCCGGTCTCCTCCTTGCCGGCCTGCCCCTCTCCGTCGCGTCGTCCCCGACGTCCCCCTCGACCCCGCTGCCTTTTCCCTACCGGCACAGTGAGCTCACGCCTCGCCCTCCTCTCTGTCCTCTTCACCGTGCCGCGCTCGTCGTGCCCTGGCCGCGCCCACTGTCGCCCCGTCGCGCCCACGCCATGGCCTCCTCCCCGCGGCTCCGTTGACGCCGCCGTGGCCTCGCCGCGGCCGGCGTGCCCCTGCGCGCCCCACCGTCCCGCTCCTCGCGCCGTCCCGTCTGGCCCCGTGGGCCGCGCCAGCGGCGCCCCGTCGCTCGTGCCTAACCGCGCGCCCGCCGACGCCCTGCCCCCTCGACATAGCTGCTGCTGCACCGTCCTCCCCGTCACGGTCGCGTCCGGCAGGCCCCCCCGGCCTGACCCCGCTGTGCTGCCTACCGGCTGGGCACCGTGGTCGCCGGGCACGCTCCGGCGCCCGTACGCCCCTGGGTCTGCCCCCTCATGCGGGCGCCCGTCTCGTTACCCCCGCAACCGCTGCCCAGCGCCTCGCGACCCGCTAACGCGCCCCTGTTTGGCCCTGTGTGCCACTGACTAGGGGGGCCCACACCCCTAAAACGAAAATAAAAAGAAAAGGAAAAGAAAATGTAATTAATAAAATTATTAATTAATTATAGTAAATTAATTAAGTTAATTAATCTTGTTTGAATCAATCTAATTAATTAGTTAATTTAATTAAGCAGTAATCAATCAACTAAACCCTACTTAAACTAAAAAGTGTATGACATGCGGGACCCACACTGCTGTTGACCCAGTCAACGTCTCTGTTGACTGATGACGTCATGCTGACATCATGCTGACGTCAGCATGCTCTGTTTTGGATAATGTTGTATTAAGTTAATTAAATAAATGCTAAAATTAATCTAAATCCTTTAAAATTAATATAAAATAAACCGTAGCTCGGATGGAAAAACTTTGTACATGAAAGTTGCTCAGAACGACGAGACGAATCCGGTTACGCAACCCGTTCGTCCGCCACACATCCCTAGCATAGTGAACCTGCAACATTTCCCCTCTGGTTCATCTGTCCGAAAACGCGGAACACCGGGAATACTTTCCCGGATGTTTCCCCCTTCACCTGTATCACTTACTACCGCGTTAGGTCGCCTCTAGCATCGCGCATTGCCATGTTATACTTTGATTGCTCTGTTATTTATTGTGTTCCCCCTCCGTTACTTCTTTCCGGTAGACCCCATGCCGATGATGATGCCCCTGTGATCGACTACGGAGTTGACGATCCCTCTCTCTTGCCAGAGCAACCAGGCAAGCCCCCCCCCTTGATCACCAGATATCGCCTACTCTTCTCTATACTGCTTGCATTAGAGTAGTGTAGCATGTTACTGCTTTCCGTTAATCCTATTCTGATGCATAGCCTGTCCTTGCTACTATTGTTGTTACCTTTACCTGCTATCCTAATACTTAGTATAGGATGCTAGTGTTCCATCAGTGGCCCTACACTCTTGTCCGTCTGCCATGCTATACTATCGGGTCGTGATCACTCGGGGGTGATCACGGGCATATACTATATACTTTACACTGTTACATTACCTGTGATACTGTTCGGAGATGGGGGCTGAAGGGGCAGGTGGCTCCATCCCGGTAGAGGTGGGCCTGGGTTCCCGACGGCCCCCGACTGTTATTTTGTGGCAGAGCGACAGGGCAGGTTGAGTCCACCTAGGAGAGAGGTGGCCTGGCCCTGGTCGGCGTTCGCGGATACTTAACACGCTTAACGAGATCTGGGTATTTGATCTGAGTCTGGCCATTTGGTCTATACGCACTAACCACCTACGCGGGAGTAGTTATGGGTATCCCGACGTCGTGGTATCAGCCGAAGCACTTCGTGACGTCAGCGACTGAGCGGCGCGCGCCGGGTTGGACCGCGTAACGTGACTTCCTTTGAAATGGAGGTTGCTAGGTCTGCTCTCCGGCCACGTACGCAACGTGCAGGTGTGCTCAGGGCGATGGGCCCAGACCCCTGCGCGCTTAGGTTTAGACCGGCGTGCTGACCGCTCTGTTGTGCCTAGGTGGGGCTGCTACGTGTTGATCTTCCGAGGCCGGGCATGACCCAGGAAAGTGTGTCCGGCCAAATGGGATCAAGCGTGTTGGGCTATGTGGTGCACCCCTGCAGGGAAGTTTATCTATTCGAATAGCCGTTTCCCTCGGTAAAAGGACGACCCGGAGTTGTACCTCGACCTTATGACAACTAGAACCGGATACTTAATAAAACACACCCTTCCAAGTGCCAGATACAACCCGGTGATCGCTCTCTAACAGGGCATCGAGGAGGGGATCGCCGGGTAGGATTATGCTATGCGATGCTACTTGGAGGACTTCAGTCTACTCTCTTCTATATGCTGCAAGACGGTGGCGACCAGAAGCGTAGTCTTCGATAAGACTAGCTATCCCCCTCTTATTCTGGCATTCTGCAGTTCAGTCCACTGATATGGCCCTTTACACATATATCCATGCATATGTAGTGTAGCTCCTTGCTTGCGAGTACTTTGGATGAGTACTCACGGTTGCTTTTCTCCCCCTTTTCCCCCTTTCCCTTCTACCCGGTTGCCGCAACCAGATGCTGGAGCCCAGGATCCAGACGCCACCTTCGACGACGACTCCTACTACTCTGGAGGTGCCTACTACTACGTGCAGCCCGCTGACGACGACCAGGAGTAGTTTAGGAGGATCCCAGGCAGGAGGCCTGCACCTTGTTCGATCTGTATCCCAGTTTGTGCTAGCCTTCTTAAGGCAAACTTGTTTAACTTATGTCTGTACTCAGATATTGTTGCTTCCGCTGACTCGTCTATGATCAAGCACTTGTATTCGAGCCCTCGAGGCCCCTGGCTTGTATTATGATGCTTGTATGACTAATTTTTTTGGTAGAGTTGTGTTGTGATATCTTCCCGTGAGTCCCTGATCTTGATCGTACATATTTGCGTGCATGATTAGTGTACGATTGAATCGGGGGCGTCACAAGTTGGTATCAGAGCCGACTGCCTGTAGGAATCCCCCTTCCAACTCCTTGGCCGAAGTTGAGTCTAGTCATTGCAAAACCTTTACTAACATGGCTGTGTGGCCCATGGGCCCACGTCGCCATTGGGTGATATTAGGATCTTTTTGTCCTTGTCTATACTCTGGGACTCTGATCCCTCTTCTATTCGGGTTGAATGAATTTTACTAAATCTAACATTAGGATCTCGTTATCACTTTCACCCGGAGAGCCCCTTATTACTGATGATCGTCTGCTGCACGTGAAGACCCTGAAGATACTCTCCGCTGTTAACCCGAGAACTTGTGTTCATCGCGTTTGCAATTCCCCTTCCACCGTCAACCCTTATGGATAACTACTTACAGTTGTTATTCTTACATTCATCCCCTGTTGGTCTTGTTATTACAAGATACCCTGAAAAACTCATCATTGTTTCGATAATCCTTTGAGCTTACTGCCTTGTTGCTCTTTGTCACTTGAATACCCCTACGGATAATTCTCGCACTTATCGAGTATCCGCTCATCCCCCAGTTGATTCATGTATGTCACCAATCTTCGATATACCATTCGATCTTCCGAAAATCCTCAGGAGCCTATTGCTCTTGAAATTCTTGCTTGCTTGCATTATGGTTAATCCCATAAGCCTCGTAATCATATTGGCATCCCTTGTCATTATCATTTTGAGTCTATTGATTCAAAATGTTGCGAATGCTCGCAATCCTCAGTCAAATCCTAGGATTCATCCTTCCGGCTCAGACGTCAATTGGATATGAGCTGGTTCTTGACCAATCAATGCCTTGATCGTTTGTGCTTCCAAGTCTGTTGAACTTATTCATTTTCGATCAGAACGATTGCTTCTGATCCCTTGATTTGGAGATCATAAAGTGTCTTTGCATTAAGCTTTGAATTAGTCAGTTGTTTCTATAACCCGATGCCATGGTATTCCTTCTTCCTGTGATTGAGTACCGATACTCACATCATCCCCGTTGTGGATCGCCATACCCATTGCCGGGTTATTATCCGACAATGTCCTTCACAACGAAAATTCTTGTGAGTTCTTTACCTGATACATAATGCCCTTAGTAAATTGTATCATCTGCTTGGCCAACCATGCTCTGCTTTCGAGCTGGTCGTATGTACTATTGAAGCTTGTGGTATATGTTTCCACGATACCCTGACGGGTTGAACCTATGCCTTCCTTTATATGTGTGAACTCGGAAGTTTTCACGAGTCATACTCATCTGGTATTTCACCAGGTAAAACTTTCAACAACTAATGTCATTTTCGAAATACGAGCAGTGAATGAAAGGTTATGCATTGAAGAAGTGGGAGTCGACCTTGAACTTTGTGTTCATGCCCAGGGACATGATGTAGATCTTATCATTAAAGCTTCTCTTAAATTAATTATTCCTTTGGTATAAGTTCATTTATATCTGGGATCTGACCTTTTGCAATCGTGGTTCCGACCATATTTTCTTCTCGATTCCATTCTCGGACAAGTTAGAGTACTTGCCTTCTGCAGATTAGTACGCCTGTCCAACCTCTACTTTGATCTGTCGTCAAGTATTACCCCATGGTATCTCGAGATTATCACGAAACTGCATAACTTCTTATGGGTTCTTCATCAACTGTTATTTCTCACCAATTCCAATTTTTCTGGGTTTTGGGTTGTTGTCAATCGAGAACACCAATAAGTGAATCAAGTCCGCACTCTGATTCAATAACTCTAAGTAATTTTCGTTGCTTACGAGTTTATTAATCCTTTAAGTCATTCCTAGCCTGATCGGCTATATCATTACCATGTTGAATTTTAACTGTGCTACCCGGTCCTTCTTCCCGTAGCCCAATTATTCGACGCTGAGCTAAGCTTAGGTTGATTTCCTTGTCATATTATTTCACCTTGAAAAGCAAGCTTGATTTCAAGTTTGTGTCGCATCTGTGCTTCCATAACCTCTTGCTTCATCATTCTTTTGACTTGATGTGATCGCGGATCGATTACATCTTCAGGTAATCTCTCGACAAATGTGTCGTGATCATTATCAACTTTCTGAGCTATTCCAGAATAACAATCAAACTCATGATAAGAATTACCATCCTTGCCCCTCGATGATTTGTGTGTCATCGACTACTTCCTTGCCTTCTTTCCAACACAAACATGTTCGTGTTGTGGCTATACCTTGAGTTCCTTGTTAACCGACTTATGTTATGTTCTAACTTGAAGTATTACCATCTTCTATGTCAAGAATGTCGTGAGAAATTCACCCCCTCTTCAGAATTCTTGCTATAATGATAATTCTCACCATCACCATTCTTCCTTGGTCCTCGTGATGATTCCAACCGGGGTACCCACAAGTGAATGGTGTTGTTTGGATTTTGCCCTTCTAGAAACCCTCTTGCTTTGAAGTTAATGGTCGACCGTTCATCCTTAGCCTATTGATTATTGAATCACCATTCCAACATTGATCGTGCAGCCCAGCCCATATTCGGGTGCACCTTTCAACCAATACTTAATTGTGTATGTTTTCCTCGAGCATACACCATTATACCATTTGATCCGACAAATGTTATCTCCTTGATTCACATGATTGTGGAAATCCATATTTTGGAAATCTTGACGAATTGTCGAATAGTTCGTCAGCCACCCCCTCATCCGCTCCTTGGTTTAATGATGAACTCTAGTTTCAGAACTCGCTTCCATAGTTCAATTCCCGAGAATCTTACAATGTCATCTCGACAATGTGTGTCACACCTTTCTTCTCAGGCATCCCGAGTCTGAGTTATCCTAACACCAAGCAGATCTGAATCTCGGTCAGATATGATGGTTGGGGCATATTTCCAAGAGTTATAACATTGGTCTTTATATGACTCGGTAAGGCGATGTCATGCCTAGCACGCCTGACCAGGGGACCTAGTGTTATAATTTCCTTTTAACAAGGATAGTCATTTTCCATGAGGAAACGGAATGCCTTGTTTAATAAGTTCATCATGATGGATCCTTTGTGTATCCAAAAGTCGGACCTTTGCTTGAAGACCATGTCAATGCTATCTCGAAGCATGTTTGTGGTACTCCGACTTTCGATAGGAGCATTTGAAGCACAATGCTAGATGTTTCCTGCTCTATTATCCAAACACCGTTGTATGGATAATGTCATGAAAATTCTCTCCCCTACCTAAAGAGTTTTCTGCATTATAACCTGTCATGGATTTCATGCTCTGCTTATCCTTGGGAAGGATATAACCCTGAAATATGTGTTTAAACACATTTCCCTTGCCATTGTTCTGTGTAATTTGATAACCATATTTCCTTTCCGTTGTTTGGTTTAACCTTTCTTGTGATCTATATAATCTAAGCAGTAATAATTCACTGCTTAGGTAAACACCTCGGTGTACAACTCTGCCAGTGAGACCCTGTTTCTATTGTTGATGACATTTCGGTAGCCACCGATGGACGAGAACCTTGCCTATTGGCCCGCCTCGTTCAACGAGCGGGAAAATGGTTCTCTTCGTCCCTCGCCCATGGTATCGATGTTGTTGCCGACATAACTGACAGGCTACCCTCTGACACGCCTTACTATCGTGACCGTGCAAGATGTCGTCCCATTCCTACTTTCAACCACATGGTGGGCCCATAACCCACAGTTCCACAGGATCGAAACCTGACTCTCCTATACGCCTCCTGTTCCCAAGGTTGTTCCTCGCGCGTAGCCTCGTATTTCACGAGCCACCTTTCGAGGGATCATCAATCATGTTATCAAATACAATACTTATCCCTGTTGCTTTGAACCCCGTTCACACTCTTATTCAGGCATCGAACGATTGTTTATCCGCTTGGACCTCCTTATTGTACCTTCTTACCTTACTCTCGATTTGTTCAACTCGAGAGATACTCATCTATTCACTCACGGGAAAACCCCAGACGATTACCCCTTAAGCATTCTGTCGTAGCCGAGCTACCCCTTACCTATTCGTAAGCAGGAAGGAACCCCCAAAGAAAGGATGACAACTTCACCATGATGGCCTGAAGCAGAGAAATGAAGACCTCGACGTAGTGGACTGACCTCTACGAGAAGAGCAGCCAAGACCGAGAAGAATCATTAGAATTCTGTAACCTATTTTCCCCTTACTCCCCTCTTAAATCTCGGGACGAGATTTCTTGTAGTGGAGGAGAATTGTGACGCCCGGATAATTATGCTACAGTAAACCTACGCTAATGATGCACGTCACCTCGGTTACTGAGCTAGTCTTTCGTTAGTTCAAAAAGCGATGCAAATTCATATTCAAAATCAAGTAAACAATAAAAGTTTTCAAATATTAAAACTAAAATGTTCGGAGTGAACAAAATAATGCACAGGTAATTACGGTGGAGAAACCACATTTTTACAAAATATTTAAATGCTCTAAATTAACTAAAACAACAACTAGAACAATTGATTAAATACCTTTTCAAGTTATAAGGTTACAAACTATTTTTAATTAAATGCCTAACTAGTATTGTCAGTGCTATAATTGGTAATACTACATTAGGTGTTGTTTTTATAATGAATAAAACTAAAATGAGTAGTAAATAAAATAGCAAAACTATTAACAGGAAAAATAAGCAAAAGATAAAAAAAAAGATAAGAAAACAAAGGAAAAGACTTCCCCCCCGCTGGGCCTCAGCCCAGCTGGCCATCCAACCGGGTCGGCCCACCTAACCCCTCTACTAACCCCCCTGGGTGCCCGAAACCCTAGCCCCACTACACCCACTCCCCACGATCCCCCCACTCTCCCTGGCGCCTCCCCCCTCTCCCCCGATCTGGACGCGCCGCCACCCAGTGGCTGGACCTCGCTACGCCGACCCCGTCGCCCCGCTGCTACCTCGTCGAACCACCCCACCGTCGTCACCGCCTCGGCCGCCCCTCGCCGGATCGCCCCGACGTCGCCCTGCTACCTCGTTGCCATCCTCCTCGCGGCCCCGTCCGCGTCGTCTGGAACCACGACACCCTCCGCTTCGACCACGCCGGCGCCGCCCCGTCCCCGGTCTCCTCCTCGCCGGCCTGCCCCTCTCCGTCGCGTCGTCCCCGACGTCCCCCTCGACCCCGCTGCCTTTTCCCTACCGGCACAGTGAGCTCACGCCTCGCCCTCCTCTCTGTCCTCTTCACCATGCCGCGCTCGTCGTGCCCTGGCCGCGCCCACTGTCGCCCCGTCGCGCCCACGCCATGGCCTCCTCCCCGCGGCTCCGTTGACGCCGCCGTAGCCTCGCCGAGGCCGGCGTGCCCCTGCGCGTCCCACCGTCCCGCTCCTCGCGCCGTCCCGTCTGGTCCCGTGGGCCGCGCCAGCGGCGCTCCGTCGCTCGTGCCTAACCGCGCGCCCGCCGGCGCCCTACCCCCCTCGACATAGCTGCTGCTGCACCGTCCTTCCCGTCACGGTCGCGTCCGGCAGGCCCCCCCCGGCCTGACCCCGCTGTGCTGCCTACCCGTTAGGCACCGTGGTCGCCGGGCATGCTCCGGCGCCCGTACGCCCCTGGGTCTGCCCCCTCATGCGGGCGCCCGTCTCGTTACCCCCGCAACCGCTGCCCAGCGCCTCGCGACCCGCTAACGCGCCCCTGTTTGGCCCTGTGTGCCACTGACTAGGGGGGCCCACACCCCTAAAACGAAAATAAAAAGAAAAGGAAAAGAAAATGTAATTAATAAAATTATTAATTAATTAATTAGTAAATTAGTTAAGTTAATTAATCTTGTTTGAATCAATCTAATTAATTAGTTAATTTAATTAAGCAGTAATCAATCAACTAAACCCTACTTAAACTAAAAAGTGTATGACATGCGGGACCCACACTGCTGTTGACCTAGTCAACGTCTCTGTTGACTGATGACGTCATGCTGACATCATGCTGACGTCAGCATGCTCTGTTTTGGATAATGTTGTATTAAGTTAATTAAATAAATGCTAAAATTAATCTAAATCCTTTAAAATTAATATAAAATAAACCGTAGCTCGGATGGAAAAACTTTGTACATGAAAGTTGCTCAGAACGACGAGACGAATCTGGTTACGCAACCCGTTCGTCCGCCACACATCCCTAGCATAGTGAACCTGCAACATTTCCCCTCTGGTTCATCTGTCCGAAAACGCGGAACACCGGGAATACTTTCCCGGATGTTTCCCCCTTCACCTGTATCACTTACTACCGCGTTAGGTCGCCTCTAGCATCACGCATTGCCATGTTATACTTTGATTGCTCTGTTATTTATTGTGTTCCCCCTCCGTTACTTCTTTCCGGTAGACCCCGTGCCGATGATGATGCCCCTGTGATCGACTACGGAGTTGACGATCCCTCTCTCTTGCCAGAGCAACCAGGCAAGCCCCCCCCTTGATCACCAGATATCGCCTACTCTTCTCTATACTGCTTGCATTAGAGTAGTGTAGCATGTTACTGCTTTCCGTTAATCCTATTCTGATTCATAGCCTGTCCTTGCTACTATTGTTGTTACCTTTACCTGCTATCCTAATACTTAGTATAGGATGCTAGTGTTCCATCAGTGGCCCTACACTCTTGTCCGTCTGCCATGCTATACTATCGGGCCATGATCACTCGGGGGTGATCACGGGCATATACTATATACTTTACACTGTTACATTACCTGTGATACTGTTCGGAGATGGGGGCTGAAGGGGCAGGTGGCTCCATCCCGGTAGAGGTGGGCCTGGGTTCCCGACGGCCCCCGACTGTTACTTTGTGGTGGAGCGACAGGGCAGGTTGAGTCCACCTAGGAGAGAGGTGGCCTGTCCCTGGTCGGCGTTCGCGGATACTTAACACGCTTAACGAGATCTAGGTATTTGATCTGAGTCTGGCCATTTGGTCTATACGCACTAACCACCTACGCGGGAGTAGTTATGGGTATCCCGACGTCGTGGTATCAGCCGAAGCACTTCGTGACGTTAGCGACTGAGCGGCGCGCGCCGGGTTGGACCGCGTAACGTGACTTCCTTCGAAATGGAGGTTGCTAGGTCTGCTCTCCGGCCGCGTACGCAACGTGCAGGTGTGCTCAGGGCGATGGGCCCAGACCCCTGCGCGCTTAGGTTTAGACCGGCGTGCTGACCTCTCTGTTGTGCCTAGGTGGGGCTGCGACGTGTTGATCTTCCGAGGCCGGGCATGACCCAGGAAAGTGTGTCCGGCCAAATGGGATCAAGCGTGTTGGGCTATGTGGTGCACCCCTGCAGGGAAGTTTATCTATTCGAATAGCCGTGTCCCTCGGTAAAAGGACGACCCGGAGTTGTACCTCGACCTTATGACAACTAGAACCGGATACTTAATAAAACACACCCTTCCAAGTGCCAGATACAACCCGGTGATCGCTCTCTAACAGGGCATCGAGGAGGGGATCGCCGGGTAGGATTATGCTATGCGATGCTACTTGGAGGACTTCAGTCTACTCTCTTCTATATGCTGCAAGACGGTGGCGACCAGAAGCGTAGTCTTCGATAAGACTAGCTATCCCCCTCTTATTCTGGCATTCTGCAGTTCAGTCCACTGATATGGCCCTTTACACATATATCCATGCATATGTAGTGTAGCTCCTTGCTTGCGAGTAGTTTGGATGAGTACTCACGGTTGCTTTTCTCCCCCTTTTCCCCCCTTTCCCTTCTACCCGGTTGCCGCAACCAGATGCTGGAGCCCAGGATCCAGACGCCACCTTCGACGACGACTCCTACTACTCTGGAGGTGCCTACTACTACGTGCAGCCCGCTGACGACGACCAGGAGTTGTTTAGGAGGATCCCAGGCAGGAGGCCTGCGCCTTGTTCGATCTGTATCCCAGTTTGTGCTAGCCTTCTTAAGGCAAACTTGTTTAACTTATGTCTGTACTCAGATATTGTTGCTTCCGCTGACTCGTCTATGATCAAGCACTTGTATTCGAGCCCTCGAGGCCCCTGGCTTGTATTATGATGCTTGTATGACTTATTTTTTTTTGTAGAGTTGTGTTGTGATATCTTCCCGTGAGTCCCTGATCTTGATCGTACATATTTGCGTGCATGATTAGTGTACGATTGAATCGGGGGCGTCACAGTGAGGAAGCCATGGTGGGCAGTAGTGGTGTGGACAGGAGAAAGGGAACGGATGCAGATGACTGCGGCTATGGCCGGCGCAACAGTTTATATAGCAATGGTGGGCGGGCGGAGGGACGGACCTGTGGCGCCGGAGTAGCCGCCTCGGCAACCGCGTATCATTAATGTGGGCGGCAGATGGACGGACGGACGACACTTGTGTCGTTTGAAGGCGGAGCAATCTCCTGCACCGGGAAGCGGGGCGGGCGGCGCTAACTGTTTTGGGCGGAAAGCGTGCGCGGGCGAGGAGATGACTTTACTTGGAGAGGATGACAATGGGGACCCACCAGGTCCATAGCCCTCACGTACGCAAGTGCCTCCTTATATATATATATATATATATATATATATATATATATATATATATATATATATATATATATATAGATAGATATAAAACTATACTCCCTCCGTCTAGGTGAATAAGTCGTATTAGAAGGTGCATCACGACCTAGGTGCAAGCAGATTGGTGGAAAAGAAGAATATTTCTCTCTTCTAAACACAACATTTAATCACAGCAGTTAAGAGGATGCCTTATTAGCTACCCATGCAGGACATCGTAATTCATAGCATGCAAAGCGCTTTTATTTCTTGCCTAATAACCGCATGGACGTGCTGCATGCATTGGTCCTTGCCCGAGCAAAAAAAGGGAGGAAAAGGGTTTCCACGGGAGACAACGAGGCAGAGGTGGAAGCGCTCGCTGGAGTAATTTATTTTGCTTCCCCCTGGTTTCCTGACATCACGGTCCCACACCATTGTCAAACTATGTAGTAGTCAATAAACGAGAGAATTGCACAAGAAGCGGCTGACAGCTGGGACCAAGTAGCTCGAGCAGTATTTGTGTTTTTGAGGTGTGAGCACTGCACAGTTTTTCGATGTTTAGCCCAGATATTAATTTTTCTCCTCTGAACAACAACGAAAACATCGCTGCATGTATTAACTGGGCGGGTTGTGGCCCGTCTAGCCCAGGCCAGATATCCAGCCCAGATATTAATTATTTTCAAGCTGAAAATGGCTAGCCCAGCTATACTTTTTTTTAGGAATACCCAGGCAAGGTCAAATTGTTATTCTCCGCCCCGCTGGGCTGCAAATCTTTCCTATGAGGGATGCATTAGGCTTAACAAGAAAATGGGCTTTAAGAAATAATAAATGGGATGTAATTATAAAAACTGGGCAGTAACTATAAAAAATGCACCAAACACGTGATTACTTTATAAAATATTATCTTTGGATATTGAAAATTTTAATTTCATTAATTGTTGCGAGCGCAATGTTTCGTTGGATTTTTACGTAATATAAATTTATTTAACCTGACTAGAAATTTTGGGATAAAAATATTTCGGATCCCATCAAAATGTGGGAAATTTTATTGAATTTTGTTTTGAACGGTTGGTTGAAATGGGTTGTACTTTTAACAAACTGTAAATGGGTTGTAGTAAATTCCATTAGAATTCAAAAATGGGCTACACAGTCTTACAAATCTCCAATGGGCCATAAGTTCTCTGCCACACACTTCTGGCCTTACTAAGTTGACGCGTCCCCTAAAAAACAGAGTTGACGCGTATGCAAGGCTTTGTCAACTTATAGTCAACACACGGTTCTAGCAGCCGTGGCCGTTGGATGTCCATCCAACGGATGCCGTGCTTCTTCTTCAATCTTGGATATTCTAGCTTCACCCGCCCAAAAATTGATTCCTCCCCCTGACATCTAGGGCGCACCATTTCGGAAGCTGACCTGTGGGCCTACTAAGTTGACGTACCAAGGGCTTTGTCAACTTAGTCAATATAAACGATTCTAGCTGCAGTGACCGTACGATGTCCATCCAACGGCCGCAGTGCTTATTCAACCTCCGGTCTTCTTGCTCGAGCCGCCCAAAGCAGCGCCGGTCGTGCCGCCTGCTCCTGCCTCCCATGGCCGGCTGTGCTGCCGCGGAGGCCTCACCGCCCCTAGTATTCCCACCGCTGGCCAGGCCCTACGGCGACCGCAGCCTCACACCGCAGCCGAACGAGTGAACCCTCATACTCCTCTCCGTGTGGGCATCCACAGCCGCGCCTTCACCGGCTCCGCGTCGTCCCCTTCCTAGGCCTCGCCGTCGTCCACCGCCCTGGTGCTCTCGGCGCGGCGTGGTCAACGTGGTCAAGGAACGACTTCCACCGGACGTGGACTGTAGGTGGAGAGGCTGACAGCTGGGTCCATGGCGGCCGCAAGGAAGTGCCTCTTTATTACGTGGAAAATAATGATTCCTCCACCTGACAGCAGGGACCCACCGGACGGGCCACCGCATTTCATGACAAAAAATGTTTCCCCCCTGACTGCTGGGACCCACCAGCTACACCTTCGGACGCAAGGAAGTGCATCCGGGCAAAAAAACGATTCGCCCCCCTGACAGCTGGGACCCACCAGTTACATCTTCGCACGCAATGAAGTGCGTCCGGGCAAAAAAAACCCAAACGATTCGCCCCCCTGACTGCTGGGACCCACCAGCCCCCCGACTGCTGGGACCCACCAGTTACATCTTCGCACGCAAGGAAGTGCGTCCGGGCCAAAAAAACGATTCGCCCCCTGACTGGTGGGACCCACCAGCTACATCTTCACAGGCAAGGAAGTGCCTGACAGTCGGGACCCACCTGGTCGAAGCGTACGTAGCGTTGTCATTCTGGTCGCGAACGTGTACGTACATATATACTGGTCGATGTAGAGGCGCGCACGTGTGGTAGTAGAGGCGCGCACATAGCATGTACACGTACGTACAGCGGCCAGGGTGCAAGAAAGAAAATACGGCCACGTATGTGTACATATAGGCGGGGTCTCGAACGCCTACTCGCGCATACGTACGGCGAGGGCTCGTGTACATGGCTGGGTCGGAGGCAACGGAAACAGTGTCATCGTCATGTTCATGGGGAGGCAACGGAATGCGTCGTGTTCATGGGGAGGCAACGGAATGCGTCGTGTTCATTGGGAGGCAACGCAGCTGGGTCGGAACGGAATGCGTGGTCTTGTTCATCGGGAGGGCTTGGACGGAAGAGGCGATGGAAACGAGGCCTGGCGTACCAACGGAGGAAACGGCCTTGTGTTCGATCGGCCACATTCGAAACGGGGGTCCTGTTCATCAGGAGGGGTCTGGCGTACCGCAAAACGGAGGAAACGGACCTCCTATGGTCGAAACGGGGGTCCTGTTGATCGGGAGGGGTGTGGCGTACCGCAAAACAGAGGAAACGGACTTGTGTTGGAGCGCTACGGTCGAAACGGGGGTCCTATTCATCGGGAGGGGTGTGACGTACCGTAAAACGGGGCTCCACGGGATACTGTTCATCTCCACCGTCGACCCCCTCCAGCCTCCACGAGCTACTGTTCATCCACCGCCGACCTCCTCCAGCCTCCACGGGCTACTGTTCATCCAGCCTCCACCGTGCGCTACTCCACCGGCTACTGTTCAACCACCCCTCCACCCTCTACTATTCATCTAGCCCTCCACACCACGGGGTCCTGTACAACCACCCCTCCATGGGCACCCCTCCACCGTCTAATGTTCATCCTGCCCTCCACACCACGGGGTCATGTTCATCCACCCCTCCACGGCACCCCTCCACCGTCTACTGTTCATCCTGCCCTCCACCACACCACGGGGTCCTGTTCATCCACCCCTCCGCGGGCACCCCTCCACCGTCTACTGTTCATCCAACCCTCCACCACACCAGGGGGTCCTGTTCATCCAGAGGCAACGCCACCGCTCACTGTTCATCCACCCCCCCCGCAACGCTCACTGTTCATCCAGAGGCAGCATCGATCGGCTTCAGTTAGCAGCAGTAGCCAAGGAATCGCTCGATCGGGTTCAGTTAACAGCCATCGATTGATCGCTCGGGTTCAGTAACGTGTAGCCTGCAGTGCAATCGCTCGGGTTCAGTTAGAGCCCAACGCCTCGCTCGGGTTCAGTTAGAGCCAACGCCTCACACACGCGCGCGTATGTGTACGAGAGAAACGCGCATCGCTCGGCCCCTGACCTCCCACCGTAACCGGGAACTCCCCGAAATTTTCCTCCCCATCGCTTCTACCACAGTTTTTTCCGTCATGGATGGCCCAAAGAATGTCATGCAGCTGCGTCTCCGGCCCGCCCAGGACGAAAAGCCCATTTTTTGTCATAGAAGTAGGAGCCCACCACATCTATGATGATATCGGGTTTTGTCACAATTATCGTCATAGAAGTGTCATATGTATGACAGAAAAAAAATTCGTTCGGCCCAAAATGTCACGGATGTGTCCTTTTTTTGTAGTGAGAGTTCAATGATGCGCCGTAGCTTCTGCCCCCCTGGTCCTTGCATCGTGTGTTCAGCGATTATATTGCCGGACAGGACTTCCAGAGAATAAAGTCCTGGAAGAGAGGAAAAATAACAAAGTAGGGAGCCCCTGGTGCGGTTGAACCGCGCTTCGGGGCGTGCCATAGTCGTGCCCCTCCCCTGTGCCTATGGTATTTTTAATGCGTAATTGTGTACGCGTGGCACCATTTGGATGGGGCTGGGGTAGGGGCCGTATTGCTATGCGAGCTCAGAACGTGCCAGGTGGTCCTGTTGCAGATTACTTTGGGCATGCTTGACGGTGTCCGGACGTCTGATCGTCGGACTGGAGAATTGCCTTGATAGGCTGCTTTGCACTTCTGCTGCGAGGGTCGCAGTGTGCTCCTCCGTTCAGAGCAAGCGCTCTGTGTTTCCATTGACTGTGATGACCCCCGAGGTCCTGGCATCTTGAGCTTGAGGTATGCATAGTGCGGCGCCGCATTGAATTTGGCAAATGTGGTTCGCCCGAGCAGTGCATGGTAGCCAATGCGGAACGGGACTATATCGAAGATTAATTCCTCGCTCCGGAAATTATCCGGGGATCCGAAGACCACCACCAGTGTGACTGAGCCTGTACAATGGGCCTCCACACCTGGTATGACGCCTTTAAAGGTCGTTTTTGTGGGTTTAATCTGTGAGGGATCTATGCCCATTTTGCGCACTGTGTCCTGATAAAGCAGGTTCAGGCTGCTGCCGCCGTCCATGAGGACTCGTGTGAGGTGAAATCCGTCAATGATTGGGTCTAGAACCAATGCGGCAAATCCGCCATGGCGGATACTAGTGGGGTGGTCCCTACGATCGAAAGTGATCGGACAGGAGGACCATGGGTTGAACTTTGGGGCGACCGGCTCCAACGCGTATACGTCCCTTAACGCACGCTTCCATTCCCTCTTGGGGATGTGGGTTGCGTATATCATGTTCACCGTCCGCACTTGTGGGGGAAACCCCTTCTGTCCTATGGAGTTCGGCAGTCGGGGCTCCTCCTCGCCATCGCTATGTAGCCCCTTGCCTTTGTTTTCGGCATTTAACTTGCCGGCCTGCTTGAACACCCAACAATCCCTGTTGGTGTGGTTGGCTGGCTTGTCGGGGGTGCCATGTATTTGACACGAGCGATCGAGTATACGGTCCAAACTGGATGGGCCCGGAGTACTTCGTTTGAATGGCTTCTTCCGCTGACCGGGCTTGGAGCCTCTGAATCCGGCATTTACTGCTGTATCCTCTGTATTGTTATCGTTGCTACGGCGCTTATGTTTGTTGCGATGTGACCTACCATTGCCGTCCTTGGTATCCGAAGTACCAGAGTTCTTTGATATGTTATTGCTGCGAGCCATCCAGCTGTCCTCTCCCACACAAAAGTGGGTCATGAGCGTCGTGAAGGCTGCCATAGATTTCGGCTTTTCCTGGCCGAGGTGCCGAGCAAGCCATTCGTCACGGATGTTGTGCTTGAAAGCTGCTAGGGCCTCTGCATCCGGACAGTCGACGATTTGGTTTTTCTTGGTTAGGAACCGTGTCCAGAATTGTCTGGCCGATTCTTCTGGTGGTGGTCGTACATAAGTACCCTGGAAGTTGTCGAGGAATACGGCTTCCAGATCTTCCCAACAGCCAATGGATTCTGCTGGCAAGTTGTTGAACCAATGCTGTTGGGGATATTGTTATTTGGGGTAAACCGGCCTACAGGGCCCGGGTTAGCCTCGTCAATGGACCCGAGATGTTGAAGCCCAAGGATAAATAGAAGGGCCCAAGGCCTATAATCGGTTTAGAGGTTCACCGGCGTAAACCGGCCTGAGATAAAACTTGCATTGTAAGTTAGGGATAGGGAGACCGACCCGGGCACGTTTATGAGCCGGAGGTCGGGACTTTGCAGACCGACGGGCGTCACCCGTGTATATAAGGGGACGACCCGACGGCGGTTTGGGACAGAGAACAACGATTCGAGGTTTAGGCGAAGCTTATCGCTCCCTAGCCCTCGAAACCCATCAATCCCATCACAACTAGACGTAGGCTTTTACCTTCATTGAAGGGGCCGAACTAGTATAAACTCTGTGTCCTTGCGTCCGCTCTAACCCCTTCAAACTAACCCGTTGCGATGGCTCCACGACTAAGTCCTTTTGCCAGGACATCTGCCGTGACAAATCCACGACAGTTGGCGCCCACCGTGGGGCCATCGCGAGATGGTTTCAAGTTTTTGGAGGGCCGCTTTGAAGGACTCGAGGGTTACGCTGTGGGACGGATGACCAAGAGCCGCCGCGGAAAACTCTACATCGACAGCACAGGCTGGGGCCCCGACGCCGGCTCGATCGAGTACGGGTACCGGGTCCCCTTTGGCGGCATCCATGTTTTCATCGGTAAGATCGGAGAACCGGGCCCCGAGTTAGGCGTCTGCGCCGACCTCGTCGAGACAGCTCAGTGCACGAGATCGACCCTGGCTAAACCGACCAGGAAGCACGCCTTCGTGGGAGTCATCCACGGAGGAAGCTACGAGGAAGGATCCGAATCTGGTGACAAAACCGCCATGTACTCCGGCGATGAAACGTCGACCGGGGAAACCGAATCTCTTTACCAGCTACAAGACGATCGGATTGGAGGCGGCTCCGACGGCAACAGTATTCCGGACCCCTCTGATCTGCCCTATCGGGTTGGGATCTTCATGGCTGGAACACAGGCGGCGCCACGATCATCAACTGCAGCAGCAGCGATCTCCGGATCGGCAGCAGCAACGGCTGCACGGGCGGGAGGCCCTACGGGTTCGCCAGCCCAAGTTTTGTCAGACCTCTTTGACGCACTGGCAGCGCTCATGGCAGAAGCCAACCCGGTGGATCAGGAGGTTCATAATGCTGAGATTGCCAAAGTGAGAGAGCAGATCACTCAAGCTAAAGCGGAGCTGGCAGCAGAAGAGATCAGGATGACGGCGGAGCGCGCCGCTTTGGATGCACAGGCTTACAGGCTCATGATGGACCAGAATGCGTCTCAGGAAGTCCTGAAGAGGAAATCCCGATCTCGATTGCCTGCAGCCCTCGACGCCCGAAATCTCTTCAACACCCCGGGGGTAAACCGTGCGGAGGCGACAGTTGGCGCCCCGGTTCAGCACCGGATAATCAGCCTGCCTCGTCATAACACTGGTACACCACCGGCCGTGCCAACACCGTTAGGTCATTATTCCAACCCGATGGATAACCTCGTCGCGGCGGCAGCTCGGCTGGAAGCCATTCCGATCGAAGGCGATTCACCGCAGGACGTAGAGACACGCCGGGTCAAGGAGCTCCTTAGGACCGCGTTGGCCCAACAAGAAGCATATTCACAAAGCCGTGATCGGATTCACTCCACCCCT
Source organism: Aegilops umbellulata (assembly GCA_032464435.1). Lineage (NCBI taxonomy): Eukaryota > Viridiplantae > Streptophyta > Magnoliopsida > Poales > Poaceae > Aegilops > Aegilops umbellulata. The sequence continues at coordinate 55,624,672 of CP136058.1, forward strand.
CGCCCCAGCAGGAGCCATAGTAGGCGTATGGAGGAGCCGGCTGTGTCAAGCAATGCCAGGCGTGAAGCGCTCCGCGGCAACAACCCGGCGGGCGTCGACAATGCTCAGGAGAGTGTGGATCGCACCCGTGCGCGGGAGGCCGGAATAGCAGTGCAGCATCAGGCTCGTCAGCTTACACCTATCTTCCCAGCGGCTACGGTTGAACCGGGGGTGGTCTCCAGTTCTTTGGGAGTACCGTGCCTTGTTCCCGCTTTACGCAACGTACGCCTGCCCAAAGACTTCAAGGGCCCCCGCAAGGTACCAAACTACACGGCAGATCAGCCTCCGGAGACATGGGTGGAGAGCTATGAAATGGCTATGGAGATGCTGGATATGGACGACACGGCGTGTGCCAAGTATTTTACTATGATGTTAGAAGGAACGGCCCGGACTTGGCTAAAAAGCTTACCGCCTAATTCAATCAGTTCGTGGGCCCAATTGCGCGCCCGGTTTATCAAGAATTTCAAGGACACGTGCAAACAGCCAATGTCGATTGTTGACCTAGCAGCCTGCGTTCAGCAAGAAGGGGAATCAACAACCCATTGGGTGCGGCGGGTGTCAGAAGTTTTGCACTCATCAGATCATATCAATGTAGACACCGCCGTGGTGCTGTTGGAAAGCAACTGTCGGTTTGGCCCTTTGAAGCTAAAGCTGGGCCGGATGAAGCGTGATTGTACAGACATAGGAACGCTCATGACCGCTTTAGTGAAGTATGCGGATTCTGACAGTACCAAGGATCCTGACTCTGGTGATGACAAAGCAGGGAAGGGAAAGAAGAATAGCAACACCAAAGGCCAGCAATATCGACCGACAGGTAATGGAGCCGGATGTAAGCGTAAACCGGACGGGAGCATGGACTTTGTGGCCAACACAAGTGCACAGAATAAAGGCCAGCGGCGTAAGGGGAAACAGCCAAGTTTCCGCACAAATCCCGGTCCTAATCCGGAGCGTTTGAACTTTTTCTTAAACCAGCCCTGTCCGAAGCACGGAACAAAAGAGGAACCAGCAACCCATCTTTGGAAGGATTGTTATATCATGAAGGAATTCAAAAGCTCAAACACTTTCCAGTACGATCATAGCTCCGGTGGCGGTTCAGGTTCCGGATCAGGATACGGTGGCGGAAATCCCGGTCCAGGGGTTCAGGGTAATCCGGGCGGACAGGACAGCCGAAATAATCAAAATAATCAAAGTGGTTACGGACAGCAGCAATCGGGTTATCAGAGCAACCCGAAACAGTTGAGTGGTGGACAGTATCATGTCTTCACTACAAGCTTGGATAAACAGGATAGAAAGCTTCAGAGGCGGGCCGTCAGTGCTATCGAACCGGCCACGCCTCACTATCTGCGCTGGTCGGAACAACCTATCATATGGAGCCGAGAAGATCACCCTCCCAGGGTTTATAATCCGGGTCAGTTAGCATTGGTGGTGGCGCCTCAGGTGGGAGGTTATAAGCTCACCAAGGTGCTCATGGACGGAGGGAGCAGCATTAACATCTTGTATTACGAGACCTTCCGTCGTATGGGACTGGTAGATAAGGATCTCAAACCGACCAATACAGTGTTCCACGGGGTGGTGCCTGGCAAGTCTGCATATCCGGTTGGTAAGATAGCCCTTGAAGTGGTATTTGGCGATAGTCACGATTCCAGATCAGAGACGTTGACGTTCGAAGTGGTTAAAATCCAAAGTCTGTACCACGCTTTGTTCGGACGACCAGCTTATGCAAAATTTATGGCACGGCCCTGCTACGTGTATCTGCAACTTAAGATGCCGGGTTACAAGGGCACTATAACGGTTCATGGGAGCCGTCGAATCGCTTTGGAATGCGAGGAAGGAGATGCGACTTATGCAGAATCGGTTTGTGCTACGGAGGAGCTAAAGCAGTACAAAGACAGTGTTGACCCGGAGGACATGACTTCGTTAAAGAAGCCAACCACGGACCACGATCCGGCCTTGAAGTTCAAATCGGCTGCCGAAACTAAGCTTGTTGACTTCGTACCTGGCGATCCGTCCAAGCAGTTCAGTATCAGCGCAAACCTGGATCCAAAATAGGAAAGCGCGCTCATCGAGTTCATCCGTGAGAATCGGGACATCTTTGCATGGAAGCCGTCTGACATGCCTGGTGTACCGAGGCGACTCGCTGAGCACACCCTTAATGTGGATCCTAAGTATAAACCGGTAAAGCAGTTTTTACGCCGGTTTAACGAAGAAAGGCGTAAAGCGATTGGTGAGGAAGTGGCCAGGCTCCTGGCAGCTGGTTTATCATTGAGGTTTTTCATCCCGAATGGCTTGCTAATCCGGTGCTGGTTCTTAAGAAAAACGGCACCTGGCGCATGTGTGTGGACTACACAGACTTGAATAAAGCTTGCCCAGCGGATCCTTTTGCTCTCCCCCGGATTGATCAGATCATTGATGCTACGGCAGGTTGCGAGCGTTTAAGTTTTTTGGATGCCTATTCGGGTTATCATCAGATCAAGATGGCAGTTAAGGACCAGGAGAAGACGGCGTTCATTACTCCCTTTGGAGCCTTCTGCTATGTGTCTATGCTCTTCGGGCTTAAGAGTGCGCAGGCTACTTATCAACGGTGTGTGCAAAATTGCCTCCACAAGCAGATTGGTCGTAATGTGCATGCTTATGTGGATGATATTGTGGTTAAGTCACGAAAGAAGGAGACCCTGGTTGACGATTTGAAGGAGACTTTTGATAACTTGAGAGTGTACCAAATGATGCTCAACCCGGCGAAATGTGTTTTTGGTGTGCCTGCAGGCAAGTTGTTGGGGTTTTTAGTATCCCATAGAGGAATTGAGGCTAATCCGGAAAAGATCACAGCCGTCACCTCCCTGGCCAAACCGAAATGCGTCAATGATGTTCAGCGCATGGCCGGACGGATTGCAGCGTTAAGCCGGTTCATCAGTCGCCTCGGTGAAAAGGCGATCCCCTTGTATCAAATGCTCAAGAAGACGGATCAATTTGTCTGGAGTGCGGAGGCGGATAAAGCGTTTGAGGACTTGAAGCGGCAGCTAGTCAATCCGCCGGTTTTGGCAGCCCCTGTAGATAAAGAGCCACTCCTGTTATATGTTGCTGCGAATGCCAGAGCGGTTAGTGTGGCGATGGTGGTAGAACGAAAGGAGGCTGGAAAGGAACATCCGGTTCAGCGACCGGTTTACTATACCAGTGAAGTGCTTATCGAGTCCAAACAGAGGTATCCGCATTGGCAGAAGCTGGTATATGGTGTTTTTATGGCAAGCCGGAAGCTGAGGCAATATTTTCAAGGACACCCCATCACGGTGGTCAGTTCTGCTCCTTTGGGTGACATCATACAGAACCGGGAGGCGACCGGTAGGATTGCTAAGTGGGCTATCGAGCTCGGGCCGCACGGTTTAAGATACGTGCCCCGGACGGCTATAAAGTCACAAGCACTTGTCGACTTCATAAACGATTGGACAGAGTTACAAGCACCTGAGGAGAAGCCAGATAACACCTATTGGACTATTCATTTTGACGGGTCCAGACAATTGGAAGGCTCGGGGGCTGGAGTCGTTTTAACTTCCCCACGAGGAGATAAGTTTTGTTATGTCCTCCGTTTAATGTTCCCCTGTACAAATAATGCGGCTGAGTATGAAGCTTTGCTTCATGGTCTTCGGATGGCTAAAGAGATGAATCTGAGCAGAGTTAGGTGCTTTGGTGATTCGGATCTGGTGGCTCAGCAGGTATCTGGCACCTGGGATTCTAAGGACCCGCTCATGGCTGCATACCGACGTGAAGTAGATATGGTGGCCGGGCATTTCAAAGGCTATCAAGTGGACCATGTGGACCGCAGAAAGAATGAGGCAGCGGACGCTTTAAGCCGCTTGGGCTCTCAGCGTAAACCGGTCCCACCCAATGTTTTCTTGGATGTATTGTATCACCCATCGGTACAGCTGCCCGGTGAGCTGGAGTTGGCTGTTCCTGATCCGGAGGCTCAATTAGTGGCGGCTCTTCACATCACCCCGGATTGGACGCTCCCTTATCTGGCATATATGAACCGGGGTGAGTTGCCAGAAGACGAAAGCTTGGCTCGACAGATAGTACGACGGTCCAAGTCTATGACCATTTTCAAAGGAGAGTTACATCATCGCAGCGTGTAAGGAGCGCTGCAACGGTGCGTATCCCCTAAAGAGGGGTGCGAGATATTACGAGAAATACATGAAGGGGATTGCGGCCACCACGCCGGTTCAAAATCATTGGTGGCTAAAGCGTTCCGCCATGGTTTCTACTGGTTAACTGCTCATGCTGATGCGGAAGACCTGGTCAGGTTATGTGATGGTTGCCAGAAATTTTCCAGATGAGCACACATACCGGCTCAAGAATTGAGGATGATTCCAATCACTTGGCCGTTTGCGACTTGGGGGCTCGATATGGTTGGGCCTTTTAAGCGTTCCAAAGATAAGAAGACCCACCTACTGGTGGCGGTTGACAAATTTACAAAGTGGGTGGAGGCAGAACCTGTCAGTAAGTGTGATGCTGCCACGGCGGTTCGGTTTATAAAGAAGGTGATCTTCCGGTTTGGCTTTCCACACAGCATCATCACAGATAATGGTACCAATCTATCCAAGGGGGCCATGAAAGAGTTCTGTGCACGGGAGCATATACGGCTTGATGTTTCTTCGGTAGCGCACCCACAGTCTAATGGTCAGGCAGAACGAGCGAATCAAGAGATCTTGAGAGGTATCAAACCCCGGCTTCTGGTCCCTTTGCAAAGGACGCCGGGTTGTTGGGTGGAGGAGCTACCGTCTGTATTATGGAGCATCAACACCACGCCTAACAGATCCACGGGGTTTACGCCGTTTTTTATGGTCTATGGAGCAGAGGCGGTTCTCCCAAGTGATATACGACATGACTCACCTCGCGTGGCAGCATATGTTGAAGCGAACAATGAGCAGGCACGGCAGAACGCTCTTGACTTGTTGGATGAGGAGCGTGACTTGGCAGCTGCCCGTTCAGCGATTTACCAGCAAGATCTTCGCCGTTACCACAGCCGTCGGGTTAGGACCAGAACCTTTCAGGAGGGGGATTTGGTGCTTCGGCTCATCCAGGATCAGTCTGATCAGCATAAATTATCCCCGCCTTGGGAGGGACTTTTTGTGGTCAGCAAGAATCTGAATAATGGGTCATATTACCTGATTGATATTCGAGAACGCAAGGATTCACGCACATCAGAGGAGGAGACCAGCAGGCCGTGGAACATAGCTCATCTTCGACCTTATTATACATGAGCCTTGGGCTCTGTTTATGTACATATCATGACCATGTATATATTATGATTAATACAATAAACCGGAGCCTCGAGTAAAGCGGGGTCTCTGCTGTTCTTCACATCATGTGTGTTTACCCCTGGAGGTCGCTTCACAGAAGTTCAAATTATAGATTCCGGTTTAAAAGCCGGTTCAAGGGAAGATGTCTCCTACAAGGCTGTGAAGCTCTTAATATCCGGTTCAATATCCCGGTTCAAACATGGGGCTTCCTGTTCAAACATAGGTCGTATTCGAACCAAAGAGAACATAGCTATTCAAACACGGGGCTTCCTGTTCAAACATAGGTCGTATTCGAACCAAAGAGAACATAGCTATCCCTATAAAGTCAGTTGGGGACCTAGTCGGCCTGAACCGTAGCTACACCTCCGGGGGGCTTGGTCATGTCTTGACGACGGTAATGCCTTCTGGCTGGCACATTTGCCACTGAATCAGTTGGGGACCTAATCGACTTGAACCGTAGATTACGCCTTATGGGAGCTCGGTCATGTCTTGATAATGGTAATGCCTTCTGGTCGGCTTTTTAGCCAATGAATCATTTGGGGGCTTGGTCGTGTCCGAACCAACGCAATGCCACTTGATCGGCCCTTGGCCACTGAGTCACTTGGGGGCTTGGTCGAATCCGAACCAATGCAATGCCATTTGACCGGCATATTTGCCACGATTCAGTTAGGAACCTAGTAGACCTAAACCGTAGCTACACCTCTTGGGGGCTTGGTTTATTTTGTCTTGACGATGGTCACGCCTTCTGAACGGTTCATAGCAACCACTATTTGCATGCGTTTTGCTATCGCGTTGCCTTTTCATATTTGGTTTTTGTTTTCTGCCTTTATTGTGGTGTTTTTTGTTCTTTGGAACGTCAAGTATTTTTAAACCGATTCAGCTGACATAGCCTGGTCCGTTCTTTAACCCGGAGGCAAGTTGCCCGGTTTGGCAAAGGCGCAGCACGGTTCATAGGGTCGAAAGATCTTGTGTACTCAGTAAAGACAGGAAACAAAGTTGGAAAACGTCATTGGAAAGAGCATCAGTACCCGTGCGCGAAGGCACATTCAAATGTAGAGGTATTAAACTATCTTATTACAAGGCAACGTAGTGCCTGAGTATATTGTTCGTTGACGGATTAAACGTCACCAATTAAGGTGAACCGGAGCGTTGATTACGCCTGTTCGCCGCCTCGGTTCGAAGGCTGTGGATCATCTTGCGCCGCATCCTCTTGGCTACCCATTGGCTGGAAATCAGCAGTGGTCCAGTCGATTCCCATTAGCGCTTGAAAGACAGCTTCTTCGTGAATCAGCAAAGACGGTTCAATGTCAGGGGCATAGGTATGCTTACGGATTGGAGGAATAAGATTTTCTGCTTCAGGGACCGGGGCAGCTACTCGCTTATTCTGGTTATCATACTGGGCTTGGTAATGGGTCAGATCTGCTTCTTCAGCCAATTGACAAGCTAGGGGGCGCACTGCCCGGTTTATCGCCCTCAAATCATCTTCACCAAAGTCTGAACCGTCTTCTTTCAAGCTGGGGTATCCTTGGGCCGCTTCGACAGGATCGAAATCTGGTACCCACGCTTTAGCCCGGATCAAGGCAGTGATGGCTCCAGTTCGAGCAGATGATCTTTTCAACTCTTCAATCCGGGCTGGAAGCATAGATAGCCTTTTCAACGTGTCTTGAATCAGGGACGGTGCAGGGTTGTTATGCGATGCAGTGGTGATAGCTCTTTGTGCTCCGGTGTACAACTGTTCAATCAGAGTGTATGCAGCTTTGAGCTTCATCCGCACATCCGAACCCAAGTGTCCAATACGTGTGCCTGCAGTGTTTCAGGAGGGATTACAAACCGGATATAAGATATAGCAGACAAGGTACAAATTGGAAGAAGGGCATCGAAAGAAATTTACCAAAGACGGCAGAGGTCATGGAGTGTATCTGTCGCTTCACGGTGGATAATTCATCGACCACCGGTTTAAGAGCAGCTTCGGCATTTTCAGCCCTCTTCGTCAAAAGAGCTTTTTCAGTAGCCCAATCAGCCTGTTCCTTTTTGCGGCTTTCTTTCAGCTATTCCATAACGGCTAAGGCATTGGTCAATTCCTCCTTCGCCTTTTCAGTTTCAGCCTGTTGGGTTTTTAAGATTTCCTGAAGGTCCGAGACTTGTTTCGCTTTGGTCTTCAGATCCCCCTGCAGCAGGTCGACAACAATGTTCAGAAAATATTGCACGGTTTGGAAGTATCAACCACACAAGCAAATTATGTGCTCGATACTTGGGGGCTAATGCATACTTGATTTTAACGCATGTTTTCCATTACAAAAGTCCCAAGATTAATACAAGTATTTAAACTTGGCACTTGGGGGCTAATGGTTATTTGACGATGTTTCTGGACCTTAATTGTCAAGGCAGCCTGATCCGGTTTACCATCTCGGTTTGGAAATATTGATAAGCTAAGTTGCAATGGAATGAAGCACAAGAGAGTTACCTCAAATTTCTCCTTCATCATCCTGATCATGCCAGCTTCATAATCCCGACTGGTGTACAGTCGGTTCAGGTACCCAGAATAAAGATCCGGGGCGCTTAAAGAGGCGTACGTAGAGGAGTCAAGGTCCCATTTGCCCTTTATGGCCGAGATTTCGTCCTTGGCAGTATGCTTGGCCAAAGTAGCAGTGTTCCCCGGTTCAGAGCGGCCAATGCCGGTAATCACAACATCGTCATCCTTGGAGTCGCTGCTCTGCAGTGGCCCTGTCGGTTTATCAACAGTTGCAGAAGGGGGGATGGATTCAACAACCCGAACATGACTGGCAGGCGGATCAGCACGGCTGGCAGATTTGGTAGGCCTTTCTTCAGCACAGGTGTCATCTTGCGGAGATAGATAATTCTGAGTATCTTCACGACCCAGAGCGTCAGCACCAGGAGTTTTCTCCGGTTCAGGAGCGGCAGTTCCTTCAGCCGGGTTATCCAGACGAGCCTTCTTGCTCGGTCTAGGTTTAGCCCTGGAAGAAACCCAAAGATTGAAAAAACGGTATAAGATGGATTAAGAGACCCATACAGAGATATGTTGTGATCGGTCCAACTTACCCAATAACTGTCTTCAACGGTGGCAGTTGAGTGGCTGAAGATTCACCGGAAGATGAATGGGAAGTGACCTGATAATCGGAGTCAGATGGATTTAGAGGCTGACGAGTTAAACCTGCTTTAGGAGGAAAGCTAGCGCATAAATCGGAGACCTCTGAGCGGCGTTTCCGAACCAGGCTGTTCGGTAAACCGGCGGAGGTGACTACCTGGCCGCTATGCCGGGTGGTGCGTCGAGCTTCATGTTGCTGGGTCTTCACAAGAAATTTGGGATCCAAGTAAGCAAGAGGGTGAGAAAATTTAATTTTCCGGTTTGCTTGGCGAGGTTTTTTCAAAGGCAAAGGAACGGCATCAGAAGAAAGAATAGTTACCTCTGGGCCTTCGGCATTGCTTGCTTCAGCGTCGTCCTGACAAATATCATCATCAATAAGACGTATAAAAAGCAAGCCAACTGAATCGAGGTCTACCCCGAGGTCCGGATTACCCACATCATCCTCCTCTAAATCCGGAGTAGAGGAAGCGGTGTTCCTTTTCCTCTGAGCAGGCTTCTTCACCCTCGTCTTGGGTCGGGTTACCTTTTCGGTCGGCTCTTGAAACTTCTTGCTCCAAAACGGATCATCTCCCTGTCTCAGAGAGGACTGGAGTTAGCAATATGTGTATAAGGAGATCATAAGTTCTATGACAAACAGAGGGGAGATACTTACAGCAGGTGGTTTGTTTGTGGCACAAAATGGAAGCAGGCCGGATCGGGCGCAAGCATACTCCGGTTCATTCAGCATCTTTTTCACAGCTTCAGTGACTTCGTCCTCCGTCAGCTGAATGTTGCAGTGCCTCAAAGGATCATCAACCCGGCCCGTGTATTGGCACATTAAACCGGAGCGGATACTAAGAGGCAGGATGCTCCATGAAATCCAGCAACGGGCAAGATCTACCCCCGTTAAACCGTTAGCCATGAAGGCTCTGAGCTTGGACAGCTGAGGGGCATATTTACTCCTCTCTTTGGCGGTTAGCCTTTGGGGGAAGGGGTGTGTATTGCTAAGTCTCTCTGGACAGAAGTCGGGCAGTGGATTTTCTTCAGCAGGGGAAGTATCCTTGCAATAGAACCAAGTGTGATTCCATTCTTGCGGATGACTATGCAACTTGGCGTGAGGATAAGTCACCTCTTTCCTCTTTTGAATCGTCACACCACCCAGTTCCATATTAGGGCCGTCGGTGAATTCAGTGCGTCGGTTCAAATGAAAGCAGTCCCGGAACAGCTCTACAGTAGGTTCCTCCTGGAAGTACGCCTCGCAAAGCACTTGAAAATGGCAGATATTCGTGACTGAGTTTGGACCAACATCTTGTGGGCGCAACTTAAAGTTAGCCAGGACGTCCCGATAAAATTTTGAACCGGGTGGATTAAAACCCCGGGCCAGGTGATCCGCAAACACCACCACTTCTCCCTTCTGTGGGGTAGGAGGACATTCGTTTCCTGGAACCCTCCAATGGATGGCATTTTTGCTGTTCAAAGCGCTAGTCAGAACTAAGTTGTTCAGTTGGGTCTCAGTGATGCGAGAGGGAACCCAGTTGCATTCGTACACCTGTTTTGCCATGAGAAAATCTACAAGACAAAGGTGTTCCGGTTTAAGAACAAGTGTGAGTGTAAACCGAAGATGCTCTTATATAGAGTCAGGTTATCTACAATGATATCAACCAGCGGTTCATCAAGGGGACTAATGGATGTGTGGATCGGTTTGTTCGCTTTGCTAAGAGTTAAACCGACCAGATCTAACAGTTGTGAATATGAAAGCAGAAACAGATCCCGTACGGATTCTTTCAAAGCAATGGATCTACAGCTAGGGGGAAAAAGAAATAAAAATATGAAGTTTGGCTCACAGCAGAACAACATAAGTTCGACAAGCAGGAAAAAGAGTGAGATCTAAGGAGATGAGTACAGATTTATGGCGACTGCTGAGAGGGACTACAAATCACGATACAGGTATCATCATCTGTTCGCAAAAGCTGCTATGGGGATGAACAAGAAACAGTAACAGGATGACGAACCCTAGGACAGATCTAAAAGCAGAAGAACAGAGGCCTTACCGGGATCCAAACGGATGTGGAAGGTCGCCGCGGTGCTCTGGACCGATCAGGTTGATGCAGCGGCCGGAGTTGATGCGGTGGCTGACGGCGGCGGCGGAGCTCCGAGGTCTGGGTCGCGAGGAAGACGAAGGAGACGAAAGGGAGGAAAGGAAGATGGCCTTCAAGTCCTATTTATAAGGCGCGGCGCGCGTGTCAGGCGCGCGAATCCAGGGGCCGGAGATTTCGGGAGCCCAGCTGACGCCCTGATTATTGCGGATTAGCAAATGGAGACGGTAAATCTGTGCTGATGTCATATCGGTTTACCGCAGCAAAAAGAGACGAAGAAAACGGTGGTTCAACAAGTTACCGGAAGACATTTGAAGACAGAAATTCTTATTAAGGATTGACGTGAACCTGTTCAAATCAATCTGGGGCCTAATGTTGGGGATATTGTTATTTGGGGTAAACCGGCCTACAGGGCCCGGGTTAGCCTCGTCAATGGACCCGAGATGTTGAAGCCCAAGGAGAAATAGAAGGGCCCAAGGCCTATAATCGGTTTAGAGGTTCACCGGCGTAAACCGGCCTGAGATAAAACTTGCATTGTAAGTTAGGGATAGGGAGACCGACCCGGGCACGTTTATGAGCCGGAGGTCGGGACTTTGCAGACCGACGGGCGTCACCCATGTATATAAGGGGACGACCCGACGGCGGTTTGGGACAGAGAACAACGATTCGAGGTTTAGGCGAAGCTTATCGCTCCCTAGCCCTCGAAACCCATCAATCCCATCACAACTAGACGTAGGCTTTTACCTTCATTGAAGGGGCCGAACTAGTATAAACTCTGTGTCCTTGCGTCCGCTCTAACCCCTTCAAACTAACCCGTTGCGATGGCTCCACGACTAAGTCCTTTTGCCAGGACATCTGCCGTGACAAATCCACGACAAATGCCGATCTGGTCCTTTAAGCTTGAGTGGGAGGTATTTGATGGCGTGTAGATCGTCACCACGGGCCATGTGGATATGTAGGAGGCAGTCCTCAATCCATACTGCAGGATCTGTTGTACCATCGTATGATTCAATATTTATGGGTTTGAAACCCTCTGGGATTTGATGATCCATTACTTCGTCTGTGAACCATAGGGGGTGTGCGGTGCCTCTGTACTGAGCTATATCACGATGCAGCTCGAATGAATCTTGTCTGTTGTGTTCGGCCCGGCCGGATTTACTTTTACTGTATCTGGTGTGATGGTTATCATCTCGTATGGTGGGGCACCCTCGCGATCCGTAGATCGATATTGCTTGCTTTGCTTTGTCCTCCAATATGTCTTGCAAGTCCGGCGTGTTGCCCCGTGCCTTGGTATGTTTTGAGTGGCGCCGGGGTGCGGCTTGAGCTGTTGGCCGAGAAGCCTCTCTGTCGCGGCTATGAGGTGGCCGATCAGCCGCGTCATACGCTGGAGATGTAGGCCTTAATGCTTCCTCCTATAATCGGGGTAGCAACCTGCGCTTTGGATAGCTCTTGGAGGGGCGTTCGAGTTCATATTCCTCGGCCGCAAGGACCTTAGTCCATCTGTCAGCTAGCAGATCTTGGTCAGCTCTAAGCTGCTGCTGCTTTTTCTTAAGGCTATTCGCCGTGGCCGCCGGCGCTTGAAGCGTTCTCGTTCGACGGGATCCTCAGGCACGACAAATTCGTTGTCGTCGAGGCTTGCCTCGTCTTTGGAGGGAGGCATGTAATTATCATCCTCTGCCTCTCTGTCTGCCGCTCTCTCATGAGGGCTGGCTTCTCCATCCTCCTATGCTGAATCTTGCTGGAGGGGGTTGTCTTCGGCACTGTCCGGGGTGTTATTATCTCCTGTGCCGGAATCACCGTTTTTGCTTTGGCGGGACTTAGAGCGGCGCCGCTGACACCGGCACTTAGGTTGCTTCTTGGAGGGGTCATCCTCCGCTGTTCCGTCGCCATTGCCGTCTTTGGGTGTGAACACCATATATATCGTGTCCCCGCCTCCTGTTAGCATCCGCCTTAGACGCATAGTTCGGGACCCCCTACCCAAGATCCGCCGGTTTTGACACCGACATTGGTGCTTTCATTGAGAGTTGCACTGTGCCGTCACCGTAAGGCTTGATGGCTCCTTCAATCATCGGCAACGATGTAATCTAGGGTGAGGTTTTCCTCCCCGGACAAATCTTCGTGTTCGGCGGCTTCGTACTGCGGGCTAACTCGCTTGGCCATCTGGAGCAGATCGATAGCTACGCCCCTAGCCATCAGGTCAGGTTTCGAAACTTGAACTATACTACCGACATCCACGGAGACTTGATCCTCGATGGATTCGAGCCCATATCAGGTGCGCTGCACAATCACGACGAGCATGATTTAGCTCTACCGTCGGACTGTGTTCGGGAGATCACACCTGCAACTACTCCGGCCCTCAATCCGGAACGAATTGTGTCATCTGCGGACGGGTGGATGGACCCTGCCACGGAGGCCACACACTAGTGGCAATAGCGCCGAATACTGACTTTACCTCCTACGAGACCCGTGTTGCCGAATCATTGGATTCGTCCCCGGCCACGGACTCCGAGCTGCTTGTGTCCGCGCCCATCGAATCTGATTGGGTGCCGATCATGGAGTTTACCTCCGCGGATATCTTTCAGCACTCGCCTTTTGGCGATGTGCTAAATTCATTAAGGTCTCTCTCCTTGTCAGGAGACCCTTGGCCGAACTATGTCCGGCTAGAATGGGATGCGGACGATGAAGAAATTCGTGACCCACCCACCACCCACTTAGTAGCCACTATCGACGATTTAACCGACATGCTCTATTTCGACTCCGAAGACATCGACGGCATGGGCAACGATGCAGGAGAGGAACAGGAACCATCGCCCACAGGGCGCTGGACAGCCACTTCATCACATGACATATACATGGTGGATACACCCAAAGAAAACAATGATGAGGAACGCAAGGATGCAGCGAAGGATAGCTCCCTCGAGAAGCAAACAAAGCATCGTCGCCGCTCCAAATCCCACCTCGGCAAAAACAACGATAACAGCGCAAGATAAAATAACACCCCAGTCGACTCTAGAGGAAACGACGACCACATTGACCCAGCGGCAGAGCAGGATGAAATAGCAAACGGCGAACATAGTACGGATCCGCTGTCCGAACACGGCGACGCCAAGGATAAAGCTCATCAACCTCCCTCTGGAGAGGAAAACAGTCCGGACGAAGATGCACACATCATCCCAGAAAGGCACTTGGAACAAGAGAACCTCCGCAGAAGGCTTATTGCCACCGCGAGGAGTCTGAAGAAGCAGAAGCAAAGGCTTAAGGCCGTGCAGAATACGCTCAATAGTAGATGGAACAAAGTGCTCGACAATGAAGAAAATTATGGTGGTAGTTACCACACAAAGAGCTATCGAAAGCGCAAGCTGTGGCCTGAATTTGATGATGAGGCCTTAGAGCCCACACAGCCGAAAAATAAAACGGCCAACCGGTTCGATCAACCACCTTGTGGACATGATAGAACGGCTAACAAGGCCGCACATAAGTCAGCACACGATTCACGTGAGGACTTGTATCAGAAGACCGGCGCGACCAGATCCATCTACGGATCAAGGAAGCGCGCTCCAGCGCACAACCAAAACCTAACACTACAACCATCAGAACGCCACGACACATCCAAATACAGGGGTGCCGCACACCCCCTATGTTTCACTGATGAGGTGCTGGACCACGAATATCCAGAAGGATTCAAACCAGTGAACATAGAGGCGTACGACGGAACCACAGACCCTGGGGTCTGGATTGAGGACTTTATCCTCCATATCCATGTGTCTCGCGGAGACGATCTCCACGCCATCAAGTACTTTCCCCTCAAGCCGAAAGGACCAGCTCGGCACTGGCTGAACAGCCTCCCCGAAAACTCAATTGGAAGTTGGGAGGAGCTTGAGGATGCTTTTCGAGCTAATTTTCAAGGGACCTATGTCCGACCTCCGGATGCAGACGATCTAAGTCATATAATTCAAGATCCCGGAGAGTCAGCCCGAAAGCTTTGGAACATATTTCTTACTAAGAAGAACCAAATCGTCGATTGCCCGGACGCCGAAGCCTTAGCAGCTTTCAAACACAGTGTCCGAGACGAATGGCTCGCCAGACACCTCGGCCAGGAAAAACCGAGAACAATGGCAGCTCTGACAAGCCCCATGACCCGCTTTTGCGCGGGCGAAGATAGCTGGCTAGCCCGTAGTAGCACTAGCGACCCAGGCACATCCGTAGTCAGGGATGGCAATGGAAAACCACGACGCAGTAAAAGCAAGCATCGAAATGAAGAAGACAGCCCAGATAACACAGCCGTAAATGCCGGATTCAGGGGCTCTCGACCGGGTCAGCAGAAAAAGCCTTTCAAAGGCAGCAGAGATGGACCGTCCAGCCTAAACAAGATTCTAGACAAACTATGTCAGATTCATGGCACCCCCGATAAACCTACAAATCACACCCACAGAGAATGCTGGGTCTTAAAGCAGGCCGGTAAGCTAAACGCCGAACACAAGGGGAGGGAGACACCGAGTGAAGACGAGGATGAGCCTCGCCAGCAAAGCACTGGGGGACAGAAAAAATTCCCACTAGAGGTCAAAACAGTGAACATGATCCACGTGACGAAGAGGAGAAGCAAACATGCACTCCGAGACACACGTGCCGTAGAGCCCATCACCCCTAAGTTCAACCCCTGGTTGGCCTGCCCGATCACTTTTGATCGCAGGGATCACCTGACAAGCATCCGGCATGAAGGATTGGCTGCCTTGATGTTAGACCCAATAATAAACGGATACCATCTCACACGAGTCCTTATGGACGGCGGCAGTAGTCTTAATTTGATATATCAGGACACAATCCGCAAAATGGGGATAGACCCGACAAAAATCAGCCACATTAATACTACCTTCAAGGGAGTAATACCAGGCCCAGAGGCCCACTGCACGGGCTCTCTAATACTAGAGGTTGTATTCGGTTCTCCCAACAACTTCTGAAGCGAAAAGTTAACCTTCGACATCGCTCCATTCCGAAGTGGCTATCAAGCACTACTCGGAAGAGCAACTTTTGCTCGTTTTAATGCAGTACCGCATTACGCTTCTCTCAAGCTTAAGATGCCCGGTCCACGTGGCATCATCACAATTAGCGGAAATATTGAACGTTCCTTACGCACGGAAGAATGTGTGACGACTTTAATAGCCGAACACTGAACGGCCCCTCCAACCAGAATAAATGATCGGTCGTCAAGACCGCGGACACGGCTAGACGAGTCCGGCGCATTACTAGCTATAACAGCTTAGATAAACCCGAGATTGGTTTGATGGTTATACCCCCATAGACGGTACTAGGGGCTTCCCGCGTATAAACAGGGCTAGTTCGGCTCAACTTTACTTTCTTGAATTTTCATGGTTTATTGAGAGTAACCAATTTTTTGCACGACAACTTTCACCTAAGTTCTTCTCTTTTACAGACGACAATCGTGCTACACCCTTCCAGGATACGACACAACAGAGACACAGGCGCAGACGTGCAGCAGGGACCCGCCCAAAGGTTTCTTTTTAGATTAAGACCCTGTGTAAACCTTTTTTATTGTCTCTTTTTGTTCACATCCTCCGGATACTCAGTATAACCAAGAAGGATGCTGACGTTATTGCCATTTCGCCATGTCAGAACATTGCACGTACCTGGACACTCGGGGTTCATTATCAAGGGCATTGCTCAGCCCGGCATATGTTATAAAGACCGAATACCTTAGGGAGTGTTAGGCGTCGCGAGTTTGGCCTTATATGCATCAGCTCCGAATCATGTATTTGGTCAAATGTTGGGTTTTCCTGGTGATGGAGTCCTGGATTAGGGGGTCCTCGGATAGCCGGACTATATCCTTTGGCAGGACTATTGGACTATGAAGATACAAGATTGAAGACTTCGTCCCGTGTCCGGATGGGACTCTCCTTTGCGTGGAAGGCAGGCTTGGTGATATGGATATCTAGTTCTCCTCCCTTGTAACCGACTCTGGGTAACCGTAGCCCCCTCCAGTGTCTATATAAACCAGAGGGTTTAGTTCGTAGGACAACAACAATCATACCATAGGCTAGCTTATAGGGTTTAGCCTCTATGATCTCGTGGTAGATCAACTCTTGTAATAATCATATCATCAAGATCAATCAAGCAGGAAGTAGGGTATTACCTCCAACGAGAGGGCCCGAACCTGGGTAAACATTGTGTCCCCCGCCTCCTGTTACCATCCGCCTTAGACGCACAGTTCCGGACCCCCTACCCGAGATCCGCCGGTTTTGACACCGACATTGGTGCTTTCATTGAGAGTTCCACTGTGTCATCACCGTAAGGCTTGATGGCTCCTTCAATCATCGGCAACGATGCAATCCAGGGTGAGGTTTTCCTCCCCGGACAAATCTTCGTATTCAGCGGCTTCGCACTGCGAGCCAACTCACTTGGCCATCTAGAGCAGATCGAGAGCTATGCCCCTGGCCATCAAGACAGCTTTGGAAACTTGAACTATACTGCCGACATCCGCGGAGACTTGATCTTCGACGGATTCGAACCCATGTCGGGTGCGCCACACAATCACGACGAGCATGACGTAAGTCTGCCGTTGGACAGTGTTCGGGATATCACACCTGCAACTACTCCGGCCCTCAATCCGGAACAAATTGTGCCATCCAAGGACAGGTGGATAGACCCTGCCATGGAGGCCGCACTCTCAGTGGCGATAGAGCCGAATACTGACTTCACCCCTTACAAGAGCCGTGTTGCCGAACCATTGGATTCGTCCCCGGCCACGGGCTCCGAGCTGCCTGCGTCCATGCCTATCGAATCTGATTGGGCACCGATCATGGAGTTTACCTCCATGGATATCTTTTAGCACTCGCCTTTTGGCGATGTGCTAAGTTCATTAAGGTCTCTCTCCTTGTCAGGAAAACCTTGGCCGAACTATGTCCGACTAGAATGGGATGCGGACGACGAAGAAATTCGCTCCCCACCCACCACCCACTTAGTAGCCACTGTCGATGATTTAACCGACATGCTCGACTTCGACTCCGAAGACATCGACGGTGTGGACGACGATGCAGGAGACGAACAGGAACCACCGCCCACAGGGCGCTGGACCGCCAGCTCATCATATGATATATACATGGTGGACACCCCCAAAGAAGGGGATGGCTATAAGACAACGGAGGATAATCCCTCAGAAAAGCAATCCAAGCACCGACGTCAGCGGCTCCGCTCTAAGTCTCGCCATAGCAAAAGCAGCGGTACCGGCACAAGAGACAATAACGCTCCGGATAGTGCCGAAGACGACGATAATCCCCTCTAGCCAGACCTCGAGCGGGAGGATGAACAAGCTAGCCCTCCGGAATGGGCAGCAAACGGAGAATCAGAGGATGACAATTACATGCCTCTCTCCGAAGATGAAGTGAGCCTCGATGACGAAAATTTATCATGCCTGAGGATCCCGTCGAGCAGGATCGCTTCAAGCGCCGGCTTATAGCCACAGCAAACAGCCTGAGGAAAAAGCAACAACAGCTTCGAGTTGACCAAGATTTGCTAGCAGATAGATGGACTGAAGTCCTAGCAGCCGAGGAATACGAACTCGAGCGCCCAACCAAGAGTTATCCAAAGCGCAGGTTGCTACCTCAACTCAAGGAGGAAGCATTGAAACCTACATCACCAGCGTATGATGCGGCTGATCCACCTCGTGGCCAAGATAGAGAGGCATTTCAGCCCGAAGTCCAGCCTGCGCCCTACCGCAAATCAAACAAAAATACCAAGGCCCGGGGCAACACGCAGGACCTGCGAGACGTATTGGAAAACAAAGCAAAACATGACAGATTGATCTACGGATCACGGGGGCGCGCCCCAACGCGGGACGATAACTGTCACGCCGGATATGCTAAAAGCAAATCTGGCCGGGCCGAATACAGTAGACAAGACTCATATGAACTGCGTCGTGATATAGCCCGACACAGAGGCGCCACACATCCCCTATGCTTCACTGATGAAGTAATGAATCACGAATTCCCAAAAGGGTTTAAACCCATAAACATTGAATCATATGATGGTACTACAGACCCTGCGGTATGGATAGAAGACTTCTTCCTCCACATTCACATGGCCCGCGGGGATGATTTACATGCCATCAAGTAACTCCCGCTAAAACTCAAAGGGCCGACTCGGCATTGGCTCAATAGCTTGCCGGCAAACTCCATCGGAAGTTGGGAGAGCCTGGCAGAGGCATTCCTGGACAATTTCCAGGGCACTTATGTGCGACCGCCGGACGCTGACGATTTAAGTCATATAACTCAGCAGCTAGGGGAATTGGCCAGGAAATTCTGGACCAGGTTTCTAACCAAGAAGAACCAAATAGTCGACTATCTGGATGCAGAGGTGTAAGGGCATTTTTATCCCTATGGTGTTTTGGTGATTGATGACAATGCTTTTGCGGACTAATTGGGTGCATTGAGTTCTTTCAGATATTCATTCTTCGGCACGGGACGATTATTTCCCCCCGGCGCTCTACTCAAGACGGTGTAGCTTCTTTCGTTTCTATGTTGGTGGACTAGTTTCGTAGTAGTCACCGTACTATCAAGAGGGGATCCGCTTCGGTATGGTTTGGGTTGAATCAACACGTACACGTCCTCATCTCACCCATCGTATCTTTCCGCCTCAATGGAGCTTCTCTTTTCTCCCCTCTCTACCTTTTCCTGGACCCAGCTGTAGTACCGCGGGCCACAACGGTAGTACCGCTTAAGCTCACGAAGCGGTAGTACCGCTCCTCAGAGCGGTAGTACCGCTTGGTGGTCTCAGCAGTAGTACCGCTGCAGCTCTGTGCTCCTACCGCCTCGACTTGAGTGCGCTTGTTCTCGTGTCGGGTTTTGCGGCACTAGCTGCTATAGTAGAGGCAGTAGTACCGCTTATTAGCGGTAGTGCCGCCCTGCTCCACGGTAGTACCGCTCTGGGTCCCAGCCCCAGGCCTTATCCTCTTGCGTGGCAATACTGCTGAGTCGGAGCGGCAGTACCGCTTACGAGCGGTAGTATCGCCCTGCCTCCGCGGTAGTACCGCTCTCTGCGGGGCTGAGTGAGGGATAACAGTTGGATTGTTTCCCCCATTATAAAAGGGGGTCTTCTTCCTCCTTGTTGACCTACCTCTTCCCCCAAACACTCCATTGTTGCTCCGAGCTCCATTTTCGCCCGATCTCTCTCCCTAGCCAATCAAACTTGTTGATTTGCTCGGGAGTGGTTGAGAAGGCCTCGATCTACACTTCCACCAAGAGAAATTTGATTCCCCCCACTAATCCCTAGCGGATATTGTTACTCTTGGGTGTTGAGCACCCTAGACGGTTGAGGTCAGTGTGAAGCCATAGTCCATTGTGGTGAAGCTTTGTGGTGTTGTTGGGAGCCTCCAATTAAGTTGTGGAGATTGCCCCAACCTTGGTTGTAAAGGTTCGGTTGCCGCCTTCAAGGGCACCAATAGTGGAATCACGGCACCTCGCATTGTGCGAGGGCGTGAGGAGAATACGGTGGCCCTAGTGGCTTCTTGGGGAGCATTGTGCCTCCACACTGCTCTAACGGAGACGTACTTCCCTTCAAAGGGAAGGAACTTCGGTAACACATCCCCGTCTCCACCGGCTCCACACTTGGTTATCTTATCCCTTTACTTGTGCAAGCATTCTTGTGTTATCCTCATTGCTTGCTTGTGTGCTTATCGTTGTTGCATCATATAGGGTGTCCACCTAGTTGCATATCTAGACAACCTACTTTGATGCAAAGTTTAATTTGGTAAAGAAAAGCTAAAAATTGTTAGTTGCCTATTCACCCCCCCCTCTAGTCAACTATATCGATCCTCTCAATTGGTATCAGAGCTACGTCTCTTTTTAAGGACTTTACCATCCGAAGAGTATGGTTGACGTTGTAGACGATGTGGCGGAGCACTCCGGTGTGAATCCTAGATCGTCTGCGGGAGATGGGGGTAACTCGATCTCACGTGAGGAGTTCAATGTGGCTTTGGACACATTGAAAACCTCCATGATGATCGAGGTCAAGGACATGTTTAAGGAATTCTTAGAAGGGCTTAAACTTTCCACCGCACCGTCGAAAGTGGGTGATCCCATCAACACGGTGACGGATGCTAACCCCAACAAGGGGGAAGCTACCAGTGAGAAAGCCTCCATGTCTAGTGGTAAGAATGGCACCGGCATCTATGCCCATGTGCAACCTCCTCTCGTCTATGGTGGACCTATTCCTTCTACTCATTTAAATCATGCCGGTCCACCTCCCAAGATTGACAAAAAGGAGGATTTTGATTCTTGGGTCTATCGTTTTAAGCGTCATTTAAATCATGTGAACACTAACCTTTGGAGAATCATTGAAGAAGGTTTTTATCCGCATGACCGAAGCAACTTCACTCCTAGAGAAGCCGTGGATGATCAATTCAATGAGAATGCTCTCTTCATCATCCAAGAAGCAATCCTTCCCGAAGACCTCCCTCATCTCCGGCCCTACTCCTTGGCCAAAGATGCTTGGCACAAAGTGGTATCACTCTATCGAGGAAGCGCAAGCATCCAACGCTCCAACTATGAAGTGGTGCAAGACGAAGCCGATGAGTTTGCTATGAAAGAAGATGAAGTACCTCGTGAGCTCTATCGAAGAGTTACCAAGATCGCGGTCCTCTTCGGGATCATGGAAGCAAGGACACGGATGACAATTGGATCAAGTGCAAATTCCTCAAGGCAATGATGCCCTACAACAAAGCCATGTCCTCAGTCATCCGTCAAAGGCCGGACTTCCACACCTTATCTTCAAGTGATGTGTTGGATGAGTTTGTGGCAATGAGCATATTGGACAAGACCGCCGACAATGCGGTGCTTCGCTCCCAAAGAGCAAAGAAGCCCAACCTTGCATTAAAGGCCAAGGTTTATGTCGAAGAAGAAGAAGATGAGGAAGAAGAGGAGAGCAACCTCGAAGATACGAAGTATGCCTATCATGAACACATGGCCCTTGCTTCAAGACAATTTTGGAGCAAGAAGAACTCAAGGCCCAACTTCAACAAAAGCAACTCAAGTGGTGGTAAGGGCAAGCAACGAGTGAGGACTTGTTTCAATTGTGGAAATGTGAGTCACTTTGTTGCGGAGTGTCCTTATGAGAAGAGGGAAGACAATGGTGGCAAACTCATTCGTAAGGACAAGGCCAAGTCTTTCCCCAACAAGAGCAACTTCACCAAGAAGTCTCCTCACAAGGCGTTGGTGGTTCAAGAAGAGTACAATGAGGATGATGATGATGATGATGAAGATGGCGATTTGATTGCCATGGCCTCCGTTGCCATTGCGGAGACTCCACGAGTGTCTCTTTTCGACTCTCCAAAAGAAAGCATCACTGCCAAATGCCTCATGGCTAAAGCCACCAACAAGGTAACCCCCAACATCAAAACTACCTTCATTGATCATCCCTCTTTGACGGATTGCATTGATGAACATGAGGGGTCTAATGTGGTGGAGAACGAGTTTGAGTCTTTTATGGGTAAACTCAAGGGTAAATCCAAGAAGCACTTTGTTGCTCTCTTGGAACAACTTGGTGAAGCCAATGACATGATAGAGGCTCACGAAGATACCATCTCTAAGATGGAGGGGCATAGTCGAGACTATGCCGATGAGATTTCAGATCTTTCCAATGCTCTTGAGGAAGAGCATGGTCTTCGTTTGGCTCTTGAGGAGTCACACAACGATGATCATGCTAAGTTAGAGAAAGATCTTGATCATGCTCTTGTTGTCTCTCGTGTGCTAAATTCCGAGAAGGCCAAACTTGGAGTTGATCTTTCTAGACTCAAGGAGGAGTTTGATATACTTGACAAGGCTCACAAAGTCTTTAAAGGTATTCATGCTAATCTCAATGAGTCTCATGATCAACTACAAGTGAAGCTAACTAAGGAGAAAGCCATTTTTCCTCATATGGTTTTAATTGATAATGCAAATGCTACTAACCCATGTTGTGAGTATGTGCATCTTGTTGAGAAAAATGCTAAGTTGAAGGAGCAACTTGAGAAAGGCCTTGTGTCATGTATACAAGGAAAGAAGAACCTCAACGACCTTTTGAGCAACCAAAAGGAAGTTGTGGCCAAGGAGGGGATTGGGTTTGGACCCAAGCCCAAGAACAAGAACAAGAATGACAAGAGCAAACGACCTCCTCCTCTCAAGCAAAATTTTGTGAAGGAAGGGGAGGGTGCTCCCAAGGAGAAGAAGAAGAACAATGTGAAGGGTGACGGTGTCAAGAAGAGCAATGCCACCATTCCCGACAAATCCGGCGACTTTAACCCTTCTTATGTGTTATGCCGTGCTAGTGATGGGCATGTTTATGCCAAATTTGTTGGCTCTCTTTATGAGTACATTGAATGGTCTATTTGGGTTCCTAAGACCCTTGTTGCTAACCTCAAAGGACCCATTATAAAATGGGTACCTAAAACCAAGCATTGATCTCTTGTAGGTGTTTGCTTCCGGTGGGGGATCATGGTTGCTCGATAGTGGAGCTACAAATCATATGACCGGAAGCAAAGACTTGGTGGTGGACGTACACAAGATTCCATCTATGTCCACCAATGTCGAGTGGGG
Organism: Aegilops umbellulata; assembly: GCA_032464435.1. NCBI lineage: Eukaryota > Viridiplantae > Streptophyta > Magnoliopsida > Poales > Poaceae > Aegilops > Aegilops umbellulata. The sequence continues at coordinate 55,647,764 of CP136058.1, forward strand.
TGATGCCTCGTCCTCTAAGGTATTCAGACTCGGCAAGGTTGTCATTTCTCATGATCTCACGATCGAGAAGGTCATGCTTGTAGAGTCCCTTGCATACAATTTACTTTCCGTTCGTCAACTTGCTATCATGGGCTTTGCCACTTTCTTTGATATTGATACCGTGGCCCTCTTGTGGAGCAAGACTCTTAAAGTAGCCTTTGTTGGGCATGTCGAGAACGGTCTATATGTGATTAACTTTTCGGAGCGACCCACTAAGACCGCGACATGCCTAATGGCTAAAGTTGACGTGGGATGGCTTTGGCATCGCCGCCTAGCCCATGTCAATATGAGATCTTTGCAAAGTCTTCTCAAGGGGGACCATGTTCGTGGACTAACGAATGTTAGTTTTGCTAAAGATCGTGTTTGCAGTGCTTGTATCGAAGGAAAGCTCCATGAGAAGGCTCACCCTCCCACGACTATCATCTACTCGAAGAGGCCTTTGGAGCTCCTTCACTTGGATCTTTTTGGGCCTCCATCCTTTGATAGTCTTGGGGGTAGAAAGTATTGCTTGGTGATTGTGGATGACTATTCAAGATATACTTGGGTGTACTTCTTCAAGAAGAAGAGTGAGACTCAACAAACCGTCATTGACTTTGCAAATGAAGCACAACGTCAACACAATGCAAAGATCTTGACAATAAGAAGCGACAACGGCACCGAGTTCAAGAACTACACCTTGGATGAGTCTCTTAGTGATGAGGGGATCAAGCATCAATATTCCGCACCCTATACCCCTCAACAAAACGGTGTTGCGGAGAGGAAGAACCGGACGTTGATGGATGCGGCAAGGACTATGATAGCGGAGTTCAAGTCTCCATACAACTTTTGGGCCGAAGCCATCAACACCGCGTGTCATGCATCCAATCGGCTCTACCTCCGCAAGGGCTTGAACAAGACTCCATATGAAATACTCACCGGTAACAAGCCCAATCTCAAGTACTTTCGGGTGTTCGGGTGTAAGTGTTTCATTCTCAAAAAGGGTGTACGTTTGTCTAAGTTTGAGGCTAGAGCTTATGAGGGCATATTTGTTGGTTATGCTACAAACTCCCATGCTTACCGTGTCCTCAATAAATCCATGGGACTTATTGAGGAGACATGTAACGTGGAGTTTGATGAGAATAACGGCTCCCAAGTGGAGCAAAGTGGTACTTGTGATGTAGGTGATGAAATTCCTCCTCAAGCCATAAGAAGAATGGGTGTGGGTTTCATCCTACCCATTGAGGAACCCCTTGTGGCCGAAGGAGAAGGACAATGCTCCACTCAAGTGGAGCCATCACCAACCCAAGACCCACACGCTTCCGAAGATCAAAGTGCAGGCCCTCAACCAAATGAACAAGACCAAGGGCAAGATCATTCTCAAGATGGTGGTGAACCACCACATGATGCTCAAGGTCAAGTTCAAGAACAAGAGCAAGCTCCTGACGGCGCTCAAGATGATCAAGTTTCCTCTCCTCATCTCACTTCCGAGGAGGAATTGGAGCACCGTGCCGCCAAGATTGCTTCCAAGCTCACCACCAAAGGGCACATCATGGAGAATGTGCTTGGAAGCCTTACAAAGGGGGTAAGCACTCGTCGACAATTAGCAAACTATTGTGAACATCATGCGTTTGTCTCTTGTGTGGAACCCCAAAAGGTGTATGAAGCGCTCGAAGATCCGGATTGGCTCAATGCCATGCATGAAGAACTCAACAACTTCGAGCACAACAAAGTGTGGAGATTGGTGCCAAGGCCATTGGAGAACCACAATGTCATTGGAACCAAGTGGATATTCAAGAACAAGCAAGACGCTCATGGAACTATCATGCGCAACAAGGCTTGCTTAGTGGCACAAGGCTACTCTACTTGGAGGACTTCAGTCTACTCTCTTCTATATGCTGCAAGACGGTGGCGACCAGAAGCGTAGTCTTCGATAAGACTAGCTATCCCCCTCTTATTCTGGCATTCTGCAGTTCAGTCCACTGATATGGCCCTTTACACATATATCCATGCATATGTAGTGTAGCTCCTTGCTTGCGAGTACTTTGGATGAGTACTCACGGTTGCTTTTCTCCCCCTTTTCCCCCCTTTCCCTTCTACCCGGTTGCCGCAACCAGATGCTGGAGCCCAGGATCCAGACGCCACCTTCGACGACGACTCCTACTACTCTGGAGGTGCCTACTACTACGTGCAGCCCGCTGACGACGACCAGGAGTAGTTTAGGAGGATCCCAGGCAGGAGGCCTGCACCTTGTTCGATCTGTATCCCAGTTTGTGCTAGCCTTCTTAAGGCAAACTTGTTTAACTTATGTCTGTACTCAGATATTGTTGCTTCCGCTGACTCGTCTATGATCAAGCACTTGTATTCGAGCCCTCGAGGCCCCTGTCTTGTATTATGATGCTTGTATGACTTATTTTTTTTGTAGAGTTGTGTTGTGATATCTTCCCGTGAGTCCCTGATCTTGATCGTACATATTTGCGTGCATGATAAGTGTACGATTGAATCGGGGGCGTCACAAGTTGGTATCAGAGCCGACTGCCTGTAGGAATCCCCCTTCCAACTCCTTGGCCGAAGTTGAGTCTAGTCATTGCAAAACCTTTACTAACATGGCTGTGTGGCCCATGGGCCCACGTCGCCATTGGGTGATATTAGGATCTTTTTGTCCTTGTCTATACTCTGGGACTCTGATCCCTCTTCTATTCGGGTTGAATGAATTTTACTAAATCTAACATTAGGATCTCGGTATCACTTTCACCCGGAGAGCCCCTTATTACTGATGATCGTCTGCTGCACGTGAAGACCCTGAAGATACTCTCCGCTGTTAACCCGAGAACTTGTGTTCATCGCGTTTGCAATTCCCCTCCCACCGTCAACCCTTATGGATAACTACTTACAGTTGTTATTCTTACATTCATCCCCTATTGGTCTTGTTATTACAAGATACCCTGAAAAACTCATCATTGTTTCGATAATCCTTTGAGATTACTGCCTTGTTGCTCTTTGTCACTTGAATACCCCTACGGATAATTCTCGCACTTATCGAGTATCCGCTCATCCCCCAGTTGATTCATGTATGTCACCAATCTTCGATATACCATTCGATCTTCCGAAAATCCTCAGGAGCCTATTGCTCTTGAAATTCTTGCTTGCTTGCATTATGGTTAATCCCATAAGCCTCGTAATCATATTGGCATCCCTTGTCATTATCATTTTGAGTCTATTGATTCAAAATGTTGCGAATGCTCGCAATCCTCAGTCAAATCCTAGGATTCATCCTTCCGGCTCAGACGTCAATTGGATATGAGCTGGTTCTTGACCAATCAATGCCTTGATCGTTTGTGCTTCCAAGTCTGTTGAACTTATTCATTTTCGATCAGAACGATTGCTTCTGATCCCTTGATTTGGAGATCATAAAGTGTCTTTGCATTAAGCTTTGAATTAGTCAGTTGTTTCTATAACCCGATGCCATGGTATTCCTTCTTCCTGTGATTGAGTACCGATACTCACATCATCCCCGTTGTGGATCGCCATACCCATTGCCGGGTTATTATCCGACAATGTCCTTCACAACGAAAATTCTTGTGAGTTCTTTACCTGATACATAATGCCCTTAGTAAATTGTATCATCTGCTTGGCCAACCATGCTCTGCTTTCGAGCTGGTCGTATGTACTATTGAAGCTTGTGGTATATGTTTCCACGATACCCTGACGGGTTGAACCTATGCCTTCCTTTATATGTGTGAACTCGGAAGTTTTCACGAGTCATACTCATCTGGTATTTCACCAGGTAAAACTTTCAACAACTAATGTCATTTTCGAAATACGAGCAGTGAATGAAAGGTTATGCATTGAAGAAGTGGGAGTCGACCTTGAACTTTGTGTTCATGCCCAGGGACATGATGTAGATCTTATCATTAAAGCTTCTCTTAAATTAATTATTCCTTTGGTATAAGTTCATTTATATCTGGGATCTGACCTTTTGCAATCGTGGTTCCGACCATATTTTCTTCTCGATTCCATTCTCGGACAAGTTAGAGTACTTGCCTTCTGCAGATCAGTACGCCTGTCCAACCTCTACTTTGATCTGTCGTCAAGTATTACCCCATGGTATCTCGAGATTATCACGAAACTGCATAACTTCTTATGGGTTCTTCATCAACTGTTATTTCTCACCAATTCCAATTTTTCTGGGTTTTGGGTTGTCGTCAATCGAGAACACCAATAAGTGAATCAAGTCCGCACTCTGATTCAATAACTCTAAGTAATTTTCGTTGCTTACGAGTTTATTAATCCTTTAAGTCATTCCTAGCCTGATCGGCTATATCATTACCATGTTGAATTTTAACTGTGCTACCCGGTCCTTCTTCCCGTAGCCCAATTATTCGACGCTGAGCTAAGCTTAGGTTGATTTCCTTGTCATATTATTTCACCTTGAAAAGCAAGCTTGATTTCAAGTTTGTGTCGCATCTGTGCTTCCATAACCTCTTGCTTCATCATTCTTTTGACTTGATGTGATCGCGGATCGATTACATCTTCAGGTAATCTCTCGACAAATGTGTCGTGATCATTATCAACTTTCTGAGCTATTCCAGAATAACAATCAAATTCATGATAAGAATTACCATCCTTGCCCCTCAATGATTTGTGTGTCATCGACTACTTCCTTGCGTTCTTTCCAACACAAACATGTTCGTGTTGTGGCTATACCTTGAGTTCCTTGTTAACCGACTTATGTTATGTTCTAACTTGAAGTATTACCATCTTCTTTGTCAAGAATGTCGTGAGAAATTCACCCCCTCTTCAGAATTCTTGCTATAATGATAATTCTCACCATCACCATTCTTCCTTGGTCCTCGTGATGATTCCAACCGGGGTACCCACAAGTGAATGGTGTTGTTTGGATTTTGCCCTTCTAGAAACCCTCTTGCTTTGAAGTTAATGGTCGACCGTTCATCCTTAGCCTATTGATTATTGAATCACCATTCCAACATCGATCGTGCAGCCCAGCCCATATTCGGGTGCACCTTTCAACCAATACTTAATTGTGTATGTTTTCCTCGAGCATACACCATTATACCATTTGATCCGACAAATGTTATCTCCTTGATTCACATGATTGTGGAAATCCATATTTTGGAAATCTTGACGAATTGTCGAATAGTTCGTCAGCCACCCCCTCATCCGCTCCTTGGTTTAATGATGAACTCTAGTTTCAGAACTCGCTTCCATAGTTCAATTCCCGAGAATCTTACAATGTCATCTCGACAATGTGTGTCACACCTTTCTTCTCAGGCATCCCGAGTCTGAGTTATCCTAACACCAAGCAGATCTGAATCTCGGTCAGATATGATGGTTGGGGCATATTTCCAAGAGTTATAACATTGGTCTTTATATGACTCGGTAAGGCGATGTCATGCCTAGCACGCCTGACCAGGGGACCTAGTGTTATAATTTCCTTTTAACAAGGATAGTCATTTTCCATGAGGAAACGGAATGCCTTGTTTAATAAGTTCATCATGATGGATCCTTTGTGTATCCAAAAGTCGGACCTTTGCTTGAAGACCATGTCAATGCTATCTCGAAGCATGTTTGTGGTACTCCGACTTTCGATAGGAGCATTTGAAGCACAATGCTAGATGTTTCCTGCTCTATTATCCAAACACCGTTGTATGGATAATGTCATGAAAATTCTCTCCCCTACCTAAAGAGTTTTCTGCATTATAACCTGTCATGGATATCATGCTCTGCTTATCCTTGGGAAGGATATAACCCTGAAATATGTGTTTAAACACATTTCCCTTGCCATTGTTCTGTGTAATTTGATAACCATATTTCCTTTCCGTTGTTTGGTTTAACCTTTCTTGTGATCTATATAATCTAAGCAGTAATAATTCACTGCTTAGGTAAACACCTCGGTGTACAACTCTGCCAGTGAGACCCTGTTTCTATTGTTGATGACATTTCGGTAGCCACCGATGGACGAGAACCTTGCCTATTGGCCCGCCTCGTTCAACGAGCGGGAAAATGGTTCTCTTCGTCCCTCGCCCATGGTATCGATGTTGTTGCCGACATAACTGACAGGCTACCCTATGACACGCCTTACTATCGTGACCGTGCAAGATGTCGTCCCATTCCTACTTTCAACCACATGGTGGGCCCATAACCCACAGTTCCACAGGATCGAAACCTGACTCTCCTATACGCCTCCTGTTCCCAAGGTTGTTCCTCGCGCGTAGCCTCGTATTTCACGAGCCACCTTTCGAGGGATCATCAATCATGTTATCAAATACAATACTTATCCCTGTTGCTTTGAACCCCGTTCACACTCTTATTCAGGCATCGAACGATTGTTTATCCGCTTGGACCTCCTTATTGTACCTTCTTACCTTACTCTCGATTTGTTCAACTCGAGAGATACTCATCTATTCACTCACGGGAAAACCCCAGACGATTACCCCTTAAGCATTCTGTCGTAGCCGAGCTACCCCTTACCTATTCGTAAGCAGGAAGGAACCCCCGAAGAAAGGATGACAACTTCACCATGATGGCCTGAAGCAGAGAAATGAAGACCTCGACGTAGTGGACTGACCTCTACGAGAAGAGCAGCCAAGACCGAGAAGAATCATTAGAATTCTGTAACCTATTTTCCCCTTAGTCCCCTCTTAAATCTCGGGACGAGATTTCTTGTAGTGGAGGAGAATTGTGACGCCCGGATAATTATGCTACAGTAAACCTACGCTAATGATGCACGTCACCTCGGTTACTGAGCTAGTCTTTCGTTAGTTCAAAAAGCGATGCAAATTCATATTCAAAATCAAGTAAACAATAAAAGTTTTCAAATATTAAAACTAAAATGTTCGGAGTGAACAAAATAATGCACAGGTAATTACGGTGGAGAAACCACATTTTTACAAAATATTTAAATGCTCTAAATTAACTAAAACAACAACTAGAACAATTGATTAAATACCTTTTCAAGTTATAAGGTTACAAACTATTTTTAATTAAATGCCTAACTAGTATTGTCAGTGCTATAATTGGTAATACTACATTAGGTGTTGTTTTTATAATGAATAAAACTAAAATGAGTAGTAAATAAAATAGCAAAACTATTAACAGGAAAAATAAGCAAAAGATAAAAAAAAAAGATAAGAAAACAAAGGAAAAGACTTCCCCCCCGCTGGGCCTCAGCCCAGCTGGCCATCCAATCGGGTCGGCCCACCTAACCCCTCTACTAACCCCCCTGGGTGCCCGAAACCCTAGCCCCACTACACCCACTCCCCACGATCCCCCCACTCTCCCTGGCGCCTCCCCCCTCTCCCCTGATCTGGACGCGCCGCCACCCAGTGGCTGGACCTCGCTACGCCGACCCCGTCGCCCCGCTGCTACCTCGTCGAACCACCCCACCGTCGTCACCGCCTCGGCCGCCCCTCGCCGGATCGCCCCGACGTCGCCCTGCTACCTCGTTGCCATCCTCCTCGCGGCCCCGTCCGCGTCGTCTGGAACCACGACACCCTCCGCTTCGACCACGCCGGCGCCGCCCCGTCCCCGGTCTCCTCCTCGCCGGCCTGCCCCTCTCCGTCGCGTCGTCCCCGACGTCCCCCTCGACCCCGCTGCCTTTTCCCTACCGGCACAGTGAGCTCACGCCTCGCCCTCCTCTCTGTCCTCTTCACCATGCCGCGCTCGTCGTGCCCTGGCCGCGCCCACTGTCGCCCCGTCGCGCCCACGCCATGGCCTCCTCCCCGCGGCTCCATTGACGCCGCCGTAGCCTCGTCGAGGCCGGCGTGCCCCTGCGCGTCCCACCGTCCCGCTCCTCGCGCCGTCCCGTCTGGTCCCGTGGGCCGCGCCAGCGGCGCTCCGTCGCTCGTGCCTAACCGCGCGCCCGCCGGCGCCCTGCCCCCCTCGACATAGCTGCTGCTGCACCGTCCTTCCCGTCACGGTCGCGTCCGGCAGGCCCCCCCCCCCGGCCTGACCCCGCTGTGCTGCCTACCAGTTAGGCACCGTGGTCGCCGGGCATGCTCCGGCGCCCGTACGCCCCTGGGTCTGCCCCCTCATGCGGGCGCCCGTCTCGTTACCCCCGCAACCGCTGCCCAGCGCCTCGCGACCCGCTAACGCGCCCCTGTTTGGCCCTGTGTGCCACTGACTAGGGGGGGCCACACCCCTAAAACGAAAATAAAAAGAAAAGGAAAAGAAAATGTAATTAATAAAATTATTAATTAATTAATTAGTAAATTAGTTAAGTTAATTAATCTTGTTTGAATCAATCTAATTAATTAGTTAATTTAATTAAGCAGTAATCAATCAACTAAACCCTACTTAAACTAAAAAGTGTATGACATGCGGGACCCACACTGCTGTTGACCTAGTCAACGTCTCTGTTGACTGATGACGTCATGCTGACGTCAGCATGCTCTGTTTTGGATAATGTTGTATTAAGTTAATTAAATAAATGCTAAAATTAATCTAAATCCTTTAAAATTAATATAAAATAAACCGTAGCTCGGATGGAAAAACTTTGTACATGAAAGTTGCTCAGAACGACGAGACGAATCTGGTTACGCAACCCGTTCGTCCGCCACACATCCCTAGCATAGTGAACCTGCAACATTTCCCCTCTGGTTCATCTGTCCGAAAACGCGGAACACCGGGAATACTTTCCCGGATGTTTCCCCCTTCACCTGTATCACTTACTACCGCGTTAGGTCGCCTCTAGCATCACGCATTGCCATGTTATACTTTGATTGCTCTGTTATTTATTGTGTTCCCCCTCCGTTACTTCTTTCCGGTAGACCCCGTGCCGATGATGATGCCCCTGTGATCGACTACGGAGTTGACGATCCCTCTCTCTTGCCAGAGCAACCAGGCAAGCCCCCCCCTTGATCACCAGATATCGCCTACTCTTCTCTATACTGCTTGCATTAGAGTAGTGTAGCATGTTACTGCTTTCCGTTAATCCTATTCTGATTCATAGCCTGTCCTTGCTACTATTGTTGTTACCTTTACCTGCTATCCTAATACTTAGTATAGGATGCTAGTGTTCCATCAGTGGCCCTACACTCTTGTCCGTCTGCCATGCTATACTATCGGGCCATGATCACTCGGGGGTGATCACGGGCATATACTATATACTTTACACTGTTACATTACCTGTGATACTGTTCGGAGATGGGGGCTGAAGGGGCAGGTGGCTCCATCCCGGTAGAGGTGGGCCTGGGTTCCCGACGGCCCCCGACTGTTACTTTGTGGTGGAGCGACAGGGCAGGTTGAGTCCACCTAGGAGAGAGGTGGCCTGTCCCTGGTCGGCGTTCGCGGATACTTAACACGCTTAACGAGATCTAGGTATTTGATCTGAGTCTGGCCATTTGGTCTATACGCACTAACCACCTACGCGGGAGTAGTTATGGGTATCCCGACGTCGTGGTATCAGCCGAAGCACTTCGTGACGTTAGCGACTGAGCGGCGCGCGCCGGGTTGGACCGCGTAACGTGACTTCCTTCGAAATGGAGGTTGCTAGGTCTGCTCTCCCGCCGCGTACGCAACGTGCAGGTGTGCTCAGGGCGATGGGCCCAGACCCCTGCGCGCTTAGGTTTAGACCGGCGTGCTGACCGCTCTGTTGTGCCTAGGTGGGGCTGCGACGTGTTGATCTTCCGAGGCCGGGCATGACCCAGGAAAGTGTGTCCGGCCAAATGGGATCAAGCGTGTTGGGCTATGTGGTGCACCCCTGCAGGGAAGTTTATCTATTCGAATAGCCGTGTCCCTCGGTAAAAGGACGACCCGGAGTTGTACCTCGACCTTATGACAACTAGAACCGGATACTTAATAAAACACACCCTTCCAAGTGCCAGATACAACCCGGTGATCGCTCTCTAAGAGGGCATCGAGGAGGGGATCGCCGGGTAGGATTATGCTATGCGATGCTACTTGGAGGACTTCAGTCTACTCTCTTCTATATGCTGCAAGACGGTGGCGACCAGAAGCGTAGTCTTCGATAAGACTAGCTATCCCCCTCTTATTCTGGCATTCTGCAGTTCAGTCCACTGATATGGCCCTTTACACATATATCCATGCATATGTAGTGTAGCTCCTTGCTTGCGAGTACTTTGGATGAGTACTCACGGTTGCTTTTCTCCCCCTTTTCCCCCCTTTCCCTTCTACCCGGTTGCCGCAACCAGATGCTGGAGCCCAGGATCCAGACGCCACCTTCGACGACGACTCCTACTACTCTGGAGGTGCCTACTACTACGTGCAGCCCGCTGACGACGACCAGGAGTTGTTTAGGAGGATCCCAGGCAGGAGGCCTGCGCCTTGTTCGATCTGTATCCCAGTTTGTGCTAGCCTTCTTAAGGCAAACTTGTTTAACTTATGTCTGTACTCAGATATTGTTGCTTCCGCTGACTCGTCTATGATCAAGCACTTGTATTCGAGCCCTCGAGGCCCCTGGCTTGTATTATGATGCTTGTATGACTTATTTTTTTTTTGTAGAGTTGTGTTGTGATATCTTCCCGTGAGTCCCTGATCTTGATCGTACATATTTGCGTGCATGATTAGTGTACGATTGAATCGGGGGCGTCACAGTGAGGAAGCCATGGTGGGCAGTAGTGGTGTGGACAGGAGAAAGGGAACGGATGCAGATGACTGCGGCTATGGCCGGCGCAACAGTTTATATAGCAATGGTGGGCGGGCGGAGGGACGGACCTGTGGCGCCGGAGTAGCCGCCTCGGCAACCGCGTATCATTAATGTGGGCGGCAGATGGACGGACGGACGACACTTGTGTCGTTTGAAGGCGGAGCAATCTCCTGCACCGGGAAGCGGGGCGGGCGGCGGTAACTGTTTTGGGCGGAAAGCGTGCGCGGGCGAGGAGATGACTTTACTTGGAGAGGATGACAATGGGGACCCACCAGGTCCATAGCCCTCACGTACGCAAGTGCCTCCTTATATATATATATATATATATATATATATATATATATATATATATATATATATATATATATATATATATATATATATATATATATATAGATAGATATAAAACTATACTCCCTCCGTCTAGGTGAATAAGTCGTATTAGAAGGTGCATCACGACCTAGGTGCAAGCAGATTGGTGGAAAAGAAGAATATTTCTCTCTTCTAAACACAACATTTAATCACAGCAGTTAAGAGGATGCCTTATTAGCTACCCATGCAGGACATCGTAATTCATAGCATGCAAAGCGCTTTTATTTCTTGCCTAATAACCGCATGGACGTGCTGCATGCATTGGTCCTTGCCCGAGCAAAAAAAGGGAGGAAAAGGGTTTCCACGGGAGACAACGAGGCAGAGGTGGAAGCGCTCGCTGGAGTAATTTATTTTGCTTCCCCCTGGTTTCCTGACATCACGGTCCCACACCATTGTCAAACTATGTAGTAGTCAATAAACGAGAGAATTGCACAAGAAGCGGCTGACAGCTGGGACCAAGTAGCTCGAGCAGTATTTGTGTTTTTGAGGTGTGAGCACTGCACAGTTTTTCGATGTTTAGCCCAGATATTAATTTTTCTCCTCTGAACAACAACGAAAACATCGCTGCATGTATTAACTGGGCGGGTTGTGGCCCGTCTAGCCCAGGCCAGATATCCAGCCCAGATATTAATATTTTCAAGCTGAAAATGGCTAGCCCAGCTATACTTTTTTTTAGGAATACCCAGGCAAGGTCAAATTGTTATTCTCCGCCCCGCTGGGCTGCAAATCTTTCCTATGAGGGATGCATTAGGCTTAACAAGAAAATGGGCTTTAAGAAATAATAAATGGGATGTAATTATAAAAACTGGGCAGTAACTATAAAAAATGCACCAAACACGTGATTACTTTATAAAATATTATCTTTGGATATTGAAAATTTTAATTTCATTAATTGTTGCGAGCGCAATGTTTCGTTGGATTTTTACGTAATATAAATTTATTTAACCTGACTAGAAATTGTGGGATAAAAATATTTCGGATCCCATCAAAATGTGGGAAATTTTATTGAATTTTGTTTTGAACGGTTGGTTGAAATGGGTTGTACTTTTAACAAACTGTAAATGGGTTGTAGTAAATTCCATTAGAATTCAAAAATGGGCTACACAGTCTTACAAATCTCCAATGGGCCATAAGTTCTCTGCCACACACTTCTGGCCTTACTAAGTTGACGCGTCCCCTAAAAAACAGAGTTGACGCGTATGCAAGGCTTTGTCAACTTATAGTCAACACACGGTTCTAGCAGCCGTGGCCGTTGGATGTCCATCCAACGGATGCCGTGCTTCTTCTTCAATCTTGGATATTCTAGCTTCACCCGCCCAAAAATTGATTCCTCCCCCTGACATCTAGGGCGCACCATTTCGGAAGCTGACCTGTGGGCCTACTAAGTTGACGTACCAAGGGCTTTGTCAACTTAGTCAATATAAACGATTCTAGCTGCAGTGACTGTACGATGTCCATCCAACGGCCGCAGTGCTTATTCAACCTCCGGTCTTCTTGCTCGAGCCGCCCAAAGCAGCGCCGGTCGTGCCGCCTGCTCCTGCCTCCCGTGGCCGGCTGTGCTGCCGCGGAGGCCTCACCGCCCCTAGTATTCCCACCGCTGGCCAGGCCCTACGGCGACCGCAGCCTCACACCGCAGCCGAACGAGTGAACCCTCATACTCCTCTCCGTGTGGGCATCCACAGCCGCGCCTTCACCGGCTCCGCGTCGTCCCCTTCCTAGGCCTCGCCGTCGTCCACCGCCCTGGTGCTCTCGGCGCGGCGTGGTCAACGTGGTCAAGGAACGACTTCCACCGGACGTGGACTGTAGGTGGAGAGGCTGACAGCTGGGTCCATGGCGGCCGCAAGGAAGTGCCTCTTTATTACGTGGAAAATAATGATTCCTCCACCTGACAGCAGGGACCCACCGGACGGGCCACCGCATTTCATGACAAAAAATGTTTCCCCCCTGACTGCTGGGACCCACCAGCTACACCTTCGGACGCAAGGAAGTGCATCCGGGCAAAAAAACGATTCGCCCCCCTGACAGCTGGGACCCACCAGTTACATCTTCGCACGCAATGAAGTGCGTCCGGGCAAAAAAAACCCAAACGATTCGCCCCCCTGACTGCTGGGACCCACCAGCCCCCCGACTGCTGGGACCCACCAGTTACATCTTCGCACGCAAGGAAGTGCGTCCGGGCCAAAAAAACGATTCGCCCCCTGACTGGTGGGACCCACCAGCTACATCTTCGCAGGCAAGGAAGTGCCTGACAGTCGGGACCCACCTGGTCGAAGCGTACGTAGCGTTGTCATTCTGGTCGCGAACGTGTACGTACATATATACTGGTCGATGTAGAGGCGCGCACGTGTCGTAGTAGAGGCGCGCACATAGCATGTACACGTACGTACAGCGGCCAGGGTGCAAGAAAGAAAATACGGCCACGTATGTGTACATATAGGCGGGGTCTCGAACGCCTACTCGCGCATACGTACGGCGAGGGCTCGTGTACATGGCTGGGTCGGAGGCAACGGAAACAGTGTCATCGTCATGTTCATGGGGAGGCAACGGAATGCGTCGTGTTCATGGGGAGGCAACGGAATGCGTCGTGTTCATTGGGAGGCAACGCAGCTGGGTCGGAACGGAATGCGTGGTCTTGTTCATCGGGAGGGCTTGGACGGAAGAGGCGATGGAAACGAGGCCTGGCGTACCAACGGAGGAAACGGCCTTGTGTTCGATCGGCCACATTCGAAACGGGGGTCCTGTTCATCAGGAGGGGTCTGGCGTACCGCAAAACGGAGGAAACGGACCTCCTATGGTCGAAACGGGGGTCCTGTTGATCGGGAGGGGTGTGGCGTACCGCAAAACAGAGGAAACGGACTTGTGTTGGAGCGCTACGGTCGAAACGGGGGTCCTATTCATCGGGAGGGGTGTGACGTACCGTAAAACGGGGCTCCACGGGATACTGTTCATCTCCACCGTCGACCCCCTCCAGCCTCCACGAGCTACTGTTCATCCACCGCCGACCTCCTCCAGCCTCCACGGGCTACTGTTCATCCAGCCTCCACCGTGCGCTACTCCACCGGCTACTGTTCAACCACCCCTCCACCCTCTACTATTCATCTAGCCCTCCACACCACGGGGTCCTGTACAACCACCCCTCCATGGGCACCCCTCCACCGTCTAATGTTCATCCTGCCCTCCACACCACGGGGTCATGTTCATCCACCCCTCCACGGCACCCCTCCACCGTCTACTGTTCATCCTGCCCTCCACCACACCACGGGGTCCTGTTCATCCACCCCTCCGCGGGCACCCCTCCACCGTCTACTATTCATCCAACCCTCCACCACACCAGGGGGTCCTGTTCATCCAGAGGCAACGCCACCGCTCACTGTTCATCCACCCCCCCGCAACGCTCACTGTTCATCCAGAGGCAGCATCGATCGGCTTCAGTTAGCAGCAGTAGCCAAGGAATCGCTCGATCGGGTTCAGTTAACAGCCATCGATTGATCGCTCGGGTTCAGTAACGTGTAGCCTGCAGTGCAATCGCTCGGGTTCAGTTAGAGCCCAACGCCTCGCTCGGGTTCAGTTAGAGCCAACGCCTCACACACGCGCGCGTATGTGTACGAGAGAAACGCGCATCGCTCGGCCCCTGACCTCCCACCGTAACCGGGAACTCCCTGAAATTTTCCTCCCCATCGCTTCTACCACAGTTTTTTCCGTCATGGATGGCCCAAAGAATGTCATGCAGCTGCGTCTCCGGCCCGCCCAGGACGAAAAGCCCATTTTTTGTCATAGAAGTAGGAGCCCACCACATCTATGATGATATCGGGTTTTGTCACAATTATCGTCATAGAAGTGTCATATGTATGACAGAAAAAAAATTCGTTCGGCCCAAAATGTCACGGATGTGTCCTTTTTTTGTAGTGAGAGTTCAATGATGCGCCGTAGCTTCTGCCCCCCTGGTCCTTGCATCGTGTGTTCAGCGATTATATTGCCGGAGAGGACTTCCAGAGAATAAAGTCCTGGAAGAGAGGAAAAATAACAAAGTAGGGAGCCCCTGGTGCGGTTGAACCGCGCTTCGGGGCGTGCCATAGTCGTGCCCCTCCCCTGTGCCTATGGTATTTTTAATGCGTAATTGTGTACGCGTGGCACCATTTGGATGGGGCTGGGGTAGGGGCCGTATTGCTATGCGAGCTCAGAACGTGCCAGGTGGTCCTGTTGCAGATTACTTTGGGCATGCTTGACGGTGTCCGGACGTCTGATCGTCGGACTGGAGAATTGCCTTGATAGGCTGCTTTGCACTTCTGCTGCGAGGGTCGCAGTGTGCTCCTCCGTTCAGAGCAAGCGCTCTGTGTTTCCATTGACTGTGATGACCCCCGAGGTCCTGGCATCTTGAGCTTGAGGTATGCATAGTGCGGCGCCGCATTGAATTTGGCAAATGCGGTTCGCCCGAGTAGTGCATGGTAGCCAATGCGGAATGGGACTATATCGAAGATTAATTCCTCGCTCCGGAAATTATCCGGGGATCCGAAGACCACCACCAGTGTGACTGAGCCTGTACAATGGGCCTCCACACCTGGTATGACGCCTTTAAAGGTCGTTTTTGTGGGTTTAATCTGTGAGGGATCTATGCCCATTTTGCGCACTGTGTCCTGATAAAGCAGGTTCAGGCTGCTGCCGCCGTCCATGAGGACTCGTGTGAGGTGAAATCCGTCAATGATTGGGTCTAGAACCAATGCGGCAAATCCGCCATGGCGGATACTAGTGGGGTGGTCCCTACGATCGAAAGTGATCGGACAGGAGGACCATGGGTTGAACTTTGGGGCGACCGGCTCCAACGCGTATACGTCCCTTAACGCACGCTTCCATTCCCTCTTGGGGATGTGGGTTGCGTATATCATGTTCACCGTCCGCACTTGTGGGGGAAACCCCTTCTGTCCTATGGAGTTCGGCAGTCGGGGCTCCTCCTCGCCATCACTATGTAGCCCCTTGCCTTTGTTTTCGGCATTTAACTTGCCGGCCTGCTTGAACACCCAACAATCCCTGTTGGTGTGGTTGGCTGGCTTGTCGGGGGTGCCATGTATTTGACACGAGCGATCGAGTATACGGTCCAAACTGGATGGGCCCGGAGTACTTCGTTTGAATGGCTTCTTCCGCTGACCGGGCTTGGAGCCTCTGAATCCGGCATTTACTGCTGTATCCTCTGTATTGTTATCGTTGCTGCGGCGCTTATGTTTGTTGCGATGTGACCTACCATTGCCGTCCTTGGTATCCGAAGTACCAGAGTTCTTTGATATGTTATTGCTGCGAGCCATCCAGCTGTCCTCTCCCACACAAAAGTGGGTCATGAGCGTCGTGAAGGCTGCCATAGATTTCGGCTTTTCCTGGCCGAGGTGCCGAGCAAGCCATTCGTCACGGATGTTGTGCTTGAAAGCTGCTAGGGCCTCTGCATCCGGACAGTCGACGATTTGGTTTTTCTTGGTTAGGAACCGTGTCCAGAATTGTCTGGCCGATTCTTCTGGTGGTGGTCGTACATAAGTACCCTGGAAGTTGTCGAGGAATACGGCTTCCAGATCTTCCCAACAGCCAATGGATTCTGCTGGCAAGTTGTTGAACCAATGCTGTTGGGGATATTGTTATTTGGGGTAAACCGGCCTACAGGGCCCGGGTTAGCCTCGTCAATGGACCCGAGATGTTGAAGCCCAAGGATAAATAGAAGGGCCCAAGGCCTATAATCGGTTTAGAGGTTCACCGGCGTAAACCGGCCTGAGATAAAACTTGCATTGTAAGTTAGGGATAGGGAGACCGACCCGGGCACGTTTATGAGCCGGAGGTCGGGACTTTGCAGACCGACGGGCGTCACCCGTGTATATAAGGGGACGACCCGACGGCGGTTTGGGACAGAGAACAACGATTCGAGGTTTAGGCGAAGCTTATCGCTCCCTAGCCCTCGAAACCCATCAATCCCATCACAACTAGACGTAGGCTTTTACCTTCATTGAAGGGGCCGAACTAGTATAAACTCTGTGTCCTTGCGTCCGCTCTAACCCCTTCAAACTAACCCGTTGCAATGGCTCCACGACTAAGTCCTTTTGCCAGGACATCTGCCGTGACAAATCCACGACAGTTGGCGCCCACCGTGGGGCCATCGTGAGATGGTTTCAAGTTTTTGGAGGGCCGCTTTGAAGGACTCGAGGGTTACGCTGTGGGACGGATGACCAAGAGCCGCCGCGGAAAACTCTACATCGACAGCACAGGCTGGGGCCCCGACGCCGGCTCGATCGAGTACGGGTACCGGGTCCCCTTTGGCGGCATCCATGTTTTCATCGGTAAGATCGGAGAACCGGGCCCCGAGTTAGGCGTCTGCGCCGACCTCGTCGAGACAGCTCAGTGCACGAGATCGACCCTGGCTAAACCGACCAGGAAGCACGCCTTCGTGGGAGTCATCCACGGAGGAAGCTACGAGGAAGGATCCGAATCTGGTGACAAAACCGCCATGTACTCCGGCGATGAAACGTCGACCGGGGAAACCGAATCTCTTTACCAGCTACAAGACGATCGGATTGGGGGCGGCTCCGACGGCAACAGTATTCCGGACCCCTCTGATCTGCCCTATCGGGTTGGGATCTTCATGGCTGGAACACAGGCGGCGCCACGATCATCAACTGCAGCAGCAGCGATCTCCGGATCGGCAGCAGCAACGGCTGCACGGGCGGGAGGCCCTACGGGTTCGCCAGCCCAAGTTTTGTCAGACCTCTTTGACGCACTGGCAGCGCTCATGGCAGAAGCCAACCCGGTGGATCAGGAGGTTCATAATGCTGAGATTGCCAAAGTGAGAGAGCAGATCACTCAAGCTAAAGCGGAGCTGGCAGCAGAAGAGATCAGGATGACGGCGGAGCGCGCCGCTTTGGATGCACAGGCTTACAGGCTCATGATGGACCAGAATGCGTCTCAGGAAGTCCTGAAGAGGAAATCCCGATCTCGATTGCCTGCAGCCCTCGACGCCCGAAATCTCTTCAACACCCCGGGGGTAAACCATGCGGAGGCGACAGTTGGCGCCCCGGTTCAGCACCGGATAATCAGCCTGCCTCATCATAACACTGGTACACCACCGGCCGTGCCAACACCGTTAGGTCATTATTCCAACCCGATGGATAACCTCGTCGCGGCGGCAGCTCGGCTGGAAGCCATTCCGATCGAAGGCGATTCACCGCAGGACGTAGAGACACGCCGGGTCAAGGAGCTCCTTAGGACCGCGTTGGCCCAACAAGAAGCATATTCACAAAGCCGTGATCGGATTCACTCCACCCCTCGCCCCAGCAGGAGCCATAGTAGGCGTATGGAGGAGCCGGCTGTGTCAAGCAATGCCAGGCGTGAAGCGCTCCGCGGCAACAACCCGGCGGGCGTCGACAATGCTCAGGAGAGTGTGGATCGCACCCGTGCGCGGGAGGCCGGAATAGCAGTGCAGCATCAGGCTCGTCAGCTTACACCTATCTTCCCAGCGGCTACGGTTGAACCGGGGGTGGTCTCCAGTTCTTTGGGAGTACCGTGCCTTGTTCCCGCTTTACGCAACGTACGCCTGCCCAAAGACTTCAAGGGCCCCCGCAAGGTACCAAACTACACGGCAGATCAGCCTCCGGAGACATGGGTGGAGAGCTATGAAATGGCTATGGAGATGCTGGATGTGGACGACACGGCGTGTGCCAAGTATTTTACTATGATGTTAGAAGGAACGGCCCGGACTTGGCTAAAAAGCTTACCGCCTAATTCAATCAGTTCGTGGGCCCAATTGCGCGCCCGGTTTATCAAGAATTTCAAGGACACGTGCAAACAGCCAATGTCGATTGTTGACCTAGCAGCCTGCGTTCAGCAAGAAGGGGAATCAACAACCCATTGGGTGCGGCGGGTGTCAGAAGTTTTGCACTCATCAGATCGCATCAATGTAGACACCGCCGTGGTGCTGTTGGAAAGCAACTGTCGGTTTGGCCCTTTGAAGCTAAAGCTGGGCCGGATGAAGCGTGATTGTACAGACATAGGAACGCTCATGACCGCTTTAGTGAAGTATGCGGATTCTGACAGTACCAAGGATCCTGACTCTGGTGATGACAAAGCAGGGAAGGGAAAGAAGAATAGCAACACCAAGGGCCAGCAATATCGACCGACAGGTAATGGAGCCGGAGGTAAGCGTAAACCGGACGGGAGCATGGACTTTGTGGCCAACACAAGTGCACAGAATAAAGGCCAGCGGCGTAAGGGGAAACAGCCAAGTTTCCGCACAAATCCCGGTCCTAATCCGGAGCGTTTGAACTTTTTCTTAAACCAGCCCTGTCCGAAGCACGGAACAAAAGAGGAACCAGCAACCCATCTTTGGAAGGATTGTTATATCATGAAGGAATTCAAAAGCTCAAACACTTTCCAGTACGATCACAGCTCCGGTGGCGGTTCAGGTTCCGGATCAGGATACGGTGGCGGAAATCCCGGTCCAGGGGTTCAGGGTAATCCGGGCGGGCAGGACAGCCGAAATAATCAAAATAATCAAAGTGGTTACGGACAGCAGCAATCGGGTTATCAGAGCAACCCGAAACAGTTGAGTGGTGGACAGTATCATGTCTTCACTACAAGCTTGGATAAACAGGATAGAAAGCTTCAGAGGCGGGCCGTCAGTGCTATCGAACCGGCCACGCCTCACTATCTGCGCTGGTCGGAACAGCCTATCATATGGAGCCGAGAAGATCACCCTCCCAGGGTTTATAATCCGGGTCAGTTAGCATTGGTGGTGGCGCCTCAGGTGGGAGGTTATAAGCTCACCAAGGTGCTCATGGACGGAGGGAGCAACATTAACATCTTGTATTACGAGACCTTCCGTCGTATGGGACTGGTAGATAAGGATCTCAAACCGACCAATACAGTGTTCCACGGGGTGGTGCCTGGCAAGTCTGCATATCCGGTTGGTAAGATAGCCCTTGAAGTGGTATTTGGCGATAGTCACGATTCCAGATCAGAGACGTTGACGTTCGAAGTGGTTAAAATCCAAAGTCTGTACCACGCTTTGTTCGGACGGCCAGCTTATGCAAAATTTATGGCACGGCCCTGCTACGTGTATCTGCAACTTAAGATGCCGGGTTACAAGGGCACTATAATGGTTCATGGGAGCCGTCGAATCGCTTTGGAATGCGAGGAAGGAGATGCGACTTATGCAGAATCGGTTTGTGCTACGGAGGAGCTAAAGCAGTACAAAGACAGTGTTGACCCGGAGGACATGACTTCGTTAAAGAAGCCAACCACGGACCACGATCCGGCCTTGAAGTTCAAATCGGCTGCCGAAACTAAGCTTGTTGACTTCGTACCTGGCGATCCGTCCAAGCAGTTCAGTATCAGCGCAAACCTGGATCCAAAATAGGAAAGCGCGCTCATCGAGTTCATCCGTGAGAATCGGGACATCTTTGCATGGAAGCCGTCTGACATGCCTGGTGTACCGAGGCGACTCGCTGAGCACACCCTTAATGTGGATCCTAAGTATAAACCGGTAAAGCAGTTTTTACGCCGGTTTAACGAAGAAAGGCGTAAAGCGATTGGTGAGGAAGTGGCCAGGCTCCTGGCAGCTGGTTTATCATTGAGGTTTTTCATCCCGAATGGCTTGCTAATCCGGTGCTGGTTCTTAAGAAAAACGGCACCTGGCGCATGTGTGTGGACTACACAGACTTGAATAAAGCTTGCCCAGCGGATCCTTTTGCTCTCCCCCGGATTGATCAGATCATTGATGCTACGGCAGGTTGCGAGCGTTTAAGTTTTTTGGATGCCTATTCGGGTTATCATCAGATCAAGATGGCAGTTAAGGACCAGGAGAAGACGGCGTTCATTACTCCCTTTGGAGCCTTCTGCTATGTGTCTATGCTCTTCGGGCTTAAGAGTGCGCAGGCTACTTATCAACGGTGTGTGCAAAATTGCCTCCACAAGCAGATTGGTCGTAATGTGCATGCTTATGTGGATGATATTGTGGTTAAGTCACGAAAGAAGGAGACCCTGGTTGACGATTTGAAGGAGACTTTTGATAACTTGAGAGTGTACCAAATGATGCTCAACCCGGCGAAATGTGTTTTTGGTGTGCCTGCAGGCAAGTTGTTGGGGTTTTTAGTATCCCATAGAGGAATTGAGGCTAATCCGGAAAAGATCACAGCCGTCACCTCCCTGGCCAAACCGAAATGCGTCAATGATGTTCAGCGCATGGCCGGACGGATTGCAGCGTTAAGCCGGTTCATCAGTCGCCTCGGTGAAAAGGCGATCCCCTTGTATCAAATGCTCAAGAAGACGGATCAATTTGTCTGGAGTGCGGAGGCGGATAAAGCGTTTGAGGACTTGAAGCGGCAGCTAGTCAATCCGCCGGTTTTGGCAGCCCCTGTAGATAAAGAGCCACTCCTGTTATATGTTGCTGCGAATGCCAGAGCGGTTAGTGTGGCGATGGTGGTAGAACGAAAGGAGGCTGGAAAGGAACATCCGGTTCAGCGACCGGTTTACTATACCAGTGAAGTGCTTATCGAGTCCAAACAGAGGTATCCGCATTGGCAGAAGCTGGTATATGGTGTTTTTATGGCAAGCCGGAAGCTGAGGCAATATTTTCAAGGACACCCCATCACGGTGGTCAGTTCTGCTCCTTTGGGTGACATCATACAGAACCGGGAGGCGACCGGTAGGATTGCTAAGTGGGCTATCGAGCTCGGGCCGCACGGTTTAAGATACGTGCCCCGGACGGCTATAAAGTCACAAGCACTTGTCGACTTCATAAACGATTGGACAGAGTTACAAGCACCTGAGGAGAAGCCAGATAACACCTATTGGACTATTCATTTTGACGGGTCCAGACAATTGGAAGGCTCGGGGGCTGGAGTCGTTTTAACTTCCCCACGAGGAGATAAGTTTTGTTATGTCCTCCGTTTAATGTTCCCCTGTACAAATAATGCGGCTGAGTATGAAGCTTTGCTTCATGGTCTTCGGATGGCTAAAGAGATGAATCTGAGCAGAGTTAGGTGCTTTGGTGATTCGGATCTGGTGGCTCAGCAGGTATCTGGCACCTGGGATTCTAAGGACCCGCTCATGGCTGCATACCGACGTGAAGTAGATATGGTGGCCGGGCATTTCAAAGGCTATCAAGTGGACCATGTGGACCGCAGAAAGAATGAGGCAGCGGACGCTTTAAGCCGCTTGGGCTCTCAGCGTAAACCGGTCCCACCCAATGTTTTCTTGGATGTATTGTATCACCCATCGGTACAGCTGCCCAGTGAGCTGGAGTTGGCTGTTCCTGATCCGGAGGCTCAATTAGTGGCGGCTCTTCACATCACCCCGGATTGGACGCTCCCTTATCTGGCATATATGAACCGGGGTGAGTTGCCAGAAGACGAAAGCTTGGCTCGACAGATAGTACGACGGTCCAAGTCTATGACCATTTTCAAAGGAGAGTTACATCATCGCAGCGTGTAAGGAGCGCTGCAACGGTGCGTATCCCCTAAAGAGGGGTGCGAGATATTACGAGAAATACATGAAGGGGATTGCGGCCACCACGCCGGTTCAAAATCATTGGTGGCTAAAGCGTTCCGCCATGGTTTCTACTGGTTAACTGCTCATGCTGATGCGGAAGACCTGGTCAGGTTATGTGATGGTTGCCAGAAATTTTCCAGATGAGCACACATACCGGCTCAAGAATTGAGGATGATTCCAATCACTTGGCCGTTTGCGACTTGGGGGCTCGATATGGTTGGGCCTTTTAAGCGTTCCAAAGATAAGAAGACCCACCTACTGGTGGCGGTTGACAAATTTACAAAGTGGGTGGAGGCAGAACCTGTCAGTAAGTGTGATGCTGCCACGGCGGTTCGGTTTATAAAGAAGGTGATCTTCCGGTTTGGCTTTCCACACAGCATCATCACAGATAATGGTACCAATCTATCCAAGGGGGCCATGAAAGAGTTCTGTGCACGGGAGCATATACGGCTTGATGTTTCTTCGGTAGCGCACCCACAGTCTAATGGTCAGGCAGAACGAGCGAATCAAGAGATCTTGAGAGGTATCAAACCCCGGCTTCTGGTCCCTTTGCAAAGGACGCCGGGTTGTTGGGTGGAGGAGCTACCGTCTGTATTATGGAGCATCAACACCACGCCTAACAGATCCACGGGGTTTACGCCGTTTTTTATGGTCTATGGAGCAGAGGCGGTTCTCCCAAGTGATATACGACATGACTCACCTCGCGTGGCAGCATATGTTGAAGCGAACAATGAGCAGGCACGGCAGAACGCTCTTGACTTGTTGGATGAGGAGCGTGACTTGGCAGCTGCCCGTTCAGCGATTTACCAGCAAGATCTTCGCCGTTACCACAGCCGTCGGGTTAGGACCAGAACCTTTCAGGAGGGGGATTTGGTGCTTCGGCTCATCCAGGATCAGTCTGATCAGCATAAATTATCCCCGCCTTGGGAGGGACTTTTTGTGGTCAGCAAGAATCTGAATAATGGGTCATATTACCTGATTGATATTCGAGAACGCAAGGATTCACGCACATCAGAGGAGGAGACCAGCAGGCCGTGGAACATAGCTCATCTTCGACCTTATTATACATGAGCCTTGGGCTCTGTTTATGTACATATCATGACCATGTATATATTATGATTAATACAATAAACCGGAGCCTCGAGTAAAGCGGGGTCTCTGCTGTTCTTCACATCATGTGTGTTTACCCCTGGAGGTCGCTTCACAGAAGTTCAAATTATAGATTCCGGTTTAAAAGCCGGTTCAAGGGAAGATGTCTCCTACAAGGCTGTGAAGCTCTTAATATCCGGTTCAATATCCCGGTTCAAACATGGGGCTTCCTGTTCAAACATAGGTCGTATTCGAACCAAAGAGAACATAGCTATTCAAACACGGGGCTTCCTGTTCAAACATAGGTCGTATTCGAACCAAAGAGAACATAGCTATCCCTATAAAGTCAGTTGGGGACCTAGTCGGCCTGAACCGTAGCTACACCTCCGGGGGGCTTGGTCATGTCTTGACGACGGTAATGCCTTCTGGCTGGCACATTTGCCACTGAATCAGTTGGGGACCTAATCGACTTGAACCGTAGATTACGCCTTATGGGAGCTCGGTCATGTCTTGATAATGGTAATGCCTTCTGGTCGGCTTTTTAGCCAATGAATCATTTGGGGGCTTGGTCGTGTCCGAACCAACGCAATGCCACTTGATCGGCCCTTGGCCACTGAGTCACTTGGGGGCTTGGTCGAATCCGAACCAATGCAATGCCATTTGACCGGCATATTTGCCACGATTCAGTTAGGAACCTAGTAGACCTAAACCGTAGCTACACCTCTTGGGGGCTTGGTTTATTTTGTCTTGACGATGGTCACGCCTTCTGAACGGTTCATAGCAACCACTATTTGCATGTGTTTTGCTATCGCGTTGCCTTTTCATATTTGGTTTTTGTTTTCTGCCTTTATTGTGGTGTTTTTTGTTCTTCGGAACGTCAAGTATTTTTAAACCGATTCAGCTGACATAGCCTGGTTCGTTCTTTAACCCGGAGGCAAGTTGCCCGGTTTGGCAAAGGCGCAGCACGGTTCATAGGGTCGAAAGATCTTGTGTACTCAGTAAAGACAGGAAACAAAGTTGGAAAACGTCATTGGAAAGAGCATCAGTACCCGTGCGCGAAGGCACATTCAAATGTAGAGGTATTAAACTATCTTATTACAAGGCAACGTAGTGCCTGAGTATATTGTTCGTTGACGGATTAAACGTCACCAATTAAGGTGAACCGGAGCGTTGATTACGCCTGTTCGCCGCCTCGGTTCGAAGGCTGTGGATCATCTTGCGCCGCATCCTCTTGGCTACCCATTGGCTGGAAATCAGCAGTGGTCCAGTCGATTCCCATTAGCGCTTGAAAGACAGCTTCTTCGTGAATCAGCAAAGACGGTTCAATGTCAGGGGCATAGGTATGCTTACGGATTGGAGGAATAAGATTTTCTGCTTCAGGGACCGGGGCAGCTACTCGCTTATTCTGGTTATCATACTGGGCTTGGTAATGGGTCAGATCTGCTTCTTCAGCCAATTGACAAGCTAGGGGGCGCACTGCCCGGTTTATCGCCCTCAAATCATCTTCACCAAAGTCTGAACCGTCTTCTTTCAAGCTGGGGTATCCTTGGGCCGCTTCGACAGGATCGAAATCTGGTACCCACGCTTTAGCCCGGATCAAGGCAGTGATGGCTCCAGTTCGAGCAGATGATCTTTTCAACTCTTCAATCCGGGCTGGAAGCATAGATAGCCTTTTCAACGTGTCTTGAATCAGGGACGGTGCAGGGTTGTTATGCGATGCAGTGGTGATAGCTCTTTGTGCTCCGGTGTACAACTGTTCAATCAGAGTGTATGCAGCTTTGAGCTTCATCCGCACATCCGAACCCAAGTGTCCAATACGTGTGCCTGCAGTGTTTCAGGAGGGATTACAAACCGGATATAAGATATAGCAGACAAGGTACAAATTGGAAGAAGGGCATCGAAAGAAATTTACCAAAGACGGCAGAGGTCATGGAGTGTATCTATCGCTTCACGGTGGATAATTCATCGACCACCGGTTTAAGAGCAGCTTCGGCATTTTCAGCCCTCTTCGTCAAAAGAGCTTTTTCAGTAGCCCAATCAGCCTGTTCCTTTTTACGGCTTTCTTTCAGCTGTTCCATAACGGCTAAGGCATTGGTCAATTCCTCCTTCGCCTTTTCAGTTTCAGCCTGTTGGGTTTTTAAGATTTCCTGAAGGTCCGAGACTTGTTTCGCTTTGGTCTTCAGATCCCCCTGCAGCAGGTCGACAACAATGTTCAGAAAATATTGCACGGTTTGGAAGTATCAACCACACAAGCAAATTATGTGCTCGATACTTGGGGGCTAATGCATACTTGATTTTAACGCATGTTTTCCATTACAAAAGTCCCAAGATTAATACAAGTATTTAAACTTGGCACTTGGGGGCTAATGGTTATTTGACGATGTTTCTGGACCTTAATTGTCAAGGCAGCCTGATCCGGTTTACCATCTCGGTTTGGAAATATTGATAAGCTAAGTTGCAATGGAATGAAGCACAAGAGAGTTACCTCAAATTTCTCCTTCATCATCCTGATCATGCCAGCTTCATAATCCCGACTGGTGTACAGTCGGTTCAGGTACCCAGAATAAAGATCCGGGGCGCTTAAAGAGGCGTACGTAGAGGAGTCAAGGTCCCATTTGCCCTTTATGGCCGAGATTTCGTCCTTGGCAGTATGCTTGGCCAAAGTAGCAGTGTTCCCCGGTTCAGAGCGGCCAATGCCGGTAATCACAACATCGTCATCCTTGGAGTCGCTGCTCTGCAGTGGCCCTGTCGGTTTATCAACAGTTGCAGAAGGGGGGATGGATTCAACAACCCGAACAGGACTGGCAGGCGGATCAGCACGGCTGGCAGATTTGGTAGGCCTTTCTTCAGCACAGGTGTCATCTTGCGGAGATAGATAATTCTGAGTATCTTCACGACCCAGAGCGTCAGCACCAGGAGTTTTCTCCGGTTCAGGAGCGGCAGTTCCTTCAGCCGGGTTATCCAGACGAGCCTTCTTGCTCGGTCTAGGTTTAGCCCTGGAAGAAACCCAAAGATTGAAAAAACGGTATAAGATGGATTAAGAGACCCATACAGAGATATGTTGTGATCGGTCCAACTTACCCAATAACTGTCTTCAACGGTGGCAGTTGAGTGGCTGAAGATTCACCGGAAGATGAATGGGAAGTGACCTGATAATCGGAGTCAGATGGATTTAGAGGCTGACGAGTTAAACCTGCTTTAGGAGGAAAGCTAGCGCATAAATCGGAGACCTCTGAGCGGCGTTTCCGAACCAGGCTGTTCGGTAAACCGACGGAGGTGACTACCTGGCCGCTATGCCGGGTGGTGCGTCGAGCTTCATGTTGCTGGGTCTTCACAAGAAATTTGGGATCCAAGTAAGCAAGAGGGTGAGAAAATTTAATTTTCCGGTTTGCTTGGCGAGGTTTTTTCAAAGGCAAAGGAACGGCATCAGAAGAAAGAATAGTTACCTCTGGGCCTTCGGCATTGCTTGCTTCAGCGTCGTCCTGACAAATATCATCATCAATAAGACGTATAAAAAGCAAGCCAACTGAATCGAGGTCTACCCCGAGGTCCGGATTACCCACATCATCCTCCTCTAAATCCGGAGTAGAGGAAGCGGTGTTCCTTTTCCTCTGAGCGGGCTTCTTCACCCTCGTCTTGGGTCGGGTTACCTTTTCGGTCGGCTCTTGAAACTTCTTGCTCCAAAACGGATCATCTCCCTGTCTCAGAGAGGACTGGAGTTAGCAATATGTGTATAAGGAGATCATAAGTTCTATGACAAACAGAGGGGAGATACTTACAGCAGGTGGTTTGTTTGTGGCACAAAATGGAAGCAGGCCGGATCGGGCGCAAGCATACTCCGGTTCATTCAGCATCTTTTTCACAGCTTCAGTGACTTCGTCCTCCGTCAGCTGAATGTTGCAGTGCCTCAAAGGATCATCAACCCGGCCCGTGTATTGGCACATTAAACCGGAGCGGATACTAAGAGGCAGGATGCTCCATGAAATCCAGCAACGGGCAAGATCTACCCCCGTTAAATCGTTAGCCATGAAGGCTCTGAGCTTGGACAGCTGAGGGGCATATTTACTCCTCTCTTTGGCGGTTAGGCTTTGGGGGAAGGGGTGTGTATTGCTAAGTCTCTCTGGACGGAAGTCGGGCAGTGGATTTTCTTCAGCAGGGGAAGTATCCTTGCAATAGAACCAAGTGTGATTCCATTCTTGCGGATGACTATGCAACTTGGCGTGAGGATAAGTCACCTCTTTCCTCTTTTGAATCGTCACACCACCCAGTTCCATATTAGGGCCGTCGGTGAATTCAGTGCGTCGGTTCAAATGAAAGCAGTCCCGGAACAGCTCTACAGTAGGTTCCTCCTGGAAGTACGCCTCGCAAAGCACTTGAAAATGGCAGATATTCGTGACTGAGTTTGGACCAACATCTTGTGGGCGCAACTTAAAGTTAGCCACGACGTCCCGATAAAATTTTGAACCGGGTGGATTAAAACCCCGGGCCAGGTGATCCGCAAACACCACCACTTCTCCCTTCTGTGGGGTAGGAGGACATTCGTTTCCTGGAACCCTCCAATGGATGGCATTTTTGCTGTTCAAAGCGCTAGTCAGAACTAAGTTGTTCAGTTGGGTCTCAGTGATGCGAGAGGGAACCCAGTTGCATTCGTACACCTGTTTTGCCATGAGAAAATCTACAAGACAAAGGTGTTCCGGTTTAAGAACAAGTGTGAGTGTAAACCGAAGATGCTCTTATATAGAGTCAGGTTATCTACAATGATATCAACCAGCGGTTCATCAAGGGGACTAATGGATGTGTGGATCGGTTTGTTCGCTTTGCTAAGAGTTAAACCGACCAGATCTAACAGTTGTGAATATGAAAGCAGAAACAGATCCCGTACGGATTCTTTCAAAGCAATGGATCTACAGCTAGGGGGAAAAAGAAATAAAAATATGAAGTTTGGCTCACAGCAGAACAACATAAGTTCGACAAGCAGGAAAAAGAGTGAGATCTAAGGAGATGAGTACAGATTTATGGCGACTGCTGAGAGGGACTACAAATCACGATACAGGTATCATCATCTGTTCGCAAAAGCTGCTATGGGGATGAACAAGAAACAGTAACAGGATGACGAACCCTAGGACAGATCTAAAAGCAGAAGAACAGAGGCCTTACCGGGATCCAAATGGATGTGGAAGGTCGCCGCGGTGCTCTGGACCGATCAGGTTGATGCAGCGGCCAGAGTTGATGCGGTGGCTGACGGCGGCGGCGGAGCTCCGAGGTCTGGGTCGCGAGGAAGACGAAGGAGACGAAAGGGAGGAAAGGAAGATGGCCTTCAAGTCCTATTTATAAGGCGCGGCGCGCGTGTCAGGCGCGCGAATCCAGGGGCCGGAGATTTCGGGAGCCCAGCTGACGCCCTGATTATTGCGGATTAGCAAATGGAGACGGTAAATCTGTGCTGATGTCATATCGGTTTACCGCAGCAAAAAGAGACGAAGAAAACGGTGGTTCAACAAGTTACCGGAAGACATTTGAAGACAGAAATTCTTATTAAGGATTGACGTGAACCTGTTCAAATCAATCTGGGGCCTAATGTTGGGGATATTGTTATTTGGGGTAAACCGGCCTACAGGGCCCGGGTTAGCCTCGTCAATGGACCCGAGATGTTGAAGCCCAAGGAGAAATAGAAGGGCCCAAGGCCTATAATCGGTTTAGAGGTTCACCGGCGTAAACCGGCCTGAGATAAAACTTGCATTGTAAGTTAGGGATAGGGAGACCGACCCGGGCACGTTTATGAGCCGGAGGTCGGGACTTTGCAGACCGACGGGCGTCACCCGTGTATATAAGGGGACGACCCGACGGCGGTTTGGGACAGAGAACAACGATTCGAGGTTTAGGCGAAGCTTATCGCTCCCTAGCCCTCGAAACCCATCAATCCCATCACAACTAGACGTAGGCTTTTACCTTCATTGAAGGGGCCGAACTAGTATAAACTCTGTGTCCTTGCGTCCGCTCTAACCCCTTCAAACTAACCCGTTGCGATGGCTCCACGACTAAGTCCTTTTGCCAGGACATCTGCCGTGACAAATCCACGACAAATGCCGATCTGGTCCTTTAAGCTTGAGTGGGAGGTATTTGATGGCGTGTAGATCGTCACCACGGGCCATGTGGATATGTAGGAGGCAGTCCTCAATCCATACTGCAGGATCTGTTGTACCATCGTATGATTCAATATTTATGGGTTTGAAACCCTCTGGGATTTGATGATCCATTACTTCGTCTGTGAACCATAGGGGGTGTGCGGTGCCTCTGTACTGAGCTATATCACGATGCAGCTCGAATGAATCTTGTCTGTTGTGTTCGGCCCGGCCGGATTTACTTTTACTGTATCTGGTGTGATGGTTATCATCTCGTATGGTGGGGCACCCTCGCGATCCGTAGATCGATATTGCTTGCTTTGCTTTGTCCTCCAATATGTCTTGCAAGTCCGGCGTGTTGCCCCGTGCCTTGGTATGTTTTGAGTGGCGCCGGGGTGCGGCTTGAGCTGTTGGCCGAGAAGCCTCTCTGTCGCGGCTATGA
Source organism: Aegilops umbellulata (assembly GCA_032464435.1). Lineage (NCBI taxonomy): Eukaryota > Viridiplantae > Streptophyta > Magnoliopsida > Poales > Poaceae > Aegilops > Aegilops umbellulata. The sequence goes on from CP136058.1 coordinate 55,677,942, forward strand.
GGTGGCCGATCAGCCGCGTCATACGCTGGAGATGTAGGCCTTAATGCTTCCTCCTATAATCGGGGTAGCAACCTGCGCTTTGGATAGCTCTTGGAGGGGCGTTCGAGTTCATATTCCTCGGCCGCAAGGACCTCAGTCCATCTGTCAGCTAGCAGATCTTGGTCAGCTCTAAGCTGCTGCTGCTTTTTCTTAAGGCTATTCGCCGTGGCCGCCGGCGCTTGAAGCGTTCTCGTTCGACGGGATCCTCAGGCACGACAAATTCGTTGTCGTCGAGGCTTGCCTCGTCTTTGGAGGGAGGCATGTAATTATCATCCTCTGCCTCTCTGTCTGCCGCTCTCTCATGAGGGCTGGCTTCTCCATCCTCCTATGCTGAATCTTGCTGGAGGGGGTTGTCTTCGGCACTGTCCGGGGTGTTATTATCTCCTGTGCCGGAATCACCGTTTTTGCTTTGGCGGGACTTAGAGCGGCGCCGCTGACACCGGCACTTAGGTTGCTTCTTGGAGGGGTCATCCTCCGCTGTTCCGTCGCCATTGCCGTCTTTGGGTGTGAACACCATATATATCGTGTCCCCGCCTCCTGTTAGCATCCGCCTTAGACGCATAGTTCGGGACCCCCTACCCAAGATCCGCCGGTTTTGACACCGACATTGGTGCTTTCATTGAGAGTTGCACTGTGCCGTCACCGTAAGGCTTGATGGCTCCTTCAATCATCGGCAACGATGTAATCTAGGGTGAGGTTTTCCTCCCCGGACAAATCTTCGTGTTCGGCGGCTTCGTACTGCGGGCTAACTCGCTTGGCCATCTGGAGCAGATCGATAGCTACGCCCCTAGCCATCAGGTCAGGTTTCGAAACTTGAACTATACTACCGACATCCACGGAGACTTGATCCTCGATGGATTCGAGCCCATATCAGGTGCGCTGCACAATCACGACGAGCATGATTTAGCTCTACCGTCGGACTGTGTTCGGGAGATCACACCTGCAACTACTCCGGCCCTCAATCCGGAACGAATTGTGTCATCTGCGGACGGGTGGATGGACCCTGCCACGGAGGCCACACACTAGTGGCAATAGCGCCGAATACTGACTTTACCTCCTACGAGACCCGTGTTGCCGAATCATTGGATTCGTCCCCGGCCACGGACTCCGAGCTGCTTGTGTCCGCGCCCATCGAATCTGATTGGGTGCCGATCATGGAGTTTACCTCCGCGGATATCTTTCAGCACTCGCCTTTTGGCGATGTGCTAAATTCATTAAGGTCTCTCTCCTTGTCAGGAGACCCTTGGCCGAACTATGTCCGGCTAGAATGGGATGCGGACGATGAAGAAATTCGTGACCCACCCACCACCCACTTAGTAGCCACTATCGACGATTTAACCGACATGCTCTATTTCGACTCCGAAGACATCGACGGCATGGGCAACGATGCAGGAGAGGAACAGGAACCATCGCCCACAGGGCGCTGGACAGCCACTTCATCACATGACATATACATGGTGGATACACCCAAAGAAAACAATGATGAGGAACGCAAGGATGCAGCGAAGGATAGCTCCCTCGAGAAGCAAACAAAGCATCGTCGCCGCTCCAAATCCCACCTCGGCAAAAACAACGATAACAGCGCAAGATAAAATAACACCCCAGTCGACTCTAGAGGAAACGACGACCACATTGACCCAGCGGCAGAGCAGGATGAACCAGCAAACGGCGAACATAGTACGGATCCGCTGTCCGAACACGGCGACGCCAAGGATAAAGCTCATCAACCTCCCTCTGGAGAGGAAAACAGTCCGGACGAAGATGCACACATCATCCCAGAAAGGCACTTGGAACAAGAGAACCTCCGCAGAAGGCTTATTGCCACCGCGAGGAGTCTGAAGAAGCAGAAGCAAAGGCTTAAGGCCGTGCAGAATACGCTCAATAGTAGATGGAACAAAGTGCTCGACAATGAAGAAAATTATGGTGGTAGTTACCACACAAAGAGCTATCGAAAGCGCAAGCTGTGGCCTGAATTTGATGATGAGGCCTTAGAGCCCACACAGCCGAAAAATAAAACGGCCGACCGGTTCGATCAACCACCTTGTGGACATGATAGAACGGCTAACAAGGCCGCACATAAGTCAGCACACGATTCACGTGAGGACTTGCATCAGAAGACCGGCGCGACCAGATCCATCTACGGATCAAGGAAGCGCGCTCCAGCGCACAACCAAAACCTAACACTACAACCATCAGAACGCCACGACACATCCAAATACAGGGGTGCCGCACACCCCCTATGTTTCACTGATGAGGTGCTGGACCACGAATATCCAGAAGGATTCAAACCAGTGAACATAGAGGCGTACGACGGAACCACAGACCCTGGGGTCTGGATTGAGGACTTTATCCTCCATATCCATGTGTCTCGCGGAGACGATCTCCACGCCATCAAGTACTTTCCCCTCAAGCCGAAAGGACCAGCTCGGCACTGGCTGAACAGCCTCCCCGAAAACTCAATTGGAAGTTGGGAGGAGCTTGAGGATGCTTTTCGAGCTAATTTTCAAGGGACCTATGTCCGACCTCCGGATGCAGACGATCTAAGTCATATAATTCAAGATCCCGGAGAGTCAGCCCGAAAGCTTTGGAACATATTTCTTACTAAGAAGAACCAAATCGTCGATTGCCCGGACGCCGAAGCCTTAGCAGCTTTCAAACACAGTGTCCGAGACGAATGGCTCGCCAGACACCTCGGCCAGGAAAAACCGAGAACAATGGCAGCTCTGACAAGCCCCATGACCCGCTTTTGCGCGGGCGAAGATAGCTGGCTAGCCCGTAGTAGCACTAGCGACCCAGGCACATCCGTAGTCAGGGATGGCAATGGAAAACCACGACGCAGTAAAAGCAAGCATCGAAATGAAGAAGACAGCCCAGATAACACAGCCGTAAATGCCGGATTCAGGGGCTCTCGACCGGGTCAGCAGAAAAAGCCTTTCAAAGGCAGCAGAGATGGACCGTCCAGCCTAAACAAGATTCTAGACAAACTATGTCAGATTCATGGCACCCCCGATAAACCTACAAATCACACCCACAGAGAATGCTGGGTCTTAAAGCAGGCCGGTAAGCTAAACGCCGAACACAAGGGGAGGGAGACACCGAGTGAAGACGAGGATGAGCCTCGCCAGCAAAGCACTGGGGGACAGAAAAAATTCCCACTAGAGGTCAAAACAGTGAACATGATCCACGTGACGAAGAGGAGAAGCAAACATGCACTCCGAGACACACGTGCCGTAGAGCCCATCACCCCTAAGTTCAACCCCTGGTTGGCCTGCCCGATCACTTTTGATCGCAGGGATCACCTGACAAGCATCCGGCATGAAGGATTGGCTGCCTTGATGTTAGACCCAATAATAAACGGATACCATCTCACACGAGTCCTTATGGACGGCGGCAGTAGTCTTAATTTGATATATCAGGACACAATCCGCAAAATGGGGATAGACCCGACAAAAATCAGCCACATTAATACTACCTTCAAGGGAGTAATACCAGGCCCAGAGGCCCACTGCACGGGCTCTCTAATACTAGAGGTTGTATTCGGTTATCCCAACAACTTCTGAAGCGAAAAGTTAACCTTCGACATCGCTCCATTCCGAAGTGGCTATCAAGCACTACTCGGAAGAGCAACTTTTGCTCGTTTTAATGCAGTACCGCATTACGCTTCTCTCAAGCTTAAGATGCCCGGTCCACGTGGCATCATCACAATTAGCGGAAATATTGAACGTTCCTTACGCACGGAAGAATGTGTGACGACTTTAATAGCCGAACACTGAACGGCCCCTCCAACCAGAATAAGTGATCGGTCGTCAAGACCGCGGACACGGCTAGACGAGTCCGGCGCATTACTAGCTATAACAGCTTAGATAAACCCGAGATTGGTTTGATGGTTATACCCCCATAGACGGTACTAGGGGCTTCCCGCGTATAAACAGGGCTAGTTCGGCTCAACTTTACTTTCTTGAATTTTCATGGTTTATTGAGAGTAACCAATTTTTTGCACGACAACTTTCACCTAAGTTCTTCTCTTTTACAGACGACAATCGTGCTACACCCTTCCAGGATACGGCACAACAGAGACACAGGCGCAGACGTGCAGCAGGGACCCGCCCAAAGGTTTCTTTTTAGATTAAGACCCTGTGTAAACCTTTTTTATTGTCTCTTTTTGTTCACATCCTCCGGATACTCAGTATAACCAAGAAGGATGCTGACGTTATTGCCATTTCGCCATGTCAGAACATTGCACGTACCTGGACACTCGGGGTTCATTATCAAGGGCATTGCTCAGCCCGGCATATGTTATAAAGACCGAATACCTTAGGGAGTGTTAGGCGTCGCGAGTTTGGCCTTATATGCATCAGCTCCGAATCATGTATTTGGTCAAATGTTGGGTTTTCCTGGTGATGGAGTCCTGGATTAGGGGGTCCTCGGATAGCCGGACTATATCCTTTGGCAGGACTATTGGACTATGAAGATACAAGATTGAAGACTTCGTCCCGTGTCCGGATGGGACTCTCCTTTGCGTGGAAGGCAGGCTTGGTGATATGGATATCTAGTTCTCCTCCCTTGTAACCGACTCTGGGTAACCGTAGCCCCCTCCATTGTCTATATAAACCAGAGGGTTTAGTTCGTAGGACAACAACAATCATACCATAGGCTAGCTTATAGGGTTTAGCCTCTATGATCTCGTGGTAGATCAACTCTTGTAATAATCATATCATCAAGATCAATCAAGCAGGAAGTAGGGTATTACCTCCAACGAGAGGGCCCGAACCTGGGTAAACATTGTGTCCCCCGCCTCCTGTTACCATCCGCCTTAGACGCACAGTTCCGGACCCCCTACCCGAGATCCGCCGGTTTTGACACCGACATTGGTGCTTTCATTGAGAGTTCCACTGTGTCGTCACCGTAAGGCTTGATGGCTCCTTCAATCATCGGCAACGATGCAATCCAGGGTGAGGTTTTCCTCCCCGGACAAATCTTCGTATTCAGCGGCTTCGCACTGCGAGCCAACTCACTTGGCCATCTAGAGCAGATCGAGAGCTATGCCCCTGGCCATCAAGACAGCTTTGGAAACTTGAACTATACTGCCGACATCCGCGGAGACTTGATCTTCGATGGATTCGAACCCATGTCGGGTGCGCCACACAATCACGACGAGCATGACGTAAGTCTGCCGTTGGACAGTGTTCGGGATATCACACCTGCAACTACTCCGGCCCTCAATCCGGAACAAATTGTGCCATCCAAGGACAGGTGGATAGACCCTGCCATGGAGGCCGCACTCTCAGTGGCGATAGAGCCGAATACTGACTTCACCCCTTACAAGAGCCGTGTTGCCGAACCATTGGATTCGTCCCCGGCCACGGGCTCCGAGCTGCCTGCGTCCATGCCTATCGAATCTGATTGGGCACCGATCATGGAGTTTACCTCCATGGATATCTTTTAGCACTCGCCTTTTGGCGATGTGCTAAGTTCATTAAGGTCTCTCTCCTTGTCAGGAAAACCTTGGCCGAACTATGTACGACTAGAATGGGATGCGGACGACGAAGAAATTCGCTCCCCACCCACCACCCACTTAGTAGCCACTGTCGATGATTTAACCGACATGCTCGACTTCGACTCCGAAGACATCGACGGTGTGGACGACGATGCAGGAGACGAACAGGAACCACCGCCCACAGGGCGCTGGACCGCCAGCTCATCATATGATATATACATGGTGGACACCCCCAAAGAAGGGGATGGCTATAAGACAACGGAGGATAATCCCTCAGAAAAGCAATCCAAGCACCGACGTCAGCGGCTCCGCTCTAAGTCTCGCCATAGCAAAAGCAGCGGTACCGGCACAAGAGACAATAACGCTCCGGATAGTGCCGAAGACGACGATAATCCCCTCTAGCCAGACCTCGAGCGGGAGGATGAACAAGCTAGCCCTCCGGAATGGGCAGCAAACGGAGAATCAGAGGATGACAATTACATGCCTCTCTCCGAAGATGAAGTGAGCCTCGATGACGAAAATTTATCATGCCTGAGGATCCCGTCGAGCAGGATCGCTTCAAGCGCCGGCTTATAGCCACAGCAAACAGCCTGAGGAAAAAGCAACAACAGCTTCGAGTTGACCAAGATTTGCTAGCAGATAGATGGACTGAAGTCCTAGCAGCCGAGGAATACGAACTCGAGTGCCCAACCAAGAGTTATCCAAAGCGCAGGTTGCTACCTCAACTCAAGGAGGAAGCATTGAAACCTACATCACCAGCGTATGATGCGTCTGATCCACCTCGTGGCCAAGATAGAGAGGCATTTCAGCCCGAAGTCCAGCCTGCGCCCTACCGCAAATCAAACAAAAATACCAAGGCCCGGGGCAACACGCAGGACCTGCGAGACGTATTGGAAAACAAAGCAAAACATGCCAGATTGATCTACGGATCACGGGGGCGCGCCCCAACGCGGGACGATAACTGTCACGCCGGATATGCTAAAAGCAAATCTGGCCGGGCCGAATACAGTAGACAAGACTCATATGAACTGCGTCGTGATATAGCCCGACACAGAGGCGCCACACATCCCCTATGCTTCACTGATGAAGTAATGAATCACGAATTCCCAAAAGGGTTTAAACCCATAAACATTGAATCATATGATGGTACTACAGACCCTGCGGTATGGATAGAAGACTTCTTCCTCCACATTCACATGGCCCGCGGGGATGATTTACATGCCATCAAGTAACTCCCGCTAAAACTCAAAGGGCCGACTCGGCATTGGCTCAATAGCTTGCCGGCAAACTCCATCGGAAGTTGGGAGAGCCTGGCAGAGGCATTCCTGGACAATTTCCAGGGCACTTATGTGCGACCGCCGGACGCTGACGATTTAAGTCATATAACTCAGCAGCTAGGGGAATTGGCCAGGAAATTCTGGACCAGGTTTCTAACCAAGAAGAACCAAATAGTCGACTATCTGGATACAGAGGTGTAAGGGCATTTTTATCCCTATGGTGTTTTGGTGATTGATGACAATGCTTTTGCGGACTAATTGGGTGCATTGAGTTCTTTCAGATATTCATTCTTCGGCACGGGACGATTATTTCCCCCCGGCGCTCTACTCAAGACGGTGTAGCTTCTTTCGTTTCTATGTTGGTGGACTAGTTTCGTAGTAGTCACCGTACTATCAAGAGGGGATCCGCTTCGGTATGGTTTGGGTTGAATCAACACGTACACGTCCTCATCTCACCCATTGTATCTTTCCGCCTCAATGGAGCTTCTCTTTTCTCCCCTCTCTACCTTTTCCTGGACCCAGCTGTAGTACCGCGGGCCACAGCGGTAGTACCGCTTAAGCTCACGAAGCGGTAGTACCGCTCCTCAGAGCGGTAGTACCGCTTGGTGGTCTCAGCAGTAGTACCGCTGCAGCTCTGTGCTCCTACCGCCTCGACTTGAGTGCGCTTGTTCTCGTGTCGGGTTTTGCGGCACTAGCTGCTATAGTAGAGGCAGTAGTACCGCTTATTAGCGGTAGTGCCGCCCTGCTCCATGGTAGTACCGCTCTGGGTCCCAGCCCCAGGCCTTATCCTCTTGCGTGGCAATACTGCTGAGTCGGAGCGGCAGTACCGCTTACGAGCGGTAGTATCGCCCTGCCTCCGCGGTAGTACCGCTCTCTGCGGGGCTGAGTGAGGGATAACAGTTGGATTGTTTCCCCCATTATAAAAGGGGGTCTTCTTCCTCCTTGTTGACCTACCTCTTCCCCCAAACACTCCATTGTTGCTCCGAGCTCCATTTTCGCCCGATCTCTCTCCCTAGCCAATCAAACTTGTTGATTTGCTCGGGAGTGGTTGAGAAGGCCTCGATCTACACTTCCACCAAGAGAAATTTGATTCCCCCCACTAATCCCTAGCGGATATTGTTACTCTTGGGTGTTGAGCACCCTAGACGGTTGAGGTCAGTGTGAAGCCATAGTCCATTGTGGTGAAGCTTTGTGGTGTTGTTGGGAGCCTCCAATTAAGTTGTGGAGATTGCCCCAACCTTGGTTGTAAAGGTTCGGTTGCCGCCTTCAAGGGCACCAATAGTGGAATCACGGCACCTCGCATTGTGCGAGGGCGTGAGGAGAATACGGTGGCCCTAGTGGCTTCTTGGGGAGCATTGTGCCTCCACACTGCTCTAACGGAGACGTACTTCCCTTCAAAGGGAAGGAACTTCGGTAACACATCCCCGTCTCCACCGGCTCCACACTTGGTTATCTTATCCCTTTACTTGTGCAAGCATTCTTGTGTTATCCTCATTGCTTGCTTGTGTGCTTATCGTTGTTGCATCATATAGGGTGTCCACCTAGTTGCATATCTAGACAACCTACTTTGATGCAAAGTTTAATTTGGTAAAGAAAAGCTAAAAATTGTTAGTTGCCTATTCACCCCCCCCCCTCTAGTCAACTATATCGATCCTCTCAATTGGTATCAGAGCTACGTCTCTTTTTAAGGACTTTACCATCCGAAGAGTATGGTTGACGTTGTAGACGATGTGGCGGAGCACTCCGGTGTGAATCCTAGATCGTCTGCGGGAGATGGGGGTAACTCGATCTCACGTGAGGAGTTCAATGTGGCTTTGGACACATTGAAAACCTCCATGATGATCGAGGTCAAGGACATGTTTAAGGAATTCTTAGAAGGGCTTAAACTTTCCACCGCACCGTCGAAAGTGGGTGATCCCATCAACACGGTGACGGATGCTAACCCCAACAAGGGGGAAGCTACCAGTGAGAAAGCCTCCATGTCTAGTGGTAAGAATGGCACCGGCATCTATGCCCATGTGCAACCTCCTCTCGTCTATGGTGGACCTATTCCTTCTACTCATTTAAATCATGCCGGTCCACCTCCCAAGATTGACAAAAAGGAGGATTTTGATTCTTGGGTCTATCGTTTTAAGCGTCATTTAAATCATGTGAACACTAACCTTTGGAGAATCATTGAAGAAGGTTTTTATCCGCATGACCGAAGCAACTTCACTCCTAGAGAAGCCGTGGATGATCAATTCAATGAGAATGCTCTCTTCATCATCCAAGAAGCAATCCTTCCCGAAGACCTCCCTCATCTCCGGCCCTACTCCTTGGCCAAAGATGCTTGGCACAAAGTGGTATCACTCTATCGAGGAAGCGCAAGCATCCAACGCTCCAACTATGAAGTGGTGCAAGACGAAGCCGATGAGTTTGCTATGAAAGAAGATGAAGAACCTCGTGAGCTCTATCGAAGAGTTACCAAGATCGCGGTCCTCTCCGGGATCATGGAAGCAAGGACACGGATGACAATTGGATCAAGTGCAAATTCCTCAAGGCAATGATGCCCTACAACAAAGCCATGTCCTCAGTCATCCGTCAAAGGCCGGACTTCCACACCTTATCTTCAAGTGATGTGTTGGATGAGTTTGTGGCAATGAGCATATTGGACAAGACCGCCGACAATGCGGTGCTTCGCTCCCAAAGAGCAAAGAAGCCCAACCTTGCATTAAAGGCCAAGGTTTATGTCGAAGAAGAAGAAGATGAGGAAGAAGAGGAGAGCAACCTCGAAGATACGAAGTATGCCTATCATGAACACATGGCCCTTGCTTCAAGACAATTTTGGAGCAAGAAGAACTCAAGGCCCAACTTCAACAAAAGCAACTCAAGTGGTGGTAAGGGCAAGCAACGAGTGAGGACTTGTTTCAATTGTGGAAATGTGAGTCACTTTGTTGCGGAGTGTCCTTATGAGAAGAGGGAAGACAATGGTGGCAAACTCATTCGTAAGGACAAGGCCAAGTCTTTCCCCAACAAGAGCAACTTCACCAAGAAGTCTCCTCACAAGGCGTTGGTGGTTCAAGAAGAGTACAATGAGGATGATGATGATGATGATGAAGATGGCGATTTGATTGCCATGGCCTCCGTTGCCATTGCGGAGACTCCACGAGTGTCTCTTTTCGACTCTCCAAATGAAAGCATCACTGCCAAATGCCTCATGGCTAAAGCCACCAACAAGGTAACCCCCAACATCAAAACTACCTTCATTGATCATCCCTCTTTGACGGATTGCATTGATGAACATGAGGGGTCTAATGTGGTGGAGAACGAGTTTGAGTCTTTTATGGGTAAACTCAAGGGTAAATCCAAGAAGCACTTTGTTGCTCTCTTGGAACAACTTGGTGAAGCCAATGACATGATAGAGGCTCACGAAGATACCATCTCTAAGATGGAGGGGCATAGTCGAGACTATGCCGATGAGATTTCAGATCTTTCCAATGCTCTTGAGGAAGAGCGTGGTCTTCGTTTGGCTCTTGAGGAGTCACACAACGATGATCATGCTAAGTTAGAGAAAGATCTTGATCATGCACTTGTTGTCTCTCGTGTGCTAAATTCCGAGAAGGCCAAACTTGGAGTTGATCTTTCTAGACTCAAGGAGGAGTTTGATATACTTGACAAGGCTCACAAAGTCTTTAAAGGTATTCATGCTAATCTCAATGAGTCTCATGATCAACTACAAGTGAAGCTAACTAAGGAGAAAGCCATTTTTCCTCATATGGTTTTAATTGATAATGCAAATGCTACTAACCCATGTTGTGAGTATGTGCATCTTGTTGAGAAAAATGCTAAGTTGAAGGAGCAACTTGAGAAAGGCCTTGTGTCATGTATACAAGGCAAGAAGAACCTCAACGACCTTTTGAGCAACCAAAAGGAAGTTGTGGCCAAGGAGGGGATTGGGTTTGGACCCAAGCCCAAGAACAAGAACAAGAATGACAAGAGCAAACGACCTCCTCCTCTCAAGCAAAATTTTGTGAAGGAAGGGGAGGGTGCTCCCAAGGAGAAGAAGAAGAACAATGCGAAGGGTGACGGTGTCAAGAAGAGCAATGCCACCATTCCCGATAAATCCGGCGACTTTAACCCTTCTTATGTGTTATGCCGTGCTAGTGATGGGCATGTTTATGCCAAATTTGTTGGCTCTCTTTATGAGTACATTGAATGGTCTATTTGGGTTCCTAAGACCCTTGTTGCTAACCTCAAAGGACCCATTATAAAATGGGTACCTAAAACCAAGCATTGATCTCTTGTAGGTGTTTGCTTCCGGTGGGGGATCATGGTTGCTCGATAGTGGAGCTACAAATCATATGACCGGAAGCAAAGACTTGGTGGTGGACGTACACAAGATTCCATCTATGTCCACCAATGTCGAGTGGGGTGATGCCTCGTCCTCTAAGGTATTCAGACTCGGCAAGGTTGTCATTTCTCATGATCTCACGATCGAGAAGGTCATGCTTGTAGAGTCCCTTGCATACAATTTACTTTCCGTTCGTCAACTTGCTATCATGGGCTTTGCCACTTTCTTTGATATTGATACCGTGGCCCTCTTGTGGAGCAAGACTCTTAAAGTAGCCTTTGTTGGGCATGTCGAGAATGGTCTATATGTGATTAACTTTTCGGAGCGACCCACTAAGACCGCGACATGCCTAATGGCTAAAGTTGACGTGGGATGGCTTTGGCATCGCCGCCTAGCCCATGTCAATATGAGATCTTTGCAAAGTCTTCTCAAGGGGGACCATGTTCGTGGACTAACGAATGTTAGTTTTGCTAAAGATCGTGTTTGCAGTGCTTGTATCGAAGGAAAGCTCCATGAGAAGGCTCACCCTCCCACGACTATCATCTACTCGAAGAGGCCTTTGGAGCTCCTTCACTTGGATCTTTTTGGGCCTCCATCCTTTGATAGTCTTGGGGGTAGAAAGTATTGCTTGGTGATTGTGGATGACTATTCAAGATATACTTGGGTGTACTTCTTCAAGAAGAAGAGTGAGACTCAACAAACCGTCATTGACTTTGCAAATGAAGCACAACGTCAACACAATGCAAAGATCTTGACAATAAGAAGCGACAACGGCACCGAGTTCAAGAACTACACCTTGGATGAGTCTCTTAGTGATGAGGGGATCAAGCATCAATATTCCGCACCCTATACCCCTCAACAAAACGGTGTTGCGGAGAGGAAGAACCGGACGTTGATGGATGCGGCAAGGACTATGATAGCGGAGTTCAAGTCTCCATACAACTTTTGGGCCGAAGCCATCAACACCGCGTGTCATGCATCCAATCGGCTCTACCTCCGCAAGGGCTTGAACAAGACTCCATATGAAATACTCACCGGTAACAAGCCCAATCTCAAGTACTTTCGGGTGTTCGGGTGTAAGTGTTTCATTCTCAAAAAGGGTGTACGTTTGTCTAAGTTTGAGGCTAGAGCTTATGAGGGCATATTTGTTGGTTATGCTACAAACTCCCATGCTTACCGTGTCCTCAATAAATCCATGGGACTTATTGAGGAGACATGTAACGTGGAGTTTGATGAGAATAACGGCTCCCAAGTGGAGCAAAGTGGTACTTGTGATGTAGGTGATGAAATTCCTCCTCAAGCCATAAGAAGAATGGGTGTGGGTTTCATCCTACCCATTGAGGAACCCCTTGTGGCCGAAGGAGAAGGACAATGCTCCACTCAAGTGGAGCCATCACCAACCCAAGACCCACACGCTTCCGAAGATCAAAGTGCAGGCCCTCAACCAAATGAACAAGACCAAGGGCAAGATCATTCTCAAGATGGTGGTGAACCACCACATGATGCTCAAGGTCAAGTTCAAGAACAAGAGCAAGCTCCTGACGGCGCTCAAGATGATCAAGTTTCCTCTCCTCATCTCACTTCCGAGGAGGAATTGGAGCACCGTGCCGCCAAGATTGCTTCCAAGCTCACCACCAAAGGGCACATCATGGAGAATGTGCTTGGAAGCCTTACAAAGGGGGTAAGCACTCGTCGACAATTAGCAAACTATTGTGAACATCATGCGTTTGTCTCTTGTGTGGAACCCCAAAAGGTGTATGAAGCGCTCGAAGATCCGGATTGGCTCAATGCCATGCATGAAGAACTCAACAACTTCGAGCACAACAAAGTGTGGAGATTGGTGCCAAGGCCATTGGAGAACCACAATGTCATTGGAACCAAGTGGATATTCAAGAACAAGCAAGACGCTCATGGAACTATCATTCGCAACAAGGCTTGCTTAGTGGCACAAGGCTACTCTACTTGGAGGACTTCAGTCTACTCTCTTCTATATGCTGCAAGACGGTGGCGACCAGAAGCGTAGTCTTCGATAAGACTAGCTATCCCCCTCTTATTCTGGCATTCTGCAGTTCAGTCCACTGATATGGCCCTTTACACATATATCCATGCATATGTAGTGTAGCTCCTTGCTTGCGAGTACTTTGGATGAGTACTCACGGTTGCTTTTCTCCCCCTTTTCCCCCCTTTCCCTTCTACCCGGTTGCCGCAACCAGATGCTGGAGCCCAGGATCCAGACGCCACCTTCGACGACGACTCCTACTACTCTGGAGGTGCCTACTACTACGTGCAGCCCGCTGACGACGACCAGGAGTAGTTTAGGAGGATCCCAGGCAGGAGGCCTGCACCTTGTTCGATCTGTATCCCAGTTTGTGCTAGCCTTCTTAAGGCAAACTTGTTTAACTTATGTCTGTACTCAGATATTGTTGCTTCCGCTGACTCGTCTATGATCAAGCACTTGTATTCGAGCCCTCGAGGCCCCTGGCTTGTATTATGATGCTTGTATGACTTATTTTTTTTGTAGAGTTGTGTTGTGATATCTTCCCGTGAGTCCCTGATCTTGATCGTACATATTTGCGTGCATGATTAGTGTACGATTGAATCGGGGGCGTCACAAGTTGGTATCAGAGCCGACTGCCTGTAGGAATCCCCCTTCCAACTCCTTGGCCGAAGTTGAGTCTAGTCATTGCAAAACCTTTACTAACATGGCTGTGTGGCCCATGGGCCCACGTCGCCATTGGGTGATATTAGGATCTTTTTGTCCTTGTCTATACTCTGGGACTCTGATCCCTCTTCTATTCGGGTTGAATGAATTTTACTAAATCTAACATTAGGATCTCGGTATCACTTTCACCCGGAGAGCCCCTTATTACTGATGATCGTCTGCTGCACGTGAAGACCCTGAAGATACTCTCCGCTGTTAACCCGAGAACTTGTGTTCATCGCGTTTGCAATTCCCCTCCCACCGTCAACCCTTATGGATAACTACTTACAGTTGTTATTCTTACATTCATCCCCTATTGGTCTTGTTATTACAAGATACCCTGAAAAACTCATCATTGTTTCGATAATCCTTTGAGATTACTGCCTTGTTGCTCTTTGTCACTTGAATACCCCTACGGATAATTCTCGCACTTATCGAGTATCCGCTCATCCCCCAGTTGATTCATGTATGTCACCAATCTTCGATATACCATTCGATCTTCCGAAAATCCTCAGGAGCCTATTGCTCTTGAAATTCTTGCTTGCTTGCATTATGGTTAATCCCATAAGCCTCGTAATCATATTGGCATCCCTTGTCATTATCATTTTGAGTCTATTGATTCAAAATGTTGCGAATGCTCGCAATCCTCAGTCAAATCCTAGGATTCATCCTTCCGGCTCAGACGTCAATTGGATATGAGCTGGTTCTTGACCAATCAATGCCTTGATCGTTTGTGCTTCCAAGTCTGTTGAACTTATTCATTTTCGATCAGAACGATTGCTTCTGATCCCTTGATTTGGAGATCATAAAGTGTCTTTGCATTAAGCTTTGAATTAGTCAGTTGTTTCTATAACCCGATGCCATGGTATTCCTTCTTCCTGTGATTGAGTACCGATACTCACATCATCCCCGTTGTGGATCGCCATACCCATTGCCGGGTTATTATCCGACAATGTCCTTCACAACGAAAATTCTTGTGAGTTCTTTACCTGATACATAATGCCCTTAGTAAATTGTATCATTTGCTTGGCCAACCATGCTCTGCTTTCGAGCTGGTCGTATGTACTATTGAAGCTTGTGGTATATGTTTCCACGATACCCTGACGGGTTGAACCTATGCCTTCCTTTATATGTGTGAACTCGGAAGTTTTCACGAGTCATACTCATCTGGTATTTCACCAGGTAAAACTTTCAACAACTAATGTCATTTTCGAAATACGAGCAGTGAATGAAAGGTTATGCATTGAAGAAGTGGGAGTCGACCTTGAACTTTGTGTTCATGCCCAGGGACATGATGTAGATCTTATCATTAAAGCTTCTCTTAAATTAATTATTCCTTTGGTATAAGTTCATTTATATTTGGGATCTGACCTTTTGCAATCGTGGTTCCGACCATATTTTCTTCTCGATTCCATTCTCGGACAAGTTAGAGTACTTGCCTTCTGCAGATCAGTACGCCTGTCCAACCTCTACTTTGATCTGTCGTCAAGTATTACCCCATGGTATCTCGAGATTATCACGAAACTGCATAACTTCTTATGGGTTCTTCATCAACTGTTATTTCTCACCAATTCCAATTTTTCTGGGTTTTGGGTTGTCGTCAATCGAGAACACCAATAAGTGAATCAAGTCCGCACTCTGATTCAATAACTCTAAGTAATTTTCGTTGCTTACGAGTTTATTAATCCTTTAAGTCATTCCTAGCCTGATCGGCTATATCATTACCATGTTGAATTTTAACTGTGCTACCCGGTCCTTCTTCCCGTAGCCCAATTATTCGACGCTGAGCTAAGCTTAGGTTGATTTCCTTGTCATATTATTTCACCTTGAAAAGCAAGCTTGATTTCAAGTTTGTGTCGCATCTGTGCTTCCATAACCTCTTGCTTCATCATTCTTTTGACTTGATGTGATCGCGGATCGATTACATCTTCAGGTAATCTCTCGACAAATGTGTCGTGATCATTATCAACTTTCTGAGCTATTCCAGAATAACAATCAAATTCATGATAAGAATTACCATCCTTGCCCCTCGATGATTTGTGTGTCATCGACTACTTCCTTGCGTTCTTTCCAACACAAACATGTTCGTGTTGTGGCTATACCTTGAGTTCCTTGTTAACCGACTTATGTTATGTTCTAACTTGAAGTATTACCATCTTCTATGTCAAGAATGTCGTGAGAAATTCACCCCCTCTTCAGAATTCTTGCTATAATGATAATTCTCACCATCACCATTCTTCCTTGGTCCTCGTGATGATTCCAACCGGGGTACCCACAAGTGAATGGTGTTGTTTGGATTTTGCCCTTCTAGAAACCCTCTTGCTTTGAAGTTAATGGTCGACCGTTCATCCTTAGCCTATTGATTATTGAATCACCATTCCAACATCGATCGTGCAGCCCAGCCCATATTCGGGTGCACCTTTCAACCAATACTTAATTGTGTATGTTTTCCTCGAGCATACACCATTATACCATTTGATCCGACAAATGTTATCTCCTTGATTCACATGATTGTGGAAATCCATATTTTGGAAATCTTGATGAATTGTCGAATAGTTCGTCAGCCACCCCCTCATCCGCTCCTTGGTTTAATGATGAACTCTAGTTTCAGAACTCGCTTCCATAGTTCAATTCCCGAGAATCTTACAATGTCATCTCAACAATGTGTGTCACACCTTTCTTCTCAGGCATCCCGAGTCTGAGTTATCCTAACACCAAGGAGATCTGAATCTCGGTCAGATATGATGGTTGGGGCATATTTCCAAGAGTTATAACATTGGTCTTTATATGACTCGGTAAGGCGATGTCATGCCTAGCACGCCTGACCAGGGGACCTAGTGTTATAATTTCCTTTTAACAAGGATAGTCATTTTCCATGAGGAAACGGAATGCCTTGTTTAATAAGTTCATCATGATGGATCCTTTGTGTATCCAAAAGTCGGACCTTTGCTTGAAGACCATGTCAATGCTATCTCGAAGCATGTTTGTGGTACTCCGACTTTCGATAGGAGCATTTGAAGCACAATGCTAGATGTTTCCTGCTCTATTATCCAAACACCGTTGTATGGATAATGTCATGAAAATTCTCTCCCCTACCTAAAGAGTTTTCTGCATTATAACCTGTCATGGATATCATGCTCTGCTTATCCTTGGGAAGGATATAACCCTGAAATATGTGTTTAAACACATTTCCCTTGCCATTGTTCTGTGTAATTTGATAACCATATTTCCTTTCCGTTGTTTGGTTTAACCTTTCTTGTGATCTATATAATCTAAGCAGTAATAATTCACTGCTTAGGTAAACACCTCGGTGTACAACTCTGCCAGTGAGACCCTGTTTCTATTGTTGATGACATTTCGGTAGCCACCGATGGACGAGAACCTTGCCTATTGGCCCGCCTCGTTCAACGAGCGGGAAAATGGTTCTCTTCGTCCCTCGCCCATGGTATCGATGTTGTTGCCGACATAACTGACAGGCTACCCTCTGACACGCCTTACTATCGTGACCGTGCAAGATGTCGTCCCATTCCTACTTTCAACCACATGGTGGGCCCATAACCCACAGTTCCACAGGATCGAAACCTGACTCTCCTATACGCCTCCTGTTCCCAAGGTTGTTCCTCGCGCGTAGCCTCGTATTTCACGAGCCACCTTTCGAGGGATCATCAATCATGTTATCAAATACAATACTTATCCCTGTTGCTTTGAACCCCGTTCACACTCTTATTCAGGCATCGAACGATTGTTTATCCGCTTGGACCTCCTTATTGTACCTTCTTACCTTACTCTCGATTTGTTCAACTCGAGAGATACTCATCTATTCATTCACGGGAAAACCCCAGACGATTACCCCTTAAGCATTCTGTCGTAGCCGAGCTACCCCTTACCTATTCGTAAGCAGGAAGGAACCCCCGAAGAAAGGATGACAACTTCACCATGATGGCCTGAAGCAGAGAAATGAAGACCTCGACGTAGTGGACTGACCTCTACGAGAAGAGCAGCCAAGACCGAGAAGAATCGTTAGAATTCTGTAACCTATTTTCCCCTTACTCCCCTCTTAAATCTCGGGACGAGATTTCTTGTAGTGGAGGAGAATTGTGACGCCCGGATAATTATGCTACAGTAAACCTACACTAATGATGCACGTCACCTCGGTTACTGAGCTAGTCTTTCGTTAGTTCAAAAAGCGATGCAAATTCATATTCAAAATCAAGTAAACAATAAAAGTTTTCAAATATTAAAACTAAAATGTTCGGAGTGAACAAAATAATGCACAGGTAATTACGGTGGAGAAACCACATTTTTACAAAATATTTAAATGCTCTAAATTAACTAAAACAACAACTAGAACAATTGATTAAATACCTTTTCAAGTTATAAGGTTACAAACTATTTTTAATTAAATGCCTAACTAGTATTGTCAGTGCTATAATTGGTAATACTACATTAGGTGTTGTTTTTATAATGAATAAAACTAAAATGAGTAGTAAATAAAATAGCAAAACTATTAACAGGAAAAATAAGCAAAAGATAAAAAAAAGATAAGAAAACAAAGGAAAAGACTTCCCCCCGCTGGGCCTCAGCCCAGCTGGCCATCCAACCGGGTCGGCCCACCTAACCCCTCTACTAACCCCCCTGGGTGCCCGAAACCCTAGCCCCACTACACCCACTCCCCACGATCCCCCCCACTCTCCCTGGCGCCTCCCCCCTCTCCCCCGATCTGGACGCGCCGCCACCCAGTGGCTGGACCTCGCTACGCCGACCCCGTCGCCCCGCTGCTACCTCGTCGAACCACCCCACCGTCGTCACCGCCTCGGCCGCCCCTCGCCGGATCGCCCCGACGTCGCCCTGCTACCTCGTTGCCGTCCTCCTCGCGGCCCCGTCCGCGTCGTCTGGAACCACGACACCCTCCGCTTCGACCACGCCGGCGCCGCCCCGTCCCCGGTCTCCTCCTCGCCGGCCTGCCCCTCTCCGTCGCGTCGTCCCCGACGTCCCCCTCGACCCCGCTGCCTTTTCCCTACCGGCACAGTGAGCTCACGCCTCGCCCTCCTCTCTGTCCTCTTCACCATGCCGCGCTCGTCGTGCCCTGGCCGCGCCCACTGTCGCCCCGTCGCGCCCACGCCATGGCCTCCTCCCCGCGGCTCCGTTGACGCCGCCGTAGCCTCGCCGCGGCCGGCGTGCCCCTGCGCGCCCCACCGTCCCGCTCCTCGCGCCGTCCCGTCTGGTCCCGTGGGCCGCGCCAGCGGCGCTCCGTCGCTCGTGCCTAACCGCGCGCCAGCCGGCGCCCTGCCCCCCCTCGACATATCTGCTGCTGCACCGTCCTCCCCGTCACGGTCGCGTCCGGCAGGCCCCCCCCCCGGCCTGACCCCGCTGTGCTGCCTACCGGTTAGGCACCGTGGTCGCCGGGCACGCTCCGGCGCCCGTACGCCCCTGGGTCTGCCCCCTCATGCGGACGCCCGTCTCGTTACCCCCGCAACCGCTGCCCAGCGCCTCGCGACCCGCTAACGCGCCCCTGTTTGGCCCTGTGTGCCACTGACTAGGGGGGCCCACACCCCTAAAACGAAAATAAAAAGAAAAGGAAAAGAAAATGTAATTAATAAAATTATTAATTAATTAATTAATTAGTAAATTAATTAAGTTAATTAATCTTGTTTGAATCAATCTAATTAATTAGTTAATTTAATTAAGCAGTAATCAATCAACTAAACCCTACTTAAACTAAAAAGTGTATGACATGCGGGACCCACACTGCTGTTGACCTAGTCAACGTCTCTGTTGACTGATGACGTCATGCTGACGTCATGCTGACGTCAGCATGCTCTGTTTTGGATAATGTTGTATTAAGTTAATTAAATAAATGCTAAAATTAATCTAAATCCTTTAAAATTAATATAAAATAAACCGTAGCTCGGATGGAAAAACTTTGTACATGAAAGTTGCTCAGAACGACGAGACGAATCCGGTTACGCAACCCGTTCGTCCGCCACACATCCCTAGCATAGTGAACCTGCAACATTTCCCCTCTGGTTCATCTGTCCGAAAACGCGGAACACCGGGAATACTTTCCCGGATGTTTCCCCCTTCACCTGTATCACTTACTACCGCGTTAGGTCGCCTCTAGCATCGCGCATTGCCATGTTATACTTTGATTGCTCTGTTATTTATTGTGTTCCCCCTCCGTTACTTCTTTCCGGTAGACCCCGTGCCGATGATGATGCCCCTGTGATCGACTACGGAGTTGACGATCCCTCTCTCTTGCCAGAGCAACCAGGCAAGCCCCCCCCCCTTGATCACCAGATATCGCCTACTCTTCTCTATACTGCTTGCATTAGAGTAGTGTAGCATGTTACTGCTTTCCGTTAATCCTATTCTGATGCATAGCCTGTCCTTGCTACTATTGTTGTTACCTTTACCTGCTATCCTAATACTTAGTATAGGATGCTAGTGTTCCATCAGTGGCCCTACACTCTTGTCCGTCTGCCATGCTATACTATCGGGCCATGATCACTCGGGGGTGATCACGGGCATATACTATATACTTTACACTGTTACATTACCTGTGATACTGTTCGGAGATGGGGGCTGAAGGGGCAGGTGGCTCCATCCCGGTAGAGGTGGGCCTGGGTTCCCGACGGCCCCCGACTGTTACTTTGTGGTGGAGCGACAGGGCAGGTTGAGTCCACCTAGGAGAGAGGTGGCCTGGCCCTGGTCGGCGTTCGCGGATACTTAACACGCTTAACGAGATCTAGGTATTTGATCTGAGTCTGGCCATTTGGTCTATATGCACTAACCACCTACGCGGGAGTAGTTATGGGTATCCCGACGTCGTGGTATCAGCCGAAGCACTTCGTGACGTCAGCGACTGAGCGGCGCGCGCCGGGTTGGACCGCGTAACGTGACTTCCTTTGAAATGGAGGTTGCTAGGTCTGCTCTCCGGCCGCGTACGCAACGTGCAGGTGTGCTCAGGGCGATGGGCCCAGACCCCTGCGCGCTTAGGTTTAGACCGGCGTGCTGACCGCTCTGTTGTGCCTAGGTGGGGCTGCGACGTGTTGATCTTCCGAGGCCGGGCATGACCCAGGAAAGTGTGTCCGGCCAAATGGGATCAAGCGTGTTGGGCTATGTGGTGCACCCCTGCAGGGAAGTTTATCTATTCGAATAGCCGTGTCCCTCGGTAAAAGGACGACCCGGAGTTGTACCTCGACCTTATGACAACTAGAACCGGATACTTAATAAAACACACCCTTCCAAGTGCCAGATACAACCCGGTGATCGCTCTCTAACAGGGCATCGAGGAGGGGATCGCCGGGTAGGATTATGCTATGCGATGCTACTTGGAGGACTTCAGTCTACTCTCTTCTATATGCTGCAAGACGGTGGCGACCAGAAGCGTAGTCTTCGATAAGACTAGCTATCCCCCTCTTATTCTGGCATTCTGCAGTTCAGTCCACTGATATGGCCCTTTACACATATATCCATGCATATGTAGTGTAGCTCCTTGCTTGCGAGTACTTTGGATGAGTACTCACGGTTGCTTTTCTCCCCCTTTTCCCCCCTTTCCCTTCTACCCGGTTGCCGCAACCAGATGCTGGAGCCCAGGATCCAGACGCCACCTTCGACGACGACTCCTACTACTCTGGAGGTGCCTACTACTACGTGCAGCCCGCTGACGACGACCAGGAGTAGTTTAGGAGGATCCCAGGCAGGAGGTCTGCGCCTTGTTCGATCTGTATCCCAGTTTGTGCTAGCCTTCTTAAGGCAAACTTGTTTAACTTATGTCTGTACTCAGATATTGTTGCTTCCGCTGACTTGTCTATGATCAAGCACTTGTATTCGAGCCCTCGAGGCCCCTGGCTTGTATTATGATGCTTGTATGACTTATTTTTTTTGTAGAGTTGTGTTGTGATATCTTCCCGTGAGTCCCTGATCTTGATCGTACATATTTGCGTGCATGATTAGTGTACGATTGAATCGGGGGCGTCACAGTGAGGAAGCCATGGTGGGCAGTAGTGGTGTGGACAGGAGAAAGGGAACGGATGCAGATGACTGCGGCTATGGCCGGCGCAACAGTTTATATAGCAATGGTGGGCGGGCGGAGGGACAGACCTGTGGCGCCGGAGTAGCCGCCTCGGCAACCGCGTATCATTAATGTGGGCGGCAGATGGACGGACGGACGACACTTGTGTCGTTTGAAGGCGGAGCAATCTCCTGCACCGGGAAGCGGGGCGGGCGGCGCTAACTGTTTTGGGCGGAAAGCGTGCGCGGGCGAGGAGATGACTTTACTTGGAGAGGATGACAATGGGGACCCACCAGGTCCATAGCCCTCACGTACGCAAGTGCCTCCTTATATATATATATATATATATATATATATATATATATATATATATATATATATATATATATATATATATATAGATAGATAGATAGATAGATATAAAACTATACTCCCTCCGTCTAGGTGAATAAGTCGTATTAGAAGGTGCATCACGACCTAGGTGCAAGCAGATTGGTGGAAAAGAAGAATATTTCTCTCTTCTAAACACAACATTTAATCACAGCAGTTAAGAGGATGCCTTATTAGCTACCCATGCAGGACATCGCAATTCATAGCATGCAAAGCGCTTTTATTTCTTGCCTAATAACCGCATGGACATGCTGCATGCATTGGTCCTTGCCCGAGCAAAAAAAGGGAGGAAAAGGGTTTCCACGGGAGACAACGAGGCAGAGGTGGAAGCGCTCGCTGGAGTAATTTATTTTGCTTCCCCCTGGTTTCCTGACATCACGGTCCCACATCATTGTCAAACTATGTAGTAGTCAATAAACGAGAGAATTGCACAAGAAGCGGCTGACAGCTGGGACCAAGTAGCTCGAGCAGTATTTGCGTTTTTGAGGTGTGAGCACTGCACAGTTTTTCGATGTTTAGCCCAGATATTAATTTTTCTCCTCTGAACAACAACGAAAACATCGCTGCATGTATTAACTGGGCGGGTTGTGGCCCGTCTAGCCCAGGCCAGATATCCAGCCCAGATATTAATTTTTTTCAAGCTGAAAATGGCTAGCCCAGCTATACTTTTTTTAGGAATACCCAGGCAAGGTCAAATTGTTATTCTCCGCCCCGCTGGGCTGCAAATCTTTCCTATGAGGGATGCATTAGGCTTAACAAGAAAATGGGCTTTAAGAAATAATAAATGGGATGTAATTATAAAAACTGGGCAGTAACTATAAAAAATGCACCAAACACGTGATTACTTTATAAAATATTATCTTTGGATATTGAAAATTTTAATTTCATTAATTGTTGCGAGCGCAATGTTTCGTTGGATTTTTACGTAATATAAATTTATTTAACCTGACTAGAAATTTTGGGATAAAAATATTTCGGATCCCATCAAAATGTGGGAAATTTTATTGAATTCTGTTTTGAACGGTTGGTTGAAATGGGTTGTACTTTTAACAAACTGTAAATGGGTTGTAGTAAATTCCATTAGAATTCAAAAATGGGCTACACAGTCTTACAAATCTCCAATGGGCCATAAGTTCTCTGCCACACACTTCTGGCCTTACTAAGTTGACGCGTCCCCTAAAAAACAGAGTTGACGCGTATGCAAGGCTTTGTCAACTTATAGTCAACACACGGTTCTAGCAGCCGTGGCCGTTGGATGTCCATCCAACGGATGCCGTGCTTCTTCTTCAATCTTGGATATTCTAGCTTCACCCGCCCAAAAATTGATTCCTCCCCCTGACATCTAGGGCGCACCATTTCGGAAGCTGACCTGTGGGCCTACTAAGTTGACGTACCAAGGGCTTTGTCAACTTAGTCAATATAAACGATTCTAGCTGCAGTGACCGTACGATGTCCATCCAACGGCCGCAGTGCTTATTCAACCTCTGGTCTTCTTGCTCGAGCCGCCCAAAGCTGCGCCGGTCGTGCCGCCTGCTCCTGCCTCCCGTGGCCGGCTGTGCTGCCGCGGAGGCCTCACCGCCCCTAGTATTCCCACCGCTGGCCAGGCCCTACGGCGACCGCAGCCTCACACCGCAGCCGAACGAGTGAACCCTCATACTCCTCTCCGTGTGGGCATCCACAGCCGCGTCTTCACCGGCTCCGCGTCGTCCCCTTCCTAGGCCTCGCCGTCGTCCACCGCCCTGGTGCTCTCGGCGCGGCGTGGTCAACGTGGTCAAGGAACGACTTCCACCGGACGTGGACTGTAGGTGGAGAGGCTGACAGCTGGGTCCATGGCGGCCGCAAGGAAGTGCCTCTTTATTACGTGGAAAATAATGATTCCTCCACCTGACAGCAGGGACCCACCGGACGGGCCACCGCATTTCATGACAAAAAATGTTTCCCCCCTGACTGCTGGGACCCACCAGCTACACCTTCGGACGCAAGGAAGTGCATCCGGGCAAAAAAACGATTCGCCCCCCTGACAGCTGGGACCCACCAGTTACATCTTCGCACGCAATGAAGTGCGTCCGGGCAAAAAAAAACCAAACGATTCGCCCCCCTGACTGCTGGGACCCACCAGCCCCCCGACTGCTGGGACCCACCAGTTACATCTTCGCACGCAAGGAAGTGCGTCCGGGCCAAAAAACGATTCGCCCCCTGACTGGTGGGACCCACCAGCTACATCTTCGCAGGCAAGGAAGTGCCTGACAGTCGGGACCCACCTGGTCGAAGCGTACGTAGCGTTGTCATTCTGGTCGCGAACGTGTACGTACATATATACTGGTCGATGTAGAGGCGCGCACGTGTCGTAGTAGAGGCGCGCACATAGCATGTACACGTACGTAAAGTGGCCAGGGTGCAAGAAAGAAAATACGGCCACGTATGTGTACATATAGGCGGGGTCTCGAACGCCTACTCGCGCATACGTACGGCGAGGGCTCGTGTACATGGCTGGGTCGGAGGCAACGGAAACAGTGTCATCGTCATGTTCATGGGGTGGCAACGGAATGCGTCGTGTTCATGGGGAGGCAACGCAGCTGGGTCGGAACGGAATGCGTGGTCTTGTTCATCGGGAGGGCTTGGACGGAAGAGGCGATGGAAACGAGGCCTGGCGTACCAACGGAGGAAACGGCCTTGTGTTCGACCGGCCACATTCGAAACGGGGGTCCTGTTCATCAGGAGGGGTCTGGCGTACCGCAAAACGGAGGAAACGGACCTCCTATGGTCGAAACGGGGGTCCTGTTGATCGGGAGGGGTGTGGCGTACCGCAAAACAGAGGAAACGGACTTGTGTTGGAGCGCTACGGTCGAAACGGGGGTCCTATTCATCGGGAGGGGTGTGACGTACCGTAAAACGGGGCTCCACGGGATACTGTTCATCTCCACCGTCGACCCCCTCCAGCCTCCACGAGCTACTGTTCATCCACCGTCGACCTCCTCCAGCCTCCACGGGCTCCTGTTCATCCAGCCTCCACCGTGCGCTACTCCACCGGCTACTGTTCAACCACCCCTCCACCCTCTACTATTCATCCAGCCCTCCACACCACGGGGTCCTGTACAACCACCCCTCCACGGGCACCCCTCCACCGTCTAATGTTCATCCTGCCCTCCACACCACGGGGTCATGTTCATCCACCCCTCCACGGCACCCCTCCACCGTCTACTGTTCATCCTGCCCTCCACCACACCACGGGGTCCTGTTCATCCACCCCTCCGCGGGCACCCCTCCACCGTCTACTGTTCATCCAACCCTCCACCACACCAGGGGGTCCTGTTCATCCAGAGGCAACGCCACCGCTCACTGTTCATCCACCCCCCCCCCCCCCGCAACGCTCACTGTTCATCTAGAGGCAGCATCGATCGGCTTCAGTTAGCAGCAGTAGCCAAGGAATCGCTCGATCGGGTTCAGTTAACAGCCATCGATTGATCGCTCGGGTTCAGTAACGTGTAGCCTGCAGTGCAATCGCTCGGGTTCAGTTAGAGCCCAACGCCTCGCTCGGGTTCAGTTAGAGCCAACGCCTCACACACGCGCGCGTATGTGTACGAGAGAAACGCGCATCGCTCGGCCCCTGACCTCCCACCGTAACCGGGAACTCCCCGAAATTTTCCTCCCCATCGCTTCTACCACAGTTTTTTCCGTCATGGATGGCCCAAAGAATGTCATGCAGCTGCGTCTCCGGCCCGCCCAGGACGAAAAGCCCATTTTTTGTCATAGAAGTAGGAGCCCACCACATCTATGATGATATCGGGTTTTGTCACAATTATCGTCATAGAAGTGTCATATGTATGACAGAAAAAAATTCGTTCGGCCCAAAATGTCACGGATGTGTCCTTTTTTTGTAGTGAGAGTTCAATGATGCGTCGTAGCTTCTGGCCCCCTGGTCCTTGCATCGTGTGTTCAGCGATTATATTGCCGGACAGGACTTCCAGAGAATAAAGTCCTGGAAGAGAGGAAAAATAACAAAGTAGGGAGCCCCTGGTGCGGTTGAACCGCGCTTCGGGGCGTGCCATAGTCGTGCCCCTCCCCTGTGCCTATGGTATTTTTAATGCGTAATTGTGTACGCGTGGCACCATTTGGATGGGGCTGGGGTAGGGGCCGTATTGCTATGCGAGCTCAGAACGTGCCAGGTGGTCCTGTTGCAGATTACTTTGGGCATGCTTGA
This sequence comes from Aegilops umbellulata, assembly GCA_032464435.1. NCBI lineage: Eukaryota > Viridiplantae > Streptophyta > Magnoliopsida > Poales > Poaceae > Aegilops > Aegilops umbellulata. The sequence continues at coordinate 55,704,391 of CP136058.1, forward strand.
CGGTGTCCGGACGTCTGATCGTCGGACTGGAGAATTGCCTTGATAGGCTGCTTTGCACTTCTGCTGCGAGGGTCGCAGTGTGCTCCTCCGTTCAGAGCAAGCGCTCTGTGTTTCCATTGACTGTGATGACCCCCGAGGTCCTGGCATCTTGAGCTTGAGGTATGCATAGTGCGGCGCCGCATTGAATTTGGCAAATGCGGTTCGCCCGAGTAGTGCATGGTAGCCAATGCGGAATGGGACTATATCGAAGATTAATTCCTCGCTCCGGAAATTATCCGGGGATCCGAAGACCACCACCAGTGTGACTGAGCCTGTACAATGGGCCTCCACACCTGGTATGACGCCTTTAAAGGTCGTTTTTGTGGGTTTAATCTGTGAGGGATCTATGCCCATTTTGCGCACTGTGTCCTGATAAAGCAGGTTCAGTCTGCTGCCGCCGTCCATGAGGACTCGTGTGAGGTGAAATCCGTCAATGATTGGGTCTAGAACCAATGCGGCAAATCCGCCATGGCGGATACTAGTGGGGTGGTCCCTACGATCGAAAGTGATCGGACAGGAGGACCATGGGTTGAACTTTGGGGCGACCGGCTCCAACGCGTATACGTCCCTTAACGCACGCTTCCATTCCCTCTTGGGGATGTGGGTTGCGTATATCATGTTCACCGTCCGCACTTGTGGGGGAAACCCCTTCTGTCCTATGGAGTTCGGCAGTCGGGGCTCCTCCTCGTCATCGCTATGTAGCCCCTTGCCTTTGTTTTCGGCATTTAACTTGCCGGCCTGCTTGAACACCCAACAATCCCTGTTGGTGTGGTTGGCTGGCTTGTCGGGGGTGCCATGTATTTGACACGAGCGATCGAGTATACGGTCCAAACTGGATGGGCCCGGAGTACTTCGTTTGAATGGCTTCTTCCGCTGACCGGGCTTGGAGCCTCTGAATCCGGCATTTACTGCTGTATCCTCTGTATTGTTATCGTTGCTGCGGCGCTTATGTTTGTTGCGACGTGACCTACCATTGCCGTCCTTGGTATCCGAAGTACCAGAGTTCTTTGATATGTTATTGCTGCGAGCCATCCAGCTGTCCTCTCCCACACAAAAGTGGGTCATGAGCGTCGTGAGGGCTGCCATAGATTTCGGCTTTTCCTGGCCGAGGTGCCGAGCAAGCCATTCGTCACGGATGTTGTGCTTGAAAGCTGCTAGGGCCTCTGCATCCGGACAGTCGACGATTTGGTTTTTCTTGGTTAGGAACCGTGTCCAGAATTGTCTGGCCGATTCTTCTGGTGGTGGTCGTACATAAGTACCCTGGAAGTTGTCGAGGAATACGGCTTCCAGATCTTCCCAACAGCCAATGGATTCTGCTGGCAAGTTGTTGAACCAATGCCGATCTGGTCCTTTAAGCTTGAGTGGGAGGTATTTGATGGCGTGTAGATCGTCACCACGGGCCATGTGGATATGTAGGAGGCAGTCCTCAATCCATACTGCAGGATCTGTTGTACCATCGTATGATTCAATATTTATGGGTTTGAAACCCTCTGGGATTTGATGATCCATTACTTCGTCTGTGAACCATAGGGGGTGTGCGGTGCCTCTGTACTGAGCTATATCACGATGCAGCTCGAATGAATCTTGTCTGTTGTGTTCGGCCCGGCCGGATTTACTTTTACTGTATCTGGTGTGACGGTTATCATCTCGTATGGTGGGGCACCCTCGCGATCCGTAGATCGATATTGCTTGCTTTGCTTTGTCCTCCAATATGTCTTGCAAGTCCGGCGTGTTGCCCCGTGCCTTGGTATGTTTTGAGTGGTGCCGGGGTGCGGCTTGAGCTGTTGGCCGAGAAGCCTCTCTGTCGCGGCTATGAGGTGGCCGATCAGCCGCGTCATACGCTGGAGATGTAGGCCTTAATGCTTCCTCCTATAATCGGGGTAGCAACCTGCGCTTTGGATAGCTCTTGGAGGGGCGTTCGAGTTCATATTCCTCGGCCGCAAGGACCTCAGTCCATCTGTCAGCTAGCAGATCTTGGTCAGCTCTAAGCTGCTGCTGCTTTTTCTTAAGGCTATTCGCCGTGGCCGCCGGCGCTTGAAGCGTTCTCGTTCGACGGGATCCTCAGGCACGACAAATTCGTTGTCGTCGAGGCTTGCCTCGTCTTTGGAGGGAGGCATGTAATTATCATCCTCTGCCTCTCTGTCTGCCGCTCTCTCATGAGGGCTGGCTTCTCCATCCTCCTATGCTGAATCTTGCTGGAGGGGGTTGTCTTCGGCACTGTCCGGGGTGTTATTATCTCCCGTGCCGGAATCACCATTTTTGCTTTGGCGGGACTTAGAGCGGCGCCGCTGACACCGGCACTTAGGTTGCTTCTTGGAGGGGTCATCCTCCGCTGTTCCGTCGCCATTGCCGTCTTTGGGTGTGCACACCATATATATCGTGTCCCCGCCTCCTGTTAGCATCCGCCTTAGACGCATAGTTCGGGACCCCCTACCCAAGATCCGCCGGTTTTGACACCGACATTGGTGCTTTCATTGAGAGTTGCACTGTGCTGTCACCGTAAGGCTTGATGGCTCCTTCAATCATCGGCAACGATGTAATCTAGGGTGAGGTTTTCCTCCCCGGACAAATCTTCGTGTTCGGCGGCTTCGTACTGCGGGCTAACTCGCTTGGCCATCTGGAGCAGATCGATAGCTACGCCCCTAGCCATCAGGTCAGGTTTCGAAACTTGAACTATACTACCGACATCCACGGAGACTTGATCCTCGATGGATTCGAGCCCATATCAGGTGCGCTGCACAATCACGACGAGCATGATTTAGCTCTACCGTCGGACTGTGTTCGGGAGATCACACCTGCAACTACTCCGGCCCTCAATCCGGAACGAATTGTGTCATCTGCGGACGGGTGGATGGACCCTGCCATGGAGGCCACACACTAGTGGCAATAGCGCCGAATACTGACTTCACCTCCTACGAGACCCGTGTTGCCGAATCATTGGATTCGTCCCCGGCCACGGACTCCGAGCTGCTTGTGTCCGCGCCCATCGAATCTGATTGGGTGCCGATCATGGAGTTTACCTCCGCGGATATCTTTCAGCACTCGCCTTTTGGCGATGTGCTAAATTCATTAAGGTCTCTCTCCTTGTCAGGAGACCCTTGGCCGAACTATGTCCGGCTAGAATGGGATGCGGACGATGAAGAAATTCGTGACCCACCCACCACCCACTTAGTAGCCACTATCGACGATTTAACCGACATGCTCTATTTCAACTCCGAAGACATCGACGGCATGGGCAACGATGCAGGAGAGGAACAGGAACCATCGCCCACAGGGCGCTGGACAGCCACTTCATCACATGACATATACATGGTGGATACACCCAAAGAAAACAATGACGAGGAACGGAAGTATGCAGCGAAGGATAGCTCCCTCGAGAAGCAAACAAAGCATCGTCGCCACTCCAAATCCCACCTCGGCAAAAACAACGATAACAGCGCAAGATAAAATAACACCCCAGTCGACTCTAGAGGAAACGACGACCACATTGACCCAGCGGCAGAGCAGGATGAACCAGCAAACGGCGAACATAGTACAGATCCGCTGTCCGAACACGGCGACGCCAAGGATAAAGCTCATCAACCTCCCTCCGGAGAGGAAAACAGTCCGGACGAAGATGCACACATCATCCCAGAAAGGCACTTGGAACAAGAGAACCTCCGCAGAAGGCTTATTGCCACCGCGAGGAGTCTGAAGAAGCAGAAGCAAAGGCTTAAGGCCGCGCAGAATACGCTCAATAGTAGATGGAACAAAGTGCTCGACAATGAAGAAAAGTATGGTGGTAGTTACCACACAAAGAGCTATCGAAAGCGCAATCTGTGGCCTGAATTTGATGATGAGGCCTTAGAGCCCACACAGCCGAAAAATAAAACGGCCGACCGGTTCGATCAACCACCTTGTGGACATGATAGAACAGCTAACAAGGCCGCACATAAGTCAGCACACGATTCACGTGAGGACTTGCATCAGAAGACCGGCGCGACCAGATCCATCTACGGATCAAGGAAGCGCGCTCCAGCGCACAACCAAAACCTAACACTACAACCGTCAGAACGCCACGACACATCCAAATACAGGGGTGCCGCACACCCCCTATGTTTCACTGATGAGGTGCTGGACCACGAATATCCAGAAGGATTCAAACCAGTGAACATAGAGGCGTACGACGGAACCACAGACCCTGGGGTCTGGATTGAGGACTTTATCCTCCATATCCATGTGGCTCGCGGAGACGATCTCCACGCCATCAAGTACTTTCCCCTCAAGCCGAAAGGACCAGCTCGGCACTGGCTGAACAGCCTCCCCGAAAACTCAATTGGAAGTTGGGAGGAGCTTGAGGATGCTTTTCGAGCTAATTTTCAAGGGACCTATGTCCGACCTCCGGATGCAGACGATCTAAGTCATATAATTCAAGATCCCGGAGAGTCAGCCCGAAAGCTTTGGAACATATTTCTTACTAAGAAGAACCAAATCGTCGACTGCCCGGACGCCGAAGCCTTAGCAGCTTTCAAACACAGTGTCCGAGACGAAAGGCTCGCCAGACACCTCGGCCAGGAAAAACCGAGAACAATGGCAGCTCTGACAAGCCCCATGACCCGCTTTTGCGCGGGCGAAGATAGCTGGCTAGCCCGTAGTAGCACTAGCGACCCAGGCACATCCGTAGTCAGGGATGGCAATGGAAAACCACGACGTAGTAAAAGCAAGCATCGAAATGAAGAAGACAGCCCAGATAACACAGCCGTAAAGGCCGGATTCAGGGGCTCCCGACCGGGTCAGCAGAAAAAGCCTTTCAAAGGCAACAGAGATGGACCGTCCAGCCTAAACAAGATTCTAGACAAACTATGTCAGATTCATGGCACCCCCGATAAACCTACAAATCACACCCACAGAGAATGCTGGGTCTTAAAGCAGGCCGGTAAGCTAAACGCCGAACACAAGGGGAGGGAGACACCGAGTGAAGACGAGGATGAGCCTCGCCAGCAAAGCACTGGGGGACAGAAAAAATTCCCACTAGAGGTCAAAACAGTGAACATGATCCACGTGACGAAGAGGAGAAGCAAACATGCACTCCGAGACACACGTGCCGTAGAGCCCATCACCCCTAAGTTCAACCCCTGGTTGGCCTGCCCGATCACTTTTGATCGCAGGGATCACCTGACAAGCATCCGGCATGAAGGATTGGCTGCCTTGATGTTAGACCCAATAATAAACGGATACCATCTCACACGAGTCCTTATGGACGGCGGTAGTAGTCTTAATTTGATATATCAGGACACAATCCGCAAAATGGGGATAGACCCGACAAAAATCAGCCACATTAATACTACCTTCAAGGGAGTAATACCAGGCCCAGAGGCCCACTGCACGGGCTCTCTAATACTAGAGGTTGTATTCGGTTCTCCCAACAACTTCTGAAGCGAAAAGTTAACCTTCGACATCGCTCCATTCCGAAGTGGCTATCAAGCACTACTCGGAAGAGCAACTTTTGCTCGTTTTAATGCAGTACCGCATTACGCTTCTCTCAAGCTTAAGATGCCCGGTCCACGTGGCATCATCACAATTAGCGGAAATATTGAACGTTCCTTACGCACGGAAGAATGTGTGACGACTTTAATAGCCGAACACTGAACGGCCCCTCCAACCAGAATAAATGATCGGTCGTCAAGACCGCGGACACGGCTAGACGAGTCCGGCGCATTACTAGCTATAACAGCTTAGATAAACCCGAGATTGGTTTGATGGTTATACCCCCATAGACGGTACTAGGGGCTTCCCGCGTATAAACAGGGCTAGTTCGGCTCAACTTTACTTTCTTGAATTTTCATGGTTTATTGAGAGTAACCAATTTTTTGCACGACAACTTTCACCTAAGTTCTTCTCTTTTACAGACGACAATCGTGCTACACCCTTCCAGGATACGGCACAACAGAGACACAGGCGCAGACGTGCAGCAGGGACCCGCCCAAAGGTTTCTTTTTAGATTAAGACCCTGTGTAAACCTTTTTTATTGTCTCTTTTTGTTCACATCCTCCGGATACTCAGTATAACCAAGAAGGATGCTGACGTTATTGCCATTTCGCCATGTCAGAACATTGCACGTACCTGGACACTCGGGGTTCATTATCAAGGGCATTGCTCAGCCCGGCATATGTTATAAAGACCGAATACCTTAGGGAGTGTTAGGCGTCGCGAGTTTGGCCTTATATGCATCAGCTCCGAATCATGTATTTGGTCAAATGTTGGGTTTTCCTGGTGATGGAGTCCTGGATTAGGGGGTCCTCGGATAGCCGGACTATATCCTTTGGCCGGACTATTGGACTATGAAGATACAAGATTGAAGACTTCGTCCCGTGTCCGGATGGGACTCTCCTTTGCGTGGAAGGCAGGCTTGGTGATATGGATATCTAGTTCTCCTCCCTTGTAACCGACTCTGGGTAACCGTAGCCCCCTCCAGTGTCTATATAAACCAGAGGGTTTAGTTCGTAGGACAACAACAATCATACCATAGGCTAGCTTATAGGGTTTAGCCTCTATGATCTCGTGGTAGATCAACTCTTGTAATAATCATATCATCAAGATCAATCAAGCAGGAAGTAGGGTATTACCTCCAACGAGAGGGCCCGAACCTGGGTAAACATTGTGTCCCCCGCCTCCTGTTACCATCCGCCTTAGACGCACAGTTCCGGACCCCCTACCCGAGATCCGCCGGTTTTGACACCGACATTGGTGCTTTCATTGAGAGTTCCACTGTGTCGTCACCGTAAGGCTTGATGGCTCCTTCAATCATCGGCAACGATGCAATCCAGGGTGAGGTTTTCCTCCCCGGACAGATCTTCGTATTCAGCGGCTTCGCACTGCGAGCCAACTCACTTGGCCATCTAGAGCAGATCGAGAGCTATGCCCCTGGCCATCAAGACAGCTTTGGAAACTTGAACTATACTGCCGACATCCGCGGAGACTTGATCTTCGACGGATTCGAACCCATGTCGGGTGCGCCACACAATCACGACGAGCATGATGTAAGTCTGCCGTTGGACAGTGTTCGGGATATCACACCTGCAACTACTCCGGCCCTCAATCCGGAACAAATTGTGCCATCCAAGGACAGGTGGATAGACCCCGCCATGGAGGCCGCACTCTCAGTGGCGATAGAGCCGAATACTGACTTCACCCCTTACAAGAGCCGTGTTGCCGAACCATTGGATTCGTCCCCGGCCACGGGCTCCGAGCTGCCTGCGTCCATGCCTATCGAATCTGATTGGGCACCGATCATGGAGTTTACCTCCATGGATATCTTTTAGCACTCGCCTTTTGGCGATGTGCTAAGTTCATTAAGGTCTCTCTCCTTGTCAGGAAAACCTTGGCCGAACTATGTCCGACTAGAATGGGATGCGGACGACGAAGAAATTCGCTCCCCACCCACCACCCACTTAGTAGCCACTGTCGATGATTTAACCGACATGCTCGACTTCGACTCCGAAGACATCGACGGTGTGGACGACGATGCAGGAGACGAACAGGAACCACCGCCCACAGGGCGCTGGACCGCCAGCTCATCATATGATATATACATGGTGGACACCCCCAAAGAAGGGGATGGCTATAAGACAACGGAGGATAATCCCTCAGAAAAGCAATCCAAGCACCGACGTCAGCGGCTCCGCTCTAAGTCTCGCCATAGCAAAAGCAGCGGTACCGGCACAAGAGACAATAACGCTCCGGATAGTGCTGAAGACGACGATAATCCCCTCTAGCCAGACCTCGAGCGGGAGGATGAACAAGCTAGCCCTCCGGAATGGGCAGCAAACGGAGAATCAGAGGATGACAATTACATGCCTCTCTCCGAAGATGAAGTGAGCCTCGATGACGAAAATTTATCATGCCTGAGGATCCCGTCGAGCAGGATCGCTTCAAGCGCCGGCTTATAGCCACAGCAAACAGCCTGAGGAAAAAGCAACAACAGCTTCGAGTTGACCAAGATTTGCTAGCAGATAGATGGACTGAAGTCCTAGCAGCCGAGGAATACGAACTCGAGCGCCCAACCAAGAGTTATCCAAAGCGCAGGTTGCTACCTCAACTCAAGGAGGAAGCATTGAAACCTACATCACCAGCGTATGATGCGGCTGATCCACCTCGTGGCCAAGATAGAGAGGCATTTCAGCCCGAAGTCCAGCCTGCGCCCTACCGCAAATCAAACAAAAATACCAAGGCCCGGGGCAACACGCAGGACCTGCGAGACGTATTGGAAAACAAAGCAAAACATGCCAGATTGATCTACGGATCAGGGGGGCGCGCCCCAACGCGGGACGATAACTGTCACGCCGGATATGCTAAAAGCAAATCTGGCCGGGCCGAATACAGTAGACAAGACTCATATGAACTGCGTCGTGATATAGCCCGACACAGAGGCGCCACACATCCCCTATGCTTCACTGATGAAGTAATGAATCACGAATTCCCAGAAGGGTTTAAACCCATAAACATTGAATCATATGATGGTACTACAGACCCCGCGGTATGGATAGAAGACTTCTTCCTCCACATTCACATGGCCCGCGGGGATGATTTACATGCCATCAAGTAACTCCCGCTAAAACTCAAAGGGCCGACTCGGCATTGGCTCAATAGCTTGCCGGAAAACTCCATCGGAAGTTGGGAGAGCCTGGCAGAGGCATTCCTGGACAATTTCCAGGGCACTTATGTGAGACCGCCGGACGCTGACGATTTAAGTCATATAACTCAGCAGCTAGGGGAATTGGCCAGGAAATTCTGGACCAGGTTTCTAACCAAGAAGAACCAAATAGTCGACTATCTGGATGCAGAGGTGTAAGGGCATTTTTATCCCTATGGTGTTTTGGTGATTGATGACAATGCTTTTGCGGACTAATTGGGTGCATTGAGTTCTTTCAGATATTCATTCTTCGGCACGGGACGATTATTTCCCCCCGGCGCTCTACTCAAGACGGTGTAGCTTCTTTCGTTTCTATGTTGGTGGACTAGTTTCGTAGTAGTCACCGTACTATCAAGAGGGGATCCGCTTCGGTATGGTTTGGGTTGAATCAACACGTACACGTCCTCATCTCACCCATCGTATCTTTCCGCCTCAATGGAGCTTCTCTTTTCTCCCCTCTCTACCTTTTCCTGGACCCAGCTGTAGTACCGCGGGCCACAGCGGTAGTACCGCTTAAGCTCACGAAGCGGTAGTACCGCTCCTCAGAGCGGTAGTACCGCTTGGTGGTCTCAGCAGTAGTACAGCTGCAGCTCTGTGCTCCTACCGCCTCGACTTGAGTGCGCTTGTTCTCGTGTCGGGTTTTGCGGCACTAGCTGCTGTAGTAGAGGCAGTAGTACCGCTTATTAGCGGTAGTGCCGCCCTGCTCCACGGTAGTACCGCTCTGGGTCCCAGCCCCAGGCCTTATCCTCTTGCGTGGCAATACTGCTGAGTCGGAGCGGCAGTACCGCTTACGAGCGGTAGTATCGCCCTGCCTCCGCGGTAGTACCGCTCTCTGCGGGGCTGAGTGAGGGATAACGGTTGGATTGTTTCCCCCATTATAAAAGGGGGTCTTCTTCCTCCTTGTTGACCTACCTCTTCCCCCAAACACTCCATTGTTGCTCCGAGCTCCATTTTCGCCCGATCTCTCTCCCTAGCCAATCAAACTTGTTGATTTGCTCGGGAGTGGTTGAGAAGGCCTCGATCTACACTTCCACCAAGAGAAATTTGATTCCCCCCACTAATCCCTAGCGGATATTGTTACTCTTGGGTGTTGAGCACCCTAGACGGTTGAGGTCAGTGTGAAGCCATAGTCCATTGTGGTGAAGCTTTGTGGTGTCGTTGGGAGCCTCCAATTAAGTTGTGGAGGTTGCCCCAACCTTGGTTGTAAAGGTTCGGTTGCCGCCTTCAAGGGCACCAATAGTGGAATCACGGCACCTCGCATTGTGTGAGGGCGTGAGGAGAATACGGTGGCCCTAGTGGCTTCTTGGGGAGCATTGTGCCTCCACACCGCTCTAACGGAGACGTACTTCCCTTCAAAGGGAAGGAACTTCGGTAACACATCCCCGTCTCCACCGGCTCCACACTTGGTTATCTTATCCCTTTACTTGTGCAAGCATTCTTGTGTTATCCTCATTGCTTGCTTGTGTGCTTATCGTTGTTGCATCATATAGGGTGTCCACCTAGTTGCATATCTAGACAACCTACTTTGATGCAAAGTTTAATTTGGTAAAGAAAAGCTAAAAATTGTTAGTTGCCTATTCACCCCCCCTCTAGTCAACTATATCGATCCTCTCAATTGGTATCAGAGCTACATCTCTTTTTAAGGACTTTACCATCCGAAGAGTATGGTTGACGTTGTAGACGATGTGGCGGAGCACTCCGGTGTGAATCCTAGATCGTCTGCGGGAGATGGGGGTAACTCGATCTCACGTGAGGAGTTCAATGTGGCTTTGGACACATTGAAAACCTCCATGATGATCGAGGTCAAGGACATGTTTAAGGAATTCTTAGAAGGGCTTAAACTTTCCACCGCACCGTCGAAAGTGGGTGATCCCATCAACACGGTGACGGATGCTAACCCCAACAAGGGGGAAGCTACCAGTGAGAAAGCCTCCATGTCTAGTGGTAAGAATGGCACCGGCATCTATGCCCATGTGCAACCTCCTCTCGTCTATGGTGGACCTATTCCTTCTACTCATTTAAATCATGCCGGTCCACCTCCCAAGATTGACAAAAAGGAGGATTTTGATTCTTGGGTCTATCGTTTTAAGCGTCATTTAAATCATGTGAACACTAACCTTTGGAGAATCATTGAAGAAGGTTTTTATCCGCATGACCGAAGCAACTTCACTCCTAGAGAAGCCGTGGATGATCAATTCAATGAGAATGCTCTCTTCATCATCCAAGAAGCAATCCTTCCCGAAGACCTCCCTCATCTCCGGCCCTACTCCTTGGCCAAAGATGCTTGGCACAAAGTGGTATCACTCTATCGAGGAAGCGCAAGCATCCAACGCTCCAACTATGAAGTGGTGCAAGACGAAGCCGATGAGTTTGCTATGAAAGAAGATGAAGAACCTCGTGAGCTCTATCGAAGAGTTACCAAGATCGCGGTCCTCTCCGGGATCATGGAAGCAAGGACACGGATGACAATTGGATCAAGTGCAAATTCCTCAAGGCAATGATGCCCTACAACAAAGCCATGTCCTCAGTCATCCGTCAAAGGCCGGACTTCCACACCTTATCTTCAAGTGATGTGTTGGATGAGTTTGTGGCATTGAGCATATTGGACAAGACCGCCGACAATGCGGTGCTTCGCTCCCAAAGAGCAAAGAAGCCCAACCTTGCATTAAAGGCCAAGGTTTATGTCGAAGAAGAAGAAGATGAGGAAGAAGAGGAGAGCAACCTCGAAGATACGAAGTATGCCTATCATGAACACATGGCCCTTGCTTCAAGACAATTTTGGAGCAAGAAGAACTCAAGGCCCAACTTCAACAAAAGCAACTCAAGTGGTGGTAAGGGCAAGCAACGAGTGAGGACTTGTTTCAATTGTGGAAATGTGAGTCACTTTGTTGCGGAGTGTCCTTATGAGAAGAGGGAAGACAATGGTGGCAAACTCATTCGTAAGGACAAGGCCAAGTCTTTCCCCAACAAGAGCAACTTCACCAAGAAGTCTCCTCACAAGGCGTTGGTGGTTCAAGAAGAGTACAATGAGGATGATGATGATGATGATGAAGATGGCGATTTGATTGCCATGGCCTCCGTTGCCATTGCGGAGACTCCACGAGTGTCTCTTTTCGACTCTCCAAATGAAAGCATCACTGCCAAATGCCTCATGGCTAAAGCCACCAACAAGGTAACCCCCAACATCAAAACTACCTTCATTGATCATCCCTCTTTGACGGATTGCATTGATGAACATGAGGGGTCTAATGTGGTGGAGAACGAGTTTGAGTCTTTTATGGGTAAACTCAAGGGTAAATCCAAGAAGCACTTTGTTGCTCTCTTGGAACAACTTGGTGAAGCCAATGACATGATAGAGGCTCACGAAGATACCATCTCTAAGATGGAGGGGCATAGTCGAGACTATGCCGATGAGATTTCAGATCTTTCCAATGCTCTTGAGGAAGAGCGTGGTCTTCGTTTGGCTCTTGAGGAGTCACACAACGATGATCATGCTAAGTTAGAGAAAGATCTTGATCATGCACTTGTTGTCTCTCGTGTGCTAAATTCCGAGAAGGCCAAACTTGGAGTTGATCTTTCTAGACTCAAGGAGGAGTTTGATATACTTGACAAGGCTCACAAAGTCTTTAAAGGTATTCATGCTAATCTCAATGAGTCTCATGATCAACTACAAGTGAAGCTAACTAAGGAGAAAGCCATTTTTCCTCATATGGTTTTAATTGATAATGCAAATGCTACTAACCCATGTTGTGAGTATGTGCATCTTGTTGAGAAAAATGCTAAGTTGAAGGAGCAACTTGAGAAAGGCCATGTGTCATGTATACAAGGCAAGAAGAACCTCAACGACCTTTTGAGCAACCAAAAGGAAGTTGTGGCCAAGGAGGGGATTGGGTTTGGACCCAAGCCCAAGAACAAGAACAAGAATGACAAGAGCAAACGACCTCCTCCTCTCAAGCAAAATTTTGTGAAGGAAGGGGAGGGTGCTCCCAAGGAGAAGAAGAAGAACAATGCGAAGGGTGACGGTGTCAAGAAGAGCAATGCCACCATTCCCGACAAATCCGGCGACTTTAACCCTTCTTATGTGTTATGCCGTGCTAGTGATGGGCATGTTTATGCCAAATTTGTTGGCTCTCTTTATGAGTACATTGAATGGTCTATTTGGGTTCCTAAGACCCTTGATGCCTCGTCCTCTAAGGTATTCAGACTCGGCAAGGTTGTCATTTCTCATGATCTCACGATCGAGAAGGTCATGCTTGTAGAGTCCCTTGCATACAATTTACTTTCCGTTCGTCAACTTGCTATCATGGGCTTTGCCACTTTCTTTGATATTGATATCGTGGCCCTCTTGTGGAGCAAGACTCTTAAAGTAGCCTTTGTTGGGCATGTCGAGAACGGTCTATATGTGATTAACTTTTCGGAGCGACCCACTAAGACCGCGACATGCCTAATGGCTAAAGTTGACGTGGGATGGCTTTGGCATCGCCGCCTAGCCCATGTCAATATGAGATCTTTGCAAAGTCTTCTCAAGGGGGACCATGTTCGTGGACTAACGAATGTTAGTTTTGCTAAAGATCGTGTTTGCAGTGCTTGTATCGAAGGAAAGATCCATGAGAAGGCTCACCCTCCCACGACTATCATCTACTCGAAGAGGCCTTTGGAGCTCCTTCACTTGGATCTTTTTGGGCCTCCATCCTTTGATAGTCTTGGGGGTAGAAAGTATTGCTTGGTGATTGTGGATGACTATTCAAGATATACTTGGGTGTACTTCTTCAAGAAGAAGAGTGAGACTCAACAAACCGTCATTGACTTTGCAAATGAAGCACAACGTCAACACAATGCAAAGATCTTGACAATAAGAAGCGACAACGGCACCGAGTTCAAGAACTACACCTTGGATGAGTCTCTTAGTGATGAGGGGATCAAGCATCAATATTCCGCACCCTATACCCCTCAACAAAACGGTGTTGCGGAGAGGAAGAACCGGACGTTGATGGATGCGGCAAGGACTATGATAGCGGAGTTCAAGTCTCCATACAACTTTTGGGCCGAAGCCATCAACACCGCGTGTCATGCATCCAATCGGCTCTACCTCCGCAAGGGCTTGAACAAGACTCCATATGAAATACTCACCGGTAACAAGCCCAATCTCAAGTACTTTCGGGTGTTCGGGTGTAAGTGTTTCATTCTCAAAAAGGGTGTACGTTTGTCTAAGTTTGAGGCTAGAGCTTATGAGGGCATATTTGTTGGTTATGCTACAAACTCCCATGCTTACCGTGTCCTCAATAAATCCATGGGACTTATTGAGGAGACATGTAACGTGGAGTTTGATGAGAATAACGGCTCCCAAGTGGAGCAAAGTGGTACTTGTGATGTAGGTGATGAAATTCCTCCTCAAGCCATAAGAAGAATGGGTGTGGGTTTCATCCTACCCATTGAGGAACCCCTTGTGGCCGAAGGAGAAGGACAATGCTCCACTCAAGTGGAGCCATCACCAACCCAAGACCCACACGCTTCCGAAGATCAAAGTGCAGGCCCTCAACCAAATGAACAAGACCAAGGGCAAGATCATTCTCAAGATGGTGGTGAACCACCACATGATGCTGAAGGTCAAGTTCAAGAACAAGAGCAAGCTCCTGACGGCGCTCAAGATGATCAAGTTTCCTCTCCTCATCTCACTTCCGAGGAGGAATTGGAGCACCGTGCCGCCAAGATTGCTTCCAAGCTCACCACCAAAGGGCACATCATGGAGAATGTGCTTGGAAGCCTTACAAAGGGGGTAAGCACTCGTCGACAATTAGCAAACTATTGTGAACATCATGCGTTTGTCTCTTGTGTGGAACCCCAAAAGGTGTATGAAGCGCTCGAAGATCCGGATTGGCTCAATGCCATGCATGAAGAACTCAACAACTTCGAGCACAACAAAGTGTGGAGATTGGTGCCAAGGCCATTGGAGAACCACAATGTCATTGGAACCAAGTGGATATTCAAGAACAAGCAAGACGCTCATGGAACTATCATTCGCAACAAGGCTTGCTTAGTGGCACAAGGCTACTCTACTTGGAGGACTTCAGTCTACTCTCTTCTATATGCTGCAAGACGGTGGCGACCAGAAGCGTAGTCTTCGATAAGACTAGCTATCCCCCTCTTATTCTGGCATTCTGCAGTTCAGTCCACTGATATGGCCCTTTACACATATATCCATGCATATGTAGTGTAGCTCCTTGCTTGCGAGTACTTTGGATGAGTACTCACGGTTGCTTTTCTCCCCCTTTTCCCCCCTTTCCCTTCTACCCAGTTGCCGCAACCAGATGCTGGAGCCCAGGATCCAGACGCCACCTTCGACGACGACTCCTACTACTCTGGAGGTGCCTACTACTATGTGCAGCCCGCTGACGACGACCAGGAGTAGTTTAGGAGGATCCCAGGCAGGAGGCCTGCACCTTGTTCGATCTGTATCCCAGTTTGTGCTAGCCTTCTTAAGGCAAACTTGTTTAACTTATGTCTGTACTCAGATATTGTTGCTTCCGCTGACTCGTCTATGATCAAGCACTTGTATTCGAGCCCTCGAGGCCCCTGGCTTGTATTATGATGCTTGTATGACTTATTTTTTTTGTAGAGTTGTGTTGTGATATCTTCCCGTGAGTCCCTGATCTTGATCGTACATATTTGCGTGCATGATTAGTGTACGATTGAATCGGGGGCGTCACAAGTTGGTATCAGAGCCGACTGCCTGTAGGAATCCCCCTTCCAACTCCTTGGCCGAAGTTGAGTCTAGTCATTGCAAAACCTTTACTAACATGGCTGTGTGGCCCATGGGCCCACGTCGCCATTGGGTGATATTAGGATCTTTTTGTCCTTGTCTATACTCTGGGACTCTGATCCCTCTTCTATTCGGGTTGAATGAATTTTACTAAATCTAACATTAGGATCTCGGTATCACTTTCAACCGGAGAGCCCCTTATTACTGATGATCGTCTGCTGCACGTGAAGACCCTGAAGATACTCTCCGATGTTAACCCGAGAACTTGTGTTCATCGCGTTTGCAATTCCCCTCCCACCGTCAACCCTTATGGATAACTACTTACAGTTGTTATTCTTACATTCATCCCCTATTGGTCTTGTTATTACAAGATACCCTGAAAAACTCATCATTGTTTCGATAATCCTTTGAGATTACTGCCTTGTTGCTCTTTGTCACTTGAATACCCCTACGGATAATTCTTGCACTTATCGAGTATCCGCTCATCCCCCAGTTGATTCATGTATGTCACCAATCTTCGATATACCATTCGATCTTCCGAAAATCCTCAGGAGCCTATTGCTCTTGAAATTCTTGCTTGCTTGCATTATGGTTAATCCCATAAGCCTCGTAATCATATTGGCATCCCTTGTCATTATCATTTTGAGTCTATTGATTCAAAATGTTGCGAATGCTCGCAATCCTCAGTCAAATCCTAGGATTCATCCTTCCGGCTCAGACGTCAATTGGATATGAGCTGGTTCTTGACCAATCAATGCCTTGATCGTTTGTGCTTCCAAGTCTGTTGAACTTATTCATTTTCGATCAGAACGATTGCTTCTGATCCCTTGATTTGGAGATCATAAAGTGTCTTTGCATTAAGCTTTGAATTAGTCAGTTGTTTCTATAACCCGATGCCATGGTATTCCTTCTTCCTGTGATTGAGTACCGATACTCACATCATCCCCGTTGTGGATCGCCATACCCATTGCCGGGTTATTATCCGACAATGTCCTTCACAACGAAAATTCTTGTGAGTTCTTTACCTGATACATAATGCCCTTAGTAAATTGTATCATCTGCTTGGCCAACCATGCTCTGCTTTCGAGCTGGTCGTATGTACTATTGAAGCTTGTGGTATATGTTTCCACGATACCATGACGGGTTGAACCTATGCCTTCCTTTATATGTGTGAACTCGGAAGTTTTCACGAGTCATACTCATCTGGTATTTCACCAGGTAAAACTTTCAACAACTAATGTCATTTTCGAAATACGAGCAGTGAATGAAAGGTTATGCATTGAAGAAGTGGGAGTCGACCTTGAACTTTGTGTTCATGCCCAGGGACATGATGTAGATCTTATCATTAAAGCTTCTCTTAAATTAATTATTCCTTTGGTATAAGTTCATTTATATCTGGGATCTGACCTTTTGCAATCGTGGTTCCGACCATATTTTCTTCTCGATTCCATTCTCGGACAAGTTAGAGTACTTGCCTTCTGCAGATCAGTACGCCTGTCCAACCTCTACTTTGATCTGTCGTCAAGTATTACCCCATGGTATCTCGAGATTATCACGAAACTGCATAACTTCTTATGGGTTCTTCATCAACTGTTATTTCTCACCAATTCCAATTTTTCTGGGTTTTGGGTTGTCGTCAATCGAGAACACCAATAAGTGAATCAAGTCCGCACTCTGATTCAATAACTCTAAGTAATTTTCGTTGCTTACGAGTTTATTAATCCTTTAAGTCATTCCTAGCCTGATCGGCTATATCATTACCATGTTGAATTTTAACTGTGCTACCCGGTCCTTCTTCCCGTAGCCCAATTATTCGACGCTGAGCTAAGCTTAGGTTGATTTCCTTGTCATATTATTTCACCTTGAAAAGCAAGCTTGATTTCAAGTTTGTGTCGCATCTGTGCTTCCATAACCTCTTGCTTCATCATTCTTTTGACTTGATGTGATCGCGGATCGATTACATCTTCAGGTAATCTCTCGACAAATGTGTCGTGATCATTATCAACTTTCTGAGCTATTCCAGAATAACAATCAAATTCATGATAAGAATTACCATCCTTGCCCCTCGATGATTTGTGTGTCATCGACTACTTCCTTGCGTTCTTTCCAACACAAACATGTTCGTGTTGTGGCTATACCTTGAGTTCCTTGTTAACCGACTTATGTTATGTTCTAACTTGAAGTATTACCATCTTCTATGTCAAGAATGTCGTGAGAAATTCACCCCCTCTTCAGAATTCTTGCTATAATGATAATTCTCACCATCACCATTCTTCCTTGGACCTCGTGATGATTCCAACCGGGGTACCCACAAGTGAATGGTGTTGTTTGGATTTTGCCCTTCTAGAAACCCTCTTGCTTTGAAGTTAATGGTCGACCGTTCATCCTTAGCCTATTGATTATTGAATCACCATTCCAACATCGATCGTGCAGCCCAGCCCATATTCGGGTGCACCTTTCAACCAATACTTAATTGTGTATGTTTTCCTCGAGCATACACCATTATACCATTTGATCCGACAAATGTTATCTCCTTGATTCACATGATTGTGGAAATCCATATTTTGGAAATCTTGATGAATTGTCGAATAGTTCGTCAGCCACCCCCTCATCCGCTCCTTGGTTTAATGATGAACTCTAGTTTCAGAACTCGCTTCCATAGTTCAATTCCCGAGAATCTTACAATGTCATCTCAACAATGTGTGTCACACCTTTCTTCTCAGGCATCCCGAGTCTGAGTTATCCTAACACCAAGGAGATCTGAATCTCGGTCAGATATGATGGTTGGGGCATATTTCCAAGAGTTATAACATTGGTCTTTATATGACTCGGTAAGGCGATGTCATGCCTAGCACGCCTGACCAGGGGACCTAGTGTTATAATTTCCTTTTAACAAGGATAGTCATTTTCCATGAGGAAACGGAATGCCTTGTTTAATAAGTTCATCATGATGGATCCTTTGTGTATCCAAAAGTCGGACCTTTGCTTGAAGACCATGTCAATGCTATCTCGAAGCATGTTTGTGGTACTCCGACTTTCGATAGGAGCATTTGAAGCACAATGCTAGATGTTTCCTGCTCTATTATCCAAACACCGTTGTATGGATAATGTCATGAAAATTCTCTCCCCTACCTAAAGAGTTTTCTGCATTATAACCTGTCATGGATATCATGCTCTGCTTATCCTTGGGAAGGATATAACCCTGAAATATGTGTTTAAACACATTTCCCTTGCCATTGTTCTGTGTAATTTGATAACCATATTTCCTTTCCGTTGTTTGGTTTAACCTTTCTTGTGATCTATATAATCTAAGCAGTAATAATTCACTGCTTAGGTAAACACCTCGGTGTACAACTCTGCCAGTGAGACCCTGTTTCTATTGTTGATGACATTTCGGTAGCCACCGATGGACGAGAACCTTGCCTATTGGCCCGCCTCGTTCAACGAGCGGGAAAATGGTTCTCTTCGTCCCTCGCCCATGGTATCGATGTTGTTGCCGACATAACTGACAGGCTACCCTCTGACACGCCTTACTATCGTGACCGTGCAAGATGTCGTCCCATTCCTACTTTCAACCACATGGTGGGCCCATAACCCACAGTTCCACAGGATCGAAACCTGACTCTCCTATACGCCTCCTGTTCCCAAGGTTGTTCCTCGCGCGTAGCCTCGTATTTCACGAGCCACCTTTCGAGGGATCATCAATCATGTTATCAAATACAATACTTATCCCTGTTGCTTTGAACCCCGTTCACACTCTTATTCAGGCATCGAACGATTGTTTATCCGCTTGGACCTCCTTATTGTACCTTCTTACCTTACTCTCGATTTGTTCAACTCGAGAGATACTCATCTATTCATTCACGGGAAAACCCCAGACGATTACCCCTTAAGCATTCTGTCGTAGCCGAGCTACCCCTTACCTATTCGTAAGCAGGAAGGAACCCCCGAAGAAAGGATGACAACTTCACCATGATGGCCTGAAGCAGAGAAATGAAGACCTCGACGTAGTGGACTGACCTCTACGAGAAGAGCAGCCAAGACCGAGAAGAATCGTTAGAATTCTGTAACCTATTTTCCCCTTACTCCCCTCTTAAATCTCGGGACGAGATTTCTTGTAGTGGAGGAGAATTGTGACGCCCGGATAATTATGCTACAGTAAACCTACACTAATGATGCACGTCACCTCGGTTACTGAGCTAGTCTTTCGTTAGTTCAAAAAGCGATGCAAATTCATATTCAAAATCAAGTAAACAATAAAAGTTTTCAAATATTAAAACTAAAATGTTCGGAGTGAACAAAATAATGCACAGGTAATTACGGTGGAGAAACCACATTTTTACAAAATATTTAAATGCTCTAAATTAACTAAAACAACAACTAGAACAATTGATTAAATACCTTTTCAAGTTATAAGGTTACAAACTATTTTTAATTAAATGCCTAACTAGTATTGTCAGTGCTATAATTGGTAATACTACATTAGGTGTTGTTTTTATAATGAATAAAACTAAAATGAGTAGTAAATAAAATAGCAAAACTATTAACAGGAAAAATAAGCAAAAGATTAAAAAAAAGATAAGAAAACAAAGGAAAAGACTTCCCCCCCGCTGGGCCTCAGCCCAGCTGGCCATCCAACCGGGTCGGCCCACCTAACCCCTCTACTAACCCCCCTGGGTGCCCGAAACCCTAGCCCCACTACACCCACTCCCCACGATCCCCCCCACTCTCCCTGGCGCCTCCCCCCTCTCCCCCGATCTGGACGCGCCGCCACCCAGTGGCTGGACCTCGCTACGCCGACCCCGTCGCCCCGCTGCTACCTCGTCGAACCACCCCACCGTCGTCACCGCCTCGGCCGCCCCTCGCCGGATCGCCCCGACGTCGCCCTGCTACCTCGTTGCCGTCCTCCTCGCGGCCCCGTCCGCGTCGTCTGGAACCACGACACCCTCCGCTTCGACCACGCCGGCGCCGCCCCGTCCCCGGTCTCCTCCTCGCCGGCCTGCCCCTCTCCGTCGCGTCGTCCCCGACGTCCCCCTCGACCCCGCTGCCTTTTCCCTACCGGCACAGTGAGCTCACGCCTCGCCCTCCTCTCTGTCCTCTTCACCATGCCGCGCTCGTCGTGCCCTGGCCGCGCCCACTGTCGCCCCGTCGCGCCCACGCCATGGCCTCCTCCCCGCGGCTCCGTTGACGCCGCCGTAGCCTCGCCGCGGCCGGCGTGCCCCTGCGCGCCCCACCGTCCCGCTCCACGCGCCGTCCCGTCTGGTCCCGTGGGCCGCGCCAGCGGCGCTCCGTCGCTCGTGCCTAACCGCGCGCCCGCCGGCGCCCTGCCCCCCCTCGACATATCTGCTGCTGCACCGTCCTCCCCGTCACGGTCGCGTCCGGCAGGCCCCCCCCCCCCGGCCTGACCCCGCTGTGCTGCCTACCGGTTAGGCACCGTGGTCGCCGGGCACGCTCCGGCGCCCGTACGCCCCTGGGTCTGCCCCCTCATGCGGACGCCCGTCTCGTTACCCCCGCAACCGCTGCCCAGCGCCTCGCGACCCGCTAACGCGCCCCTGTTTGGCCCTGTGTGCCACTGACTAGGGGGGCCCACACCCCTAAAACGAAAATAAAAAGAAAAGGAAAAGAAAATGTAATTAATAAAATTATTAATTAATTAATTAATTAGTAAATTAATTAAGTTAATTAATCTTGTTTGAATCAATCTAATTAATTAGTTAATTTAATTAAGCAGTAATCAATCAACTAAACCCTACTTAAACTAAAAAGTGTATGACATGCGGGACCCACACTGCTGTTGACCTAGTCAACGTCTCTGTTGACTAATGACGTCATGCTGACGTCATGCTGACGTCAGCATGCTCTGTTTTGGATAATGTTGTATTAAGTTAATTAAATAAATGCTAAAATTAATCTAAATCCTTTAAAATTAATATAAAAGAAACCGTAGCTCGGATGGAAAAACTTTGTACATGAAAGTTGCTCAGAACGACGAGACGAATCCGGTTACGCAACCCGTTTGTCCGCCACACATCCCTAGCATAGTGAACCTGCAACATTTCCCCTCTGGTTCATCTGTCCGAAAACGCGGAACACCGGGAATACTTTCCCGGATGTTTCCCCCTTCACCTGTATCACTTACTACCGCGTTAGGTCGCCTCTAGCATCGCGCATTGCCATGTTATACTTTGGTTGCTCTGTTATTTATTGTGTTCCCCCTCCGTTACTTCTTTCTGGTAGACCCCGTGCCGATGATGATGCCCCTGTGATCGACTACGGAGTTGACGATCCCTCTCTCTTGCCAGAGCAACCAGGCAAGCCCCCCCCCCTTGATCACCAGATATCGCCTACTCTTCTCTATACTGCTTGCATTAGAGTAGTGTAGCATGTTACTGCTTTCCGTTAATCCTATTCTGATGCATAGCCTGTCCTTGCTACTATTGTTGTTACCTTTACCTGCTATCCTAATACTTAGTATAGGATGCTAGTGTTCCATCAGTGGCCCTACACTCTTGTCCGTCTGCCATGCTATACTATCGGGCCATGATCACTCGGGGGTGATCACGGGCATATACTATATACTTTACACTGTTACATTACCTGTGATACTGTTCGGAGATGGGGGCTGAAGGGGCAGGTGGCTCCATCCCGGTAGAGGTGGGCCTGGGTTCCCGACGGCCCCCGACTGTTACTTTGTGGTGGAGCGACAGGGCAGGTTGAGTCCACCTAGGAGAGAGGTGGCCTGGCCCTGGTCGGCGTTCGCGGATACTTAACACGCTTAACGAGATCTAGGTATTTGATCTGAGTCTGGCCATTTGGTCTATACGCACTAACCACCTACGCGGGAGTAGTTATGGGTATCCCGACGTCGTGGTATCAGCCGAAGCACTTCGTGACGTCAGCGACTGAGCGGCGCGCGCCGGGTTGGACCGCGTAACGTGACTTCCTTTGAAATGGAGGTTGCTAGGTCTGCTCTCCGGCCGCGTACGCAACGTGCAGGTGTGCTCAGGGCGATGGGCCCAGACCCCTGCGCGCTTAGGTTTAGACCGGCGTGCTGACCGCTCTGTTGTGCCTAGGTGGGGCTGCGACGTGTTGATCTTCCGAGGCCGGGCATGACCCAGGAAAGTGTGTCCGGCCAAATGGGATCAAGCGTGTTGGGCTATGTGGTGCACCCCTGCAGGGAAGTTTATCTATTCGAATAGCCGTGTCCCTCGGTAAAAGGACGACCCGGAGTTGTACCTCGACCTTATGACAACTAGAACCGGATACTTAATAAAACACACCCTTCCAAGTGCCAGATACAACCCGGTGATCGCTCTCTAACAGGGCATCGAGGAGGGGATCGCCGGGTAGGATTATGCTATGCGATGCTACTTGGAGGACTTCAGTCTACTCTCTTCTATATGCTGCAAGACGGTGGCGACCAGAAGCGTAGTCTTCGATAAGACTAGCTATCCCCCTCTTATTCTGGCATTCTGCAGTTCAGTCCACTGATATGGCCCTTTACACATATATCCATGCATATGTAGTGTAGCTCCTTGCTTGCGAGTACTTTGGATGAGTACTCACGGTTGCTTTTCTCCCCCTTTTCCCCCCTTTCCCTTCTACCCGGTTGCCGCAACCAGATGCTGGAGCCCAGGATCCAGACGCCACCTTCGACGACGAATCCTACTACTCTGGAGGTGCCTACTACTACGTGCAGCCCGCTGACGACGACCAGGAGTAGTTTAGGAGGATCCCAGGCAGGAGGTCTGCGCCTTGTTCGATCTGTATCCCAGTTTGTGCTAGCCTTCTTAAGGCAAACTTGTTTAACTTATGTCTGTACTCAGATATTGTTGCTTCCGCTGACTCGTCTATGATCAAGCACTTGTATTCGAGCCCTCGAGGCCCCTGGCTTGTATTATGATGCTTGTATGACTTATTTTTTTTTGTAGAGTTGTGTTGTGATATCTTCCCGTGAGTCCCTGATCTTGATCGTACATATTTGCGTGCATGATTAGTGTATGATTGAATCGGGGGCGTCACAGTGAGGAAGCCATGGTGGGCAGTAGTGGTGTGGACAGGAGAAAGGGAACGGATGCAGATGACTGCGGCTATGGCCGGCGCAACAGTTTATATAGCAATGGTGGGCGGGCGGAGGGACGGACCTGTGGCGCCGGAGTAGCCGCCTCGGCAACCGCGTATCATTAATGTGGGCGGCAGATGGACGGACGGACGACACTTGTGTCGTTTGAAGGCGGAGCAATCTCCTGCACCGGGAAGCGGGGCGGGCGGCGCTAACTGTTTTGGGCGGAAAGCGTGCGCGGGCGAGGAGATGACTTTACTTGGAGAGGATGACAATGGGGACCCACCAGGTCCATAGCCCTCACGTACGCAAGTGCCTCCTTATATATATATATATATATATATATATATATATATATATATATATATATATATATATATATATATATATATATATATATATATATATATATATATATATATATATATATATATATATATATATATATATATATATGGATATATATATATAGATATAGATAGATAGATAGATATAAAACTATACTCCCTCCGTCTAGGTGAATAAGTCGTATTAGAAGGTGCATCACGACCTAGGTGCAAGCAGATTGGTGGAAAAGAAGAATATTTCTCTCTTCTAAACACAACATTTAATCACAGCAGTTAAGAGGATGCCTTATTAGCTACCCATGCAGGACATCGCAATTCATAGCATGCAAAGCGCTTTTATTTCTTGCCTAATAACCGCATGGACGTGCTGCATGCATTGGTCCTTGCCCGAGCAAAAAAAGGGAGGAAAAGGGTTTCCACGGGAGACAACGAGGCAGAGGTGGAAGCGCTCGCTGGAGTAATTTATTTTGCTTCCCCCTGGTTTCCTGACATCACGGTCCCACATCATTGTCAAACTATATAGTAGTCAATAAACGAGAGAATTGCACAAGAAGCGGCTGACAGCTGGGACCAAGTAGCTCGAGTAGTATTTGCGTTTTTGAGGTGTGAGCACTGCACAGTTTTTCGATGTTTAGCCCAGATATTAATTTTTCTCCTCTGAACAACAACGAAAACATCGCTGCATGTATTAACTGGGCGGGTTGTGGCCCGTCTAGCCCAGGCCAGATATCCAGCCCAGATATTAATTTTTTTCAAGCTGAAAATGGCTAGCCCAGCTATACTTTTTTTAGGAATACCCAGGCAAGGTCAAATTGTTATTCTCCGCCCCGCTGGGCTGCAAATCTTTCCTATGAGGGATGCATTAGGCTTAACAAGAAAATGGGCTTTAAGAAATAATAAATGGGATGTAATTATAAAAACTGGGCAGTAACTATAAAAAATGCACCAAACACGTGATTACTTTATAAAATATTATCTTTGGATATTGAAAATTTTAATTTCATTAATTGTTGCGAGCGCAATGTTTCGTTGGATTTTTACGTAATATAAATTTATTTAACCTGACTAGAAATTTTGGGATAAAAATATTTCGGATCCCATCAAAATGTGGGAAATTTTATTGAATTCTGTTTTGAACGGTTGGTTGAAATGGGTTGTACTTTTAACAAACTGTAAATGGGTTGTAGTAAATTCCATTAGAATTCAAAAATGGGCTACACAGTCTTACAAATCTCCAATGGGCCATAAGTTCTCTGCCACACACTTCTGGCCTTACTAAGTTGACGCGTCCCCTAAAAAACAGAGTTGACGCGTATGCAAGGCTTTGTCAACTTATAGTCAACACACGGTTCTAGCAGCCGTGGCCGTTGGATGTCCATCCAACGGATGCCGTGCTTCTTCTTCAATCTTGGATATTCTAGCTTCACCCGCCCAAAAATTGATTCCTCCCCCTGACATCTAGGGCGCACCATTTCGGAAGCTGACCTGTGGGCCTACTAAGTTGACGTACCAAGGGCTTTGTCAACTTAGTCAATATAAACGATTCTAGCTGCAGTGACCGTACGATGTCCATCCAACGGCCGCAGTGCTTATTCAACCTCTGGTCTTCTTGCTCGAGCCGCCCAAAGCAGCGCCGGTCGTGCCGCCTGCTCCTGCCTCCCGTGGCCGGCTGTGCTGCCGCGGAGGCCTCACCGCCCCTAGTATTCCCACCGCTGGCCAGGCCCTACGGCGACCGCAGCCTCACACCGCAGCCGAACGAGTGAACCCTCATACTCCTCTCCGTGTGGGCATCCACAGCCGCGTCTTCACCGGCTCCGCGTCGTCCCCTTCCTAGGCCTCGCCGTCGTCCACCGCCCTGGTGCTCTCGGCGCGGCGTGGTCAACGTGGTCAAGGAACGACTTCCACCGGACGTGGACTGTAGGTGGAGAGGCTGACAGCTGGGTCCATGGCGGCCGCAAGGAAGTGCCTCTTTATTACGTGGAAAATAATGATTCCTCCACCTGACAGCAGGGACCCACCGGACGGGCCACCGCATTTCATGACAAAAAATGTTTCCCCCCTGACTGCTGGGACCCACCAGCTACACCTTCGGACGCAAGGAAGTGCATCCGGGCAAAAAAACGATTCGCCCCCCTGACAGCTGGGACCCACCAGTTACATCTTCGCACGCAATGAAGTGCGTCCGGGCAAAAAAAACCCAAACGATTCGCCCCCCTGACTGCTGGGACCCACCAGCCCCCCGACTGCTGGGACCCACCAGTTACATCTTCGCACGCAAGGAAGTGCGTACGGGCCAAAAAACGATTCGCCCCCTGACTGGTGGGACCCACCAGCTACATCTTCGCAGGCAAGGAAGTGCCTGACAGTCGGGACCCACCTGGTCGAAGCGTACGTAGCGTTGTCATTCTGGTCGCGAACATGTACGTACATATATACTGGTCGATGTAGAGGCGCGCACGTGTCGTAGTAGAGGCGCGCACATAGCATGTACACGTACGTACAGTGGCCAGGGTGCAAGAAAGAAAATACGGCCACGTATGTGTACATATAGGCGGGGTCTCGAACGCCTACTCGCGCATACGTACGGCGAGGGCTCGTGTACATGGCTGGGTCGGAGGCAACGGAAACAGTGTCATCGTCATGTTCATGGGGAGGCAACGGAATGCGTCGTGTTCATGGGGAGGCAACGCAGCTGGGTCGGAACGGAATGCGTGGTCTTGTTCATCGGGAGGGCTTGGACGGAAGAGGCGATGGAAACGAGGCCTGGCGTACCAACGGAGGAAACGGCCTTGTGTTCGACCGGCCACATTCGAAACGGGGGTCCTGTTCATCAGGAGGGGTCTGGCGTACCGCAAAACGGAGGAAACGGACCTCCTATGGTCGAAACGGGGGTCCTGTTGATCGGGAGGGGTGTGGCGTACCGCAAAACAGAGGAAACGGACTTGTGTTGGAGCGCTACGGTCGAAACGGGGGTCCTATTCATCGGGAGGGGTGTGACGTACCGTAAAACGGGGCTCCACGGGATACTGTTCATCTCCACCGTCGACCCCCTCCAGCCTCCACGAGCTACTGTTCATCCACCGTCGACCTCCTCCAGCCTCCACGGGCTCCTGTTCATCCAGCCTCCACCGTGCGCTACTCCACCGGCTACTGTTCAACCACCCCTCCACCCTCTACTATTCATCCAGCCCTCCACACCACGGGGTCCTGTACAACCACCCTTCCACGGGCACCCCTCCACCGTCTAATGTTCATCCTGCCCTCCACACCACGGGGTCATGTTCATCCACCCCTCCACGGCACCCCTCCACCGTCTACTGTTCATCCTGCCCTCCACCACACCACGGGGTCCTGTTCATCCACCCCTCCGCGGGCACCCCTCCACCGTCTACTGTTCATCCAACCCTCCACCACACCAGGGGGTCCTGTTCATCCAGAGGCAACGCCACCGCTCACTGTTCATCCACCCCCCCCCCCCCCCGCAACGCTCACTGTTCATCCAGAGGCAGCATCGATCGGCTTCAGTTAGCAGCAGTAGCCAAGGAATCGCTCGATCGGGTTCAGTTAACAGCCATCGATTGATCGCTCGGGTTCAGTAACGTGTAGCCTGCAGTGCAATGGCTCGGGTTCAGTTAGAGCCCAACGCCTCGCTCGGGTTCAGTTAGAGCCAACGCCTCACACACGCGCGCGTATGTGTACGAGAGAAACGCGCATCGCTCGGCCCCTGACCTCCCACCGTAACCGGGAACTCCCCGAAATTTTCCTCCCCATCGCTTCTACCACAGTTTTTTCCGTCATGGATGGCCCAAAGAATGTCATGCAGCTGCGTCTCCGGCCCGCCCAGGACGAAAAGCCCATTTTTTGTCATAGAAGTAGGAGCCCACCACATCTATGATGATATCGGGTTTTGTCACAATTATCGTCATAGAAGTGTCATATGTATGACAGAAAAAAAATTCGTTCGGCCCAAAATGTCACGGATGTGTCCTTTTTTTGTAGTGAGAGTTCAATGATGCGCCGTAGCTTCTGGCCCCCTGGTCCTTGCATCGTGTGTTCAGCGATTATATTGCCGGACAGGACTTCCAGAGAATAAAGTCCTGGAAGAGAGGAAAAATAACAAAGTAGGGAGCCCCTGGTGCGGTTGAACCGCGCTTCGGGGCGTGCCATAGTCGTGCCCCTCCCCTGTGCCTATGGTATTTTTAATGCGTAATTGTGTACGCGTGGCACCATTTGGATGGGGCTGGGGTAGGGGCCGTATTGCTATGCGAGCTCAGAACGTGCCAGGTGGTCCTGTTGCAGATTACTTTGGGCATGCTTGACGGTGTCCGGACGTCTGATCGTCGGACTGGAGAATTGCCTTGATAGGCTGCTTTGCACTTCTGCTGCGAGGGTCGCAGTGTGCTCCTCCGTTCAGAGCAAGCGCTCTGTGTTTCCATTGACTGTGATGACCCCCGAGGTCCTGGCATCTTGAGCTTGAGGTATGCATAGTGCGGCGCCGCATTGAATTTGGCAAATGCGGTTCGCCCGAGTAGTGCATGGTAGCCAATGCGGAACGGGACTATATCGAAGATTAATTCCTCGCTCCGGAAATTATCCGGGGATCCGAAGACCACCACCAGTGTGACTGAGCCTGTACAATGGGCCTCCACACCTGGTATGACGCCTTTAAAGGTCGTTTTTGTGGGTTTAATCTGTGAGGGATCTATGCCCATTTTGCGCACTGTGTCCTGATAAAGCAGGTTCAGTCTGCTGCCGCCGTCCATGAGGACTCGTGTGAGGTGAAATCCGTCAATGATTGGGTCTAGAACCAATGCGGCAAATCCGCCATGGCGGATACTAGTGGGGTGGTCCCTACGATCGAAAGTGATCGGACAGGAGGACCATGGGTTGAACTTTGGGGCGACCGGCTCCAACGCGTATACGTCCCTTAACGCACGCTTCCATTCCCTCTTGGGGATGTGGGTTGCGTATATCATGTTCACCGTCCGCACTTGTGGGGGAAACCCCTTCTGTCCTATGGAGTTCGGCAGTCGGGGCTCCTCCTCGTCATCGCTATGTAGCCCCTTGCCTTTGTTTTCGGCATTTAACTTGCCGGCCTGCTTGAACACCCAACAATCCCTGTTGGTGTGGTTGGCTGGCTTGTTGGGGGTGCCATGTATTTGACACGAGCGATCGAGTATACGGTCCAAACTGGATGGGCCCGGAGTACTTCGTTTGAATGGCTTCTTCCGCTGACCGGGCTTGGAGCCTCTGAATCCGGCATTTACTGCTGTATCCTCTGTATTGTTATCGTTGCTGCGGCGCTTATGTTTGTTGCGACGTGACCTACCATTGCCGTCCTTGGTATCCGAAGTACCAGAGTTCTTTGATATGTTATTGCTGCGAGCCATCCAGCTGTCCTCTCCCACACAAAAGTGGGTCATGAGCGTCGTGAGGGCTGCCATAGATTTCGGCTTTTCCTGGCCGAGGTGCCGAGCAAGCCATTCGTCACGGATGTTGTGCTTGAAAGCTGCTAGGGCCTCTGCATCCGGACAGTCGACGATTTGGTTTTTCTTGGTTAGGAACCGTGTCCAGAATTGTCTGGCCGATTCTTCTGGTGGTGGTCGTACATAAGTACCCTGGAAGTTGTCGAGGAATACGGCTTCCAGATCTTCCCAACAGCCAATGGATTCTGCTGGCAAGTTGTTGAACCAATGCCGATCTGGTCCTTTAAGCTTGAGTGGGAGGTATTTGATGGCGTGTAGATCATCACCACGGGCCATGTGGATATGTAGGAGGCAGTCCTCAATCCATACTGCAGGATCTGTTGTACCATCGTATGATTCAATATTTATGGGTTTGAAACCCTCTGGGATTTGATGATCCATTACTTCGTCTGTGAACCATAGGGGGTGTGCGGTGCCTCTGTACTGAGCTATATCACGATGCAGCTCGAATGAATCTTGTCTGTTGTGTTCGGCCCGGCCGGATTTACTTTTACTGTATCTGGTGTGACGGTTATCATCTCGTATGGTGGGGCACCCTCGCGATCCGTAGATCGATATTGCTTGCTTTGCTTTGTCCTCCAATATGTCTTGCAAGTCCGGCGTGTTGCCCCGTGCCTTGGTATGTTTTGAGTGGCGCCGGGGTGCGGCTTGAGCTGTTGGCCGAGAAGCCTCTCTGTCGCGGCTATGAGGTGGCCGATCAGCCGCGTCATACGCTGGAGATGTAGGCCTTAATGCTTCCTCCTATAATCGGGGTAGCAACCTGCGCTTTGGATAGCTCTTGGAGGGGCGTTCGAGTTCATATTCCTCGGCCGCAAGGACCTCAGTCCATCTGTCAGCTAGCAGATCTTGGTCAGCTCTAAGCTGCTGCTGCTTTTTCTTAAGGCTATTCGCCGTGGCCGCCGGCGCTTGAAGCGTTCTCGTTCGACGGGATCCTCAGGCACGACAAATTCGTTGTCGTCGAGGCTTGCCTCGTCTTTGGAGGGAGGCATGTAATTATCATCCTCTGCCTCTCTGTCTGCCGCTCTCTCATGAGGGCTGGCTTCTCCATCCTCCTATGCTGAATCTTGCTGGAGGGGGTTGTCTTCGGCACTGTCCGGGGTGTTATTATCTCCTGTGCCGGAATCACCATTTTTGCTTTGGCGGGACTTAGAGCGGCGCCGCTGACACCGGCACTTAGGTTGCTTCTTGGAGGGGTCATCCTCCGCTGTTCCATCGCCATTGCCATCTTTGGGTGTGAACACCATATATATCGTGTCCCCGCCTCCTGTTAGCATCCGCCTTAGACACATAGTTCGGGACCCCCTACCCAAGATCCGCCGGTTTTGACACCGACATTGGTGCTTTCATTGAGAGTTGCACTGTGCTGTCACCGTAAGGCTTGATGGCTCCTTCAATCATCGGCAACGATGTAATCTAGGGTGAGGTTTTCCTCCCCGGACAAATCTTCGTGTTCGGCGGCTTCGTACTGCGGGCTAACTCGCTTGGCCATCTGGAGCAGATCGATAGCTACGCCCCTAGCCATCAGGTCAGGTTTCGAAACTTGAACTATACTACCGACATCCACGGAGACTTGATCCTCGATGGATTCGAGCCCATATCAGGTGCGCTGCACAATCACGACGAGCATGATTTAGCTCTACCGTCGGACTGTGTTCGGGAGATCACACCTGCAACTACTCCGGCCCTCAATCCGGAACGAATTGTGTCATCTGCGGACGGGTGGATGGACCCTGCCATGGAGGCCACACACTAGTGGCAATAGCGCCGAATACTGACTTCACCTCCTACGAGACCCGTGTTGCCGAATCATTGGATGCGTCCCCGGCCACGGACTCCGAGCTGCTTGTGTCCGCGCCCATCGAATCTGATTGGGTGCCGATCATGGAGTTTACCTCCGCGGATATCTTTCAGCACTCGCCTTTTGGCGATGTGCTAAATTCATTAAGGTCTCTCTCCTTGTCAGGAGACCCTTGGCCGAACTATGTCCGGCTAGAATGGGATGCGGACGATGAAGAAATTCGTGACCCACCCACCACCCACTTAGTAGCCACTATCGACGATTTAACCGACATGCTCTATTTCAACTCCGAAGACATCGACGGCATGGGCAACGATGCAGGAGAGGAACAGGAACCATCGCCCACAGGGCGCTGGACAGCCACTTCATCACATGACATATACATGGTGGATACACCCAAAGAAAACAATGACGAGGAACGGAAGTATGCAGCGAAGGATAGCTCCCTCGAGAAGCAAACAAAGCATCGTCGCCACTCCAAATCCCACCTCGGCAAAAACAACGATAACAGCGCAAGATAAAATAACACCCCAGTCGACTCTAGAGGAAACGACGACCACATTGACCCAGCGGCAGAGCAGGATGAACCAGCAAACGGCGAACATAGTACAGATCCGCTGTCCGAACACGGCGACGCCAAGGATAAAGCTCATCAACCTCCCTCCGGAGAGGAAAACAGTCCGGACGAAGATGCACACATCATCCCAGAAAGGCACTTGGAACAAGAGAACCTCCGCAGAAGGCTTATTGCCACCGCGAGGAGTCTGAAGAAGCAGAAGCAAAGGCTTAAGGCCGCGCAGAATACGCTCAATAGTAGATGGAACAAAGTGCTCGACAATGAAGAAAAGTATGGTGGTAGTTACCACACAAAGAGCTATCGAAAGCGCAATCTATGGCCTGAATTTGATGATGAGGCCTTAGAGCCCACACAGCCGAAAAATAAAACGGCCGACCGGTTCGATCAACCACCTTGTGGACATGATAGAACAGCTAACAAGGCCGCACATAAGTCAGCACACGATTCACGTGAGGACTTGCATCAGAAGACCGGCGCGACCAGATCCATCTACGGATCAAGGAAGCGCGCTCCAGCGCACAACCAAAACCTAACACTACAACCGTCAGAACGCCACGACACATCCAAATACAGGGGTGCCGCACACCCCCTATGTTTCACTGATGAGGTGCTGGACCACGAATATCCAGAAGGATTCAAACCAGTGAACATAGAGGCGTACGGCGGAACCACAGACCCTGGGGTCTGGATTGAGGACTTTATCCTCCATATCCATGTGGCTCGCGGAGACGATCTCCACGCCATCAAGTACTTTCCCCTCAAGCCGAAAGGACCAGCTCGGCACTGGCTGAACAGCCTCCCCGAAAACTCAATTGGAAGTTGGGAGGAGCTTGAGGATGCTTTTCGAGCTAATTTTCAAGGGACCTATGTCCGACCTCCGGATGCAGACGATCTAAGTCATATAATTCAAGATCCCGGAGAGTCAGCCCGAAAGCTTTGGAACATATTTCTTACTAAGAAGAACCAAATCGTCGACTGCCCGGACGCCGAAGCCTTAACAGCTTTCAAACACAGTGTCCGAGACGAATGGCTCGCCAGACACCTCGGCCAGGAAAAACCGAGAACAATGGCAGCTCTGACAAGCCCCATGACCCGCTTTTGCGCGGGCGAAGATAGCTGGCTAGCCCGTAGTAGCACTAGCGACCCAGGCACATCCGTAGTCAGGGATGGCAATGGAAAACCACGACGTAGTAAAAGCAAGCATCGAAATGAAGAAGACAGCCCAGATAACACAGCCGTAAAGGCCGGATTCAGGGGCTCTCGACCGGGTCAGCAGAAAAAGCCTTTCAAAGGCAACAGAGATGGACCGTCCAGCCTAAACAAGATTCTAGACAAACTATGTCAGATTCATGGCACCCCCGATAAACCTACAAATCACACCCACAGAGAATGCTGGGTCTTAAAGCAGGCCGGTAAGCTAAACGCCGAACACAAGGGGAGGGAGACACCGAGTGAAGACGAGGATGAGCCTCGCCAGCAAAGCACTGGGGGACAGAAAAAATTCCCACTAGAGGTCAAAACAGTGAACATGATCCACGTGACGAAGAGGAGAAGCAAACATGCACTCCGAGACACACGTGCCGTAGAGCCCATCACCCCTAAGTTCAACCCCTGGTTGGCCTGCCCGATCACTTTTGATCGCAGGGATCACCTGACAAGCATCCGGCATGAAGGATTGGCTGCCTTGATGTTAGACCCAATAATAAACGGATACCATCTCACACGAGTCCTTATGGACGGCGGCAGTAGTCTTAATTTGATATATCAGGACACAATCCGCAAAATGGGGATAGACCCGACAAAAATCAGCCACATTAATACTACCTTCAAGGGAGTAATACCAGGCCCAGAGGCCCACTGCACGGGCTCTCTAATACTAGAGGTTGTATTCGGTTCTCCCAACAACTTCTGAAGCGAAAAGTTAACCTTCGACATCGCTCCATTCCGAAGTGGCTATCAAGCACTACTCGGAAGAGCAACTTTTGCTCGTTTTAATGCAGTACCGCATTACGCTTCTCTCAAGCTTAAGATGCCCGGTCCACGTGGCATCATCACAATTAGCGGAAATATTGAACGTTCCTTACTCACGGAAGAATGTGTGACGACTTTAATAGCCGAACACTGAACGGCCCCTCCAACCAGAATAAATGATCGGTCGTCAAGACCGCGGACACGGCTAGACGAGTCCGGCGCATTACTAGCTATAACAGCTTAGATAAACCCGAGATTGGTTTGATGGTTATACCCCCATAGACGGTACTAGGGGCTTCCCGCGTATAAACAGGGCTAGTTCGGCTCAACTTTACTTTCTTGAATTTTCATGGTTTATTGAGAGTAACCAATTTTTTGCACGACAACTTTCACCTAAGTTCTTCTCTTTTACAGACGACAATCGTGCTACACCCTTCCAGGATACGGCACAACAGAGACACAGGCGCAGACGTGCAGCAGGGACCCGCCCAAAGGTTTCTTTTTAGATTAAGACCCTGTGTAAACCTTTTTTATTGTCTCTTTTTGTTCACATCCTCCGGATACTCAGTATAACCAAGAAGGATGCTGACGTTATTGCCATTTCGCCATGTCAGAACATTGCACGTACCTGGACACTCGGGGTTCATTATCAAGGGCATTGCTCAGCCCGGCATATGTTATAAAGACCGAATACCTTAGGGAGTGTTAGGCGTCGCGAGTTTGGCCTTATATGCATCAGCTCCGAATCATGTATTTGGTCAAATGTTGGGTTTTCCTGGTGATGGAGTCCTGGATTAGGGGGTCCTCGGATAGCCGGACTATATCCTTTGGCCGGACTATTGGACTATGAAGATACAAGATTGAAGACTTCGTCCCGTGTCCGGATGGGACTCTCCTTTGCGTGGAAGGCAGGCTTGGTGATATGGATATCTAGTTCTCCTCCCTTGTAACCGACTCTGGGTAACCGTAGCCCCCTCCAGTGTCTATATAAACCAGAGGGTTTAGTTCGTAGGACAGCAACAATCATACCATAGGCTAGCTTATAGGGTTTAGCCTCTATGATCTCGTGGTAGATCAACTCTTGTAATAATCATATCATCAAGATCAATCAAGCAGGAAGTAGGGTATTACCTCCAACGAGAGGGCCCGAACCTGGGTAAACATTGTGTCCCCCGCCTCCTGTTACCATCCGCCTTAGACGCACAGTTCCGGACCCCCTACCCGAGATCCGCCGGTTTTGACACCGACATTGGTGCTTTCATTGAGAGTTCCACTGTGTCGTCACCGTAAGGCTTGATGGCTCCTTCAATCATCGGCAACGATGCAATCCAGGGTGAGGTTTTCCTCCCCGGACAGATCTTCGTATTCAGCGGCTTCGCACTGCGAGCCAACTCACTTGGCCATCTAGAGCAGATCGAGAGCTATGCCCCTGGCCATCAAGACAGCTTTGGAAACTTGAACTATACTGCCGACATCCGCGGAGACTTGATCTTCGACGGATTCGAACCCATGTCGGGTGCGCCACACAATCACGACGAGCATGATGTAAGTCTGCCGTTGGACAGTGTTCGGGATATCACACCTGCAACTACTCCGGCCCTCAATCCGGAACAAATTGTGCCATCCAAGGACAGGTGGATAGACCCCGCCACGGAGGCCGCACTCTCAGTGGCGATAGAGCCGAATACTGACTTCACCCCTTACAAGAGCCGTGTTGCCGAACCATTGGATTCGTCCCCGGCCACGGGCTCCGAGCTGCCTGCGTCCATGCCTATCGAATCTGATTGGGCACCGATCATGGAGTTTACCTCCATGGATATCTTTTAGCACTCGCCTTTTGGCGATGTGCTAAGTTCATTAAGGTCTCTCTCCTTGTCAGGAAAACCTTGGCCGAACTATGTCCGACTAGAATGGGATGCGGACGACGAAGAAATTCGCTCCCCACCCCCCACCCACTTAGTAGCCACTGTCGATGATTTAACCGACATGCTCGACTTCGACTCCGAAGACATCGACGGTGTGGACGACGATGCAGGAGACGAACAGGAACCACCGCCCACAGGGCGCTGGACCGCCAGCTCATCATATGATATATACATGGTGGACACCCCCAAAGAAGGGGATGGCTATAAGACAACGGAGGATAATCCCTCAGAAAAGCAATCCAAGCACCGACGTCAACGGCTCCGCTCTAAGTCTCGCCATAGCAAAAGCAGCGGTACCGGCACAAGAGACAATAACGCTCCGGATAGTGCTGAAGACGACGATAATCCCCTCTAGCCAGACCTCGAGCGGGAGGATGAACAAGCTAGCCCTCCGGAATGGGCAGCAAACGGAGAATCAGAGGATGACAATTACATGCCTCTCTCCGAAGATGAAGTGAGCCTCGATGACGAAAATTTATCATGCCTGAGGATCCCGTCGAGCAGGATCGCTTCAAGCGCCGGCTTATAGCCACAGCAAACAGCCTGAGGAAAAAGCAACAACAGCTTCGAGTTGACCAAGATTTGCTAGCAGATAGATGGACTGAAGTCCTAGCAGCCGAGGAATACGAACTCGAGCGCCCAACCAAGAGTTATCCAAAGCGCAGGTTGCTACCTCAACTCAAGGAGGAAGCATTGAAACCTACATCACCAGCGTATGATGCGGCTGATCCACCTCGTGGCCAAGATAGAGAGGCATTTCAGCCCGAAGTCCAGCCTGCGCCCTACCGCAAATCAAACAAAAATACCAAGGCCCGGGGCAACACGCAGGACCTGCGAGACGTATTGGAAAACAAAGCAAAACATGCCAGATTGATCTACGGATCATGGGGGCGCGCCCCAACGCGGGACGATAACTGTCACGCCGGATATGCTAAAAGCAAATCTGGCCGGGCCGAATACAGTAGACAAGACTCATATGAACTGCGTCGTGATATAGCCCGACACAGAGGCGCCACACATCCCCTATGCTTCACTGATGAAGTAATGAATCACGAATTCCCAGAAGGGTTTAAACCCATAAACATTGAATCATATGATGGTACTACAGACCCCGCGGTATGGATAGAAGACTTCTTCCTCCACATTCACATGGCCCGCGGGGATGATTTACATGCCATCAAGTAACTCCCGCTAAAACTCAAAGGGCCGACTCGGCATTGGCTCAATAGCTTGCCGGCAAACTCCATCGGAAGTTGGGAGAGCCTGGCAGAGGCATTCCTGGACAATTTCCAGGGCACTTATGTGCGACCGCCGGACGCTGACGATTTAAGTCATATAACTCAGCAGCTAGGGGAATTGGCCAGGAAATTCTGGACCAGGTTTCTAACCAAGAAGAACCAAATAGTCGACTATCTGGATGCAGAGGTGTAAGGGCATTTTTATCCCTATGGTGTTTTGGTGATTGATGACAATGCTTTTGCGGACTAATTGGGTGCATTGAGTTCTTTCAGATATTCATTCTTCGGCACGGGACGATTATTTCCCCCCGGCGCTCTACTCAAGACGGTGTAGCTTCTTTCGTTTCTATGTTGGTGGACTAGTTTCGTAGTAGTCACCGTACTATCAAGAGGGGATCCGCTTCGGTATGGTTTGGGTTGAATCAACACGTACACGTCCTCATCTCACCCATCGTATCTTTCCGCCTCAATGGAGCTTCTCTTTTCTCCCCTCTCTACCTTTTCCTGGACCCAGCTGTAGTACCGCGGGCCACAGCGGTAGTACCGCTTAAGCTCACGAAGCGGTAGTACCGCTCCTCAGAGCGGTAGTACCGCTTGGTGGTCTCAGCAGTAGTACCGCTGCAGCTCTGTGCTCCTACCGCCTCGACTTGAGTGCGCTTGTTCTCGTGTCGGGTTTTGCGGCACTAGCTGCTGTAGTAGAGGCAGTAGTACCGCTTATTAGCGGTAGTGCCGCCCTGCTCCACGGTAGTACCGCTCTGGGTCCCAGCCCCAGGCCTTATCCTCTTGCGTGGCAATACTGCTGAGTCGGAGCGGCAGTACCGCTTACGAGCGGTAGTATCGCCCTGCCTCCGCGGTAGTACCGCTCTCTGCGGGGCTGAGTGAGGGATAACGGTTGGATTGTTTCCCCCATTATAAAAGGGGGTCTTCTTCCTCCTTGTTGACCTACCTCTTCCCCCAAACACTCCATTGTTGCTCCGAGCTCCATTTTCGCCCGATCTCTCTCCCTAGCCAATCAAACTTGTTGATTTGCTCGGGAGTGGTTGAGAAGGCCTCGATCTACACTTCCACCAAGAGAAATTTGATTCCCCCCACTAATCCCTAGCGGATATTGTTACTCTTGGGTGTTGAGCACCCTAGACGGTTGAGGTCAGTGTGAAGCCATAGTCCCTTGTGGTGAAGCTTTGTGGTGTCGTTGGGAGCCTCCAATTAAGTTGTGGAGATTGCCCCAACCTTGGTTGTAAAGGTTCGGTTGCCGCCTTCAAGGGCACCAATAGTGGAATCACGGCACCTCGCATTGTGTGAGGGCGTGAGGAGAATACGGTGGCCCTAGTGGCTTCTTGGGGAGCATTGTGCCTCCACACCGCTCTAACGGAGACGTACTTCCCTTCAAAGGGAAGGAACTTCGGTAACACATCCCCGTCTCCACCGGCTCCACACTTGGTTATCTTATCCCTTTACTTGTGCAAGCATTCTTGTGTTATCCTCATTGCTTGCTTGTGTGCTTATCGTTGTTGCATCATATAGGGTGTCCACCTAGTTGCATATCTAGACAACCTACTTTGATGCAAAGTTTAATTTGGTAAAGAAAAGCTAAAAATTGTTTGTTGCCTATTCACCCCCCCTCTAGTCAACTATATCGATCCTCTCAATTGGTATCAGAGCTACATCTCTTTTTAAGGACTTTACCATCCGAAGAGTATGGTTGACGTTGTAGACGATGTGGCGGAGCACTCCGGTGTGAATCCTAGATCGTCTGCGGGAGATGGGGGTAACTCGATCTCATGTGAGGAGTTCAATGTGGCTTTGGACACATTGAAAACCTCCATGATGATCGAGGTCAAGGACATGTTTAAGGAATTCTTAGAAGGGCTTAAACTTTCCACCGCACCGTCGAAAGTGGGTGATCCCATCAACACGGTGACGGATGCTAACCCCAACAAGGGGGAAGCTACCAGTGAGAAAGCCTCCATGTCTAGTGGTAAGAATGGCACCGGCATCTATGCCCATGTGCAACCTCCTCTCGTCTATGGTGGACCTATTCCTTCTACTCATTTAAATCATGCCGGTCCACCTCCCAAGATTGACAAAAAGGAGGATTTTGATTCTTGGGTCTATCGTTTTAAGCGTCATTTAAATCATGTGAACACTAACCTTTGGAGAATCATTGAAGAAGGTTTTTATCCGCATGACCGAAGCAACTTCACTCCTAGAGAAGCCGTGGATGATCAATTCAATGAGAATGCTCTCTTCATCATCCAAGAAGCAATCCTTCCCGAAGACCTCCCTCATCTCCGGCCCTACTCCTTGGCCAAAGATGCTTGGCACAAAGTGGTATCACTCTATCGAGGAAGCGCAAGCATCCAACGCTCCAACTATGAAGTGGTGCAAGACGAAGCCGATGAGTTTGCTATGAAAGAAGATGAAGAACCTCGTGAGCTCTATCGAAGAGTTACCAAGATCGCGGTCCTCTCCGGGATCATGGAAGCAAGGACACGGATGACAATTGGATCAAGTGCAAATTCCTCAAGGCAATGATGCCCTACAACAAAGCCATGTCCTCAGTCATCCGTCAAAGGCCGGACTTCCACACCTTATCTTCAAGTGATGTGTTGGATGAGTTTGTGGCAATGAGCATATTGGACAAGACCGCCGACAATGCGGTGCTTCGCTCCCAAAGAGCAAAGAAGCCCAACCTTGCATTAAAGGCCAAGGTTTATGTCGAAGAAGAAGAAGATGAGGAAGAAGAGGAGAGCAACCTCGAAGATACGAAGTATGCCTATCATGAACACATGGCCCTTGCTTCAAGACAATTTTGGAGCAAGAAGAACTCAAGGCCCAACTTCAACAAAAGCAACTCAAGTGGTGGTAAGGGCAAGCAACGAGTGAGGACTTGTTTCAATTGTGGAAATGTGAGTCACTTTGTTGCGGAGTGTCCTTATGAGAAGAGGGCAGACAATGGTGGCAAACTCATTCGTAAGGACAAGGCCAAGTCTTTCCCCAACAAGAGCAACTTCACCAAGAAGTCTCCTCACAAGGCGTTGGTGGTTCAAGAAGAGTACAATGAGGATGATGATGATGATGATGAAGATGGCGATTTGATTGCCATGGCCTCCGTTGCCATTGCGGAGACTCCACGAGTGTCTCTTTTCGACTCTCCAAATGAAAGCATCACTGCCAAATGCCTCATGGCTAAAGACACCAACAAGGTAACCCCCAACATCAAAACTACCTTCATTGATCATCCCTCTTTGACGGATTGCATTGATGAACATGAGGGGTCTAATGTGGTGGAGAACGAGTTTGAGTCTTTTATGGGTAAACTCAAGGGTAAATCCAAGAAGCACTTTGTTGCTCTCTTGGAACAACTTGGTGAAGCCAATGACATGATAGAGGCTCACGAAGATACCATCTCTAAGATGGAGGGGCATAGTCGAGACTATGCCGATGAGATTTCAGATCTTTCCAATGCTCTTGAGGAAGAGCGTGGTCTTCGTTTGGCTCTTGAGGAGTCACACAACGATGATCATGCTAAGTTAGAGAAATATCTTGATCATGCTCTTGTTGTCTCTCGTGTGCTAAATTCCGAGAAGGCCAAACTTGGAGTTGATCTTTCTAGACTCAAGGAGGAGTTTGATATACTTGACAAGGCTCACAAAGTCTTGAAAGGTATTCATGCTAATCTCAATGAGTCTCATGATCAACTACAAGTGAAGCTAACTAAGGAGAAAGCCATTTTTCCTCATATGGTTTTAATTGATAATGCAAATGCTACTAACCCATGTTGTGAGTATGTGCATCTTGTTGAGAAAAATGCTAAGTTGAAGGAGCAACTTGAGAAAGGCCTTGTGTCATGTATACAAGGCAAGAAGAACCTCAACGACCTTTTGAGCAACCAAAAGGAAGTTGTGGCCAAGGAGGGGATTGGGTTTGGACCCAAGCCCAAGAACAAGAACAAGAATGACAAGAGCAAACGACCTCCTCCTCTCAAGCAAACTTTTGTGAAGGAAGGGGAGGGTACTCCCAAGGAGAAGAAGAAGAACAATGCGAAGGGTGACGGTGTCAAGAAGAGCAATGCCACCATTCCCGACAAATCCGACGACTTTAACCCTTCTTATGTGTTATGCCGTGCTAGTGATGGGCATGTTTATGCCAAATTT
This sequence comes from Aegilops umbellulata, assembly GCA_032464435.1. Classification (NCBI taxonomy): domain Eukaryota; kingdom Viridiplantae; phylum Streptophyta; class Magnoliopsida; order Poales; family Poaceae; genus Aegilops; species Aegilops umbellulata. The sequence goes on from CP136058.1 coordinate 55,745,422, forward strand.
GTTGGCTCTCTTTATGAGTACATTGAATGGTCTATTTGGGTTCCTAAGACCCTTGTTGCTAACCTCAAAGGACCCATTACAAAATGGGTACCTAAAACCAAGCATTGATCTCTTGTAGGTGTTTGCTTCCGGTGGGGGATCATGGTTGCTCGATAGTGGAGCTACAAATCATATGACCGGAAGCAAAGACTTGGTGGTGGACGTACACAAGATTCCATCTATGTCCACCAATGTCGAGTGGGGTGATGCCTCGTCCTCTAAGGTATTCGGACTCGGCAAGGTTGTCATTTCTCATGATCTCACGATCGAGAAGGTCATGCTTGTAGAGTCCCTTGCATACAATTTACTTTCCGTTCGTCAACTTGCTATCATGGGCTTTGCCACTTTCTTTGATATTGATACCGTGGCCCTCTTGTGGAGCAAGACTCTTAAAGTAGCCTTTGTTGGGCATGTCGAGAACGGTCTATATGTGATTAACTTTTCGGAGCGACCCACTAAGACCGCGACATGCCTAATGGCTAAAGTTGACGTGGGATGGCTTTGGCATCGCCGCCTAGCCCATGTCAATATGAGATCTTTGCAAAGTCTTCTCAAGGGGGACCATGTTCGTGGACTAACGAATGTTAGTTTTGCTAAAGATCGTGTTTGCAGTGCTTGTATCGAAGGAAAGATCCATGAGAAGGCTCACCCTCCCACGACTATCATCTACTCGAAGAGGCCTTTGGAGCTCCTTCACTTGGATCTTTTTGGGCCTCCATCCTTTGATAGTCTTGGGGGTAGAAAGTATTGCTTGGTGATTGTGGATGACTATTCAAGATATACTTGGGTGTACTTCTTCAAGAAGAAGAGTGAGACTCAACAAACCGTCATTGACTTTGCAAATGAAGCACAACGTCAACACAATGCAAAGATCTTGACAATAAGAAGCGACAACGGCACCGAGTTAAAGAACTACACCTTGGATGAGTTTCTTAGTGATGAGGGGATCAAGCATCAATATTCCGCACCCTATACCCCTCAACAAAACGGTGTTGCGGAGAGGAAGAACCGGACGTTGATGGATGCGGCAAGGACTATGATAGCGGAGTTCAAGTCTCCATACAACTTTTGGGACGAAGCCATCAACACCGCGTGTCATGCATCCAATCGGCTCTACCTCCGCAAGGGCTTGAACAAGACTCCATATGAAATACTCACCGGTAACAAGCCCAATCTCAAGTACTTTCGGGTGTTCGGGTGTAAGTGTTTCATTCTCAAAAAGGGTGTACGTTTGTCTAAGTTTGAGGCTAGAGCTTATGAGGGCATATTTGTTGGTTATGCTACAAACTCCCATGCTTACCGTGTCCTCAATAAATCCATGGGACTTATTGAGGAGACATGTAACGTGGAGTTTGATGAGAATAACGGCTCCCAAGTGGAGCAAAGTGGTACTTGTGATGTAGGTGATGAAATTCCTCCTCAAGCCATAAGAAGAATGGGTGTGGGTTTCATCCTACCCATTGAGGAACCCCTTGTGGCCGAAGGAGAAGGACAATGCTCCACTCACGTGGAGCCATCACCAACCCAAGACCCACACGCTTCCGAAGATCAAAGTGCAGGCCCTCAACCAAATGAACAAGACCAAGGGCAAGATCATTCTCAAGATGGTGGTGAACCACCACATGATGCTGAAGGTCAAGTTCAAGAACAAGAGCAAGCTCCTGACGGCGCTCAAGATGATCAAGTTTCCTCTCCTCATCTCACTTCCGAGGAGGAATTGGAGCACCGTGCCGCCAAGATTGCTTCCAAGCTCACCACCAAAGGGCACATCATGGAGAATGTGCTTGGAAGCCTTACAAAGGGGGTAAGCACTCGTCGACAATTAGCAAACTATTGTGAACATCATGCGTTTGTCTCTTGTGTGGAACCCCAAAAGGTGTATGAAGCGCTCGAAGATCCGGATTGGCTCAATGCCATGCATGAAGAACTCAACAACTTCGAGCACAACAAAGTGTGGAGATTGGTGCCAAGGCCATTGGAGAACCACAATGTCATTGGAACCAAGTGGATATTCAAGAACAAGCAAGACGCTCATGGAACTATCATTCGCAACAAGGCTTGCTTAGTGGCACAAGGCTACTCCCAAGTCGAGGGTATCGACTACGGTGAAATCTTTGCTCCCGTTGCTCGTCTTGAGTCCATTCGCATGCTTATTGCTTATGCTTCTCATCATAACTTTAAGTTGCAACAAATGGATGTGAAGAGTGCTTTTCTTAATGGTCCTATTAATGAGTTGGTCTACGTCAAACAACCCCCCGGGTTCGAGGATCCCTACTTTCCCGATCATGTGTATCAACTCGATAAGGCACTCTATGGCCTTAAACAAGCCCCACGTGCGTGGTATGACCACCTTACCGAGCTGCTACAAGATCGTGGATTTGAAGTTGGGCTAATCGATCCCACTCTTTTTACTAAGAAGGTCAACGGGGAGTTGTTTGTGTTCCAACTATATGTTGATGACATTATCTTTGGTTCCCCTAACAAAGCTTTCAATGATGAATTTGCCTCACTAATGACCTCAAAGTTTAAGATGTCTTCCATGGGAGAGTTGAAGTTCTTTCTAGGTTTCGAAGTGAAGCAAAGAAGAGAAGGTACCTTCATCAACCAAGCCAAATACACTCAATACATGCTCAAGAGATTCAAGCTAAATGATGTCAAGCCAGCTTCCACTCCCATGCCCACCAAGTGCCAACTTGACATTGATCCCAATGGTAAAGCAGTGGATCAAAAGGTATATCGCTCCATGATTGGCTCCTTGCTTTACCTTTGTGCATCTAGACCGGATCTCATGTTGAGTGTGGGGATTTGTGCACGGTTCCAAGCCGCACCAAAGGAAAGCCATTATGTGGCGGTCAAGTGAATCTTTCGATATTTGGCTCATACCCCAAACTTTGGCTTATGGTACCCAAGAGGAGCAAACTTCAAGCTTATAGGGTATTCGGATTCCGATTGGGCGGGAGACGAAGTGGATAGAAAGTCCACTTCCGGAGGGTGCCAATTTCTTGGTTGCTCTTTGGTAAGTTGGTCTTCTAAAAAGCAAAGTTGTGTGTCTCTCTCGTCCACCGAAGCAGAGTATGTGGCTGCCGGTAGTTGTTGTGCACAACTCTTATGGATGAGGCAAACTTTAAAGGATTACGGTGTCAATTATGACAAAGTGCCTCTTTTGTGTGACAATGAAAGCGTCATCAAGATATCTCTCAACCCAGTGCAACACTTCAAGACGAAGCATATCGAGATTAGGTATCACTTCATCCGGGACCACATTAGGCGAGGCGAGATCGAGCTCAACTATGTCAACACTCATGATAACCTTGCAGATATTTTCACGAAGCCCTTGGATGAAGCAAGATTTCGCGAGTTAAGGCATGAGCTAAATATCATTGATTCGAGCAATGTGACTTGAACCCTTGCACATCCCACCACACTCAATATGTTGTCTAGTTTAGGTGTAGGCATGGACATAGAGGGAGTGTTGTTCTCTCAATGAACTTTCCCTCCCCCCATAATGCATAAATTGATCAAGTCTTTCACTTTCGCCATTTTTGATGGTACTAGTGCTTCAAAGGCGAGTTTTGGTCATGGGCCCAAGGTTAAAATCTTCGCGGTGCCATACCTCTTGACTCAAACATAGGTGTCTTCGGCCACCGCCCTCTCTTGAAGAGGGGTTTTCTTGGCCTCTTGCTCCTGTGTCCTTTTGCCTTTCGCTGCTTGTTTTTCTGCTTTCTCTTGAGCTAAGCCATGTAGTCTAGTTGCCGTGGTGTGCTGGGCGGTACTACCGCTGTTGGTGAGCGGTACTTCCGCTTATAAGCGGTACTACCGCTCCCCAGAATGGTACTACCGCTGCGGGGCCGGACCAGGGGGTTTTATCGGGTCAGGGGGAGGTTTCTTCTCCCCCATACCCATTCTCTCGCCCCCCTCATGTCTCTCCCTCTCTCCAGCACCGTTCCGCCGCGGAAGGGCTCCGACGGATCTCCTCCGGGGCGTCCCTTTCCATTTCCTTCGGTGGAGTCGATCCCCACCTCGTCCTCTTGCCATGGATTCCGGTATTGCCCCCTTTCCTTCTCTCTTTTTGTCTTGTTTTCAGATCGTGTGTTTTAGGGGCAATAGTGGTTGCATCTCTAGATTTTTGGCTAAATCTAGGCTTGAGTAGGGTGGAGAAGGCAACTAGACTTTGTAGATTAGAGTTTGGTAGGAATATTTTTAAATTTGACAGGCCGGTAGTGCCGGATCTGACCACGGTAGTAGGGAACCGCTGTTCCCTCGCCTCAAGCGGTACTACCGCTCACCTTGGAGCGGTACTACCGCTCAGGGCGGTACTACCGCTTGCAGATCGCGGTACTACCGCTGTCTGCCCGATTCCATCATATCTCTCCCATACTTTGATCACTTGTTGTGTTCTTTGGCTTATGCTTGTTCTTTTGGTTGTTTTGCATGTTCTCGTGTTTGGTTCCAGGTGACGAACACTCTGAGCCTCCGGCCCGCCGTGTCAACCCCAATCGTGCCACTTCGAAGCGCTACCGCACATCCGAGTCTGCTGGAGGTTCCACAAGTGCACCACCACCGCCTGCCGGTACATCCTCAGATGCACCACCACCTCCTCAACTCAAGAAGAAGTCTACGTCAAGGCCAAGGAGCAAGACTGTGTCACAGATGAGTGCCAAGGAGTTCTGGGCAAGGCGCCGCCGCAACCCCTTTGCAGAAGATCAAGAACCCACTTTGGTCAACCGTCCGTTCTGGAATCGCTTTCAGTTTGCCATCTTCTTCAATGCGCTCAAGGCCAAGAAGAATCTCTTTGTTAATGTGCGCTCCATCGACACCGACTACATGGAGAAGGATCCTGAGTACTTTGGCGAAGCTCTTCAGATGTGCTCTCAGTTGAACATTCGCCGGATTATGCAGTTCAACAAAGACTTTGATGCAGATATTGTGGCCCAGTTCTATGCCACCGTCCATCTCGGGACTGATGCTGAGAGGACTCTGACGTGGATGACAAATGGCAAGCTACTTTCTGTCAAGTGGAAGGTGTTCATGGATCTTCTTGGGGTGCAAGATCTCGGGCTCGAGCATCCTGTTGGCTTTCGCCCTCATCACAACACAGCCGCTACTCACAAGCAAGGCCTCTGGCCCTACTGCACTGTGAAGGTCAACCCTGACACGAAGAAGGAATCATATGAGCTATCTTCCTATCTGGACATTCTTCACCGCGTCTTTCGTGAGACCCTCTTCCCTCGCATCGGGAATCTGGATCAGGTCCACTCCTATCTAGTGGACATGCTTCTTTTCTGCCAACATGAGAAGGAAGTACCCACTGGTGAGACCTTGGACATTTCTCATGTGATGTGGTCTGAGCTCTTAGCTGCAATCTCTGACCGCAAGTGTCCGATATATGGACCCTTCATCATGCTGCTCATTGAGAAGGCTTGGGATCATGTCTATCCCAACGTGATGCTTGAGACTGGAGAGTTGGTGTCCCATGAGATTAAGCGTCTGAGGAAGAAGGACAACTGGGACACTCCGGTCACCAAAACTGGGGGTACATCTTCTGCTGCTGCTATTGAGACCGATGAGGCTGAGGCGGATGTTGAGGCTGATGATGACGAGGACTATGAGCCGTCTGGTGCAGAGCCCTCTTGGGCTAAGAAGCTCAAGCTCAAGATGAAGAAGCTATTTTGCATGGAGTCTCACGGTCAGTATATGACTCATGTGGCAGAGAAGAAGGCCCGGAGCCGTCACAAGGAGCTCATGCGTCACTTGGGTGCGACTGTGGCCAGTGGTTCTGAGGGCCAGATCACCGAGGAGGAGGAGTGGGTTCAGCAGCATTGTCCGTGGACTGATTCCGACGCCGAGCAGTTTCCGACCGACGACGGCGATGCAGATGCCCCCGCTGGGATGTGATGCTCGAGATCCTCGCTTGCTCTCACCTGGAGCCGTAGTGGAGCTTTCCGACCTTTTGGTGTCTCGATGCCAAAGGGGGAGAGAGCTTAGGGATTTGTGTTTGCGAGTGTGTCTTTGTGTGTCCTTGTGTCGTTCGTTTGCTTTCTCGTTGTTGGCTTTGTTGGTTTTGTACCTGTGAGACCTAAGTTCTAGACATATGGTTTAAGACATATGCTACCTTCGTTATCTTATCTATGTTTTATGTACCTCGGTATCTTATAGCTTGCATACTTATCCTATCATATATGTTGTTCTCATATATCTTGCTTAGGTTGTTGGTCTCTAAAATATAGGGGGAGCGTTGATCCTAGTATGTGTGCCGTGCAGTCCAAAGCACTTATCTAGTTTGCACACATCTAGGGGGAGCCTGTCTATATTTTAGAGGTGTGGGTTTGCTCGCATTCTTTGTCATTACTCTTTTTGTGCAAATCCCGTATTGTCATCAATCCACCAAAAAGGGGGAGATTGTAAGGGCATTTTTATCCCTACGGTGTTTTGGTGATTGATGACAATGCTTTTGCGGACAAATCGGGTGCATTGAGTTCTTTCAGATATTCATTCTTCGGCACGAGACGATTATTTCCCCCCGGCGCTCTACTCAAGACGGTGTAGCTTCTTTCGTTTCTATGTTGGTGGACTAGTTTCGTAGTAGTCACCGTACTATCAAGAGGGGATCCGCTTCGGTATGGTTTGGGTTGAATCAACACGTACACGTCCTCATCTCACCCACCGTATCTTTCCGCCTCAATGGAGCTTCTCTTTTCTCCCCTCTCTACCTTTTCCTGGACCCAGCTGTAGTACCGCAGGCCACAGCGGTAGTACCGCTTAAGCTCACTAAGCGGTAGTACCGCTCCTCAGAGCGGTAGTACCGCTTGGTGGTCTCAGCAGTAGTACCGCTGCAGCTCCGTGCTCCTACCGCCTCGACTCGAGCGCGCTTGTTCTCGTGTCGGGTTTTGCGGCACTAGCTGCGGTAGTAGAGGCGGTAGTACCGCTTATTAGCGGTAGTGCCGCCCTGCCGCCACGGTAGTACCGCTCTGGGTCCCAGCCCCAGGCCTTATCCTCTTGCGCGGCAGTACCGCTGAGTCGGAGCGGCAGTACCGCTTACGAGCGGTAGTACCCTACACTTCCACCAAGAGAAATTTGATTCCCCCCACTAATCCCTAGCGGATCTTGTTACTCTTGGGTGTTGAGCACCCTAGACGGTTGAGGTCACCGTGAAGCCATAGTCCATTGTGGTGAAGCTTTGTGGTGTCGTTGGGAGCCTCCAATTAAGTTGTGGAGATTGCCCCAACCTTCGTTGTAAAGGTTCGGTTGCCGCCTTCAAGGGCACCAATAGTGGAATCACGGCACATCACATTGTGTGAGGGCGTGAGGAGAATACGGTGGCCCTAGTGGCTTCTTGGGGAGCATTGTGCCTCCACACCGCTCTAACGGAGACGTACTTCCCTTCAAAGGGATGGAACTTCGGTAATACATCCTCGTCTCCACCGGCTCCACACTTGGTTATCTTATCCCTTTACTTGTGCAAGCATTCTTGTGTTATCCTCATTGCTTGCTTGTGTGCTTATCGTTGTTGCATCATATAGGGTGTCCACCTAGTTGCATATCTAGACAACCTACTTTGATGCAAAGTTTATTTTGGTAAAGAAAATCTAAAAATTGTTAGTTGCCTATTCACCCCCCCCCCCCTCTAGTCAACTATATCGATCCTCTCAAGAGGCCTTAGCGGCATTTAAGCATAATATCCGTGATGAATGGCTTGCCCGGCACCTCGGCCAAGAGAAGCCAAAATCCATGGCAGCCCTCATGACACTTATGACCCGCTTTTGTGCGGGCGAAGATAGCTGGTTGGCTCGTAGTACCAATACAGCAAGCAAACCTGGTATATCAGAAGCCAGGGATAGCAACGGCAAACCACGACACAACAAACACAAGCGCCGCAAATATGGTGAAAAGGCCGAAAATACGGCAGTTAACGCCGGGTTCAGGGGCTCAAAGTCCGGTCAGTGGAAACGGCCACCCGAAAATAAAAATCCTGGTCCATCCAGTCTGGACCGCATACTCGATCGCCAATGCCAAATTCATGGCACCCTAGAAACGCCAGCCACCCATACCAACAAAGAATGCTGGGTCGTCAAACAAGCCGGTAGGGCAGGCGCCAAAGACGAAGGGCGCCTCAAAGCGATGATAGCGAGGAAGAGCCCAGATCACCGAACATAGGAGGGCAAAAGAAATTTCCCCCGCATATTCAATCGGTGAATGTGGTAAATACCACCCAAATTACCAACTCGGACCGGATATGCATCCTTAGTGACGGCGACTCAACGGAATTAGTCGTCCCACAATATAAACTAGGGCTGGTCACCTTAAACCGCACGGATCGTCCGGTTAACGCCAATCAGGGCAATCTAGCCACACTAGTCCTCAACCCAATAATAGACGGGTTCCACCTCACTCGAGTCCTTATGGACGGAGGTAGCAGTCTAAATCTGCTTTACCAGGACACAGTGCGCAAGATGGGCATCGATCATTCGGCGATCAAACCCACTAAAGCCACTTTCAGAGGCATTATACCAGGTGTGGAGGTTAGCTGTATAGGCTCCATTGCCCTTGAGGTAGTCTTCAGATCACCAGAAAATTACCGTATCGAAGAGTTAATCTTCGAAATCGTCCCTTTTCGCAATGATTATCAAGCACTGCTTGGACGAACCACGTTCGCTCGATTCAACGTGGTGCCACATTATGCCTACCGTAAGCTCAAGATGCCCGGTCCATGCGGCGTCATCACGGTTCATGGCAAGGCCGAACCTTCCCTCGGCACCAACAAATATAACACAGCCTTAGCAGCAGAAACAAAGAGCAGCACCTTGCAGCCGAACCTCGAGTCGACGTCCAGGCTCCCGGACACCGTCAAGGGGCTCCGAACTACTTCGGGGAAGGATAGCCCGGCTCGTCCAGAGCTCAACTAAACACTCCGGCGAAGGCCAGGACAGGCCAAACTCAGCGGCTCAACCACCCTCCAGCACATAAATATTTCTTACATTTTCTTCGCAGGTTCACCTTTGCGCCGACCAGGACGGTCTACATAGAGGCATCTTGAACGCGTAAGGGAATCCTTAGACATTCCCCGCAGTGACCGTCCGGCTATATTACGGATCTGCACTCAGCCTCTTCCCCCTGGTCTCAGCAGGTTCCGCAATCATATTCCTTTTTTATCACATTACTTGTACCCATACGCATAGACATACTATTCAAATACAACATGTGGATTTATATGACGTTTACCTGTTGTTATTCCTTATTGAAATCATTTTGTCAAGTGGCATCCGTACACAGTGATATGCCTTAAAATATGTCAGGGGCTTCGTTTTACCCATAACACGGCAATAAAGTCCGAACACCTTCATGGAAGTTCGGCACCCCGAACCTATAGCATTATATGCATCAGCTCTGAATCATGTCTTGGGTCAATAGATGGGTTTGCCCGGCTCCCATGTTTTGGTACCTTACGTTCCGCTATATCGGCTAAGGTAGCACTGGGAGAACTACTGCGATTGTGTCCCGGATCTTCCGGACGAGCACCTCGGAAGAGAAAGCCAAAAACTGACTGTCATGATACGGCGAGAGCTGGTCAGCTGTTCGAGAGGTCACAAAATCATTAAGGGTTTCTCCCGCATAATGCCATAACCAATGCAGCGTGTGATGGATCGGTTTTTTCTCTGATCAGGTGCTTATAGAGCCCCTAGTACGGTCTTCCGAACACCAGGGGCTGCGCCTACCATACTAAAGCTCCTATGGCTAAGTGAGAGTGATAAAGCCCTATAGTTCGATTGCCTGGTTCGTTGTGCTGAGCACCTCCTTCGTAGGACCCAAAACTGGGATAAAGAGTGCTCAGGTTTATCCCGAACACCCTCGTACTTCTTACGTGGGGGCAGAAGCCGAAGACTGGCCAACTCTCGGGATTAACATATAAAACGGCCCCATAGGAGGGTAAACTTTTATATAACAGGCGACAAATAAACGGCCTTGTTCAAACATTACAAAGGACAACATGATTGGCATTCATGGAAATATAATGTCCTTGGTGCATAGCTCCGCTGCAAGGTAGGATCCTTTCATAACACTCTCATAATATAATTCGGGCTTGCGGTGCTCCTTCCCCTCTGGCGGTCCTTCGGTCATCAGCTTTTCGGCATCCATCTTCCCCTAGTGCACCTTTGCGCGGGCGAAGGCCATTCGCGCACCTTCTATACAGACCGACTGCTTGATGACGTCAAGTCGAGGGCAAGCGCTTACAAGCCGCTTCACGAGCCGGAAGTAGCTGCTTGGAATCGGCTCGGCAGGCCATAGCCGGATAACTAGAACTTTCATGGCTAGTCCTGCCGCCATATGCAGTTCGATCAGCTGTTTCAGTTGATCGGCAAAAGGCACCGGATAATTCGGCGCCAAATACTGCGACCAGAAGAGCTTATCTGTGGTGTTCCTTTCTTCGGCTCGGTAGAATTGGGCGGCATCTGATATGCTGCGAGGTAGCTCGGCAAATACCCCTGAGAAATCCGGATTCAAAATCAGAAACATAGTTTTCCCTTCAAATACTTGCTTTACATGGAAAAAGCCTTACCCGCCGCGATCTTTCTCACCTCTTGGATCCCCTGCAGGGCGCTTTGGGTTCCCCCCAGGTATCGCTCGTGGCCTGACGCGCCTTGGTGAGTTCGGACTCTTTCTCCATTAAACTCTGCTCCAAGGTATCGCATTTCCTTACGGCCTCTTGCAGCTCATGCTCAGCTTTAATAACTCTGGCCTTGTGTTTCTCACGAAGAGTGCGCTCTGTGGCCACCTTTTTCTCGGCCTCCGCAACAACCCTTTTGAGGGCCTCGACTTCGGTCATAACCCCTAGCACAAATTATGCAGCTTATTTCATACTGAAAATTTATTTCACAATAAATGCAAGCAAAGCTTGTGCATACCTGGTTTATCTCTCAACTGCATTCTCAATTGGCCAAGTTCTTCTATGGCCCACTCCAGACTTTGATTTAGTCTGGAGATCTCCGCAGTACGAGAGGCAGCAGCCGCTACAAACGCTTGCTTGTAACAGAAGAGAAATCAATATCATTCAATGAGTCTTCCTGCGATCATCAATTCGATCCCCTGTCCGGTTCTTTCTTTCACTGAACAGTGTATCAGGGGCTACTATCTATACCATGACACTCTACGACAACTAATAAAACATACCTCAAAGCCTCTTATAAGGCTGATACAGGCTTCGTTCAGTCCACTCTTAGTTGACTGAATCTTCTCAATCACCGCACCCATAAGGGCACGGTGTTCATCAACGATGGAGGCGTATTTCAACGCCACCAACAAAGCATCCGACACTTCTGGATGGACAGAGGTTGCCAATGGAACAGGCACGCCCCCTCCAGCCGAAGGAGGCTGCTTGCTTGATTCTGGAGCCGTATAGGTCTCTGGAATCGCATCCGGCTGGGAGCCGAACTCAGGATCGCCCCTGCCGTCAGCCCCCATGGGAATCTTTTCCCCCACGTGTCCGGCCCCTGAGGTTTGACCTCCAGGCGCCGCCTTCACGGTTTTTTCCTTTCCTCCTTGGCCGGGGTCCTTCTGGGACGAAGCCTCGGTGTTATGCACCTGTTTGGAGGAAGGGGCCTTTGGGGGCGTCCCGCTCTCCATAGCATTTGAGCTCAGCAAGTCCTCTGATGAGGATTGTTTGGTATGGGACCAAGCCGGACTATAAAAAAATATGGCTTAGGTTAAAATACTAAGCCACGATGAGTCCGGACGCCTAAAACGTACTCGGATTTTATATACTTACGAGTTCACCAGGGGCTGGGCCCTGGGATGCCATGTCGGGCCGCTGTCGGCAACGGCAGTGGACTCCTTCGGAAGAGGAGCCTTTCCCCTTTTGGGCAGCTCGGCCTCCAGGTGTGCGGAGGCCGTCCTCTTCTTTCTTCCCCCTGCAGGGGATTCATCTTCCTCCCCCTCTTCGTCCTCTTCGGAGGTGGATGGGCATTGGAGCCTTCGGATATTGTGTCTGAAGTGCCGCGGCGATGAAGGCCGCCCCGAGTCTTTTTGGCCTCCTTCTCGGCCGTCTTCTTTGGCACCTTGTAAGGCGCCGGTACCAGCATCTTCGTCAGAAGTGGCATGTCCGGTTCTTCGGGCAGCGGGGCTGGACAATGGATCCGCTCCGCCTTCTTCGTCCAGCCCCTGGAGAATTGTATAAAACGCGTTAAGCGCTTCCCTTGGGTTACGCGGATAAAAAGTTTTGATGACTTACCAAACTTCCAGGGCGGGACAGTTGGTACCCACGGTCCTCGGCGGAGTCCGACCATGATTTGCTGGACTTAAAAAGCACCTTCCAAATGTCCTTGTGCAAGGAGCCAAAAAGCTCTTGCAAGGTCTGGTGCCTGGCCGAATCAAATTCCCATAAATTGCAAGTTCGGTGCTGACAAGGCAAGATTCGGCGAACTAACATCACCTGGACCACATTGACAAGTTCAATATTCTTGTCTCCCATATCCTCTACGCGCGTCTGGAGCACCGACAGTTCGTCGGACGAGGACCAGTCCAGGCCTTTCTTAACCCAGGATGTAAGCCGCAGGGGGGCACCGGATCGAAACTCGGGAGAGGCGGCCCATTCCTTGCCGCGCGGCTCAGTGATATAAAACCACTACTGTTGCCACTCCTTGAAAGAATCATTAAAGGTTCCCGTTGGCCATATGACGTTGGGCATCTTGCTCACCATAGCGCCCCCGCACTCGGCGTGATCGCCGCCCACCACCTTGGGCTTCACATTAAAAATCTTCAGCCATAAACCGAAGTGCAGAGAAATGCGTAGAAATGCCTCACACACGACAATGAATGTCGAGATGTTGAGGAAGGAATTAGAGGACAGGTCGTGTAGATCGATCCCATAATAATACATGATGCCACGAACGGATGGGTGGAGGGGAAACCCTAGCCTGCGGACAAAGTGAGGGAGGAATACAACCCTCTCGTGGGGTTCCGGGGTAGGGACGATCTGTCCCACCGTCGGGAGACGGTGGCTGATTTTCTTGGCCAGGTACCCGGCCTCCCGAAGCTTTTTGATATCCTTCTCTCAGACGGTAGAGGCCATCCATTTGCCTCCTGCTCCAGATCCGGACATCTTCGGAAGACCTTTTGTGGGCGGAGAAGATAAACGCTTGGGCGCTGGAGCTTGAGCAGAAGGGAATGAATCGGGAAGAAGGCATGGGTGAAAAGAGTGAATCCTTATCCCTTTATAAGGGCGGAAGAGGCGATGCGCCTCCCCACTCACCTGCTAAAACCTCTTATTCCCCAAGCGCCGTAATTGATGGCGCGGTTAGGTTACCCACACCCGTATTGATGAGAATCTCGTGATAAGGGGACACGATCTCTGCTTCGACAAGACGTGCCAAGGAAACCGCCTCGCGATAGGTGCAGTGGCTGGTTGTGAAAACGGTTCAAATAATGATCGAGCCGTGGTGTGATGTCATGCTGCAAAATGCGTCGGCAGATTAGATTTGTGGAAATATTATTCTCTCTACGGTGGTATGTGGAATTTGTTTTGCAGAGCCGGACACTATCCTTGTGTTCAAAATCTTCTATGGAGTATTCGGAGGAGGAACCGCCTTGCAATGCCGAAGACAATATGCGCGCCGGACTCATCATCATTGAAGCCTGGTTCAGGGGCTACTGAGGGAGTCCTGGATTAGGGGGTCCACGGACAGCCAGATTATATCCTTTGGCCTGACTATTGGACTATGAAGATACAAGATTGAAGACTTCGTCCCGTGTTCGGATGGGACTCTAATTGGCATGGAAGGCAAGCTTGGCAATACGGATATCTAGATCTCCTCCCTTGTAACCGACTCTGGGTAACCCTAGCCCCCTCCGGTGTCTATATAAACCGGAGGGTTTAGTCCGTAGGACAACAACAATCATACCATAGGCTAGCTTCTAGGGTTTAGCCTCTACGATCTCGTGGTAGATCAACTCTTGTAATACTCATATCATCAAGATCAATCAAGCAGGAAGTAGGGTATTAACTCCATCGAGAGGGCCCGAACCTGGGTAAACATTGTATCCCCCGCCTCCTGTTACCATCCGCCTTAGACGCATAGTTCAGGACCCCCTACCCGAGATCCGCCGGTTTTGACACCGACACTTGGCTCCCGTGTTTTGCTACCTTACGTTCCACTCTATCGGCTAAGGTGGCACCGGGAGAACTACTGTGATTGTGCCCTGGTTCATCCAGATGAGCACCTCAGTAGAGAAAGCCGAAAACTGACTTTAATGATAAAGCGCGAGATTGGTCAACCACTCGATGAATTAGCGGAATCTTCGGGATTCCTCCGCATTAACGAAGGGCCGTTTCCCGGTCATGTATGTATGCGCCCCGTATTCGGACGAGCGCGGAGGTACCAGGGGCTATATAGTAGTCCCACTGTCAAACTCCTATGGCTAAGTGAAAGTGTTAAAGCAATATAGTCTGATTGCCTCGTTCGCTGCGCTATCACCTCTTTAATGGACCAAGACATTGGAGCAAGTGTGAATACGTGTTTTTTGCGAACACCCCCGCATTATATGCGTGGGGTCTGAAGCCGACGACTGCAAACTTTCAGGTTATATACATATATACATAAACGGCCGCACAGGAGGCATCATAATACTTTCAGGCAAAAGTATAAACACAGCCTTTATAATTTAATAAACATTGTTCTTACAATGGGAATACATGTCACTAGAACATAATATTTTTCGAGCACTGGGCCTCTATTAAACGAGCGCCTTCAAGGACTTCTTCAAAGTAGTGCTCGGCCGATACTCGGCCCACGGCCGAACTCTGGGTTGCAATAGTGGTGGCCTCAATCTTTGCCCAGTATGTCTTGACACGGGCAAGAGCCATCCGTGCACCCTCTATGCACGCCGGCCACTTCATAGCGTCGATGTGCGGCACAACACCAAGGAACTGTTGCACTAAAACTAAAATAATTATTCGGCCTTGGCCCTTCCGGCCACAGATGATCCACAACAGACCTCATGGCAAGCCCGTACAACCTATGGAGCTTGGCCCACTCGGCCATTCGCTCATTCAACAACAGCGGACGCACTGGAACATTGAACTGTGACCAGAACAGCTTTTCCACTTCACGATCTTTTTGATCTTTGAAAAACTCGGCCTCATCAGCACCACTTGCTGCCAAATCCATGTATGCGTCTACAGAACTCCATAGTTGACCAAGAGGGGCATACTTAGGATCTCCGAACTTCGTCCGCAACAAAAAGGGCTTCCCAGCCGCGATATCCCCGGCTTGACGCAACTCCTCCTTCGCCGCTCTTATTTTAGAGCAGGCGTCCTTGGCCGCTACCATGGCCTTCTCCAGGTCCGTCATCTTCCTTCGATTTTCCTTTTCAAGAAGCTCGTAACGGTCGGCGGCATCTTTCAACTCAACAGCCATCTTGGCTATTTTATCCTTGCTTTGGCAATGCGTAGCCTGTTCGGCTCTCAGCTCTTCGACCGCCTTTAGAGCGGCCGGATCACTCTTCCTGGCTTGTTTCTGGGCTCGGGCAAGTTCCGCCTGAAGGGTCTCCATGGCGGCAGCCCCATCTGTAGTCACAACATATTAAAGATACTAGCATCATGCTCCTCTTAATATGTGTTGATCACCGAAGAAAACGCATACCCTATGCCTCGTCAAGCCGCTTGTTTACAAGCATGATGTCGGCATCTGCCGCATCAAGTTGCCGCTTCAGCTCAGCAAACTCACCAGTCTAGCTAGCCACCGGACCTCCAGCCACCTGCACATGAAGGCGGCCTGATTATTACCTGGGACTATGATCCTCTGTTTGCCGCCGTTCTCGACAGCAACCAGAGTCTCAGGGGCTACTATCTGCATAGGGCACACCTAACGTGTATGGTACCGTCAAAAACATACACTATTTCACACCTCAAAGCCTTTCAACAGACTCGTAAAAGCTTCATGCAACCCGCTTTCGGCGGATGAAATCCTCTCAACCACCATGCCCATTAAAGCACGGTGCATTTCTGAGACAGCCGCTTGCTCCAGAAAATTCATTAGTGCGTCCGATCGTACACCGGACGGTTCCGGACTCTTTCTGTGGCTCTCCTTAGGAGCCGAATACTCCGGACTTCGGGGGGCCGAAGGGTTACCCCCTGGCCTTGACGGATCAGGAGAAATCCTCCGTGACGACACATCAGGGTCGCCCGCTTCACGAGGCAGGGGGCACGGGGAGGTGTTTCGCTCTCCATCATCTCCGGAAGAAGATCCCCCGAAGACGAACTCTGTCGAGAACGGCTACGATCCGAACTACAAGATGCACGCTTCGGTTATCGTTCTCGGAAACGAGGTAGGATATATTTACTATAAAGTACTTCTGTTTACTTACAGCTTGGTAGAGGACTGGTCCCCTTGCGGGTACTATGCAGTAAGGATGCCCTCCGAGGTAGGACCCTCCGACAAAGGATTCTTCCCTCGTTTGGAGACCATTACTTCCAAGTCTTCAGAGGCGGTCCTCTTCCTTCCCCGGGGAGAGGGAATTTTAGATTCTTCCCCACGGTTATCCTCCTTCGAGGAGGCACTGATTCCCCCGGTTTGGATGAATAGTAAGTGAGGCTCGCTCTCCGCCTCTTTTTCCTACCTTTACCTTCCCCTGATGGCGCTTGATAAGGCGCAAGCTCAAGCATCCTGGCTAGTACAGGATCCGGTGAGCCCTCGGGAAGGGGGGCCGGACACCTGATCATCTTCGCCTTTTTTATCCATTCCTGGTCGAAAGGCGACTTTTGAGAATGATGTTGTGATAAATTAAAAGACAACGTGTCCGGCCATGGAATTACTTACTTGAGTGTCTGGACAATTGCAGTTCAGACCCGCATCCTCGGAGGTGTCCGGACACTCTATTTGTGATCCAAAGAACGATCTGTACATCTCTTCGAGCGTCACGCCGAAGAAGTGCTGAATAGTTCGCGGTCCTTCCGGGTTGAACTCCCACATACGGAGAGGTCGACGTTTGCAAGGCAGGGCTCGACGAACTAGCATACCTTGCATTACCTTAACAAGGCTGACATCTCTCTCGTAGAGATCTTGGATGCGACTCTGCAATGTCGGCACATCATTTACTGGCCCCGAGTCCAGCCCCTTGTTGACCCATGATGCCAGTTGTGGCGGGGGGACCGAGCGGAAGGCAGGGGCAGCTACCCACTTGGTACCCCGGGGAGCTGTGATATAAAACCAGTCCCGTTGCCATAAACTGGACACCTCCGGGAAGGAACCCTTTGGCCATGGAACATCGGAGCCTTTGCTTAATACGGAATCTCTGCACTCTGCATGTCGCCCCTCAATCATATTCGGCTTCACATTAAAGGTCTTGAGCCATAGGCCGGAGTGTGGGGTAATGCGGAGGAAGGCTTCACACACGATGATGAACGACGAGATGTGAAGAATGGAATCCGGAGCCAGATCATGGAAATCAATCCCGTAGTAGAACATGAGCCCTCTGACAAAGGGATCTAGACTGAAACCTAGCCCTCGGAGGAAGTGGGAGACGAATACGACACTCTCGCCAGGTTCGGGAGTGGGAATGACCTGCCCTCGAGCAGGCAGCCTGTGCAAGATTTCGCCGGTCAAATACCTAGCCTCTCTTAGCTTCTTGATGTCCTCCTCTGTGACGGAGGAGGGCACCCACCGAGCTTGAAGGTTGGATCCGGACATGATTGTAGGTCCGAAGCGCCTAGCCTGAGCCTTGGGTGTTGGAACTCGAGATGGATGGAGGGTTCGATTGAGCACGAGAGGAAGGAGACAGGCCTAGGCCTCTTTATAAAGGGGATGAATATCAAGCGTCCTCCGTGTGGCCGTTTGGGACTTGACTAAATCGAGGAGTCATACCAACGGGCACGATTGGGTTACCTATACCCGTATTGATGAGAATCCCGTGAAAAAAGGGACACGATCTCTGGTTCGACAGGACGTGCCAATAAAAACCGCCTCGCAACACGTGCAGTGGCAAGCTCAGAAAAACGGGTCGTCATGACCAGACCATGGCAATACGTCACATTATGAAAAGCGGTCGGCGGATTGGATTTGTGGAAATATTATTCTCTCTATGGTGGTATGTGGAATTTGTTTTGCAGAGCCGGACACTATCCTTGTGTTCAAAATCTTCTATGGAGTATTTGGAGGAGGAACCCGCCTTGCAATGCCGAAAACAATCTGCGCGCCGGACTCATCGTCATTGAAGCCTGGTTCAGGGGCTACTGAGGGAGTCCTTGATTAGGGGGTCCTCGGACAGCTGGACTATATCCTTTGTCCGGACTGTTGGACTATGAAGATACAAGATTGAAGACTTCGTCCCGTATCTAGATGGGACTCTCCTTAGCGTGGAAGGCAAGCTTGGCAATACGGATATGTAGATCTTCTCCCTTGTAATCGACTCTGTGTAACCCTAGCCCCCTCTGGTGTCTATATAAACCGGAGGGTTTAGTCCGTAGGACAACAACAACAATCATACCATAGGCTAGCTTCTAGGGTTTAGCCTCTACGATCTCGTGGTAGATCAACTCTTGTAATACTCATATAATCAAGATCAATCAAGCATGAAGTAGGGTATTAACTCCATCGAGAGGGCCCGAACCTGGGTAAACATCGTGTCCTCCGCCTCCTGTTACCATCCGCCTTAGACGCACAGTTCGAGACCCCCTACCCGAGATCCGCCGGTTTTGACACCGACACCATACTCAAAAGATATAAGTGAAGTGCATAGAGCATTCTATAAATAAACCAACGACTATCTCATACCAGCATGGTGCATAAAAGAAAAAAGAAAACTAAATGCAAAAGACGCTACAAGATTTGCACATATCGCATGAACGAAACGAATCCGAAAACATACTGATACTTGTTGAAGAAAGGGGGGATGCCTTCCGGTGCATCCCCAAGCTTAGACGCTTGAGTCTCCTTGAATATTTACTTGGGGTGCCTTGGGAATCCCCAAGCTTGAGCTCTTACCTCTCCTTCTCCTCACATCGAGACCTTCTCGATCATCGAACACTTCATCCACACAAAACTTCAACAGAAAACTTGGTAAGATCCGTTAGTATAATAAAGTAAATCACTACTCTAAGTACTGTTGTAAACCAATTCATATTATTTTTTTGCATTGTGTCTACTGTAATATAGCTTTTACATGGCTTAATCCACTGATATAAATTGATAGTTTCATCAAAACAAGCAAACTATGCATCAAAAACAGAATCTATCTAAAACAGAACAGTCTGTAACAATCTGATCATTCACCATACTTATGATACTTTACAAATTCTGCAAAAGTTAGGAAAAATAAAAAATTGTATAGAAAGACAGTGCAAAAAGAATTAGAACCATTTAACGTTCCAGTAAAAAATCAAAAATCGCGCACTACAGCCAAAGTTTCTGTCCTACACCGCACAAACCAACAAGCATTGTAAACATCCTAAAGGCAAACCTTGGCACATTAATTTTATAATACAATGGAATTGTACAAGGGGATAATTATTTTTATTGAAATTTTTTTGTAATCAAGATTCACAAAGTTTCCATGGGCATGAACAAAGTTCAAGGCTAGCTCCCACTTTAACAATGCTCGTCTTTCTCACTTTCACTTTCCTTTTCGAAAAAGTTTTTAGGTTCCCCTCTTTATTTTTATTTTGTTTTTAAAATATATAAAAGCACTTATCAGAAATAAATGACTCTCTAAAACTTCCGGGTTGTCTCCCTGGCAGCGCTTTCTTTAAAGCCATTAAGCTAGGCATATAGTGCTCAAGTACTGAATCCACCCGGATCCCAAGGTATATCAAGGCCAATTTTAATTAGCAATGATTTGGCATTTAGTAGTGAGCACAAGGCAACATATATTATGCAACAACGAAGTCTAACTCTCTTCCTATGCATCGGCATGTCATAAAAGAACAATTCATGCACACATAGTAAAGGCCAATGCATAGTATAAATAGTTTCTTGCAATTTTATCGTGTTGGAAACATAGAGAGGTGGAGATATAGTTCCTCTCTCATAATAATTGCAAGTAGGAGCAGCAAGCACATGCATATTATATCCATCAAAATCATCATGTGCAACGGTAAAAGGCAACCCATCAATATAATCCTTAATAAAGGCAAACTTCTCCGATATAGTGTAGTTTGGAGAATTCAAAAGCATAATAGGACTATTGTGCATGGGTGAAATAGCAACAATTTCATGTTTAGCATAAGGAACTATAGAAAGTTCATCTCCATAAGCATAATTCATATTGGCATCTTGGGCACAAGCATAGCAAGCATCATCAAAAAGGGATATTTCAAGAGAATCAACGGGATCATAATAGTCATCATAGCAATCATCCTTCGGTAAGCACGAAAGGAAATTAAACAATGTATGAGTTGAAGAGTTACTCTCATTAGAAGGTGGGCACGGCTAGCTAATCCGCTCTTCCTCCTTTTGTTCTTTGCTCTCCTCGTCATCTTTTTCATCCAATGAGCTCACAGTTTCATCAATTTCTTCTTCCATAGACTCCTGCAAAATATTAGTCTCTTCTTGGACAACGGAGACTTTCTCAATAAATGCATCAATATCGGAATTGAATTCATAATTGGCATAGCAATATTTAAGGATAGCTAAATTTTCAGGTCTATAAACAGCATCATAAAGATTTTCAAACTCTTTGAACATAGATTCAATTTCATAAGCAGCCATAAAAGCAACAAATTCTTCTATTTGTTCCACATCATAGTAATCATATATACCTCTAGCATAAGAAGCCAAGGTTTCATTGTCATTAAATTTGCATGAAAAGGGAAGGTGTGGAGCCTTCATCCTAGAGCAACAAGTATAATCATATCTCAAGCATACTTGTCGAGCATACCACTTCAACATATAAATTTGATCCCATAATAGTTTCCCTTTTTGAGTCAAGCGATAATCCCTAAAGAATTCACGTTGGTCCAACGTGTCTCCCATTACATAATTGAATGGGGTTTTCTCGGGATTATCAAAGTAGTACATAATATCTTTCACATAATGAGCATCTAGGGTTTTAGGAGGTTCCCCATCTCCATGAGTAGCAAGTACACCTAATTTTTTTGGTATTTCGTGTTCCATATCCATAACTAAAGATAGAGAACAACTAAGAACAACAAATAAAAATTACTTAGTGATAAAGCAAACAAGCACACACGAGAATATTCACCCCATGCTATTGCTCCCCAGCAACGGCGCCAGAAAAAGGTCTTGATAACCCACAAGTATAGGGGATCAATTGTAACCTCTTTCGATAAGTAAGAGTGTCGAACCCAACGAGGAGCTAAAGGTAGAACAAATATTCCCTCAAGTTCTATCGACCACCGATACAACTCTACGCACGCTTGACGTTCACTTTACCTAGAACAAGTATAAAACTAGAAGTAATTTGTAGGTGTTTTTGGATAGGTTTGCAAGAAAATAAAGAGCGCGTAAATAAAAAGTAGGGGCTATTTAGATAAAGACACAACTAAATTAGTTTTAGTAGAGAGCTTTTTTGTCACAAGAAAGTTATTTGTCCCTAGGCAATCGATAACTAGACCGGTAATCATTATTGCAATTTTATTTGAGGGAGAGGCATAAGCTAACATACTTTCTCCACTTGGATCATATGCACTTATGATTGGAACTCTAGCAAGCATCCGCAACTACTAAAGATCATTAAGGTAAAACCCAACCATAGCATTAAAGCATCAAGTCCTCTTTATCCCATACGCAAACAACCTACTTACTCGGGTATGTGCTTATGTCACTCACGCCACCCACCATAAGCAAATTGTGAACATATTGCAACACCCTACAGCGGGGATCCCTCACACTTGCGCGACACGGAGAGCACCATAGGACAGCACCAATAATAAAACTTGTAACTCAACCCAATCTTGATCATCAAATAGCCCATAAGACAAAACGGATCTACTCAAACATCATAGGATAGCCATACATCATTGGGAAATAATATATAGCATTGAGCACCATGTTTAAGTATAGATTACAGCGGGTAAGAGAGAGGTTACACCGCTGCATAGAGTGGGGGAGAGTTGGTGATGATGGCGAAGGTGTTGGTGAAGATCGCGGTGATGATGATGGTGGCCACGGCAGCATTCCGGCGCCACTGGAAGAGAAGGGGAGAGGGGGACCCTTCTTCTTATTCTTCCTTGACCTCCTCCCTAGATGGGAGAAGGGTTTCCCCTCTGGTCCTTGGCCTCCATGTCATGGGAGGGGTGAGAGCCCCTCCAAGATTGGATCTGTCTCTCTGTCTCTCTCTATTTCTGCGTTCTGTCCTGCTGCCCTTTCATCGTTTCGTATATATATGGAGATCCGTAACTTCGATTGGACTGAAATCGTCGCCGTGATTTTTTCCTAAAAATTAGCTTTCATGCGGCCGAAGAAGGGCATCAACCGCCTTACGGGGGGCCACGAGGGTCAGGGGCGCGCCCAGGGGGTGGGGCGTGCCCCCCTGCCTCGTGCCTCCCTCAGGCACCGTCTCGTGTGGATTTTCCTTCCCATATTCTCCAAATACTCCAAAAACAATCTGCGTCCGTATTTATCTCGTTTGGACTCCGTTTGATATGGATATTCTGTGAAACAAAAACATGCAACAAACAGGAACTGGCACTGGGCACTGGATCAATATGTTAGTCCCCAAAAATAGTATAAAAAGTTGCCAAAAATATATGAAAGTTGTAGAATATTGGCATGGAACAATCAAAAATTTTAGATACGACGGAGACGTATCAAGGACAAGAGCACTAGGTGTTGCATATGACCTGCACCTCATCGTCCTTGCGGATCAGGATGGAGCATACATTGTACTTGCGATTCGGCCACTCGGAGTGGTTTTTAACTTAGGCGAGTACTGGGTCACAGCTAAATCCCCGAGTTAGAGGCTTGCTCTTCACTCGGTAGGATTTTTGAAACTTAGGCGAGTACAAGGTCGCATCTAAGCCCCCGAGTGAGGATTGCTCTTCACTCGGTAGGATTTTTAAAACTTCGGCGAGTATGGGGTCGCAGCTAAGCCCCTTAGTGAGAGGATTGCTCTTCACTCGGTAGGATTTTTAAAACTTAGGCGAGTAAGGGATCGCAGCTAAGCCCCCGAGTGAGAGGATTGCTCTTCACTCGGTAGGATTTTTAAAGCTTAGGCGAGTACGGGGTCGCAGCTAAGCCCCCGAGTGAGAGGATTTCTCTTCAGTCTGTAGGATTTTTAAAACATGGCGAGTACGGGGTCGCAGCTAAGCCCCCAGTGAGAGGATTGCTCTTCACTCGGTAGGATTTTTAAAACTTAGGCGAGTACGGAACTGCAGCTAAGCCCCCGAGTGAGAGTATTGCCCTTCACTCGGTAGGATTTCTGAAACTTAGGCGAGTACAGAACTGCAGCTAAGCCCCGAGTGAGAGGCTTGCCCTTCACTCGGTAGGATTTTTAAAACTTAGGCGAGTACGTAACTGCAGCTAAGCCCCCGAGTGAGAGGATTGCTCTTCACTCGGTAGGATTTTTAAAACTCAGGCGAATCGGGTTCGCAGCTAAGCCCCCGAGTGAGAGGGTTGCTCTTCACTCGGTAGGATTTTTAAAACTTAGGCGAATCAGATTCGCGGCTAAGCCCCCGAGTGAGAGGATTTCTATTCACTTGGTAGGATTTTTAAAACTTAGGCGAACCGGATTCGCGGCTAAGCCCCCAAGTGAGAGGATTGCTCTTCACTCGGTAGGATTTTTAAAACTTAGGCGAATCGGATTCGTGGCTAAGCCACCCACTGGGGGATTTGAACACATGTATTGGCGAGTCAACAATCATTAAGATACTGCAAAAATCTTGTCTTTGATAGGCAAACTGAACGATTCTTATTACAACTCGTCGACTCGAGTATTTTAGGTGTAAAAGCGGCGGAGCAGATCCGCATTCCACGAGCGTGGCTCATCTACTTTCTTGGCTACGTTGTAAGGTGATAAGCCTCGTTGTGGAGCACCTTGGTGATGATGAAGGGACCTTCCCAGGCCGGAGCGAGCTTGTGAGGTCGTTTTTGATGCACTTGGAGCACAAGATCTCCTTCTTGGAACGCTCGACCCCTGATATTACGAGCATGGAATCGACGCAAGTCTTGCTGGTAAATGGTCGACCTGATCAAAGCCATCTCGCGCTCTTCCTCCAAGAGATCAACTGCATCTTGGCGTGCCTGTTCAGCTTCAGCTTCTGAGGAAAGTTCCACTCGGGGAGCATTATGCAATAAGTCGCTCGGAAGCACAGCCTCGGCGCCATACACCGATTCGGAGTTGTTCTCAGACCCCCATAAGACAGATGGCAATTCAGTCACCCAAGCTCCAGTAGCATGCTTCAGATCACGCATCAGTCGGGGTTTCAGCCCTTGTAGGATCAAATCATTAGCTCTCTCTGCCTGCCCATTTGATTGCGGTTGCGCGACAAACGCGTAGTCGACCCAAGTGCCTTGGGAAGCGCAGAATGCCCTGAATTCATCAGAATCGAAGTTGGAGCCATTATCTATGATAATACTGTGAGGAACTCCATATCTGAATATCAGCTCTCTGATGAAACTGATGGCAGTGCTTGAATCGAGATTCTTGATAGGCTTGGCTTCGATCCATTTGGTGAACTTGTCGACTGCCACAAGCAAATGAGTGAAACCACTTCTGCCGGTCTTGAAGGTTCCAACCATATCCAACCCCCAAACAGCAAACGGCCATACCAGTGGAATAGTCTTCAAGGCAGATGTAGGCTTGTGGGACATGTTTGAGTAAAACTGACAGCCTTCGCACTTGTCGACTATATCCTTTGCCATCTCATTTGCTCGTGGCCACTAGAATCTCGCTCGGTATGCTTTGGATACGATGGTCGACGCATGGTGAGCACAGGTCCACGAGTGGATATCATTGAGAATCATTTGACCTTCTTCTGGCGTGATGCATCACTGATCAACTCCAGTAACACTCTCTCTGTAAAGCTGTCCACCTATCACAGTAAAGGCTTTGGATCGACGGACAATCTGACGGGCCTCATCTTCATCCTCCGGAAGCTCCTTCCTGAGCAGATATGCAATATATGGCACCGTCCAATCGGGGTGATGACCAAAACCTCCATGATCAGGTCGACCATGGCTGGGACTTCTATCTCAGCCGGATCAGTAGAACTTTTGGGTTGTGGGGGCTCTTCCGTGAAGGGATCTTCTTGAACTGACGGGGTATGGAGATGCTCCAAAAACACATTGCTGGGAATAGGCTCCCGCTTGGAACCTATCTTTGCCAGGTCATCAACTGCTTGATTCTTGACTCGGGGTATGTGGTGGAGCTCTAACCCCTCAAACTTCTTTTCCAACTTCCTCACTGCATTGCAATAGTCAGTCACAGCTGGGCTCCTGATGTCCCACTCCTTCATCACTTGATTGACCACTAAATCCGAGTCGCCGTAAACCATTAGGCGACGGACACCGAGTGAAATGGCGATACGCAACCTGTATAGAAGTGCCTCATATTCAGCTTCATTGTTGGAGGAATCAAAGTGAATCTGGAGAACATAACTGAGTTTGTCGCCTCGTGGGGATACCAGGACTACTGCAGCATAAGAACTATTCAGCATCTTGGATCCATCAAAGAACATAGTCCAATGTTCCAAGTGAATCTGAGTCGGTTGTTGCTGCTCAACCCACTCGGCGAGGAAATCTGCTATTGCTTGGGACTTGATTGCTTTCTTGGCCTCAAACTTGATATCCAACGGAAGAAGTTCAATCGCCCACTTTGCCACTCGACCAGTTGCATCTCTGTTGTTCAGAATTTCTGACAATGGAGCATCACTGACGACTGAAACCGAGTGATCTGAGAAGTAATGTGCAGCTTTCTTTGTAATCAAATAAATTCCATAAACAAGCTTCTGATAATGCGGATATCTCTGCTTGCATGGAGTCAGGACTTCAGAAATATAGTACACTAGGCACCGAACTTTGTAGGCTTTACCTTCTTCTTCCCGCTCGACCGTGAGCACTGTACTGACAACTTGTCCGGTGGCTGCAATATAAAGCAGTAAAGGCTCTTTGCTGATTGGGGCAGGAAGCACCGGCTGGGCGGAAAGCAGGGCTTTGAGCTCTAGAAACGCTGCGTCAGCTTCAGGAGTCCACTCAAACTTGTCAGATTTCTTCATCATTTGGTAAAGAGGCAGCGCCTTTTCACCGAGACGAGAGATGAATCGGCTCAATGCAGCCAAACAACCAGTAAGCTTCTGAATGTCATGCACGCGCACAGTGCGTTTCATTCGGAGAATTGCACCAACTTTCTCTGGGTTTGCATCATCCCTCGTTCGGAATCAAGGAAACCGAGTAACTTTCCTCCTGGGACTCCGAATGTGCACTTTGACGGATTAAGCTTGATATCATATCTTCTCAAGTTGGCAAAGGTTTCAGCGAGGTCAGTCAGCAGGTCGGAATCTTTAAATGACTTGACCACGATGTCATCCATGTATGCTTCGACATTCCAACTGATTTGAGTGAGCAGGCACTTCTGAATCATGCACATGAATGTGGCGCAAGCATTCTTGAGACCAAAAGGCATGGTAACATAGCAAAAACACCCAAATGGGGTGATGAAAGCTGTTTTTATTTCGTCGGGTCCATATAGTCGGATCTGATGGTACCCGAAATAAGCGTCCAAAAAGGAAAAACGCTCACATACCACAGTCGAGTCGACAATTTGATCGATGCGGAGTAGAGGGAAATGATCTTTCAGGCGGGCCTGATTGATATGCTTGAAGTTGATGCACATGCGAAGTGAATCGTCTTTCCTGGGGACCATGACAACATTGGCGAGCCACTCGGAGTGGTATATCTCGCGGATGAACTCGGCTGCTAGAAGTCGAGCCACCTCTTCACCAATTGCCTTCCTCTTCTCCACGGCGGACCAACGGAGATGCTCTTTGACAGGTTTTGCTTTCGGTCCGACTCGCAAACGGTGCTCAGCCAGTCCCCTGGGTACACCTGGCATGTCAGAAGGCTTCCATGCAAATATGTCCCAGTTCTCACGGAGGAACTGGATGAGCGCTTCTTCCTATTTGCTGTCGAGTGTTGTTGAGATATGAGTCGGAGCAGCATTGGGGTAGGTCGGGTGAATGTGAACTTGCTTTGTTTCACCAGACGACTGAAATGCATATTCTGAAGCAGGCTTCTTGGCACGTAACAAATCACTCGGATCTGCGTTCTTCTGATATTCTTGCATTTCCACTGATGTCATCTGTTCATCGGCAATCTTTGAGCCCTTCTGGAGGCACTCTTCCACTCTCTACCGATTGCCAGTGACTGTGATCACACCCTTGGGACCAGGCATCTTCATCTTAAGGTATGTGTAACATGGTCGAGCCATGAAACGGGCATATGCAGGTCTGCCCAGAATAGCATGATAAATCCACAACTACAAATGTCAACTTTTCTTTGCGGTAATTCTTTGAATCACCGAAAACCACATCAAGAGTAATCTGGCCGAGTGAATCGTCTTTCTTCCCAGGGATGACACCGTGGAATCGCATATTGCTTTCACTGAGCTTAGACATCGGAATGCCCATCTCTCGGAGTGTCTCAGCATACAAAATGTTCAGGCCACTGCCACCATCCATCCAAAACCTTGGTCAGTCGAGTGCCCCAATCGACTGGGTCGACCACCAGCGCTTGCCGCCCTCGGGTAGCAATGTGCGCCGGATGGTCGGACTGGTCGAATGTAATGGGAGTCTTCGACCACTTCAAATATGCTGTCGTTGCCGGGGCAACCATGTTTACTTCTCTGTTGATGACCTTCAGTCGACTTTTGCTCTCAATGTCAGAGAAAATCACCAAAGTGGAATTGACATTGGGGTAACCATCATCCTCCTCTTTGTCTTCATCCTTATCAGATTCCTTCTCTTTTTCACTAGGCTGGCCCTCTGAGAAATGCTGGATAAGGAGTCGACACTGTCGAGTGGTATGCTTGGGATAAACCAGGTTCCCCTCTTCGTCCTTCTTGGTGTGTATATGACACGACAAATCTAGCACATCATTTCTGGCTTGATCTTTCACCTTCTTGGGGATCCATGGCCCCTTAGGTTTTCCTTTGAATTTTCCTTGGGCCACAACTGCGGCTTCTCCAGGACCTGCAGGTTCGACTTTGCGCTTCTGCTTCCGACTACAATTACCTCATCCGGTATCCTGGGCGACTGGTTTGCTCTTGCCACTGTGGAGTCGGTCTTCTTCCTCGCCATTAGCGTACCGAGTGGCTATTTCCATCATTCGGGTTAGGGTCATATCTCCTGTCCGACTGAATTTTAGGTTAAGCTCTCTGTACTGAACGCCCTCCTTGCAGGCGCAAACTGCCTGGTGTTGAGACACATTTTCCACTATGTGATGCAAAGTGGTCCACCTCTGGATGTAATCCCTCAAAGTTTCATTCAGTTTTTGTATGCAATGCTGCAACTCAGCCAGCCCTGCGGGCCATTTACAAGTGCCCTAAAATGTTCTAACAAACACTCGGGCCAAATCTTCCCAACTGTATATACTACCAGGGGCCAATTGATTCAACCAAGCTCTGGCTGAACCCTCCAACATCAGGGGGAAATGCTTCATGCCCACATCATCATTGCCGCCACCAATCTGCGTGGCCACTCGGTAATCTTCAAGCCACGTGTCAGGCTTTGACTCGCCGGTGAACTTGCTTACCCCCGTTGCCAACCTGAAGTTGGGAGGGATCTCAGTAGCTCTGATAGCTCTGCTGAAGCATTCAAGTCCAGAGACATGTACTCTGCTGCCAGTCGGACGATCAGCCCTTATCTATGTGCTCGGTTTCTATCAACCAGGCCTTGTACAAGAATCGACCTCGCATCAAATCTGGGCTCTCTTGGGTCGACTGGAAACCTCCGCTCATCGCTATACGGGTGCCTATCATCATACTGCCGGGGCACGTATGATCCGCCCCTCGGAGGGGGCGTAGGCACTCAACGGAGATCATCACGGCCGAGTCGATGATCATACTCCTCATGATTTCGACCCAGATACTGCTCCTGGCGGTTCCCACGTCCCTCATGCCACAAAGGCGATCTTGGGCTGTGAGCCGACTGGACTATATCCACCACCACGGACCTGCTGTGGATCCTCTTACGAGACTGAGGAACGACTGTGTTCTGCTCTCCTGCCGCCTGGAGCAGTGCTTGGATCTGCATCAAGCCTCTTCCAGCCTCTGACTGGGACGGCTGAATCGATTTTGCTATACGGGCTGCAGCTGTAAGATTCTGAATCGGAGTGCAGTATCCTGAGGTTCAAGCAGGAATGATTGTCGTTGTCGTCGACTGGACTCAGGGATCTGTCATCGAGCGCGCTCGTTGAGTGCATGCTGAAGGTTCTCCAGTCGTGCGCGCTCAGCCAAAGTGGCCAGGCGCGCAGCCTCCAAGGCCCGAGCCTTGGAGGTCTCTCCGACGATGGGAGTGTGGAGCGCCTCCACGTTACGCCGGTGTAGTTCATCCCTGTGCTGCGAAGTGAGGGCTTCGGGATGGTATTCCTCGTGAACACGTAACGGATCACCGTCGCCATCGCCGCCGTCACTGCGACGGAAACCAGGCGGGCTGCACGGCGTGTCGACCATCAGGACTTCTGCTGCAGGGTCACTGCTGTCGCACTCGGACAGGGTCTCGATGGAGCCATTCGACAGATCGAATAGCCCGTAGAGAGATTCGTCGGGCTCGATTGCCGCGACTTGAGGGGTGGTCGACTGACGAGCCACCGCATGCTTTACCCACCGCTAAAGCTGTGATCGACCCGATCGCTTGCGACGGCGAGCAGCGGGGAGCAAAGACGCCGCGGGAGCCGACCGATACTGAGTCGACGGCTGCCGCAGAAGGACGTCGCGGATACATGCGTGAAAGTGCGTCACCCCGCGGACAGGGAGCGTCTCGACGTCGAGGGGGCCTCCTGGAGCCAGGCGGAGTCGTCGACGATGAAAACGAGCGCGCCGAGACGTATCTCGTGGCCCTCAGCCAAACCACCGCCGGAAAGCATGACAATGGAGATCGATAAAGTTGCAACCTCACCGGAAGTCGCTAAGACACCTGCCCCACGGTGGGCGCCAACTGTCGTGGGAGTAAGTCTGACAGTAGAATAGGGGGTACGTAGGAGGAGGCAAGATCATAGCTACGATGAGGTTGTGCACGCAAGATTTACAAGTTCAGGCCCTTCACGGAGGAAGTAACAGCCCTACGTCTCGGTGCCCGGAGGCTTGGTCGACTAGATTATGCGTGAAGTTACAGGGGGTGCGAACCTTTGTGTCAGTGGAGGGGGGTGGCTTATATGGAGTGCGCCAGGACCCCAGCCAGCCCATGTTACAAGGGGTTCAATGTACATTAAGACAGGACATTACTGATAACACCCGCAATAAAGAGGTATAAATGATCTTTAAGACTACAGAGTGAACACCTGACCGTTGCCATCCTGAGTGACGTTGGGTCTTCTGTACTCCGAGTGGTTTCTAGTATGGTCGAATGATTATATCCTGGTCGAATGGAATTGGGTTATCCAAGTGGTATTGTTGGTCGAGTGGGTTGCACTCTGAGGTGATTTCAGTCAGTGGATGTTGTTGTACTTTGAATGCCTTTGACTCTAGGGCAATGTCCTTGGGAAGGGTGTCTAGGTCAGGCCTATTACCCTACCCTAGGTACATGTCATTGTCAGGTGCCCCCCCAGACTTGTGGCCTCCTCGGTCACCTCCTGGCCCAGCTCTGGTGCTTCGGGGGTCTCTTTTGGTCCATAAAAAATCACCGTAAATTTTTAGCCCATTCCGAGAAACTTTATTTCTGCACAAAAAATGACACCACGGTAGTTCTGCTAAAAACACCGTCAGTCCAGGTTAGTTCTAATCAAATCATACCAGAATCATATAAAACTGTTTTAAACATGGCGTGAATACTTCATAAATTATAGATACGCCGGAGACGTATCAGCACGCTTCGCAGGTACATCCAAACCCGTGGGAGGACTTTCTCTAGTACTCCTACCCATAAAACATCTTATCTCCACAAACAGTCACCATACCTACCTACATGGCATTTTCATAGCCATTTCAAGCATATCTCCGTGCACCACCATTGTTTTAATTACATGACTAGACACATGTTTTCATTTGCCTTGCATAATCATAGTATGGGTAGATCGACATTTTCATGGCTTGTCCATTAGGTCTATGCTATGCCAAAATAATGCACATATTGGTACACCACCAGAGGCATTCATATGTAGTCATCTTTTCCAGTTTATCAAGTTGTAAATAAATAGAAGTGTAAATCATCATTATTAGAGCATGCCGTGGAGAGGAAAAGAATGATGGGACTTATGAGTCCTTGAAAAAGTGAAGGTTGAGGTCCATGAGACTGTTCTAAAAAAAGAAGAAAAAATGAGGAAGAAATAAAAAAGAAAAAATGAGAGAAAAAAGAGAGAATGGGCATGCTACTATCCCTTTACCACACTTGGGGTTTGGAGTAGCACCATGTACTTCATATAGAGAGTTTTCATATACTTCATGACTATGCTAGTGGGATCTTTACATTATAGAACTTGGCTTGTATATTCCTATGAAGAGCTTCCTCAAATGCTCGAGGTCTTCATCAGAATGCAAGATGCACACCCACTTAGATGCATTACGAGAGCTTTCATACACTTATAGCTCTTTGTGCATCCTAGTTGCATCGTGATCACTACTCCTTGTGTTAACATCGATCATAAGGCCTAGTCCATTGCCTAGTGGTCAGTTGCGTTGAAGCAAGACTTTCTTTGTTTCTGACTTCTCAAAACCCCAACCATTTTCTATCTTTCCCTTAAGTACAAGGCATAGGCTTGCGCTTAGTGTTGCATATGTAGTTGACCGGTTCAATAACGCAGATAATCGATCTTGCTATTGTACCTGGTATGCCTCGGGTTGGTGTTTTCGAAGTGATAGCCAATACTTGATTTCTTTTGTCTATGATAGTTATTATTGTGTTCCTAACATAATATTGACCGCCTCTCTGAACCTTTGGCACTGGGAATTTGTCTCCACAAAAATATTTTCCTCTTTCCCAACCTCCATGGCAATGGAACTAAAGGTATAGCCTATGTTACTACCTTGCTAGTTAAATTTTGCATGCTTGCACGAGAACATGGATATCACTTTTGGGGTTTGGTTCAATGCATGCTTTGGAGTTGGTAGCAATGAGATTTTGGTAGTCAACCCTCTTACTCGAGGACGAGCAAGGTTTAAGCGTGGGGAGGTTCACGACTTTATATTTTACACACTTTTAGAGCTCTGATTGCTTGTATATGCGTTGTTATTTCCCCGAAGAGGAGAGGATGATGCAGCACAACAACGGTAAGTATTTACCTCAGTTATGAAAACAAGGTTATCAATCCAGTAGGAGAACCAAGCAACACTATGTAAATAGCTCCTGCCCACAAATAATAAATACTTGCAACCCAACGTGTAAGAGGGGTTGTCAATCCCTCCTCGGTATTGAGATAGATTAAATTGTATGAGATTTGATAAATAGATCTAGCAAAAACACAAAATAAATAAATAAATAAAAAGTGCAACAAGGTATTTTTGGGTTTTAATATGATAGGAAATAGACCCAGGGCCGTACATTTCACTAGAGGCTTCTCTCGAGAAAATAGAATACGGTGGGTAAACAAATTACTGTTCGGCAATTGAGAGAAGAGCAAATAATTATGACGATATCCAAGGCAATGATCATGTATATAGGCATCACGTCTAAGATTAGTAGACCAACTCCTGCCTGCATCTACTACTATTACTCCACACATCGACCGCTATCCAGCATGCATCTAGTGTATTAAGTTCATGGAAAAATGGAGTAATGCAATAAGAACGATCACATGATGTAGACAAGATCTATTCATGTACGAATAGACCCCATCTTTTTATCCTTAATGGCAACGATACATGCATGTCACGTCTCCTTCTATCACTGAGATTGAGCACCGCAAGATCGAACCCATCACAAAGCACCTCTTCCCATGGCAAGAAAAACCAATCTAGTTGGCCAAACCAAACCAAAGTTTCGGAGAAGAAATACGAGGCTATAACAATCATGCATAAAAGAGTTCAGCAAAGACTCAAATAATATTCATAGATAGATCTGATCATAAACTCACAATTCATCGGATCCGAACAAACACACCGCAAAAAATCATTACATTAAATAGATCTCCAAGAACATCGAGGAGAACATTGTATTGAAGATCAAAAAGAGAGAAGAAGACATCTAGCTACTACCTAAGGACCCGTAGGTCAGTGATAAACTACTCACGCATCATCGGAGGGGCAAGGGTGATGATGAAGAACCCCTCCGTGATCGTTGACCCCTTGGGCAAAGTGCCGGAAAAGGCCTCTAGATTGGACCTCGTGGTTTTGGAACGTGCGACAGCTGGAATTGTGTTTCGTCGACTTCCCTAGGTTTTTTTTTGTATTTTAGAGTATTCATAGAGGCGAAGATCGGCGGAGAAGCTTCCCGTAGGCTCCACTACCCACCATGGTGTGTTTTGGTGCCTAGTGGGCCCCATAGGCCTCCTCCCGTGCACTTCTTTGGCTCCCGGGTGTCCTATGGGCAGAAAAAATTCTCCAAAAAGTTTCATGGCATTTGGACTCCGTTTGGTATCTGTCTTGGTTTTGTCACGACAGATGTCCTAGTGTGAGGACTTGTTGTGAGGCCATTGCAACTAGGTAGTAGCTTGAACGGGGTTGGTCGAAATCAAGAGACGCGATGTTTTACCTAGGTTCGTCCCCTCACGGTGGAGGTAAAGCCTACATCATGCTTCATTGATATTGATCATGGTGATGCTCACGATTACAAGGGTGCTCTTTGCTACCTCTTCCTCGAGAGCTATTGACTTGTCTATCTTAACATGTCCCTCTTGGGGTGCCCTGCCTCTCCTTACATAAGTTGGAAGGGCGGGTTACATGTGGAGTCCTGGTAGGATTAGGACTATTCTATTTCAAGTGGAATCCTAGTCTTGCTTCCATTGTAAGGGGATTATTCCTTTTGCCTTCCTTCTCAAGCTGGCCCACCACAATGTGAGTCAGCCTTCCTATGAGCCACCTTATGGGCCATTGGGTCTTATCGTCCGTCTGACCCGCCCGCCGGGTCACTAATGAGTCGCAAAGCTCGGGCGAGTTACCCGTGAGTCACCAGGTCCGGGCGGGTCGCCAAGCTCCAGCCGAGTCATACATCAGGCCGGGTTACACCGCGGGGTATATCCCCGACATTAGCCCAGTTTAATTTGGATTTATCCATATTAAATGAATCCTGCAAAATAAACACAAGAACAAATTTGACAGGTTGTGCTCCGGGTTAAAAGCTCTTTTGAGCCGGCACCTGATCATCCTTAAGTCCTTGTCATTTCCTTCTTCTGGAAAGTCCAGGTCAATAGGCCGGCTTCATAGTCAATTTGGTGACATTGGTTTCTTGTGGAAAACATTGAAAAATAATCCATATGAGTTAGCCTCCAATGCTCTGACTTGACAAAAAATTTGGTCTTGAAATATTCATGTGATGTTTAGACGGCTTGAGGATGTAGAATTTGTCGAGTTATGATCACTAAAACTATGGGGTTATAAAAACTAGTGAAATCGGGTCATGATTGTTGCTGACGCCGGGTCAATCTTATGGCAACTTGGTGCTTGCTTTTGTAAATATAGCTTCCAATTTTTAAGTCGACTCTCCAAGCCTTTCTATGAATAGCTTGGAGGAAATAAACTTTGCAAATTCCTCCAATAAGAATATGATACCTAGTTTTCTCATAACTGAGAATTTGAAGGCATACCTTCCTTATATCCATATTACCTGTAGCCCCCAAGTCTTAAGAGGGGAACGTAGTGATAGCTTAAGACTTGCTTCAAATATAAATATTGCAACTCTAGAGAAATCTGGGTTGTTCATGTAAGTCGCCAATCATAAACTGAACATTTTGTACTTCCCATGTGTAGCCCCCAAGTGACGGGTCATTACATAATAATGAGCAGGGATTTTGTAGATTTGATTATGTAGACTTAAGCAGTAACATGTCGCCCCCAAGGGCCGGCGCAGTAAGATAATACTGAGCTGGGACTTTACATGTACTTCATTGAAAATAACATCATATGATGTAGCCCCCAAGTTTCGGGTTACCTTTGATATAATGGATTAAGGCCTATGTACTTTGAATTTTTGACAGGAGCAATTAGTAGCCCCCAAATGCCAAGTCGTATGCCTGCAATAGAGAACTCATGAGTTATACCATTCTCATCAAGAAAATCTTCGATATGAGTATTTTTTATCTTAGTACCAATGTCGCTTCTGACATGCTTAATTCACACATCATATTCATTTTGGGCCTTCTTGGCAAATCTTTTGAAGATGTCTTGGGTGCAGGTTTTGTCTTTGGGAAAGAATACCCAAGTGTAACGAGAGAAATCATCAATAATAACCAGACCATAATGACTGTCTCCGAAACTTGCATAGTTTTGAGGTGCGAATAAATCCATATGAATTTCCGGAGGTCTTGTTGTGATCATAACAATTTTTGATGAATGATGCTTCTTGGCCAATTTACCGACATCACACGCACCACAGAGACGATCCTTGTCGAATTTTACATCAGGAATGCCACGGAGATGATTTTTCTTCACGAGATTCTGCAAATTTCTCATACCTGCATGACCAAGTCTTCGGTGCCACAGCCATCCTTCGGTTTCTTTTGCAAGCAAACAAGTTTGGACTGAGGGACCCTTAGAGAAATCCACAATATATAAATCACCTTCTCTATTTCCCTCGAAGATGAAGGAATTGTCAGAGGCCATAAAGATGATGCATTTGGATATGGAAAACAAAACTAGCATGCCTAAATCACAAAGCTTGCCAACTGACATGAGATTGAATCCAAGAGACTGAACAAGTAAAACATCATCAATATTCTTGTCTTCGGATATAGAAATTTTACCTAACCCAATTACCTTTCCTTTATTGTTATCGCCAAAAGTGACATACTTCTGAGATGAAGTAGTTAAATTGGGGCTGACAAACAACGACTTGTCTCTGGTCATATGACTAGTGCATCCATTATCCATTATCCATTTGGTACACCCGGAGACATAGTCCTGCAAAGAAATTAGGCTTTCTTAACCACCCACATCTTTGTAGGTGGCTTCAAAACAAGAGAGTGAGCAGGATATGATTTAATTCGATAACCATAGTTATTACTTGAAGGAGTGCGAGCATAATCGAAGGAATACGCATTGAAATTATTTCCAAATGAATGAGTATAGTGGTTGAAAGAGGTATGCATGTACTCATTCTGTCGAACTTTTTTAAGGAAGTAACGAGCATTTTCTGCCTGCATGGTTAGTGAAGTAGTAATAGGAAATGCTTTGATAGTTTTCATGGGCACCCAAATAGCTTTCTTTGGGGAGGTATTCCTGCTGTTTGGTCCAACATAGCGAGCAACAGCCTCATCACATTGGTTTTTGAACAGCTTATAGTTGTCCAGAGAATCATCATAAGAGTATTCAGGGATAGAAGAATCATGTACCGAAAACAAAGCTGGATCAAGCATTTTGCTCTTGGCAGGCACCCACACAGTGCGAGGATATTGATTAGGTTCCTAGTAGGGGCCATTTTCATTTAGTTTCCTTTTTAAGCCAATACCTTCTTTCCTGGGATTTTTTGTGAATAATGGATTTCTTCATAACATCACAAAGGGTTTGATGCCCTTTGAGAGACTTGAACATTTCTATCTGAATAAGATCCTTCAACCTAGCATTCTCATCAGACACAGAACCATTTTCCTCGACAGAGGGGTTAGCATTCACAGAAGATTCAACATTTTATTCAGCATTGCTGCGTTCATGGCATTTTAAGCAAGGTGGTATAAACACTTCATGTTTCTCTTTGAGTTGTTGGGTGAGAAGAGAATTTTCTATGATCAAGTCATCATGAGCCTCTCTCAGCGACTCGAGTTCCTGTTTCCTTTTTAGGTACTCATAAGTCAATCTCTTGTGGTAGACCGAGAGAAAATCATGACGATTTGATAGTTCTTCCACTCGTGACTTGCGAGCGGAATGCTCTTCTGTCAACGACCGATTTTTCTCCATCTCCTCAACCAACAACCCTTCAGATTTCCTGAGGGTTTTCTCAATTTTCTCAAGAGAGTTTTGCTGTACATTAGCAATTTTGATTAGTTTAGCATGGTCATCCTCATCCGAAGAATATTGATCACTAGTGTGAACCTTGTGGTGTTTGGAGGATAGCTTTTCTTTCAAAGCTTTATCCATGAAGCAATAAGCAAGAGATTCGTCGTTGCTTGAATGATTCTCAAAGAAGTTTGATGTAGGGGTGAAGGCACATGCTATACCAGCCATGCCGAAATCAGAATCCTCATCGGATTCATTAGCTTCTTCAGAGTCAGATGACTCTTCTTCATCAAAGTCCATCTCCTTGCCGATGTAAGCCTTGGCCTTTCGAGAGGTATTCTTGCAGTTGGAGGAGGACTTGGAGGGATTTCGTGAGGAATATCTTGACGAAGACTTGGAGGCGGGGACGTCCTTCTTCTTGAAAAACTTCTTCATTTTCTTCTCGTCATCGGAGTCGTAGTTCTTGCTCTTGCCTTTGCCATGGTTGTTTACCGAATCATATCTTCCACTGGCATGGATTTCAGCTTCCTAGAGAGGGCGGTCCGAAATGAAATGCCCTAGTTTTTTGCACTTGAAGCAGGTGTAATCACCAGTAGGTCTTGATGAAGATTTTGAACCGCCAGAGTTGCTAGATCCTTTCTTCTGAAAATGGTTCTTCATGTGAAGGCGCTGAAATCTTTTTGTGATTAATGCGAGATCTTTGCTGATCCTTTATGGGTCATCTGAATCTTCTTCGGCATTTCCTTCTGAGGAAGAATCAGCCACAACCTTGAGAGCATGACTTTTGCGGTGACTTGAGCCATAGAGATCTCTCCTTTCTTCTTCTTGCTCCTCGTGGGTGTTTAGCCTTTCCATGATATCAGCAGAGTCAAGAACTTTGAATCAGCTCGTTCCCTAATCATCCAAACTAGTGTGTCGAATGAGCTATCAAGAGATCAAAGCAGTTTCTCCACAACTTCGTGATCAGTGATGTCTTTGGCGCCAAGACCTTGCGGCTCGTTTGCAATGTCACTCGGATGATTGATAGTTTGTTGACAACTTTCATTCCCGATTCGCTTGAACTGATTGAACTTTGCCCGAAGAGTATCAATGCGAGCTTCATTCTGAGCTGAAACACCCTCATTTATCATTTTGAGAATGTCCCATAATTCCTTTGCAGTTTCACACTAACGATAGCAAAGAAATTGAAAACGAGAGAGATGGCCACCAATTTCATCTTTAGCTTGAGCGTCCATCTGAATTAGTTTCTTCTCGCGGTCAGTGGGGACCTGGGGCACTTCAACCGTCAATCCATTCTGCACCACGTTCCACATATCATCATCAATAGCTCGGAGATGGATCTTCATCTTCCCTTTCTAGAAGGGATAATCCGTCCCATCAAAGATGGGAATCTTGAGGTGCGACTTGTAGCTCACTGAAGACATACTTAAACTCCAAGGTGGTTAGACCATAATGAGCAGAGTCAAGGAGTTCCTTGCTCTAATACCAATTTTAGGAACGAAGTATGTCTACCAGAGGGGGTGAATGAGAGTTTTATAATTTCTTCGGAAATATCAAAACTCTCGGAACCCAGCAGCGGGGCGAATGAAAACAATGTACAACAAGCGAATATAAACTAATGAATGGAAACTAAAAGCATGCATCGAGACAAATCACATGATTGAAACAATTCAAATGTAAAAAGGAGAAGCAAAGGTAACCAATGATGCTCTATGGCGACAAGGAATCTGGTAGACCAGTTCGCCCTGCTGCAAAAGGATTACGTATGGTTGTAGGGGTTGTGATTTAACACAGAAGATAATATCTCTTCACCCTATTCTCCTCGACAATTGGTTCGTCAACCAATGTCGATCACTCGTGGTGGATACTTGAGGCGATCTTCAAACATTTACAGACTTCATCTTCGAGAACCACAATTACTCTTGGTCTCTGAAGAAATTGACACCTAACCGTCTAGAGAGTTTGCAGCTCTCAAGAGTAATAGGCGGAGCGTACTGGACTTAGATTTGAGTGATGCTGAACCACTATCTAATTTTTCGGCTCTGGGGTTTTTTCTCAGTGGATTTTAAACTCAAATCACTTAGGAGAGGGGTTTGCTCAACAATCTTCTCACAATCATATGGAGCAGCCATGGGACAACGCCGGTGCGGGGTGGCTATTTATAGCCGCAGCCTTCCCTAGTGGGAAATGACCATATTGGACACACGGTCTAGCCAATGGCCAACTGACATGTTCACAACGGTCGGATTTCAAGAGCAACGGTAGCATTACTTGAGGACCAAGTAATGCTAACTCCTCGGTCAGAGACAAATCTCTCGCAACGAAGAAGATCACAGTCTCTTGTTGGCAACTATTTACTTGGAACACAAAGATATTTATCTCACAACTTTCATAGGATTTGGGTTTAGCATTAGAGAATCAAAGCTTCAAACGCTACACCCCTCGTGGTAGTATGGTGGTCCTATGACTCAATAAAAAGGAGAGAAACAATGAAATAAATGCTACGTCTTCACTTCGCCTTCAATCTTCTTGGTTGTAGTCACTTCCTTTGGACGAGCACCGAACCAATTGCTTTGCATCAGCAATTTTTGAGGGGTCACTCTTGTTATCATAATCTTCACTGATAACCTTCACTTCCATCAGGGGATTATCTTTGGCGCTTGAATCAAACTCCTCTTGACTCCAGGGACCTGTTACTCTGTGTGCACTAGCAAACACATAAGTCCCTTACTGTTTATGTCAACAAACTCCAAAACATAAGGAGGCAAATTATTGCACCAACACACTGGATAAATGTGCAAACTTCAAAGAGTTTTTTCAAGATTATAACAAGTGAGCCAACATTGACATTTTGATTTTTTCAAAATGATAGAAGTACTTTGTGTGTGTGTGTGTGTGTGTGTGTGTGTGTGTGTGTGTCTATATATAACCCAGTGGGAGCTATATAGTATTTTTGATCTCATATGTATATGACATATTATGGAATGGAAACAATCTAAAGTTTCTGAGCACAAACAAAATGGTTTTGAAACATGTTTTCGTCTAATTGTAAGGCAAAATATTGGGCATCAAATAATCTATAAAGATTGATCAAAATGTCTGATTGAGCTAA
This sequence comes from Aegilops umbellulata, assembly GCA_032464435.1. Classification (NCBI taxonomy): domain Eukaryota; kingdom Viridiplantae; phylum Streptophyta; class Magnoliopsida; order Poales; family Poaceae; genus Aegilops; species Aegilops umbellulata. Next base: position 55,785,749 of record CP136058.1, read on the forward strand.
AATAACTTTCTATATTTTGACGAAGGTTTAAATAGAGAAAATGTTTTCTCTCAGTGTCATATAACTCAATGCTTATCAAATTGATAAGCATGGGTAGATGAATGACATCATCTTGATAGTTATGATATATAAAAGGGCCAAAGAGTTTTACTTTTACTAAGTGTTAGTAATAGATATCAAGGATCTCAAAGGAAAATGTATTGTTTTGAGAATATGAAGTTAAATTTTATTATTGAGAATATATGAATATCAACTTCATAATTGGTATAATTGGTCTATGATAATTACTTAGAAATATTTTATGAACAATATTGTTGATTCTATAACGATAGAGATATGCGTTTTGAAAACATTAGATGTTTCAGTATTGTTTGAATCAAGAAATGACTTGATATAATCGTATGTTACAAAAGTTGTAAGAAACCCATAACATTATATTGTGAATATGGATAATCAAGAAGAATCTTGATATAAATGGGTGGATCCAAAGTATGATGTGAATATAATCAAGAAGAGTCTTGATATAGTTGGTGTGCTTCTAAGTGCAATGAGCCCAGTAATAATTTATTTTGAATAAAATGTTATAGCTCAAAGCAAGATGGATTGAGATCCTTAAAATCAGAAGACTAACATAAATATTACAGTGTTTTGGATATGTCAAAACTAATGACAAAGGCTCTACCACAAGCAAAGCATGAGCAACACCAAATAAACCATTGGTGTTTGAAGACTATGCAACTAGATTATTGACTCTAGTGCAAGTGGAGACTGTTGGAAATATGCCCTAGAGGCAATACTATTGTATTATTATATTTTCGTTATTCATAATTGTAGCGACCCGACCTCAGATGGTCAAGTCTCTGTGCTTTAGTGTCATCCCTGGATCGGTAATGCTGACACACACAGTACTCGAAGGATCTATAACAGAGTAGCAATCACACACTTATTACATCGAATGTCTCAGAAGAGAACTTATTACAATAATATGGCTTAAGGTCATCTAATACGATAACAGCGGAAGGCTTGGAAGATAAAGTGAGTCCATCAACTCCAACGGCATAGCTGAGCTGCACGACAACGACCTAACGAACCTTACTCCTCGTCTGAAAAGTCTGCAACATAATACGTTGCAGCCCAAAAACGAGTCAGCACATGGAATATGCTGGCAATATAACACAGTAGAGCATAAACAAAATAATGCTATCACTACATGAATATTTGGCTGGTGGAAGGCTGTATGGTTATAGTTTTGCGAAAAGCCAATTTTTCCCTACAACAAAGGAATAGATTTTAATTTAACTATCGTGGTGGTTGAACAACATTGAGAAGGTACCCCCAACTCAATCCCAATTAAAGAAATTTAACAACCTAACAATGTTAATTAAAAGTGATGAGATACATGTGATAACCCAAGTACTAGATACTCAAGATTGGCCATAACCGAGGACACGGCTAACCATGATTAGATTGTACACTCTGCAGAGGTTTGCGCACTTTTCCCCACAAGACTCGATCGCCTCCGTTGGATTTCTTGCACTACATGGTGTTTGAGAAACGGATGACCGAGACACAGTCTTTCAGAAACATTAACTCTCTACTCTGGGTAGACCATACCAAACCTACAAAACCCACTACCTGCTGATCTACCTCTTCAAGAGCTTCACGTAATTTACTCAACTATGCTAGAGCCCATAATAGATTGTGGCTGCACACGGAAGTTTCTAGCATGAATCATCTCAGTTCCCTTTGAGCCTGGGTGGCGGTCCATAGGAAGATCACATGGGTACCCCGGGATTTCCAAAAAAAATAGACAACACTGGGTTCCCCAGGTACCTCAATCCACCCAGATGTTAATTTAAGTTGCCACCTTAAGTTGAACCATTAATTAACAATCTCACATCTGTCATGGATTTCACTCAAACCAAAACCACTTCTACGAGCATAGCATAGCAATATAAGCAATACGTAGAAGTAACTCCCAAGGGTTTGAATATAACAGGGCAATAGGTTCTACCTCATCAACTACTTCCCAACCCACATGCTAATGACATCCTAATCATGCAATGTTTGAGGATTGAAACTAATGCATAAAAACTGGGTATGAAAAGAAGTATGATCAATGTGTTACTTGCCTTGCTGACGATCAGCGAATCCTAGAGACTCGTAGTAACACGCTTTGCACTCCGGGAATTCTATCGCAAACAAACAATAACGTACATAAGCAACAAGCAAAGATGCACGGGCAAAACTCAAATAAGAGAGATTGACCAGAAAGTTCAACTTAAGAACTCCGGTTCGCAAAAGAATCAAATAAAACGGAGCAACGAAACTCAAACGGCGAAAGAAACAAGATCCGTTTACTAATCTGAACTAAGGTCAAATTTTAAAGTACCAAAATATTGTTTAAGTTGGTTAAATAGAAAGAGGGTCTCGAGACGAAGATCCAGGCGCTTGAATCGCCTGATTCTGACTAATAAGCGAAAAGATAAACAGAAACTAAGGTTGGATCAGAAATCATGATAAAAAATAACCGCGGATAAATCCGATAAAAAGAAAACTGACGAACAGACTAACGAACGAGCGTTCATTAGCTGTAACTAACGGGCAAACATCGTTCTTTAAAACGAACGTACGGACGAGCGTCCGCTAATTAGAAGAACCAAGAAAAACCGGCGATTCGATTTAAAAAAACGAATCTAGGGTCCTAGAAATAAACCGAACGGTTTAAAATAAAATAAAACCGGCGGCTCGAATCCAGCGCGGTTCCTCCGTCGAGGGGCTCCGGCGAGGCGGCATTGGGCAGCGGGGCGGCGGCTCACGGGGCGGCGCTCGGCGGCGGCGGCGCCGGCCGCTGTGGCTCGGGGCGGCGGTGGCTGCGATGGTGGTGGTGGTTTGGGGCGGCGGGGCGGCGGCTTATAAAGAGGGAGGGGGCGGCGACTTGGGGAAGGGGGCAAGGCGCGGCGGCAGGCGGAGTCTAGCTCAGACTCCGGTCCGAGCGGCGGCGGGGTGGCGCACGCGCGCGGGAGGCGGTGGCGGCGGCGGCTGGGCCGACGGCCTGGCTGGGTTTCGGCCCAGTCGGCCGCGAAAGATTTTTTTTTAAATAATTTCGCCAACAGAAATAAAATCCTAGAAAATAAAATAAAAACCTAAAAATGCCAAAACAAATTTTCGCCGCCTAAATAAAATATTTAGAACGATATGAACATTTTCTTGGCCCTAAAATGCAATTTTGAAAACGTGCAATTTTTCTAATGCAAATAAAATCCAAATAAAATCAAATAAATAATTTTAATATTTTTCCTCCAATATTTCAATTATTTTGGAGAAGTCATATTATCACCTCTCGTATATTTTAATATGAAATATTTTTCGGAGAGAAAGATAATTAAAATCAAAATCCTCGTTTCATTATTTGATAAGAATCAAATATGAAAACCGGGAAATCCCCAACTCCCTCCGAGGGTCCTTGAGTTGCTTAGGATTTCGAGGATTGCGGAACGAAAATGCAATAAAGTATGATATGCATGGATGACCTATGTATAACATTCCAAATTGAAAATTTGGGATGTTACAATAATTAAGAGCTTTTTGTTCATGGTATAACTGCTATGATCATGGAATATCCGATTCAATGGAAAACTCATATGCACATGTGAAATGATAAATGGTTAACAATAGGTTCCCGGCCTCGCCTCTAAGACTGGGTCAAGTGTTGTTGGTGATCACGTTTTCCGGATCTTAGGATATCGTTAAGTGTAATGATAGTCCAAAAACAACATTGAGGGTATGACGATAGAAGAATGATCATATTGAATCGACCCAATACTTGTCCGTTATACTTTGTGATTATATCGTCTGAAATCATCTGTTATAACACAAAGTGTTAGCATGTGTTTTAGTTCCTCATACCATGACAGTGTCTCGGTCACTTCCTACTAGATGGTGGGCTTTGGGGTTGCTCAAATGTCATCTGTAACAAGGTGATCATAACGACAACTTTCAAGTTCGCCGGAAAGTTTGACAAGTGACTGGATAATTCGAGAGTGGGATTTGCTCCTTCGGCGATGGAGAGAAATTCTTAGGACCCTCTCGGTGTGACGGCATCCATCTTCATCTAGCCAGACACAGGTGACCATGTCACGGGGATGTCAGAACCCGTTAAGGAGAAAGAAGAACAAAATCGATAACAGGAGCAATAGTATAGTGAGCACAGTGATGACTCAGGAGGATACCGATGCACATCGGGTTTTGTAAAGTATCGCGAAGCAAAGGGAACATCACATGATAACCAAAGATTCACTCGAATATCATTTGTGTAATCGTAGGGACTGATATGGATGTCCACGGTTCCACTATGAGAGGCCGAATCCTACTAGGGGTGGGAGTCCAACTCCCCCCCAGGCCAACGCACCAAGGGGGACTCCTTCCCCCTTGGTGGTTGCCCCCCTCCAATCCGCTAAACCTATATGTACTAGAGGATTTCCACCCTATGACAACACAAGTTTTGGAGCCTCCTCTAGTTGATCTAGTTGTAGTTGGTCCTAGTTGACTAATTAGAGCTAGCCCTAGCCACCTCTAATCCTCATAATTAGAAGCCCCATGTGGTTCTAATCTTCTCCCTCTAATTCTCTGGTGACGATTAGCACTAGAAGGTGAAGCGCTGCAGGATCATGAAGATCGTACACTTGCAACCAAGTAAAGAGGTCGTGCTTTCGGTCTTATGTTCTAGGGATCATTCGAGGACGGTTCGCGGGATCGTCATCAACATTCGAGGGACTCTAAGTACGATCTACACCGACTCATCTATTTTCGCTGCACTCCCGGAGTCGGTAACGATCGTTGATTCAAACCTTGTATGCATCTTCATATTGTTCCTGGGTGATCGTAGGGCGATTTTTTTGTTTTCTACTACGTTTCCCAACATTAATAGCCATGTAAGTTTTGTTTGCTTCACATTGGTCATCATCTTTCTTGCTTGCTTTACTTCATGCATTACGTTGACGTTTGATTTTTGCTTGCAAGAGGGGGTTGGACGCCAGTTTGTACCATCAAAACAAGAAGAACCATTCACTTTCTCCCATTGTTTGATGATGTTCAATAGGAAACCAAGTGGTCAACACTCATTTAATATTTCAACACCCCCATCAAGAAGAAGAGTAACAAGAACAACGACGGCACAAGCTCTCAAAAATCTATTAGATTGGATGACGACAATGACCAAGGTGGAGGACAAACATGCAACCAAGCCAAATAGGAGTAGGCCCTTGAGGGGGAAGAAGCAGGAAAAATATAGAACCACGCATGACGACATGACGAGCAAGATCTCACCCACATGGACAGACTTCTTTTCCAACAAAGGGGGTGAAGAAAATGGAGGAGAGGTGCAATGTATTCTTGTATGTGCAAAGGGAGAGGATGGCTTTCGACCGAGCGAGGGTGCGAGTTAGGATGATGATTGAGAGGCAGATGGTAGACATGAAGAAAATGAACAAATGGCAGAAAATGGAGCTTGAGGAGGAGAAGGCATTTGAGACAATTGAGCTTGATAAAGAGAGTGTGAGACTAGCGAGGATCATGTTGACCCACACCAGTCTCATGCATGACCATTGCAAGAAGTGGTTCATCAACCAAGAGAAGGATATCAACGTGCGCAATAAAGATGATTTGTTGTGGATTATTTGTCATGGATTATTTCCGTTTTGTGCTGATTTTTTGTGTGCTATATTGGTCGAATGATCCACGTGCATGTTTTTTTTATCGATTTAAGGTTTCGAATATGGGATTGCAATTGCTCGGATGGACAAATGGGGTCGACCCACTTCTGTTTGCGGACACGTCCGAACGTGTGCGTGGACATATGGGTTAAATTAGGCAAGTGTGGTGGGATGCTCTTAGTTATCTGGGGCAGTTGCATTATGTTAACTATATACCTCCTCCTAGCTGCTCCGGCCACTTGTGCCCGCGCCGACCTGTGTACGCGTGGCCAATGTCGGCATGTCTCTCTGTACTTTCACTTTTAACTTTGTTGGAGGATTAAATAAATTCGACCATTAGGTGATTAGGTGAGTAGTCTATTTAGAGCATCTCTAGTGGATGGTGTATATGGAGGTGGGTGCTAAATTTACACTATCAAGATCAAAAAAGCCTTCCCAGTGGATCGTGTATCACGTCGTGCACATTTAGACGTCGCTACCACGAGCGTACCGGGCGTGGGAGTATAGACGACCGAGGCACGCTCGTGGGCTCGCGCTCCTGCTCCCACGACCGAAAAAAACTCCCGCTCCCGCTCCCGTTCCTCTCCGGCCGCCTCCCCAAGGTCGCCGTCACCCTCTCCGGCCGCCGTCCAAGGTCGCCGTCGCGTCTCCTCTCCGGCCGCTGCCCAAGGTAACCATTTTCCCTTCCTCGCGAGCGGGAGCAGAGGGGCGGCAGCCGCACGCCCTGCAGCCCGATCTGGCGGCGGCGGGGCGGCGTGGGGTGGCGGGGCAGCATGGGGCTGGGCGGCGGAGCTGTGGTGGGGGAGGGGGAGATGCAGGGGCGGTGGGGCAGGATGGGGCGGCCGGCGGAGCTGTGGTGGGGGAGGGGGGAGATGCAGGGGCGGCGGGGCAGCGTGGGGCGGTCGGCGGAGCTGTGGTGGGGGAGGGGGGAGATGCAGGGGCGGCGGGGCAGCGTGGGGCGGTCGGCGGAGCTGTGGTGGGGGAGGGGGAGATGCAGGGGCAGCGGGGCAGCGTGGGGCGACCGGCGGAGCTGTGGTGGGGGAGGGGGGAGATGCAGGGGCGGCGGGGCAGCGTGGGGCGGCCGACGGAGGAGATGCAGGGGAGATGGAGGGGAGATGGAGATGCAGGGGAGATGGAGGAGATGCAGATGCAGGGGAGATGCATAGCCATGGAGGAGATGCAGGGGAGATGGAGATGTAGGGGAGATGGAGGAGATGCAGGGGAGATGCATAGCTGTGGTCTAAAATTGTCAATTTGATGCCAGATTGTGGTGTAAAATAGCTGTGCATTGGTTGCTTGCAGATGGATACTGACCAAAGCTTCTTGGACACCCTTGGTTTTGGTTACACGCAAACACAACTACAAAGTCCAATTGGAGAGCAGGCAACTCCATCAACTCAGCATCCTTCTGCAATAACAGAGAAAGGAAAATCCAACAAAGGCAAAAATTGGTCTAGTGATGAGGACAAGGTTCTCATAGCAGCATGGGCAAATACAAGTTTGGATATTGTTGGGACAGATCAAAACCGGGATGCTTATTGGGATAGAATTTCAGAGTACTACAACACACACAAGGAATCATCATGGCCGGAGTGTAATGCTAATGCAATCAATTGCCGTTACACAACGATTAACAGAGAGACCTCTAAATTTTGTGGTTGCCTTCAACAGATTTTAAATAGGCAAGAAAGTGGAAGAACTATACAAGAAAAGGTATGCGCCTTTCTTGTAATTCTATATGTGATGTGCAATATTCTATATGTGTTGTGCTTATTTTAACAACATATTTATATGTGCAGACAAACGATGCACACATTTTGTTCAAGGAAATGGATCTTAAAAAAAAGAAGCCTTTCACACTGATGCATTGCTATGTAGAGTTTTCGAAGTATCCAAAGTGGCAGGCAAGAGAAGTTGAAACTTCTCTTAAGAAACAAAAGAAGACCATTGATGCAAGTCCAGGCACAGCCACCAATGATCCGGCTGATGCATCCTCGGTACGTACTGATGCTACCTCGATACACACTGATGCTCTTGAACATGAGAAAAGACCTGATGGTGTGAAGAGGGACAAGAGAGGTAAAGCTGATGACAGTGCTTGCAAGCTGTCATTAGAAACTGTGTGGGCAGCAAAGCTAGAGAAGGATGAGATCAAAGAGGCGGCAAGAAATGCTCGCTACGCAGAGCAACTGGAATTGCGAAAAGAGGAGATTGCACTCAAAAAGAATGAGGATGCACGAAACGAGAGGGAGGATGCACGGAGACAGTTTGAATTAGATGAGAGGGTCATGCTCATCGACACAAGTGGTATGACTGATGTGCAAAAGCAGTTCTACCAAGCTAAGCAGAAGGAGATCCTTGCTCGCGGCCTAGGGTAATGTGAGCTATATGTTGTAGTTGTAAAGAACTATTTACTGCTTTCTGCTAGTTGTAAGAAATATTTTTATTGATAGCTGCATTACAAAGACATGGATTACATCACTCGTTTCCAAACTTTTGCCAGACATGGTCAATTAGATCAAGTTTAAGCTGATCATGTTCATCGAAATTTCTAATCTGATTAGTCATCTGAATAAAAGAGCTCAGTTCTTCCGCATGAGTACGAGAGACTGTGACTCTTTCTCCCATTGCCTCAAAAGTGCAGCTTTGCCGACCAGTTTGTCGCTCCTCTTCAACTATCATATTGTGCATTATGACACAAGCTTTCATGACATCAGTGATTTCTTTACGTTTCCATCCTTTAGCAGGTCCACGAACAATGGCAAAACGGGATTGCAGAACTCCAAAGGCTCGTTCCACATCTTTCCTAGCCCCCTCTTGCTTCTTCGCAAAAGTTTTATGCTTTCTGCTAGTTGGAGCTTTTATGCTCTTCACAAATGTTGCCCACCGTGGATAGATACCATCTGCAAGGTAATACCCCATTGTGTACTGATGGCCATTGATGCTATAATTCACTGGAGGAGTTTGGCCTTCGGCTAGCTTTGTAAAAACAGGAGAACGTTGAAGAACATTTATATCATTCAGAGACCCTGGTAAACCAAAATAAGCATGCCAAATCCAAAGATCTTGTGAAGCAACTGCTTCCAAGATCATAGTGGGCTCGCTCACATGGCCTTTAAACATGCCATGCCATTTTTTGGGGCAATTTTTCCACCCCCAGTGCATGCAATCTATGCTCCCTAACATACCGGGAAATCCTCTTTCCTCCCCTATTGCAAGTAACCTAGCAATGCCTTCTTCATTTGGAGATCTCAGGTACTTCTCCCCAAAAACTTCACAAACTTTGATCACAAATTTCTTGCAAGACTCTAAATTAGTAGACTCAGCGGACCGGATGTACTCATCAACATAATCACCTGCTACTCCATATGTTAGTATCCGCATCGCCGCGGTCATCTTTTGCAAAGGATGTAACCCAAGAGCTCCAGAAGCACTTCTTTTTTGCGTAAAATAATCATCATAGTCTGCTCAAGTATACCATCAGCTATGCGGTTGAACAAAGTACGCGACATCCTAAATCTGTGCATAAAAATTAAATGAGACAGGGAAATGAAAAAAGGACCAAAGCAGAGAAGTGTAATAATTACGAACCTTCGTCGAAACAAATGTTCGGGAAAGCGAGGAACTTCTTTGAAGTAGTCGTTCCACAGAAGAACAAATCCGGCATCTCTTCCTCGATCGATTGACTGACGTCCATGCTTGGAACCGCCATGGTGTCGAGCGTTCTTCCTGTCTTCCTCCTCGCGCTCGGCGAATGCTGCAAGTATGAGTTCATCGTCGCCAGATGAAGATGACGAAGAACTCATGTCCCAAGTGGATGTGTTCATTGTGTTGCGTGAGAAATGATAGAGAAATTTAGGTGAGAAGAGAAGTCACAGGTAGATGTGTGCTGGAAGAGAGGTGGTAGGGGTGGTTTATATAGATCGGAAATATGGCCGTTGGAAATATAGCCGTTTGAAAATATAGCCGTTGGAAGTTTGAAAATATAGCCGTTGGAAATATACACGTCCTAATTTACACGTTCCACTGAAAAACTGCGAGATGTATAATTTAGTAACGTGTATATGGACGTGTATATGGAGATATACACGTCCAAATTTACACCATCCACTAGAGATGCTCTTAGAGTGATCAAGTTATCATTTTATTAAATTACTTCACATTAAGTTCCTTTTTTAGGGAACTTCACATTAAGTAGTCTATTTAGAGTGATCGAGTTCCTTCACATTAAGTAGTCTATTTTGAGTGTTCGAGTTCCCATTTAACAATACAGTTGGATCAACTTCTCAAGGGCCCGTGTGCAATCAGATCCCGACATTTGGCCCACCCGGAAACAGCCCCCCACCACCGGACCGAACCCTACGAAACGACCGTCCGCCGCCGTCCCTCGCCACTCCCTCACCCACTCTCACTCACTCCAGCTACCAGCAAACCCTAGCTTAGCCGCGACCGTGCTCACCTAATCACCTCCCGCCGGCGCCGGCGAAGGCCAGCCGGTTCTCCAACGTCGATCCGGCGACGGCGGCCGACAGCATGCGGCGCCAGGGCTTCGATCCGCACGAGCTGGACCGGAGCACGGAGCAGCTCATGTCGCTCATCCACGAGAACCTCCCGGACCCGCCCGTCTCCACCACCGCTCGCCTCACCGCCCTCCGCGGCCGCACCTCCGACCGCGTGGACCGCATCAGCGGCCTCTCCGACGCGCTCCTCCGCAACATCGTCTCCCGCCTCCCCGTCAAGGACGCCGCCCGCACCGCCGTGCTCGCCGCGCGCTGGCGCGGGGTCTGGCGCTCGACGCCGCTCGTTCTGATCGACACCCAGCTATCTCCAATGGCCGCACCCCCGCGCGCGCCAGCACGCCGGACGTCACCGCCACCGTCTCCCGCATACTCGCCGCGCACCCGGGGCCCTTCCGGTGCGTGCACCTCACCTGCAGCCGCATGGGTGCGTACCAGGGCCAGCTCAAGCGCTGGATCCGTCTCCTCGCCGCCAGAGGCGTCCAGGATCTCGTCCTGGTCAACCGCCCGTGGCTACGCGAGGTGCCCCTCCCCAAGACGCTCTTCACCATCTCCACCCTCACCCGCCTCTACATCGGCGTCTGGAAGTTCCCGGACGCGGCCGGCCTCCAAGACGCCTCCTTTCCCCATCTCCGGGAGCTCGGTATCTGCAGCGTCGTCGTCGAGGACGGGGACATCGACGCCTTCGTCGCCAGGAGCCCCGCCCTGGAGATCCTCAACATCCAAGGGAGGATGAAGGGGGTGCGTCTCCGCCTCGTCAGCCACAGCCTCCGTTGCGTGCAGATCTGCTCTTTCGTCATGGAGAGCATCGAGGTGGTGAACGCTCCGTGTCTCGACCGCCTCATCCTGTCGGAGTGTCTCGGCCCCGCCGGCGGATCGCGCACCAGAGTCAGGATTGGCAACGTCCCCAAGCTGAGAATATTCGGGTACCTGGATCCTGGAAAATACGTGCTAGAGATCCGAGACACTGCCATCATGGTACTAGCCTCGGAACGATCTTTCAACTTTGTTCAATTTGCAAACAAGTATGGTTCAATGTGCCGTCTCTCTTGCTGAATTTGGTCCTTTTCAGGCTGGGATTAAGATAAGTCCAAGCATGATGATCACAACCGTGAAGGTCCTTAGTTTGAGGGTGCGGTTCGGAGTCTATGATGATGTCAAGATGGTGCCTGCCTTCCTCAGATTCTTTCCCAATGTTGAGGCGCTGCATATGACGGTACTAGCATTGCACTCTTCTCATATTGTTGTTGCTGCTGCACGATCTATTATTTGCTGAAATGTTCACTAAACCAAATGATTTGCAGTCTGAAAAATGTGATCACCTCGCTGGCAATTTTGACCTCCAGTTCTGGGAAGAGGTCGGTCCCATCGTAAGTGTGGTTTTGCGCCTCAAGGTGATCACGTTTCGTGAGTACCATGGGAGGCAAGATGAGATTGCCTTCCTCCAGTACATCTTCCAGAATGCAAGGGTGCTCAAAGATGCAATGGTTCAGATGATCAATCCAAGATTCACTTCACTGTCAGCAGATGAGATGACCCTCACCATAAACAACATGCCTAATGAGAAATGGGTCAGGAAATTTCAAATTCCTGTCTTTCAGAGTATTGGTCCTGAAGGATTGAGTCCTTGGACTTTTCAGCGAGGAGCAGACCTTTCCGACGGCGACCCTATTGCACCGGTTAAATTCATCGCAATGCGGGTTAGTGTTGTTTTGCAGTATCTACATTTCTAAGTACGACGCACTGTTTTATATTGCCAGTATGTGTTATCTGAAGATTGGGCATTCCTCTAGGCTGTGCTAACATGATTGGTGAAGTAATTTAGTAGTGCTATTGTACAATATGTCCATCTAGCATATATATATATATAATTATTCTGTAGTGCTTTATTTTGCAGATATACCAGTATGAAATGTGAATCTTTGTGCGCAGCTACGCCAGCTAGGTTCATTAATTTTCAACCGCACGACCACTAGACATCTTAAACCAATTGTTCCTTAAACACCAGGTTTCAACTTCCAGGACTTCAGAGGCTGCATGTTTCTCAGTTTTGATTTTACACAAAGCTATGATGCATGGATGCATGTTGTTTCCACTAGTTAAATTACTAACCACCAACCGGCCATCATATTAGCCGTTATGCAATACGCCCCACTTGTTGGCAAAATTCACACATTGCCAAGACCTTAAGTTTGCATTTAGATATACATCCTCAATTTTTCTGTTCTACTATGTTGCCAGACCACTTGTCTGCTTCACTCCTAATCAGGCTGTCTTTTGTTATGCCTTCATGCGTATCAGCTGTAGGCCTGGCGAGGTGGCGACTCACCAGCAGAAGTCACAAGCTGGCAAGCATCGCAACTGAGATCTTTGACGCGTGGAGTCATGGAGTATGCCCTAGCCTGGTTGCTTTCCATGGTTCTTGTTGTGATCGAATTCTGCAATGGTGTCAAGTTGCCTCTCTTTTTTGTAACGAGCAGTGTGCTCTATTGCCAGAGATCATTCTCCGAATTAAGGAACCGTGTGTAACTGAACTGGTGGAGTAGCTAACTTTAGCCGTTAGGCAGAATTAAGGCAGTGCCTTAGACTAAGAGGCAAGTTTCTTTTGATCATGATGAACTACCTGTGTAGCTTGCATCCTTGCAATTGTGATATCCTACTACTGGTTCAGTATGACCAGACCTTATTCTCTAGTAGCTCAAAATTGAAAAGGACGTGATGAATTTGGAATCATTGGGCTATGAAACAAGTGTAGTTTCACTGTGATGAATTGCTTGTACCTTGCAATGAAAATGCTTAAGGAGACTTCCTAGAAAACTAGCATGGATAGGCTGAACCGTTTCTGTTGGGACTTGGCAGTTAAGAAAAGAGCCCTCTACCACTTTCTAATCTAAAATAAACTGTTAAGACTTCATTTTGTTAAGAGAAGAGCCATACGTACAAAGTAAATGCATGTAAAATTTCTCCTCCGGTGAGAATACCGTCGCTTCTCAACATATTTCTAACATTGTTACTTTAAGTTGGGAGCGGATATTTGGTGATTTCTCCCTTGCTGTTGAAGAAGAATCATCCTAAATTTCCTAATCAAGTATGCATCTTATAGTATGTCATAGCCAGGCCATAACCCAACAATATTTTTCGACCTCCCGCAACAAAAAAAAAAAAAAACAAGTGTACTTTCGCTGTGATGAATTGCTTGTACCTTGCAATGAAAATGCTTAAGGAGACTTCCTAGAAAACTAACATGGATAGGCTGAACCGTTTCTGTTGGGACTTGGCAGTTAAGAAAAGAGCCCTCTACCACTTGCTAATCCAAAATAAACTGTTAAGACTTCGTTTTGTTAGGAAAAGAGCCGTACGTACAAAGTAAATGCATGTAAAATTTCTCCTCCGGTGAGAATACCGTCGCTTCTCAACATATTTCTAACATTGTTACTTTAAGTTGGGAGCGGATATTTGGTGATTTATCCCTTGCTGTCGAAGAAGAATCATCCTAAATTTCCTAATCAAGTATGCATCTTATAGTATGTCATAGCCAGGCCATAACCCAACAATATTTTCCGACCTCCCGCAAAAAAAGAAAAAAAAAACTCCCGCCTTGACTTTTTCGTGGCGACCGTTGGTCTCGCCTTGAGCTCATTGTGGTTTGTACAACAAATTGGCGGTGGGCGCTTGGTGTCTCCTTCAGTGGTGATGGCAGCAGCCTTTGCAAAATGTTGGAGCGTTTCGACATGAGGTGTGTGGTTGACAACAGGTGGGGCAACATTCTTCTTTTTCGATGGCAGTGGTCGTTGGACGAAGACGGCCTCACTATGTTAGGAAGGCATGTGGAAGATCCACGGCCGACATGCCACCAAGTTTCGTTCTCGCCACGCGTAGTAGACCTTTGCATCGGTTCGAAAAGCAATGAAGCCTGCGATGGTGCTTCCTTGGATATGGGAGGGGAAGTTGTTCCCTTCTCTTTCCGGCGGCGGAGGTCATAGGTGGACCATGGCATGGCCATTCACGGGCATATATGTGGTTCATAACTTTATTAAGGTAGAAATGAGGAAATCCTTCGAACTATGAAACAAGTTTGTTTCACTGCGGTGAACTACGTGTACACGACAACAAAAATGTTTAACTGTAAATCTTAACAACTACTCGGAGGTAATATTATGAGAGCAACTCCAACAGCTTCCGTATTCCTAAATAAAATACCGTTTGCAGAAGGTTGAGGCAAAAATGGCCCTCCGACAGCTCCTCTAAACTCGATTTTTTGTATGGGGTCATGTATAATTGCTCCCAACTCCCCTCATATTTACGGGATTGTAGCCCTTCTCATATAATTTGGTGGGCTCAAAACCGCTCGAAACTTCACGATAGCAACCCCGCGCCACCGCCACACCAAGTCGCCGCCGCGCCTCCTCTACCCCGCCTCATCGCTCCGCACGTCACGCCACCACCACACCTCCCTGCCCCGCCTCACCGCTTAGGCCACCGTCGTCACGACTCCCAGTGTCGTGTCACTGACTTGTGCGCCCCAACGCCGTTTAATGGGAAATAGGAAAAATATTTTAGGGGGGGGGGGAATTTTACGGAGCTAACGGTAGTTGTTAGACAACTTCCCCTAAATTATATGGTCATCCCATGAAACAACGTTTACATGACGTTTTTTACATAAGTTATTGGTGTTGCTCTAAGTTCGGTAGACTAGATAATCTCTGTTAGTTAGGACTTGACAACTTTTTTCTCCCTTATGGTGAGACTTGCAAGTTTTTTCCCACCATGTTCCTCCGACGCTCCTCGCTAGGGTTGTTTAAGGGGCATTCTCGCAACGCTTCTCGGATTTAGCTAGAGCATCTGATACTGGTAGGCCTCGTGGGTGTTAAGGTTTCCCCTTGGTATAACTTCGTCCGATCGAAGGGTCTCGGCGGCTGATCTCTGAAGTGTTGTCACTGGTTTTTCGTCTAAGGATTGTGAAGGCTGGGAACTTTGGGGGATGAACCTAATCATCTGCAATTGTTGAGGAGTGGGAATTCTTGTACAGTTCACGGTCTGTGTGCTTTTGTCCAGGCACATGGCCCCGTTTTGAGTTTCTTGTGCAAGACAAGGCAACCTAAGGGCAAGATGAAACAATATTTAAATAGGCTTGCTCTTAGAGGTTTTAAGGGAATCAACAATGAAGGAAACATCGGAAGCTTGTCTCTATATTAGCATGAATGATTGAAGGTAGATGTTCAGTTTGAGAATGTGAGATGCATCAATGTTCATGTCCAGTGTGCTATAGGAGAGCCATGGTGGCACCTCACATGTGTTTATGGTCAGCCGGGAACGGATAATAGACATGTGATCTGGACTTTGCTTCAAGATTTAAAAGTACAATCCCATCTATCATGGCTAACCATCGGTGATATCAACGAGGTATTGTGGAACTTTGAGCACTTCTTTGCAACTCCTAGATTTTCAAACCAAATGGAGGTGTTTCGTGATGTGTTCGAACGGTGCAAACTCTCTGATTTGAGTTTTACTAGTCTACCTTATACATTTGACTTGATAGGGGCGACCACTAACTCATGGAGAGACATCCTTTTCAATGCTTTGGTTAAGCATCTTACATGACCATGTAGCGAGCGTTGCCCCTTGCTGATCATAAGGGAGGTGGACATCGATATTGGACCCTAGGACCATTGCCACTGGTATGAAATCATGTAGAGACGGGAACCTTGCCTCCCTGAGATGGTGTATAATCTCTGGGAAGAGGCAGGGCCGAAGCAAACCTTTTGGTGACATCAATGTCACACTAGGAAAAGTTTTGAGCTCTTTGCATGCTTGGAGTGAAAAAGAAGTTTGGCAAGGTCACTAGGCAGATTGAAACAAATCGAGAGCTAGACTAGAAGAGCTCATGAATATGAATGATGATCGTGCAGAGTTTCGTAGAGAAGAAGATAGCATGAATGAACTGCCATTGATAACTCTGACGCAAACTTCATGGATGGATGACAATCCATCCAAGAGTCCCATACCAGTATTCCCACTCTGGTGTCGGCTTAGAGTTAGATCTAGTCAAAACAAGGATGGATGAAGTCCAACTCTGACACAGCGACGTCCAAGTTTGGGTAGAAGGGGGGTGTGAAGGAAATATGCCCTAGAGGCAATAATAAAGTTGTTATTTTATATTTCCTTATATCATGATAAATATTTATTATTCATGCTAGAATTGTATTAACCGGAAACTTGATACATGTGTGGATACATAGACAAAACACCATGTCCCTTGTAAGCCTCTACTAGACTAGCTCGTTAATCAAAGATGGTTAAGTTTCCTAACCATAGACATGTGTTGTCATTTGATGAATGGGATCACATCATTCGGACAAGACCCATCAGTTAGCTTAGCATGTTGATCGTTCAGTTTTATTGCTATTGCTTTCTTCATATGAAATTCATATTCCTTCGACTATGAGATCATGCAACTCTCGGATACCGGAGGAATACCTTGTGTGCTATCAAGTGTCACAATGTAACTAGGTGATTATGAAGATGCTCGACAGGTATCTCCGAAGGTGTTTGTTGGGTTGGCATAGATCGAGTTTAGGATTTGTCACTCCGAGTATTGGAGAGGTATCTCTGGGCCCTCTCGGTAATACACATCATAATATGCCTTGCAAGCAATGTGACTAATGAGTTAGTTGCGGTATGATGCATTACAGAACGACTAAAGAGACTTATCAGTAACGAGATTGAACTAGGTATGAATATATCGACAATCGAATGTCGGGCAAGTAACATACCAATGACAAAGGGAATAACGTATGTTGTCGTTATGGTACGACCGATAAAGATCTCCGTAGAATATGTGGGAACCAATATGAGCATCCAGGTTCCGCTATTGGTTTTGACCGGAGAGGTGTCTCGGTCATGTCTACATAGTTCTCGAACCCGTAGGGTCCGCATGCTTAACGTTAGATGATGATTTTGTATTATATGAGTTATGTGATTTGGTGACCGAATGTTGTTGGGAGTCCCGGATGAGATCACGGACATGACAAGGAGTCTTAAAATAGCCGAGAGGTAAAGATTCATATATAGGACGATGATATTCGGACAACGGAAGTGTTCTGGGGGTACCGGGTACATATCGGGTCACCGGAAGGGGTTCCGGGCATCCCCCCGGCAACTACATGGACCTAATGGGCTAAGAAGGGGACAGACTAGCCCCTAGGGGGCTGGTGCGCCCCTTGTAGGCCAAATAAGCGGGGAAGGAAATAGGGGAAGAGAGAAAGGAAGGGGAGCAATTCAGCCTCCCTCTTCCTTCCTTCCCCCTCCGGATGAATATGGAAGGGGGAAGGCCGAATTGGGAGGCGCCCAAGTAGGATTCCTCCTACTTGGGGCGCCCCTTGGCTGCCTCCCCTCACCTCCAACCTATCTATATATATGAAGGGGGCACCGCTAGAACACAGATCAACAGTTGCTAGCCGTGTGCGGCGCCCCCTCCACAGTTTACGCCTCCAGTCATATTCACGTAGTGCTTAGGCGAAGCCCTGCGCGGATCACTTCACCATCACCGTCACCATGGCATCGTGCTGACGAAACTCTCCCTCGACACTTTGCTGGATCAAGAGTTCGAGGGACGTCATTGAGCTGAACGTGTGCAGAACTCGGAGGTGTCGTACGTTCGGTTATTGATCGGTCAGAGCGAGAAGAAGTTCGACTACATCAACCGCGTTGTCAAACGCTTCCGCTTTCGGTCTACGAGGATACGTGGACACACTGTCCCCCTCTCGTTGCTATGCATCTCCTAGATAGGTCTTGCGTGAGCGTAGGATTTTTTTTAAAATTGCATGCTACTTTTCCTAACAGTGGCATCCGAGCCAGGTCTATGCATAGATGATATGCACAAGTAGAACACAAAGAGTTGTGGGCAGTGATCGTCATACTGCTTACCACCAACGTCTTATTTTGATTTGGCGGTATTGTTGGATGAAGCGGCCCGGACCAACCTTACATGACCACGTTCATGAGACCGGTTCCACCGACATACATGCAACTAGTTTTGCATAAAGGTGGTTGGCGGGTGTCTCTTTATCCAACTCTAGTTGAATCGAATTTGACTGTGGCCGGTCCTTATTGAAGGTTAAAACAGCAAACTTGATAAATCACTGTTGTGGTTTTGATGCATAGGGAAGACTGTTTCTTACTAGAAGCCCGTAGCAGCCACGTAAAACTTGCAACAACAAAGTAGAGGACGTCTAACTTGTTTTCGCAGGGCATGTTGTGATGTGATATGGTCAAGACTTGATATGATATACGTTATTTTATGAGATGATCATGTTCTGTAAAAGTTATCGTCAACTGGCAGGAGCCTTGTGGTTGTCGCTTTATTGTATGAAAGGCAAATACCATGTAATTTTACTTTATCACTATGCGTTAGCGATAGTTGTAGAAGCAATAGTTGCAAGACGACCACGACGATACGATGGAGATCAAGGTGTCAAGCCGGTGACGATGGAGATCATGACGGTGCTTTGGAGATGGAGATCAAAGGCACAAGATGATGATGGCCATATCATGTCACATATTTTGATTGCAGGTGATGTTTATCTTTTATGCATCTTATTTTGCTTAGTACGGCGGTAACATTATAAGATGATCCCTCACTAAAAATTTGAAGGTATAAGTGTTCTCCCTGAGTATGCACCTGATAACCCACAAGTATAGGGGATTGCAACAGTTTTCGAGGGTAGAGTATTCAACCCAAATTTATTGATTCGACACAAGGGGAGCCAAAGAATATTCTCAAGTATTAGCAGTTGAGTTGTCAATTCAACCACACCTGGATAACTTAGTATCTGCAACGAAGTATTTAGTAGCAAGGTAATATGGAAGTAACGGTAACGGTGGCAAAAGTAATAGTGATAGTTTTGTAGTGATTGTGACAGTAGCAACGGAAAAGTAAATAAGCGAAGAACAATATGTGAAAAGCTCGTAGGCATTGGATCGGTGATGGAGAATTATGCCAGATGCGATTTCTCATGCAATATTTATAACATAGGGTGACACAGAACTAGCTCCAATTCATCAATGTAATGTAGGCATGTATTCCAAATATAGTCATACATGCTTATGGAAAAGAACTTGCATGACATCTTTTGTCCTACCCTCCCGGGGCAGCGGGGTCCTATTGGAAACTAAGGGATATTAAGGCCTCCTTTTAATACACTGCCGGACCAAAGCATTAACACTTAGTGAATACATGAACTCCTCAAACTACGATCATCACCGGTAATGGTCCCGATTATTGTCACTTCGGGGTTAATGGATCATAACACATAGTAGGTGACTATAGACTTGCAAGATAGGATCAATAACTCACATATATTCATGGAAACATAATAGGTTCAGATCTCAAATCATGGCACTCAGGCCTTAGTGACAAGCATTAAGCATAGCAAAGTCATAGAAACATCAACCTCAGAACATAGTGGATACTAGGGATCAAACCCTAACAAAACTAACTCAATTACATGGTAAATCTCATCCAACCCATCACCGTCCAGCAAGCCTACAATGGAATTACTCACGCACGGCGGTGAGCATCATGAAATTGGTGATGGAGGAAGGTTAATAATGACGATGGCAACAGATTTCCCTCTCCGGAGCCTCGAGCGGATTCCAGATCAGCCCTCCCGAGAGAGAGTAGGGCTTGGCGGTGGCTCCGTATCGTAAAACGCAATGAATCCTTCTCTCGGATTTTTCTCTCCCCGAACGTAAATATATAGAGTTGGAGTTGAGGTCGGTGGAGCACCAGGGGGCCCATGAGGCAGGGTGCGCGCCCCCACCCTCGTGGATAGGGTGTGGGGCCCCTGGCCTTGATTCTTTCGCCAGTATTTTTTATTAATTACAAAAATAATCTCCGTTGATTTTCAGGTCATTCCGAGAACTTCTATTTTTGCACAAAAATAACACCATGGCAATTCTGTTGAAAACAGCGCTAGCCGGGTTAGTTCCATTCAAATCATGCAAGTTAGAGTCCAAAACAAGGGCAAAAAGTGTTTGGAAAAGTAGATAAGACGGAGACATATCAACTCCCCCACTCTTAAACCTTTACTTGTCCTCAAGCAATTTAGTTGACAAACTGAACGTGATAAAGAAAAACTTTTACAAACTCTATTTGCTCTTGTTGTTGTAAATATGTAAAGCCAGCATTCAAGTTTTCAGCAAAGATTATGAGCTAACCGTATTCACAATAACATTTAGGTATCATGGTTACTCATATCAATGGCATAATCAACTAGCGAGCGATAATAATAAATCTCGGATGACAACACTTTCTTAAAACAATCATATTATGATATAACAAGATGGTATCTCGCTAGCCCTTTCTGAGACCGTAAAACATAAATGCAAAGCACCTTTGAAGATCAAGGACTGACTAAACATTGTAATTCATGGTAAAAGAGATCCAGTCATAGTCATACCCAATATAAATTAATAGTAATGGATGCAAATGATAGCGGTGCTCTCCAGCTGGTGCTTTTTAATAAGAGGGTGATGACTCAACATGAAAGTAAATTTATTGATTCGACACAAGGGGAGCCAAAGAATATTCTCAAGTATTAGCAGTTGAGTTGTCAATTCAACCACACCTGGATAACTTAGTATCTGCAGCGAAGTATGTAGTATCAAGGTAATATGGAAGTAACGGTAACGGTGGCAAAAGTAACAGTGATAGTTTTGTCGTGATTGTAACAGTAGCAACGGAAAAGTAAATATGCGAAGAACAATATGTGAAAATCTCGTAGGCATTGGATCGGTGATGGAGAATTATGCCGGATGCGATTCCTCATGTAATAGTTATAACATAGGGTGACACAGAACTAGCTCCAATTCATCAATGTAATGTAGGCATGTATTCTGAATATAGTCATACGTGCTTATGGAAAAGAACTTGCATGACATATTTTGTCGTACCCTCCCGTGGCAGCGGGGTCCTATTGGAAACTAAGGGATATTAAGGCCTCCTTTTAATAGACTACTGGACCAAAGCATTAACACTTAGTGAATACATGAACTCCTCAAACTACGATCATCACAGGTAATGGTCCCGATTATTGTCACTTCGGGGTTAACGGATCATAACACATAGTAGGTGACTATAGACTTGCAAGATAGGATCAAGAACTCACATATATTCATGGAAACATAATAGGTTCAGATCTGAAATCATGGCACTCGGGCCCTAGTGACAAGCATTAAGCATAGCAAAGTCATAGAAACATCAATCTCAGAACATAGTGAATACTAGGGATCAAACCCTAACAAAACTAACTCAATTACATGGTAAATCTCATCCAACCCATCACCGTCCAGCAAGCCTACGATGGAATTACTCACGCACGGCGGTGAGCATCATGAAATTGGTGATGGAGGAAGGTTAATGATGACGATGGCAACAGATTCCCCTCTCCGGAGCCTCGAACGGACTCCAGATCAGCACTCCCGAGAGATATTAGGGCTTGGCGGCGGCTCCGTATCGTAAAACGCGATGAATCCTTCTCTTTGATTTTTTTCTCCCCGAACGTGAATATATATAGTTGGAGTTGAGGTCGGTGGAGCACCAGGGGGCCCACGAGGCAGGGGGCGCGCCCAGGGGGTAGGCGCGCCCCCACCCTCATGGATAGGGTGTGGGGCCCCTGGCCTTGATTCTTTTGCCAGTATTTTTTATTAATTACAAAAATAATCTCCGTTGATTTTCAGGTCATTCCGAGAACTTTTATTTCTGCACAAAAATAACACCATGGCAATTCTGCTGAAAATAGCATCAGCCGGGTTAGTTCCATTCAAATCATGCAAGTTAGAGTCCAAAACAAGGGCAAAAGTGTTTGAAAAAGTAGATACGACGGAGACGTATCAACTCCCCCAAGCTTAAACCTTTGCTTGTCCTCAAGCAATTCAGTTGAAAAACTGAAAGTGATAAAGAAAAACTTTTACAAACTCTATTTGCTCTTGTTTTTATAAATATGTAAAGCCAACATTCAAGTTTTCAGCAAAGATTATGAGCTAACCGTATTCACAATAACATTTAGGTATCATGGTTACTCATATCAATGGCATAATCAACTAGCGAGCGATAATAGTAAATCTCGGATGACAACACTTTCTCAAAACAATCATAATATGATATAACAAGATGGTATCTCGCTAGCCTTTTTTGAGACCGCAAAACATAAACGCAAAGCACCTTTGAAGATCAAGGACTAACTAAACATTGTAATTCATGGTAAAAGAGATCCAGTCATAGTCATACCCAATATAAATTAATAGTAATGGATGCAAATGACAGCGGTGCTCTCCAGCTGGTGCTTTTTAATAAGAGGGTGATGACTCAACATAAAAGTAAATAGATAGGCCCTTCGCAGAGGGAAGTAGGGATTTGTAGAGGTGCCAGAGCTCGGTTTTGAAATAGAGATAAATAATATTTTGAGAGGCATACTTTCATTGTCAACATAACAACTGAGAGATCTCAATATCTTCCATGCTACACACATTATAGGCGGTTCCCAAACAGAATGGTAAAGTTTATACTCCCGCTCCACCAACAAGCATCAATCCATGGCTGGCTCAAAACAACGAGTGCCTCCAACTAACAAGAGTCCCCGGGGAGTTTTGTTTGCAATTATTTTGATTTGATTTGCTTAGAACATGGGACTGGGCATCCCGGTGACCAGCCATTTTCTCATGAGTGAGGAGTGGAGTCCACTCCTCTTCAGAATAACCCGCCTAACATGGAAGATACAGACACCCCTAGTTGATACATGAGCTATTCGAGCGTGCAAAACAATTTTTTTTGAAGGTTTAGAGTTTGGCACATACAAATTTACTTAGAACGGTAGGTAGATACCACATATATGGTCTTCTCCTCTCGACCCCCAAAGAAGAGAAAAGAAATAAAACTATTTACACGGGAAAGCTCCCAACAAGCAAAAAGAAGAACATGAAATCTTCTTGGGTTTTCTTTTAATTATTTAGATACATTATAACTGAGCACTTTTCCTGCCCTCTCAGGCCATTTCCATTTTTACCCGTCGGATCATCACTCTTAGGCTTCGTAGGCCGTCCGAGTGCAGGCTTTGTGAGGAGCGCTAACCTTGTCGGGCCGCTACTCTGGTCGCTTTTTTCGACTTCTCACGAACATTCAGCCTAATGGGCCTTTAGAAGCCTCCCTTACGGGCCTGTAATAGTCTCCTTCATTGTTTTCCCTAAAAAAAATGTGAAGTCGTTGTTTCGTTCGGCAAACTTCCGCAACTCGCACGACCCTGCGTCAGGACTCACGACCGATGCCAGAGGGAGGATCCATGGCGACCGCACCTAGGTTTAGGGCGGGCGTGCCTCGCATGGGGGCTGAGGCGGTCGACGAGGTTGCCTTTCGGGCGATTTCACGATGCGGTGCCCAAGCCAGCGGACCGTCCGCTGTCGATTCGACTCCGTCGACTCAGTACTTGAATCACGGTTACAAGAGGACATTAATGGCAATGGATGTGGGAGGCCGGCGGATAATTGCAGGTCAGTTACATTGTCAATTCACGCTCGTCCTTTACTCTCGCGTCCATATAATATCCACTACCTATCTTCTCCTTGCCCATTCCCCTCCTCAGTTCCGCGGCAACTATGGTTGACGCTTAGGTTGCTGATTCATCTTCCCTCTTTAGCGAATGGTCTCTCCTTCCCTTTCGCAAAAAAAGAATGGTCTCTCCTTCCTACTTCCACCCTACCCCCAATTTTGCATCGAGTTAAAGATTTCTATTTATTTATGCTATTCTTTGTGCTTTCAAATAAACGCAGGTTCTCTGATCTCGATCAATTGGATCTCGGTTCCACGGTTGGCTGATTCTGCTGCATTGAAAGGTGAGGCGCTGCTTTCACCATTAATGGTTTCTTGCATGAGAATAATACATGCTTAAATGCAACATCTTCCAATTGCTCAAAGTGCTAATAGTCAACCTGAGATTACTTGCTTGGGCCCAATATTCTTTCACAAAGTACAGAGATGTCTTAAGAGTAACCATGTTCTTTTCAGCTTTTCTATTCTACATAAACAACTTAAGGACGGTATGGATCAAGGTCTTCTGTTTGAAGGTATTTTCCTTTACATGTTTCAATTATGAAGCCCTATTTAGGCAAGCCTCACATTCTAGGAATGCAATGGTGAAGCTATGGTATTTTTGTAAGTGTAGTTATATAGTGTGAGATTATTTGTTTGGGTTCCAAATTCTTGCACAAAGTGCAGAGTTGGCTTAGATTAACCATGTTCTTTTCAGCTTTTCTATTATAAATAAACGACATGAAGACAGTGAGGATCGATTCATATTTGTCCTAATTTTGAAGTCCCTCTGTACTGGGGCATGCCTTGCTTTCTAGGAATGCAAAGGTGAAGGTACGATACTTTCTCTTAATTCTTATTTGAAGGAAATATGCCCTAGAGGCAATAATAAAGTTATTATTTATTTCCTTATTTCATGATAAATGTTTATTATTCATGCTAGAATTATATCAACCGGAAACATGATACATGTGTGAATACATAGACAAACAGAGTGTCACTAGTATGCCTCTACTTGACTAGCTCGTTGATCAAAGATGGTTATGTTTCCTAGCCATAGACATGAGTTGTCATTTGATTAACGGGATCACATCATTAGGAGAATGATGTGATTGACATGACCCATTCCATTAGCTTAGCACCCGATCGTTTAGTATGTTGCTATTGCTTTCTTCATGACTTATACATGTTCCTATGACTATGAGATTATGCAACTCCCGTTTGCCGGAGGAACACTTTGTGTGCTACCAAACGTCACAACATAACTGGGTGATTATAAAGGAGCTCTACAGGTGTCTCCAAAGGTAGATGTTGGGTTGGCGTATTTCGAGATTAGGATTTGTCACTCCGATTTTCGGAGAGGTATCTCTGGGCCCTCTCGGTAATGCACATCACATAAGCCTTGCAAGCATTGCAACTAATGTGTTAGTTGTGAGATGATGTATTACGAAACGAGTAAAGAGACTTGCCGGTAACGAGATTGAACTAGGTATTAAGATACCGATGATCGAATCTCGGGCAAGTAACATACCGATGACAAAGGGAACAACGTATGTTGTTATGCGGTCTGACCGATAAAGATCTTCGTAGAATATGTAGGAACCAATATGGGCATCCAGGTCCCGCTATTGGTTATTGACCGGAGACGTGTCTCGGTCATGTCTACATTGTTCTCGAACCGTAGGGTCCGCACGTTTAAGGTTTCCATGACAGTTATATTATGAGTTTATGAGTTTTGATGTACCGAAGGAGTTCGGAGTCCCGGATGAGATCAGGGACATGACGAGGAGTCTCGAAATGGTCGAGACGTAAAGATCGATATATTGGACGACTATATTCGGACTTCGGAAAGGTTCTGAGTGGTTCGGGTATTTTTCGGAGTACCAGGGAGTTACGGGAATACGGGGGAGAAGTATTGGGCCTTATTGGGCCATACGGGAAAGAGAGAGGGGTTGCCTAGGGCAGGCCGTGCGCCCCCCAAGGCCTAGTCCGAATTGGACTAGGGGGAGGGGCTGCGCCCCCTCCTTCCTTCCCTTCTCTTTTCCCCTTCTTTGTCTCCTACTCCTAATACTTGGAAGGGCTCCTAGTTGGACTAGGAAAAGGGGAATCCTACTCCCGGTGGGAGTAGGACTCCCCTAGGGCGCGCCATAGAGAGGGCCGGCCCTCCCCTCCTCCACTCCTTTATATACGGGGGCAGGGGGCACCCCATAGACACACAAGTTGATCTTCGTGATCGTTCCTTAGCCGTGTGTGGTGCCCCCCTCCACCATATTCCACCTCGGTCATATCATTGTAGTGCTTAGGCGAAGCCCTGCGTCGGTAGAACATCATCATCATCATCACGCCATCGTGCTGACGGAACTCATCCCCGAAGCTTTGCTGGATCGGAGCCCGGGGAGCGTCATCGAGCTGAACGTGTGCTAAGAACTCGGAGGTGCCGGAGTAACGGTGCTTGGATCGGTTGGGCCGGGAAGACGTACGACTACTTCCTCCATGTTGCGTCAACGCTTCCGCTTTGGTCTACGAGGGTACGTAGACAACACTCTCCCCTCTCGTTGCTATGCATCACCATGATCTTGCGTGTGCGTAGGAAATTTTTGAAATTACTACGTTCCCCAACAGTGGCATCCGAGCCTAGGTTTTTATGGTTTGATGTTATATGCACGAGTAGAACACAAGTGAGTTGTGGGCGATATAAGTCATACTGCCTACCAGCATGTCATACTTTGGTTCGGCGGTATTGTTGGATGAAGCGGCCCGGACCGACATTACGCGTACGCTTACGCGAGACTGGTTCTACCGCCGTGCTTTGCACACAGGTGGCTGGCGGGTGTCAGTTTCTCCAGCTTAGTTGAACCAAGTATGGCTACGCCCGGTCCTTGCGAAGGTTAAAACGGAGTCTATTTGACAAACTATCGTTGTGGTTTTGATGCATAGGTGAGATTGGTTCTTGCTAAGCCCGTAGCAGCCACGTAAAATTTGCAACAACAAAGTAGAGGACGTCTAACTTGTTTTTGCAGGGCATGTTGTGATGTGATATGGTCAAGACATGATGCTAAATTTTATTGTATGAGATGATCATGTTTTGTAACCGAGTTATCGGCAACTGGCAGGAGCCATATGGTTGTCGCTTTATTGTATGCAATGCAATCGCCCTGTAATGCTTTACTTTATCACTAAGCGGTAGCGATAGTCGTTGAAGCATAAGATTGGCGAGACGACAACGATGCTACGATGGAGATCAAGGTGTCGCGCCGGTGACGATGGTGATCATAACGGTTCTTCGGAGATGGAGATCACAAGCACGAAGATGATGATGGCCATATCATATCACTTATATTGATTGCATGTGATGTTTATCTTTTATACATCTTATCTTGATTTGATTGACGGTAGCATTTTAAGATGATCTCTCACAAATGATCAAGAAGTGTTCTCCCTGAGTATGCACCGTTGCCAAAGTTCGTCGTGCCCAGACACCACGTGATGATCGGGTGTGATAAGCTCTACGTCCATCTACAACGGGTGCAAGCCAGTTTTGCACACGTGGAATACTCGAGTTATACTTGATGAGCCTAGCATATGCAGATATGGCCTCGGAACACGAAGACCGAAAGGTCGAGCATGAATCATATAGTAGATATGATCAACATAATGATGTTCACCATTGAAGACTAATCCATTTCACGTGATGATCGGTTGTGGTTTAGTTGATTTGGATCACGTGATCACTTAGAAGATTAGAGGGATGTCTTTCTAAGTGGGAGTTCTTAAGTAATATGATTAATTGAACTTTAATTTATCATGAACTTAGTCCTGGTAGTATGAGCATATCTATGTTGTAGAACAATAGCTCGCGTTGTTGCTTTCATATGTTTATTTTGATATGTTCCTAGAGAAAATTGTGTTGAAAAATGTTAGTAGCAATGATGCGGATTGGATCCGTGATCTGAGGTTTATCCTCATTGCTGAACAGAAGAATTATGTCCTTGATGCACCGCTAGGTGACGGACCTATTGCAGGAGCAGATGCAGACGTTATGAACGTTTTGCTAGCTCAATATGATGACTACTTAATAGTTTAGTGCACCATGCTTAACGGCTTAGAATCGGGACTTCAAAGACGTTTTGAACGTCTTGGACCATACGAGATGTTCCAGGAGTTGAAGTTAATATTTCAAGCAAATACCTGAGTTGAGAGATATGAAGTCTTCAACAAGTTCTATAGCTAAAAGATGGAGGAGAATCGCTCAACTAGTGAGCATGTGCTCAGATTGTCTGGGTACTACAATCGCTTGAATCAAGTGGGAGTTAATCTTCCAGATAAAATAGTGATTGACAGAATTCTCTAGTCACCATCACCAAGTTAGTAGAACTTCGTGATGAACTATAATATGCAAGGGATAAGGGAAACAATTCCCAAGCTCTTCGTGATGCTTAAATCGACGAAGGTAGAAATCAAGAAAAACATCAAGTGTTGATGGTAGACAAGACCACTAGTTTCAAGTAAAAGGCAAAAAAAAAGGGGGAACTTCAAGAAGAACAGCAAGCAAGTTGCTGCTCAAGTGAAGAAACCCAAGTTTGGTCCTAAGCCTGAGACTAAGTGCTTCTACTGCAAAGGGATTGGTCATTGGAAGCGGAACTACCCCAAGTATTTGGTGGATAAGAAAGGATGGCAAAGTAAACAAAAGTATATTTGATATACATGTTATTGATGTGTACTTTACTAGTGTTCATAGCAACCCCTCAGTATTTGGTACTAGTTCAGTTGCTATGATTAGTAACTCGAAACGGGAATTGCAGAATGAACAGAGACTAGTTAAGGGTGAAGTGACGATGAAAATTGGAAGTAGTTCCAAGATTGATATGATCATCATCGCACACTCCCTATACTTTTGGGATTAGTGTGGAACCTAAATAAGTGTTATTTGGTGTTGAGCATGAATATGATTTGATCATGTTTATTGCAATACGGTTATTCATTTAAGTAAGAGAATAAATTGTTGTTCTGTTTACATGAATAAAACCTTCTATGGTCATACACCCAACGAAAGTGGTTTGTTGGATCTCGATCGTAGTGATACACATATTCATAATATTGAAGCCAAAAAGATGCAAAGTTAATAATGATAGTGCAACTTATCTGTGGCACTGCCGTTTAGGTCATATTGGTGTAAAGCGCATGAAGAAACTCCATGCTGATGGAATTTTGGAATCACTTGATTATGAATCACTTGATGCTTGCAAACCATGCCTCATGGGCAAGATGACTAAGGCTCCGTTCTCCGGAACAATGGAGCGAGCAACAGATTTGTTGGAAATCATACATACTGATGTATGTGGTCCAATGAATATTAAGGCTCGCGACAAGTATCATTATTTTCTGACCTTCACAGATGATTTGAGCAGATATGGGTATATCTACTTGATGAAACATAAGTCTGAAACATTTGAAAAGTTCAAAGAATTTCAGAGTGAAGTGGAGAATCATCGTAACAAGAAAATAAAAGTTTCTACGATATGATCGTGGAGGAGAATATTTGAGTTACGAGTTTGGTCTTCAATTAAAACAATGTGGAATAGTTTCACAAACTCATGCCACCTGGAACACCACAACATAATGGTGTGTCCGAACGTCATAACCGTACTTTATTGGATATAGTGCAATCTATGATGTTTCTTACCGATTTACCACTATAGTTTTGGGGTTATGCATTAGAGACAGCTGCATTCACGTTAAATAGGGCACCATCTAAATCCGTTGAGACGACACTATATGAACTATGGTTTAGCAAGAAACCAAAGTTGTCGTTTCTTAAAGTTTGGGGTTGTGATGCTTATGTGAAAAAGTTTCATCCTGATAAGCTCAAACCCAAATCGGAGAAATATGTCTTCATAGGATACCCAAAGGAGACAGTTGGGTACACCTTCTATCACAGATCCGAAGGCAAGACATTCGTTGCTAAGAATGGATCATTTCTAGAGAAGGAGTTTCTCTCGAAAGAAGTGAGTGGGAGGAAAGTAGAAAACTTGATAAGGTAATTGTACCATCTCCCTTATTGGAAAGTAGTTCATCACAAGAAATCTGTTCCTGTGACTACTACACCAATTAGTGAGGAAGCTAATGATGATGATCATGTAACTTCAGATCAAGTTACTACCGAATCTCGTAGGTAAACCGAAGTGAGATCCGCACCAGAGTGGTACGGTAATCCTGTTCTGGAAGTCATGTTACTAGACCATGACGAACTTGCGAACTATGAGGAAGCGATGATGAGCCCAAATTCCGCGAAATGGTTTGAGGCCATGAAATCTGAGATATGATCCATGTATAAAAAAAAGTATGGACTTTGATGGATTTGCCCGATGATCGGCAAGCCATAGAAAATAAATGGATCCTCAAGAGAAAGACGGATGCTGATAGTAGCGTTACTATCTACAAAGCTAGAATTGTCGCAAAAGGTTTTCGACAAGTTCAAGGTGTTGACTACGATGAGAGTTTCTCACTCATATCTATGCTTAAGTCTGTCTGAATCATGTTAGCAATTGCCGCATTTTATGAAATCTGGCAAATGGATAAACAAAACTGCATTCCTTAATGGATTTATTAAAGAAGAGTTGTATATGATGCAACCAGAAGGTTTTGTCAATCCTAAAGGTGCTAACAAAATATGCAAGCTCCAGCGATCCATCTATGGACTGGTGCAAGCATCTCGAAGTTGGAATACACGCTTTGATAAGTTGATCAAAGCATATAGTTTTATACAGACTTGCGGTGAAGCCTGTATTTACAAGAAAGTGAGTGGGAGCACTACAACATTTCTGACAAGTATATGTGAATGACATATTGTTGATCGGAAATAATGTAGAATTATTCTGTAAAGCATAAAGGAGTGTTTGAAAGGAGTTTTTCAAAGAAAGACTTCAGTAAAGCTGCTTACATATTGAGCATCAAGATCTATAGAGATAGATCAAGACGCTTGATAAGTTTTTTCAATGAGTACATACCTTGACAAGATTTTGAAGTAGTTCAAAATGGAACAGTCAAAGAAAGAGTTCTTGCCTGTGTCATAAGGTGTGAAATTGAGTAAGACTCAAAGCCCGACCACGACAGAAGATAGAAAGAGAATGAAAGTCATTCCCTATGCCTCAGCCAGCGGATAATTGCAGGTCAGTTACATTGTCAATTCACGCTCATCCTTTACTCTTGCGTCCATATAATCTCCATTACCTATCTTCTCCTTGCCCATTCCCCTCCTCAGTTCCGCAGCAACTATGGTTGACGCTTAGGTTGCTGATTCATCTTCCCTCTTTCGCGAATGGTCTCTCCTTCCCTTTCGCAAAAAAAGAATGGTCTCTCCTTCCTACTTCCACCCTACCCCCAATTCTGCATCGAGTTAAAGATTTCTATTTATTTATGCTATTCTTTGTGCTTTCAAATAAACGCAGGTTCTCTGATCTCGATCAATTGGATCTCGGTTCCACGGTTGGCTGATTCTGCTGCATTGAAAGGTGAGGCGCTGCTTTCACCATTAATGGTTTCTTGCATGAGAATAATACATGCTTAAACGCAACATCTTCCAATTGCTCAAAGTGCTAATAGTCAACCTGAGATTACTTGCTTGGGCCCAATATTCTTTCACAAAGTACAGAGATGTCTTAAGAGTAACCATGTTCTTTTCAGCTTTTCTATTCTACATAAACAACTTAAGGACGGTATGGATCAAGGTCTTCTGTTTGAAGGTATTTTCCTTTACATGTTTCAATTATGAAGCCCTATTTAGGCAAGCCTCACATTCTAGGAATGCAATGGTGAAGCTATGGTATTTTTGTAAGTGTAGTTATATAGTGTGAGATTATTTGTTTGGGTTCCAAATTCTTGCACAAAGTGCAGAGTTGGCTTAGATTAACCATGTTCTTTTCAGCTTTTCTATTATAAATAAACGACATGAAGACATTGAGGATCGATTCATATTTGTCCTAATTTTGAAGTCCCTCTGTACTGGGGCATGCCTTGCTTTCTAGGAATGCAAAGGTGAAGGTACGATACTTTCTCTTAATTCTTATTTGAAGGAAATATGCCCTAGAGGCAATAATAAAGTTATTATTTATTTCCTTATTTCATGATAAATGTTTATTATTCATGCTAGAATTATATCAACCGGAAACATGATACATGTGTGAATACATAGACAAACAGAGTGTCACTAGTATGCCTCTACTTGACTAGCTCGTTGATCAAAGATGGTTATGTTTCCTAGCCATAGACATGAGTTGTCATTTGATTAACGGGATCACATCATTAGGAGAATGATGTGATTGACATGACCCATTCCATTAGCTTAGCACCCGATCGTTTAGTATGTTGCTATTGCTTTCTTCATGACTTATACATGTTCCTATGACTATGAGATTATGCAACTCCCGTTTGCCGGAGGAACACTTTGTGTGCTACCAAACGTCACAACGTAACTGGGTGATTATAAAGGAGCTCTACAGGTGTCTCCAAAGGTAGATGTTGGGTTGGCGTATTTCGAGATTAGGATTTGTCACTCCGATTGTCGGAGAGGTATCTCTGGGCCCTCTCGGTAATGCACATCACATAAGCCTTGCAAGCATTGCAACTAATGTGTTAGTTGTGAGATGATGTATTACGAAACGAGTAAAAGACTTGCCGGTAACGAGATTGAACTAGGTATTAAGATACCAACGATCGAATCTCGGGCAAGTAACATACCGATGACAAAGGGAACAACGTATGTTGTTATGCGGTCTGACCGATAAAGATCTTCGTAGAATATGTAGGAACCAATATGGGCATCCAGGTCCCACTATTGGTTATTGACCAGAGACGTGTCTCGGTCATGTCTACATTGTTCTCGAACCGTAGGGTCCGCACGCTTAAGGTTTCGATGACAGTTATATCATGAGTTTATGAGTTTTGATGTACCAAAGGAGTTCGGAGTCCCGGATGAGATCGGGGACATGACGAGGAGTCTCGAAATGGTCGAGGCGTAAAGATTGATATATTGGACGACTATATTCAGACTTCGGAAAGGTTCCGAGTGGTTCGGGTATTTTTTGGAGTATCGGGGAGTTACGGGAATACGGGGGAGAAGTATTGGGCCTTATTGGGCCATACAGGAAAGAGAGAGGTGCTGCCTAGGGCAGGCCGCACGCCCCCCCAAGGCCTAGTCCGAATTGTACTAGGGGGAGGGGCTGCGCCCCCTCCTTCCTTCCCTTCTCTTTTCCCCTTCCTTGTCTCCTACTCCTAATACTTGGAAGGGCTCCTAGTTGGACTAGGAAAAGGGGAATCCTACTCCCGGTGGGAGTAGGACTCCCCTAGGGCGTGCCATAGCGAGGGCGGACCCTCCCCTCCTCCACTCCTTTATATACGGGGGCAGGGGGCACCCCATAGACACACAAGTTGATCTTCGTGATCGTTCCTTAGCCGTGTGCGGTGCCCCCCTCCAACATATTCCACCTCGGTCATATCGTTGCAGTGCTTAGGCGAAGCCCTGCGTCGGTAGAACATCATCATCGTCATCACGCCGTCGTGCTGACGGAACTCATCCCCGAAGCTTTGCTAGATCGGAGCCCGGGGAGCGTCATCGAGCTGAACGTGTGCTAAGAACTCGGAGGTGCCGGAGTAACGGTGCTTGGATCGGTTGGACCGGGAAGACGTACGACTACTTCCTCCACGTTGCGTCAACGCTTCCGCTTCGGTCTACGAGGGTACGTAGACAACACTCTCCCCTCTCGTTGCTATGCATCATCATGATCTTGCGTGTGCGTAGGAAATTTTTGAAATTACTACGTTCCCCAACATTATTTGGTGACTGTATTTTGATTGCTTGTAGCGAGTGATTTTCAATATTTAATTACTCATCAGAATTGAAGTATAAGCCCAACGTTCAGAACAAGTGAACGGAAAAGCCATAGAGCAAAGCACCTGTTAATGGTATTTATGTTGGCAAATACAAAGTCTCCGCAGCATGCATATAATATATAGCCAGGATAGTCATTTGTCTTACCTAGCTACCTTTCCCTTCTTCTTTTTAACATTTATCGGGCCTTGGATATTCTAAATGTGTCATGTATTTCTTTTTCCATTCTTCAATAGACTGTGAAATGGAATCCGTAATTGAATTGTTCTTGTACCCACATGTATGTGTTAGGATCTTCCATCTACACTCTCCTTTATCATATTTGTTTCGTGTTAGATGGCCATGGAAAGGGTTATCAATTCACTTGTCCAGAAAGAATTTAATTCAATTTGAGGCAATGCTTTCAGTTTGAGTGATTTGTTCGCTGTGAGTATAATGTTCCAATGCCCACATATTCCAATTGCTGAGAGTGTTAATGGTCAAATTGTGAGATTATTTTCGTATGGAAGCACTAAATAGGCAGTTGTTCATGCACTAGGTTTCTACATTATTTGTGTCCCTCACTTCATGCCCTGCTCCAGTATTGTTTGACAAAGTGCAGAGTGCGCTGAGTAGCCATGTTATTTTCGTTAATCCAGTTACAGTGCTATATACTTCAAGCTCTCAAATTCATATATGGCACACTAGAAAAATGCAAAAGGTAGCTATTATGTCTGTTACTTAGTAACCTCTACTTTCATTTCTGATCTATCAGGGCACATTTTGTAGCATAACAATCTAGATATTTCATTCAGCAATCTTGACTCATGATCATGCAAGTGTCGTTCAGCAAAAGACTACAGTTAATATATTGATCTAAAAAGGAGATGGTGTTGACCAAAAGTTAAAGCTTCAATCAAAAAGACGTGCCTTATAGTGATGAAATTTAGGAGATTTATTGTCTTGATTCTTGAATGAAACAGAATTTGCAAGCCAAATATTTTAATGCTATTATGTGAAAAAATGAAGTCATCATGTTTTAGATTTTATCCTTTTCAAGTTGTTCCTATATCTTGGAATATGTTTTCTAACCAGCGTAATTCCGGTTGACTGAAGACAACAAACCTTTTTTTTGCAGGTAGAACACTTGTATTATGCAATCACAACAGTATACAATCAACAAGATTCAGCTCAACTACACCTGGGGGATCAGAGCACAAACAACTTATATTTCTACTTTCTAAGCAAGCAGAGTTTGCCACAAAGTTGCTAACTTTATTTTGGGAGCGCCTAACATGAGTAATACTAATTATACAAAGATTCAAGAGGTGCTTTATTTCTTTCACCGAAGAGGAATACACCGATGTATCCATGTCGCCGGATTGAATCCTATTTGTAACTTAAGAGAGACCACTTCAATCACCACGGGAAGGTCACTCCTCTGAAGGCCAATGATAAGCCGTGCCTACAAGCACATAATTCTGATTCTAAATCATCCCGATAGGAGGAAAGCTCTATGCAAGAGGAAATAAAATAATAGGTCCGGTGTCATCTCATAACACCATGCCAGCTCCAGCTCTAACATCTAAAGATAGCGACCCATTAGAATTAATTTTCACCCAACCCGAAGGGGGGTAGATCGACAACCAGCCTAATTCTATATAAAGTAGGATATGTGCTCAAACTTTCATTATGATTGTCCGATAGTTGTGTTGTATATTGGGATTAATTGCTATGAGTGAATGTGCTTTGCTTTATGCTATTAGGATGTAAGTCATACCATAAAGAAAGTTGTGGCAACCTGCTAAGAGCACGGCATTTTAATTCCAAATGTTCATTTATATGGTTTAAATATGTCTACCTTTTGTTTTCGAGATGGGCTTGAGCAAGATGAGCACTTTATGCATATCACCCACGAAATATTGGGTAACTATACAAACATGATGTGCAGAAAGTTTATACACATTTAACTTAAATGTTTCATGTAAGAAAATTCCAACCATTCTATAGAATAAATAGACGGGCGCTGCAACGCGCGCCATCATGGTCTACTTACTACTACAGGCAAGGAAAGTAAACTAGCTAAGAGCTAGAATTATTTTTTTTGTTTTTCTTAAGGTTTATCAAACACACAAGAAGAAAGCGAGAAAAAGAAAATAAACTAGCATGGATATTACAATGAAAAAGTTTGAGCACCGACAACTAGAATGAGTGTGTGAACATGAATGTAATGTTGGTCAGAAATACGTACTCCCCCAAGGTTAGGCTTTTGGCCTATGTTGGTATATTGCCACGACTGTCCTGGTGATATGTCCATTTTGCATCATGCTTTTATATCGATATTTATTGCATTATGGGATGTTATTACACATTATGTCACAATACTTATGCCTATTCTCTCTTATTTTACAAGGTTTACATGAAGAGGGAGAATGCCGGCAGCTGGAATTCTGGGCTAAAAAAGGAGCAAATATTAGAGACCTATTCTGCACAACTCCAAAAGTCCCGAAACTCCACGGAAGTTATTTTTGGAAATAAAAAAATACTGAGCAAAGAAAAATACCAGAGGGGACCCACACCCTAGGCACGAGGGTGGGGGTGCGCCCACTGCCTCGTGGGCCCCCTAGTGGCCCTCCGGTGCCCATCTTCTGCTATATGAAGTATTTCGTCCGAGAAAAAATCATAAGCAAGCTTTTGGGAGGAGACTCCGCCGCCACGAGGCGGAACCTTGGCGGAACCAATCTAGGGCTCCGGCGGAGCTGTTCTGCCGGGGAAACTTCCCTCCGGGAGGGGAAATCATCGCCATCGTCATCACCAATGCTCCTCTCATTGGGAGGGGCCCAATCTCCATCAACATCTTCACCAGAACCATCTCCTCTCAAACCCTAGTTCATCTCTTGTATCCAATTCTTGTCTCTAAGTATGAGATTGGTACGTGTAGGTTGCTAGTAGTGTTGATTACTCTTTGTAGTTAATGCTAGTTG
This sequence comes from Aegilops umbellulata, assembly GCA_032464435.1. Lineage (NCBI taxonomy): Eukaryota > Viridiplantae > Streptophyta > Magnoliopsida > Poales > Poaceae > Aegilops > Aegilops umbellulata. Next base: position 55,822,411 of record CP136058.1, read on the forward strand.
GTTTATTTGGTGGAAGATCATATGTTCAGATCCTATATGCATATTAATACTCCTCTGATTATGAATATGAATATGCTTTGTGAGTAGTTACGTTTGGTCCTGAGGACATGGGAGAAGTCTTGCTATTAGTAGTCATGTGAATTTGGTATTCGTTTGATATTTTGATGAGATGTATGTTGTCTCTCCTCTAGTGGTGTTATGTGAACGCCGACTACATGACACTTCGCCATTATTTGGGCCTACAGGAAGGCATTGGGAAGTAATAAGTAGATGATGGGTTGCTAGAGTGACAGAAGCTTAAACCCTAGTTTATGCGTTGCTTCGTAAGGGGCTGATTTGGATCCATATGTTTCATGCTATGGTTAGGTTTACCTTAATGCTTATTTTGTAGTTGTGGATGCTTGCAATAGGATTTAATCATAAGTGGGATGCTTGTCCAAGTAAGGACAGCACCCAATCACCGGTCCACCCACATATCAAATTATCAAAGTACCGAACGCAAATCATATGAACGTGATGAAAACTAGCTTGACGATAATTCCCATGTGTCCTCGGGAGCGTTTTCCTTCATATAAGAAATTGTCCAGGCTTGTCCTTTGCTACAAAAAGGATTGGGCCATCTTTCTGCACTTTATTTACTTTTGTTACTTGTTGCTCGTTACAAATTATCTTATCACAAAACTATCTGTTACCTATAATTTGAGTGCTTGCAGAGAATACCTTGCTGAAAAGCGCTTATCATTTCCTTCTGCTCCTCGTTGGGTTCGACACTCTTACTTATCGAAAGGACTACGATAGATCCCCTATACTTGTGGGTCATCAATACTCTTTTCTGGCGTCGTTTCTAGGGAGTGAAGCACCTTTGGTAGGTGGAATTTGGCAAGGAAACATTTATATGGTGTGCTGAAATTTACTGTCACTTGTTACTATGGAAAGTAATCCTCTGAGGGGCTTGTTCGGGGTATCTTCACCCCGACTAGTAGAGCAAAGAGTTGCTCCTCAACATACTGAACCTACTGAAAATGAAAATGTCTACTTTGAAATTCCTTCGGGTATGATAGAAAAACTGCTAGCTAATCCTTTTGCAGGAGATGGAACATTACATCCTGATGAGCACCTAATTTATGTGGATGAAGTTTGTGGATTATTTAAGCTTGCAGGTATACCCGATGATGTTATCAAGAAGAAGGTCTTCCATTTATCTTTGAAGGGATATGCATTGACATGGTATAGGCTATGTGATGATATGGGATCATGGAACTATAAGCGATTGAAATTGGAATTTCATTAGAAGTTTTATCCTATGCACCTTGTTCATCGTGATCGTAATTACATATATAATTTTTGGACTCACGAAGGAGAAAGCATCGCTCAAGCTTGGGGGAGGCTTAAGTCAATGTTATATTCATGCCCCAATCATGAGCTCTCGAGAGAAATGATTATTCAAAAAATTTATGCTCGGCTTTCTGACAACAATCGCACCATGCTCGATACTTCTTGTACTGGTTCTTTTATGATGAAGACTATTGAATTCAAATGGGATTTATTGGAAAGAATTAAACACAACTCTAAAGATTGGGACCTCGACGAAGGTAAGGAGTCAGGTATAACACCTAAGTTTGATTGTGTTAAATCTTTTATGGATACCGATGTTTTCCATAAATTTAGCACTAAATATGGACTTGACTCTAAGATAGTAGCTTCTTTTTGTGAATCTTTTGCTGCTCACGTTGATCCCCTAAGGATAAGTGGTTTAAATATAATCCTCCCATAGAAGTAAAAGTATATGCACCTATTAAAGTTGAAGAAAAGACTATCACTTATAATGATCTTATTGTTCCTACTGCTTATGTTGAGAAACCACCTTTTCCTGTTAGGATAAAAGATCATGCTAAAGCTACAATTGTGGTTCGTAAAAGAAATATTAGAACCTATACCCCTCCTCAGTAAGTTAAAGTTGAACCTAATATTGCTATAGTTGAAGATCTCTTGGCTGATAATATTGATGGGCATGTTATTTATTTCTGTGATGAGACTGCTAGAATCGCTAAACCTAGTGCTAAAGATAAACATAGACCTGTGGTAGGCATGCCTGTTATTTCTGTTAAAATAGGAGATGATTGTTATCATGGCTTGTGTGACATGGGTGCTAGTGCTAGTGCAATACCTATTGACTTATACAAAGAAATTATGCATGATATTGCACCTACTGAGTTAGAAGAAATTGATGTTACAATTAAGCTTGCCAATAGAGATACTATATCACCAAGTGGAATTGTTAGAGATGTTGAAGTCATGTGTGGGAAAACTAAATATCCTGCTGATTTTCTTGTTCTTGGTTCCCCACAAGATAGCTTTTGTCCCATTATATTTGGTAGACCCTTCTTAAACATTGTTAATGCTAAGATAGACTGTGAAAAGGATGTTGTCACCATTGGTCTAGGTGATATGTCTCATGAGTTTAACTTCTCTAAATTTCGTAGACAACACCGCGAAGAGGAATTGCCTAGTAAAGATGAAATTATTGGTCTTGCTTCTATTGCCAGACCTCCTAGTGATCCTTTAGAACAATATTTGCTAGACCATGAAAATGATATGTTTATGAATGAAAGAAGGGAAATTGATGAATTATTCTTTAAACAGGGTCCTATTCCGAAACACAATTTGCCTGTTGAAATCCTAGGGGATCCTCCTCCACCCAAGGGTGATCCCGTGTTTGAGCTTAAACCGTTGCCTGATACTATTAAATATGCTTATCTTGATGAAAGGAAGATATATCCTATTATTTATAGTGCTAACCTTTCAGAGAAGGAGGAAGAAAAATTATTGAAAACTCTGAAGAAGCACCGTGCTGCTATTGGATATACTCTTGATGATCTTAAGGGCATTAGTCCCACTCTATGTCAACACAAAATAAATGTGGAGAAAGATGCCAAACCAGTTATTGATCACCAACGTCGGCTGAATCCTAAGATGAAAGAAGTGGTAAGAAAGGAAATATTAAAGCTCCTTGAGGCAGGTATAATCTATCCCGTTGCTGATAGTCAGTGGGTAATTCCTGTCCATTGTGTCCCTAAGAAGGGAGGTATTACTGTCGTTCCTAATGATAAAGATGAATTGATTCCACAAATAATTGTTACAGGTTATAGGATGGTAATTGATTTCCGCAAATTAAATAAGGCTACTAAAAAAGATCATTACCCCTTACCTTTTATTGATCAAATGCTAGAAAGATTATCCAAACATACACAATTTTTGCTTTCTAGATGGTTATTCTGGCTTCTCTCAAATACCTATGTCAGCTGATGATCAAGCTAAGACCACTTTTACTTGCCCTTTCGGTACTTTTGCTTATAGACGTATGCCTTTTGGTTTATGTAATGCACCTGCTACCTTTCAAAGATGCATGATGGCTGTATTCTCTGACTTCTGTGAAAAGATTTGTGAGGTTTTCATGGACGATTTCTCCGTTTATGGATCCTCTTTTGGTGATTGCTTGAGCAACCTTGACCGAGTTTTGCAGAGATGTGAGGACACTAACCTTGTCTTGAATTGGGAAAGTGCCACTTTATGGTTAATGAAGGTATTGTCTTGGGGCATAAAATTTTTGAAAGAGGTATTGAAGTTGATAAAGCTAAAGTTGATGCTATTGAAAATATGCCATGTCCCAAGGACATCAAAGGTATAAGAAGTTTTCTTGGTCATTCCAGTTTTTATAGGAGGTTCATTAAGGACTTCTTAAAAATTTCTCAGCCTCTGACTAATCTCTTACAAAAAGATATACCATTTGTCTTTGATGATGATTGTGTAGAAGCATTTGAAATACTTAAGAAAGCATTAATTTCTGCACCTATTGTTCAGCCACCTGATTAGAATTTACCCTTTGAAATTATGTGTGATGCTAGTGATTACGCTGTAGGTGCTGTTCTAGGACAAAGAGTTGATAAGAAGTTAAATGTTATCAATATGCTAGTAAAACTCTAGACAGTGCCCAAAGAAATTATGCCACTACTGAAAAAGAATTCTTAGCAGTTGTATTTTCTTGTGATAAGTTCAGACCTTATATTGTTGATTCTAAAGTAACTATTCACACGGATCATGCTGCTATTAAATATCTTATGGAAAAGAAAGATGCTAAACCTAGACTTATTAGATGGGTTCTCTTGTTACAAAAATTTGATTTACATATTATTGATAGAAAGGGAGCTGAGAACCCCGTTGCAGACAACTTGTGTAGGTTAGAGAATGTTCATGATGACCCACTACCTATTAATGATAGCTTTCCTGATGAACAATTAAATTTCATAAATGCTTCTCGTACTGCTCCATGGTATGCTGATTATGCTAATTACATTGTTGCTAAATTTATACCGCCTAGTTTCACATACCAGCAAAAGAAAAAGTTTTTCTATGATTTGAGACATTACTTTTGGGATGACCCACATCTTTATAAAGAAGGAGTAGATGGTGTTATTAGATGTTGTGTACCTGAGCATGAATAGGAACAGATCCTATGCAAGTGTCACTCCGAAGCTTATGGAGGACACCACGTTGGAGATAGAACTGCACATAAGGTATTGCAATCCGGTTTTTATTGGCCTACTCTCTTCAAGTATGCCCGTAAGTTCATCTTATCTTGTGATGAATTTCAAACAATTGGTAATATTAGTAGACGTCAAGAAATGCCTATGAATTATTCACTTGTTATTGAACCATTTGATGTTTGGGGCTTTGATTATATGGGACCGTTTCCTGCCTCAAATGGGTATACACATATTCTAGTCGCTGTTGATTACGTTACTAAGTGGGTAGAAGCTATTCCAACTAGTAGTGCTGATCATAACACCTCTATTAAGATGCTTAAAGAAGTTATTTTTCCGAGGTTTGGAGTCCCTAGATATTTAATGATTGATGGTGGTTCACATTTTATTCATGGTGCTTTCCGTAAAATGCTTGCCAAGTATGATGTTAATCATAGAATTGCATCTCCATATCACCCACAGTCTAGTGGTCAAGTAGAATTGAGTAACAGAGAGCTTAAATTAATTTTTGCAAAAGACTGTTAATAGATCTAGAAAAAATTGGTCCTAGAAACTTGATGATGCATTATGGGCATATAGAACTGCATATAAAAATCCTATGGGTATGTCTCTGTATAAAATGGTTTATGGAAAAGCATGTCATTTACCTCTCGAACTAGAACATAAGGCATATTGGGCTATTAAAGAGCTCAACTATGATTTCAAACTTGCCGGTGAGAAGAGGCTATTTGACATTAGCTCACTTGATGAATGGAGAACCCAAGCCTATGAGAATGCTAAGTTGTTTAAAGAAAAAGTCAAAAGATGGCATGACAAAAGGATACAAAAGCGTGAGTTTAATGCAGGTGATTATGTATTGCTATACAACTCTCGTTTAAGATTTTTTGCAGGGAAACTTCTCTCTAAATGGGAAGGTCCTTGAGTTATCGAGGAAGTCTATTGTTCCGGTGCCATACAAATCAACAACTTCGACGGCACAAATCCGAAGGTGGTGAACGGTCAAAAAATCAAACATTATATCTCAGGTAATCCTATAAATGTTGAAACTAATATTATTGAAACCGTAACCCCGGAAGAATACATAAGGGACACTTTCCAAAATGTTTTAGACCCCGAAAAGGAATATGTACGTGGTACAGTAAGTAAACCGACTCCAAAACAGTCATAATGGCAATTTTTCTCCGTTTTGGAATATTTGGAAAAATAGGAAAATAAGTAGCAGTCCGGGAAGGACACGAGGCCTCCATGAGGGTGGAGGGCGCGCCCTACCCCCCTGGGCGCCCCCCTGTATCGTGGGCACTTCGTGCGCTCTCCGGACTCCGTTTTCTTGCACGTTACGTATTTTGGTCGATAAAAATTCATTATATAATCTCCCGAAGGGTTTGTGTAACGCCCCGGATCCGATGCGCCAGGTGTCTGCCAGTTATTCGCCTTCATTGACTTGTAATTTGCTTGCGTGTTGCACTTTGCCATGTCATCATCTGCATTGCATCATCATGTTTTTCAACACTTGCACCCGGTCCTTTCCCCCGTTGTCCGTTTCGTGATCCGACAGTCTCACACGCGCCTGTTGCTCCTCTCAGACCTCGTTTCATGAGTGGCATTTAAATGTTCTCGGAATGGGATGCAACTTGGCGTGCGGTGTTGTTATAGAGTAGGTAGACCGCCTATCAAATTTCATCGCATTCGGAGTCCGTTTGACTGCCCAACCGTTATCCGTAGCGACACCGTTGCCGGTTTATTCGTCAAACTTTTTCGGTCTCCGGAAACCCGTGCCAGGCTGCCCTCTCTTCTCTCCCCATAGCTTAAACCATTCTACACACCCCACCTAGGCCAGCCTACTGCTCCTCATGTCCGGAGCCGTTCGATCGTGATCCGAGGGTCCGAAAACGGATGGAAAACCCCAACCCTAGCTTCTTTTGCTATATATAGACCCCCCTCATGCCATTTTTGTCCTTCTCCTTCCTCCTCCTCGAAATCCGCGCCCCCAATCATCAGCCGCTGCCACCAGCCTCCTTTTCCTCATTTTCCGGCGAGCCCCAACCCTCCACCGGCAAGTGGCGTGCCTCCACTGGCCAGCGCCGCCGCCGGCTTCGCCCGTGGCCAATCGCCTCCTGCCACGCGCCTCTCAGCCTCCTCCCCACCACCGCGGCCCTCCAGAGCCCATCCGCAGCCCGCCGCGGGCCGATCTGGGCCCGAGGCCGCCCGCCGTGAGCCCGCGCGCACCCGAGTCCCAGCTCCTCCGCCCCGCCGCCGCACTGGACCCTGCCTCCTCGCGCATCCCGCCGGCGCCGCTCAGCCCCGCCGCCTGCGCGCCGTCGCTGGCGACCACTCCTGCGGCTGGGCGCCCCGACCGCCCCGCTCCCGCGCCCCGCGCCTGACCTCCACGCCATCTTTGCTCGCCGTAGCCTCGGATCCGCGCCGCCATGGCCAGAGAGGTCGTCCGCCGCCCCGATGCAGCTGGTCCCCGCCTCCTCGAACGTCCTCCGCTTGTCCCCGCTGTCGCCTGCTCGCCGGAGCATCGGCGCACCGCCATCGCCTTGCGCGGGATCGGGAGGAGCCCGATCCGGCGCAATTGACCCGCGCCTCGTGGGCCCGATCCACCTCGTCCTTTGTTTTTTTTCGCTGGGTAATTTCTTCCGAGTCCCTAAAATCATACATTCTGATGATATGTTCTATGTGCCATAACTTCCTGTGTGTAGATCCGTTTTGCATTTATAATATGTCAAAGTGTTCAGTGAGAGATGCTCTTCATTTCATTCCATTGTGGCATGCTTGTTTGAGATCATCTTGATGCCCAAATCATTGATGCAAGAGTGCTATAAAATGTTAGCTCCTGTTACTTAGCAGTTTATGAGGATTTGTCATTTTCGTCATATTTGTGATGTGCATCATATGGGCATGCGCTCTACATGTGTTTTTATCTATGCCATTCCATCTTTGCTGTGGTGCAATCCACTATTCCTGATATTCCATATGTTGATTGTTACAAGCTTGCAAAGTAGCCTCCGTGATGTTGCTGTTTTCTGGGACTGTCATTCCTGCTAAGTCTGTAGGTGTTATATTGTGATGCCATGTAAACCTGCTGCTACAATGAGTTATATGCATAATATGGAGATTTACACTAAGGATACTTTGCTATACATGTGATGTTCTACCCATAAATGCCTGGTTTTGCATCTATAGCCTGCTGTAGCTTGTTGATATCATGCTCTAAACTTGCTAAATAATGTTGTTGTCAGCCTGTTAACATTATGTTCAGTTTTGCCATGTGTTTTTCTAGTGTTCTATGTGTCCTATGGACTTGTTCTTGCTATGTTTAGCTTCATAATAATGCCTTATTACTGTTGGTTACCTTTCTATTCCATGTAATGCTCTATAGCGACTTGTACAAGCTCACCAACATGCCTACTTATCGTTGTTCCTGCCATGTGCTGTTATTTTCACCGTCTGAATCCGTCATATCATTTGCCATGTTTGCATGGATCCTACCATCCTTTCTGTTGATCTTTGGATTATGTTCAGTAAGGGAGTTTTGTTCTTTGTCTTTATTGTTAGCACTCCATGGCTTTGTTTGCCATTTTATCTTGCTGTAACATGTTGTTTTATAGCTCTAAACATTGCAACCTGATGTTGTTTCTGTCATGTCTAGCGAAATTCTGCAGTCTGTGAAACTGTTATTATTTGCAATCTTGCCATGTCCTTTTGAGCATGTTCTAGTGATTTCTGGAGTTAGCTCAGTGTTCATGTTTTTTAATGCTTTACCTGTACATCACATCCATGTCATTTGTTTTTCATGTTGAGGTGTTGTAGCATGTTGCTTTGATACTTGCAAGTTGCCTAATTGCTGTTTTGGACAGCTTGTCCTTTAAACTTGTTTCATGTGTATGTGTTGAATCGTTGCTCCGTTTTGAGTGTGCTCTACATGAAACTTGCTTAGTTTTGCATGTAGTTTCATGTTACCTTGTTGCATCCATGTTTTGAGTGTGTTTGCTTGATGTTTGAATGCATTTTGCTTCAATGCCATGCCTAACTTGTTTTGCTCATATCTTCTAGGCCATAGCTCCGAATCTAATGAACTTCATATGTAACTTGACTAGAATTTCGTGCAGATCATCGTGGTGCATCTTAAATTGCTGTTTAACAACTTGAACATAAGGTTTATTCAGATCTGGACCAATTTCGAAATTTGCATATGGGGACTTACCGGAATGGTTATATGTTGTTTCTGGCCTCATTTAAACTTGCTTTGATGTGTTGTTCTTGTATGCATCATCTCTTGTCATCCGTAGCCTCATGTAGCCTTGTCATGCATCATACTTGGTTGAGCATCATGCCTTGTTCATGTGTGGTGTGTTTACCATGTTGTGCGCTTCTTCTCGATAGTTCCCGTTTCGTTGCAATCGTGAGGATTCGTTCGTCTACGCTTGGTTCGTCTTCGTGGCTTCATCTTCTTCATGGATTCGTTCTTCTTCCTAGCGGTATTTCAGGCAAGATGACCGTCACCTTGGATCTCACTACTATCATTTCTATGCTAGTTGCTTCGTTCTATCGCTATGCCGCGTTACCTACCACTTGCTTATCAAGCCTCCCAAATTGTCATGAACCTCTAACCTTTGTCACCCTTCCTAGCAAACCGTTGTTTGGCTATGTTACCGCTTTGCTCAGCCCCTCTTATAGCGTTGCTAGTTGCATGTGAAGATGAAGATTGCTCCATGTTGGATTATGTTTATGTTGGGATATCACAATATCTCTTATATTATCAATGCATCTATATACTTGGTAAAGGGTGAAAGGCTCGGCCTTATGCCTGGTGTTTTGTTCCACTCTTGCCGCCCTAGTTTCTGTCATATCGGTATTATGTTCCCGGATTTTGCGTCCCTAACGCGGTTGGGTGTTATGGGAACCCCTTGACAGTTCGCTTTGAATAAAACTCCTCCAGCAAGGCCCAACCTTGGTTTTACATTGCCTAACAACCTATTACCCCTTCCCTTGGGTCGGCCAACCCGAGGGTCATCTTTATTTAGCCCCCCGGGGCCAGTGCTTCTCTAAGTGTTGGTCTGAACTGAGCCGCTTGCGGGGCCACCTCGTGGAATCTCGAAGTCTGGTTTTACTCGTAGCCTGTCTCACCCGGTGTTGCCCTGAGAACGAGATATGTGCAGCTCCTATCGGGATTGTCGGCACGTCGGGCGGTCTTGTTGGTCTTGTTTTACCATTGTCGAAATGTCTTGTAACCGGGATTCCGAGACTGATCGGGTCTTCCCGGGAGAAGGAATATCCTTCGTCGATCGTGAGAGCTTATCATGGGCTAAGTTGGGACACCCCTGCAGGGTTTTGAACTTTCGAAAACTGTGCCCGCGGTTATGTGGCAGATGGGAATTTATTGATATCCAGTTGTAGTAAACTTGAAGTAAACTCTTCTAAAATACACCAACTGCGTGCGTAACCGTGACTGTCTCTTTTCGGGGTTGTTCGAGAGGAGAACACGGGTTTTGGATTATGTTTGACGTAAGTAGGAGTTTAGGATCACTTCTTGATCATTACTAGTTGGCGACCGTTTGCTTAGCTCCTCTTCTCGCTCTTGTTTTGTAAGTTAGCCACCATACTTGCTTAGTTGCTGCTGCAACCTCACCACTTTACCCCTTCCTTACCCATTAAGCTTTGCTAGTCTTGATACCCATGGTTATGGGATTGCTGAGTCCTCGTGGCTCACAGATTACTACAGCAACAGTTTCAGGAACAGGTTGTGCGATGATCATGACGCGAGAGCGATGTTTACTTGTGTTGGAGTTCTTCTTCTCCATCGATCTTGGGTTAGGTTCTTGGTCGGCAGCCTGGGCTAGCAGGGTGGATATTGATTGAGTTTCTGTTTATGTTTCATCCATAGTCGGATGTTGTTCTCATGTATATTGATGTATTATTGCGGCATTTGTATGCCTTGTATGTATCCCCATCTATTATGTAATGTTGATGTAATGATATCCACCTTGCAAAAGCGTCTTCAAGATGCGCTTCTATCCTTGGTGGGACCTTCGAGTTCCTTTAGGATAGGGTCACATCTTGGGTGTGACATTTTGACTCCTGTATCACGCAAATATCCTTTGTTATGGTTTCGAGCTGTTTTTCTGACAGATCTAGATCATCATGACGTCTCCAAGCGCTCCCAAGGACAAGTTCTTCGAGAAGGTCATCAACCCTTACCTCGCGCAGGTGCTGCGACACCCTCAAACCATTGAGATGCGTGATGGGTTGCTGCACATCCGCGATGTTGAGGGACCAAGGAGGACCGAAAGTGTGGAGACGAGGCTCGAAGCAATGGAGCAACAAGTTTTCAAGTGCCAAGGGATGGTGGAACGTGGACTCAACGCCAACCACATGATGATCGCTGAGTTCACCAACAACCACAAGATGGATGCCAAGAACATTCGGGAGACCATCTTCAAGCTTCACGAGAAGATCGAGCACCTCCAAGCCCAAATCTATGACCTGCAAAACCAAAACTGTGAGTATGAATATATATTCAAGAGGATGAGTTTGGCTGCAGATTTGAGGATCCCGGAGACTCGATCATCCTTCTATGACGGTGAGCCTATGCCTTGGAAGATGGACGACAAGCCCACATCATCAACAACTCCACCATCTTCTTCACCAGCAAAGGAGATATAATCACATGGGTATGGGCACTCCCCTTGGCAATTGCGAAGCTTGGGGGAGGTGCCCCGGTATCGTATCACCATCGCACTCCTATCTTTACCGTTTTTCTTAGTTCGATCCTTTTAGTAATATTTTGATCTAGTAGAATAAAGTTTTTAGTATGATCTAGTTTTGAGTTTTGCATTATGATCCCTCTATGTAATCGAGTCCGTGAGCTATATAATAAAGATTAGTGTTGAGTCAAGGGCTTGATTATCTTGCTATGATCTTGAGGGAATAAAAGAAAAGAGAAATAATAAAAAGAAACAAAGAGATCATATTGATCTTATGGAGAGTAATGACTTCACATAGAAAGAGTATGATGATTAAAAATTGTTGAGAGTTGACAAACATAGTTTTGGTCATCGTTGCAATTAATAGGAAGCAATAAAGAAAGAGAGGTTTCACATATAAATATACTATCTTGGACATCTTTTACGATTGTGAGAACTCATTAAAATATGACATGCTAAAGAGTTGATGTTGGACAAGGAAGACAACGTAATGGGTTATGTTTTCTTATATCTGAGATAAAGTATATTGTCATGGATCATCCAACATGTTGAGCTTGCCTTTCTCCCTCATGCTAGCCAAATTCTTTGCACCAAGTAGAGATACTACTTGTGCTTCCAAATATCCTTGAACCCAGTTTTGCCATGAGAGTCCACCATATCTACCTATGGATTGAGTAAGATCCTTCAAGTAAGTTGTCATCAGTGCAAGCAATAAAAATTGCTCTCTAATATGTATGATTGATCAGTGTGGAGGAAATAAGCTTTATACGATCTTGTGATGTGGAAGAAATAAAAGCGACAAACTGCATAATAAAGGTCCATATCACAAGTGGCAATATAAAGTGACTTTCTTTTGCTTTAAGATTTCGTGCATCCAACCATGAAAGCGCATGACAACCTCTGCTTCCCTCTACGAAGGGCCTATCTTTTACTTTTATCTCTTACCCTTATGCAAGAGTCATGGTGATCTTCACCTTTCCTTTTTACATTTTATCCTTTGGCAAGCACATTGTGTTGGAAAGATCCTGATATATATATATATATATATATATATATATATATATATATATATATATATATATATATATATATATATATATATATATATATATATATATATATATATATCCAATTGGATGTAAGTTAGCATGAACTATTATTGTTGACATTACCCTTGAAGTAAAAGGTTGGGAGGCAAAACTATAAGCCCCTATCTTTCTCTGTGTCCGATTAAAACTCCATACCCATAAGTATTGCATGAGTGTTAGCAATTGTGAAAGACTAAACGATAGTTGAGTATGTGAACTTGCTGAAAAGCTCTTACATAGACTCTTTCCTATGTTATGATATATTGCAATGGCCTCAATGACTGAGATTATAGTTTGTTGGTTCTCAATGAAGTTTCTGATTCATACTTGACATTGTGAATAGATTATTACTTGAGCATAAGAAATCATATGACAATATCCATATATGTTGATGTTATAAGAATTATCTTGATGCCCTCATGTCCGTATTTTATTTTATCGACACCTCTACCTCTAAACATGTGGACATATTTATCGTTATCGGCTTCCGCTTGAGGACAAGCGAGGTCTAAGCTTGGGGGAGTTGATACGTCCATTTTGCATCATGCTTTTATATCGATATTTATTGCATCATGGGCTGTTATTACACATTATGTCACAATACTTATGCCTATTCTCTCTTATTTTACAAGGTTTACATGAAGAGGGAGAATGCCGGCAGTTGGAATTCTAGGCTGGAAAAGGAGCAAATATTAGATACCTATTCTGCACAACTCCAAAAATCCTGAAACTCCACGGAAGTTATTTTTGGAAATAATAAAAAATATTGAGCGAAGAAAATACCAGAGGGGACCCACACCCTGGGCACGAGGGTGGGGGGGCACCCTACCCCCTGGGAGCGCCCCCTACCTCATGGGCCCCCTAGTGGCCCTCCGGTGCCCATCTTCTGCTATATGAAGTCTTTCGTCCGAGAAAAATCATAAGCAAGCTTTCGGGAGGAGACTCCGCCGCCACGAGGCGGAACCTTGGCGGAACCAATCTAGGGCTCCGGTGGAGCTGTTCTGCCGGTGAAACTTCCCTCCGGGAGGGGGAAATGATCGCCATTGTCATCACCAACGCTCCTCTCATTGGGAGGGGGCCAATCTCCATCAACATATTCACCAGCACCATCTCCTCTCAAACACTAGTTCATCTCTTGTATCCAATTCTTGTCTCTAAGTCTGAGATTGGTACCTGCAGGTTGCTAGTAGTGTTGATTACTCCTTGTAGTGGATGCTAGTTGGTTTATTTGATGGAAGATCATATGTTCAGATCCTATATGCATATTAATACTCCTCTGCTTATGAACATGAATATGCTTTGTGAGTAGTTACGTTTGTTCCTGCGAACATGGGAGAAGTCTTGCTATTAGTAGTCATGTGAATTTGGTATTCGTTTGATATTTTGATGAGATGTATATTGTCTCTCCTCTAGTGGTGTTATGTGAACGTCGACTACATGGCACTTCACCATTATTTGGGCCTAGAGGAAGGCATTGGGAAGTAATAAGTAGATGATGGGTTGCTAGAGTGACAGAAGCTTAAACCCTAGTTTATGCGTTGCTTCGTAAGCGGCTGATTTGGATCCATATGTTTCACGCTATGGTTAGGTTTACCTTAATACTTCTTTTGTAGTTGTGCATGCTTGCAATAGGAGTTAATCATAAGTGGGATGCTTGTCCAAGTAAGGACAGCACCCAAGCACCGGCCCACCCACATATCAAATTATCAAAGTACCGAACGCGAATCATATGAACGTGATGAAAACTAGCTTGACGTTAATTCCCATGTGTCCTCGGGAGCGTTTTCCTTCATATAAGAAATTGTCCAGGCTTGTCCTTTGCTACAAAAAGGATTGGGCCATTTTGCTGCACTTTATTTACTTTTGTTACTTGTTGCTCGTTACAAATTATCTTATCACAAAACTATCTTTTACCTATAATTTCAGTGCTTGCAGAGAATATCTTGCTGAAAACCGCTTATCATTTCCTTCTGCTCCTAGTTGGGTTCGACACTCTTACTTATCAAAAGGACTATGATAGATCCCCTATACTTGTGGGTCATCACCTGGCGGATAGCCAAAGTTGTAGTTGGGGTCGTACTGTGATGCAACAGCTATTGCCTCATGAGCCGCTGCTTGGAGGCGAGATGTATCCGTCCTCCTCTTATACTCGTTCGCCTTCTCCCTGGTTATAATAAATCTCCCTTTTGTCTGAAAGTCAAAGAAAGTAGGAGCAGGGAGAGCAACATGGAAAATGCGACGCCTGTCAAACATTAGTCGGTGCTGGAGAGGTTGTTCGTTCCTCTGAATAAACTGATGGCAAACCATAGCCTCATATCCTAGATAGGTGGGAGGCAATTCCATATCACTTTCATGTATGGGTATTCCAAGAAAATTAGCCACACGGGTTGCATAAATTCCCCAAAAAAAAGTCTCCACTTAAACCATTATTATGCAACCTCCGTGCAACAATGGCCCCCAATTTATATTGTTTATCTCCTAAAACAGCACTCTTGAGAACACTAAGGTTAGGGACACACATGTGACATGCTTCATCCTTACCATTTATGCACCTACCTATGAAGAGAGCAAAATAATGTATAGCAGGAAAATGAATGCTCCCTATGGTAGCTTGTGTTACATCTCTAGATTCCCCCACTGTAATACTAGCAAGAAAATCTCTAAACTCATATTTGTGAGGTTCACTAATACTACCCCATTTTGAAAGTTTGCAAGCAGTACTAAAATCCTCCAAGTCCATAGTATAAGATTGGCCATAGATATCAAATAGGACAGTGTGAGAATTACGTGAAGATGAAAATTTGAACCTTCTCATAAAGGAATCAGTTAGGTGATAGTATTGAGGGCACTTATCTAGCATGAAGCCCTCGAGCTCAGCATTACGCACATATGCATCAAATTCCTCCTTAATTCCTGCTCGAACCATGAAATCTTCTGACGGCCATTCACAAGGCCGCACTTGAGCTTCTCGTGGTGGTTCATGGCCCAGCTCATGTATTGCGGGCCTAGGTCCTTGATTCCTTGAAGAACCACCTTGGTACATTTTCCTAAACATATTCCTTCCTCTGAAAAATTTCTGAAATTTTTAGTAACTCAAAATAAAAGTGAACCAAACTCAACAAAATTGATAGCAACTACTCCCGCAAGTGCCTAGAGACTATATCATGCATTAGAACTACTTGGGACCATAAAAATTTGACATGCAAGCTCAAGAACAGGGTCACCTAGGCAGCAAAAATTTGCAATGAATAAAGCAATAGAACAAAAACTAATTGGACCATTGGAGGAGTCACATACCGAAGAACAACCCCCCATAGCAGTTTTGTGAGTGGAGCTTTGAGCTAGGAGATCGAAAATAGCAGCAAAATGAGCTGGAACTCGTGCTTGAGCTGGTTGGTGAATTTTTTGGGAGGAAGAAGGAGTGTGTGGTGGCTGGAATAAGTGGAGGGGAGCCACCATGGGCCCACGAGGCAGGGGGCGCGCCTAGGGGGATGGGCGTGCCCTGGACCCTCGTGGCCAGGTGCTTGCTCCCCCTGATGTGTTCTCAGTGCCAGATATTCTCAAATATTCCAGAAAAATCATATTTCATTTTCGGGGCATTTGGATAACTTTTATTTTTGGGGTATTTTTTATTGCACGGATAATTCAGAAAACTGACAGAATATACTATTTTTGCTTTATTTAATCTAAATAACAGAAAGTAAAAGAAGGGTACGGAAGATTGTGCTTTCTAACTTCATCCATCTCATGCTTATCAAAAGGAATCCACTAACAAGGTTGATCAGGTCTTGTTAACAAACTCATTTTGAATAACATGGAATCGGAGAAATTTTGAATAACACTATGTTACCTCAACGGGGATATGCACATCCCCAATAATAAGAATATCATATTTCTTCTTGACAATAGGAAGAGGAAATTCAAAATCTCCAATAATAATTGTTGAAAATTTTCCAATAGAATTGATACTGTGGACTTGAGGTTGTTTCCTCGGAAAGTGTACCGTATGCTCATTACCATTAACATGAAAAGTGACATTGCCTTTGTTGCAATCAATAACAGCCCCTGCAGTATACAAAAAGGGTCTACCAAGGATAATCGACATACTATCGTCCTCAGAAATATCAAGAATAAGAAAGTCGGTTAAAATAGTAATGTTTGCAACCACAACAGGCACGTCCTCACAAATACCGACAGGTATAGCAGTTGATTTATCAGCCATTTGCAAAGATATTTCAGTAGGTGTCAACTTATTCAAATCAAGTCTACTATATAAAGAGAGAGGCATAACACTACCACCGGCTCCAAGATCACATAAAGCAGTTCTAACATAGTTTCTTTTAATGGAGCATGGTATAGTTGGTACTCCTGGATCTCCTAGTTTCTTAGGTATTGCACCCTTAAAAGTATAATTAGCAAGCATGGTGGAAATTTCAGCTTCCCGTATCTTTCTTTTACTTGTAACAGTATCCTTCATATACTTAGCATAAAGATTCATTTTAAGCATATCAGTCAAACGCATACGCAAAAAGATAGGTCTAATCATTTCAGCAAAGCGCTCAAACTCATCATCCTTTTTCTTGGATGGTTTGGGAGGAAAAGGCATGGGTTTCTGAACCCATGGTTCTCTTTCTTTACCGTGTTTCCTAGCAACGAAGTCTCTCTTATCATAACGTTGATTCTTTGATTGTGGGTTATCAAGATCAACAACAGGTTCAATTTCTACATCATTGTTATTACTAGGTTGCGCATCAACATGAACATCATCATTAACATTATCTCCAGGCTCATGTTCATCACCAGATTGTGTCTCAGCATCAAAGATAGAAATATCATTGGGATTCTCAGGTGTGTTAATAAATAGTTTCTCTAGAAGCATGCAAAGTCCTATCATTTTTCTTTTTCTTCCTTTGAGAAGGACTAGGTGCATCAACATTAGTTCTCTGAGAATCTTGCTCAATTCTCTTAGGGTGGCCTTCAGGATACAAGGGTTCCTAAGTCACTTTACCTCCTCTAGTTGCAACTCTAACAGCAAAGTCATTTTTCTTATAATTTAATTCACTGAGCAAATCATTCTGAGCTTTAAGCACTTGTTCTACTTGAGTAGTAACCATAGAAGCATGTTTACTAATGAGTTTAAGTTCACATTTAACTCTAGACATATAATCACTCAAGTGTTCAAGCATATAAGCATTTTGTTTCAATTGTCTACCAAAATAAGCATTGAAGTTTTCTTGTTTGACAATAAAATTATCAAACTCATGTAAGCATTGGCTAGCAGACTTATAACAAGGAATATCACCGTCATCAAATCTATAGAGAGAATTTACCTTTACTACCTTTGTCGGGTTATCAAGACCATGTATTTCTTCCACAGGCGGCAAATTAAGACCATGCATTTTTTTCAATAGGAGGTAAATTCTTAACATCTTCAGTTTTAGTACCTTTTTCTTTCATAGATTTCTTTGCCTCCTGCATATCTTCAGGATTGAGCAATAGAATACCCCTTTTCTTCGGAGTTGGCTTAGGAGTTGGTTCAGGAAGTGTCCAATTATTTTCATTAATCAACATATTATTCAATAGCAATTCAGCTTGATTAACTGTTCTTTCCCTGAAAACACAACCAGCACAACTATCCAGGTGGTCACTGGAAGCATCGGTTAGTCCATTATAAAATATATCAAGTATTTCATTTTTCTTGAGAGGATGATCAGGCAAAGCATTAAGTAATTGGAGAAGCCTCCCCCAAGCTTGTGGGAGACTCTCTTCTTCAATTTGCACAAAATTATATATTTCCCTTAAAGCAGCTTGTTTCTTATGAGCGGGGAAATATTTGGCAGAGAAGTAGTAAATCATATCCTGGGGACTACGCACACAACCAGGAACAAGAGAATTAAACCATATATTATCATCACCCTTTAATGAGAACGGAAATAATTTAAGGATATAGTAGTAGCGAGTTTTCTCCTCATTAGTGAATAGGGTGGCTATATCATTTAATTTAGTAATATGTGCGACAATAGTTTCAGATTCATAGCCATAGAAAGGATCAGATTCAACCAAAGTAATTATATCAGTATCAACAGAGAAATCATAATCCTTATCAGTAATAAAGATAGGTGAAGTAGCAAAAGCAGGGTCATATTTCATTCTAGCATTCAGAGATTTTTCTTTCAGCTTAGCTAATAATTTCTTAAGATCACTCCTATCATTGCAAGCAAGAAAGTCTCTAGCAATTTCTTCATCCATAACATAACCTTCAGGCACAACAGGCAATTCATATCTAGGATGAGAATCTTCATCATCACTTACATCAATATTATCAGTTTCAATAATTTCATTCTCTCTAGCCCTAGCAAGTTGTTCATCAAGAAATTCACCTAATGGCATAGTAGTATCAAGCATAGAAGTAGTTTCATCATAAGTATCATGCATAGTAGAAGTGGCATCATCAATAACATGCAACATATCAGAATTAATAGCAGAAGCAGGTTTAGGTGTCGCAAGCTTACTCAAAACAGAAGGTGAATCAAGTGTAGAGCTAGATGGCAGTTCCTTACCTCCCCTTGTAGTTGAGGGAAAAAAATCTTAGTTCTGTCGTCTTTCAAGTTCCTCATAGTGATCAACAGATATAAATCCCAAGTGACTCAAAGAATAGAGCTATGCTCCCCGGCAACGGCGCCAGAAAATAGTCTTGATAACCCACAAGTATAGGGGATCACAACAGTTTTTGAGGGTAGAGTATTCAACCCAAATTTATTGATTCGACACAAGGGGAGCCAAAGAATATTCTCAAGTATTAGCGGTTGAGTTGTCAATTCAACCACACCTGGATAACTTAGTATCCGGAACAAAGTATTTCGTAGCAAGGTAATATGGAAGTAACGGTAATGGTGGAAAAAGTAACAGTGATAGTTTTGTAGTGATTGTAATAGTAGCAACGGAAAAGTAAATAAGCGAAGAATAATATGTGAAAAGCTCATAGGCATTGGATCGGTGATGGAGAATTATGCCGGATGCGATTCCTCATGCAATAGTTATAACATAGGGTGACACAGAACCAACTCCAATTCATCAATGTAATGTAGGCATGTATTCTGAATATAGTCATACGTGCTTATGGAAAAGAACTTTCATGACATCTTTTGTCCTACCCCCCCGTAGCAGCGGGGTCCTATTGGAAACTAAGGGATATTAAGGCCTCCTTTTAATAGAGTACCGGACCAAAGCATTAACACTTAGTGAATACATGAACTCCTCAAACTACGGTCATCACCGGTAATGGTCCCGATTATTGTCACTTCGGGGTTAACGGATCATAACACATAGTAGGTGACTATAGACTTGCAAGATAGGATCAAGAACTCACATACACTCATGGAAACATAATAGGTTCAGATCTGAAATCATGGCACTCGGGCCCTAGTGACAAGCATTAAGCATAGCAAAGTCGTAGAAACATCAATCTCAGAACATAGTGGATACTAGGGATCAAACCCTAACAAAACTAACTCAATTACATGTTAAATCTCATCCAACCCATCAGCGTCTAGCAAGCCTACGATGGAATTACTCACGCATGGCGGTGAGCATCATGAAATTGGTGATGGAGGAAGGTTGATGATGACGATGGCGACGGATTCCCCTCTATGAAGCCCTGAACGGACTCCAAATCTGTAGGGGAACGTAGAAGTTTCAAAAAAATTCCTACGCACACGCAAGATCATGGTGATGCATAGAAACAAGAGGGGAGAGTGTAATCTACGTACCCTCGTAGACCGTAAGCGGGAGCGTTTATCAACGCGGTTGATTTAGTCATACACCTTCACGTTCCGTCCCGATCAAGTACCGAACGTACGGCACCTCCGCGTTCAGCCCACGTTCAGCTCGATGAAGTCCTCGCCTTCTTGATTCAGCAAGAGGGGCGAAGTAGTAGATGAGTTCTGGCAGCACGACGGCGTGGTGACGGTGTTGGTGAAGAACAATCTCCGCAGGGCTTCGCCTAAGCACTATGAAAACTATGACGGAGGATAAACTAGAGGGGACGGGGTTGCCGGCACACGGCTTGGTGTTTCTTGATGTGTCTTGGGTGCTTGCCCTACCCCTCTATTTATACGTTGAGCCCTGGGGTCGAAACTTGGAGTAAAAGCCTCCTCAAAGTCGGTTTTGCCTGAAAGGCAAGAGTCCCACTCGGACTCCAGGACCAAACGCCACAATCCTTGGTGTCTGGCCCAGACGCCATGGGCCTTGGCGTCTGGCCCATGGCTAGACGCCAGGGTCTTCCGTGTTTGGCCCCCTGGATTCCGCAAAACTCCTTTTGCACCGACTTATAGCCCCGTGGGCCTGACCCCTTGGCCAAACCATATCATCCAATATATGAATCTTTACCTCTGGACCATTCCGGAGCTCCTCGTCATGTCCGTGATCTCATCCGGGTGTGACACACGGATAATTAGACTACAGTAATTCCCTGCTAATGATGCCACGTCACCTCGATTACTGTCGATAATCTCGCGTTAGTTCAAAACCGGTTCAGATTCAAAATTGAATTAAAAGCAAGCATCAAAAATTTTCAAATCTTAAAACTAAAATGTTCAAGTTGTAGCAAATAAATCATAAATAATATTGGTGCAGAAACCACATTTTTAAAACTTGTTTAAATGCTCAAAAGTAATTAACAGAGTGGTTAAAACAATTAAACAAATGTGGCAGGGGTATATTCACAAATACTAATTTAGGTGCTAGTGGTAAATTTTACAAAACTAAAATAAAAGGAAACTAGAAATGAAGAACAAAAGAATAACAAAAAAACAGAGACAAGAAGCTTTCCCCCCCATTGGGCTTCGGCCTAACTGGCCTTTGGGCCACCAGGCCGGCCCAGGCCGCCCCTACTTACGCCCCACCGAAACCCTAGCCCAGCCCCGCTCACCCATTTTCCCCTCCCACGATCCAGATCTGGATCACGCGCTGCCCTGACGTGTCCCGAGCCCGGCGTCGTCGCCCTGCGCCACAGCCGCCGCTCGAAGGCTTCGCCGTCGTCGGACCTCCCCGCCTCATCCCGCCACTGCCTCGCCGGAGCTGCCCCGTCGTCGTCCCCGCCCTCCCCCTCGACTCCCACTGCCCATACCCCTACGAACCCCGCCGTGAGCTCCGGCCTCCCTCCCTCTCTCCCCTGGTTCTCTGTCCCCGGCCACCGACGCTCACTGTCGCGCTTGCCCGCGCGTTCGCCTCCCCTACATCTGCCTCCTGCCTCTCGCTCGCAAACCGTGCCCACCTCCGCAGGCCACGCCCACCGCCGCCACCCGCCCGGCCGCAGCGCCCCGCCCACGCGGCCTAGCTCCGGTCGCCGCTGCGGGCTCGCCGTACTACGCTGCTCCCCACCCAGCGTTGCAGCTCCGCGCCAGCTCGCACTTCCGGCGCCCGCACACCCGCAAAAGCCCACGCCCCTGGCGCCGCCCAATCCCGCGAGTCTTTGGCCTCGGCCTCGCCTGCACTGGCCATCCATCTCGCTCAAAGTCGGCGATGCTCCGGCCGTCCCCGGCGCTGGCAGTTGTCACCATCGTGTGCGCGATGGCAGACCGCATCTGTATGTCCAAACCGTAGGCCGGAGACCCCCTGTGCTGTGTTTCCGGCCGTCTCCGGCGAAGTGCTGCCACCGGAGAGGCTCGCCGGACCTCTCTCCGGCACCCGCCTACGTGGCACCGCCCGGGGCCACCCGCTGGCACTGACCAGTGGCCCCAATGGCCCTCCTGTATCTATGACAGACGGGTCCCACGCCCTGGAACGGTTAAAAAAATGAAAATAAATAAATAAATAAAATTAAATATCAATTAACCAATTAAGTAAATAATTAATTTAATTAATTCTGTTTAATTAAACTAAAAATCTATTAGCCTAATAATCTAGTTAGACTAAATTAACTAGTTTGTTAATGTAATAGTCCATGACAGGGGGGCTCCCCCTGTTGACCAGTCCAACATTGACTGGTCAACAGGGACTCCCTGGCCCACCTGGCAGCCTCTCGTACACTTCTGTATACGCGGAGCTGGGTGCACCTAGCATTTACCATTTTATTTTTGAATTAATAAATACCTAGAAATTGTTTAAACTTTAAAAATTAATATAGAATAATCCGTAGCTCAGATGGAAAAACTTTGTACATGAAAGTTGCTCAGAACGACGAGACGAACCCGGATATGCAGCCCGTTCGTCCGCCACGCACCCCGAATATATCAAACTCGCAACTTTCCCCCGCCGGCTCCTCTGCTCGAAAACGCGAAACACCGGGGATACTTTCCCGGATGTTTCCCCCCTTCACCGGTATCACCTCATACCGCGTTAGGGCGTACCTAGCACCGCGTATTACCTCGTTATGCTTTGGGATGCTTTGATTGCTCTGTTATTTATTGTGTTCCCCCTCCGTTACTTCTTTCCGGTAGACCCCGAGGCTGCCGACGACCCCCAGTTCGATTACGGTGTTGATGACACGTCTTTCTTGCCAGAGCAACTAGGCAAGCCCCCCCCCCTTGATCACCAGATATCGCCTACTCTTCTCTATACTTCTTGCATTAGAGTAGTGTAGCATGTTACTGCTTTCGGTTAATCCTATTCTGATGCATAGCCTGTCCTTGCTACTACTGTTGTTACCTTTACCTGCAATCCTACATGCTTAGTATAGGATGCTAGTTTTCCATCAGTGGCCCTACATTCTTGTCTGTCTGCTGTACTATACTATCGGGTCGTGATCACTCGGGAGGTGATCACGGGTATATACTATACTTTATACATGATACATGTGGTGACTAAAGTCGGGTCGGCTCGAGGAGTACCCGCGAGTGATTCACGGATTGGGGGCTGAAAGGATCTTTGTCTCGACGGCCCTCTGTGTGGATCTTTGTGGAGGAGCGGCAGGGCAGGTTGAGACTACCTGGGTGAGAGGTGGGCCTGGCCCTGTTGGCGTTCACGGATACTTAACACGCTTAACGAGATCTTGGTATTTGATCTGAGTCTGGCTACTGGCCTATACGCACTAACAGACTACGTGGGAAAGATATGGGCACTCGGCGTCGTGGTATCAGCCGAAGCACTTCGTGACGTCAGCGACTGAGCGTCGTGCGCCAGATTGGACCGCGTAACGTGACTTCCGTTGTACTGGAGGTTGCTAGGTCTGCTTCCGGCCGCCCTCGCAACATGCAGGTGTGCAATGGGCAATGGGCCCAGACCCCTGCGCCATAGGATTTAGACCGGTGTGCTGACCTCTCTATTGTGCCTAGGTAGGGCTGTGACGTGTTGATCATCCGAGGCCGGGCATGACCCAGAAAAGTGTGTTCGGCCAAATGGGATCAAGCGTGTTGGGTTATGTGGTGCACCCATGCAGGGAAGTTAATCTATTCGAATAGCAGTGATCTTCGGTAACAGCATGACTTGGAGTTGTACCTTGACTTTATGACAACTAGAACCAGATACTTAATAAAACACACCCTTCCAAGTGCCAGATACAACACGGTGGTCGCTCTCTAACAGGGCGACGAGGAGGGGATCGCCGGGTAGGATTATGCTATGCGATGCTACTTGGAGGACTTCAGTCTACTCTCTTCTATATGCTGCAAGGCGGAGGCTGCCAGAAGCGTAGTCTTCGACAGGATTAGTTATCCCCCTCTTATTCTGGCATTCTGCAGTTCAATCCACTGATATGGTCCTTTACACATATACCCATGCATATGTAGTGTAGCTCCTTGCTTGCGAGTACTTTGGATGAGTACTCACGGTTGCCTCGTTCCCCCTTTTCCCTTTTCTCTACCCGATTGCTGCGACCAGACTATGGAGCCCAGGATCCAGACGCCACTGTTGACGACGACTCCTACTACACCGGAGGTGCCTACTACTACGTGCAGCCCGCTGACGACGACCAGAAGTAGTTAGGATGATCCCAGGCAGGAGGCCTGCGCCTCGTTCGATCTGTATCCCAGTTTGTGCTAGCCTTCTTAAGGCAAACTTGTTTAACTTATGTCTGTACTCAGATATTGTTGCTTCCGCTGACTCGTCTATGATCTAGCACTTGTATTCGAGCCCTCAAGCCCCCTGGCTTGTATTATGATGCTTGTATGACTTATTTATGTTTTAGAGTTGTGTTGTGATATCTTCCCGTGAGTCCCTGATTTTGATCGTACACATTTGCGTGCATGCTTAGTGTACGATTGAAACGGGGGCGTCACACCAGGACTCCAAACAACATTCGGTTACCAACATACGTAACTCACAAATACTATATCATCAACGAACGTTAAGCGTGCGTACCCTATGGGTTCGAGAACTATGTAGACATGACCGAGACATTTCTCTGGTCAATAACCAATAGTGGAACCTGGATGCCCATATTGGCTCCTACATATTCTACGAAGATCTTTATCGGTCGAACCGCATAATGCTACCTCTTGAGCACTGCGTTGGTTTTCCTTTGAAGAGGAAAGGGTGATGCAGTAAAGCAGTGTAAGTATTTCCCTCAGTTTTTGAGAACCAAGGTATCAATCCAGTAGGAGGCCACACACGAGTCCCTCGCACCTACACAAACAAATAAATCCTCGCAACCAACGCAATAAAGGGGTTGTCAATCCCTTCACGGTCACTTACGAGAGTGAGATCTGATAGATATGATAAGATAATATTTTTGGCATTTTTATGATAAAGATGCAAAGTAAAATAAAAAGCAATAAAAATAGCTAAGTGTTGGAAGATTAATATGATGGAAAATAGACCTGGGGCCCATAGGTTTCACTAGTGGCTTCTCTCAAGAGCATAAGTATTACGGTGGGTGAACAAATTACTGTTGAGCAATTGATAGAATTGAGCATAGTTATGAGAATATCTAGGTATGATCATGTATATAGGCATCACGTCCGAGACAAGTAGACCGACTCCTGCCTGCATCTACTAGTATTACTCCACACATCGACCACTATCCAGCATGCATCTAGAGTATTAAGTTCATAAGAACAGAGTAACGCTTTAAGTAACATGACATGATGTAGAGGGATAAACTCATGCAATATGATATAAACCCCATCTTGTTATCCTCGATGGCAACAATAGAATACGTGCCTTGGTGCCCCTACTATGACTGGGAAAGGACACCGCAAGATTGAACCCAAAGCTAAGCACTTCTCCCATTGCAAGAAAGATCAAACTAGTAGGCCAAACCGAACTGATAATTCGAAGAGACTTGCAAAGATAACCAATCATACATAAAAGAATTCAGAGAAGATTCAAATATTTTTCATAGATAAACTTGATCATAAACCCACAATTCATCGGTCTCAACAAACACACCGCAAAAGAAGATTACATCAAATAGATATCCACAAGAGAGGGGGAGAACAATGTATTGAGATCCAAAAAGAGAGAAGAAGCCCCGAAGGTCTGAGGTAAACTACTCACACATCATCGGAGAGGCTATGGTGTTGATGTATAAGCCCTCCGTGATCGATGCCCCCTCCGGGGAGTTTCGGAAAAGGCCCCAAGATGGGATCTCACGGGTATAGAAGGTTGCGGCGGTGGAATTAGGTTTTTGGCTCCGTATCTAGTAGTTTGGGGGTACGTAGGTATATATAGGAGGAAGAAGTACGTCGGTGGAGCAACATGGGGCCCACGAGGGTGGAGGGCGTGCCTGGGGGGTAGGCGCGCCCCTACCTCGTACCTTGCTGGTTGATGTCTTGACATAGGGTCCAAGTCCTCTGGATCGCGTTCGTTCGAAAAATCATGTTCCCGAAGGTTTCATTCCGTTTGGACTCCGTTTGATATTCTTTTTTCGTGAAACTATGAAATAGGAAAAAAACAGCAATTCTGGGCTGGGCCTCCGGTTAATAGGTTAGTCCCAAAAATAATATAAAAGTGTATAATAAAGCCCACTAATGTCCAAAACAGAATATAATATAACATGGAACAATAAAAAATTATAGATACGTTGGAGACGTATCAAGCATCCCCAAGCTTAATTCCTCCTCGTCCTCGAGTAGGTAAATGATAAAAACAGAATTTTTGATGTGGAATGCTACTTAGCATAATTCACAATGTAATTCTCTTAATTGTGGTATGAATATTCAGATCCGAAAGATTCAAGACAAAAGTTTAATATTGACATAAAAATAATAATACTTCAAGCATACTAACTAAGCAATTATGTCTTCTCAAAATGACATGGCCAAAGAAAGTTATCCCTACAAAATCATATAGTCTGGCTATGCTCTATCTTCACCACACAAAGTATTTAAATCATGCACAACCCCGATGACAAGCCAAGCAATTGTTTCATACGTTTGATGTTCTCAAACTTTTTCAATCTTCACGCAATACATGAGCTTGAGCCATGGACATAGCACTATATGTGGAATAGAATGGTGGTTGTGGAGAAGACCAAAATGGGAGAAGATAGTCTCACATCAACTAGGCGTATCAACGGGCTATGGAGATGCACATTAATAGATATCAATGTGAGTGAGTAGGGATTTCCATGCAACGGATGCACTAGAGCTATAAGTATATGAAAGCTCAACAAAAAGAACTAAGTGGGTGTGCATCCAACTCACTTGCCGACGAAGACCTAGGGCATTTTGAGGAAGCCCATAATTGGAATATACAAGCCAAGTTTTATAATGAAAAATTCCCACTAGTATATGAAAGTGATATCATAAGAGACTCTGTATCATGAAGATCATGGTGCTACTTTGAAGCACAAGTGTGGTAAAAGGATAGTAACATTGTCCCTTCTCTCTTTTTCTATCATTTTTTGTTTGGGCCTTTTCTCTTTTCTTTATGGCCTCTTTTTTTTAGTCCGGAGTCTCATACCGACTTGTGGGGAAATCATAGTCTCCATCATCCTTTCCTCACTTGGGACAATGCTCTAATAATGATGATCATCACACTTTTATTTACTTACAACTCATGAATTACAACTCAATACTTAGAACACAATATGACTCTATGTGAATGCCTCCAGTGGTATACCGGGATATGAAATGAATCAAGAGTGACATATATGAAAGAATTATGAACGGTGGCTTTGCCACAAATACGATGTCAACTACATGATCATGCGAAGCAATATGACAATGATGGAGCATGTCATAGTAAACGGAACGGTGGTAAGTTGCATGGCAATATATCTCGGAATGGCTATGGAAATGCCATAATAGGTAGGTATGGTGGCTGTTTTGAGGAAGGTTTATGGTGGGTGTATGATACCGGCGAAAAGTGCGCGGTATTAGAGAGGCTAGCAATGGTGTAAGGAAGAAAGTGCGTATAATCCATGGACTCAACATTAGTCATAAAGAACTCATATACTTATTGCAAAAATCTACAAGTTATCAAAGCAAAGTATTACACGCATGCTCCTAGGGGGATAGATTGGTAGGAAAAGACCATCGCTCGTCCCCGACCGCCACTCATAAGGAAGACAATCAATAAATAAATCATGCTCCGACTTCATCACATAACGGTTCACCATACGTGCATGCTACGGGAATCACAAACTTTAACACAAGTATCTCTCAAATTCACAACTACTCGACTAGCATGACTCTAATATCACCATCTTTATATCTCAAAACAATTATCAAGCATCAAACTTCTCATAGTGTTCAACACACTCATAGGATTTTTTTTACTAATCTTGGATGCCTATTACCTTAGGACAAATTTCTCAATTTAAGAAAATTACCATGCTGTTTTGTAGGGCTCTCAAAATAATCTAAGTGAAGCATGAGAGAACAATAGTTTCTGTAAAACAAATCCACCACTGTGCTCTAAAATATATAAGTGAAGCACTAGAGCAAAAACTATATAGCTCAAAAGATATAAGTGAAGCACATAGAGAATTCTAACAATTTGCAAATCAAGTGTGACTCTCTCAAAAGGTGTGTACAAAAAGGATTATTGTGGTAAACAAACAAATAAAGAATCAAATAATACAAGACGCTCCAAGAAAAACACATATCATGTGGTGAATAAAAATATAGCTCCAAGTAAAGTTACCGATGGAAGTAGACGAAAGAGGAGATGCCTTCCGGGGCATCCCCAAGCTTTGGCTTTTTGGTGTCCTTAGATTATCTTGGGGTGCCATGGGCATCCCCAAGCTTAGGCTCTTGCCACTCCTTGTTCCAGAATCCATCAAATCTGTTACCCAAAACTTGAAAACTTCACAACACAAAACTTAACAGAAAATCTCGTGAGGTCCATTAGCGAAAGAAAACAAAACACCATTTCAAGGTACTGTAATGAACTCATTCTTTATTTATATTGGTGTTAAACCTACTGTATTCCAACTTCTATATGGTTTATAAACTATTTTATTAGCCATGGATTCATCAAAATAAGCAAACAATGCAAACTTCTGGAACTCCAAAACATCTACCAAAATAGGAAGACCTAGACAATTTTTTTATTGATCAGCAGCAATTGGAATCAATATTTTATCACATTCGTGTGATTTTAAACAATTATTTTTGTGAACAGAAAGTTTCTGGAATTTTCAGCAAGATCAAATAACTATCATCCAAGAAGATCCTATAGGTTAAAATTGGCACAGACACTAATAAAAACATAAAAACACATCTAACCAGTGGCTAGATCTAATATTTATTCCTAAACTGAAGCAAAAAGAAAAAAACTAAAAATAAAGTTGGGTTGCCTCCCAACAGGCGCTATCGTTTAACGCCCCTAGCTAGGCATAATAGCAAGGATAGATCTAGGTATTGCCATCTTTGGTTGGCAATCCATAAGTGGCTCTCATAATAGATTCATAAGGTAATTTTATTTTCTTTCCAGGGAAGTGTTCCATGCCTTTCCTTGACAGAAATTGGAATATAATATTCCCTTCCTTCATATCAATAATTGCATCAATTGTTCTAAGGAAAGGTCTACCAAGAATAATAGGACATGAAGGATTGCTATCTATATCAAGAACAATAAAATGTACGGGCACATAATTCCTATTTGCAACAATAAGAACATCATTGATTCTTCCCATAGGTTTCTTAATAGTGGAATCCGCAAGGTGCAAGTTTAGGGAGCAATCATCAAAATCACGGAAACCTAGCAAATCGCACAAACTCTTTGGAATCGTGGAAACACTAGCACCCAAATCACACAAAGCATAGCATTCATGATCTTTAATTTTAATTTTAATAGTAGGTTCCCGCTCATCATAAAGTTTTCTAGGGATAGAAACTTCCAACTCAAGTTTTTCTTCATAAGGTTGCATCAAAACATCAACAATATGTTTGGTAAAGGCTTTATTTTGACTATAAGCATGTGGAGAATTTAGCATGGATTGCAACAAGGAAATACAATCTATCAGAGAGCAATTATCATAATTTAAATTCCTTGCAATCCAAAATAGTGGGTTCATTAATATCTAGAGTTTTGATCTCTTCAATCCCACTTTTATCAATTTTAGCATCCAGATCTAAAAACTCCGAATTTTTGGAACGCCTTCTAGGTAAAGGTGGATCATATTCAGTCCCATCATTATCAAGATTAATATTGCAAAACAAAGATTTAATAGGGGACACATCAATAACTTTTAGATCTTCATCTTTATTTTCATAAAAATTAGAAGAACACGCTTTCACAAAGCAATCTTTCTTAGCACGCATCCTAGCGGTTCTTTCTTTGCACTCATCAATGGAAATTCTCATGGCTTTGAGAGACTCATTGATATCATGCCTAGGTGGAATAGATCTAAGTTTCAAAGAATCAACATCAAGAGAAATTCTATCAATGTTCCTAGCCAATTCATCAATCTTAGGCAACTTTTCTTCAAGCAAAGCATTGAAATTCTTTTGCGATTTCATAAATTCTTTAACACCAGTCTCAAATTCAGAGGGCATCTTATTAAAATTTCCATAAGAATTGTTGTAGGAATTAACATAATTATTAGAGGAATTACTAGGGTACGGCCTAGGATTAAAGTTTCCTCTATTTGCGTTGTTACCAAAATTATTCCTACCAACAAAATTGACATCCATAGATTCATTATTATTCTAAATCAAAGTAGACAAAGGCATATCATTGTGATCAGAAGAAACACTTTTATTAGCAAATAATTTCATAAGTTCATCCATCATTCCACTGAAAACATTAATTTCTTCTATCGCATGCACTTTTTTATTAGTAGATCGTTTGGTGAGCCATTGAGAATAATTAACCATAATATTATATAGGAGTTTAGTAGATTTTCCTAAAGTGATTTCCATAAAAGTGCCTCCCGCGTCCGAATCTAATAGATTTCTATAAGCAAAATTCAACCCGGCATAAATTTTTTGTATAATCATCCACAAATTCAAACCATGTGTAGGGCAATTACGTATCATTAATTTCATCCTCTCCCAAGCTTGTGCAACATGTTCATGATCAAGTTGCTTAAAATTCATAATATCGTTTCTAAGAGAGATAATCTTAGCGGGAGGAAAATACTTAGAGATAAAACAATACAAAAAAAGACACATCCGTGACATTTTGGGCCGAACGAAATTTTTTTCTGTCATACATATGACACTTCTATGACAATAATTGTGAGAAAACCCGGTATCATCATAGATGTGGTGGGCTACTACTTCTATGACAAAAAATCATGACAGAAAATGGGCTTTTCATTCTGGGCAGGCCGGAGACGCAGCTGCATGACATTCTTTGGGCCGTCCATGACGGAAAAAACCATGGTAGAAGCGAGGGCGAGGAAAATTTTGGGGAGTTCCCGGTTATGGTGGGAGGTCGGGGGCCAAGCGATGCGCGTTTCTCTCGTACACATACGCGCGCGTGTGTGAGGCGTTGGCTCTAACTGAACCCGAGCGAGGCGTTGGGCTCTAACTGAACCCGAGCGGTTGCACTACAGGCCACGCGTTACTGAACCCGAGCGATCGATCGATGCTGTTAACTGAACCCGATCGAGCGATTCCTTCGCTACTGCTGCTAACTGAAGCTGATCGATGCTGCCTCTGGGATGAAAAATGAGTGTTGCGGGGGGTTTTGGATGAACAGTGAGCGGTGGTGTTGCCTCTGGATGAACAGGACCCCGTGGTGTGGAGGGCTGGATGAACAATAGACGATGGAGGGGTGCCCGTGGAGGGGTGGTTGAATAGGACCTCGTGGTGTGAAGGGCTGGATGAACAGTAGACGATGGAGGGGTGGTTGAACAGTAGCCGGTGGAGTAGCGCGCGGTGGAGGCTGGATGAACAGGAGCCCGTGGAGGCTGGAGGAGGTCGACGGTAGCCCGTGGAGGCTAGAGGAGGTCGATGGTGGAGATGAACAGTATCCCGTGGAGTCCCGTTTTGTGGTACGCCCTCCCGATGAATAGGACCCCCGTTTCGACCGTAGGAGGTCTGTTTCGTCCGTTTTGCGGTACGCCACACCCCTCCCGATCAGCAGGACCCCCGTTTCGACCGTAGGATGTCCGTTTCCTCCGTTTTGCGGTACGCCACACCCCTCCCGATCAACAGGACCCCCGTTTCGACCATAGGAGGTATGTTTCCTCCGTTCTGCGGTACGCCAGGCCTCGTTTCCATCGTCTGTTCCGTCCAAGCCCTCCCGATGAACACGACCACGCATTCCGTTCTGACCCAGCCGGTTGGCTCCCACGCGTTCCGTTGCCTCCCGATGAACACGACGCATTCTGTTGCCTCCCCATGAACACGACGCATTCTATTGCCTCCCCATGAACACGACGCATTCTGTTGCCTCCCCATGAACACGACGACGATGCTGTTTCTCCGTTCGACCCAGCCATGTACACGAGCCCTGGACGTACGTATGCGCGAGTAGGCGTTCGAGACCCCGCCCGTATGTAGA
Source organism: Aegilops umbellulata (assembly GCA_032464435.1). Taxonomy (NCBI): domain Eukaryota; kingdom Viridiplantae; phylum Streptophyta; class Magnoliopsida; order Poales; family Poaceae; genus Aegilops; species Aegilops umbellulata. Next base: position 55,854,586 of record CP136058.1, read on the forward strand.
CATACATGGCCGTATTTTCTTTCTTGCACCCTGGCCGCTGTACGTATGTGTACATGCTACGTGCGCGCCTCTACTACGACACGTGCGCGCCTCTACATCGACCAGTATGTACATACACGTTCGCGACCAGAATGACAACGCTACGTATGCTTCGACCAGGTGGGTCCCGACTGTCAGGCACTTTCTTGCGTGCGAAGATGTAGCTGGTGGGTCCCAGCAGTCAGGGGGGCGAATCGTTTTTTGCCCGGACGCACTTCCTTACGTGCGATGGGTCCCTGCTGTCAGGTGGAGGAATAATTATTTTGCACGTAATAAGGAGGCACTTCCTTGCTGCGGCCGTGGACCCAGCTGTCAGCCTCTCCACGTACAGTCCATGTCCGATGGAAGCCGTTCCTTGACCACGTTGACCACGCCGCGCCGAGAGCACCAGGGCGGTGGACGACCGCGAGGCCTAGGAAGGGGACGACTCGGAGCCAGGGAAGACGCGATAGTGGATGCCCACGCGTAGAGGAGTACGAGGGTTCACTGGTTTGCTGCGGTGTGAGGCTGCCATCGCCGCAGAATAACAGGGGGTGTGGGTGAGTAGAGGGATGGTCTGGCCAGCGGTGGGAGTAGTAGGGGGCGATGAGGCCTCCGCCGCATCGCAGCCGGCCACGGGAGGCAGGAGCACGAGGCACGACCGGCGCTGGTTTGGGCGGCTGGAGCAAGAAGACCAGAGGTTGAAGAAGCACTACGGCCGTTGGATGGATATCGTACGGTCACTGGAGCTAGAATCGTGCATATTGACTAAATTGACAAAGCCCTCCATCCCCGTCAACTTAGTAGGCCCACAAGTCAGCCTGCCACTATACTGGGTCCCAGCTAACAGGGGGGAGTATTCATTTTTTTGTGCGTAATAAGGAGGCACTTCCTTGCGTGCGAAGATATAGCTGGTGGGTCCGAGCTGTCAGCGGTGGTAATGTTTTTTTCGCGAAATACAGAGGCCCTTTCAGTGGGTCCCTAATGTCAGGTGGATGAATCATTATTTTGCGTGTAATAAGGAGGCATTTCCTTGCGTGCGGCCGTGGACCCAGCTGTCGGCCTCTCCACGTACAGTCCACTTCAGATGCATGTCGGTCGTTGACCATGTTGACCAGGCCACGCCGAGAGCACCAGGGTGGTGGACGACGGCGCGGCCTAGGAAGGGAATGACACGGAGGCATGGAAGACTCGGCAGTTGTTTCCCACGCGGAGGGGAGTACGACTGTACGAGGGTTTACTGGTTCGTCTGCCGTCGCCGGAGAATTACAGCAGGTGTGGGTGAGTAGAGGGATGGCTAGGCCAGCGATGGGAGTATGATGGGGCGGTGAGGCCTGCGCGGCAACAGAGCCGACCGCGGGGAGGAGGGAGCAGGCAATCCCGTCGATGCTTGTTTGAGCGGCTGGAGCAGGAAGAGCGGAGATTGAAGAAGCACGACGGCCGTTGGATGGACATCGTACGGTCACTAGAGCTAGAATCGTTCATATTGACTAAGTTGACAAAGCCCTCCGTCCCCGTAAAGTTAGTAGGCCCACAAGTCAGCCTCCCACCATGGTGGGTTCCAGCCAGCAGGGGGAGTATTCATTTTTCTGTGCGTAATAAGGAGGCACTTCCGGTGGGTCCGAGCTGACAGCGGGGGGAACATTTTTTCGCAAAATACGATGGTCCGTCCGATGGGTCCCAGTAGTCAGGGGCAAATGTTTTTTTCGCAAAATACGGTGGCCCGTCCGGTGGGTCCCAGCAGTCAGGGGGAAAACGTTTTTTCCGCAAAATACTGGTGGTCCGTCCGGTGGGTCCCTGCTGTCAGGTGGAGGAATAATTATTTTGCACGTAATAAGAGGCACTTCCTTGCGGCTGCCGTGGACCCAGCTGTCAGCCTCTTCACGTACAGTACTCTTCCGATGGAAGTCGGTCGTTGACCACATTGACCACGCCGCGCCGAGAGCACCAAGGCAGTGGACGATGGCGAGGCCTAGGAAGGGGACAACGCGGAGTCGGGGAAGACGCGGCAGTGGATGCCCACGCAGAGAGGAGTACGAGGGTTCACTGGTTCGGCTGCGGTGTGAGGCTGCCGTCGCCGCAGAATAACAGGGGGAGTGGGTGAGTGGAGGGATTGCCTAGCCAGCGGTGGGAGTAGTATGGGGACGGTGAGGCCTCCGCGGCAGGATAGCCGACCATGGGAGGCAGGAGCATGCAGCACGACCGGCGCTGCTTTGGGCATCTGGGGCAACAAGACCAGAGGTTGAAGAAGCACTATGGCCGTTGGATGGACATCGTTGACCACGCCGCGCCGAGAGCACCAGGGCAGTGGACAATGGCGAGGCCTACGAAGGGATCGACACGGAGCCGGGGAAGACACGGCAGTGGCTGCCCACGCGGTGGAGAGTACGAGGGTTGACTGGTTCGGCTGCCGTTGCCAGAAAATAACAGGAGGTGTGGGTGAGTAGAGGGATAGACAGGCCAGGGATGCGAGTATGATGGGGCCGTGAGGCCTGCTCGGCAGCACTGCCGGGCACGGGAGGCGGGAGCAGGCGGTTCCGACGACGCTGGTTTGGGCGGCTGGGGCAGGAAGATCAAAGACTGAAGAAGCACAATTGTTGTTAGATTGACATCTAACGGTCTGACGCTGGTAGAGTCGATTGTTGACTAAGTTTCTTTTTGAGAAACCTTGTGTACGCATGAACTTAGTAGGCCCACAAGTCAGCCTCCAAATCTGTGGAAGACAACATAAAGCCCATTTGCTATTTTTTATAATTTGCAGCCCATTTGCTAATTCGTAAGTAATTTATTACAACCCATTTTCTGCCCAGGACCACGGTTAAAAAGTTCAACCTTATTTTGCATATTTCGGTGGAGTCCGAACTGTTGTAATCCCGAAATGATGTACAGTTTTTTAAGAACTTATTGATTTTCCAAAAAAATCGTTTTCTTTTTGTAAGCAAATAAGACGTGGGACAATTGAGTTGGTTTAAGGGAAAACCAGTGGTAAAAAAATCAGCGTTGGGTGGGAAAGAACAACAAAAATAAGGATGTAAATATGAAAAGGGAATTTTATGTGTTTTCAATATAATGATACGTGTATATGAACTAGTAAAACTATAGGTAGAGATTAGAAAACAGATGTAGGACATGCGTTTCAAGAGGAAAATAGAACTGGGCTGTGTGTTTGATTTAGTAAAAAAAACTGCCTGCGGATGTTGTAAGACAAAATATAACTAACGCTGGCGGGCCAGAGGCCAGTAGATACCTGCTGGATCTTTGTGCCCCGTTGTCGTCATGGGCTAGGCCTGTTAAAAACAAAACCAACCCTGGGCAGTCTACATCCCAATTGAAACTTGCTCGACCTGAAAAAACAATAGACGTGCTCAATAAACGAGAGAATTCTGCAAGTACAGACTGATAACTGGGATGCAACATAGATTTTTTTATCGTGATAATAAGTGCATGCACTTGTTTCAAAAAAATTGGAGAACTAGGAATTCGAACGGCGGGTGCTTATGCTACCCATCAAATAAAAATTAGGTGCCTGAAAATTCATTTTGAAACAAATGATTCAGCTTTATATCCACGTCGACCCTCGGCATGATGGTTGGAAGCAAATGCAAGTTCATACCAAAATATCATTAACAACAATACCAACTTGCGGACGACAAGGTAGTACAACTACCAATACCAAACTAACTTATAATCTTTTTACTCCTAGCCCTAGTGTTCGTCTGGTAGAAAATCTTGCAGAGGACTAGCTCCCGCTCCTTCTCTTGCTCCAGGTCCCCGAGGTGGTATTGGTGCATCACCCAGTCGGTCCTCTGCTGGTCGAAGTTCTTGTTGGTGTGCAGCACCAGAACCTTTTTTGCTGCCCGTCTGCCGGCCGTTGACCATCACCGGCAAGGTATTACCGGTCTTGTGCCACACCGCATGCGTGCCGCACTCTGACTGTATCTTGCAACGCGTCCACATGCCCCTTTTGAATGCCCTGGAATTGCGCTCGAAGAAATGCTTTCTTAGGCCAGTCAGCGTGATACCCGTAGTATTGTGGAATACAGGTTTTAGTGTACCTAGTTGGCATTTTCATAACATCTTTGGCATGTTGCAGTCACTTGTTTCACTTTTTATTAACTGTCAAATTGTAATTGCTTCACCAGGTCTGCATCTAAAAAGAAAAATAGAGCTATAAACAAAGCAATATGTTTGTGCAAGCAGACGGCCGACAGGTGTCTTACCTGGAAGTTTCTCAGGTTGGGTGTAGCATATGCCGTTGTCGGATTTCGGGTTCCGGCAGACCCTTGAGGTTCGAACAATGGGGTGCGCGCGGAGATCTCTCCCCTACTGATCTATGTCTGATCCTCTCGTGCGAACTAAGATGGGAAAATGATGAACAACACACGGGACACGGGGTTTATACTGGTTCGGGCCACCGTTGTGGTGTAATACCCTACTCTAGTGTGTGGTGTGGTGGATTGCCTCTAGGGCTGATGATGAACAGTACAAAGGAAGAACAGCCTCGCGAGGGGTGTTCTTGAGCTGGTGCGGTGCGTTCTACTTGGTCTCTACCAAATTATGGATGCCTCTACTCCGTGGTGGCTAGCTCTATTTATAGAGGCCCTGGGCCTCTTCCCAAATAACGAGCGGGAAGGGCGCCAACAATTGGCCATTTTGAAGGGGAACATTTAGTACAAGTTATCCTGACCAAAGGTGGTCTTCAGCTGCCAAAAGCACAGGTGGTGATGCCGTCTTGGGCTCCACGGTGACCTCTGTCCGGCTGCCCGGCTGGTCTTGGTCTCGTTGCACTGGAATGGTAACCTTTGCCTGATGCCTTGGTCTGTTCTTGCCCCCTTTACACCAAAGGGGAAACAAGGACTCTGCCCAGGCCGGCGCCCACCTGGCGCCCGCCTGGCCTTGATCGTCATGGCTTGCGTCACGGGATCCTCGCGAGGTACCCTTGCATTGATCTCTCCGCCTCCTCGCGAGCCTGCCTGATGAGGACGCTCTTGAGGGGGCTTCCTATCGTCCGCCCCGCGAGGCCTGGCCCCTCGCGAGGGTCTTGAGCTTGAGCTTGATGAAGATGGGCCGTGCTGGGCCCTCGCTTGAGCCACGCCGCAGGCCGCAGGCAGGCAAGTCCGGGGACCCCCGTTCCCAGAACGCCGACAGTAGCCCCCGGGCCCAAGGCACGCGCGAGCTTGGCTTAGCAGAGAAGCGAAGGTGCAAGCGCGAAGCGCCGCGGGCCCTAACAGCCTGCGGCCTTGGGAGCCGTGTGGCGGTTGATCGGACGTGGGCATCTGCACTTCCCATGACGCCTCGGCAACTGCACGACTGACAAAAAGGGGGTGCCCGGGCCAGGCTTACTTGTCCTGCTCTCGCCCGTCTTGCCCTAGATCCCCTTTCTCGCTCCCCTTCCTCTTGCTCCCGAAATCCTCTAGATCCGCTTCAATCCTTCTCATCCAGCATGCCATGGCGCCTCGCAAGTCCCCGACTGATGCTTGGTACTCGCCGGCCTTGGATTCCCCGTATTTTTCGAAGAAGAATCTCTCCCTCGCGCGCCCGATGACGGTGGCGCAGGGCAGAGAGGGGGCGACTGCGCTCAAGGTCGGCTCCGACCAGCCTGAGGGCAAGGGGAGCACCTTCTACCCGTTCTTCGTGAGCGCCATCGCCGCCGGTCTGGTGCCTCCTTTCTCTGAGTTCTTCCATGTCGTTCTCCGCTAGTATAACTTGCAGGCTCTGCATCTCCACCCCAACTCCGTCCTTCTCCTGGCGATTTTCGTCTACTATTGCAAGGCTCATGTTGGTGTGAAGCCCTCGGTGGCCTTGCTGCGCCACTTTTTCTCCATCCGGGTTTTTGGCGCTCAGGTCTCTGCATGCACGAGCTTCATTGCATACTCCAACTCCAACGCCATCTCGAAGCCTGGGAAGAGGATCGAAGGCTACCGGAGCAAGTGCTTCATGATGGATGTCGGGCGCCTCCACCCTCGTCTAGTATTGCCCACGGGGCAGCCTAAGTCCGTCGACGCATGGTCCCGGGTGGAGCTCGTCGACCCTTGCGTGAAGGCGGTGTTGAGGAGGATGAACGCGGACCTGAGGCCAAGCAACTTGGGGGCGGCGAAGCTGACCGGGGCCACGCTCCTGAGGGAGTTCTAGGAGCATCGGGTGGCTCCGCTCCAGGAGCACTCGCTCCCACTGTGGAGGCTTGGAGGAGCTGACGCCGCCCTGTGCCTGAGCTCCGAGGCCCTGACCGATGAGGATCTGGCTGCGGCCCTTCATTCCTTGGTTGGGGGAGACGTGGCGAGCCCGGTGGGTGCCCCTGTCCCCCTGTTCCTTCGTGATGACTGGGAGCAGGTGGTGAACGCCATGCCCACCTTCAACTGCGAGGGGCTGGTGCCTGCGGTAGCTCCCGAAGATCTGGCTATTCTGGCGACGATGAACTTGTCCTCCGGCAGCTCCAGTGGGGGAAAGGGGGAGGAAGAGGCAGAGGAGGAGGCGTCTGACTCGGAGGAGACCGGCGAGGATTGGGGGGAGTCCTTCCCTCGGTGCAGGTTCCGGGCCCTCCGCTCCATGCCGGACGACGATGAGGCCAACGCCAGGCGAGGAGGGAAGGGATCTTCCTCAGTCATGAGGAAGGGCAGGTCGATCCTGGTGTTCGCACATGAACACGTCACCTTGTACCCTCGACGCCGGGGGTGATGCACCGCAGCTCACGTCGAAGGAGACCCGCCAGAAGCGCGATATGCAAGACAATCCGGCGGGCGCTTTTGTACACCCGAAACCCCACACGCCCGGGAGGGACCCCGTCAGGGCGTGCGGCAGCTATGGGCTGCCCTAGGTCAGCCTGATCACCCCTAGGGCCTCGAGGTTCGCCGTCCTGCAACAAGAAGAACGAACGAAGACCGAGGAAGAAGAAAAAAAGGGAGAAGGTAAAAAAGATAAAAGGTGGTAGATGATTTGTTCGATTGTGTGTTGTTCAATCGGCCGTCACCCCTTAGGTATATAAGAGGCGGCTGGACTTCCCGTGCAAGGAAAAGGTTTGGATTCACGTCCAAAACCCTATTGAAATTCGGATTGGTTTTATCCGAACTTTCCAAAACTGTTCGGTCAAAATCCGGCTGCACCTTGCGGGTCTATTTTATGGTGGTAAATGACCTCGGATGAAAACGAGTCCAAAAGCAATCTTGACTGTTTCGACGAGACGAACAACTTTCATGTTGAACGTGTTTTCATCAGAGGTCATCTCGAGGATCAAATCGCTCGCGCAAAACTGCTAATTATTCACGCAGCTCATCAGACATACCCACATATGTGTCTGGTTCCAGGCGTCATATTTTGCTCACTGGAGGGTCGCGCTGCGCGGGCTCTAACTTTTATATACGACCTCGTATTGGGACGATATTTATATCAAAATTGATCGTTTCGACGATACGCACAACTTTCGTGTTGAAACTTTCTCAATTTGAGGCTATCCTAATTGGATTTCCAGCCATTCTTTAATCTGGTTTCGACATGATCACTCTGAATTTGTCATAACTTTTACATCCGAGCTCCGCTTTAGACCATCTTCATATTCATCTTGATCTTCTCAAAGAAAGCCATCTCATGGTGACTTTCAATAGTAAGTTTGAATTAATCTTGACATAGCTTCAAACAACTCTTTATAAGCGGGCCACTTTTGAGCGTCAACACATGCCCCCCTATTTTTCGGCAAAGCTAGCGTGCCAAAAAATAACTTGTACCAAGTTTATTCTAAGGAGATGTTAACACTCCATCGGCCATTTATATGTCCTTAGAACGATAAGTATATATCGACCATGTCTTGTGTGAACTTTCTGATGCAAACTTGGGTCAAACCTTCTCAGTTTCATTAACAATCTGGTGATAAAGTACCATAGATATGTATCTCAAGGTCATCCTCCGAACCATATTGTTCACCCTTTTGCTAGGATTTTGTAGATAATCAACAATAAACTTCTCCAATCCTTACTTCGTTTGCATAAAAGTTTCATTAGTGGCCGAGGTGGTGAGCTCCAATTCGGCCTTACCTATGTTGGCAAGAATAAGCATCGGCTATTGATAGATGTGCAAATACACCATGACCGACGTGGTAGCCGGATGCTTACTAAGCCAACTCTCTCCAATTATAATGTCTAGATATATGAGCAATGCTAAAATAATCTAAAGTAGAAATTATATTTAGCCATTTATCAAGATAAACATGAAGTGATTCATCAAAACATAGAAAGACTTTGGATATTAGTTGCACTACTAATAACGGATCACCAAAAGCCTCAATATGTGTAGCACCTATGTCAAAACACATCTCTAAACAGAATAACAATGCTTCATATTTGGCCTGATTATTTGTGCAGAAATACTCGAAACGACACGAGGCTTCAAAAACAGCACCATGAGGAGATATATAAACAACACCAACACCTTGTCCATTGCTACAAATTTAACCATCAATATATAATATCCATAGTACTAGAAAGACAAGGCAAATATCAACATTATGCATGTCATTAATCCGATGTTCAGTAATAAAATCAGCTATGATTTGGCCTCTTATAGATCTCAAAGATGCATAAGCCAAATCATATCCAAACAAAGTATAAGCCCACTAACCAATTCTGCAACTATGAATTGGCCTATGCAACATATATGGCATCGGTCATGATGTCTCAACTCCATTCAATCATAATATAGGCATACATATAAATTTCCATGAGCACGCACCTTGTCTTGCTCTCTAGTCGAACTAAGGACGATGTTAGAATACTACACCGGCCATGCATTGACATACTCTTAGGACGATAGATAAATATCGGCCATTACCATGTAAACTTCATTTAAAGCACATATAGCCAAAATAAACAAATGAAATGACAAATCAAGTATTTCGGCCCTTTGGATCAGCAAAAAACTTGTAGCTAATCAAATGTACGGTGACTTGGTAATACCCTTTCATGACATAAGAAATTATATTGCATCCATGGATTAAAATAAGACCATTGAGGGTTACCAATCGTACCTGATGACGAATTCCATGGCATAGGTGTTAATGGCATAGTTGAAGAATATGGATAATGTGTAGACCAAAGATGTTGAAACCTTCGGCTTGGTCCTTCATAGTTTTCACTCTTTTCCTTCTTCAACTTTGCTGCACTTCTTGTAATGGAAGCTTGCACATAATTCTTATTTTGAGCACTTCCTTGGGGAACCCATGCCATGTTCCTTTCTTCAAGTTCTTGTGCACTAAGTTTTTGTAATTTCTTCTTTTGCAAATACGGTAAGCCGAGTAGGCATCTCGGCTGTGATTCTGTTTTGACCAATGGCAATTCCTTTTTGGCCTTGTGCACTCTCAACTTCTTTTCTTCGGATTTGGCACTTCGACTCTCAATAATTGGTTGCCTTGTCTCATTGCCTTTAGTAGCCAATGTCAACACTTTAATTGGCTCTTTTTCATTTGAGATCAGATCTGAAGTTGCACTCTTACGACCATCTCTTTTGACGCGGTAGACTTGCTCAACCACCTCTTTCTTCTTCCTTGAGCTCCAGAACGATTCCTTATAATTGAAACGGTCTTTGACATGTGATTGTTCAAATGTAGATCTTCTCGGAGCTGCATAATATTGGTGAGATGGTCCAAAATAAGATGGAGAATGTGCCCCTATATCATACCTGTCCCATGATGGATATGGATTTACATGAGCATAGGGAGGTATCCATGGCATTGGCATTGGCGGCCCAAAATATGGATATGAATATGTTGCATTAAAATTCTCACTTTGCCAATACCGATCCTCATATTTGCGCCTTGGGGGTGATCTTGGTTTCTTTGCATGATTGGGCCGATAAGCATTCTTCTCTTCACTCTTCTTTTGATATTTATCCAATAGTTCAGCGAAGGTAATTTTTGATCTCTTACACTTGCGCTTATTTCGGCCTTTGTTTCCTTTTCGTTTGCTTTCATCGATCATTGGATTTGCTTGCTGCCCCCCGGTCCTTGGCGTCTCCATTGTAGATTCGATGGAATTCTCACCCTCAAGATTATGTTCATTATGCTCTTCAACAACTTCTTTACTTGAAAGCTTGATCCCATCACATGTAGTTTTTACCTTCTCTTTAAATGGATCGGCTTGAAGCAGCCGATGCAAAAACTTTTTGCCATCGGGACCAGTCGGAATAGACTGGTCATCTCTTAGTGTTTCAACAAACTTCAATCGTCCTTTTTCAATGGATGATTTAACTATTTGACGAAACATGTTGCAATCCTCAAAATTATGCTTGGACGAATCATGCAACTTACAATACATTCGTTCATGGATTGATGGCTTAACATGGTGATCAAGAATTGTAATGTAATTATTTTTCAGCAACAAATGAAATATTTGATCACACATGCTTGAATTGAAGGTATACTTCTTGTTTTCTAGCCGATCTTGCTGTGAGAATGGCTTTGGAATTAAGCAAACGAATGGTTCAGATTTTGCATCACACCATTCGGCTATGCATTGTGTTTTGCATTCTATCTCCGATGTCTTTGGGTAAGATATTATACTAGCATCGGTCTTCTCAACAGAATTTAATTTTGGCTTTAAATTTCTAAAACGAAAATAGTTAGAACACACATGTCTCAATTGAGACCAAGTGCAAGCCAAGTATGAAATAAGAAAAGCTACCCAAATAGATATGAACTTTAGATAAAGCAACGGAGAAAGCTTTGGCTGCAACAATAAGTCATTATCGGTCTTTATAAATGGCACAATTGGTTGACCGATGTGTTCTAAAACAATTTTATTGCTAATAAGTAAATTACCCTTCTTCAATGGTCTTTCAAAATTACTTATTAGGATTTTTCTAATAGATGCATCAAGAATAAAGTTGTGACCAAATCTGAAAACAGGTAAATTACTTTCTAGACATACCTCTTTAAATATGTTGAGAGAGCATGATTGTGGTGTAACTTGAACAATATCTTGCTCTATCTTTGGATGACTCTCCAACTCCTTTTCATCATCTTTTTCTTTATTCCATGCATCATTACCTTGAAGATATTTATCAGCTGAACTTTGTTTGGCTACTTGCTCTTGTCCTTCAGGCTTGTCAATTTCTACAGCACGGAACTCATAGGGCAGGAAGTAGGTTCCATTAACTTCAGAAAAATCAAGCATGGTTGTTTTGCTATGCTTGCTTTCGGTGTCAAAACCGGCGGATCTCGGGTAGGGGTCCCGAACTTTGCGTCTAGGCCGGATGGTAAGAGGAGACAAGGGAAACGAAGTTTACCCAGGTTCGGGCCCTCTCGATGGAGGTAAAACGCTACTCCTGCTTGATTAATATTGATGATATGGGTAGTACAAGAGTAGATCTACCACGAGATCAAGGAGGGTAAACCCTAAAAGTTAGCCTATGGTATGATTGTTGTATGATGAAGTTGTCCTACGGACTAGAACCCTCCGGTTTATATAGACACGTGATAGGGTTAGGGTTACACAAAGTTGGTTACAATGGTAGGAGATCTTGAATATCCGCATCGCCAAGCTTGCCTTCCACGCCAAGGAAAGTCCCTTCCAGACACGGGACGAAGTCTTCAATCTTGTATCTTCATAGTCCAGGAGTCCGGCTGAAGGTATAGTCCGGCTATCTGAACACCCCCTAATCCAGGACTCCCTCAGTAGCCCCTGAACCAGGCTTCAATGACGACGAGTCCGGCGCGCAAATTGTCTTCGGAATTGCAAGGCGGGTTCCTCCTCCAAGTTCTTCAAGAAGATTTTAAACACCAAGGATAGTGTCCGGCTCTGCAAAATAAGTTTCCACATATTGCCATAGAGAGAATTATATTAACACAAATCTAATCTGCTGACGTATTCTGCAGCATGACATCACACTACGGCCAAGCCCTTATTCGAATCGTCTTTACTTTTCCACCTCAGCGTGTTTTGCGAGGCGGTTTCCTTGGCACGTCTTGTCAAAGCAGAGATCGTGTCCCCCATTTACGGGATTCTCATCAATACGGACGTGGGTAACCCAAACACGCCATTTATCACGGCGCTTGGGAGGCAAGCGAGTTTTACTAGGTTGGTGGGGACGCATAGCCGCATCCGCCCATATAAGGGGATAAGGATCCACCTTTTAACCTACGCCTTCTTCCTCCTTTGCCTATCCATCTTCTGCGCACCCGAGCTCCAGCGCCCAAGCCCGCACTTCCCACCTCAACCTTCTCCAGCAATGTCCGGAGAGGGAGGCAAGTGGATGGTCTCCTCCGTCACGGAGGGCCATGTCAAGAAGCTAAGGAAGGCCGGATACTTGTCCAAGGACATCGCGCACCGGCTTCCCAAGGAGGGGCAGCTTCTCCCCACCCCAAGGCCCCATGAGAGGGTAGTTTTCCTTCCCCACTTTCTCCGCGGACTAGGCTTTCCACTCCACCCATTCGTCCGGGGGCTCATGTTCTAGTACGACCTGGATTTCCACGATCTGGCCCCGAACTTCGTCCTCAACATCTTGGTGTTTATCGTCGTGTGCGAGGCTTTCCTCTGCGTCCGCCCCCATTTCGGCCTCTGGCTCAAGACCTTCAACGTCAAGCCCAAGGTGGTGCGCGGCAGCCAGGCGGAGTGCGGAGGTGCCATGGCGGGCAAGATAGCCAACGTCCTATGGCTCGAGGCGCCCTAGTAAGTTTTTTCATAGTTTGACTCCATGCGGGATCTAAACTCCCTTACCTTTGACAGGCTTGGCAGGTGATATCCGTACCGATTAACTATCCGGCTCCCTTGCCCGAAGACCCAGCCCCTGCTCTCCTAGTGAAGTTGCTCGCTCCGGCGCCTTATGTGGTGCCGGAGAAGAAGGCCAAGAAGAAGAAGGCCACGGGGACTCGAAAGAGTGCCCGTAACATGGTGGTGTCGGACTCATCATATGACAAGTCCGAGACGCTCTCCTCTCGTGAAAATGAGGAGGAGGAAGAAGAAACCTCTCCCCTCCAGCGGGGGGAGGAAAGAAAAGGAAGGCTGCCCCAACGGGGGAGGCCGAAGGGTCCAAGAGGAGGAAGACCCCTCCGCCGGACTACTCCCCCAACGCCAACGAGGAAGACGAGGAGTGGCCGGACAGGGCCAAGCGCCCGGCGAAACCGTAAGTATTCGGATACCAGAGTGACTCATGATATTCCTTTGTCGTTCAGCTTTCCCTAATGCCGAACATAATTGTGCAGCCCGCCCCGGGCCGAACTCGACGAGTCGTCGAGCGGCTCCCTGGATTCGTCGGACGTGAACTCAGTTCCGCCCGCTGTCTCCCCCCGCACTGCAGACGACGCCGAAGTGGCGTCGCAACGAGCTCCGGGGCAGGAGGAGGTTGTCGGCGTTCTGGGAACGGGGGTCCCCAGACTTGCCTGCCTGCGGCCTGCGGCGTGGCTTGAGAGGGGGCCCAGCGCGGCCCATCTTCATCGACAAAAGACCCAAGACCCTCGCGAGGGGCCAATCCTCGCGGGGCGGACGACACGGCGCTTCCTCAGGCGCGGCCTCATCAAGCTGGCTCACGAGGAGGCGGAGAGATCAAGGCAGGGTACCTCACGAGGTGCCCATGACGCAAGCCATGACGACCAAGGGCGCCAGGCGGGCGCCAGCGTGCGCAGTGTCCTCCCTTTCCTCTTTGGTGCAAAGGGGGCAAGCGCAGGCGAGAGGATCAAGCAAAGGCATCCATTTCGGTGCAACAAGACCAAGACCAGTCCAACGGTGGGAAGGAGGTCATCGTGGAGCCCAGAACGGCGTCACCACAGGGCCTTTGGCAGGCGAGGACCAACTTTAGTCCGGATAAGTGTACCAGATGTTCCCCTTCAAATTGGCCAATTGTTGGCGCCCTTCCCGCTCAATATTTGGGAAGAGGCCCAGGGACTTTGCCTATAAATAGGACTAGCCACCCCCAGGGTAGAGGCATCTACCAACCGAGAGATAGGCGAGCAATCTAGAGAGATCATCGAGAAACCAGTTAGATAGACTCAGGCAGCAGACAGAGAGAGAGAGAAGGGCGACCGAACTCCCCTAGCAGTTCATCGTCCCAGCTAAGAACATGCCCTCGCGAGGCTGTTCTTCCTTGTGTTGTTCATCATCATCAGCCCAAGAGGCAATCCACCCACCACACTGGAGTAGGGTATTACACCACAACAGTGGCCCGAACCAGTATAAACCCTGTGTCTTTTGTGTTGTTCTTTCAGTAGTTAGATCCTTGCGAGACAGAGAGGTAGAGGGCATAATCTCCGCGCGCACCCCAGAGTTCGAACCTTAAGGGTCTGCCGGAACCCCAAATCCGACATTTGGCGCGCCAGGTAGGGGTGCGCCGGAATTTGTCTTCCACCGCTCCGTTCTCCTCCGGCCGTCGTGTCCATGTCTGCCGCTCGTCGGGCCCGCGCCGAGCGCCGGGCCACCATTGCTTCCCGTGTCGCCCAGACGGCTCCAGTCGGTGGGCGTCCTCGTCGTTCCCCGTCGCCCGCCATCAACGCTGCCACCGGCCCGGCGGGGAACGAGCAGCAAGCGTCGTCTCAGCACCCGTCCGTGCGGCAAGACGACCGCACCGCTACTCCATCGCTCACGCCAGCTGGCTCTTCGTCCCGCCCACTCCGCGCACCCTTGGAGGCTCGAGCTGGGCTCATCGCACGAGCTCCTGCGCTACCGTCCCGTCGACGACGTCTACGAAGAGTGGCTTGACCGCGTCGCCGAGCTCGTCCGCGCCGCAGGGGGCTCTCCTGCGCCGTCCACTCCGCTGCGCTGCACCCCACCCCGCGCGGGTAATTAAGCTCCAACGGCGTACCAGCCGCCTCTTCTCCAAGAAGACGCCATGGTTCCAAGGCGCATGGCCCCTGGGCGGGACCCGCTTCGTCAGGCGCCAGCCCAGTAAGAACGGAGCTGCCAAGAAGTCCCTCAATCGCAAGAGGCTGCCCGGGCGCTTCCTGCTCTGGCTCGTCGTGACCCTGCTCCAGCTCCGGCACATCAAGACCCCGCGCTGCTTCCAGCTACGGTGCACGGGGAGCCGCAAGGCCAAGCTCTCCCTCGACCAAAGCCTCCCGTGGCCACTGCTGGCTGCCGCGCCTACACCACCGAGCTACGCAGCGTCGCATGGCCCGGCAAGTTCAAGCCGGACCTGCCTCCTCGCTACGACGGCACGACCAACCCTGCAGAGTTCCTCCAGCTTTACGAGCTGGGCATCGAAGCTGCCAGCGGGGATGAAAAGGTCATGGCGAACTGGTTCCCCATGGCGCTCAAGGAAGGAGCTCGCACCTGGCTCCTGAACCTGGCCCCAGGCACGATCTCTTCCTGGGACCAGATGCGCACCCGCTTCATCGCCAACTTCCAAGGTACTCACGACCGGCCGCCCGCCGTGAGCGACATGCGCCGCATCAAGCAACAACCTGGAGAAACCCTGCAAAAGTACATCCAGCGCTTCAACAGTGCGCGCCTCAAGATCCCCAAGGTGTCCGAGGAAGCCATCATCTCGGCCTTCTCCGATGGTGTGTGCGACGTCAAGATGAAGGAGGACTGGCGATGCATGAAGACCTGTGCACCTCCCTGGAGCTGTTCAACTTGGCGACCAAGTGCGCCAGGGCTGAGGAGGGGCGTCTCTCCCTCCTCGAGCTGCCTGCCGTGGACCCAGAGGAGAAGAAGCCCAAGGCCAAGGACGTGAAGCGCAAGGGGGCTGCCGTGCTCGTGGCAGAGCCAGACACCAAGCGGGGCAAGGATCTGCCCGAATCCTCCAGGGGCAGTCGGTACTGTGTGTACCACGACCTCCACACCCACAACACCAATGAATGCCAAGAGCTCCGCGCCGTGCGAGAAGGAAGGATCGGCCGTCCTCTCGACCGCGCTGACCGGGGCTACGGCCGAGGAGGAGGAAGAAACCCAGGACGCTGGGAAGACCGCGGCCCACGCCAAGGGTGGCGTGATCAACCTCGCGGGGACCGCTGGCGAGACCTGCCTCGCGAGGGGGATTGGCGGGATCAGCCTTGTGAGGATCGCCTGCAGGGCAACGCAGGCCTCCCTCCACTGCCGCCTTAGCCAAGGAGGAACGAGGACCGCCACCAAGACGAGGGGGCTGGGGGCTTCCAGGAGCCGCGCGCAATCGCCTGCATCCTGGGCGGAGCTCAAGCCCCAGCCTCCCAACACATCTTCAAGCAGTTTGCCCGTGAAGTGAATGCAGTCCTCCCCAGGCTTGAAGCAACGCACCCTCTCAGGTGGTCAACGTGCACCATCACGTTCAGCTCAGCGGATCAGCTCAAGTGCGCGGCCACAGCCGGGGTCCTCCCGATGCTTTGCTCCCCAGTCATCAGCAACGTACTGGTCACCAGGACCCTCATCGATGGTGGAGCAGGGCTCAACGTCCTGTCCGTAGAAACATTCAACAATCTCCAAGTGCCCTATGACCAGCTTCAGCCAACCAAGCCTTTCTCCGGAGGCACCGACGGTTCCACGATCCCGATCGGGCAAGTCCGCCTCCCTGTCACCTTCGGGGCCCGCAGCAACTACCGCATCGAGCTCATCGACTTCGACGTCGCTCACATCCGCTTGCCGTACAACGCCATCCTCGGGTACCCAGCGCTGGCCAAGTTCATGGCCGTAACTCATCATGGCTACAACGTCCTCAAGATGCCAGGAAGTGGCGGAGTCATTACGGTGCCGTGTGAAGAGAAGGATGCAGTGTGTTCCCTGGAGCGAGCCTTTCAGGCCGCGTCACTAGAAGACTCAGATCGCGGAAGCAGGAGGCTTCCCGAGACCACCCCCAAGAAGAAGAAGGCGTCATTCGGACCGGCCCCTCAGGAGGTGGGCCCCCCAGGGCCAACGTCTGCCCAAGGGGACCCTCCTTCCATCGCATAGGGAAGCGCGCCCGGCGCCCTCCTCAGGCAGGGCTCGGGGGCTCTCACTTGGAGGGCCACCGACCTGGCCAGGGTCACGAGGGAGGCGCTTGGGCACCACGTGGAGGCGTGCTTCGAAGCACGTTTCCCTCAAGAAGGAGCGAGGCAAGGAAGGTCAGACCAGCAGGAGTTCGTTAACCAGACCGTTCAAGAACTACAGGAGACAAGAATCATGAGAGGTTGCCGCCGTCTACCGGCTGTGGCTCCCCATCCAGGCGAGGATGGTGGGCTGCGCGTCTGCATCGACGTACCAGGGCTCAATCAGATCGCCACGATGGAGCGCCTCTAGCCCTCGCAAGTGGGGCGTTGTGGAGGTCCACCCCACAGCTATGTTCGCATGCCTTACGGCTTGCCGAGCGTGGCTGCTGCGTACCAGCGCCTCGTGAGGGGCATCATGGAGACTCAGGATGACAGGCGTTCCGCAGTCCTGGCGGAGATGGAGATGATTCACGAGGAGCCACCAGCGCCTCCGGAGCCTCCTAAGGCCCCTGGGCCTGGGGGCTCGTGAGGATCGGCTTCCGCAGCCCACCGAGTCTGCTGCACCAACACCACTTCGTCCTCGACAACTTCAGGTGACATCTTTCAAGCTTCATTTCTGGCTAGGAACGCCCTCCCAGGGCTGCTTCATTCCCAGGCCGCGTGGGTCCGTCCCTGCGGCATGTATCCCTTTTTATTTTTTCGGTCATTAGCTTGCTTTGTTTGGGGCGCGCCTCGGGCTGCATCATCCCCATGCCGCTCGGGCCAGGCCCAGTGGCGTGTATCTTCCTTGCGTTTATTTCCAACTATGCATTCGCCTATAATGTTGATTACTTGATGCCTGTCCACGACACCTCTTCTTTCCCATGTCGACCACTTGCACGTTAAAGGGGGGGTACCTGAGCGTCGCGACTCAGGGCTCTTACTGGCTCTCCAGCCCTCACCCTCTGGACTTGTCCACGGCATCGCGACCTGGCATACCAGCGACGGCTGAGACAAGCTCGAGGGTCGGGACCCAAGGACGTAGAGTGCCGGCATCTAACCAAATTTGCAGGAACACATCACAAGATACGGCCCAGTGCCAGGCGCAACCCGCCTAGAGGTAGGGCCCCGTGAGTCCCGCGCTGGCTCACGGGTGCCCAGATACACCTCACCTAGCCCTACCGTGCCGGCCACGTGTCAGGGCGGGGCTGTACACACCCCGGGGGCTCCTCCCGGAGGAGAGCCCCCTCCCACGTACCAGTGGAAGCACAATGCTCCGCGCTGGCTGACGACACTGCCGAGGAGCGGCTATGCCCCTACACATACGGAAGCGCTATGCTCCACGCTGGTGATAAACAACTGAGGGTGGCCTCTGGGCCGCGTCAACCTCAGGGAGCCCAAAGCTCAACGTCTAGCCTCATCGCAACACCCCCCTCAGGAGCGCCGCGCGAGGGGGCTAGGCACGGGGGCTACGCCTGGGTCACGCCCAGGCGTACGCCACCCAGCCAGGCCCCTCGGGCCTGGTTCGTCGCGCATCTCTCCCCGAGCGGAGCCAAGGTATGAAGGCCGTTTGAGCGTCAAGGGGGACCCCTGAGCATCGCGACTCAGGAGCCTAACTGGCCCCATAGCCCCTCACTCCCTAGTTCCGAAAGGCTATGCTAGGTGAGGTACGCGCGGAGTCGGGCTCTGCAGACGTAGAACGGAATATACACCTACATCACACTTCCCTACTTGTTGTTCGTGCGCCAAGGGGGACTCCTGAGCATCGCGACTTAGGAGCCTAACTTGTCACGTAGCCCCTCACTCCTTTGGTCCCGTCCTGGTTTCCGGTCGGGGCTAATGCTGGGTGAGGTACGCGCGGGGCCGGGCTCTGCCAGCGTAGAACACAAGCAAGTAGGGAGGAAAAGCATAAAACTCAAGGAATTTAAAAGCAAATATTACAGTCCATACTGTCGTCTCAGTACCAAACGCAAGTTTAAATGCCTCCCCGAGGCGTGATGCATGTGCAGGAATTAAAAGCAGAACAGGAGCGGTAGCGGAGTCACTTGTCGGAGGTGGAGCAGCGCGGAGTGGCTTCGCCTCATGGAGCAGCAGGGCCGGTAGCGCCTTGCTTTGGCTTGGTGCTGAAGGCCCGGAACTTCCCCAACAGCGCCTCTACGCGCCCCTTCACGGCTTCGACAGCGGCGGCGGCACCCTCGCCACTCACCGGCTCCAATAGACTGTCGAGATCGGTGCTGGGATCGCGAAGGTAGATGTGGGCGAAGACCCGCGTCAGCGCAGCAGAAGACAGGACACGCGCCTCGGCCTCGGCCGTGGGGCCAAGGCCAAGGGCGACATCCCAAAGGGCACGAACCAGGAAGGGAAGCGGGAACCCCGGCGGAGGCCGCCCGTACCAAGGCCTCGACACCACCTGACGGCCTTCCTCGTCTCGGCCGCGAAGGGCAGGCCGCTTCTTCGGCGGGAGCGGGTCTGGTCCCTCTCGAGGAGCCTTTCCCTTCTCCACTGCAGAGAACCGGCGGATCGGAGCCATCACGGCCAGGCGGAGCAAGAATCAGGGCAAAGGAGAAAAGCGAGGAGGGATGGACTGGAAGGGCACGCGCGGTACCGTACTTACAGCCGGCGAAGGCCAACCGTCGGCCTCCACGATCACAGGTAATCATGACACGATTTGCATGCAGGGACTTGTCAAATCCGTGCGATCATCGAGGCGTCGTGGGGAAGCGGAGGCGCCCACGTCCAATCAACCGCCACGCGGCGCCCAAGGCCGCATGCTGTTAGGGCCCGCGGCGCTTCGCCCTTGCCCTTTCGCTTCTCGGCACGGCCAAGTCCATGCGCGCCTTGGGCCCGGTGGCTACTGTCGGTGTTCTGGAAACGGGGGTCCCCAGACTTGCCTGCCTGCGGCCTGCGGCGTGGCTCGAGAGGGGGCCCAACGCGACCCATCTTCATCGACACAAGACCCAAGACCCTCGCGAGGGGCCAAGCCCCGCGGGGCGGACGACACGGCGCTTCCTCAGGCGCGGCCTCATCAAGCTGGCTCACGAGGAGGCGGAGAGATCAAGGCGGGGTACCTCACGAGGTGCCCATGAAGCAAGCCATGACGACCAAGGGCGCCTGGCGGGCGCCAGCGTGCGCAGTGTCCTCCCTTTCCTCTTTGGTGCAAAGGGGGCAAGCGCAGGCGAGAGGATCAAGCAAAGGCATCCATTTCGGTGCAACAAGACCAAGACCGGTCCAACGGTGGGAAGGAGGTCATCGTGGAGCCCAGAACGGCGTCACCACAGGGCCTTTGGCAGGTGAGGACCAACTTTAGTCAGGATAAGTGTACCAGATGTTCCCCTTCAAATCCGCTAATTGTTGGCGCCCTTCCCGCTCAATATTTGGGAAGAGGCCCAGGGCCTTTGCCTATAAATAGGACTAGCCACCCCAGGGTAGAGGCATCTACCAACCGAGAGATAGGTGAGCAATCTAGAGAGATCATCGAGAAACCAGTTAGAAAGACTCAGGCAGCAGACAGAGAGAGAGAAGGGCGACCAAACTCCCCTAGCAGTTCATCGTCCCAGCTAAGAACAGGCCCTCGCGAGCCTGTTCTTCCTTGTATTGTTCATCATCATCAGCCCAAGAGGCAATCCACCCACCACACTGGAGTAGGGTATTACACCACAACGGTGGCCCGAACCAGTATAAACCCTGTGTCTTTTGTGTTGTTCTTTCAGTAGTTAGATCCTTGCGAGACGGAGAGGTAGAGGGCATAATCTCCGCGCGCACCCGGGAATTCGAACCTTAAGGGTCTGTCGGAACCCCAAATCCTATAGAGGTGGTCCTGGAGGAGCCGCAAGGCGACCTCCCGGACTCTAGGAGTAAAGGGGACAAAAACCCCCCAGGGCTCCAAGTCCGGCTTTGAGCCGGACACCGCGCCGGAATCTTCAATGGTTCCGGACCGCAGCAGGCAAACTCCTATCAAGAGGCTTCGAGCCGAAGGCCTCCGTCCAACCGGAGGTGCTGGACAGTCTGCTGGAGGTGCTTGACGGCGCCTCCATCGACGAGGAGCACCGTACTATTATGAGTACGGTGATCCGGAAGGTTCAGTATGCCAAGAGCGGACTGAACGAAGCTTGCACTAGCCTTCTAACAGGCTTCGAGGTAAGTAAAAAAATATGTAAGAATATAACCGCATAGACAGTAGCCCCTGATGCTCTGTTTGGCGTTCGGAAAGAAAAGCCGAATAGAGGATCTATTAAATTTCGCAGGAGTCTAACAAAAAAGAGTCGAATATGCGTATGCATGCTTCGCTGCTAGCCACTGCCGCACTGACTGCGGAGGTGGGTGCCCTGAAACAGGGCCTCGAGCAGACCGAGCAAGAGCTCGGCCTTGCCAAGAGGCAGCTCGAGGAGAAAGAAGGTAAGAAATACCTTATAGAAAAAATGCCTATAAAAAGACGTGATTGCAAAAAATAACAGGATTGTACTGCTTATTGTAGGGGCCACGACTGAGGTGGCGACCCTTAAGCAGGCGTTGTCCGAGGTCGAAAAGAAAGCGGCCGTGGAGCGCACCGAGCGAGAGAAACTTGAGGCCCAGGTCGGCGAGGTGCGGCAAGAGCTTCAGACTCTTATGAAAAAACATGAGAGTTTGGGGCTTGAGTCAAAAACGCAAGCGTCCGAGCTCGCGGCGGCCTCTGAGACTGCCAAGTCCGCCAAGGCCGAAGCCCAAAAGGCCCTCCAAGAGTTGGAGGAGATGAAAAAGATAGCAGCGGGTAAGGCATTCTTTATGCAAAGCAGAAATATAAAAGTAAACTACTTGTTACTTACCCGAATCCGGAGCTCTCCAGGGGCATTCGCAGATCTTCCCCGCAGCGTATCCAACACCGCCGCATTCTACCGAGCTGAAGAGGGCAGCTCGACGGAGAAGGTGTTCTGGTCTCAGTATGCTGAGGTTGGACACCCTGTGCCCTTGAGCGACCAGCTGAAACAGCTGGTCGAGCTCCACAAGGCGGCCGAACAGGCCATGAAGGGCTTCATAGTTCGGCTGTGGCCCGGAGAGGCCCTGCCTGGGAGCTACTTTGGGCTGGTGCGGCAGCTGGTGGAGGCCTGTCCAAGGCTCGATGTCATCAAGCGCTCCGTCTGCATCAAAGGTGCACTGGGGTAAGCTAGACGGTGCTTGTGAGGGACGGGCCGCCGCCGGGGAAGGAGCATCGCAAGCCCGAGAACTACTATAAGGATGTTCTTGCAGGTGCCCACCTTGTGGGGGATGAATGTACCAAGGATGTAATTTTTGAATGAACTCGCTCGTGTTTATCCTGTGCGCTAAAAACTTGGTCATATGCGCTAAGCAATGCTTGTTGAATTTAAAATATTATTTTATGTGCGGCTGTTTATCAAAAAATTGAGAGATGGCGAGTCGTCGGCTTCTGCCCCCATGCCACTAGTGCTGGGGTGTTCGGGATAAACCTGAGTGCTCTTTTTCCCATATTTGGGTCCTTCGAGGGAGGCGCTCAGCATAACGAACCAGGCAATCGGACTATAATGCTTGAACACTCTCACTTAGCCATAGAACTTTATAATTTTAAATTTCGGCGAAGCCCCTAGTTCGGAAGACCGAGTTCGGGGCACTATCCACGCCTTGGCCGGACAAAGCCGGCTCCTCGCTCGAAGCGGCATAAGTCTTTAGGGACTCAAAAAACCTCTCGAACAGCGACCGGTCTCTCGCCTCATCATGACAGTCAGCTTTAGCTTTCTCCACTGAGGTGCTTAACCCAGCTCAACCGGGGCACAATCGCAGTGGTTCTCCTAGTGCTACCTTAGCCGATATAGCGGAACGTAAGGCACCAAAACATAGGAGCCGGGCAAACCCAACTATTGACCCAAATCATGATTCGGAGCCGATGCATATAGTGCTATAAGTTTGGGGTTCCGCACTTATGAAGTGTTCGGACTTCTTACACCATATTAAGGGGTACTGAAGCCCCTGGCGTATTTGCCGTACCATAGTGTACGGGTGCCCCATGTCATTAATGAACATATATATATAAAGGGGATAATGCAAAAAACAGACAAAAAGCTATGCATTGTTTATAAAGAGGCTGCTATCAAAGCAGAACGACACAAATAGTGCGATAAGCAAAATATATTGGACTATTTAACATGTCCTTGCCAGGGGCAGGCCGCGGAATTGTATTCAAAACAGGTATACTGCTCGTCACAGAGACCACCTTGGGGTTCCATAGTGCGGCATGGCTTGTCTGCTTCCCTGGGTCTTGCATCGTTTGTGCGGCGGTTGAATTGCCGAACAGGTCGTCCGAAGTATGGAGTCCTGAAAGTAAAAGAAAAAAAATTCGGCAGCCCCTAGTACGTTTTAGGCCGTATTTTGGTTTTGCCATTATTGTGCCCCTTCCCCTGCGCCCATGGTATTTCAAGAGCGTAGTTATGTACGCGAAGCACTGGTTTCGCTATGCGCGAGGGCTGGGGTTGGGGTCGCACTGCTATGCCTGCTCAGAACGTGCCAGGCGGCCTTGTTGTAGGTTATTCCGGGCTAGCTTGGCGGTGTCTGGCTTTTTAACGGCCGGACTGGAGAATTGCCTAAGAAGGCTACTTTGTTCTTCTGCTGCGAGGGCCGCCATGTGTTCCTCCGTTCGGAGGGAGCGCTCGGTGTTTCCATTGACCGTAATTACTCCTCGAGGGGCTGGCATTTTGAGCTTGAGATATGCGTAGTGCAGCACCGCATTGAACTTTGCAAATGCGGTTCGCCCGAGCAGGGCGTGATAGCCACTGCGAAACGGGACTATATCGAAGATTAACTCTTCGCTTCAGAAATTGTCCGGAGATCCGAAGACCACTTCAAGTGTTACTGAGCCTGTGCAGCTGGCCTCTACACCTGGTATAACGCCTTTAAAGGTGGTTTTTGTGGGCTTGATCCTCGAGGGATCGATGCCCATTTTCCGCACTGTATCCTGGTAAAGCAGGTTCAAGCTGCTGTCGCCATCCATGAGGACTCTTGTGAGATGAAATCCATCGATAATTGGGTCAAGAACCAATGCGGCAAACCCGCCGTGGCGGATGCTAGTGGGATGGTCCCTTCGATCAAAGGTGATCGGGCAAGAGGGCCATGGGTTGAAATTTGGAGCGACTGGCTCCAGCGTGTATACGTCTCGTAGCGCACGCTTCCGCTCCCTCTTGGGAATGTGGGTTGCGTATATCATGTTCACCGTCCGCACTTGTGGGGGAAGACCCTTCTGTCCACTGCTGTTCGGCGGCCTGGGCTCCTCCTCGTCATCGCTGTGCAGCCCCTTGTCTCTGTTTTCGGCTCTTAACTTGCCTGCCTGCTTGAACACCCAACAATCCCTGTTGGTGTGATTTGCTGGCCCTTCGGGGGTGCCATGTATCTGGCACAAGCGGTCGAGTATTCGGTCCAAGCTGGACGGGCCCTGAGTATTCTTTTTGAATGGCTTTTTCCGCTGACCGGATTTATAGCCTCTGAATCCGGCATTTACTGTCGTATCCTCATTGTTGTCGCTGTTAACACGGTGCTTTTGCTTGTTCCGGCGTGTCCTGACACTTTTGTCCTTGGTATCCGAATTACCAGGGTTCTTTGCTAAGTTGTTACTGCGATCTAGCCAGCTGTCTTCTCCCGCGCAAAAGCGGGTCATGAGTGTCGTGAGGGCTGCCATAGATTTCGGCTTTTCCTGTCCCAGGTGCCGGGCAAGCCACTCGTCGCGGATATTATGCTTGAAGGCTGCTAGGGCCTCAGCGTCCGGACAGTCGACTATCTGGTTTTTCTTTGTTAGGAACCGTGTCCAGAATTGCCTGGCCGATTCCTCTGGCTGCTGGATTATGTGGCTTAGGTCATCGGCATCCGGTGGTCGCACATAAGTGCCCTGGAAGTTGTCGAGGAATGCGGCTTCCAGGTCCGCCCAAGAATTGATTGAGTCTGCTGGCAAGCTGTTGAGCCAATGCCGGGCCGGTCCCTTGAGTTTGAGTGGGAGGTATTTGATGGCGTGTAGATCATCACCACGGGCCATGTGGATATGAAGGAGATAATCCTCGATCCAGACCGCTGGATCTGTTGTGCCATCGTATGATTCGATGTTTACAGGTTTAAAGCCCTCAGGGATTTTATGATCCATTACTTCATCTGTGAAGCATAGTGGGTGTGCGGCACCTCTATACTGGGCTATATCACGGCGCAGCTCGGAGGAGCTTTGTCCATTGTGTTCGGCCCGGCCGGATTTATCGTATCCGGAGTGATGATCACCGTCATGTGTCATGGGGCGCCCGCGCGATCCGTAGATCGACCTTGTTTGCCTTGCCTTGTCCTCCAGTATATCTCGCAGGTCCGGCGCGTTTTCCCGTGCCTTAGCATGTTTTGGGCGGCGTCGGGGCATGGCTTGAGTGGAGGGCTTAAAGGCCTCTCTGTCGCGGCCACGAGGTGGCCGGTCAGCCATGTCATGCGCTGGTGATGTAGGTGCCTCCTCCTCTAATCGGGGTAGCAGCTTGCGCTTTGGGTAACGCTTGGAGGGGCGTTCGAGTTCATACTCTTCGGCCACAAGGACTTCAGTCCATCTGTCAGCTAGCAGATCTTGATCAGCTCTAAGTTGTTGTTGCTTTTTCTTGAGGCTTCTTGCCGTGGCTAAAAGCCTGCGCTTGAAACGCTCTTGTTCAGCGGGGTCTGATGGTACGACGAATTCGTCGTTGTCGAGGCTTGCCTCGTCTTCGAAGGGAGGCATGTAGTTATCGTCCTCAACCTCTCGGTCTGCCGCCCTCTCACGAGGGCTGGCTTATCCATCTTCCTGTGCCGAATCTTGCTGGAGGGGGTGTTCTTCGGCTCCATCCGGGGTAGTATTATCTCCCGTGCCGGAATCACCATTTTTTCTTTGGCGGGATTTAGAGCGGCACCGCTGACGCCGGCGCTTTGGCTGTTTCTTGGAGGTATCATCCTCCGCTGTTCCATCGCCATCTCCATCTTTTGGAGTATCCACCATATATATATATCATATGACGAGGTGGCCTTCCAGCGCCCTACAGGTGCTGGTTCCTATTCGTCTCCTACATCGTCGTCCATACTGTCGATGTCTTCGGAGTCGAAGTCAAGCATGTCGGTTAAATCGTCGACAGCAGCTACAAAGTGGGTGCTGGGTGGGGTTTGAATTTCTTCATCGTCCGTATCCCATCCTTGCTGGCCATAGTCCGGCCAGGGCTCTCCCGATAAACAGAGAGACTTTAGTGAGTTCAGGATGTCGCCAAAGGGCGAGTGCTGAAAGATGTCCGCAGCGGTGAACTCCATGACCGGCGCCCAACCGGATTCGATTGGCAGGGGTGCGGGAGGTTCGGAGTCCGGAGGGGAATCCGGATCCTCGGAGTCACGGGTCATGCAGAGTGCGAGGCTGGCGTTCGGCTCGATCGCTTTTGAGATCGCAGCCCCCGGGGTGACGTCCAACCGCTCACCCTCGATCAGCGCCGCAGGTTTCGAATTAAGGATCGGAACCGACGCGCGTGCGGGCTCCAGGGCACTGTTCGGCGACAGAGCTAGATCATGCCCATCGAGACAGTGCGGCGCGCTTGGCTGTGGCTCGAATCCGTCGAAGATCAAGTCCCCGCGGATGTCAGCCGTGTAGTTCAAACTTCCAAACCTGACCTGATGGCCAGGGGCGTAGCTTTCGAACTGCTCCAGGCGGCCAAACGAATTGGCCCGCAGTGCGAAGCCACCGAAGACGAAGATCTGTCCGGGGAGAAAAGTCTCACCCTGTAATGTCTCGTCGTTGATGATCAAAGGAGCCATCGGGCCTAAAAACGACGACACAGAGGAACTCTCAATGAAAGCACCAATGTCGGTGTCAAAACCGGCGGATCTCGGGTAGGGGGTCCCGAACTGTGCGTCTAGGCCGGATGGTAACATGAGACAAGGGACACGAAGTTTACCCAGGTTCGGGCCCTCTCAATGGAGGTAAAACCCTACTCCTGCTTGATTAATATTGATGATATGGGTAGTACAAGAGTAGATCTACCACGAGATCAAGGAGGCTAAACACTAAAAGCTAGCCTATGGTATGATTGTTGTATGATGAAGTTGTCCTACGGACTAGAACCTTCCGGTTTATATAAACACCGGATAGGGTTAGGGTTACACAAAGTCGGTTACAATGGTAGGAGATCTTGAATATCCGCATCGCCAAGCTTGCCTTCCACGTCAAGGAAAGTCCCTTCCGGACACGGGACGAAGTCTTCAATCTTGTATCTTCATAGTCCAGGAATCCGGCTGAAGGTATAGTCCGGCTATCCGAACACCCCCTAATCCAGGACTCCCTCACTTGCCATGCCCTTTCTCAATAATGCTTGCCTCTTTGGATTTGATGGATTCAGAATATATAATACTTGATTCGGCTTTTTCAACCGAAGCACTTTCCAGTTCTGAATCATCCTTCTTTTCATTGATACTACCAATTGGCAATGCTTCTTTTATCTGAGCCAATTCTTTTTCTATTTGTTTCTGACGGCGAGCGGCAAAGTTGGCTTTAAGCTTTTTCTCAATTTCAGCCCACACCGGATACGATTGCCCCCCAATGCTTTTAGATTCTTTCGGCAATGACACACGGGTGTTGCCGAAATTTTGCAATAGTGTAGGGGGTGTATAATATGATGTAGTACTAGGTGAAGGCATATGCACTGTTGTAATACCATATTTTTGCTCACCAATTTTATCAATTGGCAAAAATTTGTCTTCTTGCAAAACTCTAGCTTTTATTGCGGCATAATTAGGAAATAGCCCCTTTTCATGTTGTTCAAGGCAAAGAGCACTAATCCTCTTATTTTGGGCTAAACTCTTCAATGCAGCCACCACTACCTCATCTTCTACAATATTGGGCACAACCGCTCCTGTAAAATTTACATTCATTCGGCTATGACCAGGAAGGTCGGAAGCCGAATTATGAACATCTACAGTTGTGTATGGTGCTGAAAAATTATTGTCATGAGGTGTAGCATATGTCGGTTGGGAATAACTGGCCGAATAGCTAGTAGTAGCATGGCCAATTCTCTCGTTCGTCGGCATGGTTGGATTAGTATATTGCACATTACTTGCCGATGAATAAAAGGGTGAAACACTTTCTTGCATGGCATTGGAAATCCTAACATGAGGTGTTTCAAATTTATTAACTGAACTCACCATGTTGTTCATCGGCATAACAATTTGTGGGGTTGCAGATGCATGAGAGTTGGGATACATATGATGCATGTTACTAGTATCATAAAAAGTTGAAGCATGTAAATTACTTTGAATCAGCCTATGCACGTAATTAGATGCATGATTGAACAAACTAGGGCTGGCCGATAGAGTGTACTCATTGAACGATCTAGTAACACCATATGAATTATTTGCATCTACAGTAGGGAATTGGGTATTCATATTACCTTTGTAGATTGCAAACCCTAGATGACGATCTCTTCGTAGCAAGAACGGGCTGGAGACCGTTCAAAGCTTCGGTCCCCAGCGGAGTCGCCAAAAAGTGTGTTCGCACACGAACACGTCACCGTGTACCCTTGACGCCGGGGGTGATGCACCGCAGCTCACGTCGAATGAGACCCGCCGGAAGCGCGGTACGCAAGACAATCCGGCGGGTGCTTTTGTACACCCGAAACCCCACACGCCCGGGAGGGACCCCGTCAGGGCGCGCTGCGGCTATGGGCTGCCCTAGGTCGGCCTGATTGCCCTTAGGGCCTCGAGGTTCGCCGTCCTACAACAAGAAGAACAAACGAAGAACGAGGAAAAAGAAAAAAAGGGAGAAGGTAAAAAAGATAAAAGGTGGTAGATGATTTATTCGATTGTGTGTTGTTCAATCGGCCGTCACCCCTTAGGTATATAAGAGGCAGCTGGACTTCCCGTTCAAGGAAAAGGTTTGGATTCACGTCCAAAACCCTATTCAAATTCGGATTAGTTTTATTCGAATTTTCCAAAACTGTTCGGTCTAAATCGGGCTGCACCTTGCGGGTCTTTTTATGGTGGTAAACGACCTCAGATGGAAACGAGTCCAAAAGCAATCTTGACCGTTTCGACGAGTCGAACAACTTTCATGTTGAATGTGTTTTCATCAGAGGTCATCTCGAGGATCAAATCGCTCGCCCAAAACAGCTAATTATTCACGCAGCTCATCAGACATACCCACATATGTGTCTGGTTCCGGGCGTCATATTTTGCTCACTGGAGGGTTGCGCTGCGCGGACTCTAACTTTTATATACTACCTCAGATTGGGACGATCTTTATATAAAAATCGATCGTTTCGACGAGACGCACAACTTTCGTGTTGAAACTTTCTCAATTTGAAGCCATCCTAATTGGGTTTCCAGCCATTCTTTAATCTGGTTTCGACATGAGCACTCTGAATTTGTCATAACTTTTACATCCGAGCTCCGCTTTAGACCATCTTCATATTCATCTTGATCTTCTCAAAGAAAGCCATCTCATGGTGACTTTCAATAGTAAGTTTGAATTAATCTTGACATAGCTTCAAACAACTCTTTATAAACGTGCCACTTTTGAGCGTCAACACCTGGTTCCCCCGGGGTCTGCCCTGGTCCCTGGGGGGTCCAAGGCTAGCTCCATCCCTCCTGACGCGCCTTCTGTCCCCGGGCCCCCCAAGGCTGACCCCCGCCGCAGGCTCTCGGGCTTCAAGTTTGGCCGGAGGTTGCTTGAGTCCACGGACGACGTCCAGTAAGTGCTTGATATGTGCTGTGCTTGGTTTCTGCCATTGAGGCTTGACGTTTGCGCTCTTTTACCAGGCCGGCACCCGTGGCCAAGAGGTTGAAAGAGGCTTCTATGGCCCCGCTTGGGGAGAATCCACCCACCGGGGCGACGCCTTAGGCTGCTGGGGGAGAGGACGGCGAGGCTCGCGCCTCTCTGACCCAGCCGCCCTCGCGAGGCCAACTGGGGCGCCCCGGGGAGGAGTCAGCCCCCGTGGCCCCGCTGGACCTGGAGTCGACTGTGCCTGACGCTGCGGCCGTGGCGGCCAAGGCTCAGGAGGTCCCTTCCTGCCAAGCCGTGGTCACGCTGCCATCTTCTCCGCCTGCTCCACAGGTTCTTGTCTCTTCTGCTCCCTCCGCCGCCGTCCTAGACCTAGTTGCCAACAAGCTGAGCCAACTGCGGGAGGATCTCCAGAGCGCGGACCCTCGTCTGGTGGCCGGGCGCCTAGAGTTGGCCTCTGGTTGGGCCCGCTCTGCTGCCTCCGTCCGAGCGGTGCTGAGCCAGGCCGTGTCGTCCTCCGACGAGGAGAAGCGGGCCGCTAACCAAGCCAAGGCCGCTCGCGTTGCCGCCCTGGGCGACGCTGCAACTGCCCAGGGCTGCTGCGAGATGCTTGAGGCCGAGCTGCAGGGCCTGCGCGACGAGCTCTCCAAGGAGGTGCACAGCCGCCACGAGAGGGAGAAGGGAGATGAAGGCTAGGGAGGCCGCCGCCAAGGACCGGGACGCCAAGCTCGATGACCACCACAGCCGACTAGAGACGCTGGAGCGGTCGCTGAAGGCAGAGAGGACCGAGCTGGACGCCAAGGCGAAGGTCCTGACGGAGCTGGAGAAGAGAAGGCATGTGGCATACTGAAGATGTTGTATGAGAGCGGCCTGGAGGAGCCGTTGGCTGGTGCGGAGGACGGCCCCGCCAAGATGCTCCCCTTCCTGGTTGATGCGCTCGAGGACGTCGCAGATGGCCTTGGCCCTATGGTCGAGGCCGAGGCGCGTGCCCTGTCTTCTGCGGCGCTGACGCATGTCCTCAGCCATGTCTACCTGCGCGACTCCAACGTCGACTTCGACAGCCTGCTGGAGCCCGTGAGCGGCGACCGTGGCGCTGCTGCTGCGGAGGCCGTGAAAGGCCGAGCCGAGGTTTTGCAGGGGAAGTTCCGCTTCCCCAGCGTCCTGCCCGAGCACGGTGCCGCCGGCCTTGCGACCTCGAGAGGCGAAGCCGTCCAGCGTGACTCCACCACCGGTGATGGCGTTACTAGGGAATGATCCCTTTGCTACTTCCGCCTTGTTTTATTCCTGCACATGCACCATGCCTCGCGGAGGCGTTTAAACTTGTGTTTGGCATTGGGGAACAATCTTATGGCTTGTAATATTTGCTTTGAATTTCCTGGAATTTGCATTTTCTACGTCAGCAGGGCCCGGCCCCGCGCGTACCTCACCCAGCGTTAGCCCCGACCGGAAACCAAGGACGGGACTAAGGAGTGAGGGGCCACGTGGCAAGTTAGGCTCTTGAGTCGTGATGCTCAGGAGTCCCCCTTGACGCGCGAGCAACATGTAGGTAAGGGAGAGGGGTGGAGTGGATTGACCATTCTACGTCGGCAGGGCCCGACCCCGCGCGTACCTCACCCAGCGTTAGCCCCAACCGGAAACCAAGGACGGGACTAAGGAGTGAGGGGCTACGTGACCAGTTAGGCTCCTGAGTCGAGATGCTCAGGAGTCCCCCTTGACGCTCAAACGGGTTTCGTACCTTGGCTCCGCTAGGGGAGTGACACGCGACGACCAGGTCCAAGGGACCTGGCTGGGTGGCGTGTGCTCGGGCGAGGCCCGAGCATCGCCCCCGTGTCCAGCCCCCTCGTGCGGCACTCCCGAGGGTAGGCGTTGCGATGGTGCCTGACACTGAGCTCTGGGCTCCCTGAGGTTGGTACGACCGTGGGTCGCCCTCAGTTGTTTATCACCAGCGCGGAGCATACCGCTTCCATATGCGTACGGGCATAGCCGCTCCTCGGTAGTGTCGTCAGCCAGCGCGGAGCATGGTGCTTCCACTGGTGCGTGGGAGGAGGCTCCCCTCCGGGAGGAGCCCCCGGGGCGTGTACAGCCCCGCCCTGACACGTGGTGGCCACGGTAGGGCTAGAAGAGGTGTATCTGGGCACCAGTGAGCCAGCGCGGGACTCACGAGGCCCTACCTCGAGGCGGGTTGCGCCTGGCTCTGGGTCTTTATCAATTGGTGTGTTCCTGTTGAAGGAAATATGTCGTAGAGGCAATAATAAAGTTATTATTTATTTCCTTATTTCATGATAAATGTTTATTATTCATGCTAGAATTGTATTAACCGGAAACATAATACATGTGTGAATACATAGACAAACAGAGTGTCACTAGTATGCCTCTACTTGACTAGCTCGTTAATCAAAGATGGTTATGTTTCCTAACCATGGACAAAGAGTTGTTATTTGATTAACGGGATCACATCATTAGGTGAATGATCTGATTGACATGACCCATTCCATTAGCTTAGCACCCGATCGTTTAGTATGTTGCTATTGCTTTCTTCATGACTTATACATGTTCCTATGACTATGAGATTATGCAACTCCCGTTTATCGGAGGAACACTTTGTGTGCTACCAAACGTCACAACGTAACTGGGTGATTATAAAGGTGCTCTACAGGTGTCTCCAAAGGTACTTGTTGGGTTGGCGTATTTCGAGATTAGGGTTTGTCACTCCGATAGTCGGAAAGGTATCTCTGGGCCCTCTCGGTAATACACATCACATAAGCCTTGCAAGCATTGCAACTAATGAGTTAGTTGCGAGATGGTGTATTACGGAACGAGTAAAGAGACTTGCCGGTAACGAGATTGAACTGGGTATTGGATACCGACGATCGAATCTCGGGCAAGTAACATACCGATGACAAAGGGAACAACGTATGTTGTTATGCGGTCTGACCGATAAAGATCTTCGTAGAATATGTAGGAACCAATATGGGCATCCAGGTCCCGCTATTGGTTATTAACTGGAGACGTGTCTCGGTCATGTCTACATTGTTCTCGAACCGTAGGGTCCGCACGCTTAAGGTTTCGATGACAGTTATATTATGAGTTTATGATTTTTGATGTACCGAAGGAGTTCGGAGTCCCGGATGAGATCGGGGACATGACGAGGAGTCTCGAAATGGTCGAGACGTAAAGATCGATATATTGGACGACTATATTCGGACATCGGAAAGGTTCTGAGTGGTTCCGGTATTTTCGGGAGTACCGGAGAGTTACTGGAATACGGGGGAAGAAGTATATGGGCCTTATTGGGCTTTAGGGGAGAGGGAGAGGCAGGCCGCGCGCCCCCCATTGACTAGTCCGAATTGGACTAGGGGGAGGGGCGGCGCCCCCTCCTTCCTTCTCTTCCCTCTTCCCCTTCCTTGTCTCCTACTCCTAATACATGGAAGGACTCCTAGTTGGACTAGGAAAGGGGGAATCCTACTCCCGGTGGGAGTAGGACTCCCATAGGGCACGCCATAGAGAGGGCCGGCCCTCCCCTCCTCCACTCCTTTATATACGGGGGCAGGGGGCACCCCATGGACACACAAGTTGATCTTCGTGATTGTTCCTTAGCCGTGTGCGGTGCCCCCCTCCTTCATATTCCACCTCGGTCATATTGTAGCGGTGCTTAGGCGAAGCCCTGCGACAGTAGAACATCATCATCGTCATCACGCCGTCGTGCTGACGGAACTCATCCCCGAAGCTTTGCTGGATCGGAGCCCGGGGAGCGTCATCGAGCTGAACGTGTGCTAAGAACTCGGAGGTGCCGGAGTAACGGTGCTTGGATCGGTCGGATCGGGAAGACGTACGACTACTTCCACTACATTGCGTCAACGCTTCCGCTTCGGTCTACGAGGGTACGTAGACAACACTCTCCCCTCTCGTTGCTATGCATCACCATGATCTTGCGTGTGCGTAGGATATTTTTTGAAATTACTACGTTCCCCAACAGTGGCATCCGAGCCTAGGTTTTTATGGTTTGATGTTATATGCACGAGTAGAACACAAGTGAGTTGTGGACGATATAAGTCATACTGCCTACCAGCATGTCATACTTTGGTTCGGCGGTATTGTTGGATGAAGCGGCCCGGACCGACATTATGCGTACGCTTACGCGAGACTGGTTCTACCGCCGTGCTTTGCACACAAGTGGCTGGCGGGTGCCGGGGGCAGCGCGGGGTCTTGTCGTGGAGGCGCTGGGATGCGATCTTGGCGCACCGGCGCTGGGAGCGGGCGAGCACCTTCTCAGGGATGTGGGATCTCCTGGCAGCTCCGCTCTTGCTGCGCAGGAGCCGGACGTGGGGGATCTCACCTTGGGGCTACACGCCTTGCATCCAAGGCGCCTTCTTGGGGAGGAGGTGGCGGAGGCACCTCCTGATCCTCTCCCCCTGCGCGGAACGGAGGGCGAGGCAGCGAGAAGGACCGCAAGGGGGAACCCCCTGCGGCACTGACGAGCTCGGTGATGCGGGTGAGGCAGTCCTCGTAGAGGTCGTCGATGGGGCGGTAGTGCAGGAGCTCCCGCGCCAAGAGCAGTGAGGCGTGCACATCCATGGGCGCGCGACGGGCGTGGGACGACGAGCCAGCTGGAGTCAGCGACGGGGTGGCGGTGCGGCCATCCCGCTGCACTGATGGATGCAGGGACGAGGCCTGCTGCTCGTTCCCCGCCGTGCCAGTGGCGGCGTTGGCGGCAGGCGACGGGGAGCGACGAGGGGGGCCGCCGACGGGCGCCGTCTGGGCGACGCGAGTGGCGCGAGCAGCCCGGCGCTCGGCGCGAGCCCGACGAGCGTCAGCCATGGACACGACGAAAGATCACACGCAAACAACGGAAGAAAGATTCCGGCACACCCCTACCTGGCGCGCCAAATGTCGGATTTCGGATTTCGGCAGACCCTTGAGGTTCGAACACTAGGGTGCGCGCGGAGATCTCTCCCCTACTGATCTACATCTGATCCTCTCGTGCGAACTAAGATGGGAAAATGATGAACAACACAGGGGACACGGGGTTTATACTGGTTCGGGCCACCGTTGTGGTGTAATACCCTACTCCAGTGTGTGGTGTGGTGGATTGCCTCTGGGGCTGATGATGAACAGTACAAAGGAAGAACAGCCTCGCGAGGGGTGTTCTTGAGCTGGTGCGGTGCGTTCTACTTGGTCTCTACCAAATTCTGGATGCCTCTACTCCGTGGTGGCTAGCTCTATTTATAGAGGCCCTGGGCCTCTTCCCAAATAACGAGTAGGAAGGACGCCAACAATTGGCCATTTTCAAGGGGAACATCTAGTACAAGTTATCCTGACCAAAGGTGGTCTTCGGCTGCCAAAAGCACTGGTGGTGACGCCGTCTTGGGCTCCACGGTTACCTCCGTCCGGCCGTCCAGCTGGTCTTGGTCTCGTTGCACCGGAATGGTAACCTTTGCCTGATGCCTTGGCCTGTGCTTGCCCCCTTTACACCAAAGTGGAAACAAGGACTCTGCCCAGGCCGGCGCCCGCCTGGCGCCCGCCTGCCCTTGATCGTCATGGCTTGCGTCACGGGATCCTCGCGAGGAACCCTTGCATTGATCTCTCCGCCTCCTCGCGAGCCTGCCTGATGAGGACGCTCTTGAGGGGGCTTCCTGTCGTCCTCCCCGCGAGGCCTGGCCCCTCGCGAGGGTCTTGAGCTTGAGCTTGATGAAGATGGGTCGTGCTGGGGCCCCACTTGAGCCACGCCGCAGGCCGCAGGCAGGCAAGTCTTGGGACCCCCGTTCCCAGAACGCTGACAGCCGTGCTCGCTGTCGATGGTTGGTATGAACAAATCAATGAGAGACTGAAATCTCGCGCTGTCAGCACTCACTTTGGCCTCAAGGTGCTTGATCAGCTCCTGATCTGTGGGATCGAACTTGACGCCAGCCGGCAGCACCGGCCAATCCTTCTTCGACTTGCATCGGTAATTCCAGTTATACGGTACTCAATGTATGATCAATCGACTGTTTTAAGTGAATGATGAACGACAGATAAGTGGTACTCCAAATCTGAAGTTCAGAATACCCGAACATGCCGCCGGAATTCTTGTGTCACCTCACGTGTAGCATGTTGTCACGTCAATTCAATGTGTGGACATGATGTATAATTTGACCGACGTATACTAGTACTGCTACTGTACTACTTACTAGTCGTATTTAGTGTCACAATTTATACATAGGTTTAACTAACAAGTACGAACTTGAAGCCTAACTAATAACACTTCCGCACTGCATGCTCAACGCGAGGGCACTGCACTTTCTTTAGCTAGAGCATTGCATTACAAAGACTAGTGAACTTCGTGTCATAAAAAACTGTATGCAGTGTTTTTTCGGTACTGTTTTTGCTCTAGTTTTTTAACAGTTTATCAGAACGAGGCGTATGATATGCCGTTGGAAAGCTATGGATTAGGCGCAACTTCGCCATGTTGAACACTTTCCATGATTCCTCACGGTTTAAGAGCAGTTTTGAATATGGTGCGGCCCATGACGAGTGGCAGCGAGCTTTTTTTCGCGTTTTTTCCTAAACCCCTCGTCGGAATGAAGCAATCGATACACCGTTGGATAGGTATCGTCGAGGCGCATCTTTTTCATAACTATTATTTTCTCTAATTCGTTACGATTTAAGAGCAGTTTCAAATTTACTAAATCGCGGAATTCTGTTTTTCAAAAAAATTCAAATTTTCGGTACTGTTTTTGCTCCAGTTTTCTAACCGTTTGTCGAAACAAGGCGTGTAATATATCATTGAAAAGCTATGGGCGAGGCGCAACTTTCATATGTTGAAATGTTTTTAAGATCCCTTACGGTTTTAAGTTAGTTTTGAAAATCGTGCGGCAAACGACGAGTCGCAGCAGCCGTTTTTCGTAAAATTTCCACAAACTTCTGATCGGAATGATTCAAACGATACGCCGTTGGAAAGATATCCACGAGACGCAACTTTTTCATGTAGAACACGCTCTCTAGTTCCTTACGGTTTAAGAGCAATTTCGAATTTACCGAAACGCGGACACTCTGTTTTTCGCGACACCCCAATCGTTGTGTATAATGTATCAGACAGAAAACCGCAATGCTTTGGACTGAAAACCGCACTGCATCTGACAGTCAAGTGCACTACATTTTTTTAATGCATTTTTGTTTCAAATGTAGTGTATTAAAAAGTCCTTCATATTGATCTTCTTTCAAGATCAAAGTGCACCGCATTTGCATGTTTTTTTAAACACTTTTTTAGACCAAAGTGCACCGCATTTGCATTTTTTAAAATTCATTTGTGTTTTAAATGAAGTGTACCAAAAAGTTCTTTCGTAGTGGACTTTTTTGCAAGACCAAAGCGCACTGCATTTGCGTGTTTTAAATGCTTTTTTCTTCATAGTGGACTTTTTTACAAGACCAAAGCGCACTGCATTTGCATGTATTAAATGCATTTTTGTTTTAAATGGTGTACAATTCCTCCAAAAATAATAAAAAGTGAACTCCTCTATACATTTTTTTACAAAGTGAACTCATTTGTTTTGCAAAGTGCACCGCAAAGGTTTTCTTAGTGAGCTGCATCGATTTTAACAAATTATACACCATGTTCTTACAAATTTGCAAAAAACAATTCCTCCAAAAATAATAAAAAGTGAACTCCTCTATACATTTTTTTACAAAGTGAAATCCTTTGTTTTGCAAAATGCACCCCAAAGGTTTTCTTAGTGAGCTGCATCATTTTTTAACAGATTTTGAACTAGTCCATACAATATTGCAAAAACAACTCCTCCAAAAACAATAAAACGTGAACTCCTTGGTACAATTTTTTTTCACAAAGTGAACTCCTTTGTTTTGCAAAGTGCACCGCAAAGGTTTTCTTAGTGAGCTGCATCGTTTTTTAACAGATTATGAACTAGTCCATACAATATTGCAAAAACAACTCCTCCAAAAACAATAAAACGTGAACTCCTTGGTACAATTTTTTTTCACAAAGTGAACTCCTTTGTTTTGCAAAGTGCACCACAAAGGTTTTCTTAGTGAGTTGCATCATTTTTTAACAGATTATGAACTAGTCCATACAATATTGCAAAAACAACTCCTCCAAAAACAATAAAACGTGTACTCCTTGGTACAATTTTTTTCACAAAGTGATCCACATAGACAAAGGGAACATGCACGGCACAAGTGAGAAACTACACAATACTTTCAAGAAAAAAGAGACAAACTACACTTGAGCATCCCTGGTCAACTATGTTCTACACTGCATATCCAACCAGATAAATTGTTATGAGCTGCACTGGGGAGCACCAATCGAGCTACACGACCTCCAACTTCTGAACCAAACTTCAGCGTCGACCCTGTTCTTCGTTCGAGGTGCACCCCCACCGGCAGTAGTACACACCCATTTATATAGTAGAAGCTTTCGACACCGTGGGCAGAGCTGCCCCCGTTGGTTGAGCTGCACTTCCCCATGGGCAGTACTGCACGCCCATGTGCAGAGTTAGAATCCTTCGACGGCATGGGCAGAACTGTAGGTCCCTGTTGGTCGAGCTGCACTTCGCCGTGGGCAGAACTGCATGCCCGTGTGCAGAGCCGCATTCGTCGACTGCAGCGATGGCTTGCTGGGCTTGCCGGCACGTGCTCTCCCATCGCGGAGCATGGAACTCTCGATCTTAGGTCCACGCATCACAGAACAGGAG
Organism: Aegilops umbellulata; assembly: GCA_032464435.1. NCBI lineage: Eukaryota > Viridiplantae > Streptophyta > Magnoliopsida > Poales > Poaceae > Aegilops > Aegilops umbellulata. The sequence continues at coordinate 55,892,837 of CP136058.1, forward strand.
GTCCTCCACTGCAAGCCCGTGTGCATCAGGACGGCTCGGGACGGGAAGTCGCATGCCACTCACGAGGAACGGCACTGCAACACTGGGGCAATTGAACCACTTGGAGATCCCAGGGGACTGCACCCCATCTGGTGGCATCGCCCGACCTCCTCTGCCGGTGGCGGCGGTGGAAGAAGAGGAAGAGAACCGGGCAGCGTGCTGCTCTCTTCTCCCTCCACCCGCGCTCCTTCCTATCTGGGAAGATTGCCCTGCCGCACTGCATGCGCCCCCTGCCACCGGAGCGAACCACAGGGGACGCAGAGGAAGAGGTGAATGGCGAAGAAGCTCCGTTCACGCCGCGGGATGCGCCGGGGCGCCTGGGGGCGGCGCGACCAGATCTGCGCCGGCAGTCGAGCGGGGGCGCCTGGTGTGGAGGCGGGCAAGGCGCCTGGCGAGGGAGGTGCGGGCGGTAGTGGAGGGAGGCTGCGTCGGGGGGAGGTGGCGGGTATGGCTGGGGCTGAGTGGGAGGTGGGGGCGGCGTGCGGATCCGGCAGGCCCGCTGGCTCGTGGCGGAGGAAGGCAGCGTTGGGGGAGGGGGAGGTGGTGGGTCAGGAGGGGATAGGAGGGCGAGCGGATAAGGTATGGGCGGCGCTAGGGGGCGGTCGGGGCCGGCGGCGGGAGGTGGTGGTGGGGGACTGGGTGGTGGCCGGGGCAGGTGCGGAGGAAGGAGAGTGGAGGGGATCAGGGGGGTCGTGTGGAGGTGGTGCGGTGGGTGGTGGGGGTTGTCTATTTTTTTTAAGGAAAGGGGCCTGGTGAGGGGCGGCGCGGCGGAGGCCCGGGAAGGGGCAGCGCGGCTGCAGCCTGGGGAGGGGCGGCGCTCCGGCGACCGGTAGAAGGTGCACGAGGGAGGTGGGTGTTCGTGGAAAAGGAGATGGATAAGCCTAGGTAGTTTCTGTGCGGTTCGCTTCTAGGCAGCGAGACAACTGGATAGTGTTATGAGAATAAGCCTAGGTGTTATTAGAATAAGGTCTCAAGGGGTGTTATCATAAGACCCATAAGAGTCTTATTCTGCACACCGAATCGCTTATTCTGCTAACACCTTTCTCCGTACCGCACCGCGAACCGAACCACCCACTGCCACTAACAAAGCCCACCCCCAGCTTCCGCACGACACCCACCTCCCTCTTCCCCCGATCCAAACCCCCACCTCCCTCCACCTTCTACCGGCGCCGCCGCTGCCAGAGCACCACCTCACCTTCTCCCACCTTTCCCCCGCCTCGCCCCCACCTTCCTCCACCACGCCCACCCCGGCGAGCCCCGCCGCGCCACGGCTCCACCACCCCCGACCTTCTCCCCTTCCAACCCCGCGCCGTCGGATCCCCGCCCCACCACCCCGCCGCGCCGGATCCATGCCCCGCCGGACACCCGCGACGCCCCGCCGCCGGATCCAGCCCCTCCAGTCCGCCCCCTCCGGCTAGCACCACTGCCTCCTCCCCATCCATGGCGATCGCCCCGCCACAGCAACCTCTCCCTGTGCTGGATCCGGTGGGATCCGCCTCCATCGCGTCCCGCCTGGACCCCCGCCGCTGCGGCCCGGGCAGCTCCCCCGTCCGGCCTCCTCCCCATCCTGGACTTGACGGCTGATGGGTCCAGGTCGCTCATGCCTCCGGTGGCTCCCGGGCGAGAGGACTCTCTGCAGTTCGGTGGCGCTCGTGGTGCAGCTCGGTGGCAGTGCAGCTCGGTGGCGCTCGTGCGTGCAGTGCGTTCGGTGAGTGCATGTGTTGCAGTGCATCTCGTGTTGACCCCGACCACCATCCTCCATCGTCGTCCGTCTCATGCTGCCCCTCCTGACGGCGCGCCCCTGGATCCGGGCAACCATGCCTGCGCGCCATGCCACGCGCGGCCCGCTGGACTTCGACCGCTGGGGGTGTGGTGGTGGTGGGCTGCAACTTCATCTCCCTTATGCCCGCAGGTGCCGCCATGGGCATCTCAATCTTGTCTCCCATCACCGGCATCCAGTTGAGGATAGGGCGCCGCCGGCTTGCAGTTCGCTTGGTTCCCCACGCTGTGGTGCGGTGCGTCACCGTCGTTCTATTGCACTTTGGGACCTTCTATTTCTTCAGATTTTGCTTGTCTGCAGTTCGCCTATGATCTTGGTGCGGTGCCGTGGATGTGCCAGCGGCCGCTCTCTGTGTGGTTGGCCACGCTGTCCTTTGCAGATCACTGGAGTGGGAGAGGAGGTGCTCTACATGGCGTGTTGCAGTTCCTGGTGCCACTCCAGTGCAGCTCGGTTTGTGCAAAAAAGTGGAGTTCTTTTTTTGTTGTTGTAGTAGTTCCTCGTCATTGTAATTTGTGTGTGTTTGTACTATGGATTAAAAAGAGGATCACTGTAGTTCGTTCGCCCCGGCTCGTAGTCCAGATATGTACAGATCGCAGCTCTCTCGGAAACATTCATTGAAGAAAACAACAAAAAAATTGTTTAGGTGCAGCTCACTTGTTTCATTGCCGCAGTGATTTTCTCTCTCCCAGTGGTTCACTATGTTGCCGAGTGCAAAAACAAATTGGAAAAGTTGATTTTTTTTAATGCAACTCACTCTGTTGTTGTGTGCAGTAGAAAAGAATATTGGAAAAAGAAAAATTGATGCAGTGCACTCACCTCGTCCCTGCAGTACCAACGCTCAACACGAAGTGCACTCCAGCACGTTTGGAAAAATTTACGCCCGACAAAAAAAAACCATGCAGTGCACTTGCCCATCTAATGACGTGCGGTATTCCGTCTGAAGCAGTGCGTTCTTCTTTCCCCGTCCGAGAAAAAATACGTCTAAACAAAAAGAAACCATGCAGTGCCCTTGCCCATCTAATGAAGTGCGGTATTTCATCTCAAGCAGTGCGTTCTTCTGTCCGATGCAGTAAATATGACGATTTTGGTCTCGCGAAGAACAGAGTGTCCGCTTTTCGGTAAAATCGAAACTGCTCTTAAACCGTAAGGTATTAGAGAGAGTGTTCTACATGAAAAAGTTGCATCTCGTCGATATCTTTCCAACAGCGTATGATTTGAATTATTCTGACCAGCCGTTCGTAAAAATTTCGCGAAAAAACAGCCGCTGCCTCTCGAAGTCAGCCGCACGATTTTCAAAATTAACTAAAATCCGTAAGGAATTTTAAAACCATTTCAACATATGAAAGTTGCGCCTTGTCCGTAGCTTTCCAACAGCGTATCATATGTCTCGTTTCGACAAACGGTTAGAAAACTGAAGCAAAAACAGTACCGAAAATTTCAAAAAAATTGAAAAACAGAGTTCCGCGATTTAGTAAATTTGAAACTGCTCTTAAACCGTAATGAATTAGAGAAAGATTTATATATGAAAAAGATGCGCCTCGACGATATCTATCCAACGGCCTGTCATTTGCTTCATTCCAACAAGCGGTTTAGAAAAAAACACGAAAAACGCTCGCTGCCACTCGTCATCCGCCGCACTATTTTCAAAACTGCTCTTAAACCGTGTGGAATCTCGAAAAGTGTTCAACATGTCGAAGTTGCGCCTAATCCATAGCTTTTCAATGGTATATTACACGCCTCATTCTGATAAACGGTTTAAAAATTAGAGCGAAAACAGTACCGAAAAAATAACACGTGCAGTTTTTTCCGACGAGAAGTTCACTAGTCTCTATTGCAGTGCTCGTCGTCAAAATGATGCAGTGCGCTTCTGTTGAGCGTGCAGTGCCGAAGTGGTGTGCAGAATAGTTATTCTGCTAATATTAGCAGAATAGACCGTCTGTATATATACATAAATCTGGGCTATTTCTGTTACGCGTAACAGAATATTATTCTGTTACCCTTTTTGAACTGACGGTTTCAGGTGGTTGTACTAATGTCTTCGAAGCGGTTGAACTTATGCTTTTAATTGTGTTTAACAGACCGTCTTCTTTAGTTCAAAAACTTTTTGCAATTTTTTTGTCGGAACGGGGCGTGTAATATATCGTTGGAAAGCTCTTGACAACCATATTTCAAGCATATTGAACGTTTTTGCAAAATCATTATGGTTTAAGAGCAGTTTTGAAAAAACCGTTTTTTTAAAACCGAAAACGTGAATCGTATTTTGGACTCAGTTTTCGAACGGTTTGTCGGAATTGAGCAAATAAGATGGCGTTGGAAAGATGGTGAAAATCCGCATCTTCCATATATGTATTGTTTTTTCTAATTCTATATGATTTAAAAGTAATTTGAAAAACGGTGAAATTTTGGGCGAAACATATTTTCACGATTTTTTGCAAACGGTTTGTCGGATTGACGCAAATGATACGGCGTTGGAAAGCTACAGAAAATGCGCAACTTTTTCATATTGAAATGATTTTGTAATTCCTTACGATTTAAAAACAAAATCGAATACGGTCAAATTTGATTTTGAACGCGATTTTTTTAAAAGTTTGTCAAAGTGGGGCAAATAATATACCGTTGGATAGCTATCGAAAATGCGAAACTTAATCATGTTGAACGTTTTCTCATATTTGCAGCCGTTGAAGAGTAATTTGGATTACGATGAGACCCATCATGGTGTTTTTCCTTCAAAAAAACAGAGTACTCGTACTGATATATTTGTGTATTTGTACTGAGGTATTTTTCACAGTAGTTTTGAATGGTTCCAAAAAAAGTACTTGAATGGATGTCTATAGGATTTTGTACTGAGCGTGTTTCCACATACTAGACTTTACTTTGTATTTATTTAAAAAGTTTTCAATACGGCAAGACACATCCTGTTGTTTTCCCGTCTGATAAACAAAGTACTCGTACTGATATATGTGTGTGTTTGTACTGAGCTATTTTTCACAATCCGGAATGTTCAGGGGTTGATCACTTGAACTTGTAAAAATGTAACTTTTAGGTTTAGTTTAAAATGTGTTTCGATGTGTCATGATCACCAAACTTGCATGGTTTATATACTTGAATTGGCTGAATTTTCTTCTCCAAGAAATGTTTTTGTGTTTTATGATAGTAACCATTGATGCAATAATCCATACCGAATTTGATATGCCTTTTGAACTGATTATAAAATTCATACTGAATTGTTGGATATATGATAACGCATGAAAACAATTACATAATCATCCACGGGTTGTACATGTTGCAAACAATTATCAAATGCTAAGCTACAGTCTGTACACTTCTTTTCTAAAATGTATTTAGGAAAGTCACACAATCTTATATGGAACAGAGGAAAGATTTTTGTTTGTAATACAACATAAATGTTTGCTTAAACATATGTTGCACATCCTCGCAACCGGCAACGAAGCGTGCTGTTGTACTGTCAAGGCAAGTACTAGTCATCAGTACTAAAAAAATTGTGCAAGTATATATTGCGACATTCTACTGTTCCATATCAGCAAGATATTGAAGATGAGATTCCAAACGATCGTTAGGAGCATTAGAACTTAGAGATACTAGTCATGGAGCTCCTTCAAATCGGTGGCACTGACGGGGTGTTAGAGGATGGTCGTGACCCTGCAAATCCAGTGAGGGAACTGAAACCAGCAGTAGCAAAGTAGTTTGTCAACCCAGGATTGCGTATACACGTTTGTTGGAATGGAGCAGTGAAGTCCCAATAGTAGTACTTCTCATGTAGTAATACATGGACTTGCTGTTAAATATACATGGACCTGCTGTTAAATACACATGGAACTGATAGTTTTCTAACCTGAGGACTGATCTCCTTCTCCCATCTGGATGGACAAATTGTAGAACTTGCACGTCGACGTCGCAAAACTCACACTTTGGACGGATCTCCTTCTTCCATCTGGACTGACAGTTGCAGAACTTCCATCAGGCAACTCACGAAACAAGCACGAATACAGCGATATCAACGAGAAATCGTGAGGGGGATGCGTGGTCGCAGCGGTGGATGAACTTGCACGAATACAACATGGAAAAGCTTATGTAATTGGACTTACAACCGGCAAGTAGATGAAATGAACAGAATACAAATACCCATTGTACTATACACAAATAACGTGGAAACATAGATGCAATCGAACTTATGATTGAAGTTACTTATGATTGATGCCATGGGGCAGGAACCATGATGACGATGACCTGATCATTGAGAAAATCGAGGGCGGAGCACGGGTGGCCTGCACACAGCTCTTCTCGTGAACGGCGGCGGAGGGTGCATTTGTACTGCCGAGATGAAGAGATCCTCGCCCTCCCGCCGCTGAGTGCAACATCACAGAATACCAACTACCATCAGTTGTAGTCAAAGCACATACTGAAAAGGTCCCATTGGCAGGTCGAAGTTTCTTATTACTTGATATTCTGAAAAAGATCAATGCCAAGATTAACATCATAACTTTGATTTTTTCTAATGGATACATACTGATGAACTACTACATGTCTTGTTTGTTGAACTGTCCTTACTGTTTAGGATTTTTTTCTTTTTACAAATTAAACTGAAGAATACCCCAAATATGGTGTGGTTTAAAAAAATATGAACTTTACGGAAAAGAATGCCTGAACGTTTGAGATGGTAGTGTGTGAACTTCTCGATGAAACATTTTATTTTAAATGTTTGTGGGATCAAAAATAGAAAAGAGTGGGAAATAGGATGTGCACTTTCCTATACAGAAAGTTTGAACTCCCTGTCAAATAATTGGTTTCAGTAGCAGAAAAAATTTATTTGAACTTCTATATTGAACACTTTTTAGAGGTGTGTCCGTGAGCTTCCCAACTTTTCTATTTTTTGAATGAATCAATGAGGCAAACGAACCTCTGCCTGACGCGTCGTTGAATGGCCTCGGTTGGCGGTGGTGAACAGACTGGGGTGGCGGCTGTGAATGGCCTGGGTGCTGTGGTTCCTCCAAATTGCATTATGTTGAAACCATTCTTTCTAACTTATCTTGGCGCCATATCTGACCTTCCATCTTTTGTTTTATTGAACTGAACAAAAACAAGAATTTGAGGTTAATTGAAGTTAACTAAAATTTAGAAACTGAACTTTCTTTTAATTACTGGCATCCACCAAGCAATGTGCAAAGCAGAACAAGATGTTGTTATCGCTCTGTGTGTGCCCTAACTTGGACCGTTGTGCAGCTCTTGGTGAAGATGGTGGCCACCATTCTACTTGGACTATGGTCAGCGCTCGACTCAGACGGTTGTCGGCAATTGTGGTGGATGAGCTCATGGCCGAGGGCGACCAGCAGGGGCTCCACATGGATTTTTTTGCCAATGACCTTTTATAACATAAGTACTAGAATTTTTACTCGCTTATATATATTTCATGACAAAATCAATCAAAGTTAAGAAAAGGTAGGCGACTGCATAAGTACTAGAACCGCTACTATTTTGTACATGTGCTAAACATCTGCTCAAACCTGTTGTAACAACCACATTAGATGAGTTTATCCTATCGTGTGGAAGGCCTCTCTTACAGCTGCTAAGACATTGGCTCGCTCCATGCTGTTGGCAGCAACATCTCCTGGACTTGGCGTACACCAGCAGGAGAACTTCCCGGCATTCGACATGCGCACTGAAGACATATACAAAAGAACAGCACACATCATGATTCAAATGACATACAATAGCAACACACAGCCATGAGGTACCAAAAACACAACACTTTTGTGCATTTTTTATAAACCTTTATCTGCATAAAACAATGAGAGGTTCCATATGAACTAAAAACTGTTGAAATGGAAGAGCTCCCTAACTGAAAAACACTCGAATTGAAGAGCTCCAGAACTGTTTCTTTATGATGGAAAACTTTTGCACCTATACTTGTACTTATGCGACATGATTGTGTCTGTCGAATCTCTAATGTTATGAATGTGTTACATGAAAAGAGAAAGGGAGAGGAATCACCAAAGACACAACACACTAACACACACAGACACATCTAACGTTTTTTGTCTCGCGTTTTCATGAGCAAACCTGGGGGAAATGTGCAGTGGGGGCTCCAGTGTCATGAGTAGAAAAGCATCACGATCAAAACTGAAAAAACTTCAAATGAAGTTAGTAGTGGGCATTTGCCGGGCAGATCAAAGGAGCTGGCCGGAGCATCAATACCAACCTGGACGTACTGGACGAGGGCCTCGATCTTCCTGTGTACGCCAGCGCGTCCATCCCCCATTAGAACCACGGCAGAGCAGCGAGCTCTACTAGATGCGACACCGAGGGGCCCGGGCTGCAACCCGATTGGGGGTGGAGCAAAGAGGCACTTGGTGCTGGCCGGCCTGGGCAGCTGGATTTGGACTGATGTAGTGGCCTGTGGAGCCCCCGCTAGAACCTGGTAGAGCGATGGTGGAGGAGCATCACCGAGGGAAGACAGAAGGAGGCGGAGGGCGGCGCACCGATATACCTGGATTCGGCGGCGGATCCCCACCGGCAGGAAATGGAGTGGTGGTGATGCAGCATGGTGGAGGTCGGCTGGGTTGGTGGGGGCATGGTTCTCGCACGGCCGAGCGTTGGTGAGGGGATGCGGCGCGGGATGGGGCGGCACAGGATGGGGAGGCCGGGAAGCGGCGAGGCATGGGGTGGCCAGGAGGCGGCGGAGCGCGGGGGGGCCGGGCGGCGGCGGGGCGCGGGGGCCCTGGCAGCGGCGGGGCGCAGGGTGGCCGGGCGGCGACGGGGTGCAGGGGGGCGGGGGCGGCGAGGCGCGGGGTGACCGGACGGCGGCGGGGAGCTGGGTTGGTCTAGTTGATTTTTCTGGATCGAGGAATTTGCGGATCGCTCGCCTATATAGGGCCGAGGGGTAACAGAATATTATTCTGTTACTAGTAACAGAATAGCCCTGTCCTATATATATATATATATATATATATATATATATATATATATATATATATATATATATATATATATATATATATATATATATATATATATATATATATATATATATATATATATACAGCATCTCCATCATCATTATCAGTACATCCTACGCAGGTGAGTTAGGATGCACTTGATCCCAGGAAGGTATCTATCCTTCAAACCAGAGGAGTGCTTCAAACTAACAACAGTACATAATATCCAACAAAAGAGGGTCGTGCTACAGCAGCAGAATACATGGCTTAGTTTAGATATCAACACGAATCAAGTTGTGCATATTTTCTGTTGGCATGAACCACATCGCCGCATGTCGGGTTTGCAAAATCCATCCATCACATGGAAGCTTGATGCCTTTCACACACTGAAGATTATCTGGCAACAAGCTGTGTCGACGAATCTCTGGATATGGTGATTCATGAAACCCATGGTATGATGTGTAAATACAGCCCCCCCTCGCGAATGGAAGTTGCATAGCACAGTAATCATCGCCGGTGATATGATCGATGATTGGTTGGATGATCGGATAATTGAGCCTGAGGAACAAGGAGTGGTTGCCGAGGCTGTAAACCCGCCTCCAGTTGAATACGCCTGGCCCAACGGAGTTGGGATCTTTCTCGAACACGAAGCAGCCATAGCCATCAATGTCATGAACGCCCCACGCATTGTACTGCATGTGGTTTGATGTAATGGTTTGGTCAATTTGGTACGTGCGAATGAGCATCAAATGACCGCCGTCAGCTGAATGGGAAATAAACCACCACCCATCGGCTGGTATGATTCCAGGTCCTGGAATCATGAAGGCCAGCGCATTTGCGTCTGCTGCAACAATTCAAATTGGAGACCAAAAGGACAAAAATAAACAATCATGTTCAGAGTATGTGTGGAATTAAGATTATTATAACAGTGACACATATCATAGACAGAGAATTGCAATGCCGTGGTCATAATCATACCCCAAGTTAAAAAAATAAGCCAATGGCTTTCATATTCTAGCAATATGTCATGGTTCAAACATCATGTAACAATGAGAGAAAAACAGCTATGACAGCGCCTACTCATATTCTACCATAGCACTTACTACTACTATTCTCATATCAACTCTAAGCAATAGCATGCGTTGTTATAAAAATCTTATAAATGAGAGTAACATATAGCAATCATGATGTTATGCTCATAATATGTATTCTAACAACCGTTAGATGCCAATTGTTCTCATATCAACTGTAACAATAACATGTGTGGTCATAAAAATCTAGGAAATGAGAGGAACATATAGCAATTATGTGGTTATAGACATGCTATGCATTATAAATTTGTAACAAATGAACAGGCAGTCGTATTCATAAGGTAAAGATGAGATGAGATAGAACAATTACACGACGATAGATTCCACCAGTATAGGTAGCCAATCTGTGCGTCGACCGCGTAAATGATGCCATCATGCACTATAGCATCAGACAGAAATGTTGCCTCAACAGGATTGATGATGATCCATAACCATGTATGGCGACCGGATTCCAGATAGACTAATACCATGTTGAACAAGGCAGTGAGCTTGTAATCCATGTAGTCTTTTGATGGTGTGGGCACTTCGCAGATTACAACTTTCTGCAAACAGAGGTCGAGCCAAAAGCTTGACGCGTCTCGTGCGTAGTAGGCAGGAGTGTCCGGCGGGCCGCGAGACTCGATGGCGGCGGTATCCAACGATGGAAGGGTGATCTCTCGCTGGGTGTAGATATCCACGAGACGCCACGGACTACCGGTGTGGTGGATGAGGACGATCCAGTCGGCCTTCATGCCCGCCCAGTAGTGGTCGCGCATGAAGGGCAGGTGGACGGGTAGTGGTAGCATGTCGAGGGGCACCGCGACAACCTCCGTAGGATCAACAAGTCAGTGTCTGGGCCACCTGCGAGGATCGGGCATCAGCAAGCAGGGTGTATTGAAAAGAGCCGGCCGGTTGCAGACGAGTAGACGGTACAAAGACACCGAGCATGCGGCCAGACGGACGGTGCTGAGTAGGTCCATACGACTACAGATCTGCTCCAAGAGAACATCGGGGAGGGAATTCCTATCGCGGCTCTGCGTGTCAGTCGGTTCTGCCATTGGGGTTTTCGGTGCCTGCGAGCCAACAGGGAAGTGGATTCGGGCGGGCGAGCGGAGAAGCTTCTCCTCGTGTGGCCGAGCAGTGAGCGCGGGGATATGGTACGCGCGAGCTACCAAGGAAGATGGCACGGGCGGGCGAGCAGTGAGCGGGGGTAAATGGTGTGCGACCGACGATGGGGAAGAGAGGAGGAAGAAGAAGAGAGGAGGAAGAAGAAGAGAGGAGGAAGAAGAAGAGAGGAGGAAGAAGAGTGGAAGACGGGGAAGAAAGTGCATTCAATCTCAATTCTACTAGTACTACTACCAGGATATACCGTCCTTCGGAGTGTAAATAGTTACATCGATGACATGTGGGTCTACCACAACAGGGCCCATATGGCAGTTAATGGAGGACAGAGGTGCGTAGGCGTATATGCGGAAGCGTGCTCTACTGGCAAACATGATGGCAGTACTGGGTAAGGCTGATTTAGTAACACCAACACGTTGGTTCAGCTTATTAATTACGTGTCCCATCTGCTGTAGCGTGTATTGTCACTTCACTGTGAAGACTAGTTGAATAGTTCTCTGTGACCGAGATGGGGAATAATGGATCGCGAGGACTTCCTTTCTACAGTATCCCTATGCCTCTACGCTCACTTCACTCATTTTGCTCCGTACCTAGTCACTTGTTGAAATCTGTAGAAAGACAAATACTCCGTATTTGGTAACAGAGGGAGGCTTTTATTCCGTACTATTTGGGAACAGAGGGAGTATCACCATATGGAGGGAACAGAGGGAGTATCACCATATGGAGGGAACAGAGGAAGCTTGAAATATGAACATGTCAATGGGAGGGAGTAAGCCCCATGCATGCATGCATGCATGCAACATGCAACACTCACACGTACACATGGACGCACGCAACACTCATGCACCCATGCGGCACACAGAACACGACGCAACACACACGCTCACGCTCAAGTGCTCAACCTACTCCCTACGTCCGTGAAAGACTGTACATTTAGAGATTTACACATTGACCAGGGCATAATTAACACCCAAAAGTAGCAGACTTATGTGTGCATGCGACCATTGAGATAAGAAGATTAAATGAAAGCCGTTGCATGCTGTAATTAAGGATAGACATGTAGCCTATACCTATAGCACAAGTTGGTGCATTAGTCAATCAATATCGATTTAGATTAAAGGCTAAATGCATTGGAAGTGTAGATGTACATCATGTACTACACTCTTTGTTTTATAGACAATGTACACTCTTTGTTGGAAGACCGAGGGAGGACACGTGCATGCACTCACATACACAGCCAGGGCGGTTTGCGCGCAAGGGTTGGACTCATGTCACGCCTGCGTAAAGTTTTATTTAACTGATTTCTTTGCTCTGCCAACTGACAGGTGGGACCCAGAAACCAGGTGACAATTTAACCAGTCAACAAAGTGCCACGTCGACTATGTGGCCGGTCAGTAGGGTGCAATACGGTGCTCTACGATGAGCTAGTAATCGTATAATCGCCGCAAAACTATATATAGTGACCGTCAAGAGCGTATTGTTACATACGTTGACCGCCAGTGTATTTTTCTCATTTCAAATTAAGCCATATTAATCGGAAAGGACGCAGTATGGACTACTACTACTAGTACTAGTAGTGCTTTGATGTGTCCCGTCAACTCGCTGAACGAGGAGAAGCTTGCTTACTACGCCTCTCCCTCGCCCACGCGCGTGGTGGTTCGCAGGACGAGGAGAGGGTTTTGACTACAGCGCCCTCTCCCTCTCCCTCTCCCTCTCCCTCGCCCTCGCCCTCGCCCTCGCGGTGGACGTGCAGCAGTTCAATCGGTGTCAGATTGCCAGAAGCATATCGTACTATAGTGTCATCATTGTTGGACCTTTCGAAGAGACGAAGAGCCAAGTGCAAGGTTCACACGAGTACGAACTGTTGAACCTCCCGAAGAGGCAAAGATCCAAGCGCAAGGTTTTATAGGAGTTGTCGTCCTAGTAGGAGTGTACTACAACTATAGCGAACGATGCTACTGTATGATGCCGCCACGTCACGTATATCCAAAGTTGTGCCACCTTTTTTTTTCTCAAAGAGCGTGTTGGAGCCCGTGCAACAACCACACAAGTTGCACATACACATAACACATTTACTAGTAATAAATTCTAAAGGACAAGTGCCAGTATGCCACACAAGTTCATCTCCAATTCATGTGATAAATTTGCACGACTAGTCTACATATATTCACAGCGCTACACGTTATAGATGGGCTACATGCCCTCCTCCAGGTTCCAGTCCCAGGTGTTCTTCATGGACGGCACGATCCATAGCGGTGGGCAATAGGAATCATTGTTGCAGCTTTCTAGTCCGGTTCCACACGATGGAGACTCATCCAAGCTGAAGCGGCATAAATCAGGGATAGCATGTCCCAGCATGTCGTTCATCCGGCGGTGCGCACTGAAGACACAACCATGCTTCATGAACGGCAGGCCTTCCATGTCGTGCACGGGAGGTGGCATCCGCTTCACAATGGGGTAGCTGTCCCCGATGAAAAGCGAGTACTCTCCAAGAGTGTTCCTCGGCACCCACGTAGCATCACGGGGGTCGAACTCGGCGCCGTCATCTGGTACACGCGGCATCCCAGATCTGGACACATGGTGATGTACATAGTCAAGGTCCATGCATAATATTGTTGTGCTCAAATATGGTGGTCAGTAATACTATGGAACAAATAGTATTACTCCGGTATAGAGGAAGTAAAATAACCGACTTATTATATATAGCCGCTCTTGGCTACATGGATGAGATAGTAAGACATGGAAAAACAAAAATGGTGGCAGCTAGTGGGTTCAAGTCTTCAAGGGCCTAGCTAGCTATACACGTCCTCCAAGGTAAAAAAGTACTCCTACTAGTACATCAAAGTATACTACTAGTACAACAATGAAAGAGAAGGTGAGAGGGTTAAAAATGGAATACCTGGGTAGATGGTGACGGTCCGATCGTGGTAGATTGTGTGACCATGTTGCACATCAGTGGTACCATGGGTAACGACAGCTAAGATAGTTGATCCCAATATGCCAAAATCAGCTACAAGGTTCCAGGTTAGACCGAATCGCGGATGCAAATGCACATTCAGGATCAGCAATCTTATTTTGATCGGGGGATGACTGGTCCCTGCAAAATAATGGAGTACCGTTAGGGATGCAAATGATGGTTTGTGCATTCCGTTTGTAATCTCCCGTACCGTAGGATGGCAACCAGATGAAACAAGTCCCCTGGCTTGTCACCGCGAAGATGCGGCCTAGATGGCGCACGGCATCTTCGAACGTGTAGGGGTACAAATCTACCGCCGCCAACATGCGCCAGCCTCTGCCATTACTGTCTCTTGCATTGATGGCAATCCTTATGTCGAACACCGCGATGAGATAGTAATCGTCGTAGCCGCGTCGCTTTGTCGGCGGGTACACAATTGCTATCTTCTTCAATCTCATGTAGGCATCATCATACGTATTCAAGCCCAGCCAGTCCGGAAGGCCGATCCCAATGGTGGAGAAGGGGTCTACCGGAACAGACGCACTGCTGTGGATGTTGTGCAAAATGATGGTGGTATCCGGCCGGAGGTATGCAAGCCAATCTTCGTTGGCACCGACCTAGACCTATATATAAGACGGTGGGCAGCGGAGAAATTACGGGATGGAAATGGAATAACTAAGTACTACATGATCAAACTCCATTGCTGACCTGCTCATCGGAGAAAATCCGACTACCTCTCAACTCGGCAACTCTAGCGGAGTCAACGTGCAACCATGGCCAGGGAGTGGTGGACCGTTCGAAGGATTGTCCCATAGAAGAATCTTCTCCTCGAGGACGCATGGAAGACCAACAAGCATGGCCTTTTCCCAAGCCTGTTAAAGCAGCATCTTGAAAAAGTTGGTGCAGGAAGCACCGAGTCTTGCGGCGGTGAGGACGTCGGAGCGGCGTGCGATTTCTCCCAGAGGATCGTCGTCCAAGGTCTCGCAGCCCAGACGAGGAGGAGAACCGCCTGGCGAATCCATGGGAGCACCGACGAACTGCCTTCTCTTCGGGGGGAGGGGAACTGGCGAGGAGGAGATAAGAGCATAGTAACCGCAGGGCCTCGTCCCTTCCAACTGTAGATCGTTCCTCAGCGAAGGGTTGAGGCTATTATTTACTACTAGTACTAGCATTATGGAACGTTATGGGATTGCATTATACTGTAAATAATAGCACTAGTAAGAAATTTTTGGCACTAGGTAGTAGTTTTTGGCATGGATTAAGAAATTTTGGGTATGTTTTTGCCATTTTTTGTACACGCCAACTAGTGTCAAAAAACGTCTTACATTATGTGACGGAGGAGTACGTACTCGTACTGTAGCAGTACTAGTACTACCTTTCTCAACTAGTAGTGCGATGTACTGTACTTCTAGTCTAGTCTAGTATAGTGCACCAGTTTTGAACTCTTGAATCTCAGGGCCAAGGAGCTATAGTTGGAAGTGGAGGGTACTACTGTTCTCTAGAACCATCGCCGTACAATCAATGCAGGGGAAGTACACCTGCGTAGTGGCCTAGTGGGTACTCACGGTGCTCTATTCAGCCGCTCCTCTCACGTAGCTGGCCTACTCAGCCGCTCCTCTCACGCACACACTAGCAACATGTTTATCAGCGACGGTTACTGCGGGGGCAGAACATTTGAGTTATTTGATACAGCGAGACTAGGCTTTTCGCTTCCATTTGTGGAGGTGTAATGGATCTCGTCGAACTTTGTTAGTAGTTCCTTCTTTATGAATGAGATGAAGCAAAGCTTTTGCCTCCTTTTCAAAAAGAAAACACGTCAAGAGGAATTTCTTTTATACTAGAGCCGATAATGGAGTGAAGTCCATGTGTGGAACGCCACAAACTACAGAGTAGTAGTAGAGCACTTTACGTACAGAGCCATATTGCATAGTTCCCAATGCCCCGCCAGGCTTTTCCGGCTCCTCAGGCTTAATTGGGAGGCGCTAGTTTAAATATGCTAGCTGATGAGGAAGCTGCAAGCGAGGTGCGGCTAGGGCGAGCACGCGAGCCACAGGATGCTAGGAAGGAAAACCCGTTCACGTGGCTAGGCTGTCCAGTGCACCTAGATTGTGGGGCTGCACGTCCGTTTGACTTCAAAACTCAAACTACCCGTGTAAAATATTGGCTCGCAGCGAAGTGTAGTAGTACTATATTTTTAAAAAAGGTTGTCGTGCGTTCGGCCGGGATCGAACCCAAAAAACGAGGTATACACTCCCGCGACCACTAGTAGTACTCGTTGGAGTACAACGCAACCTAGAATCGCCTTTTGTCGCTAGTAGTACGTACATTGTTCCTTACAAGAAACCCCTAAGAGCATGGTTAATAGTATAGCCAGCTGCTGGCTATAAGCCAATGCCATGTCATCTACAACCCACAGTATAGCCAACATGTACAATAATAGATCAAATAGTGTACTACTTTTTTATTATGTGGCCCACTTCTCATTCTCACAAAGTGCCTAGGAGCATGTGCTAGAGCTGGCTCTTCACGAAGAGCCCGCTTACCTTCTCTCTCCTCTTCTCTTTCCTCCAACTAAGCAGAAATATACTAGTTTATTTCTTATAGCCCACTGACTCATCTGTATTTTACTTGCTCTAATAATGCAAGAAACCACTAAAATGCCAAGAAACTACTACCACTTGCATACGTGGCAGACTTAAGATAAGACTACCTTATCAACCATTGTACATGCTCTTACCAACAAAAATCCTCGAGTGACCTCCTACCTCCGGCCCGTCCACCTAGTCATCCTCGGCCATGGGACGAAGCTACCGCCACCGGCAGAAGGCGAGGTCAAAACCGTCGGCGGTGCGGAGCCCATGTTGCGGCAGCCCGGATGCCAGCTCCGTCTCGCGGCCGCTAGCTAGCTAAGATAGCCCCGTCCAGCTGCTTGTCTGCAAGGTTTGCTATCTAGATTGGCATGGCAGCGCGGCGGTTTGCTCGCCCGCGCCGCGCAAAGGCCAGCTATCTGGCTCGAGCGAAGGCCAGCGCGGCGGCTTGCTCACTCGTGAGTCACGCTCGGGCCAGCCTGCCAACCCGTGCGGAGGCCAGCGTGGCGTCCGGCCCGTCCGGCGGAGCGGCGGCCAACTTGCTCATCACCAGCACCACCGACGAACACACATCAGTACTATTTGAAGTAATGTTCAGGAAAAATAATGATTTGATGGGGAATAACAGGATAGAAGGTCAGATGTGGGTCCCTCGTGTCAACGGTCAAACAAAATGTGTTGGTTTAAGCTGCCTCGTCAGCATGGACGTGTGGGCCAACCCTGTCATAAATGGGTTTAAACGAACCTAATCGGTAGGAGTACTAGGAAGTTTTTGGCGTGCTTTAAGAAATTTTGGGTATGTTTTTGCTATTTTTTGTATAATAGATTCTTCCTAGGACTGGTTGAAAGTGGTAGTTTTTTGTTAAATACTCTACATATTGTAAGTAGGAGTGAAAGTTAAGCTTTGGAAGCCAATAATCAAGGCTAGTTACATAGTGCATGTGTGTACATGATTGAAAGTAAATATCAACCATGAGTGACTAATATCTTGATGGAAAACTTGAAACTATGGAATACTAGGGAAAAAATGCATGGTTGGAAATACTAGCAATGTTCATGTCCGTTGCAATGAATCATAATTAGAATAATACTTATTCACAAACTTGGTACAAAACACTCTAATTTTGATATACATATGTCACTAGAGATATATTATGTTTCAATTAGAATATATTCCTTGGGCTGTTTTGGTGAGGTCAGGGAGGGATGTGGTTGGTTTTAAGATACTAATTATGGGTTTTCTGCAAATTGGTAGACAAGTGGGATGTTGGTGAGAAAAGGCAACAACTTACCTCACAGTCGTTAGATGTAGATCTAATGGTCAGAAATGACGGATGGCAGACACACCAGCATCACCAACTTAGTCTTGTGTAGGAGTACTAGCAAGATCCGTGCATTGCACGGAACATCAAGATGGCATTTCTTTATAAAACACTTGTTGAAATTGACCCTTGCGGGAGTAATCTCATGTGTAAAAACTAATGATATCTCGAGAAATATGAGATAAGGTGAAGAGGAGTGGGTTGTGGTGGTGGTTGGTGGTTGGACTGAGCGGAGGCATGGGGATTGACGACGCCGGCAGCGGCCACCAGGCCAGTTTGTTCCAGAGGCTTCCTTTCTTAATTGCTCAACAATGAGGTTTGTTGGAGATAAGGATGAACGAGGGAAGGCCTTGTATGCAAATGTGGAGAGGGGTGCGGGTATCTTTTAGTTTAATTTCCATCCATTAGATATAGATCGGACGGTCTATATTGCAAGATGGCACACGTACCATCATCACCAACTCGGTTTATTATAAGAGAAGAAATATAAGTATTGAGATACAAACGTATTATTGATACTTTCTTCCTTAAACCGGCATCTACATTCTATTCAACACCTCGGCATGTGGGGCCTTAGCACAATGACTTCTTGACTGTGTAAAACAAAGATTTTCCCGTCACCGACAAGGAGGGGGTGACGGCGGCGCGCTTTTTGGCTTGCTCTAGTCTTAGTAGTCATACTAGGTGGTCTAAGCACGTGTAGATTTATTCTTTTTCACGTCTCGTGTTCGCCGTACTGCCACGACTGTTGATGAATAGACGGTAAGTTATTCACGGGGAAACCCTTGTTGAGCATGTTCGCAAGAGAGAGAGACAGTGTGCGTGTGTGATATGTTAGAGTCTGAGGCAATGATAATAGATTCTTTGTGTCTATGTGTGTGGAGGATAGAGAGCGACATGTACATGGGGCTTTGTGTTGTGTAACGTGGAGACACATATACATAATTAGAGAGTGAGTGTGTGAGATACACATGCGGACATGAGGAGAGATGAGGATCGAGATAAATGGGTGTTTGTGCGTGTCTGTGTGTGTGTGTTTGTGCACACGTTTGTGTGTGAGAGGGAGAGAGTGTATGTGGAGTAGAGAGACCACTTATGATGTAAACCTAGTATAACAGAAGGGGGAATGGTATGACATGTGTAGTAGCGAGATAGCACGGGTGTGGGCGGGGGGAGCAGACTATTTGGAAGAGACATCGAGTGTGTGTGTGTGGGAGAGGGGTGTGAGATCGAGAGAAAAAGAGAGCTAGCGACAGAGAGAAAGAGAGAGAGAGAGAGAGAGAGAGAGAGAGAGAGAAGAGAGGGGGCGAGAGGGATCGTTTGTGTCCATAAATGGCGTATAGATAGGGAGACAATTTTGATGTTGTCCAAAATTGGCATATGAACGGAGACGCAAGGGAAGCGAGTCATCGTGTGTGTGATAGGGACTTCATGAGAGATCTAGAATAGATGGTGTAGAGAACAATGTGCGAAATTGAGAACGATTATACATTAGGGAGCTATGCAAAGAGTCACGACGTATATGTATACAGGGAAGGAGCTGGGGCCGGTCCACATGTGGGAGAGATAGAAAGAGGAGAGTGGTGCACAAGGAGACAAAGTGTGCTTGTTTGCAGTGGGGGTGGTGTGTGAGGTGAGTGCGCAAGAACCACATAACTAGGGAGATAGACGTTTGGGGGCGACGTTTTGTGTGTATGGGAAATATACACTCTACATAGTGTGTGTGCTTGGGTAAGAGAGATAGCGGGAGACCTAGAGAGTGAGGGAAGATATGTGTGCATGCCCGAGAGACAAAGTGATAGAGACCTATGTTGGGGTCCGGACTTTACAAGAGAGAGGGGTGTTAATGTGCTCCTGTGTTGGTGTTTGGGGGAGAGAACGACTTCTCTATGTGTGTGTGTGTGGTGATGGGGGGGGGGGTTGAGTTCAGATAAAGAGTGAGGTGTCTATATTTGAGGGACTTTAGCGTAATTGAGATATTGTGCACTCATGGTTGATCAATTTGTTTCACAGTTTGTACTATGAGATAACGATACTTTTGAACATGCGTGATATACCTTGATATACCAGAATTACAAACCTAAGATTGGAATTTTGGAATTCGACTCCATCATTAGCTTTTGTAATTTATTTAAACGGAGGTACATTTTTAAGCCGGGATTTCGTGATTTCAAATTCATATATCAAACCTAGAGATATACACATACGGGCATGTTCAAACTTTATAATCATCCACTTTATTCATACACATACATATTTTTTCTTTTGTCATCATATTTAGGATAAACACATTTGGAATTTCATTTGAATTGGACCGTATGATGGTATTTGCTTGTAGTAGCTCAATGATCCATATTTGAATTGAATGGACAATCTAAGTTTCAAGTTGGAGACATTGATTTTCAAAACTTGCGTATTTTTTGCTTGCAAAACAAACAAATTGTCGGCCATGATATCATAGTTGGCCATACGAGAGCAGAATACTTATAATTTTAGGCGCCAAAAGCTTTCAAACTTCCCGCTCACATCAAAATATCACGCGCCCGAAAGTTTAGCCCTGCGATATTCCTGTTTTACCCCTGCCACATGAACGGAAAAGGGCTGCTTTGGTAACTCCATTGTTTTCCCCTCTTTGCCCCCAACATTCTTCCCCAGAGCTCCTCCCCTTCCCCTTCCCGATCCCCCAACCACGGCAAGCCGCCGAATCTAGTCCTCCGCCGCAGCGGTGGACCTCACACCCTGCCGGATCTACCTTTCGCACCTTGGAACCCATAACTGCCAACTCACCACTTCACCGGAGCCGCTTCAGCGACTGGCTTGTCCACCGCTCCAGATCTCCTTGACCGCCATCATGGTCCACCGCACCGGATCTGCTTAACCGGCGCCCTCGTCCACCACAGCGTTGGCCCTTCACTGACTCCCTCATCCACCCCTTCGCTGGCCCTTCATACAAGCCCTTGTCCGCTGCAACAGATCCGCCTCACCAAAAGCACTGTACAATGCGCCCGTCGAAGCCTTCGTCCACTGCACCGGACCCGCTCCATGGACGCCATATTCAACTCCACCGGCCCTGCTTTACCGACGCCGCAGCCTCATCAGGTTATTTTGATTTGTACTCCTTCGGTTTTTCTCTTTATCGTGCAACTGTTCACTTACCACAGATGAGCTTTCTTGTATGTCGACAGGCGCCGCCACCATAGCACCGGAGCCACTTCAGGGATGGCGACAGCCGGCCCAAACTCAAACGCAACACGAGCACCATCGATGATCCTTAGCTATCAAGTATGACAACGATACCAATACACCGCCGAGAATCAGGTACTATTATCCAACGGCTGGCGCCTACGTTCACTTTCCTAGCATAAGCACTGCTCCTTTGAATTTCTTCAGGGCATCATTCAGTTTTTCATGAGACGCGTTATTCTGCTTGCACCTGTAGGGCCATACTTCTGGCAGTGGACATGTTACATGTGCTAAATTACATACTAGTGCACATATAGTTAATATGCTTTAGTTTTGTTCTGATGCCACCTGTTGGTTCCATCAGACTGCTTAATGTTCTCTATGCTTAATTACACATCAGCAAACTAGCATGTGGTTCCGCTGCTTTTTGTTTGTTTTACCCTACATTTTCCGATGCTAGCTATTACATCACTGCTCCGAGCCTCTGTTCATTACTTGTTTGTGTGTTCTTGATCTTCCCAAGTTGCATGACTAATTCGATGCTTCTATTAATTATGGAGCTGCCAACCCCATCAAGCAAAATATTTGTTCTTTTAGGGCTGGCACCTCAAACAAGCATAAAAATAGATGGAAGCAGATATATGTCGTGTATGCACACACCCTTCTTTCATTAGTTTAGATGAACCATTGATGATCAATTCGGACCAGTGCATGCGATTAAAATTAATTTTACCTAAATAGATGGTGCAGAATAAACTACACCAACTAGATTTGCAACCAGGGGATGCTGACGATATCTTCAAAGAACATTGCAACAGCAGCTAGGCTTCACAGCAACATATGGTAAGCTAGTGTGTTTTAGTACATGTGAAATGTAATGCGAGTGGGCTGCTTTCTTGGCTTGTGCCCTCAACGTGTAATCCTACCAAATTACAAATAGTTCAGTTGTCTGCTTTGCTGTATTGCTTGATTCGAATGCTTATTTGTTGTTACGCTATACCTGAGTTGGCCAATATGTCAGCAGTGCCTGCTGTACTATCGTAAAGAAATGCATGCCTATTTCATTTGAGTCCTTAACTTTTCCTCTCAACTTCATCACAAGACCGTCTTCGTAGTTTATATGAGGCCACACTGTTAAGTGCTTTCTTAGATTATTTCAATTGCTTAGATGCCTTGGCAACTTAAATATAGCGGTTGTACACTCCCTTTCAACTAGGGATGTCAACTGGGTCCCGTTTAATCCCGATTAAAGTCCACTAGTGGTATGATAGTTCAAAAGAGTTTTTGTTTTTTGAGGAAAATGAACTAGGGAGGTAGCAAAAACAAACTACATGGGACTGGCGGATGTCGTTTATTTGCCACTTACATCCCTAGTTTCACCTTACCATTTTAATTTCTTTTTGGCTGATGCTGCTTCGAACCATTTAAATATAGTTTGCCATGCTCGGCAATAATTCGTCCGTCGTTTACCATGTAAGCTTACTGCCTGGATCATACGATAACTATCTCTTACTGATGTCCAGCGGAAACCTTTCAGGATGCCGTTCACTCCAGGACACAATGTACAACCCCAGATTCTATTTGTGGAAGCAGTGCACCATCCATGTTACCAGATGGTAGCAGTTCAGAGGCAACACCGCCGGAGAGCAGTCTGAGCACAAATATTATAGTGCTTGAGGCTCTACTAGAGGCAGAAAGAGATGGTGTGGCTGCCATGAATGAGGTAATCTTTATCTTGAGTCTGGAAATTATGGAATTAGCGGCACGCATTATGCAAGCAACCAAAGAATTGGAGGAAGTAAGAATGTTGCATTTGAAGACGGAGGAGGTCTTGCTGTTTCTGCTATCTGAAGCCCAAGGTAATCCCGGTTCTTCTTTAGATACCAGTTGAAATTGTCATTAGATTATCGTACTTGCATGTTGTGTCATGTCTCTGAATGGATTATGTTGCAAGACCCCCTATGTTGTCCATGTGTTGTAATGATCCGAATTTTTTAGGCGAGGTAATCCTCAGTACTTGTATGATTGACATAAGGTGAACTGTTTTTCGTGTGAGCATATTGTATTGGATGAAATAACTGTTTGACTCAGAGTGTATCCAACCTACTGAATTCGAAGATCACGACATTTCTAAATCATAATCATATATAAAGGTGGAATAAATCTTTGTTGTGGTTTTGAAGAAATAAATAACAAAATGTATAATTATCTGTGGATATTCGTAGTCGAATACAAATTGGATTTGAATTTAGTTTGCTAGGTCCCAGGGCAAACGTGAATGCTAATTCTCCCAAGTTTTGAATGAAGCGGCTAAACACCCACTATAATTTGTGGGCTGCCCGAAGAAAGTGTTTGCGAGATGGAAATTACTGTCTACCCCTGACACTTGACATCCTTATCGACAGGATTTACACTGCTGTCGATAGGGGTAGACTAGTAACTTCAATCAGACATGACATGAAGGCCTCTGAGCCCATTCAGACACGGTGGGCGCCAAACGTGGACGGCAAAACACATTTGATTCAAGCTCATCCGAAAGACATGTGTCTCTTCCTCCATTTCCCCATTCATACACGGTGGGCGGCAAAACAAAGTCTCCTCGTCCAAAATCGATGTAGGCTAATATTTTAAATAGGGGCAGATGTGTAACTTTCATCAGATGTGACACAACCGTCCTACCTGTCATCCCCATTCATAGACCATGGGCGCCAACCGTGGGCGGCAAAACACCCTCTCCTTGCCCAAAATAGTTACCGGCAAATATTTGGGAGATGCGAGATTACCGTCCTATCCCCAACCGACGCGATGTCCGAAATTTTAAACGGGGGATAAGTTCGTAATTTTCCCCCATCTCAGAGAAGCGCGTCCCAAAGTTTGAGATCCCCCCTCCCCTCCATTTCCCCATTCATACACCGCCGGCGGCACGACAACCTCCGCACTGCGGCCAGCCTCCTCCGTCCGCCACCCCATCCTCCACCTTGCCGGAGCCGCTACCCCTACCCCGTCTTCCACTGCAAGAGATGGACGTTTCTCATCCATGGCGCTGGACCAGGATCCTTTCATCGCCTCCTCTCACTTCATCGGCTCCGTCGTCCACCTTGTCGTTGCCTCTCCTACGACCGCCTCATCCATGGCAACATGATATATCCCCTGACCCGGCTGTCTGCCGTCTAAAGTCTTCTTCCCCGCCACCGACAACCATCGCACCCACAGCACCCTAAACGTATCAGCATAGGCCTACACGGCGTCGCAAGAGAGGTGGTAGTCTTCCATATGTGCTTAAGTTATTGATCTCACCCGAAAAATAGATCGTAATTTGTTTACTGTACTTTTCTTGTCCGTACCAAATCGTAGTGGCTAGTTGAAAGCAAACATTGGTTGCGAAGTAGCTTTCTCCGGTTTGCACCTTCAGATCCGCCATGGCACGGGCACTATACTCATAAAGCTTATGGTTTCCCCCCCTTTATATTCACTACCATCATCGTAGGTGCTTCGTGTCATGCTAGCACTGCTCCTCAAGACCTCAACCCAAAGCTTACGTGTTGAAATACGAATCTGATATGATGCTCATATCACTAAAACATAGAACGTTTAATTGGTCACCTAATGTTCCTATATTCATTTCAAAAAGCATGTGCACCACCCACTGGTCCAGCTAGTTCCACTTTCCTGATTTTTCTCTTGATGCTTAGGGTTTTCCCCTTTTATCTACTCTACTATGATCTGCGCAGGTGCTTTCTGTCATACTAGCATTACTCCACCATTCAAGCCAAACAACACAACACTCAGAATTCGAAAGCTTAGTTGTTCAAATATGATTGTGATATAATACTGATATTAGTTAACCGACACATTTAATTGGTTAGCTAAAGGTCCCAATTGAGATTCCAAATGCATGTCACGACATATAGAGAGACAACATAATTGCATTTCTTTGTCACTTGTTGACTGTACTTTCTTTTCCATACCAAATCTTAGTTGTTATTTCAAAGCAAACATCGGTTGCTAACTACCCTTTGCACGGTTTGCAGCTTCAGATCTGCCATCCCACTGCCACCGTCAACACTGTACTCATCATGCTTATGTTTTCCCCATTTTATGATGACCACAATCAGCCTACGTGCTTCATGTCGTAATAGCACTGCTCCACCCATCGAGCTAAACAAGCTTAGTTGTACAAATTCATATCTGTGAGCCACATATGTTAGTAAAACTGAGAGATGTTTAATTGGTTAGCTAAATATTCCTACTTTAGTTTCGAAATGCATGTGAGCCACATATGGAGAGACCGGAAAGAATAGCATTTCTCTGTGCGCTCTGGTTCATCATGGGTGGCCAACCGACATTGTATTGAAAGACTTGTAATATCTTCAATCTACTTGCTCTTCTGCTCTTCTTTAAGATGATACTCTTCTCTTGCGGTCGGCTAGTCAGGTCGAGTTGTTCTCCCTTAGTATATTTTGAATCTGCCAGGTCAGGTCGACTTGTTCTTCTTTACTATATGTTGAAGCTATCATCTGCGCAGTGTCATCACTTCTGGAGCTCTCATATTTTGAGTAGTAGGCCACATTATATTAATGCACCCAACAAATTACAACATGCATGGCATCTTTTAAAAGAATTGCAGAGATAGCACAAAGGGGTTTACAAGGAGGCAATATTGGATTAGAATCACTTATGCATTACAAAGAAAATCTCACTTGTTTTTATGTTTTCATGCATGTCAGATATTGGACATTATCAAAATGAATATGAGAATGGGCGCACGAGAGGAATATTGTGGAACGATCCACTGGCTAACAAACTTGGCATGGTGGAGGATGGCCTATCTTATTCACCCATCAAGGTGCTTGCTCTAACTTTG
The DNA here is from genome assembly GCA_032464435.1 of Aegilops umbellulata. Taxonomy (NCBI): domain Eukaryota; kingdom Viridiplantae; phylum Streptophyta; class Magnoliopsida; order Poales; family Poaceae; genus Aegilops; species Aegilops umbellulata. Next base: position 55,918,714 of record CP136058.1, read on the forward strand.
CAAAGTTGTATTGGTCGCACATATTTTGCATCTGACCACTTGCATTACTTCTGCTTTGTTACACCATCTGCCTAGTTTAAGCATCATATATGAGTATATGCCATACCTATCCATTTTCTGTACCTATTCCATGTGTCGTCACACTATGTTTTTCCAGTCAAATGTTGTTCTTTCGTAATAGATGTCCAAAAGGAAGAGGGTGAGTGCAGATCCTCAAGGAGTACAAACTAGGTATTTGGAAAAGGTAGTGATACCTGTTAAATCAGATAGATCAGCAGCCACAGAAAACACAGGCCCAACTGTAACACACTTTACCCCTACTCCAATGGCCAAACCCCTATTAGAACTGCTGGGAGCCCAGCGTCAGGTACTGTCTATGATATCAATTCAAAATTTGAACTCCTAAATTTCTGCTTGCGCCTTACCTTCTCTATTGTATGAAAACTAATTTGAGATGAATCTCCTTGCTCAAAGGATCATACAATCTCAAAACAATAATGGGCTCTGCATTGCTCTTGTCAGCACCTCTCTCCCTTTTGCCTTGTAACGCTGTACTTAATTAATTGCTATTTGATTTTGTATCATCAGTCTGCACCTGAGCTTCATTATCCTATGTTTCTTCCAATATTATTTCATCTATATTTACTCTTTGCAAAATGTAGAATAATGGCAACGCTTATAAAGAATTTTCTTTGGGGAATTTATTGAATTATCCTTCCATCAACATGGAGAAGGGCTTTGTCCAGCCTGTGTTAACATGTAATGTAAGTTCATCCTTCTCAAGCCTTTAAACTTTGTTCTAGTATAGATTTGGATAGGCATCATTTCCTCCACTGCTGTTTGCTTTGCTGTTTACATCTAATTGGATGTTTGCAACAACTACCAGTTTCAAATTGTAGTTGTAAAAACATGTTCCTTATGCAGAACAGATCCATTTATTTGCTTATATAATTGTGAAACCTACTACGTGTCTCCTTGTTTCTCTTTCAGACTCGTATCTCTTACGCCAGGCAGAACTTTAGGGAAGATAGTGAGCCAAACCATCTTGAGGACAGCGAGATGACCCCAAGATCCTGTCTTGATGAAGACAGTGAGTTGAAGCTACTCACGAGCAGGTGTGAGACAACCTCTGTGCAGTCGCTGCCTCAATCAGTACGACTTCTTCAGTCTCAACTTAAAGCGGAAAGGCTTGCTTCAGCTCAGCTCCGAATTGAAGTCAAAGATGCAATGAAGATGTCAGAGGACTGCCGTGCGCACCATCATGCCTTAAATCGAGTGTTGATGCATCTATCGTTGACACAACTGAGGTCTACTCAGCTTCTTCAACTGTTTGGGGGGCCCGACCTGGCTAGGCCTAGTGCCTTCTGAAGTGCTCTTAGTTTTGTATATTCTTTTGTCGGCGCGTTTATTTGCACAGGCGGCGAACTTTGATGCTCAGTGGATGTAATATGTGTGATAGCCGTGATAGCCTAGCGTAAGTTGCTTGCTTATTTATTTCCTTGTTGTCTTGTTTATTTGTTTGCTTGTAGTCATTACAGTTCTTTTTCCGCGGTTTGCTAGTGGCTGCAATAACCTATTTTTTAAAACTAGGCCACAATAACCAATGGCTAATATTTACTGTAGTGACACTGGGCCTCCTATGGGCCATAGAAACAATGGGCCTTCTACGGGCCGCAGAAACAGTGGGCCTTCTACGGGCCGCAGAAACAATGGGCCTTCTACCGGCCGTAGAAACAATGGGCCTTTTATGGGCCGTAGAAACAATGGGCCTTCTACGGGCCGTATCATCAATGGGCCTTATACGGGCAGTATGATCGGTTGGCCAAACATGGGCCAATAACAGGCCACATTATGGCCATAAACGGGCTAGAGTTGGAATCGTCCGTTCATGGGCTGACCATAACGGGCCATCGTTAATAGGCCGTATTTGTTGACGCTATGAAAACGGCCCAGCGTATTAACAAACCACAAACGGGCCGACTATAACCACGGGCTGAATTTGGCCCACAAGAAGAAAATGACAGTAACGGGCCGTAAGTAAACGAATGCTGGAAATGAGCCCAAGAATAAATGGGCTCTGAGAAGGCCGAAAGATAACATGGGATGGAAACGGCCCAACGGAATAACGAGCCGTTAATGGGTATAAAGTGATACACTGTTCATTACGGGCCAGTTTCACCACGGGCCGTTAATGGGTGTAAAGTGATACACTGTTCATTACGGGCCAGTTTCACCATGGGCCGTTAATGGGTGTAAAGTGATACACTGTTCATTACGGGCCAGTTTCACCACGGGCCGTTAATAGGCCAAGAGTTAGATAGGGCCTCATGTGGGCCGAAAGACGTCATGGGCCATACATGGGCCAGAAGTGAAAATGGGCTGGAATCATATTGGATGGCCCAGATGATGCTAATGGGCCTAATTCGGATAGGGCGTAACGGCCTTGGGTTAGCAGGCTGTAAATGGCCTATATGCGAATAGGTCGTTAATAGGTTTTCCATGGGCTGGCCCGCCACCTTTTGATCAAGTCAAACAGGTCGGCCTTTTCACAGGAATGGGCCTCTGTTGGGCCGTGCCACGTGTCGACGTATCATAGGCGCCTTCTGTCCAATGAGTGGATGACATCTGTCCCAACGATGAGCCGACACGTGTTTCCTCCAGCCAATGATGATTTTACACGTGGAAAATCCCCATTGGTCGGGGCTGTTAACGGGTTATCGGATCCAAAACCCGACCCGATAGCTTCACGGCGTTCCGTTACAGTGGATGCCATGTGTCGGTCACCCTTGACGAAAGCACTTCTGTGATGCGCGATTTATCGTCATGGAAGTGTACACTTTCGTGATGATAATTTTGGTAAAGTCATGGAACACTTCCACGACAGCACATGTATGACTATCTTGATTCTATCATAAAATCGTCATGGATGTACATGCATGAAAAAAAACGCGACCTACTGTGACAAACACGTATCATCACGGAAGTGTATTTTTTTGTAGTGAAAGCATCTTTGCACTTATTCCAAGAATCAATACTATTTTCAGGCAAAGACAAAAACCAAACTTTAGCACAATCTCTAAGCGAAAAAGGAAATAGCTTCAATTTAACAATATCATTGTCCACATCTTTCTTCTTTTACATATCACACAAATCAACGAAGCTATTTAGATGGGTAGCGGCATCTTCACTAGGAAGGCCGGCGAATTGATCTTTCATGACAAGATTCAATAAAGCAGTATTGATTTCACAAGATTCAGTATCGTTAAGAGGAGCAATCGGAGTGCTAAGGAAGTCATTGTTGTTGGTATTGGTAAAGGCCGGCGAATTTAGTATTATCCTGAGCCATCATGATAAGCAAGCAATCCAACACACGAGCAAATAAGAAGCGAGCGGAAAAGAAGGCGAACGGAAAAGAGAGGGCGAATAAAATGGCAAGGGTGAAGTGGGGGAGAGGAAAACGAGATGCAAATGGCAAATAATGTAATGCGGGAGTTAAGGGTTTGTGATGGGTACTTGGTATGTTGACTTTTTGCGTAGACTCCCCGGCAACGGCGCCAGAAATCCTTCTTGCTACCTCTTGAGAACTGCGTTGGTTTTCCCTTGAAGAGGAAAGGGTGATGCAGTAAAGCAGCCTAAGTATTTCCCTCAGGTTTTGAGAACCAAGGTATCAATCCAGTAGGAGGCCATGCACGAGTCCCTCGCACCTACACAAAGAAATAAATCCTCGCAACCAATGCAATAAAGGGGTTGTCAATCCCTTCAGGGTCACTTATGAGAGTGAGATCTGATAGATATGATAAGATAATGTTTTTGGTATTTTTATGATAAATATGCAAAGTAAAATAAAAGGCAATAAAAATAGCGAAGTGTTGGAAGATTAATATGATGGAAAATAGACCCGGGGGCCATAGGTTTCACTAGTGGCTTCTCTCGAGAGCATAAGTATTACGGTGGGCGAACAAATTACTGTTGAGCAATTGATTGAATTGAGCATAGTTATGAGAATATCTAGGTATGATCATGTATATAGGCATCACATTCGAGACAAGTAGACCGACTCCTGCCTGCATCTACTACTATTACTCCACACATCGACCGCTATCCAGCATGCATCTAGAGTATTAAGTTCATAAGAACAGAGTAACGCTTTAAGTAAGATGACATGATGCAGAGGGATAAACTCATGCAATATGATATAAACCCCATCTTGTTATCCTCGATGGCAACAATACAATACGTGCCTTGCTGCCCCTACTGTCACTGAGAAAGGACACAACAAGATTGAACCCAAAGCTAAGCACTTCTCCCATTGCAAGAAAGATCAATCTAGTAGGCCAAAGCAAACTGATAATTTGAAGAGACTTGCAAAGATAACCAATCATACATAAAAGAATTCAGAGAAGATTCAAATATTGTTCATAGATAAACTTGATCATAAACCCACAATTCATCGGTCTCAACAAACACACCGCAAAAGAAGATAACATCGAATAGATCTCCACAGGAGAGGGGGAGAACATTGTATTGAGATCCAAAAAGAGAGAAGAAGCCATCTAGCTAATAACTATGGACCCGAAGGTCTGAGGTAAACTACTCACACATCATCGAAGAGGCTACGGTGTTGATGTAGAAGACCTCCGTGATCGATGCCCCCTCCGGCGTAGCTCCGGAAAAGGCCCCAAGATGGGATCTCATGGGTACAGAAGGTTGCGGCGGTGGAATTAGGTTTTTGGCTCCGTATCTGGTAGTTTGAGGGTACGTAGGTATATATAGGAGGAAGAAGTACGTCGGTGGAGCAACATGGGGCCCACGAGGGTGGAGGGCGTGCCTGGGGGGGGGGGGGTAGGCGCGCCCCCTACCTTGTGCCTTCCTGGTTGATGTCTTGACGTAGGGTCCAAGTTCTCTGGATCACGTTCGTTCCAAAAATCACGTTCCCGAAGGTTTCATTCCGTTTGGACTCCGTTTGATATTCTTTTTCTGCGAAACTCTAAAATAGGCAAAAACACATCAATTTTGGGCTCGGCCTCCGGTTAACAGGTTAGTCCCAAAAATAATATAGAAGTGTATAATAAAGGCAATTAATGTCCAAAACAGAATATAATATAGCATGGAACAATAAAAAATTATAGATACGTTGGAGACGTATCACATAACAACATACATTGTTCCCTTTGTCATCGGTATGTTACTTGCCTGAGGTTCGATCGTCAGTATATCAATACCTAGTTCAATCTCATTACCGGCAAGTCTCATTACTCGTTCCGTAATACATCATCCCACAACTAACTCATTAGTTACAATGCTTGCAAGGCTTATAGTGATGTGTATTACCGAGTGGGCCCAGAGATACCTCTCCAACAATCAGAGTGACAAATCCTAATATCGAAATACGCCAACTCAACAAGTACCTTCGGAGACACCTGTAGAGCACCTTTATAATCACCCAGTTACGTTGTGACGTTTGGTAGCACACAAAGTGTTCCTCCAGTAAACGGGAGTTGCATAATCTCATAGTCATAGGAACATGTATAAGTCATGAAGAAAGCAACAGCAACATACTAAACGATCAAGTGCTAAGCTAACGGAATGGGTCAAGTCAATCACATCATTCTCCTAATGACGTGATCCCATTAATAAAATGACAACTCATGTGTATGGCTAGCAAACATAACCATCTTTGATCAACGAGCTAGTCAAGTAGAGGCATACTAGTGACACTCTGTTTGTCTATGTATTCACACATGTATCATGTTTCCGGTTAATACAATTCTAGCATGAACAATAAACATTTATCATGATATAAGGAAATAAATAATAACTTTATTATTGCCTCTAGGCCATATTTCCTTCAATATCAGCCCTCCCGAGAGAGATTAGGGCTTGGCGGTGGCTCAGTATCATAAAACGCAATGAATCCTTCTCTTTGATTTTTTTCTCCCCGAACGTGAATATGTAGAGTTGGAGTTGAGGTCGGTGGAGCACCAGGGGGCCCACGAGGCAGGGGGTGTGCCCCCACCCTCGGGGACAGTATGTGGGCCCCCTGGCCTTGATTCTTTCGCCAATATTTTTATTAATTCCAAAAATAATCTCCGTTGATTTTAGGTCATTCTGAGAACTTTTATTTCTGCACCAAAATAACACCATGGCAATTCTGCTGAAAACAACGTCAGTTCGGGTTAGTTCCATTCAAATCATGCAAGTTAGAGTCCAAAACAAGGGCAAAAGTGTTTGGAAAAGTAGATACGACAGAGACGTATCAACTCCCCCAAGCTTAAACATTTGCTTGTCCTCAAGCAATTCAGTTGACAAACTGAAAGTGATAAAGAAAAACTTTTACAAACTCGGTTTTCTCTTGTTGTTGTAAATATGTAAAGCCAGCATTCAAGTTTTCAGCAAAGATTATGAACTAACCATATTCACAATAACATTTAGGTCTCATGTTTACTCATATCAATGGCATAATCAACTAGCGAGCAATAATAATAAATCTCAGATGAAAACACTTTCTCAAAACAATCATAATATGATATAACAAGATGGTATCTCGCTAGCCCTTTCTGAGACCGCAAAACATAAATGCAGAGCACCTTTGAAGATCAAGGACTGACTAAACATTGTAATTCATGGTAAAAGAGATCCAGTCATACCCAATATAAATTAACAGTAATGGATGCAAATGACAGCGGTGCTCTCCAGCTGGTGCTTTTTAATAAGAGGGTGATGACTCAACATAAAAGTAAATAGATAGGCCCTTCGCAGAGGGAAGCAGGGATTTGTAGAGGTGCCAGAGCTCGGTTCTGAAATAGAGATAAATAATATTTTTAGAGGCATACTTTCATTGTCAACATAACAACCGAGAGATCTCGATATCTTCCATGCTACACACATTATATGCAGTTTCCAAACAGAATGGTAAAGTTTATACTCCCCCTCCACCAACAAGCATCAATCCATGGCTGGCTCGAAACAATGACTGCCTCCAACTAAAAAGAGTCCCGGGGGAGTTTTGTTTGCAATTATTTCGATTTGATTTGCTTAGAGCATGGGACTAGGCATCCCGGTGACCAGCCATTTTCTCGTGAGTGAGGAGCGGAGTCCAATCCTCTTGAGAATAACCCACCTAGCATGGAAGATACAGACAGCCCTAGTTGATACATGAGCTATTCGAGCATGCAAAACAAAATTTTATTTGAAGGTTTAGAGTTTGGCACATACAAATTTACTTGGAACGGTAGGTAGATACCGCATATAGGAAGGTATAGTGGACTCATATGGAATAACTTTGGGTATTATGGAAGTGGATGCGCAAGCAGTATCCCCGCTTAGTACAAGTGAAGGCTAGAAAAAGACAGGGAAGCGACCAACTAGAGAGCGAAAATAGTCATGAACATGCATTAAAATTAATGAACATTGAGTGCAAGCATGAGTAGGATATAATCCACCATGAACATGAATGTCGCGAAGGCTATGTTGATTTTGTTTCAACTACATGCGTGAACATGTGCCAAGTCAAGTCACTCGAATCATTCAAAGGAGGATACCACCCTATCATACCACATCACAACCATTTTAATAGCATGTTGGCACGCAAGGTAAACCATTATAAGCTCCTAGTTAATTAAGCATGGCATAAGCAACTATAATCTCTAATTGTCATTGCATACATGTTCATTCATAATAGGCTGAATCAGGAACGATGAACTAATCATATTTACAAAAACAAGAGAGGTCGAGTTCATACCAGCTTCTCTCATCTCAATCAGTCCATCATATATCGTTATTATTGCCTTTCACTTGCACGACCGAATGGTGTGGATAATAATAATAGTGCACGTGCATTGGACTAAGCTGGAATCTATAGGCATTCAATACAAAGGAGAAGACAAGGTAATATGGGCTCTTGATTAAATCAACAATAATGCATATAAGAGCCACTTCAACATTTTCATTATGGTCTTCTCCTCTCGACCCCCAAAGAAGAGAAAAGAAATAAAACTATTTACATGGGAAAGCTCCCAACAAGCAAAAAGAAGAACATGAAATCTTTTTGGGTTTTCTTTTAATTATTACTACTACAGGCAAGGAAAGTAAACTAGCTAAGAGCTACAACTAATTTTTTTTGTTTTTCTTAAGGTTTATCAAACACACAAGAGGAAAGCGAGAAAAAGAAAATAAACTAGCATGGATATTAGAATGAAAAAGTATGAGCACCGACAACTAGAATGTGTGTGTGAACATGAATGTAATGTTGGTGAGAAATACGTACTCCCCCAAGCTTAGGCTTTTGTCCTAAGTTGGTCTACTGCCACGGCTGGCCTGGCGGATATCCAAAGTTGTAGTTGGGGTCGTACTATGATGCATCAGCTATTGTCTCATGAGTCGCCTCTTGGAGGCGAGCTGTCTCCGTCCTCCTCTTATACTCGTTCGCCTCCTCCCTGGTTATAATAAATCTCCCTTTTTTCTGAAAGTCAAAGAAAGTAGGAGCTGGGAGAGCAACATGGGAAATGCGACGCCTGTCAAACATTAGTTGGTACTAGAGAGGTTGTTCGTTCCTCTCAAGAAACTGATGGCAAACCATAGCCTCATATCCTGGATAAGTGGGAGGCAATTCCATATCACTTTCATGTATGGGTATTCCAAGAAAATTAGCCACACGGGTTGCATAAATTCCCCCCAAAAAGTCTCCACTTAAACCATTATTATGCAACCTCCGTGCAATAATGGCCCCCAAGTTATATTGTTTATCTCCTAAAACATCACTCTTGAGAACACTAAGGTCGGGGACACACATGTGACATGCTTCATCCTTACCATTTATGCACCTACCTATGAAGAGAGCAAAATAATGTATAGCAGGAAAATGAATGCTCCCTATGGTAGCTTGTGTTACATCTCTAGATTCCCCCACTGTAATACTAGCAAGAAAATCTCTAAACTCAGATTTGCGAGGTTCACTAATACTACCCCATTGTGGAAGTTTGCAAGCAGTACCAAAATCCTCTAAGTCCATAGTATAAGATTGGCCATAGATATCAAATAGGACAGTGTGAGAATTACGTGAAGATGAAAAATTTGAACCTTCTCACAAAGGAATCAGTTAGGTGATAGTATTGAGGGCACTTATCCAGCATGAAGCCCTCGAGTTCAACATTACGCACATATGCATCAAATTCCTCCTTAATTCCTGCTCGAACCATGAAATCTTCTAACGGCCATTCACAAGGCCACACTTGAGCTTCTCTTGGTGGTTCATGGTCCGGCTCACGTATTGCTGGCCTAGGACCTTGCTTCCTTGAAGAACCACCTTGGTACATTTTCCTAAACATATTCCTTCCTCTGAAAAATTTCTGAAATTTTTAGTAACTCAAAATAAAAGTGAACCAAACTCAACACAATTGATAGAATCTAGTCCCACAAGTGCCTAGAGACTATATCATGCATTAGAAATACTTGGGACCATAAAAATTTGACATGCTAGCTCAAGAACAGGGTCACCTAGGCAGCAAAAATTTGCAATGAATAAAGCACTAGAACAAAAACTAATTGGACTATTGGAGGAGTGACATACCGAAGAACAATTCCCCAAAGCAGTTTTGTGAGTGGAGCTTTGAGCTAGGAGATCAAAAATTGCAGCAAAATGAGCTAGAACTCGTGCTTGAGCTGGTTGGTGATTTTTTTGGGAGGAAGGAGTGTGTGGTGGCTGGAATAAGTGGAGGGGAGCCACCATGGGCCCACGAGGCAGGGGGCGCGCCCAGGGGGGTGAGCGCGCCTTGGACCCTCGTGGCCAGGTGCTTGCTCCCCCTGATGTGTTCTCAGTGCCAGATATTCTGAAATATTTCAGAAAAAATCATATTTCATTTTCGGGGCATTTGGAGAACTTTTATTTTCGGGATATTTTTTATTGCACGGATAATTCAGAAAACTGACAGAATATACTGTTTTTGCTTTATTCAATCTAAATAACAGAAAGTAAAAGAAGGGTACAGAAGGTTTTGCTTTCTAACTTCATCCATCTCATGCTTACCAAAAGGAATCCACTAACAAGGTTGATCAGGTCTTATTAACAAACTCATTTCGAATAACATGGAACCGGAGAAATTTCGAATAACACTATGTTACCTCAACGGGGATATGCACATCCCCAATAATAAGAATATCATATTTCTTCTTGACAGTAGGAAGAGGAAATTCAAAACCTCCAATAATAATTGTTGAAATCTTTCCAATAGAATTGATACTGTGGACTTGAGGTTGTTTCCTCGGAAAGTGTACCGTATGCTCATTACAAAGCTCGGTATGATGACTACTTGATAGTTTAGTGCGCCATGCTTTACGGCTTAGAACCGAGACTTCAAAAATGTTTTGAAAGCCATGGAGCATATGAAATGTTCCCAGAGTTGGAAATGATATTTAAGACTCATGCCCGTGTTAAGAGGTATGAGACCTATGGCAAGTACTTTGCCTACAAGATGGAGGATAATAGCTCAGCTAGTGAGCATGTGCTCAGAATGTCTGGGTACTACAATCGCTTGAATCAAGTGGGAGTTAATCTTCCAGATAAGATAGTGATTGACAGGGTTCTCTAGTCACTATCACCAAGTTACTATAACTTCGTGATGAACTATAATATGCAAGGGATGACCAAAACGATTCCCAAGCTCTTTGCAATGCTGAAATCGGCGAAGGTAGAAATCAAGAAATAGCATCAAGTGTTGATGGTTAACAAGACCGCTAGTTTCAAGAAAAAGGGTAAAGGAAAAGAAAGGGAACTTCAAGAAGAATGACAAGCAAGTTCCCACTCCCATGAATAAGCCCAAAGCTAGACCTAAGCCTGAAACTGAGTGCTTCTACTGCAAAGGGAATGGTCACTGGAAGCGGAACTCCCCCAAATACTTGGAGGACAAGAAGGATGGCAACGTGAACAAAGGTATATTTGATATACATGTTATTGATGTGTACTTTACTAGTGTTCATAGTAACCCCAAGGTATTTGATACCGGTTCAGTTGCTAAGATTACTAACTCAAAACAGGAGTTGCAAAATGAACAGAGACTAGTTAAGAGCAAGGTGACGATGTGTGTTGGAAGTGATCCCAAGGTTGATAAGATCACCATCGCACACTCCCTCTACCTCCGGGATTAGTGATGGACCTAAATAAATGTTATTTGGTGTTTGCGTTGAGCATGAATATGATTGGATCATGTTTAGATACGGTTATTCATTTAAGTCAGAGAATAATTGTTGTTATGTTTACATGAATAAAACCTTCTATGGTCATACATTCAATATAAATGGTTTATTGAATCTCGATCATAGTGATACACATATTCATAATATTGATGCCAAAAAGTTGCAAAGTCGATAATGATAGTGCAACATATTTGTGGCACTACCGTTTAGTCATATTGGTGTAAAGCGCATGAAGAAACTCCATGCATATGGGCTTTTGGAATCACTTGATTATGAATCATTTGATACTTGTGAACCATGCCTCATGGGCAAGATGAATAAATCTCCGTTCTCCGGAACAATGGAGCGAACCAATGACTTATTGGAAATAATACATATCGATGTATGCGGTCCAATGAGTGTTGACGCTCACGGCGGGTATCGTTATTTTCTGACCTTCCCAGATGATTTAACCAGATATGGGTATATGTATGATGACCCACAAGTGTAGGGGATATATCGTAGTCATTTCGATAAGTAAGAGTGTCGAACCCAACGAGGAGCAGAAGGAAATGACAAGCGGTTTTCAGTAAGGTATTCTCTGCAAGCACTGAAATTATGGGTAACAAATAGTTTTGTGATAAGGTAATTTGTAACGGGTATCAAGTAATGAAAGTAAGTAAGGTGCAGCAAGATGGCCCAATCCTTTTTGTAGCAAAGGACAAGCCTGAACAAACTCTTATATGAAGGAAAACGCTCCCGAGGACACATGGGAATTATCGTCAAGCTAGTTTTCATCATGTTCATATGATTCGTGTTCTATACTTTGATAATTTGGTATGTGGGTGGACCGGTGCTTGGGTACTGCTCTTTCTTGGACAAGCATCCCACTTATGATTAACCCCTCTTGCAAGCATCCGCAACTACAAAAGAAGTATTAAGGTAAACCTAACCATAGCATGAAACATATGGATCCAAATCAGCCCCTTATGAAGCAACGCATAAACTAGGGTTTAAGCTTCTATCACTCTAGCAACCCATCATCTACGTATTACTTCCCAATGCCTTCCTCTAGGCCCAAAAAATGGTGAAGTGTCATGTAGTCGACGTTCACATAACACCACTAGAGGAGAGACAACATATATCTCATCAAAATATCGAACAAATACCAAATTCACATGACTACTTATAGCAAGACTTCTCCCATGTCCTCAGGAACAAACGTAACCACTCGCAAATCATATTCATGTTCATAATCAGAGGGGTATTAATATGCATAAAGGATCTGAACATATGATCTTCCACCAAATAAACCAACTAGCATCAACTACAAGGAGTAATCAACACTGCTAGCAACCCACAGGTACCAATCTGAGGCTTTGGGACAAAGATTGGATACAAGAGATGAACTAGGGTTTGAGAGGAGATGGTGCTAGTGAAGATGTTGATGGAGATTGACCCCCTCCCGATGAGAGGATCGTTGGTGATGACGATGGCGATGATTTCCCCCTCCCAGAGGGATGTTTCCCCGGCACAACAGCTCCGCCGGAGCCATAGATTGGTTCCGTCAAGGCTCCGCCTCGTGGCGGCGGTGTTTCGTCCCAAAAGCTTCCCTATGATTTTTTCCAGGGTAAAAGACTTCATGTAGTAGAATATGGGCACCGGAGGTCTGCCAGGGGGCCCGCGAGGCAGGGGGCGCGCCGAGGGGGGTAGGGTGCGCCCCCACCCTCGTGACCAGGGTGTGGGCCCCCTGTGGTTGATTCTTTCTTCAGTATTTATATATTCCAAAACGTGCCTCCGTGAAGTTTCAGGACTTTTGGAGTTGTGCAGAATAGGCCTCTAATATTTGCTCCTTTTCCAGCCCAGAATTCCAGCTGTCGGCATTCTCCCTCTTCATGTAAACCTTGTAAAATAAGAGAGAATAGGCATAAGTATTGTGACATAACGTGTAATAACAGCCCATAATGCAATAAATATTGATATAAAAGCATGATGCAAAATGAACGTATCAACTCCCCAAAGCTTGGACCTCACTTGTCCTCAAGCGGAAACCAATAACGATAAATATGTCCACATGTTTAGAGATAGAGGTGTCGATAAAATAAAATACAGACATGAGGGCATCATGATCATTCTTATAACATCAACATATATAGATATTGTCATATGATTTCTTATGCTCAAGTAATAATCTATTCACAATGTCAAGTATGAATCAGAAACTTCATTGAAAACTATCAAACTATGATCTCGGTCATTGGGGCAATTGCAATTTATCGTAACATAGGAAAGAGTCAATATAAGAGCTTTTCAGCAAGTCCACATACTCAACTATCATTTAGTCTTTCACAATTGCTAACACTCACGCAATACTTATGGTTATGGAGTTTTAATCGGACACAGAGAAAAGATAGGGGCTTATAGTGTTGCCGCCCAACCTTTTACCTCAAGGGTAATGTCAACAATAATAATTCATGCTAACTTACATCCAATTGGATATGTATATCAGGATCTTTCCAACACATCATGCTTGCCAAAGGATAAAATGTAAAAAGGAAAGGTGAAGATCACCATGACTCTTGCATAAGGTAAAAGACAAAAGTAAAAGATAGGCCCTTCGCAGAGGGAAGTAGAGGTTGTCATGTGCTTTTATGGTTGGATGCACGAAATCTTAATGCAAAAGAATGTCACTTTATATTGCCACTTGTGTTATGGACCTTTATTATGCAGTCTGTCGCTTTTATTGCTTCCACATCACAAGATCGTATAAAGCTTATTTTCTCCACACTAATATATCATACATATTTAGAGAGCAATTTTTATTGCATGCAACGATGACAACTTACTTGCAGGATCTTACTCAATCCATAGGTAGATATGCTGGACTCTGACGGCAAAACTAGGTTTAAGAATATTTGGAAGCACAAGTAGTATCTCTACTTGGTGCAAAGAATTTGGCTAGCATGAGGGGGAAAGGCAAGCTCAACATGTTGGATGATCCATGACAATATACTTATTTAGGATATAAGAAAACATAACCCATTACGTTGTCTTCCTTGTCCAACATCAACTCTTTAGCATGTCATATTTTAATGAGTGCTCACAATCATAAAAGATGTCCAAGATAGTATATTTATATGTGAAAACCTCTCTTTCTTTATTACTTCCTATTAATTGGAACGATGAACAAAACTATGTTTGTCAACTCTCAACAACTTTTATTCATCATACTCTTTATATGTGAAGTCATTACTCTCCATAAGATCAATATGATCTCTTTATTTCTTTTTATTCTTTCTTTTTCTAATATTCCCTCACGATCATAGCAATATAATCAAGCCCTTGACTCAAGACTAATATTTATTATATATGGCTCACGGACTCGATTACATAGAGGGGTCATAAAGCAAAACTCAAAACTAGATCATACTAAAACTTTACTCTACTAGATCAAGATATTACCAAAAGGATCGAACTAAGAAAAACGGTAAAGATAGGAGTGTGATGGTGATACGATACCGGGGCACCTCTCCAAGCTTGGCAGTTGCCAAGGGGAGTGCCCATACCCATGTGATTATGTCTCTTTGTTCGGAGGTGGTGATGTGATATTCTTGGCGATGATGCCCCTTAGGATAGGATTCTCCTCCTCGAGCTTATTGACTTGCTGCTTGAGGTCCATTATTTCCTTGCGGAGCTTACCCGTGACGGCTAAAGCTCCTTTCACCCATGGATATTGCATAGCTGCGGGAGAACAAGTGACACTCTTTTTCATATTTTCATAAGAAAGGAATCTAACATTGGAAGGGATAACCGAGTTTGGAATAGCTGAGCTATGTAGTTCCCCCATCGTGAATCTGGCTCGGAAACGAGAAGTAACTTCTTGATCCTCCTCCATGGCATCTATTATTTTCAAGTCGGCCTCCATCTCTTCCTTCGTTGATGGCCCAAAGTGGTCAGCATCGCTGATACGTCTCCAATGTATCTATAATTTTTTATTGTTCCATGCTATTATATTATCTATTTTGGATGTTTAATGGGCTTTATTATACACTTTTGTATTGTAACATCCCAAATTTTTAATTTGGAATGTTATACATAGGTCATTCATGCATATCATATTTTATTGCATTTCATTTCGCGATTCTCGAAATTCTAAAGAACTCAAGGACCCTCAGAGAGAATTGGGGATTTCACCGTTCTCATATTTGAATTTTTTAAATATCGAAACAAGGATCACTTTGGTTTTAATATTTTTCTCTTCGAAAATATTTCATATTTAAAATATATGAGAGGAGATAATATGGCTTATCCAAAATAAATGAAATATTGGAGGAAAAGTATTAAAATAAAATAAATATATTTTATTTGGATTTTATTGCAATTTTATTTGAATTAGGAAAAATATGCGTTTTACAAAATTGCATTAGAGGCACAAATAAATGTACACGTTGTCCGGCATATTTTTAGAGGACCATGAAAATTTATTTCAGGACTTTTGGAGTCCGTTTAGTATTTCTTTTAATCATTTTTCCGCACGTCGGAATATTAAAAAAAAAGAGTTCGAACCGACTTACCGGGCCGTGTCTGGCTAGGACACTTAGCCCGGGGCTTTATAAGCCGCGCCCCCGAGGCCCGAGGCCCAAGTCGCCCCAGCGCCCGAAACCCTAGCGCCAGTGCCGCCCGCCGCCAATCCCGCTCGCCGCCGCTGCCAACCCCGCTCGCCGCCGCCGCCTAGCTCGCCTCCTTGCCGCCCCGTGCCCGACCCGCCAGAGCCGCGCCGCCGCCGCCTCGCCGTCCGTCGCCAGAGGTAGCCGCCGCAGCCGGTTTTTGCGAGAAAACCGTTTGGTTTTCTTTCAAAACCCAAGATCTCGTTTTTTATTAGATCGGTTTTTTTCCGTCAGTTTATTCATTTAGCGGAGTTCGTCCGTACGTTCGTTTTAACGAACATTGTTCACCCGTTAGCTGCAGACAGCGAACGTTCGTTCGTTAGCCTGTTCGTCAGTTTTTCTTTTTCCAGGGTTTTCCACGATTATTTTCGATCGCGATTTCTGCCCTGATTTTTGTTTTAGTTTATCTTTTTGCTCGTTTATCGGAATCAGGTGATTCAAGTAGATCTTCGTCTCGAAGTTCTCTTTATGTTTAACCAACTTGAACAAGATTTTGAAACAGTAAAATTTGACTTTAGTCCAGATTAGTAATCGAATCTTGTTTCTTTCGTAGTTTGAGTTTCGTTGCTCCGTTTGATTTGATTCTTTTTGCAAACAAGAGTTCTTCATCTGAACTTTCTGGTTAGATCTTCTTGTTTGATTTTTACCCGTGCTTCATTGCTTTAGTGCTTATGTATGCTATTGTTTATTTGCGGTAGAATACCTGGCATGCGAAGCGTGCAACTACGAGTCACTAGGTTTTGCGGATCGTCAGCAAGGCAAATAACACATTGATCATACTTCTTTCATACCCAGTTTTTATGCATTAGTTCCAATCCTCAAACGTTGCATGATTAGGATTGTTTAACTTGTGGGTATTGGGAAGTAGATGATGAGGTAGAACCTATTGCCCTGTTTATTATCAAACCCTTGGAAGTTACTTCTACGTATGCTTATCTGCTCTGCTATTGATGACCCACAAGTATAGGGGATCTATCGTAATCCTTTCGATAAGTAAGAGTGTCGAACCCAACCAGGAGTAGAAGGAAATGACAAGCGGTTTTCAGTAAGGTATTCTCTACAAGCACTGAAATTATGGGTAACAGATGGTTTTGTGATAAGATAATTTATAACGAGCAACAAGTAACAAAAGTAAATAAAGTGCAGCAAGATGGCCCAATCCTTTTTGTAGCAAAGGACAAGCATGGACAATTTCTTATATGAAGGAAAACGCTCCCGAGGACACATGGGAATTATCGTGAAGCTAGTTTTCATCACGTTCATATGATCCGCGTTCGGTACTTTGATAATTTGATATGTGGGTGGACCGGTGCTTGGGTAATGTTCTTACTTGGACAAACATCCCACTTATGATTAACTCCTATTGCAAGCATCCGCAACTACAAAAGAAGTATTAAGGTAAACCTAACCATAGCATGAAACATATGGATCCAAATCAGCCCCTTACGAAGCAACACATAAACTAGGGTTTAAGCTTTTGTCACTCTAGCAACCCATCATCTACTTATTACTTCCCAATGCCTTCCTCTAGGCCAAGTCAATGGTGAAGTGTCATGTAGTCGACATTCACATAACACCACTAGAGGAGAGACAACATACATCTCATCAAAATATCGAACGAATACCAAATTCACATGACTACAAATAGCAAGACTTCTCCCATGTCCTCAGGAACAAACGTAACTACTCACAAAGCATATTCATGTTCATAATCAGAGGAGTATTAATATGCATAAAGGATATGAACATATGATCTTCCACCAGATAAACCAACTAGCATCAACTACAAGGAGTAATCAACACTACTAGCAACCTATAGGTACCAATCTCAGACTTAGAGACAACAATTGGATACAAGAGGTGAACTAGGGTTTGAGAGGAGATGGTGCTGGTGAAGATGTTGATGGAGATTGTCCCCTTACCGATGAGAGGAGCAATGGTGATGACGATGGCGATGATGTCCCCCTCCCGGAGGGAAGTGTCCCCGGCAGAACAGCTCCGCCAGAGCCCTAGATTGGTTCCGCCTCGTGGCGGCGGAGTCTCATCCCGGAAGCTTATGATTTTTCCTCAGACGAAAGACTTCATATAGCAGAAGATGCGCACCGGAGGGCCACCAGGGGGCCCACGAGGCAGGGGGGGCGCGCCCGGGGGGTAGGGCGCGCCCCCACCCTCGTGCCCAGGGTGTGGGTCCCCTCTGGTATTTTCTTCGCTCAGTATTTTTTATTATTTCCAAAATAACTTCCGTGAAGTTTCAGGCTTTTGGAGTTGTGCAGAATAGGTCTATAATATTTGCTCCTTTTCCAGCCCAGAATTCCAGCTGCCGGCATTCTCCCTCCTTATGTAAACCTTGTAAAATAGGAGAGAATAGGCATAAGTATGTGACATAACGTGTAATAACAGCCCATAATGCGACAAATATCGATAGAAAAGCATGATGCAAAATGGACGTATCAAGTCCCCCAAGCTTAGACCTCTCTTGTCCTCAAGCGGAAGCGATAACGATAAATATGTCCACATGCTTAGAGGTAGAGGTGTCGATAAAATAAAATACGGACATGAGGGCTTTATGATCATTCTTATAACAGCAACATATATGGATATTGTCATAGGATTTCTTATGTTCAAGTAATAACCTATTCACAATGTCAAGTATGAATCAGAAACTTCACTGAGAACCAACAAACTATAATCTCAGTAATTGAAGCAATTGCAATTTATCATAACATCAGAAAGAGTCAATGTGAGAGCTTTTCAGCAAGTTCACATACTCAACTATCATTTAGTCTTTCACAATTGCTAACACTCACGCAATACTTGTGGTTACGGAGTTTTAATCAGACATAGAGAAAGATAGGGGCTTATAGTTTCGCCTCCCAACCTTTTACCTCAAGGGTAATGTCAACAGTAATAGTTCATGCTAACTTACATCCAATATATATATATATAATATATATATATATATATATATATATATATATATATATATATATATATATATATATATATATATATATATATATATATATAAGGATCTTTCCAACACAATGTGCTTGCCAAAGGATAAAATGTAAAAAAAGAAAGGTGGAAATCACCATGACTCTTGCATAAGGGTAAGAGATAAAAGTAAAAGATAAGCCCTTCGCAGAGGGAAGCAGAGGTTGTCATGCGCTTTCAGGGTTGGATTCACAAAATCTTAATGCGAAAGAACGTCACTTTATATTGCCACTTGTGATATAGACCTTTATTATGCAGTCCGTTGCTTTTATTTCTTCCACATCACAAGATCGTATAAAGCTTATTTCCTCCACACTAATCAATCATACATATTTAGAGAGCAATTTTTATTGCTTGCACCGATGACAACTTACTTGAAGGATCTTACTCAATCCATAGGTAGATATGGTGGACACTCATGGCAAAACTGGGTTTAAGGGAGTTTCGAAGCACAAGTAGTATCTCTACTTGGTGCAAAGAATTTGGCTAAACATGACAATATACTTTATTTTAGATATAGGAAAACATAACCCATTACGTTGTCTTCCTTGTCCAACATCAACTCTTTAGCATGTCATATTTTAATGAGTGCTCACAATCATAAAAGATGTCCAAGATAGTATATTTATATGTGAAACCTCTTTTTTTATTACTTCCTATTAATTGCAACGATGACCAAAGCTATGTCACTACTTGGAAAAGGCCTACTAGTGGCGCACCTGTTTAACCTACTAATGGCGCACCACAGGTGCGCCACTAGCATCACGCCATTAGTATTTTTTACTAATGGCACACCACGGGTGCGCCATTAGTATCTGGTATACTAATGGTGCACCACGCAGTGCGCCATTAGTATGTCCCACGGTGCGCCATTAGTATGCCTCCCAAGGGCCATATTTACCCATGTGCTCTGGCTTACTAATGGCGCACTAGTTGATGATGCGCCACTAGTGTGCTCTGGCTTACTAATGGCGCACTAGTTGGTGGTGCGCCACTAGTATGAATATTAGGGATTTTTTCTTTTCTGATATTTGCACATGTCACAAAATATATTACTGGACAGAATATAGACAGCACCACACAGCAACAGCGGATTCATCGAATACAATAAAAGATTAGTCTCCGAATACAATTCATCATATTAGTCTTCGAATTCAAAAGACCGAACAAAGATAGAACATTACAAATCTCGAGACCGCGAGTACCGAGTTTGTCTTCACATTACAAGTCGATATCGATCATCTAAACTACCATCACATAGAAGAGAGCTACGGTCATCACGATGAGCATCATCACAATGAAACTAGTCTTCATCCGGTTCCTCCTCCGCTCCCTCCTCTCTCCCGCTAGATAGCACGCGTATCTAGATTCCGCCTCTGCCCTAGTGGTGTACCCTTTGTAACTGTTACCGCTGAAATGATGAACCTGTCTCCGACACTCCTCCCAGTCGTCGTAGACTCCGGGAACCTTACCCTTGTACACGACATACGACGGCATCTCTATGCACTAGCCAAACAAAACGTTAGTAGCAATTCACAGACAATACATAAGCAATATATAAGTATGCAACAAAAGGATCGGAAGAGAAAAACAAGACATTAATAGCACGATTCATGGTCCTACTAATAAATAGCATCGATTACATCTAAGTTGAACGACTGTCCAAACCAAAGAGACATACAAGTTCATTAAAGTTTAATTACAACATGAGATAATCGATATTTCGGAACTACACATAGCATCACTACTTTCGACTCGACTCAGGGACCGGAGCGTGGATGAAGCCGTCGTCTCTCGTGATGGTCATGAAATCGCAGGCGTTGTCAGCCTGCATTTGTAGTGTTGTGTCTATCTCACTGTTGGATGGTTGATGTCTGAGGTAGAACTGCCCCGAGGTACGAAGGACATCTTGATGGATGATTTCCGCAGACTCTGACTGGATGCGAAAGAATTCTTGTCTGATGTCCGCGTCCTGGATTGCCGACAATCTTGCGGCCCAATCTTTGAGATTATTTGGTAGCATAAGGTGATTATGGTCCCGTACGATCGCCCGCATGTGATGGAGGGCGTAGTAGGCATCCTTCTGACCGCCAGGCGGCTTCTTGACGTAGGGGAACGTCGTATTGTGGGCGAACACGTGCTTGCAGTACTTACGAATTGGCCTGGTGAAGGTGCCTCCAGATCTGGCGTAGCCGGGGAGAGCATCATCAAGAACTTTCTTGCTATTTGTGTAGTCTTTCTTCGACTGACGGTCCGAGTCGAAATACATGGCCATGGAATATTTCGGGCTTAAGAGGATGAGTGTGCAATGTGTGTCACTGCACAAAACACGGAATGTTAGAAAAAAAGAACAATCAAAATCTAAGAAAACATATGTTACGGGGCGATGAGGGGATGACTTACTCAGGAAAGTAAGGCACAAGGAAGTTATCCTTATCTGGGTTTGCCAGAATGACGCCTTCGAGGTATGAACTCGCGACTTGCCGGTCCCCAGCGCTGCCCAAGATCTTGGCACACATATAGAAGGGGTCGACTATCACGATGTCCGGGGTCTTGTCTCTAATGATCTGCATCTCCATACTCAGCGAAAATAGCCGAGCGAAGGTGTAGTGCAACGGATGAAGGTTAAACATAGCAAAGTCATCAAACTGCAGGACGATCGTACCCCCGATGACGTTATCAACAAAGCCCTTGCCCTCTGGCACCTTGGCCACGAAAACCGGGTATGCCACATCATTCTCGGAGAGACGCCGCTTCTCCAAAGAAAGAACACTGTCATGCAGACTCCGCATAGCACCGGTTGCAGCATTGAGCAGATTAGTTGGTAGCATCGGCCTACCCGCCACATTCACCCTCCTTGAGATATCCTTAGGTGAAGGTGGACCGTCCTGAGCACGGATCGTACTCGGTGCCGGCTGGCTCGCACCCTTGTTAGTCTTTCTTTTCCGTCCCTTCTTCTTCTGCTGTATTGGGATCGAGTTCTACTCACAGACTGCCTTCTTGAGTGTGTTGGGGCTGATCATATTTCGCACCTCGGCTATCTGAGGCTCGGTGAAGGCGGCAACTGGAGGCGTCTCCTGAGAACTGAACGCCAAACGACGCCGATTGCAATTTGGTTTCTCCGTGGTACCAGCATGATTGCGGTCGTGTTTTTTAGGGCTGGGTTCTTGAGAAGGAGGCCCTAAGAATTCGTCACCGTACCCATGTTCGGCAAAGTACTTATTGACGTTGGTAAATGTACCGTCGTCGTTGTCGTCATCGTCCGGATCTTGTGCCATATGCATGTTCGGATCCTGTGCCATAGGGATGTCCGGCATGTCCGGTAGCGTTGCGGCGGTCTTGCCATGGCTTGGCGCCGGCACGACTGGTGGTGTTGTCTGTGGGGTGGTGTCCCCTGCCCCCAAATGAATCTGGCTCTTCGGCAAAAGCAGGGGCCAGCTTACGCAGGCGCTGAGGGTCATCACATCATCTTCGTTGGCCCCAGCGGGTCGAATCGGAGGTAACAACTCGTCGCAGCCTGGCAGCACCGAACTAGTTCAACCCTATACACGGTGGGTGGCATCGGATTACCGTGGAACACGGGTTTGCCCGGTTGAACAATTCTGCCCTTGGCGACATCGATCAACTCGCCGCCCACGAAGTGCAGGAGAGTGCATGGAACGTCGGCGGCGCCCTACGAAAACATGTAGGGCGCCAGGGATGCCCAGTCAAAGGCAAGTAGATGAAGTCATCGGCCGAGAGGCTTAATTAGTTACCGTGATGGTGTCGAGCTCAGCTAATGTCGAGGCACCGCCAATGGCGGGCGTGCAACTGAGTGTGGGGGCCGCTTGCTGCTGAGGTGCCGGCCGGCGTACACCCAGGTGCATTAAGCTCCAATGCCCGTGCCGGCGTCGGAGACACCAATACCGCCTCCGCCGGAGACACCAATGGCGCCGCCTGCGCGTTGTGCGAGTTGCTGGCCGTGAAGCTGGGAACCGGGGGCGGCCCCTGTTGGCCGCCCGCAATCCATGTCGTCAGCCCATGAATCAAGGTAGGCATAATGGCGGTGAGCGTCGATCCCAGTTGTTGTTGCACTTGCTCTTGGACAGTCTCCGGTATCCGCGCCACTTGTTCCTTGAGTTCTTGAACCTCGCACAACTGGCTTTCCGAGCTGGTCTTTCTCTCCTTTAGCCCACCAGCGTTATAGTATGACGACCATTTTGTGGACAAGCCATTGCCGGCCACACGACCAGCTGACGACGGCTTACTGAGCTTATCCTTGTTTTTCATTATGTTCAACGCCTTATTTAGAGTGCTGTCCCAAGGGGTGTTCTAAGACGACCCCGTGCTACTGCTTTCAGTCTCCTGCGAAAGGAATGTGAACCATTTAGAAATTTGGCTTCATTAATTAGAATGCAACCATATGGAGCTAATTACGCGGGGGTGTATTCCTTACCAGAACAAGCTCAAGCGCACTGGTCTTCGGATCCGTGGTAAGCTCCTTTCTTACCGGGTCCTCCTTGTACCAGGCCCTGACATAGTTCCTGGTCTGCTTGTTACGGTATTTCTCGAAGCGGGGTGGTAGGCCTTGCTCGGCACGCTTCGCGTCCTCCTTGTCCCATATAGGCTCCGCCACTCTATAACCGCCGGGACCGAGTTTGGGTTCCTCTAAGTTCAACTCCCGCATTTCTTTCCCCCACTAACTTGATTCAGAGGTTGCGCTGCTCTCCCACTTGATCTTGAACTCCTTGTAGTCATCTTCGCTGATTGAAGGATTTTTCGCCTTGGTCTTCTCACAACTATCACCTTTGTCAATCATTCCCTTCACCGCGCTTCTGCAAGTAGACAGGGCCGTGCTCATCGTCGTGAGGGCGGCACTGTTCACTTTATTCCCTGAGAGACGTGTGTTTGCAAAGTCAGGGGGGAACTTGTATCGTTTGTGCAGCTTTGTGAAGAGGGGGCTGCGCAAATTCCCTCGGTCCTTATGCCTTAGGTTCTCAGTGTTGATCGAGACGATGCTCCGGAGAATGCACCCAAGCTAAAGCGAGTACCCCTTGACTAATTCTTTGGGTGCCGTTGGATGCCCGTCGGAGTTCACTTCAGTAAATTCCTCCTTGACGGTGCGGAGCACGTTTGGGCGCCGGTCCTTCCGTTGCCTCTTCGGTTGGCTGCCATCTGTGCGTGCGCTGCCATCATCAGTGGTGGCATCCTCGGCGGCACCATCAGTGGTGTCATCCCCGACGCCACTAGGGGTTGTGTAGTCAGGATCGGTGTCTTCCGCGGCATCCTCATAGTGGTGAGGTTCTTCCTCCATCTCTTGGGACAACTCCCAGAATTGCTTGCCCGAACCGCCGGCCTCATCGTTCTGGGCCATGTTTCGCTCTAAATAGGAAAAAAGTTTGGTCAAAAAGTTGGTTATTGTCAAGGAACAAGATCATGGTCTCATCATTTAGGGTTTGTCGACATCGAGGCATCCTAAAAGCTAAGCCTTTATCATTTAGGGTTTGTCGACGCCGAGGCACCCTAAAAGCCTAAGCTTTCATCATTTAGGTTTTTATCGACACTGAGGCACCCTAAAAGCCAAGGTTTTATAATTTACGGTTTGTCAACGCTGAGGCACCCTAAATGTTAAGTTTTCATCATTTAGGGTTTATCGATGCCGAGGCACCCTAGCTAGGTTGACTGATATATATGGGTATCTTCTAATAATATATACCCTATCAAGAAAAGGGAAGGAGAATTCTAAGTTGGGCCTAATCACTTGGCTCTATTGCCACCTATGGTTTAATGCACCAAGAATAAAGGGGCAGTTGATCCTACTTAATTAAATACAAAGATACCCCGGCCCATGCATTAGTTGCAAGTACCCCATATGTCCTATTTTTAGCAAAGTCATGCTAAAATTCACGGAAAATTTCAGCATGACCTTTGCTGAAAATAGGACATATGGAGTACCCGAATTTGCCGTAACGGAAGTTAATCGACATTCCGGCAAACTCAAGGGCCTCTCGGGGTACCTGCAAAATCATTATCCCCACGTAATGAAGTCGCCAATGGGTCATTTCAGAAGATCACAATGAGACTACCAGCAATGACCAAGTACCGGTGGAAATGTGAAATAGCACAAAATCCTATGACTGAATCCAACTCAAGACTTTTTTCATGGGATTCCACAAGCCCACATTGGTAACAGTTGTACTTCAAACATGCTGTTACCGGCCAACAACAACTCCAGAACAACTCCAGCAGAGAAGAAAAAGCACTATAGACGTTCATCTGAAAACTCTTAAACGGCACAGTGCAGAATCATAAGCAAGACAGTAGGTGAAACAACTACATCATACATTAGCAGCAATTCATAGCAAAACTAGATGAATGTTTGGCCTCTTGATAAAAAACCATACATCAACAGCATCACATACATCATACAGGATACAGCAGCAGTTCATCAGCAGCATGTTGACGACTTCTAATTTAACAAAGTATCCTATTATTTTACCCTAGTGAGACTAACCAACTATTGAGGAGTTTGGCATATCTTCATAAAAAAGATTGTACAATTTTGTTTTCCCATTTCTTTTGCTTCGAATAGTTATATATTCTTGATTCAGATATCGGCATCACTACTTCTCCTCACAAGTAGCAGTAGAAATGGTTGATGTAGATCCATCCACCCACTTTGAGTAAAAGGTTATAGCACCACAAATATACTTTTGCTTGCAAGGCTACATGTCTGAATTTTGACTGCATTCCCAACACCAATCTAAATTTTTGTTACTGCATTCTATGGCCTGTCTGAATTTGACAGAGTTATAAATGGCGTTGAGCAACAATGTAATGTACATTTACATGTTTTGTCATACTACACAACACAACTGCACAAACTGCCGCTGATCATCCTCTATTCTGATACATTAGCATATATAAAATTTTGAAGAATCTACAGTAAATAATTGGTAGAGCATGTTATTTAATTTATAGCTTGTGTTATTCTTCCAGGTGTTGAATGCATCTTTCTGTCATGATGCTTCAGTAAATAATACTGCATCTTTCTATCATGATGCTCCAGGAGTTTTAAATTGAGTACTCCATCAGATTAGGATACTACTCTAGATTAGTGTAGCCACTATCTAACAAAAATTTTCAGAACTGAATTTCAGAGTACTCTAAATGCTGTGTGCCCTAGTATAACTATGAATTTGTTCTCTGAAATACATGCTTTCTCTAGACTTTGAAGACATGAGCTGTGAAACGATGGCTTATCGTGGGCAGCTGGTACAGAGGGGCGCTGCGGCGGCTTCCTGTTGTCCCCGCTACGGCAGGGGGCAGAGGGGCAGCCGGTGCAAAGGGCCGTGGAGGACGGCTCGGCTGTGGCGGGAGTGGGTACCGGCGGCGGCGAGTACAGGGATGGCGGCGGCGCGGTCGGCTGCGGCGCTAGAACCCCAGCGCGCGGCCCTGCTCGAGGTAAGCCCAAGAAGTCAGACCAAGGGCGCGTAGCAGGCACGGGCCACAGAGAAGTGAGGGGCGCGGGGGAGGGGAGGCAGGGGGCTTACTGGGGAGAGCTGGGAACAGCGTGGGGTCGCCAGTGATCTCCAGGGCCGAAAGAGGATGAAGGGGTCAGGGATGACGCTTCGGGGCTCTTTCGGTCGCGTGAGCCATCGGGGAGGACGAGGGAGACGCGGCGGTGCTTTTGGGATCAGTGGCAGAGCGAGGGGAGCACGGTGGCGCGGCTATGGCGTCGGGGGCCGACGACCGGGCGACAGAAGGAGGGGGCGTGAGGGTGTGGCGAGGGGAGGAAGTGGATCTGGCAAGGGAGGGACAAAGGGATCAGGCGAAGTAGCTAGGGGGGAGATTACTAATGGCGCACCCCCTGGCGGTGCGCCATTAGTATGTTTTCTTATATCAATGGCGCACCCCCGAGTGGTGCACCATAAGTAATCTTTTTTTAGATAGCAATGGTGCACCACCCAGCTGTGCGCCATAAGTAACTTTTTTTTTGCATAGCAATGGCGCACCAGCCAGCGGTGCGCCATAAGTAATTTTTTTGTTGCATCTAATAATTTTTTAGAAAATGAATATGAATATGAAACAGTAATAAATTTTTATAAAAACAGTAATAATTTTTTAAAAAACATCATCAAATTTGTTATTTGAAAATATTTATGAATATGAAAAAATATCATCAAATTTTTTATTTGAAAATATCATCAAATTTGTTATTGAAAATATAATCAATTTTTTTTTGGATTTTTAGTTGCATTCATTTGTGATGGTGGAGCGGGGGAGGGTGCGGGGGGTCGTCGGCGGCGGTGGAGCAGGGGAGGGTGCGGGGGGTCGTCGGCGGCGGTGGAGCGGGGGAGGGTGCGGGGGGTCCTCGGCGGCGGTGGAGCGGGGGAGGGTGTGGTGGGTCGTCGGCGGCGGTGGAGCGGGGGAGGGTGCGGGGGGTCGTCGGCGGCAGTGGAGCGGGGGAGGGTGCGGGGGGTGCTCGGCGGCGAGGGGGATCTGGCGAGGGGGGATAGAGGTCGAGATGAAGGGGATCGAGATCGAGTGTCCTCATGAATATTCAATATTTTTTCATATTGAATATGAAAAAATATCATCAAATTTGAAAAAATATTCATGAGTTCAAAAAGTGCCCATGAAATTTAAAAATATTCATGAGTTCAAAAAGTGCCCATGAAATAAAATCGAGAAATGAAGGCTACAATTTAAATACAATCGATCTTAGCTAGCTATCTGTTCACAATCTTCTTGCCCTTATTTTCCATAAATGGAGTTCTTCTCTTGAACGGACGTCCTTTAGGAGGGTGGTCCTGCTTCTTCTTGTGGTGTATGCTGGTACTTCATCCTCGTCGTCATGTTCCATCTTCGGGTTGCCATACTTGTCGAAGTCTTGCTCATTGGAGACTCCATCCATTCCAATGATCTTCCTTTTGCCTCTCCTCAAGACAACACGACTGGGCTTTGACAGGTCGGTAATGAAGAAGCATTGGTCCACTTGGGAAGCCAGTACCCATGGCTCATTTTTCACAGTGACGTTTTCGCCTGCGGTCTTGGATTTGGCTTCGGGTATAACCATGGTGGTGAAATACCGGTCTTCTTTTATGACGCTCTTGGCCCATCTGACACGGAACATCATGACCTTCTCTCCAACGTAGCTCAGCTCCCAGATCTCCTTGATCCTTCCGTAGTATCTGTCCTTGTCGTTACCGGTATAGGATTCCATCATTACCCCGGAGTTCTGATAACCATCGCTCTTCATGTCCTTTCCCTCAGTGTAGAATGTGTAGCCATTGATATCGTATGCCTCATACGTCATCAGGTTGTGCTCGGCGCCCTGTGACAAGGCGAATATGAGTTGTTCTTCTGCGGAAGAATCCTCATGTAAAGGGTACGACAGAAGCTTTTGCTTGAACCAACGCGTGAAACATGAGTTGTGCTCTCTGATTATATCTCCGTCCGTCCTCTGTTGGCCTCGGTCATTGTACGTCTTCTCAATAAAGGTCTTGTGCTCTACCACCCAAGGATCGACCACATCTATGTGTTGTAGCGCGACTAGGTTTGCTCTTTCATAGTCGGCGAGTCGACCCTCGAAGTCGACATGCATTTCGCGGCGACCCTCACGGTGATCCCATCCAGCGAGCCTGCCGAGGTGCCTATTGATGGGCAGACCAACGGGGTTCTCGATGCCTAGATAATTCATGCAGTAGGAGATGCACTCTTCGGTCAGAAAGCCCCTGGCTATGCTTCCCTCTGGACGTGACATGTTGCGAACGTATCCTCTGATGCATGACACCATTCATCCTTTCGAACGGCATCATGCTGTGCAGGAACGTCGGCCCGAGTTGGATGATATCCTCCATGATATGAACTAGCAGATGCACCATAACGTCGAAGAATGCAGGCGGGAAGTACATATCAAGCTCGCATAGTATCACCATGATCTCTTCCTGTAGCCTTCTGAGTTGCCTCACGCCAACCGACTTCCGAGAGATGACGTCGAAAAAGTTGCATAGGCCAAATAGCATTTCACGGACGTGCGCATCCATGCTCCCACGGATTGCAACTGGAAGTATCTGCGTCATCAGCACGTGATAGTCGTGAGACTTCATCTTGCTAAACTTCTGCTTCGCTGAGTCTAGGTATCTGCTTATCTTCCCCGCGTAACTGTAAGGAAGTTTTACTCCTACGAGGCAGGTAAAAAACTGATTGATCTCCTCCGGACTTAGATTGAAGCACGCGGGAGGGAAGTCATTTCCGGTCTTCTTGGCCTTTTTGCCTTTGCGACGACTTTCCGTGTCCTGCTTCGCCTCATCATCATCATCATTAGCGTGAAGCTCCTCCCTAATGCCCATTGATTTCAAGGCTTCCCTTGCTTTCGGCCCATCTTTGGTCCTCTGTGGCATGTTGAGTAGGGTACCAAGCAGACTCTCGCACACGTTCTTCGTGATATGCATGACATCAAGGCTGTGAGGCACACGGTGGATCTTCCAGTACGGCAAGTCCCAGAAAACAAACCTCGTTTTCCATACCTTCAGCAGCGGCTCTGGCGCCTTTCGCTTCTTTCCCAGCTCTGGCGCCTTTTGCTTCTTTCCCGGGAGTGGGCAATCTTTCCAATTTTTCACCAGCTCGTCTATTTCCTCGCTGCTCCTCGTACGCAGGCGTCTTCGGGGTTCGGTTTCACCATCGAACAGATCCTTGCGTTTTCTCCACGGGTCATCGTCGCGAAGCCACCTTCGATGTCCCATGAACATGGTTTTCGAAGACCCGGGATCTCTATCTAGATGGCGATACGTTGTGTCATCCATGCACCTGACGCATCCAGAAAATCCATGGACCACCTGCCCCGCGACATATCTGTACCCGAGGTAGTCATGCACCATCGTGAGCAGTGCGACTCTCATAGGGAAATATTCTTTCTCTGCAGCATCCCACGTATTGGCTGGCATTTTCCACAGCGTGTCTAGCTCCTCTTTCAGCAGCCACAGATACAGATTGATGTCGTTCCGTGGTTGTTTCAGCCCTTCAATTAGCATACTCATGTGAATGTAGTTCCTCTTCATGCACAACCAAGGGGGAAGGTTGTACATCCACACAAACACAGGCCAGGTGCTATGTGTGCTTCTCTGGCTGCCAAACAGATTGACTCCATTGGTGCTCGCTCCCAGCATGATGTTCCTTGGATCCTTCCCAAATTCTGGGTGTTCGAAGTTCAACGCTTGCCACTGGCTCCCATTCTTAGGGTGACTCAGCATCTTGTCTTTTTTATTTATCTCCGGATCATTTGCGTCATCTTCTCGCTTCTTCTCCTCCCGATCTGCGTGCCAACGCATGAGCTTTGCTACCTTAGGGTCCGCGAAATACCGCCGCTGCAGACAAGGAGTGATCGGAAAGTACCACACCACTTTTCGAGGAGCTTTCTTCCTCTTCTTGTATCGAGTGACGCCGCACACTGGACATATGGTAGACTCCGCATGCTCATCCCGATAAATGATGCAATTGTTCATGCACACATGGTATTTCACGTACGGTAAATCCAGAGGACACACGATTTTCTTCGCCTCCTCGAAACTGGTCGGGCACTTGTTCCCCTTGGGAAGACGTTCGTGCCAGAATGACATGTTCTCGTGGAAGCATGCGTCGATCATTTTGTGTTTTACCTTCATCTCCAGAGCCATGAGTGTTACTTTCAGGCGGGTATCCTCGGGCCTGCATCCTTCATACAATGGAGTAACCGCGTCTATCTCTAGTTGATCCAGCTTGGCTTTCTCTCGGGCGGCAGCTCTTGCATTATCCGTCTGCTTGAGAAGCAGCTCTTGAATATGTGGGTCCTGCACCCAGCCCATCGATGGTCCATCGTTGTCTGCTCCGGCATCTTCATCTTCATGATCATGCCCTTCGTCTTGATCTTCCTCATCATCATGTCCTGCATCTTCTACATGATGACTGTGTACATCATCACCGTCGTGATCATGTCCTGGAGATTCTTCGTCTTCTCGCCCGCCCGAGCCGCGGTGGTTGTCTTGCTGCCCTTCCTCATTTCTTGCCCGGCCCCCATATATGACTTCATAGTCATCTTCATCACCTTGCCACTGATAGCCATCCATGAAACCATGTAAGAGCAGGTGGTCCCGCACCTGCCCGGAATCCGGGTCCGCAATAAGGCTCTTCAGCTTGCATCTTCGACACGGACATCTTATCTCCGTCTCGTTCTTTTGAAGCATCTCGGCCTTCGCGGAGCTCAAAAACCTATTCACGATGCCTTCGGCCATCGTGCAGACCATGGTCGCCTGCGGGGTAGAGCAAAACGATATTTTAGAACCAAGAAAAAAATTGGAATGACTTTCCCTAAAAATAGGACCTAAAAGAATGCACAGTGCCAAAATTCTCGCCGAAACGGAAATGAATCAACATTCCGGCAAAATATTGGCAACTATCGCATTTCAAATACCGGTACGTGCAAACACAAACATATATGCAACACCACAAACATATGCAACACCACAAACATACATAGATCTAGCTAGGCCATAAAAAGTGCATGTGCACGTTGTTGGAGGGGGAAAAGTAGATCTACAACATAAAGAAAGCTTTCCCCTTACTTACCTATCAAAAAAGGTAATTTAACCAATTTATTTGGATGAATCTATGGTGCAAATGAGGTGAGGAGGAGGAGGCAGCCGAGACAATCTTGGAGGAGGAGGTGAAGAGAATGAAGTGGGGAAAGTGAGTGTGTAGGTGGCTGTCCAAAATATCTAGCTGGTCCCAGGTTACTAATGGCGCACCATCTACAAATGCGCCATTAGTAACCCTAGTTACTAATGGCGCACCAGCTGGTGGTGCTCCATTAGTAGTTTTGCAAAAAAATGATAGTAGTGGCGCACGTGGTGAGTGGTGCGCCATTACTAGTTAAACTAGTAATGGCGCACTGTTCCCTGGTGCGCCATTAGTATTTTTGGAAAAAATATGTTAGTAGTAGCGCACTATGAGTGTGGTGCGCCATTAGTGTCTATCACACTAATGGCGCACCGACACATGGCGCGACACTGCTATATAGTAGTGGCGCACCACATGTCTGGTGCGCCATTAGTGTCCATATCATCTATAGCCCTTTTCCTAGTAGTGGTTTGTCAACTCTCAACAACTTTTAATCATCATACTCTTTCTATGTGAAGTCATTACTCTCCATAAGATCAATATGATCTCTTTTTATTCCTTTTTATTCTTTCTCTTTTCTTTTATTCCCTCAAGATCATAGCAAAATAATCAAGCCCTTGACTCAACACTAATCTTTATTATATAGCTCATAGACTCGATTACATAAAGGGATCATAAGGCAAAACTCAAAACTAGATCATACCAAAAACTTTATTCTACTAGATCAAGATATTACTAAAAGGATCGAACTAAGAAAAATGGTAAAGATAGGAGTGATGGTGATACGATACCGGGGCACCTCCCCCAAGCTTGGAAGTTGCCAAGGGGAGTTCCCATACCCATATGATTATGTCTCCTTCGCCGGTGAAGAGGGTGGTGGAGTTGTTGATGATGTGGGCTTATCGTCAATCTTCCAAGGCATAGGCTCACCATCATAGAAGGATGATCGAGTCTCCGGGATCCTCAAATCTGCAGCCAAACTCATCCTCTTGAATCTATATTCATACTCATAGTTTTGGTTTTGCAGGTCACACATTTGGGCTTGGAGGTGCTCGATCTTCTCATGAAGCTTGAAGATGGTCTCCCCAATGTTCTTGCCATCCAGCTTGTGGTTGTTGGTGAACTCCGTGATCATCATATGGTTCGCGTTGAGTCCGCGTTCCACCATCCCCTGGCACTTGAAAACTTGTTGCTCCATTGCTTCAAGTCTCGTCTCCACGCTTCTGGTCTTCGTTGGTCCCTCAACATTGCGGATGTGCAGCAACCCATCACGCATCTCAATGGTTTGAGGGTGTTGCGGCACCTCCGTGAGGTAGGGGCCGATGACCTTCCAGAAGAACTTGTCCTTGGGGGCGCTTGGAGATGTCATGGTGATCTAAATCTTTCAGAAAAACAGCTCGAAACGAAAACAGAGGATATTTGCGTGATACAGGAGTCAAAACCGTCGGGAGATTATATAATAAATTTTTACCAACCAAAATACTTATCGTGCAAGAAAACAAAGTCCGAAGAGCACACGAGGTGACCACAAGGCAGGGGCGCGGCCAAGGGGTAGGGCGCGCCCCCACCCTCGTGGAGGCCTCGTGTCCTTCCCGGTCTGCTTCTTATTTTTCTATTTTTCTAAATATTCCAAAACGGAGAAAAATTGTCATTGGAACTGTTTTGGAGTCGGTTTACTTACCGTACCACATACCTATTCCTTTTCGGAGTCTGAAATGTTCTGGAAAGTGTCTCTTATGTATTCCTCCGGGGTTACGGTTTCAATAACATTAGTTTCAACATTTATAGGATTACCTGAGATATAATCTTTGATTCTTTGACCATTCACCACCTTCGGATTTGTGCCTTCGAAGTTGTTGATTTTTATGGCACCGGAATGATAGACCTCCTCGATAACGTAAGGGCCTTCCCATTTAGAGAGAAGTTTTCCTGCAAAAAATCTTAAATGAGAGTTGTATAATAATACATAATCACCTACATTAAACTCACGCTTTTGTATTCTTTTGTCATGCCATCTTTTAACTTTTTCTTTAAACAACTTGGCATTCTCATAGGCTTGGGTTCTCCATTCATCAAGTGAGATAATGTCAAATAGCCTCTTCTCACCGGCAAGTTTAGAATCATAATTGAGCTCTTTAATGGCCCAGTATGCCTTATGTTTTAATTCGAGAGGTAAGTGACAAGCTGTTCCATAAACCATTTTATACGGAGACATACCCATAGGATTTTTATATGCAGTTCTATAGGCCCATAATGCATCATCAAGTATCTTGGACCAATTCTTTCTAGATCTGTTAACAGTCTTCTGCAAATTAATTTGAGCTCTCTATTACTCAATTCTACTTGACCACTAGACTGTGGGTGATAATGAGATGCAATTATATGATTAACATCATACTTAGCAAGCATTTTATGAAAAGCACCATGAATAAAATGTGAACCACCATCAGTCATTAAATATCTAGGGACTCCAAACCTCAGAAAAATAACTTCTTTACGCATCTTAATAGAGGTGTTATGATCAGGACTACTAGTTGGAATAGCTTCTACCCACTTAGTAACGTAATCAACAACAACTAGAATATGTGTATACCCATTAGAGGCAGGAAACGGTCCCATATAATCAAAGCCCCAAACATCAAATGGTTCAATAACAAGTGAATAATCATAGGCATTTCTAGACGTCTACTAATATTACGAATTCTTTCACATTCATCACAAGATAAGACGAACTACGGGCATCCTTGAAGAGAGTAGGCCAATAAAAACAGGATTGCAATACCTTATGTGAAGTTCTATCTCCAGCGTGGTGTCCTCCATAAGCTTCGGAGTGACACTTGCGTAGGATCTGTTCCTGTTTATGCTCAGGTACACAACGTCTAATAACACCATCTACTCCTTTATAAAGATGTGGGTCATCCCAGAAGTAATGTCTTATATCATAGAAAAACTTTTTCTTTTGCTGGTATGTGAAACTAGGTGTTATAAATTTAGCAAGAATGTAATTAGCATAATCAGCATACCATGGAGCAGTGCGAGAAGCATTTATGACATTTAATAGTTCTTCAGGAAAGCTATCATCAATAGGTAGTGGGTCATCAAGAACATTTTCTAACCTAGACAAGTTGTGTGCAACGGGGTTCTCAGCTCCCTTTCTATCAATAATATCCAAATCAAATTCTTGTAGCAAGAGGACCCATCTAATAAGTCTAGGTTTAGCATCTTTCTTTTCCATAAGATATTTAATAGCAGCATGATCCGTGTGAATAGTTACTTT
This sequence comes from Aegilops umbellulata, assembly GCA_032464435.1. Lineage (NCBI taxonomy): Eukaryota > Viridiplantae > Streptophyta > Magnoliopsida > Poales > Poaceae > Aegilops > Aegilops umbellulata. The sequence goes on from CP136058.1 coordinate 55,953,457, forward strand.
AGAATCAACAATATAAGGTCTGAACTTATCACAAGCAAATAAAACTGCTAAGATAGCAGTAGTAGCATATTGAATAACATTTAATTTCTTATCAACTCTTTGCCCTAGAACATCACCTACAACATAATCACTAGCATCACACATAATTTCAAAGGGTAAATTCCAATCAGGTGGCTAAACGATAGGTGCAGAAACTAATGCTTTCTTAAGTATTTCAAATGATTCTACACAATCATCATCAAAGACAAATGGTATATCTTTTTCTAATAGATTAGTCAGAGGCCGATAAATTTTTGAGAAGTCCTTAATGAACCCCCTATAAAAACCAGCATGACCAAGAAAACTTCTTATACCTTTGATGTCCTTGGGACATGACATCTTTTCAATAGCATCAACTTCAGCTTTATCAACCTCAATACCTCTTTCAGAAATTTTATGCCCCAAGACAATACCTTCATTAACCATAAAGTGGCACTTTTCCCAATTCTAGACAAGATTAGTTTCTTCACATCTCTGCAAAACTCGATCAAGGTTGCTCAAGCAATCATCAAAAGAGGATCCATAAACGGAGAAATCGTCCATGAAAACCTCACAAATCTTTTCACAAAAGTCAGAGAATATAGCCATCATGCATCTTTGAAAGGTAGCAGGTGCATTACATAAACCAAAAGTCATACGTCTATAAGCAAAAGTACCGAAAGGGCAAGTAAAAGTGGTCTTAGCTTGATCATCAGCTGACACAGGTATTTGAGAGAAACCAGAATAACCATCTAGAAAGCAAAAATGTGTATGTTTGGATAATCTTTCTAGCATTTGATCAATAAAAGGTAAGGGGTAATGATATTTTTAGTAGCTTTATTTAATTTGCGGAAATCAATTACCATCCTATAACCTGTAATAATTCTTTGCGGAATCAATTCATGTTTATCATTAGGAACGACAGTAATACCTCCCTTCTTAGGGACACAATGGATAGGACTTACCCACAGACTATCAACAACGGGATAGATTATACCTGCCTCAAGGAGCTTTAATATTTCCTTTCTTACCACTTCTTTCATCTTAGGATTCAGCCATCATTGGTGATCAATAACTGGTTTGGCATCTTTCTCCAAATTTATTTTGTGTTGGCATAGAGTGGGACTAATGCCCTTAAGATCGTCAAGAGTATATCCAATAGCAGCACGGTGCTTCTTCAGAGTTTTCAATAATTTTTCTTCCTCCTTCTCTGAAAGGTTAGCACTAATAATAACATGATATATCTTCTTTTCATCAAGATAAGCATATTTAAGAGTATCAGGCAATGGTTTAAGCTCAAACACGGGATCACCCTTGGGTGGAGGAGGATCCCCTAGGATTTCAACAGGCAAATTGTGTTTCAGAATAGGTCCCTGTTTAAAGAACACTTCATCTATTTCCCTTCTTTCATTCATAAACATATCATTTTCATGGCCTAGCAAATAGTATTCTAAAGTATGACTAGGAGGTACGGCAATAGAAGCAAGACCAATAAATTCATCTTTACTAGGCAATTCCTCTTCGCGGTGTTGTCTACGAAATTTAGAAAAGTTAAACTCACGAGACATATCACCTAGACCAATGGTAACAACATCCTTTTCGCAGTCTATCTGAGCATTAACAGTGTTTAAGAAGGGTCTACCAAATATAATGGGACAAAAGCTATCTTGTGGGGAACCAAGAACAAGAAAATCAGCAGGATATTTAGTTTTCCCACACAAGACTTCAACATCTCTAACAATTCCAATTGGTGATATAGTATCTCTATTGGCAAGCTTAATGGTAACATCAATTTCTTCTAACTCAGTGGGTGCAATATCATGCATATATAATTTCTTTGTATAAGTTAATAGGTATTGCACTAGCACTAGCACCCATATCACACAAGCCATGATAACAATGATCTCCTATTTTAACAGAAATAACAGGCGTGCCTACCACAGGTCTATGTTTATCTTTAGCACTAGGTTTAGCAATTCTAGCAGTCTCATCACAGAAATAAATAACATGCCCATCAATATTATCAGCCAAGAGATCTTTAACAATAGTAATATTAGGTTCAACTTTAACTTGCTCAGGAGGTGTATAGGTTCTAATATTGCTTTTACGAACCACAGTTGAAGCTTTAGCATGATCTTTTATCCTAACAGGAAAAGGCGGTTTCTCAACATAAGCAGTAGGAACAATAGGATCATTATAAGTGATAGTATTTTCTTCAACTTTAATAGGTGCAACTACTTTTACTTCTATGGGAGGATTATATTTAAACCACTTCTCCCTTGGGAGATCAATGTGAGCAGCAAAAGATTCACAAAAAGAATCTACTATCTCAGAGTAAAGTCCATATTTATTGCTAAATTTACGGAAAACATCGGTATCCATAAACGATTTAACACAATCAAACTTAGGTGTTATACCTGACTCCTTACCTTCGTCGAGGTCCCAATTTTCAGAGTTGCGTTTAATTCTTTCCAATAAATCCCATTTGAATTCAATAGTCTTCATCATAAAAGAACCAGTACAAGAAGTATCGAGCATCGTGCGATTCTTGTTAGAAAGCCGAGCATAATTTTTTTGAATAATCATTTCTCTTGAGAGCTCATGACTGGGGCATGAATATAACATTGACTTAAGCCTCCACCAAGCTTGAGCGATGCTTTCTCCTTCGCAAGGCCAAAAATTATATATATAATTACGATCACGATGAACAAGATGCATAGGATAAAACTTATGATGAAATTCCAATTTCAATTGCTTGTTGTTCCATGATCCCATATCATCACATAGCCTATACCATGTCAATGCATCTCCCTTCAAAGATAAAGGGTAGACCTTCTTCTTGGTAACATCATCGGGTATACCTTCAAGCTTAAATAATCCACAAACTTCATCCACATAGATTAGGTTTAAATCGGGATGCAATGTTCCATCTCCTGCAAAAGGATTATGAGGGAGTCCTGGATTAGGGAGTATCCAGACAGACGGACTATATCCTTTGGCCTGACTGTTGGACTATGGAGATACAAGATTGAAGACTTCGTCCCGTGTCCGGATGGGACTTTCCTTGGCGTGGAAGGCAAGCTTGGCAGTACGGATATGTAAATCTCCTTCCTTGTAATCGACTCTGTGCAACCCTAGCCCCCTCCGGTGTCTATATAAATCAGAGGGTTTAGTCCGTAGGACAACAACAACAATCATTCCATAGGCTAGCTTCTAGGGTTTAGCTTCTTCGATCTCATGGTAGATCTACTCTTGTACTACCCATATCATCAATATTAATCAAGCAGGAGTAGGGTTTTACCTCCATCGAGAGGGCCCGAACCTGGGTAAAAACATCGTGTCCCTTGTCTCCTGTTACCATTCGCCTAGACGCACAGTTCGGTACCCCCTACCCGAGATCCGCCGGTTTTGACACCGACATTAGTGCTTTCATTGAGAGTTCCTATGTGTCATCGTCATTAGGCTTGATGGCTCCTTCAATCATCATTAGCGATGCAGTCCAGGGTGAGACTTTTCTCCCTGGACAGATCTTTGTATTCGGCGGCTTTGCACTATGGGCCAATTCGCTTGGCCATCTAGAGCAGATTGAAAGTTACGCCCCTGGCCATCAGTTCAGGTTTGGAAGCTTGAACTACACGACCGACATCCGCGGAGACTTAATATTCGACGGATTCGAGCCCCTGCCGAGTGCGTCACACTGTCACGATGGGCATGATTTAGCTCTGCCGCCGAACAGTGTCCTGGAGACCGCACCGACATCCGCTCCGACCTTTAATTCGAAGCCAACTGTGCCATCCGAGGGCGGGTGGTTAGACCCCGACGCGGAAGCAGCAGCCTCAACGGCGATCGAGTCGAACGCCAGCCTTACCCTTCGCGAGGTCCGTGACTCCACCTTGCCAGACTCTCCTCCAGACTCTGAACCATCCGCGCCCCTGCCAATCGAATCCGATTGGGCGCCGATCATGGAGTTCACCACCGCGGATATCTTTCAGCACTCGCCCTTCAGCGACATACTGAATTCACTAAAGTCCCTCTACTTGTCAGGAGAGTCTTGGCCGGATTATGACCAGCAGGATTGGGATGCAGATGACGAAGAAATTCGACGCCCACCCACCACCCACTATGTAGCCACTGTCGAAGATTTGACCGACCTGCTCGACTTCGACTCCAAAGACATCGACGTTATGGACGACGATGCAGGAGACGAACAGGAACCACCGCCCACAGGGCACTGGACAACCACCTCATCCCATGATGTATACATGGTGGACACACCCAAAGGAAACGACGACGAAGAGCGGAAGGACGCAGCGAGGGATCATTCCCTCGAAAAGCAGTCAAAGCGGCGGCAAAAGCGCCGCTCCAAACCCCACCTCGACAGAAACGGCGGTCACAAAGACGCAGCCATAGAGCAGGGTGAGCTGGCGGACGACGAATATGGCATTGAACAACCGCCCGACCAGGGCAACACGGATAATCGAACCAAACAACCTCTCTCCGGTGATAACAGTCCGGATGACCTCACGCCTGACAAGCGACTGGAGCAGAAGAACCTCCACAAAAGGCTCGTCGCCACCGCGCGTAGCCTGAAAAAGCAGAAGCGGAAGCTCAAGACTGCGGATGATGCACTTAGAATCAAACGGAGCAAAGTACTCAACACTGCAGACAAATACGGCGGCAGTTGCCACACAAAGAGCTACCCGAAGCTAAAGCTGCTGCCTGAATTTGATGAGGAGGCCTTAGAGCCACCGCAATCAAAAAACAAAGCAGCCATCTGGTCGGATAGACGACCCCATGGCCAACACAGAGCAGCAAGCAACGCCGCACACAAGCCAGCACGTGATCCACATGAGGACTCGTATCGAAAAGACGGCCCAACCAGAACTATCTATGGGCCAAGAAAGCATGCTCCAGCAAGCAATGCAACACAACAAAAATCCGAACACCACGGTACACTCAAATACAGGGGTGCCGCACACCCCCCATGTTTCACCGACGAGCTGCTGGACCATGAATTTGCAGAGGGATTCAAACCCGTAAACGTAGAGGCATACGACGGAACGACAGACCCTGGGGTCTGGATTGAGGACTATATCCTCCATATCCACATGGCCAGAGGAGACGACCTCCATGCCATAAAGTACCTACCCCTCAAGCTCAAAGGGCCAACCCGACATTGGCTTAAAGGCCTTCCCGAAAACACCATTGGAAGTTGGGAAGAGCTCGGGGACGCTTTCCGGGCAAATTTCAAGGGACCTATGTCCGACCTCCGGATGCAGACGACTTAAGTCATATAACTCAATAGCCCGGAGAGTCAGCCCGAAAGCTTTGGAACAGATTTCTTACTAAAAAGAATCAAATAGTCGACTGTCCAGACGCCGAAGCCTTAGCAGCTTTTAAACACAGCGTTCGAGATGAATGGCTCGCCAGACACCTCGGCCAAGAAAAGCCAAGAACAATGGCTGCATTAACAAGCCTCATGACCCGCTTTTGTGCAGGCGAGGACAGCTGGTTGGCAAGATGCAGCACCAGCGACCCAAGTACATCCGAAGTCAGGGATGGGAACGGGAAGCCAGACGCAACAAAAACCAGCGCCGGAATAAAGAAAACAACCCGAAGAGCACGGCAGTAAACGCCGGATTCAAAAGCTCCCGGCAGGGTCAGCAAAAGCTGCCTCTCAAAGATAAAAGGGACGAACTGTCCAGCCTAAACAAAATTCTGGACAAGATATGTCAAATCCACAGCACCCCTGGTAAGCCCGCAAATCATACTCATAGAGAATGTTGGGTCTTCAAGCAGTCCGGCAAACTCAACGCCAAACACAAGGGGTTGGATACACCAACTGAAGACGATGCCGAACCCCACAATCAAAACGCTGGGGAATAGAAGAAATTCCTACAAGAAATCAAAACAGTAAACATGTTACACGTGACAAAGGGGAAAGCGAAGTGGCGCCCACAGAGATACGCGCCCTGCGGCCTATCACAACAGAATTCCGCCACTGGTTGTCCAAACCGATCACCTTCGACCATCGGGATTACTCCGCAAGTATCCGGCACGCAGGATGGGCTGCCTTAGTGTTAGACCCGATAATTGATGGATACCACTTTACACGAGTCCTGATGGACGGCGGCAGTAGTTTAAACCTGATATATCAGGACACAGTCCGCAAAATGAGGATGGACCCAACAAAAATTGGCCATAGCAATACTTCCTTTAAAGGAGAAACGCCAGTCCCAGAGGCCCATTGCATGGGCTCCCTCCTACTAGAAGTTATGTTCGGCTCCCCCGATAACTTCCGTAGCGAAAAGCTAATCTTCCACATCGCTTCGTTTAAAAGTGGTTATCAAGCACTACTGGGACGCGAAGCTTTCGCTCGCTTTAACGCAATACCGCATTATGCGTCTCTCACACTTAAGATGCCCGGTCCACGAGGCATAATTTCATTAAAGGGAAATATTGAGCGCTCCTCACGCGCAGAAGACTATGCGGCTGCCTTGGCGGTCACACACTAAAACGGCCTCGCCAACCAGATCATCTAACAGGTCGTTAAGACCACGGACACGGCTGGACGAGTCCGGCATAACCTTATAATTGATAAAGGTTTGATGGCTATATACCCCTATACAAGGGGCTCCGCGCATATAAACAGGCGACAATAAGGCTCAATTTTACCCATCTTGAATTATACTTTGTTTATTTAATATAACACACATTTTGCATGACTATTTTTCAACTAAGTACTTCTCCTTCATAGATAACCATCGTGCTACACCCGTCCAGGATACGGCAGAACGGAGACATAGGCGCAGACGTGCAACAGGGACCCGTTCCAAGGATTCTTTTTAGATTAAGACCCTGCGTAAACCTTTTTTACTGTCTCTCGTTGATACACATCCCCCGGGTTCTCAGTATAACCGAGAAGGAGGCTGGCGTCTTGGCATGTGGACATGTTAGAATATTGCATGTACCTGGACACCAGGGGCTTATGACAAAGGGCACTGTCCAGCCTGTTTAAAATCACAAAAGACCAAATACCTTAGGGAGTGTTCGGTGTCGCGAGTTTGGCCTTATATGCATCAGCTCCGAATCATGTCTTTGGTCAAATGTTGGGTTTGCCCGGCTCATGTGTTTTGTTGCCTTACGTTCCGCTCTATCGGCTAAGGCGGCACCAGGAGAACTACTGCGATTGTGCCCCGGTTCAGCCAGGCGAGCACCTCAGTAGAGAAAGCTGAAAACTGACTGTCATGATATAGCGTGAGACTGGTCAACCACTCGATGACTTAGCGGGATCTTCGGGATTCGTTCGCCTTGACGAAGGGCTGTTTCCCAGCCAGGCGCACATGCGCCCCGAATTCAGGTGAGCGCGGTGCCACCAGGGGCTATATAGTAGCCCCACTGTCAAACTCCTATGGCTAAGTGAAAGTGATAAAGCATTATAGTCCGATTGCCTAGTTCGCTGCGCTATCACCTCCTTAATGGACCAAGACGTTGGATCAAGTGTGAAAATGCGTCTTCTGCGAACACCCCCGCATTATATGCGTGGGGGCTGAAGCCAACGACTGCCATCTTTCAGGTTATATAGATATATACATTAACGGCCGCACATGAGGTATTATAATTCTTGCAGGCACAAGTATAAAAAGCTTTTACATTTCAGCAAAATACTGTTTTTAATAAGAATACATGTTATTCGAACATAATATCCTTCGAGCATTGCGTCTCTACCGAACGAGCGCCCTCCAGAACTTCTTGAAAGTAGTGCTCGGCAGGTACTCGGCTTTCGTCCGAATCTTGGGCTGCATCGGTGGAGGCCTCCATCTCTGCCCAGTATGTCTTGACACGGGAAAGGGCCATCCGCGCACCCTCCACGCATGCTGACCTCTTCACCGCATTGATATGTGGCCTTCTCCAGGTCCGTCCGCTTTGCCTGGTCTTCCTTTTCAAGAAGCCTACAACGGTCAGCAGCGTTCTTCAACTTCACAACCATCTCGGCCATCTCCTCCTTGCTTCGGCAGTGAGCAGCCTGTTCGGCTTTTAGCTCCTCAACCGCCTTTAGGGCAGCCGCATCGCTTTTTCTAGCTTGTTCTTTTACTCGGGCAAGCTCTGCCCGAAGTTTCTCCATCGCTACAGCTCCATCTGCATTAAGCACACACGTTATAAGATACTGGCATCATGCTCCTCTTACCAGGTGTCTCCGGAGAAATTACATACCTTGTGCCTCGTCAAGCCGCTTGTTGACAAGAACGATGTCGGCATCTGCCATGTCAAGTTGCCGCTTTAGCTCGGCAAATTCATCAGTCCGGCTGGCCACCGGACACTTCGCCACCTACATATGAAGGCGTCAAAATTATACCTGGGACTATGATTCTCTGCGTGCCGTCGTCTTCGACAGCACCCAGAGTCTCAGGGGCTACTATCTACACAGGGCGCATCTTAAAGTATGCGGTACTGTCAAAAGGTACATCATTTCACGTACCTCAAAACCTGTCAGTAAACTCCTGACAGCTTCATGCAACGCGCTTTGCGCGGACGAAATCCTTTCGATTACCGCACCCATCAATGCACGGTGCTCTTCTGAGATAGATGCCTGCCCTAGCAGATCCTTCAGTACCTCCGACCGCGCACCAGACGGTGCCAAACTACTTCGATGGCTATTTTCAAAAGCCGGACACTGAGGGCTTTGGGTGGCCATAGGACTACCTTATGGCCTTGCCGGATGAGGAGAAACCCTCCGCGACGAAACCTCAGGGTCGCCCGCCTCTTGAGGCGGTATGGCAGGGGGAGGTGTTCCGCCCTCCATCATCTCTGGAAGAGGATCCCCCGAAGACGAGCTCTGCTGAGAGGGGCTAAGATCCGAACTGCAAGATAAATGCTTCAGTTACTTTCCTCAGAAGTAAAGCAAGGATTTCTATCATTATGAAACACCCTTTTACTTACGACTCGGTGGAGGGCTGATCCCCTTGAGGGTATAGTGCGATCGGGGTATCCTCCAGCGCAGGACCCTCTGGGGAAGATTTCTTCCCCCGCTTTGAGATCATTGTCTTCGGGTCTTCAGAGGCGGTCCTCTTCTTCCCCTGAGGAAAGGAATTTTTGATTCCTCCCATCCGGACAACCTCCTCTACGGAGGCAGTAGCTTCCTTGTTCCCCCCTTCATCTTCTTCCGAAGGCGTGATCTCCAGCATCCGGGTTAACACAGGATCTGGCGAGGTCTCAGGAAGAGGGGTCGAACACCTGATCAACTTTGCCTTCGCTATCCACTCCTGGTTCAAGAACAACTCTTTTAAGGGCGATGTTGTGATAAAAAAACGAATGGCTTGTTCGGACACAGGGCTACTTACTTGGGTATTCGGACGGTTGCAGCTCAGGCTTGCGTCCTCGGTAGGGTCCGGACACATCATTTGTGGTCCGAAGAACAATTTGTACACCTCCGCGGGCGTCATGCCAAGGAAATGTTGAAAAGCTCGCGGTCCCTCCGGATTGAACTCCCACAGGCGGAGCGGACGACGTTTGCAGGGCAGAACTCGACGAATTAACATGACCTGCATCACCATGACCAGACTGACATCTCTCTCTAGGAGATCTCGGATGCGTCTCTGCAATAGGGGCACATCCTTTACTGGCCCCCAGTCTAGCCCCTTGTGGACCCATGACATTAGTCGTGGCAAGGGACCCGAGTGAAAAGCAGGCGGAGCCACCCACTTGGTACCCCTGGGAGCTGTGATATAAAACCACTCTTGTTGCCATAAGCCGGACTCCTCTTGGAAAGAGCCCTCGGGCCATAGGGCGTTAGCATTTTTTCTTATTACAACGCCTCCGCACTCCGGTGCCGTCCCTCGACCATCTTCGGCTCCACTTTGAAGGTCTTGAGCCACAGTCCTAAGTGAGGGGTGATACGGAGGAAGGCTTCACACACGACGATGAACGATGAGATGTGGAGGATAGACTCCGAAGCTAAGTTGTGGAAGTCCAGCCCATAATAGAACATGAGCCTCCTCACGAAGGGATCCAGCGGGAAGCTTAGCCCTCGGAGGAAGTGAGATACGAACACGACGCTCTCACCAGGCTTAGGAGTGGGAATAACCTGCCCTTGAGCAGGCAGCCTCTGCGGGATTTCGCCGGTCAAGTACCTGGACTCCCTTAGCTTTAGTACGTCTTCCTCCGTGACGGAGGAAGTCATCCATCGGCCTTGAAGGTTGGACCCGGACATCATCGAAGGTCCGAAACGCCTAAATCTGAAGCTTCGGGTGCTGGAACTCGAGGCGGGAGGCGGATTCGATTGATATCGAAAGAAAAGAGTGAGGTCTTGGTCTCTTTATGAAGAGGTTGAATACCAAGAGCCTTCCCCGTGACCATTTGGGACTTACCTTTGATCGAAGGGACATACCAACGGGCACGATTGGGTTACCCACGTCCGTGTTGATGAGAATCCCATAAATAAGGGGGACACGATCTCTGCTTTGACAAGACGTGCCAAGGAAACTGCCTCGCGAAACGCGTTGAGGTGGGGGTAAAAACGAATAAAGGCTTGCCTGTGTTGTGATGTCACACTACGGAATACGTCAGCAGGATAGATTTGTGGAAATATAATTCTCTCCATGATGGTACGTGGAACTTGTTTTGCAGAGTCGGACACGATCCTCGTGTTCAAAATCTTCTATGAAATATTCGGAGGAGGAACCCGCCTTAAAATGCCGAAGACAATCTGCGCGCCGGACTCATCAACATTGAAGCCTGGTTCAGGGGCTACTGAGGGAGTCCTGGATTAGGGGGTATCCGGACAACCAGACTATAACCTTTGGATGGACTGTTGGACTATGAAGATACAAGATTGAAGACTTCGTCCCGTGTCCGAATGGGACTTTCCTTGGCGTGGAAGGCAAGCTTGGCAGTACAGATATGTAGATCTCCTTCCTTGTAACCGACTCTATGTAACCCTAGCCCCCTCCGGTGTCTATATAAACCGGAGGGTTTAGTCCATAGGACAACAACAACAATCATACAATAGGCTAGCTTCTAGGGTTTAGCATCTCCGATCTCGTGGTAGATCTACTCTTGTACTACCCATATGATCAATATTAATCAAGCAGGAGTAGGGTTTTACCTCCATCGAGAGGGACCGAACCTGGGTAAAAACATCGTGTCCTTTGTCTCCTGTTACCATCCTCCTAGACGCACAGTTCGGGACCCCCTACCCGAGATCCGCCGGTTTTGACACCGACAGATTAGCTAGCAGTTTCTCTATCATACCCGAAGGAATTTCAAAGCAAACATTTTCATTTTCAGTAGGTTCAGTAGGTTGAGGAGCAACTCTTTGCTCTACTGGTCGGGGTCAAGATACCCCGAACAAGCCCCTCAGAGGATTACTTTCCATAGTAACAAGTGACAGTAAATTTCAGCACACTATATAAATTTTTCCTTACCAAATTCCACCTACCAAAGGCGCTTCACTCCCCGGCAACGTCGCCAGAAAAGAGTCTTGATGACCCACAAGTATAGGGGATCTATCGTAATCCTTTCGATAAGTAAGAGTGTCAAACCCAATGAGGAGCAGAAGGAAATGACAAGCGGTTTTCAATAAGGTATTCTCTGCAAGCACTGAAATTATAGGTAACAGATAGTTTTGTGATAAGATAATTTATAACGAGCAACAAGTAACAAAAGTAAATAAAGTGCAGCAAGATGGCCCAATCCTTTTTGTAGCAAAGTACAAGCCTAGACTATTTCTTATATGAAGGAAAACGCTCCCGAGGACACATGGGAATTATCGTCAAGCTAGTTTTCATCACGTTCATATGATGCGCGTTCGGTACTTTGATAATTTGATATGTGGGTGGACCGGTGCTTGGGTGCTGTCCTTACTTGGGCGAACATCCCACTTATGATTAACTCTTATTGCAAGCATCCGCAACTACAAAAGAAGTATTAAGGTAAACCTAACCATAGCATGAAACATATGGATCCAAATCAGCCCCTTACGAAGCAACGCATATACTAGGGTTTAAGCTTCTGTCACTCTAGCAACCCATCATCTACTTATTACTTCCCAATGCCTTCCTCTAGGCCCAAACAATGGTGAAGTGCCATGTATTCGACGTTCACATAACACCACTAGAGGAGAGACAACATACATCTCATCAAAATATCGAACGAATACCAAATTCACATGACTACAAATAGCAAGACTTCTCCCATGTCCTCAAGAATAAACGTAACTACTCACAAAGCATATTCATGTTCATAATCAGAGGAGTATTAATATGCATAAAGGATCTGAACATATGATCTTCCACCAGATAAACCAACTAGCATAAACTACAAGGACTAATCAACACTACTAGCAACCTACTGGTAACAATCTATGACTTAGAGACAATAATTGGATACAAGAGATGAACTAGGGTTTGAGAGGAGATGGTGCTAGTGAAGATGCTGATGGAGATTGGCCCCCTCCCGATGAGAGGAGCGTTGGTGATGATGATGGCGATGATTTCCCCATCCCGGAGGGAAGTGTCCCCGGCAGAACAGCTCCGCTAGAGCCCTAGATTGGTTCCGCCAAGGTTCCGTCTCGTGGCGGCGGAGTCTCGTCCCGAAAGCATGCTTATGATTTTTCCTCTGACGAAAGACTTCATATAGCAGAAGATGGGCACCGGAGGGCCACCAAGGGGCCCACGAGGCAGGGGGCACACCCAGGGGGTAGGGCGCGCCCCCCACCCTCGTGCCCAGGGTGTGGGTCCCCTCTGGTATTTTATTCGCTCAATATTTTTAATTATTTCCAAAAACAACTTCTGTGAAGTTTCAGGACTTTTGGAGTTGTGCATAATAGGTCTCTAATATTTTCTCCTTTTCCAGCCCAGAATTCCAGCTGCCGGCATTCTGCCTCCTTATGTAAACCTTGTAAAATAAGAGAGAATAGGCATAAGTATTGTGAACTAACGTGTAATAACAGCCCATAATGTGATAAATATCGATATAAAAGCATGATGCAAAATGGACGTATCAACTATGCTTGTAGACTTGATTGGTTGAGTGTATTCATGACAGATGTGAGAGTTATTATTAATGGTTAACTTAAGGTGGCAACTTTAATACACATCTAGGTGGATTGCTTGTGGGCACCTGTAGAATCCAGTGTTGTCCTAGGATATCCCGCAGTACCCGTGTGATCATCCTAAGGTCTGTCACCCAGGCTCAAAGGGATCATAAGATTTTTCATGCTAGAAACTTACGTGTGCAGCCACCAGCTATTATGGGCTCTAGCATAGTTGAGTGTGTTGCATGACCTCTTACAGTGGTGGGCTAGCAGATGTAGAGGGAAAGTAGGTGTAACTGTCCACCCGGGGTTAGAGTTAATGTTTCTGAAAGACCGTGTCTCGGTCATCCGTTTCTCAAACACCATGTAGTGCGAGAAATCCAACAGAGGAGATCGAGTCTTGTGGGGAGAAGTGCGCAAACCTCTACAGAGTGTACAAACTAATCATGGTTAGCGGTGTCCCCGGTTATGGACATCTTGAGTATCTGGTTCTTGGATTATCATATGGATCTCATCAGTCTAAATTAATTTTGTTGGGTTGATAAATACTTTTAATTGGGATTGAGTTGGAGGAACCTTCTCAATGATGTTTCAACTACCATGATAGTTAAATAAAATATATTCCTTTGTTGTAGGGAAAAACTTGCTTTTCGCAAAAACATATTAGCCATAGAGCCTCCACCAGCCAGCATATTATTCTACTGTGTTACCTTGCCAGCATATTCCACGTGCTGACCCGTTTTTGGGTTGCAAAGTATCATGTTGCAGACTTCTCAGACAAGTAGTAAGGTTGAATAGGCCGTTGTCATGCACTCAGCTATGCCGTTGGAGTTGATGGACTCAGTTTATCTTCCAAGCCTTCTGCTGTTCTCTTATTTAGATGGCCTTAAGCCATATTTATTGTAATAAGTTCTATTTGGAGACTATCGATGTAATAAGTGTGTGATTTCTACTCTGCTATAAATCCTTTGACTACTGTGTGTGTCAGCATTACCGATCCAGGGATGACACTGAAGCACAGAGACTTGACCGTCTGAGGTCGGGTCGCTACAAGATGGTATCAGAGCACACGCTGAATGTAGGACACGACCACTAAGAAAAGCCATAGGTCACTCTTCTCTACTCATTTCTGACTCCTCTCCATTTTCTACTCTTTAGGATGGCGGACTCGAGGAACACGTTTGCACAACCGGATGAAGACACACCTTTTGGACGACACTTGAAGGAAGTTACTAGGTACCTGAACATTGGAATACCAAGCTTCACCGGGACCTACACTGCTACTTTACCAGAAGAGGAGCAATGGATGATTCGAGTTCAAGTCCCCGGAAGGACATTCACACCAGTCACTGAGCCCATAGAGTTTTCCTTTGATGCACCAACCTGGAGTCTAGGCAAGAGTATAGCAGCCCACATTGCTATAGGACGTATTGGAGAAGTCTACAAACAGGAGCTGAAAGACACTATCTACCAGATATGTGGGCGCCGAGATAAGCAATGGGAGATGATCAGTACCAGGAAGGATAGGTCTATTGCAGCTTTCATCCAGGAGTTAAACCAGCACATTCGACGCTAGGACAACCAGATGTGCGCAAACATGATAGATTTGAAGAAGGCGATGACCAGGAACATGGAGCTACAAGAGGAACTCAAGTCTACGCGCGACGAATATGAGGAGGAAATCGCAATACTATTGGAGAAGAATGACGACCTGATAAAGAAGATCGGAGTGTTCATGGGAGACCCCGCACCAGGAAGAGATGACGACGAACCCAAGGAGATAGGTTCTGAAGACTACATCATCATCGACGACACCGACTCCGACACTGACTGTAGTGGTGATGACAATGAAGATGAAGCTGGAGCAGATATTATGGAGTCTTCCACCGATCAAAATTTATAGTAGACCACCATATGATCAAGTAGTATTCCCCCATGTATACAGTATAGTCTGAGCATTGTACGATAGTTAGATAAATTGTATGCCCTTGCTTGATTGATTGAGTGATATGATATGATTGTGTTTATCTCATGTGCATATGGGTAGTGTTTTCTCATTAGACCTCATTACTTTCTAATCTCTTCCATCTAAACCCATCAGATGCCTCCGAGAGGTGATACCGGACTTGTCTTCCCACCAGAGCTCACTCAGTTGATCCAGCAGCAGAATGCCTTGATGCATTTGTTAGTTCAGAACCAAGGCAACAACAACAACAACAAGAACAACAAGAACAACAACAACAACAACAACAACAACAACAACAACAACAACAACAACAACAACAACAACAACAACAACAACAACAACAACAACAACAACAACAACAACAACAACAACAACAACAACCCACCACAACTTCCAGTTGACAACTTAGCCCGTTTTCTGAGGTTGCAGCCGCCGGTGTTTTCCAGTAGCACCGAGCCAATAGTTGCGGATGACTGGCTGCGCAGGGTAGGAAGGGAGTTGACCACCGCAGGTTGCACAGATGTTGAGAAGGTGCGTTTTGCCGCACACCAATTGGATGGACCAGCAGCCTCATGGTGGGAGAATTACACATCCACTTTTCCTATAGCCAATATCACATGGGATCAGTTTCAGCAAGCATTCCGCACATCCCATGTCTCAATTGGAGCTATGAGCATGAAGAAGCGTGAGTTTCGCAAATTACGCCAAGGGAACCGTACTGTGGGGCAGTACGTGGATGAGTTTAGCAAGTTATCCCGATATGCCCCAGATGATGTGACCAATGATGCCGCGAAGCAGGAGAAGTTTATGGAAAGGCTGAATGATGAGATGAGTATGCAGTTAATGGTGGCAACATTTAACAACTACCAGGAGTTGGTAGATAAAGCTCTCATGATTGAAGGGAAGCAGCAGCAGATAGAAAGCCGCAAGAGGAAATATGGACAAGAGAAGTACAATTCAAGAGCTCAGCAGAAGCCTCACTTTACCCTGAACTCGGGAGGGCTTACCCATAACCATGGAGGCCACACTCAAAATGGAGGAAGTTCTCATAATCATAATGGCCCAAAGAATGGGAACGGGAATGGAGCAAGCAGCAATCAGAACCGCTCCAATCCAGCCACACCCGCCAAGAGGGACCTAAGTCACATTACTTGTTTCAAGTGCAGGAAGACTGGACACTATGCCACTGAGTTCCCTAAAGCGAAGAACAGAAATGGTAATGGGAGTTGTCGGTGTCAAAATCGGCGGATCTCGGGTAGGGGGTCCTGAACTGTGCGTCTAGGCGGATGGTAACAGGAGACAAGGGACACGATGTTTTACCCAGGTTCAGGCCCTCTTGATGGAGGTAAAACCCTATGTCATGCTTGATTAATATTGATGATATGGGTAGTACAAGAGTAGATCTACCACGAGATCAAGGAGGCTAAACCCTAGAAGCTAGCCTATGGTATGATTGTTATGTTGTCCTACGGACTAAAATCCTCCGGTTTATATAGACACCGGAGAGGGCTAGGGTTACACAGAGTCGGGTACAATGGTAGGAGATCTATATATTCGTATCGCCAAGCTTGCCTTCCACGCCAAGGAAAGTCCCTTCCGGACATGGGACGAAGTCTACAATCTTGTATATTCATAGACCTAGAGTCCGGCTGAAGGTATAGTCCGGCTACCCGGACACCCCCTAATCCAGGACTCCCTCAGTAGCCCCTGAACCAGGCTTCAATGACGACGAGTCCGGCGCGCAGATTGTCTTCGGCATTGCAAGGCGGGTTCCTCCTCCAAGTACTTCATAGAAGATTTTGAACACTAAGGATAGTGTCCGGCTCTGCAAAATAAGTTTCCACATATTGCCATAGAGAGAATAACATTTCCACAAATCTAATCTGCTCACGTATTCCGTAGCGTGACATCACAACACGGCCAAGCCTTTATTCAAATCATTTTTACTCCCCCACCTTAGCGCGTTTCGCGAGGCGGTTTCCTTGGCACATCTTGTCAAAGCAGAGATCGTGTCCCCTTATTTACGGGATTCTCATCAATACGGACGTGGGTAAGCCAACCGCGCCATTGATTACGATGCTTGGGAGATAAGCGAGTTTTATTAGGCTGGTGGGGACGCATAGCCGCATCCTCCCATATAAGGGGATAAGGATCCACCTTTCTACCTACACCTTCTTCCTCCTTTGCCTATCCATCTTCCGCGCACTCGAGCTCCAGCGCCCAAGTCCGCACTTCCCACCTCGACCTTCTCTAGCCATGTCCGGAGCGGGAGGCAAGTGGATGGCCTCCTCCATCATGGAGGGACACATCAAAAAACTGAGGAAGGCCTTATACTTGTCTAACAACATCACGCACCGGCTTCGCGAAGAGGGGCAGCTCCTCCCCACACCATGGCCCCATGAGAGGGTAGTATTTCTCCCCCACTTCCTCCGTGGAATGGGCTTTCCTCTCCACCCATTCGTCCAGGGGCTCATGTTCTACTATGGCCTAGATTTCCATGATCTGGCCCCGAACTTCGTCCTCAACATCTCGGCGTTTATCGTCGTGTGTGAGGCTTTCCTCTGCATCCGCCCCCATTTCGGCCTATGGCTCAAGACTTTCAACGTCAAGCCTAAGGTGGTGCGCGGCAACCAGGCGGAGTGCGGAGGTGCCATGGCGGGCAAGATAGCCAACGTACTATGGCTCGAGGGATCCTTTGTGGAGACCCTGAAGGGGTGGCAATCGGGGTGGTTTTACATCACCGAGCCGCGTGACCCCGAATGGGTCGCAGCCCCCGAGTTCCGGTCCGGACCCCCTACGCGGCTCACGTCTTGGAAAGAGACGGGCCTATCGTGGGGCAACAAAGGAGAGGCAACCGGACTGCAAAAATGCATCCAAACCCTTGTGAACAAGCAGCTCAAGCTTGTCAACGTAGTCTAGGTTATGCTCATCCGCCGGATCCTCCCGTGTCAACAACGGGCTTTTAATCTGTGGGAGTTCGACCCGACGCAGCACCAAACCCTGAACAGGCTCTTCGACATGATGTACGAAGACGCCTGGAAGGTGCTATTCAAAGGCGCCGAGGCTCCCGCATCCGCTTCCGAGGACCGCGGATTCAGCACGCAGCGTCACGCTAGTGCGGTAAGCTATTTTTACCTTTTACAGGATGTTAGTTTTCCATAGTTTGACTCTATGCGGGATCTAATCTCCCTTTCCTTTGACAGGATTGGCAGGCGAAGTCCGGATAGATCGACTGTCCAGCCCCTTTGCCCGAAGACCCAGCCGATGCTCACTTAGCGAAGCTGTTGGCTCCGGCACCTTATGTGGTGCCGGAGAAGAAGACCAAGAAGAAGGCCACAGGTACTCGAAAGAGTGCCCGGTGCCTGGAGGTGTCAGATTCATCATCCGACGAATCCGAGACGCGCTCCTCCCATGAAAACAAGGAGGAGGAAGAAGAAACCTCTCCCCTCCAGCAGGGGGAGGAAAGAAAAGGAAGGCCGCCCCGACTAGGGAGGCCGAAGGGTCCAAGAAGGGGAAGGCCCTTCCTCCGGACTACCACACCGACACCGATGACGACGAACAGGAGTGGTCGCACAGGGCCAAGCGTCCGGCGGAATCGTAAGCATCCGGACACCTGAGTAATTCATAGTATTCCTTTATTGCACAGCCTTTCCTTATGTCGAATATGATTATGCAGTCCGCCCAAGGCCAGGCTCGACGAGTCGTCGAGTGGCTCCCTGGATTCGTCGGATGTGAATTCACTTCCGACGGCTACCTCCCCCCGCCCTACGGACGACGCCGAAGTGTTGTCCCAACAGGTTCCAAGACAGGAGGAGGTGGTCCTGGAGGCGCCACAAGGCGACTTCCCGGACTCCAGGAGCAAAGGAGATAAGACCCCCCAGGGCTCCAAGTCCGGCTTTGTGCCGGAGATCGCACCGGAATCTTCAGCGGTTCCGGAGTGCGGTAGGCGAACTCCTTCCAAGAGGAGCAAGCCTATTGAGCCGGTGGCCTCCGTCCAACCGGAGGAACCGGACAATCTGTTGGAGGTGCTTAACGGTGCCTCCATCGATGAGGAGCACCGCTCTGTTACGTGTGTGGTGATCCAGAAGGTTCAGTCCGCCAAGAGCGGACGGACTGAAGCTTGTGCCAGCCTTCTAACATGGTTCGAGGTAAGTAAAGAATATGTAAAAATATTACCGCATAGACAGTAGCCCCTGATGCTCTGTTTGGCATCCGGAAGGAAAAGCCAAATAGAGGATCTAATATAATTCGCAGGAGTCTAACAAAAAAAATGAGTCAATATGCGTATGCAGGCTTCGCTGCTAGCGTCCGCCGCACTAACTGCGGAGGTGGATACGCTGAAGCAGGATCTCGAGCGGTCCGAGCAAGAGCCCGGCCTTGCCAAATGGCAGCTCGAGGAGAAGGAAGGTAAAAAATACCTTGATTGAAGTATATAAAAAGTGCAATATCAAAAAATGACAGGATTATCGTGTCTATTGTAGGGGCCACGTCTGAGGTGGCGACCCTTAAGCAAGCGCTGTCCGAGGCCGAGAAGATGGCGGCCACAGAGCGCACCTAGAGGGAGAGGTATGAAGCCCAGGTTGGCGAGGTGTGGCAAAAGCTCCAGGCTCTCATGAAAAAACATGAGAGTTTGGAGCTTGACTCAAAGACACGAGCGTCCGAGCTCGCGGCAGCTATTGAAAATGCCAAGTCTGCCAAGGCTGAATCCCAGAAGGCCCTCCAGGAGTTGGACGCGGTGAAAAAGATAGCGGCGGGTAAGGCATTCTTTATGCAAAGCAAACATGTAAAAGTGAGCTTCTTGTTACTTACCCCAATCCGGATCTCTCCAGGAGCATTCGCAGATCTTCCCTGTAGCGTGTCCGATGCCGCCGCATTCTACCGAGCCGAAGAGGGCAGCTCGACGGAGAAGGTGTTTTGGTCTCAGTATACTGAGGCCGGACACCCTATGCCCCTGAGCGACCAGCTGAAGCAGATGGTCGAGCTCCACAAGGTAGCCGAATAGGCCATGAAGGGCCTCATAGTTCGGCTGTGGCCTGGAGAGGCTCTGCCTGGGAGCTACTCCGGGCTGGTGCGGCGGCTGGTGGAGGCCTGTCCAAGGCTCGAAGTCATCAAGCACTCCGTCTGCATCAAAGGTGCCCGTAGGGCCCTTGCCCGCGCTAAGGTGCACTGGGGCAAGCTGGATGCTGAGAAGCTTGTGAAGGACGGGCCACCGCTGGGGAAAGAGCATCGCAAGCCCGAGAAATATTATAAGGACGTTCTGAAGGGTGCCCGCCTTATGGCGGATGAATGTTCCTTGGATGTAATTTTTGAGTAAACTCGCTGTTTTTGTCCTGTGCGCTGAAAACTTGTTCATATGCGCTAAGAAATGCTTTTTGAATTTAAAATATTACCTTCTATGCGGCCGTTTATCAAATTTGAGAGATGGCGAGTCGTCGGCTTCTGCCCCCATGCCACTAGTGCTGGGGTGTTCGGGATAAACCTGAGCGCTCTTTTTCCCATGTTTGGGTCCTTCAAGGGAGGCGCTCAGCACAACGAATGAGGCAATCGGACTATAATGCTTGAACACTCTCACTTAGCCATAGAATTCTATAATTTTAAATTTCGGCGAAGCCCCTAGAATTCGGAAGACCGAGTTCAGGGCGCTATCCACGCCTTGGACGGACAAAGCCGACTTCTCGCTCTAAGCGGCATAAGTCTTTAGGGACTCGAAGAACCTCTTGTACAGCGACCAACTCTCGCTTCATCATGACAGTCAGTTTTCGCTTTCTCTACTGAGGTGCTCAGCCCAGCTCAACTGGGGCACAATCGCAGTAGTTCTCCTAGTGCTACCTTAGCCGATATAGCGGAACGTAAGGCACCAAAACATAGGAGCCGGGCAAACCCAACTATTGACCCAAGACATGATTCGGAGCCGATGCATATAATGCTATAAGTTCGGGGTGCCGCACTTGTTAAGGTGTTCGGACTTCTCACGCCATATTGAGGGGTACTGAAGCCCCTGGCGTATTGGCCGTACCACAGTGCACGGGTGCAACATGTCATTAATGAACATATATTCATCAAAAGAGTAATGCAAAAATAGACAAAAGCTATGCATTGTTTATTAAAAGGTCTGCGATCTAGGTAGAACGATACAAATAACGCGATAAGCAAAAGGTTGGACTATTTAACATGTCCGGTCCAGGGGCAGGCTGCGGAATTGTATGTGAAACAGGTATTCTGCTCGTGATAGAGACCACCTGGGAGTTTCATAATGCGGCATGGCTTGTCTGCTTCCCTGGTTCTTGTATCGTTTGTGTGGCAATTGTACTGCCGGACAGGCCTTCCGAAGAATGGAGTCCTGAAAGTAAGAGAAAATTAAAAAAAGAACGACATCCCCTAGTACGGATTAAGCCGTGTTTTGGGCGTGCCGTGTTGGTGCCCCTCCCCCTGTGCCCATGGTATTTCAAGAGGGTAGTTATGTACGCGGAGCACTGATTTCGCACTTTCACGAGGGCTGGGGTTGGGGCCGCTTTGCTATGCCTGCTTGGAACGTGCCAGGCGGTCTTGTTGTAGGTTACTCCGGGTGCGCTTGACGGTGTCCGGACGTTTAATGGCCGGACTGGGGAACTGCCTTGAGAGGCTGCCTTGTACTTCCGCTGCGAGGGCTGTCGCGTGCTCCTCCATTCGGAGGGAGCGTTCGGTGTTTCCATTGACCGTAATTACTCCTTGAGGGCCTGGCATTTTGAGCTTAAGGTATGCGTAGTGTGGTACCGCGTTGAACTTAGCAAATGCGGTTCGCCCGAGCAGGGCGTGATAGCCACTGCGGAATGGGACTATGTCGAAGATTAACTCCTCGCTTCGGAAATTATCCGGAGATCCGAAGACCACTTCAAGTGTAACTGAGCCTGTACAATTGGCCTCTACACCTGGTATGATGCCTTTAAAGGTCGATTTGATGGGCTTAATCCTCGAGGGATCTATGCCCATTTTCCGCACTGTATCCTGGTAAAGCAGGTTCAGGTTGCTGCCGCCGTCCATAAGGACTCTAGTGAGATGAAATCCGTCGATAATTGGGTGTAGGACCAATGCGGCGAACCCGCCATGACGGATGCTAGTGGGGTGGTCCCTTCGGTCAAAGGTGATCGGGCAGGAAGACCATGGGTTGAACTTTGGGGCGACTGGCTCCATCGCATATACGTCCCTTAACGTGCGCTTCCGCTCCCTCTTGGGGATGTGGGTTGCGTATATCTTGTTCACCGTCCGCACTTGTGGGGGAAAACCCTTCTGTCCACTGTTGTTCGGCGACCGGGGCTCTTCGTCGTCATCGCTATGCAGCCCCGTGTCTTTATTTTCGGCATTTAACTTGCCCGCCTGCTTGAACACACAACAATCCCTGTTGGTGTGATTGGTTGGCTTGTGTCAAAGAGACCATACCGGATGCCCGCGGATGATCTGGAGGAGATCAAGAAACAGATTAAGGAGTTTAGCGAGAAAGGTTACATCCGACGGAGTTAATCACCATGGGGAGCCCAAGTGCTTTTGGTTGAGAAGAATGATGGATCATTGAGAATGGTTGTTGATTATCGTGCGTTGAATGAAGTGACGATCAAGAACAAGTAGCCGCTGCTAATGATCAATGATCTATTTGACCAGCTGCAAGGAGCTAAAGTGTTCTCGAAGATCGATCTGCGATCAGGATATCACCAACTGAAGATTCGAGAAAAGGATATACCTAAGATAGCTTTTACCACGAGGTACGGGTTATATGAGTATACGGTTATGTCATTCGGATAGACTAATGCCCCTGCCTATTTCATGAGTATGATAAACAAGGTGTTCATGGAGTTCTTGGATAAGTTAACCATGGTGTCCATTGATGAAATCTTGTCATACTCAAAGAATGAGGAGGAGCACAAGGAGCATTTGCGTTTGGTTCTCGAGAAGCTCAGAGAACATCAGTTGTATGCCAAGTTCAGCAAATGTGAGTTTTGGTTGAAGGAAGTTGGATTTCTTGGACATGTTATATCAGGAGAGGGTATAGTAGTGGATCCTACCAAGGTTCAGTCTGTCACGGAGTGGTTGGCACCCACTTCAGTTGGAGAGATCTGCAGTTTTCTTGGACTTGCGAGATACTATCGGAGATTTATTGAGAATTTCTCTAAATTTTTGAAGCCCATGACGGAGTTGTTGAAGAAGGACACTAATTTCAAATGGACAGAAGAATGTGAGGCCAGTTTCCAGGAGTTGAAGAAACGTCTGACTATAGCCCTACTACTAATTCTGCCGGATGTACGCAAGGATTTCCAAGTGTACTGCGACGCTTCTCGCTTAGGAATGGAGGGGTACTTATGCAAGATGGAAGAGTTGTTTCATATGCCTCACGACAACTTCGACCGCATGAGTTGAATTATGCCATGCATGATTTGGAATTAGCAGCCGTAGTGTATGCGCTAAAGACTTGGAGACATTTTCTTATTGGAAACCGTTGTGATGTGTACACGGATCATAAGAGTATGAAGTACATTTTCACCCAGAAGGAGCTGAACCTCTGGCAGAGAACATGGTTGGAGCTCATAAAGGATTATGATATGAAGTTGCACTATCATCCAGGAAAGGCCAATGTCGTAGCAGAAGCCTTGAGCCGGAAAAACTATGTCAATACCCTCGTGAGTGGAGGAATGCAAAGGAGTTAGCGGAGGATCTAAGGGAGCTACGTTTGGAGATAGTTCCTACAGGTTTTGTTGCAGCATTAGATGTTCAGTCAACATTATTGGAAAGGATTCAAGAAGCTAAAAAGGATGACAAAGAAATTGCCGAGATAAAGGAGAAGATGAGAGAAGGAAAAGCCAATGGTTTTCGTGAGGATGAGAACGGCACCTTGTGGTTTTAAGACCTGGTATATGTGCCCAATAATGCAGAGATCAGGAAGTTGATACTACAGGAAGCTCATGACTAGCCATACTCGATACATCCCGGAAACACCAAGATGTAATTGGATTTGAAGGAGCATTTTTGGTGGACTGGTATGAAGAAGGATATTGCCGAGTATGTAGCCGTATGTGATGTATATCAGAGAGTGAAGGCAGAACATCAGAAGCCAGCAGGATTACTACAACCTATGCCGATACCCGAATGGAAGTGGGATAGGCTTGGCATGGATTTTATCATCGGATTACCCAGGACTCGATCGGGATATGATTCTATCTGGGTAGTAGTGGATCACTTGACCAAGGTAGCTGACTTTATCCCAGTGAGAACCACCTATACAAGTGCGAAGTTGGCAAAGATATACATGACTAGGATCGTATGTCTGCACAGAGTTCCGAGGACCATCGTACCAGATAGAGGAACACAGTTTACTTCAAAGTTTTGGCATCAGTTGCACCAGACTAGAGTTCAGTACAACTTTTCATCCACAGACAGATGGACAGACTGTGAGAGTCAATCAGATTCTGGAGGACATGCTGAGAGCTTGTGCGCTAGACTACGGGTCTAGTTGGGATGGTAATTTACCCTACGCGGAGTTCTCATACAACAACAGCTACCAGGCCAGTTTGAAGATGGCACCTTTCGAAGCCCTGTATGGGAGAAGGTGCAGAACACCGTTGATGTGGGATGAAGTTGGAGATCGTCGGTCGTTTGGACAGGATTTGATCAAAGAATCTGAAGAGAAGGTTAAACTGATTCGAGATAGGCTGAAAGTAGCCCAGTCTCGGCAGAAGAGTTAGGCTGCTTCAAAACGCAAGGAGGTAGCCTATGAAATCGGAGACAGAGCATATCTGTGAGTGTCGCCTCTGCGAGGAGTTAAGCGTTTTGGAGTTAAAAGAAAGTTAGCCACGAGATTTGTAGGACCATACCGAGTTTTGGATCGTATGGGATAGGTTGCCTACAAGTTGGAGTTACCCGAAGGACTGTCGGGAGTTCATGATGTGTTTCACATTTCTCAGTTGAAGAAGTGCCATGCGGAGATGACCGATATTCCTCTAAGAGATACAGTGCACTTGGAAGCAATTCAGTTAGACAGTGATTTGACATATGAGGAGAAACCCGCCAGGATTCTTGAATTTGCCAGCCGAGTTACTCGTAGCAAGGTTATCAAGTTTTGCAAAGTTCAGTGGAGTCACCATACCGAGGATGAAGCCACTTGGGAACGAGAGAATGATTTACGGAAAGATCACCCACACCTATTTTCTAGCTAACCCGAATCTCGAGGGCGAGATTCATCTTAAGGGGGGTAGGTTTGTAACATCCCAAATATTCAATTTGGAAGGTTATACATAGGTCATTCTTGCATATCGTATTTTATTGCATTTTGTTTCGCGATCCTAGAAATTCTAAGCATGTCAAGGACCCTCGGAGAGAGTTGGGGATTTCACCGCTCTCATATTTGTTTTTTTTTCAAATATCAAAACAAGGATCACTTTGGTTTTAATAATTTTTCTCTCTGAAAATATTTCGTATTTATAATATATGAGAGAAGATAATATGACATCTCCAAAATAAATGAAATATTGGAGGAAAAGTATTAAAATCAAATAAATATATTTTATTTGGATTTTATTGCAATTTTATTTGAATTAGGAAAAATATGCATTTTTCAAAATTGCGTTAGAGGCCCAAATAAATGTTCACGTTGTTCGACATATTTTTAGAGGACCGTGAAAATTTATTTGAGGATTTTTGGAGTCCATTTAGTATTTCTTCTAATCGTTTTTCTGCACGTCGGAATATAAAAAAAGAGTTCGAACCGACTTACCAGGCCGTGTCCGGCTAGGACACTTAGCCCGGGTCTTTATAAGTCGCGCCCCGGGGGCCCGAGACCCAACTCGCCCCATCCCTCGAAACACTAGCGCCAGCACCGCCGGCCGCCGCCAGCGCCGAACGCCGCCGCCGCTAGTGTCACCGCCACCAATCCCGCTCGCCGCCATCGACGCTGATCCCGCTCGCTCAGTTGATCCAGCAGCAGAATGCCTTGATGCAGTTGTTAGTTCAGAACCAAGGCAACAATAACAACAACCCACC
This sequence comes from Aegilops umbellulata, assembly GCA_032464435.1. Taxonomy (NCBI): domain Eukaryota; kingdom Viridiplantae; phylum Streptophyta; class Magnoliopsida; order Poales; family Poaceae; genus Aegilops; species Aegilops umbellulata. Next base: position 55,979,478 of record CP136058.1, read on the forward strand.
GCCACCACCTCCAGTTGACAACTTAGCCAGTTTTCTGAGGTTGCAGCCGTCGGTGTTTTCCAGTAGCACCGAGCCAATAGTTGCGGATGACTGGCTGCACAGGATTGGAAGGGAGTTGACCACCGCAGGTTGCACAGATGCTGAGAAGGTGCATTTTGCCGCACACCAATTGGATGGAACGACAGCCTCATGGTGGGAGAATTACACAACCACTTTTCCTATAGCCAATATCACATGGGATCAGTTTCAGTAAGCATTCCGCACAGCCTACGTATCAACTGGAGCTAGAAGAGCAACTCAAGTCTACGCGCGACGGATATGAGGAGGAAATCGCAATACTATTGGAGAAGAATGATGACCCGGTAAAGAAGATCGGAGTGTTCATGGGAGACCCCGCACCAGGAAAAGATGACGATGAACCCATGGAGATACGTTTTGAAGACTACATCATCATCGCCGGCACCGACTCCGACCCCGACAGTACCGATGATGACTATGAAGATGAAGCTGGAGCAGATATTATGGAGTCTTCCACCGATCAAAATTTCTAGTAGACCACCATATGATCAAGTAGTATTCCCCCATGTATATAGTATAGTCTGAGCACTTTACGATAGTTAGATCGATTGTATGCCCTTGCTTGATTGATTGAGTGATATGATATGATTGTGTTTGTCTCATGTGCATATGGGTAGTGTTTTCTCACTAGACCTCATTCTATTCTAATCTCTTCCATCTAAACCCATCAGATGCCTCCGAGACGTGATACCGGATTTGTCTTCCCACCGGAGCTCACTCAGTTGATCCAGCAGCAGAATGCCTTGATGCAGTTGTTAGTTCAGAACCATGGCAACAACAACAACAACCCATCGCCACCACCTCCAGTTGAAAACTTAGCCCGTTTTCTGAGGTTGCAGCTGCTGGTGTTTTCCAGTAGCACCGAGCCAATAGTTGCGGATGACTGGCTGCGCAGGATTGGAAGGGAGTTGACCACCGCAGGTTGCACAGATGCTGAGAAGGTGCGTTATGCCGCACACCAATTGGATGGACCAGCAACCTCATGGTGGGAGAATTACACATCCACTTTTCCTATAGCCAATATCACATGGGATCAGTTTCAGCAAGCATTCCGCACAGCCCACGTCTCAACTGGAGCTATGAGCATGAAGAAGCATGAGTTTCACAACTTACGCCAAGGGAACCGTACTGTGGGGCAGTACGTGGATGAGTTTAGCAAGTTATCCCGCTATGCCCCAACTGATGTGGACACTGATGCCGCGAAGCAGGAGAAGTTTATGGAAGGGCTGAATGATGAGATGAGTATGCAGTTAATGGTGGCAACATTTAATAACTACCAGGAGTTGATAGATAAAGCTCTCATGATCTGTCACATCCCTAGTTCTGGTATGACCTAGACTAGCTAGTCATGTGTGCATCATGTTTAAATTTCAATGAATTTGAAATGGGGACATGTGAAAGCCTTAGAAATTATTTCTGAAAATGACCAAGATAAAAATTGCTTCAAATCGGTCCAAGAAAATGTTCATGTTCTCCCTGAAAATATTGGTCGGAGGTAAAAATTCAAATCAATATTTTTAGGAGATCATAAATATTTATTTTGGGCATTGGAGTTAATGTAGTAAATATTTGCATTGGATTTATACTTGCTATATATTTAATATAAGTCCAATAATTCTGTAAACTTGTGTGGGGCTTTGGAATAGTTCAACTAGCCCACACAATATTTATCAAAAGCAATCAATTTGATTTTGTTTGAAAACTAAATCAAAAACAAATTACAGAAACTAGAAAACAACATAAACAAAAGGAAACAGGAGCTCACCTGAGTAGCCCACCCACCTGGCCCAGGAGAGAAGCCGGCCCAGCCCACTTACCTCCTCGCTCGTCGTCTTCCTCCTTCTAGTAGGCAGGAGCGAACACACGGGCGCACCCGCGGAGCCCTCCACCTCTTGCTTCGCGCTGGAGGCCGCTCCTTCGTCCTAATCCGCGTCTGGAGACGCCCCGAGACCCCTCTCTCCTCTCCCTCACTCGCTGCTCTCTCTCCCTCCTCTGGTTCTCTCCCCCTCGCTGTTCCCCTCCTCACCGAACCGCGCCGCCGCCACCGACGAGCTCCACCACGGCCGCAGCCACTCCCTTGCTCCCTCCTCGTGTCCCCGAACTCCGCCACCACCCCGTGGAGCAACACACCCGACGCACGCGACCAGAAGAGGCCCAGTCGACCGGAGCATCGTCGTCTTCATCTCCGGTGCCCGGAGATCGACTCTATCGATTCGCCTCGTCCAGAGCATCCCTGATGCCACTGACCTACTGCGCCGCCTGCCTGTGAGCTCCTGCTCCCAACCCCTCTCTCCCCGCTGTCGAATCCCTCCTCTAGCCCCCCTGGCCACCGCGGCCGAAGCTTGCTGCCGCCGCGAATGTCGCCGTTGTCATTACGGACGGCCAACGCCGCATCCGAGCACCTGGTCGAGCTCCTAGGGCCCCGTAGCTTCTGCTTGTGCTCTCCGTTCGCTTGGAATCGAGCTGCAGCCCAGCGCCCACATCTAGCCGAGCTCCGGCCACCGCCATGGTTGCAGTGGCCATCGTCTCCGGCCACCCCGCAGCCTCCCGCATGATCCCCTGGATGCGCGTGAGGATGGGCATCCCTCTGGTGCCTCCAGCGTGTCGAGCCGACCCCTGTAGCACTGTCCCGAGCAACTCCGGCGATCCTCCGCCGTCGGGTTTGGTCGCCGGCGTCCAACTCCGGCGGCTGCTGACGTGGCACCGCCATTAGAGCCTAACTAACCCCCCTAGAGTCACTGATAGTGGGCCCCCGGGCCTAAATTAATTTGCTTAACTTCTCTGTTAAATTAATACTAATCTCACTGGGCCCCGCCTGTCACCGTTGACTTGGCCACGTCAGCATTGGCCGGACCCACCTGTCATTGACCCTAGGCTGCACTGGGTCACTGACCAGTGGACCCCACTGGTCAGGTTTGACCCGGACCAGCCCCCGTTGACTTGCTGACGTCACACTGACGCCAGGCTGACGCAGTAAACCCTTTTCTAGATTTATCCTTATATAGGAAATTCCAGAAAATGTTGCAAACTTCAAAAAATCATAGAAATTAATCTACAGCTCAGAATGAAATAATTTATATATGAAAAATTATCAAAAAAATCCAATATATCCATTTATGCTATTTTCATGCATGTTAGAACAACTTATAGCTACTGTTTAGGACAAATCAAATGAATGCCATTTAGATAACCACATGTGGAGTTTGAATTTGAATCTTAGATTCAAACCAACTTCATTTAACCTGCTGCTAGTTGCATTAGCTCAAATCACAGCATATTGCCATGTCATGATCATGCATCATATTGTTGCATTGCATTGATTATGTCCTTCTCTGTTTGCCGGTAACCGTCCCCTCTCAGTCGACGATGTTTCCGACGATGTTTCCGACGATGTGATCGATGACACCGATGAAGAGCTATATTATCTTCAGAAGTGCCAGGCAAGCAAACCCCCTTGTTCATTCCGATACAATCCCACTCTCTTGCTCCTGCTCTCTTTTACTGCATTAGGACAACAGCGATTCAACTGTTACGTGCTGCGGTAGTTGAACCCCTTTCCTTTTCATGGCCTGTCATTGCCACTGTAAATAGATGAAACCCACTAGCATGAGTAGGAGTTGTTTGAGCCCTGATGTGCCTACTCATTCATGCTTGTTGTCATGCCTGCTACTGCTTAGAGTTGAGTCGGGTCTGATTCATCGGGAATGAATTGGAATGTGGTGAACATGTCCTACTGTTGAGAGCTAAGTGTGTGAACACGATTTGGTAAAGGTAGCGGTGAGAGGCCATGTAGGAGTACATGGTGGGTTGTCTCATTGCAGCCGTCCTCAGGAACTGAGTTCTGTGTTTGTGATCCATGAACAGTTACTACCACACATTGGGCTCCGGGCGCTCCAAGCCCTCTCGACTTATTAATCAACTTGATCTCTGTCCAGGAGTTCCAACTAGTTTCTGGTGTTTGTAGGTAGTGTTAGTAGTCTACCAAGTGGCACCCTGTACAGGTGGGCTTGGGACAGACTAGGCACCATGGCCGGGTATGCCAAGCATCGCCCGTTTGGTGGGCTTGGAACCCTGTACACATCGTTTGGGGCCGTGAGCGACACCCCGGCCGGATCTCCTTGCGGATGGAACCCAAATAGGCGATAAACCTAGACTAGAGACTTGTGTGGTTAGTCAGGTCGTGGCCGACTCCCTCGCCCGGCTTCCGCTTGAAGGTTGCTGAGGTACATGACGTGTATAGGGCGATAAGTGGCGAGAGCGTGTGTGAAGAAGTACACCCCTGCAGGGTTATCATTATCTATTCGAATAGCCGGATTCCTCGGATATGGAAACTTGGACCCCTTGCATAGTTCATAGACAAGTGAAAGTGGATACTCCAAAATGCGCAAGGTAAGCGTGAGTGCTATGGATGGCATTCTCGTAGGGAGAAGGGAGCGGATCCATAGTGGTGTATCGACATGGTGAATATGTGGACTCGTGTGCGCCACCTCAAAAGAGTTAATTGCAGTCGTAGTTCAGGATAGCCACCGAGTTAAAGCTGGCTTGCTGCAGTTAAACTCCACCACCCCTTTTGTTGATACCGATGCATATGTAGATAGCTTTGATATAAGTCTTGCTGAGTACATTTGTACTCACGTTTGCCTATTTTATGTTTTGCAGAGAGACTTCAGTCTCGCTAGTAGTTCCGCATGGACTCCGACGTTTAGCTTGATACCTCAGCTACGATCTTGTGCCCTCGGCAGGATCGGGTAGATAGTCAGGCTTCTCAGCCTTTTTTTCATTTGTAGATGTCTGTGCTCAGACATTTTAAGCTTCCGCATGTGCTTTAACTTGTATGCTCTGAATGTTGGGTCATGAGACCCTTGTTTGTAATATGTTGGCTCCTCGGAGCCTAATGAATAAATACTTTGAGTCGTAGAGTTATGTTGTGATGCCATGTTGTATTTACACATATCGAGCATATTGTGTGTGTGATTGAAATGCTTGGTATGTGTGGGATCCGACAATCTAGTTGTTTATCCTTGGCAGCCTCTCTTATGGGGAAATGTAGTCTAGTGCCTCCTTGAACCATAGTAGTCCGCTACAGCCCGGTTCACCGGAGTCCTGCTAGCCCAGCACTACTGCTCAGGACACTTGACTGGCCGGCATGTGTTTCACTTCGTTCCTGTGTCTGTCCCTTTGGGGAAATGTCACGCGGTGACATCCGGAGTCCTGCCTAGCCTGCTACAGCCCGGGTTACCGGAGTCCTGTTAGTCCAGTGCTACAGCCCGGATTCACACGCTGCTGACCGACACGCTCGAGGTTGATTCATGTATGCCTGTCCCCATGGGTTAGTGCCGCTTTGGGTTCACGACTAGCCATGTCGGCCCAGGTTCTTTGTCATATGGATGCTAGCGACACTATCATATACGTGAGCCAAAAGGCGCAAACGGTCCCGGGCCAGGTAAGGTGGCACCCGTGGGAATACTGTGCGTGAGGCCGCAAAGTGATATGATGTGTTACATGCTAGATCGGTGTGACTTAGGATCGGGGTCCTGACATGATCAAAGGGAAGCAGCAGCAGATAGAGAGCCGCAAGAGGAAATATGGTCAAGGGAAGTACAATTCAGGTGCTCAGCAGAAGCCTCGCTTTACCCCGAACACGGGAGGGCTTACCCATAATCATGGAGGCCACACTCACAATGGAGGAAGTTCTCACAATCATAATGGCCCAAAGAATGGGAATGAGAATGGAGCAAGCAGCAATCAGAACCGCTCCAATCCAGCCACACCCGCCAAGAGGGACCTAAGTCACATTACTTGTTTCAAGTGCGGGAAGACTGGACACTATGCCACTAAGTGCTCTGAAGTGAAGAACAGAAATGGTAATAGGAGCCCTGGGAAGAAGCCTAATCCATTTAACAAAGGACAAGTGAACCACGTGAACGTGGAGGAGGTTGAAGAGCAACCGGATGCAGTTATCGGTAAGTTTTTAGTTAAGTCGTTTACTGCAATCATTCTTTTTGATACTGGTGCATCGCATTCATACATATCAAGGGGATTTGTGGATAAGTATAAGTTGCCCACTAAAGTTCTTAGGACACCTATGCTAGTAACCTCACCCGAAGGTGAGTATATGGCAAGTAGTGGATGTTTTCAGATGCCATTAACCATAGGTAGTCATGTTTTCCCCTCTGACTTGATAATTCTGGAGTCGCAAGGATTGGATGTGATACTAGGAATGGATTGGTTGTCGATGTATGGAGGAAACATCGATTGCGCCAGTAAGTCAATTCTGCTTACCACCCCGGAGGGAAAAAGGATCAAGTATGTATCCATGCATGCGCCAAGGAGAACCCAAGTAAATTCTCTCATAGGAGTTGTTCAGGAGGAAGTGCCTGTTGTGAAGGATTACCTAGATGTATTTCCAGAGGAGTTACCAGGCATGCCGCCAGATCGAGACATCGAGTTTTTTATAGAGCCATTGCCAGGCACCGGGCCTATATCAAAGAGACCATACCGGATGCCCGCGAATGATCTGGAGGAGATCAAGAAACATATTAAGGAGTTGTTGGAGAAAGGTTACATCCGACGGAGTTCATCACCATGGGGAGCCCAATGCTTTTGGTTGAGAAGAAGGATGGATCATTGAGAATGGTTGTTGATTATCGTGCATTGAATGAAGTGACGATCAAGAACAAGTACCCGCTGCCAATGATCAATGATCTATTTGACCAGCTACAGGGAGCTAAAGTGTTTTCGAAGATCGATCTGCGATCAGGATATCACCAGCTGAAGATTCGAGAAAAGGATATACATAAGACAGCTTTTACCACGAGGTACGGGTTATATGAGTATACGGTTATGTCATTCAGATTGACTAATGCCCCTGCCTATTTCATGAGTATGATGAACAAGGTGTTCATGGAGTTCTTGGATAAGTTAGTCGTGGTGTTCGTTGATGATATCTTGGTATACTCAAAGAATGAGGAGGAGCACAAGGAGCATTTATGTTTGGTTCTCGAGAAGCTCAGAGAACATCAGTTGTATGCCAAGTTCAGCAAATGTGAGTTTTGGTTGAAGGAAGTTGGATTTCTTGGACATGTTATATCAGGAGAGGGTATAGCAGTGGGTCCTACCAAGGTTCAGCCTGTCACGGAGTGGTTGGCACCCACTTCAGTTGGAGAGATCCGCAGTTTTCTTGGACTTGCGAGATACTATCCGAGATTTATTGAGAATTTCTTTAAAATTGCGAAGCCCATGACGGAGTTGTTGAAGAAGGACACTATGTTCAAATGGACAGAAGAATTTGAGGCCAGTTTCCAGGAGTTGAAGAAACGTCTGACTACATCCCTAGTACTAATTCTGTCGGATATACACAAGGATTTCCAAGTGTATTGCATCGCATCTCGCTTAGGACTTGGAGGGGTACTTATGCAAGATGGAAGAGTTGTTTCATATGCATCATGACAACTTCGACCGCATGAGTTGTTTTCGGGCTGCAACGTATCATGTTGGAGACTTTTCAGACGACGAGTAAGGTTTGCTAGGCTGTTATCGCGCACTCAGCTATGCCGTTGGAGTTGATGGACTCAGTTTATCTTCCAAGCCTTCCGCTGTTATCTTATTTAGATGGCCTTAAGCCATATTTATTGTAATAAGTTCTATTTGGAGACTATCAATGTAATAAGTGTGTGATTGCTACTCTGCTATAAATCCTTCGAGTACTGTGTGTGTCAGCATTACCGATCCAGGGATGACACTGAAGCATAGAGACTTTACCGTGTGAGGTCGGGTCGCTACATATATAATTTTTGGGACTAACCTATTAACCGAACGCCCAGTGAAAATTGTTGTTTTTTTGCCCGTTTTGTTGTTCATCGTTTTCCAACTTAGATCGCTCGGGAGATCGGACATAGAATGGCAGGGGAGAGATTTCCGCGCGCGCACCCCAGAGTTCGAACTTCAAGGGTCTGCTGGAACCCGAAATCCGACATTTGGCGCGCCGGGTAGGGGTGCGCCGGAATCCTTCTTCCTCCGCGTCATGTTTCGTCGCCCCGCCGTTCAGATGTCAAGCAACTCGGCTGCCAACGCCGACTGCTGGGCGGCGTGGCCCGCCCACGCCGTGTCGCCGGCTCAGGGCGACCTCAACCTTGCACCTCAGGCAGCCCGCGCTCCGCTGGGCACTACGGGGCACGGGCAACGCGGCCAGATGCCGCCTGCCCTCACACTACGGCAGGCGCGAGCCGCAGCAAGGGCCTCAAACCACGCCGCGGCCACAACACCGTACAGCCGGCGGGAGCAGGCGAACTCTAGGGCCGCACTCACGATGGCCCGAGAGCTGCTGTGGTGCCGTTCGCTAGAGGGCGGCCGCGACGTTCTATTGGAGCGAGTGGCCGAGCTCCTAGACGCCGCCGCCTCAGGAGCGCCCCCTTTCTACGTCCAGCTCCCGCCCCAAATTCTGGGCGGGCCACACAGCGGCATCATGCGTGCTCACGCAACCTCAAGCGGGCTCCCGGGCCAGTCCAGCGCCAACACCTCCATCAGCACTGAGCGGCAAGTCATGACGGCCTTCCCTCGGGCTGGCGAAGGGGCGCACGCCTCGGCCTTTGGCTCCGGCGGACCGCCGCGCCATCACCTCCAAGACGGCGCTCCAAGTCAGACTACGTGGCATGCGGGGTGCTACGGCGAGGTCCACGAGGTGGTGGCCCCATAAGCTTACGTGCCCCGCATGGTGGACCAGGGGCGCGCAGTGGGAGAAGATCAGGGCTCATTCCTCGGGACAGGCTGGGACGAGGAGGCGCTCGAAGCCGAGCTCTTTCAGGAACCCCAAGAGAGCCTCTACAACCGCGCCGGCAGCAACTATCGGGTACCACTCGTCCCTCAGGAGCAAGCTTATGCTAACCATGGGTCGCAGGAGGTACAGTTCGCCATAGCAGATGGCTGCCCCAATGCTGCAGCCTCCTATCCCTCAGAAGAAGGGCGCAGGGGGCTGCAGGAGAGGGTCCGAGATCCGAGCTCGCCCCCACGGCGGTTGAAGCAAGGTGTTCTCAGGAGGTAGGCCCTCTGCCGGGGAGGTGCCCCAGGGCCTGCCCCCGGCAGAGGACCCGTGGTCGTCGGGGGAACCGCTGGCGACCGCTCTACCCCGTTGGCGTCGTCCTTGGTTTCTGGTCGCTGTCAATGGCGGCATAGTGAGGCGCAAGGCGGGGCCCTTGTCTGGCGATATGAAGCAAGGCCGGTACCTGTGAAGAAGGCCCAGTGCCTGTGAAGCTCGCCGCCCCGTGACACTCTCACGTAATAATGAGTGGGGTTGTACACGCCCCGGAGTCTCCGGAGAGCCGCCCTCGGGCCTCGGGGGCTCCCTCCCATCCCAGTGGCAACACTTAGCTCCGCACTGGTGACAAGACGTCGAAGACTAGACTAGGTGCCGGACACGGCCTTTTGCATTTTTTGCTTCTTCTTTGTTGACAAAGTTCTTCGATTTGGAGTTAAGTTGGATTTGAACTCGAAATTTGCGCGTGTTTGGGGAGGGGTGTTTAGTCTCGTTCGAGCAATCTCTCGTGTTTTGGTTTTGGTTTCACGCCACAAGTTAGTGTCAGCTGCCCACCTCGCGAGCCCCTCGGGAGCCGGGCCGGGTCAGACACATCCGTAACCAGGGCCACTATCGTTACACCCTCTCCGGAGGTTCTCATCGCAGGATAAACTGATTGATCAGAAGACGCCCGAGGCATCACGGCCCCCAGCCGGCCCGCTCAGGGCTAGTCAGGGTTGAAAGGTAAACAAGTCAGCTAAGCCACCGTTAGGCTAGCGGCTAAGGTCACACGCAATGTTACGATCGCCAAGATACTGATCACAAATCTTTACATGAGGGGCTCCCCTCTCAAAATGATCTTACATTCTTCAGGGCCGAGCCCGAGCCTTCCTTGTGCAGGATAAACCACGGAAGCATACGGTCAGTCGGACATGTCGCTCACCGCGTCACCTGGGGCATCCTCGGAAGCGTCGCCCTACATGGTTTTGGTAATTAATGTCAACATATCTCTTGTTGGACTAACACTTTTATCTAGTATGTTTCAGATAAGTTCAACAATGGAGTGGCATGGACTAAAGGATGTGGGAACTCCTTGAAGATGCTAAGGACAAAGGATTGGCTAAAGCTTCAAGCTCAAGACTCTTCATTTTACATTTTAGTGATCCAAGATCACATTGAGTCTATAGGAAAAGCCAATACTATCAAGGAGGGATGAGGTGTTGCTTAATGAGCCTCTTGCTTCATGTGCTTGGTGATATGCTACAAAACCCTCAGCTACTTTCCCACTTCCACATATGACCTAAACCTAAAGTCAAACTCGGCCCCACCGATTCTTTCTATCCGGCGCCACCGAGTTTCACATGTCATAGCCACTACCAAACCCTAAGCAAATCGGTTCTACCAATAGGGATCTCGGTCTCACCGAGATGGGATTGTAATCTCTCTGTGTATGTCCATTACCAAAATCGGTCTCACCAAGATTAGGCAATCGGTACTACCGAGATTACAATGCAAACTCTCTGGTCAACTTATTACCAAAATCGGTCCAACCGAGTTTAGTAATCGGTCCCACCGAGTTTGCCTGACCAACTCTTTGGTTAGCTAATTACCAAAGTCGGTCTCACCGAGTTTGTGTAATCGGTCTCACCGAGATTACGTTATGCCCTAACCCTAACCATATCAGTCCTACCAAGTTGCATATCGGTCCCACCGAAAATCCTAACGGTCACTAGGTTTACTAACTCGGTCCGACCGAGTTTGTTGATTCGGTCCCACCGAGATTGGTAAATTGTGTGTAACGGTTAGATTTTGTGTGGAGGCTATATATACCCCTCCACCTCCTCTTCATTCGTGCAGAGAGCCATCAGACTAAGCCTACACTTCCAGCATCCTATTTCTGAGAGAGAACTACCTACCCTTGTGTTGCGGCCAAGATATTCCATTCCTACCATATGAATCTTGATCTCTAGCCTTCCCCAAGTTGCCTTCCACTCAAATCATCTTTCCACCAGATCCAAATCCTATGAGAGAGAGTTGAGTGTTGGGGAGACTATCATTTGAAGCACAAGAGCAAGGAGTTCATCATTAACACACCATTTGTTACTTCTTGGAGAGTGGTGTCTCCTAGATTGGCTAGGTGTCACTTGGGAGCCTCCGACAAGATTGTGGAGTTGAACCAAGGAGTTTGTAAGGGCAAGGAGATCGCCTACTTCGTGAAGATCTACCGCTAGTGAGGCAAGTCCTTCGTGGGCGACGACCATGGTGGGATAGACAAGGTTGGTTCTTCTGGACCCTTCGTGGGTGGAGCCCTCCGTGGACTCGCGCAACCGTTACCCTTTGTGGGTTGAAGTCTCCATCAACGTGGATGTAGGATAGCACCACCTATCCGAACCACGCCAAAACATCTGTGTCTCCAATTGCATTTGAATTCTCCGAACCCTTCCCTTTACATTCTTGCAAGTTGCATGCTTTACTTTCCGCTGCTCATATACTCTTTGCATGCTTGCTTGATATGTATTATGAATGTTGAAATTGTGCCTAAACTCCACTTAAACCAAAAAAGTTTAAAAACTGCAACTTTAGCACTAAGTGTCTAATCACCCCCCCTCTAGACACATCTTCTCAAGATCCTACAAGTGGTATCAGAGCATTGGTCTCCATTGCCTTGGTTTAATCACCATTGGAGGAAGATGGATGAGTCTACTTTGGGGAGTCTTAGACATAGAGTGCCTATTCTTGATGGAGAGTATTTTCATGAGTGGAAAAATGAGATGCTTGTAATTTTCAATCAATATCATTTGAACAAGTACATTGCTAGCCCTTGTGCACCTCATGTTGATCCTATGCATCCTACCCTAGATGAAGATATTGACATGATTCACAATCTTAGAACTGTTGAGCTCATCATTAGAGGCTTGCCTAGAAACTTGATTAGATGTTTTCCTACTCTCAAGTCTGCTCACACTATATGGAAATTTCTTAAGGAACACTTTCCAAATTATTCCTTGAAAAATCTAGATGAAATTCTCCATAAATCTATTGCCTTGAGTAAGATGAACTCTAGTGATCCTAGTTTTGGTGATTGTCTATTTGAGCTTACAAATCTCATGCATGCTAAAGCAAATGTTGGAATCATTAGTGATATCATATCCAAAGCTATAAGAATTCATAAAGGTAACCACTTTGATGATCATGTACCTAATGAATTACCCTCTCTAGGATTTGATCAATCACAAGATGATGTTGAACATGGATATTACGATGAAGATGATGATAGTGACTATGATCTTGATGATGCAATGAGACATTTTGGTCTTATGGCAAATATTCGGGGATATGTGTCAGGAGGAAAGGAATGGGTTCTTGAGAGTGGATGTACTGATCATATGATCGGAGATGAAGAGATGTTTCGTGAGCTTGCTGAAAATGATGGCCCTCGACACCTTTGGTGATAATTCAAAGGGTAAGGTGGTTGGCCTTGGTAAGGTGGCCATCTCACATGATAGCTCCATTCAAAATGTCATGCTTGTTGAATCTCTCGGCTACAACTTACTTTCAGTATATAGACTTGCTGATTTCGGTTTCAATGTCCTATTTATTGAGGTAGATTGCCAAGTGTTTCGTCGAGACAATCATAAAATGGTCTTTACCGGTATACGTAGAGGTGATCTTTACATTGTCGATTTCTCTAAAAAGGCACAACCTAAAACTTGCTTTATTGCTAAATCCTCAAAAGGTTGGTTGTGGCATAGACGACTAGGTCACGTTGTCATGAGAAACCTTGACAAGCTTATTAAAGGAAATCATATCCTTGGAGTTAACGATGTCATATTTGATAAGGACAGACTTTGTAGTGCTTGTCAAGCAGTTAAACAGGTTGGAGGAAGGCATCCTGTGAAGAACATCATGACCACAAGGAGGCCACTCGAGCTACTTCATATGGATCTTTTTGGTCCCAACGCCTACAAGAGTCTCGGTGGAAATTCTTTTGGTCTAGTTATAGTTGATGATTTTTCAAGATTTACGTGGGTGTTCTTTCTTGATGATAAATCGCAGGTCCAAAAGATCTTCAAAAGCTTCGCTAGGAAGGCCCAAAATCAATTTGAAGTGAAGATCAAGAAGGTTCGCAGCGACAACGAAACGGAGTTCAAGAATGCAAATGTGGACACCTTTCTTAACGAAGAAGGGATTTCACAAGAGTTCTCGGCTACGTACACACCTCAACAAAATGGAGTTGTTGAGAGGAAGAACCGGACGCTCATCGAAATGGTGATAGCGATGCTTGATGAGTACAAGATGCCGAAGCACTTTTGGGCAGAAGCGGAGACAAAGACCCTTCAGAAGCAATCCAAGACTTGTCTATTGGCAAAGTTCGTCTAACGGAGGTGAAGGAGAGTACCTCGTCCGTCCAAGTGGAAGCTTCTACTTCACGACAAGGTGAACCAAGAATTTATACGGAAGCATCCACAAGTGGGACACACCAAGATGAAGAAGATGAGGAAATGCATCAAGACGAACATCAACAACCTCCTTCTCCACCACGATAAGAGAACGACAACGCCAACAATGAAGAAGGCCAAGAAGAAGAACAAGATGAAGAAGATGTTCAACAAAGACCCAAGCAAAAGCTCTCACGAGTTCGAGCAAGAATTGCTAAGGACCATCCCGTTGAGCAAATCTACAATGATATTCAAATCGGGTGAATCACTCGCTCAAAAACTCGTTTAGCTAACTTTTGTGAAAACTATTCATTCATTTCTAGCATTGAACCTATGAAGGTTGAAGAAGCATTGGAAGATCCGGACTGGATAAACGCTATGCATTAAGAGCTACACAACTTTGAGAGAAACCAAGTTTGGACATTGGTTGAGAAGCCCGACAACAACCACAACATCATTGGTACCAAATGGGTGTTTCGCAACAAGCAAGATGAAGATGGACAAGTGGTTCGCAACAAAGCACGTCTCGTCGCCCAAGGATACACACAAATCGAAGGTATGGACTATGGTGAGACATATGCTCCCATTGCTAGACTTGAGTCCATTCGCATCTTACTTGCCTATGCTAATCACCATAATATCACCTTGTACTAAATGGACATTAAAAGTGCTTTTCTAAATGGTGAAATAGAGGAGGAAGTTTATGTCAAACAACCTCCGGGCTTTGTCAATCCTAAGAAACCAAATCATGTTTACAAACTTCACAAAGCCCTTTATGGTCTTAAACAAGCTCCTGGAGCATGGTATAAATGCTTGACCAAGTTCCTTATTGCAAGTGGTTTTGAAATTGGAAAAATTGATTCCATTACTAAAAGGGTTAACGGAGAACTATTTGTATGCCAAATTTATGTTGATGATATCATATTTGGTTCAACTAACCCTCTTTTTAGTGAAAAGTTTGGAAAGCTAATGTCGAAGAAGTTTGAGATGTCTATGATGAGTGAACTCAAATTCTTTCTCGGTTTGCAAATCAAGCAAACTAAGGAAGGTAAATTTGTCTCTCAAACGAAGTACACCAAAGACTTATTCAAGAAGTTCAATATGCAAGAGTGCAAAGGTATGTCTACACCCATGCCTACTAGTGGACATCTTGATTTGACCAAAGATGGTGAACCGGTTGATCAAAAGGTTTATCGCTCTATGATTGGTTCATTGTTATACCTATGTGCTTCACATCCCGATATCATGCTAAGTGTATGCATGTGTGCAAGATATCAAGCTGCTCCTAAAGAATGTCATCTTAAGGCCGTGAAAAGGATAGTGAGATACTTAATTCATACACCAAATTTTGGCCTTTGGTATCCGAAGGGGGCATCTTTCGATCTTGTTGGCTACTCCGACTTGGACTATGCCGGAGACAAGGTTGATAGAAAGTCCACTTCGGGTACTTGTCAATTTCTTGGTAGATCTCTTGTGTCTTGGTCCTCCAAGAAACAAAACTCGGTATCCTTATCTACCGCCGAAGTGGAGTACATCGCCGCTGGTTCATGTTGTGCTCAATTACTTTGGATGACCCAAACTCTTAAAGATTATGGGATATATGTCAAACATGTTCCATTGATTTGTAACAATGAAAGTGCTATCAAAATTGGTCATAATCCTGTACAACATTCTCGAACTAAGCATATTGAAGTTCGTCATCATTTCATTCAAGATCATGTTGCTAAGGGTGACATTAATCTTAAGCATGTTCGCACCGATAAGCAATTAGCAGATATATTCACTAAACCACTTGATGAGAAAGTGTTTTGCAGGTTGAGAGGTGAATTGAACATTATTGATGCTTCGAACTTGGAGTAGGAACTCCATTGGATACATGCAAGACATGAGCTTATGACTAATCCATGATATATCTCTTATGATGACTATCTTATGTCTTGGATGAATTTGCATCTTGCATGTTATCTAACCCATGTAGGTACTTGGTTGAATCTAATTCTATGAGATTGCAACTCACTCACATCTTGAGCAATCTCTACATCACCAAGTCTCTACACAATGGTGGTTGAAAACAAGGAAGCACAAAACCATTCAAACATATCCTTTGACAAATTCTATGTTGAGCTTCATGATTGTCATTTTTGGATACACAAGTGCTCTTCCTTGCAAGAACTAACCCATTAGGTAGATGGACTCAAATTCCAAGTGGTGCTCCCAATTCTTGATGAGCTACATCAACCTCGAGCACCCACACAAGTTCAACTACATGAGCAAGATCCACACCACCACCCAAGGTATGTTATTCCATCTTAGAGAAGCTTTAATCCAAGTCATGAGTCAAAGCAACTCAACAAGATGTGAATACATCAAGATGCTTAAACGAAAAATGGTAACCCCATTTTGAGCTTAAACGATGAGTATGACCTATGATCAAGTGCTCTCACTTGACTCCTAAGTCAATATACTCTAACATAGGTGACTATGTCACCGCCCAACTCTAGTTGAAGTTCTCTTGTGTTCTTTTCTGTGTTATTGCATTTGTCTCAGGCATATTTGTTTCCCTTTACAAAAAAAAACTTCATCTAGATCTTTGAGTTTCTTTTCTTTTCTTTTCTTTTTGTTTCTGTTCTGCATTTTCTGCATCCAATTCATTGCAAATCTTTCAGATAATTCATTGCAGATCTTTGTGAGATCTTACTTGTCTAGTGAGCTGAGGTGACAAGTGTTTTTCTCTGTGATGAACTCGGTTTCACCGACTTGTAGTTTTCGGTCCAACCGAATCCTTTCGGTACCACCAAAACATGCCACTCGGTGCCACCGATTTCACAATAGGAAAAACAGTTTGCCACTTGTTCTATATTTCTTCTGATCCAGCTCCACTCAATGAATCTTGTCCTCTACAAGCATCACAATTTTATCCATTGCTTTGTGCTGAGTCTCAAGGACCAAACCCATTCGACAGATTCCAGAAAGCCCTTCTTGGAAATTGATGTCAAAGGGGGAGAGAGAGATCACATCAAAGCTTATCACCTACAAGGGAGAATATTAAGGGGAAGAGATCTCCAAGGGGAGAGAATACTCAAGGATCCCAGATGCTTGTTGTTCAAGAGGAGAGATGCCACATGTCTTTTTGGGGGAAAGACATGTTCATATGTGTTCATATGTGCCTATTTGCATTAAGCTCTATCCATTTATATCTTTCAGCTCTGATTTTCTGGTCCCTATCTTCTCCCAATATCCCATGCCAGATTCAGGGGGAGCAAGACATCTAAGGGAAAGAAATCATTCAAATTCATTGCATATCTTTACTCTTGGGGACATGTATAACCAAATGTGGTACCTTGTACTCACTCTCTACATGTCATCCCAGTCTTGGTATTCTTGTGGTTTCTTTTGTTCGCTCTGGCTAGTGGATGTACCTGTGTTATCTAACCTTGTTTGTGCAGGTTCATTCCATCCTAAGCCAACTCAAGACTACAAAGTGTCGGTGTACTAAAGTAGGGGTACTCTAGTATCCCGAACTTGTGCACGGGCAGTCGCGGCACCCCGCGGCAAGGCCCGCCAGGTGATCACCAAGGCTCTCTATGGTTCCTTTGGAGCCATTCGAGAACAAACTATTTAAGTCAAGAAGACAAGTCCCCGGCAAGCGGAGCTTGCTGGGAAGGCCATTCAAGGTACAAGACCCCGGCAAGAGGAGCTTGCCGGGAAGCCCAACAAGAGCATCTCAAAGAAACCTGCCGCGGCACGCCACGCGTCCCGGCAGGACCCGGCGAGCGACAAGTTCCCGGGCGCGACAAGGCAACGGCCGCGGCAAGGCACTTGCCGCGGTAGGCAGCCACTCTGTACCCGCGCTCCAGCTCACCCACCTACGTGTCACTCCGGGACCCTTCCCAGCGTACGTGGCGGGAGGCTGTGCAGCCAGGGGTACACTATGGCATGCAGCGCTGACAGGATCGCCATCGTGGCGAGCGATAGCGCCCCTGACGGTCCTTTTTCTGCACCGTCTGGGCGACGTAGACGGGCATTTAATGCCTTTGTCCCCTGCCGTCAGGGTTAGGTATGATACACTATGTAGGTAGCTGTACCTACCGCAGCATATTTACACTTTTACCCTTACCTACGTTGCCACCTGTTGGAGACCCCTTGGACATATAAAAGGAGGCCAATGCACAACGTAGGGGAGGGATCGATCCTCAGAGAAGCGCTCGGTCTCGTTAGCTGCTCGAGTGTACTGTAGCACTCGGCGCTCCCGAGCGAGAACTCAATACAATCCACAAAGCAGCAGTAGGAGTATTATCTCTCGGGAGAGCTCCGAAGCTGGGTAAAAACCCCTCGTGTGCCTCGCCTCGATCCGCTCTTTGCGCGGCCTCCGCCCCCCGCCGAACCGAGAAGGGGCTCCGTCCCCATAGGTGCTCGAGGAGTCAGAATCCCCGACATCTATGGCGTGCCAGGTAGGGGGCGTCGAGGTTGTGTGAACCTGATCCGGCGTTCACGCGAGCTAAATCTTCGTCGACTTCATCGACATGCCGCCGAAGAAGAAGGCTTTGGAGGCGGCTGCGCCTTCCGCGTCGAATCCACCGCCGCCACAGCAAACGGCCGGAGGGGAGAACGCCGGCGGTGGAACGGGCGCCGACGACGGAGCCCATGGTGCCAACAAGTCCAAGGACAAGACCGCACTGCCCGCTGGCGGCGTAGTCGGCTCCCCCGACGACCGGGCGTCCATAGACGCACCGCGCCCATCTCAAGAGGCGCAGGACCGACAGCGTCATGGTACTCACGGTACCATACGCTCGCTGGACCCAATCGAGCTAGCGGATCCCGGGACGCTCAAGGCCAACATGCACGCCGACGTGCTGGCGCGAGCGAGGCATGGTCGCCTGGACGGAATACTGCTCCTTCCAACATCGTTGGGAGCCCGAGCATATCACGCTCCTCGCACCGTTCGCCACCGCTACCCGCCACCCCAGCAGAAGCTCTAGCGCGAGCTCAACTGCTCCTAGACATCCCTCCAGCACCAGACAAGATCGACGACTGGAGGGCCACCATTCAGAGTCTCATCGGCTTCGCCAACGACGACACTCCGCGGCCAGCGACCACATCGCAGCCGTGGCAGGCCAGCCAAGTGCGAGCCGATGGCGACAAAATCGGTGGGGGTGCAACCACCGTGCACTCTCGGCCCCAAAGGCCAAGATCGCCGACTCGCCGGGTCCGCCACGACAGCGACTCCACTGCTTCCTCAGATCCGCGAACTCATCGCGACCAGCGCCACGTTCTTCACGAACGGCATCAAGAAGACGCCCGCACCCGCATCGAGCGTCGGAGAGAAATGCGGCGTCAATCAGACCGACGCGCTGGCCCCACTGTCGACATGCAAGCGCCAGGGGAACCAGGCGACCTGCCGTACGCGGTGGGTTGCCCTGCGTTTACCCGTGAGCTGCGGCAAGTCCAGTGGCCCAGCACGAAGAATTTCAAGCCAGACGTACCAGAGAAGTACGACGGCAGGCTGCATCCGTCGGAGTTCCTCAGCATCTACACCATTGCGGTGTAGGCTGCCGGGGGGCGGGACGACAAGATCCTCGCCAATTACTTCCCTCTGGTGCTCAAGCCCAACGTCAGGTCCTGGCTCATGCACTTGCCGGAAAACTCCATATCTTCCTGGGCGGACCTATGCCATCAGTTTGTCGGCGCCTTTACAGGCGGCCACAAACCCCATGGCCAGGAGAGTGATCTTCACCTGCTTGCCCAGAAGGAAGGGGAGCCTCTACGTAAGTACATCCAGAGATTCAGCCAAGTGCAACGCAACATCCCAGACGTCCACCCTGCCGTGGTCATCAGTGCGTTCCATCAGAACGTGCGCAACCGCAGGATGCCGGAGGAGATGGCGATGTGCAAGATCAGAGACGTCAGCGAGCTGTATGCCCTGGCCGACAGATGTGCACGTGCTGAGGAAGGAAGGAAACTCCCCGGAGAGAACGTAGGAACCGCAGGATCTGACAGCGACGATGCCGCCCCAGCAAGCAAAAACAGGCGGCGGAACAACAGGAAGAGGAAAGGCAAAGACATGCTAGTTGTCGAGCAATCCGGCAACGAAGGTGTCGCCAAGACAGCCAAGACTGATGGCTCCGGCAAGGATGTTGCCGCATGCGCCAACTGCCAGGCTGTGGCGGCCGCCGACAAGCAGGATGGCACCAACAAGCAGTACTGCAAGATTCACCGCACCAAAGGCCATGACCTCCAGAGCTGCAAGAAGGTCGAACAGCTCGTTGAGCTGCAAAAGGCTGAGTACGAGCGACGCGACAAGGAGAAGGCCCAAGGAGGTGCTGGAGGATTTGGTACGAAGCGCACTGGCCGGGGGGGACGCTGCGGCAACACCAAGCAGCGGCAAGGCGACAGACCTCCCCGCGGCCGCGACAAGGATGAAGATGACGACGACGACGAAGACATGGATGACGCCGAGACCAGCGAGCAGGAGTTCCAGAGAGCCACAGAAGTTTTGTGCGTTGACGGCGGTGCTTCTCTGCATACTTCACACCGCCAACTCAAGCAGTGGATACGGGAAGTTAATGCAGCAGAACCACCCGTCGAGTCACGCAAGCTTCTGAAATGGTCCAGCACGCCTATCATCTTTGATATCGAGGACCACCCCGATCGCACAACTGCTGTCGGGTGTTTGCCGATGTTGGTCTCACCAACTATCCGCAACCTCAAGGTCACTAAGATGCAAGTTGACGGCGGGGCCGGCTTGAACCTGATCTCCTCCGCTGTACTTCGGAGACTCCAAGTCCCTAACAGCGAGCTCGAAGAGACCGGCACGTTTCAAGGAATCAACCCGAGAAGGAGCAAGACGAAGGGGAAGATCACGTTGTCGGTGACATTTGGCAGTGAGTTGAACTTTAGGACTGAGAGGATCACTTCTGACGTTGCCGATTTTCCATTGCCTTACAATGGAATTCTCGGCTGTCCAGCGCTCGCCAAGTTCATGGCGGCCTCTCACTACGCGTACAACATGCTGAAGATGCCAGGCCCGATAAGCGTCATCTCTGTACATGGCGACAAGAAAGACGCTCTCATCTGTGCCGACAAGATCTACCGGGAAGTAGCAGCCGCCGCGGATCGCGAGACACTTGCCGCTGAAGCTCCCGGAGGGAAGAAGAAGACAAAGTCCGGCAAGAGCTCTGATGCCCACTCTGGCAAGCGCACCTCTTCGGAGTGCTGCGCTACCATCGAGGATGCACCATCGAGCTCCACCGGCAAGTGTAAGAAGACAATGGCAGCTCCGCCAGCAACCAAGAAGGTGTCCGCCAAGGAGGACGACACTGGTGGTACCTTCACCATCAGTGCCACTGTCGACCCTAAATAGGAAAGCGCGCTCGTTGCTTTCCTGCGGGCGAATGTCGACGTGTTTGCGTGGCAACCGTCTGACATCCCCGGCGTTCCCAGGAAAGTAATCGAGCACCACCTCGCCGTCTGTCCTCACGCGCGACCCGTCAAGCAGAGAGTCAGGAAACAAGCGGTGGAGCGCTAAGAGTTCATCGCCGAAGAGATCAAGAAGTTGGAAGCAGCAGGCCTCGTCAGAGGAGTGCTCCATCCTACGTGGTTGGCCAATCCTGTAGTCGTGCGCAAGGCGAACGGGAAATGGAGACTTTGCATCGACTTCACCGATGTCAACAAAGCTTGTCCCAAAGACCAATTTCCCTTGCCGCGCATTGACCAGATTGTCGACTCCACAGTCGGATGCGACTTGCTTTCGTTTCTTGACGCATACTCAGGATACCATCAGATCTTCATGGCAGAAGAGGATGAGGAGAAAACCGCGTTCATCACTCCATGTGGCACGTACTGTTTCGTACGGATGCCTTTCGGTTTGAAGAATGCTGGTTCAACATTTGCAAGGGTCGTCCATACTGCT
Organism: Aegilops umbellulata; assembly: GCA_032464435.1. Lineage (NCBI taxonomy): Eukaryota > Viridiplantae > Streptophyta > Magnoliopsida > Poales > Poaceae > Aegilops > Aegilops umbellulata. The sequence goes on from CP136058.1 coordinate 56,000,914, forward strand.
TTTGAGCCGCAATTACACAGAAACGTGGAAGCCTACATGGATGATATAGTGGTCATAAGCAGGGACAAGTCAACTCTGATTCAAGATCTAGAAGAAACTTTTGCAAATCTGCGTAAGATCAGCTTCAAGCTCAACCCCGAGAAGTGCGTGTTTGGAGTCCCTTCCGGCAAGCTTCGCGGGTTCTTTGTGTCCCAGCGGGGGATTGAAGCCAATCCCGACAAGATCAAGGCCATTGAGCAGATCGAAGCACCGAAGCGCGTCAAGGATGTACGAAAACTTGCCGGCTGCGTGGCGGCTCTCAGCAAGTTTATCTCTAAGTCTGCTGAGCGTGCCTTGCCGTTTTTCAAAATCTTGAAAAAGGCAGGTCCAATGAAATGGACTCTGGAAGCGGAGGCTACGCTGCAGGACTTGAAGAGATACTTGTCCTCCACTCCAATACTTGTCGCACCTAAACCACAAGAGAAGTTGCTGCTATACCTGGCGGCAACCAATCAAGTGGTTAGTGCTGCGTTAGTAGCAGAGAGAGAGGCAGATGATGAGCCAGCAACCGCGGCAAGCGCGTCCAGCGACAAGCAAGGGGCTTCCCCGACGAGCTCTGGTCCCGACGAAGATAGATCTGCGTAGATGTGCGAAGGGATACAGAAGAAAATGGTGCAGCGCCCAGTCTACTTTGTAAGTTCCCTTCTGCAGGGGGCTAGGTTAAGGTACTCTGGTGTGCAGAAGTTGCTTTTCGGCCTTCTTATGGCCTCGAGAAAGCTGCGCCATTACTTCCAAGCACATGAGATCACAGTTGTCACTCGCTTTCCGCTGAAGAGGATACTGCAGAATCCGGAAGCAACAGGCAGGATTGTTGAGTGGGCATTGGAACTGTCGAGCTTTGGCCTCAAGTTTGAGAGCACTTCAACTGTTCAAAGTAGAACATTGGCAGAATTCATAGCAGAATGGACGCCAACACCTGACGAAGAAACCCCAGAGACGAGCATCCCCGTCAAGGAGGCAAACAAAGAGTGGCTGATGTACTTTGATGGCGCGTTCTCGCTACAAGGCGCCGGTGCTGGCGTGCTGCTTGTCGCACCCACCGGAGAGCACCTCAAGTACGTGGTCCAGATGCACTTTCCCAAGGAGCAAGCAACAAACAATACTGCAGAGTATGAAGGATTGCTCGCCGGTCTCAGGATCGCGGCAGACCTTGGGATCAAGCAGCTCATTGTCAGGGGTGACTCGCAGCTTGTCGTCCGCCAAGTAAACAAGGATTATCAGAGTCCGTTGATGGAAGCTTACGTTGATGAAGTGAGGAAGCTAGAAGAGCGCTTTGTCGGCCTACAGATGGAACATGTTCCTAGAGCTCAGAACAACATCGCTGATGGCCTGTCAAAGTGCGTGGCATTTAAGTTAGTTGTGGAACCAGGGATCTTTGTACTCAAGCTGACTCAGCCATCCGTGACGCCACCAACTGGACAGAGCAGGAAGAGAAAGTTGATTTCTGGTGACTATCTTCCGGTTGAGCTTCTCGAAGCCGCCGCCAAGAGGGTCCCCAAGATCAACACCAAGAGTGCTGAGGAGCAGTCTGCTCCGACAAGCCCCAAGGTTTGTTTCGTTGAAGCAGACGCTCCCGACAAGTTTCGCTCCGGAAAACTTGCCGGGGATCATCAAGCTCCGGCTGAACCGCGGGTTCTCGCCGTAGAAGCGGATGTTCCCGCAGCAGCAGATATGCCTTTAGTCCTTGTTGTCGAGCCACATGCTCCAACATGGGCACAGCAGATCGTCCGTTTCCTCCAGTCAGGAGAACTTCCTGAAGAGCCAGAAGAAGCTGAAAGAGTAGCCCGACAGTCTAGTATGTACCAGTTCGTTGACAACGCACTGTACAGAAGAAGGCTCAACAGAGTGAAATTGAAGTGTATTCCCCGGGAAGATGGACAGAAGCTGTTGGCAGAGGTGCATGGAGGCATATGTGGTCATCACGTTGGCGCCAGAGCACTTGCCGGCAAAGCGTTCCGGCAAGGTTTCTTTTGGCCGACAGCCCTCCAGGATGCAACTGCACAAGTAACCAAGTGTGAAGCGTGCCAGTTCCATTCCAAGCAGATACACCAACCAGCTCAAGCTCTCCAGACAATCCCTTTATCCTGGCCATTTTCGGTCTGGGGGCTCGACATCCTCGGCCCTTTCCCCCGAGCAGTTGGGGGCTTTGAGTACTTGTACGTCGCAATCGACAAGTTCACAAAGTGGCCAGAAGTGGAACCAGTGAGGAAGGTGACAGCACAATCAGCAGTCAAGTTCTTCAGGTCGATTGTTTGCCGCTTCGGAATCCCTAACAGGATTATTACCGACAATGGTACGCAATTCACGAGTCGCAACTTCATGCAGTACGTCCACGACCTTGGCTCCAAGGTCTGCTTCGCTTCTGTTGCTCACCCCAGGAGCAACGGTCAAGCAGAGAGGGCAAATGCTGAAGTGCTGCCTGGACTCAAGACCCGGACTTTCGACAGGCTGCACAAGTGCGGAAGAAACTGGATCGAGGAGGTGCCGGTGGTTCTTGGGTCGATCAGGACGACGCCAAATCGAGCCACTGGCCAGACACCTTTCGCTCTAGTCTATGGAGCAGAGGCAGTTATCCCCACGGAACTCGTATACGGGTCACCTCGAGTGCTCGCTTATGATGAGCTTGAGCAAGAGCAGCCGCGGCAAGATGACGCGCTGCTCCTTGAGGAGGACCGTCTTCAGGCTGCTGTACGAGCTGCTCGGTACCAGCAAGCTTTGCGCCGCTACCATAGCCGCAAAGTTAAAGCCAGAAGTCTCGAGGAAGGCGACCTTGTTCTTCGGCGCGTTCATTCCGCCAAGACTTCCAACAAGTTGACGCCGAAGTGGGAAGCACCTTACCGGGTGAAACGAGAAACTAGGCCTGGCGCTGTCCGCCTTGAGACCGAGGATGGCTTTCCGGTGAGCAACTCCTGGAACATCGAGCATCTTCGTAAGTTTTACCCGTAAGGCGCGGTTGTCGGACCCTGTTCGGCAACCACCATTTTGTACAAGTCTTGCCGCTGTTGCATGTAATCCTTTGTACAAAGCCAGGCGCAGACCCTGAGCGAAGATAAAGCGCCGGCGCCCTGAGTTTTAGCATGCATGCTGAGTCGAGTCTCGTCCTTGGTTAGGGTTGATGGTGCTTAGTAGTGGCTAAACCCTAACTTAGAGGTCGAGCGTGCGTCCCTTTGCCGTTATTTCGTTTCCCTGGTTCGCAGGACTCACCATATCCTTGCCGGACCACTTGAGGACGAAAAGGAGGAGGAGGACGGACCAACATCTAGACCCCGGCAAGCCAGTGTTGCCGGGGGCTGCAAGACCCCGGCAAGCCAGTAATGCCGGGGGCTGCAAGTGCAAGGATTAGCCCACGGCGAACCAGAGTTGCCGGGGGCTACTATCTCAGATAAGTTTTTCATCCCTTATCATGCATTCTCTTATGAATTGAGGTATGCGAAACCTCGTTTCTTCCTGAAAGTTACCATGCTCCCTTAACTCTAGGCCCTAGGGCCCGTCCCCAGGGCCAGGTAAGGTCGTAGTCGCGGCAGCTACGGGACGAAGCGAGGAGCCTCATCCCACCTCCTCCCTGCGTCCGCCAAGAGCGTGAGAAAAGGGCGAGCGACGTGGGAAGAAGGCAGGGCCTGCTGCCGGGAAAGAAAGTGTCTATCTGAAAAGATATAAAGGATTCGCTCCTTGGCATGGGTTCCACCCGCGAGACAAGTGAACCGGCAAGCATCCCCTTTTCATTAAAAAGCATTCCACTCAGGTACAGTTCATAAGAGGATGAAGAACATGAATAATGCGATTACAAGTTTTAAATGCAACTAAGGCCCGAGGGCTTACAAACTGAAAAGAGATAAGGTGCCCGTAATCCCTCTCTTGTCCCTATCCTCAGGAGACAGGTCAAGGAGGCGAAAAGGGCAAAAGGGGCGCCTAGATGAACTACGGGTGCCAGAAGACACCAACAGGACGTCGCAGCAGCGTGGTGATGGCGGCGCCGGAAGCAAAAGCTTGAAGACGAGGCGGCAGGACGTCAGCATGCTGTCGAGGGCGTCGTGCCCTCGTACTCCGAGTTGATGGCCTTGCCGCCTGCCCTCTTCCTCTTCCGCAGCCTCCCCGAGAAGCTCCAAGAGCCAGCGACGCGGATGATGGGGTCGCCGGTGCCCCGCGGAGCGGCGCCCGACACCTAGTCAGACCCGTCATCCCGCCGCCCGTTACCCTCGTTGCCGCTGTCGCTATCCTCCTCGTCACTCCCGCTCGAGGAGGAGCCTTCGCTATCGGAGGAGCTCTCCACGCAGCATCGTGCCTGAGTCCCGAAGCAAACGAAGACCTTGACGGAGAGGAGACCGCCCTCCATCAGCTTAAAATGGAGGGTGAGGCCCGCCGTCAAGCTGTGGATGCGGGTGAACGTCTTCCACCCTCGACCAAGATACATCACATCAGGGGCCGAGAAGTCGACACGGACTCGCGTACCGCTGATTCCGCAGCCCCTCATATGCAACCTCAGTGTCTCGGGCGGATCCAACTCCATCACACTCGCAAATGGAGTCGGGAGACGAAGGCGACGACAAGGCGGCCGACGCAGCCTGACGAAGAACTCGCAAGGGTCGTCCCTGATGTGGTCCACCACGGGGAGAGGATCTGTTGGCGGAGGCAAGGCCGGCGAGCTGCCTCGTCCGCCTCTTCCCCGACTGCCTCGGCCTCGCCCTCGACCTCGCCCGCGGCCTCGTCTCCTCCCTCTTCCCCTTGCGACTCGCCCTGCCGCCACGGGTGCGGAGGGAGGAGGAATGCGTTGCCTAGCGGCAACCCTCGTCGCTACCGTCGAAGGACCAGGGTTCCCTTTCTCCATGGCGGATGGAAGAAAGAGGAGCAGAAGCTGAAGAAAGAAGGAGATGAGAGAATGCGGGCTTCCGTCCCCCCGTCCCGCTCCTTATAAAGGAGCGGGGTGGGGGCTCAGCCCCCCGCTCCGCTAATCGAGATGCAGAAGGCGCAGGGAACTAGGCCCGACCCGCTGCCTCGACCCGTGGCAACCCGGTTTCCCGCCTCCACCGTTCGCCACTCCAGGCGCATGGAAGCCGCGTGGCGGGAGGGCAGAGTTGAGGCGACGGATGAGGCGACCTCTCCCCACACCGTGATCGTGGGGGGGTGGACGCCTCGAAGACCACGCCTCCACGCCTCCCTCCATTTATGAGGAAGATACGAACCGCCAGGGGGCGGACTTTCCGCCTTTCTGAGTAAGGGAACCACCCACGACCTCCCCCACGACGCCGCAATCGACGCGTGCCATTCGGGAGGGCGTGGTGGATGCGGAGCAAGGTACAATGCGACCCAGGCCGTGCGTGCCCGTGCCCTATTTTGGGCCTGGCCCAACAGCGCTCGGCACCGTGTGTGGCCCAGGCCCGGGGGCTCATGTCGGTGTACTAAAGTAGGGGTACTCTAGTATCCCGAACTTGTGCACGGGCAGTCGCGGCACCCCGCGGCAAGGCCCGCCAGGTGATCACCAAGGCTCTCTATGGTTCCTTTGGAGCCATTCGAGAACAAAATACTTAAGTCAAGAAGACAAGTCCCGGGCAAGAGGAGCTTGCTGGGAAGGCCATTCAAGGTACAAGACCCCGGCAAGAGGAGCTTGCCGGGAAGCCCAACAAGAGCATCTCAAAGAAACCTGCCGCGGCATGCCACGGCAGGACCCGGCGAGCGACAAGTTCCCGGGTGCGACAAGGCAACGGCCGCGGCAAGGCACTTGCCGCGGCAGGCAGCCACTCTGTACCCGCGCTCCAGCTCACCCACCTACGTGTCGCTCCGGGACCCTTCCCAGCGTACGTGGCGGGAGGCTGTGCAGCTAGGGGTACACTATGGCATGCAGCGCTGACAGGATCGCCATCGTGGCGAGTGATAGCGCCCCTGGCGGTCCTTTTTCTGCACCGTCTGGGCGACGTAGACGGGCATTTAATGCCTTTGTCCCCTGCCGTCAGGGTTAGGTATGATACACTGTGTAGGTAGCTGTACCTACCACAGCATATTTACACTTTTACCCTTACCTACGTTGCCACCTGTTAGAGACCCCTTGGACATATAAAAGGAGGCCCATGGACAACGTAGGGGAGGGATAGATCCTCAGAGAAGCGCTCGGTCTCATTAGCTGCTCGAGTGTACTGTAGCACTCGGCGCTCCCGAGCGAGAACTCAATACAATCCACAAAGCAGCAGTAGGAGTATTATCTTTCCGGAGAGCTCCGAAGCTGGGTAAAAACCCCTCGTGTGCCTCGCCTCGATCCGCTCTTTGCGCGGCCTCCGCCCCCCGCCGAACCGAGAAGGGGCTCCATCCCCATAGGTGCTCGAGGAGTCAGAATCCCCGACACAAGGTAAGTATATGCATCAAAATCATGAGTATGAGGAATTCATGCTTATGTACATACTGTTTGCAAGAAAGACTCATGACCATGAAGGTATTTTCCTTAATAATCTTTTGCTCTGATGCATATGGCCAAGATACATGTAACACATTGCCTACTCTGTCATGGTTATGCTCTCACATACTTCTATATTTCATATTCACATGATTGCATACATGTAGGGGGAGCCTATGTTTGTTACATGTCCTTCCAAAGCTTTACTTGCTATTCTTTATATCTTTATCTAAAGCTTTGATGTATGTTGCCATCAATTACCAAAAAGGGGGAGATTGAAAGCACAAGTGCTCCCTACGTGGTTTTGGTAATTAATGTAAACATATCTCTTGTTGGACTAACACTTTTATCTAGTATGTTTCAGATAAGTTCAACAATGGAGTGGCATGGACTAAAGGATGTGGGAACTCCTTGAAGATGCTAAGGACAAACGATTGGCTAAAGCTTCAAGCTTAAGACTCTTCATTTTACATTTTAGTGATCCAAAATCACATTGAGTCTATAGGAAATGCCAATACTATCAAGGAGGGATGAGGTGTTGCTTAATGAGCCTCTTGCTTCATGTGCTTGGTGATATGCTCCAAAAATCTCAGCTACTTTCCCACTTCCACATATGACCTAAACCTAAAGTCAAACTCGGCTCCACCGATTCTTTCTATCCGGCGCCACCGAGTTTCACATGTCATAGCCACTGCCAAACCATAAGCAAATCGGTTCTACCGATAGGGATCTCGGTCTCACCGAGATGGGATTGTAATCTCTCTGTGTATGTCCATTACCAAAATCGTTCTCACCGAGTTTAGGCAATCGGTACTACCGAGATTACAATGCAAACTCTCTGGTCAACTTATTACCAAAATCGGTCCAACCAAGTTTAGTAATCGGTCCCACCGAGTTTGCTTGACCAACTCTCTGGTTAGCTAATTACCAAAATAGGTCTCATCAAGTTTGTGTAATCGGTCTCACCGAGATTACGTTATGCCCTAACACTAACCATATCGGTCCTACCAAGTTGCATATCGGTCCCACCGAAAATCCTAACGGTCACTAGGTTTACTAACTCGGTCTGACCGAGTTTGTTGATTCGGTCCCACCGAGATTGGTAAATTGTGTGTAACGGTTAGATTTCTGTGGAGGCTATATATACCCCTCCACCTCCTCTTCATTCGTGGAGAGAGCCATCAGACTAAACCTACACTTCCAGCATCCTATTTCTGAGAGAGAACTACCTACCCTTGTGTTGAGGCCAAGATATTCCATTCCTACCATATGAATATCGATATCTAGCCTTCCCCAAGTTGCTTTCCACTCAAATCTTCTTTCCACCAGATCCAAATCCTATGAGAGAGAGTCGAGTGTTGGGGATACTATCATTTGAAGCACAAGAGCAAGGAGTTCATCATCAACACACCATTTGTTACTTCTTTAAGAGTGGTGTCTCCTAGATTGGCTAGGTGTCACTTGGGAGCCTCCGACAAGATTGTGGAGTTGAACCAAGGAGTTTGTAAGGGGAAGGAGATCGCCTACTTCGTGAAGATCTACCGCTAGTGAGGCAAGTCCTTCGTGGGCGACGGCCATGGTGGGATAGACAAGGTTGCTTCTTCGTGGACCCTTCGTGGGTGGAGCCCTCTGTGGACTCGCGCAACCGTTACCCTTCGTGGGTTGGAGTCTCCATCAACGTGGATGTAGGATAGCACCACCTATCCGAACCACGCCAAAACATTCGTGTCTCCAATTGCGTTTGAATTCTGCAAACCCTTCCCTTTACATTCTTGCAAGTTCCATGCTTTACTTTCTGCTGCTCATATACTCTTTGCATGCTTGCTTGATATGTATTATGAATGTTGAAATTGTGCCTAAACTCCACTTAAACCGAAAAAGTTTAAAAATTGCAACTTTAGCACTAAGTGTCTAATCACCCCCCCTCTAGACACATCTTCTCAAGATGCTACAGTTTGAAGCATGGGAGCATGCTCGTGCTCCAGAACCCTCCGCTGGCGGATCTCGTCCTTGTTCTGCCGCGCGATGGCCTCGGCGTCGTCAACCCTCTGTTTGAAAAGGAGCAGCTCAGCCCGGGAAGCGGATAGCTCCGCCTGTGCTACGCGAAGGGCGGCTGCGGAGGAGTCTACACGTTGCGTCGCTTCAGCCAGCTTGGCCTTGATGGCCGCTGTCCTGCCCTCAGCCTCGGCCCTGATCAGCATCAACTTCGCTTCGTATTTGCGCTCGAGGGCCGAGCGAGCACCCGCCAAGCGGCAGTCGACATCTTCCTGAACCCGTACTTCACGCGCTGCAACATCATCCTCCGCTCGGGCCACCAGGCGCTCCCTCGTCTCCAACTGCTCGAGATCGAGACTGCGCTCGGCAGCTTCCAGCGTTAGCACCTCCTCGCACTTCTGAAGCTCCGCCCGGTCAACGACGGCCTCCTGCATCGACCCAAGGGCCACATGGCGCAGTTCCACTTGCTGCTCCAGGGCGTTGCTCCGGGCTTGGAGCTCCCACATGCGCTCCTCCGCGTCTCTGCACCGTTGGTCTGCTTCCTGAGCCTCCTCGACGGACTGGGAGCAGGCCTCCCGCGAGGCTGCCAACGATGCCTCGGCCTTCGCATTGTCAAGGTCACGTTGGTGACGCATGAGGGCGACAACGACCTTCAGCTTGCGCCTCTCCTCAGCGAGGCGCAAACCTTCAGCCCCAAGGCGCGCATCCTCGGCAGAAAGCTCTGCCCCGATCCGGTTCATCGCGTCTGCTGCCCCCTGGAGGAACTCTTCGCGGAGGACGCGACGCTCCCGGGCGCGCCCGAGCACATCTTCTGCATCACCCCTTCCGCCGGAGCATGCGGAGGGTCCCGAAGCGGTAAGCCCTCTCTAGGCGTGGGGCTGGGGCTGCCGCTCCAGCCATCGCCGAATGGACCTCTCTGACAGTCCAGCTTGGCGTCGGTCCGCCCACGGACGAGGAGCCAAGGACGGACTTCAACCATTCACCGTCTATAATCAAAGGAGGGGCGCGGGGCAAGCTTGATGTGCCCCGGAAGGACTCGAGAAGAAAGGACGGGAGGCGCGCAGGCTCGGGGCTCCCCATGGAGTTGTCCACTCAATCGCCCGATCCAGCAGCAGGGATGCCACTCGAGCTCCGCAAGCCAGGAGCCAGCAAGGGGAGCGAAGCTGCGGGGGCTAGCTCCCGCGTCAACTCGGCGGATTGAGTAGGAAGGGGCCTGCAGGGCCACAATTAGTTGCAAGGATAGCGAAGCAAATGAGCAAAGAAGGGAGAAGACTCACTCCTCCATGGTGAAGTACTTCATGTGCTTCAACAAGCGGCAAGGGCGGTCCTTGCCACCCGGTGCCTCCTTCCTCTTACGGAGGGCCTCGAAATCTACGCAGAACCAACCCAAGCACATGGCGCGGGGGTCGGACCGAGGCGTGGAAGCGTCAACATGATCAACGCCGGAGGGGTCCGTCTGAGGGGCGCCATCAGGCTTCGCCTCGCGAGGAATGACTGGGGCCTCGGCAGCCCCGGCCTCAAGAGCCATCAGCCGCAACTCTGCACCAGCCACCACTCCAGAGCGAGCCTCGGGAGACGCCGCATGCAAGCCCTCTCGAGGCATCGGCACCTCAACGTCAGCCGCCTCAGCTCCTGCCTGTTCTCGTCCCTCCTCCCTGTCGCCTGAAGAAGGACCGCAGTGGGCAGCCGGGGGAGCAATCACAGCGACGGGGTTCTCACGGGGCCCCGTGAGGCCAGCCGGGCGCAACCCCCACTCGTCGAAGCTGGGCATCTGTCTCACGAAATCGGCCGTGCCAGAACAAAGGTACAAGAGGATACCACCACTCCGTAGGCTGCCTGGGGAAGGGTCGCCATCCAAGACCCTGAGCACTGTCAATAGCACTTCAGGCGCCAAGTCCTCCTCCTGAAGTCGCATACGGTCTCCGCGCCCCGCAAAGTCCCACATCCGGCGAGAGTGGCGCTGGAGCGGGGCAATGCAGCACAGAAGGAACTCCCTCACCACCTTGGGCGCAGTCACATTAAGCGCCCTCAAACTCTGAAGACGGCGCCAAACGAAGGCGAGCTGGGGGCTCGCGAGAGCCTCATGGTCCCAACCCGGATGAGGAACAGCGGGCGAGGTCGGATGCGAGAGCAAAGGTTTGGGCACTCCAACGTCCACATACAGCCACCGCTCTCTGAACCTGGCCTGAGGAAGAGGAAGGCCAAAGTCAATCCCAGAAGCAGCCGTCTCCGGCACGGCAAACAAGCTCACACACCCGGAGCACTGAGTAGGGTCATTCAGGCACAGAGAAAAGAAGTGACGCAACAGGGCAATGGAAGGAGGAATGCCTATCATTGCCTCGCAAACAAAGGCGAAGACAGCCAGAAGGGTAATGGACTCCGGCCCGAGGTGCATCATGCAAATATGATAATGGGAAAGCACCGCATTGAAGAAGGCAGAAAAGGGGGGAACCAGACCGGCCATAGAGCATCGGCGAAGAATCGGACCTCTGTGGCAATCCTGACAAGGGAGGCATGGGATGCAGGCCAAGTGGAGGTCCTACCGCACTCATTGAAGACAGTAGCTAGAGCGGAGCGGACCTTGTCCAAAGCCTCTGGATTGAGTATAATCGACCGATCAACAGCGGGAGCCACCGCCAGAGGCGTGCAGGGCGAAGGCGCGGTCTTCTTCCCTTTCCCTTTCTTCGTCGGCACCATGATGACAGAAAGAAGGAAGAGCTCGTACTGAGTTGGCGGCGGAGGTTGGAGCTCGGAGAAGAGGGAAAGGTAGGAGGCGAGCGAGCAGCGGAAAGGGGAACAACTGTGTGCAACTACGGGGCCACTTAGCCAGGTACGTAACAAGGCGTCGTGGGAAAGCGCAGTCGCCCACGTCCAATCAACCGCCACACGGCGCCCAAGGCCGCAGGCTTTTGGGGCCCGCGGCGCATCGCGCTTGCCCCTTCGCTTCTCTGCTAGGCCAAGCCCGTGCGCGCCTTGGGCCCGGGGGCTACTGTCGGCGTTATTGGAACGGGGGTCCCCAGACTTGCCTACCTGCGGCCTGCAGCGTGGCTCGAGTGGGGGCCCAGCGTGGCCCATCTTCATCAGCTCAATGCTCAAGATCCTCGCGAGGGGCCAAGCCTCGTGGGGCGGACAACATGAAGCTTCCTTAGAGGCAGCCTCGTCAGGCAGGCTCGCGAGAAGGCAGAGCGATCAAGGCAGGGGTACCTCGCGAGGAGCCCATGACGCAAGCCATGATGAATCTAGACCAGGTGGGCGCCAGCCTGCGCAGAGTCCTTGTTTCCCTTTCGGTGCAAAGGAGGCAAGCACAGGCCAATGCATCACGCAAAGGTTACCATTCTGGTGCAACAAGACCAAGAACAGCCGGACGGCAAGACGGAGGTCACTATGGAGCCCAAGACGGCGTCATCACCGGTGCTTTTGGCAGCCGAAGACCACCTTTGGTCAGGATAACTTGTACTAGATGTTCCCCTTCAAAATGGCCAATTGTTGGCGCCCTTCCCGCTCATTATTTGGGGAGAGGCCCAGGGCCCCTATAAATAGAGCTAACCACCACAGAGTAGAGGTAATCAGATCAAGGGTAGAGAAATCTAGTAGAGCCCAAGTAGAGAGAGGCGACTGAACTCACTCAAACAGTTCATCGCACCAGCTCAAGAACACCTCTCGCGAGGCTGTTCTTCCCTTGTACTATTCATCATCATCCCTTGAGGCAATCCACCACACCACACACTGGAGTAGGGTATTACACCACAACGGTGGCCCGAACCAGTATAAACCTCATGTCCGTTGTGTTGTTCATCGTTTTCCAGCTTAGATCGCTCGGGAGATCAGGCATAGAACGGTAGGGGAGAGATTTCCGCGCGCACCCCAGAGTTCGAACCTCAAGGGTCTGCCGGAACCCGAAATCCGACAACGGTGAGATCCGTCGAGACCTTAGAGAGCTCGATCGTCGGGTCTTGTTCGGTCTGCATGATCTCGCCCTCCTCGTGCACAACCATCGCTCAACTTGGGCCGGGGTATTACAAAGCTTTACCGTCACATATTTTATACTACTTCAAGGTGCATTAAATCAACACATGCAAGTATCAAAAGGAGAGTCACGGCATGCATGCATGCGTTGTAATTAATGCATCGATAAACGTAAATTATTGAAATATATCGAGTGCAGTACTTTGATGTGTCGCGTCAAATCGTACATCAACGAGAAGTTTGATTATCCTCTCCCTTGCGGACTTAACTGCACCTGCCTTTGGTTGTATGACAGGTTGGCCACACACCTGTCGGGCCCACCTGCCATACACGCAAAGGCAGGACCGTCCCTCCCTCGCCCATGAGCGTGGTGGCTGGCAAGACTAGGAGAAGCTTTCGCTACAAGCTCTCCCTCCCGCGCGCGATGGACATGCAACAGTTCAATCTGGATCACCTACTTTGCTCCGGTGCCAAATTAACTCACGCAATGAAAAAACACTGCGTGGGAGAGAGAGAGGACTGAGGCAATAAAAAACACTTGTTTGGGAGAGTGAGAGGCTGGTGTAGTTGGTTTGATTGATTTGTTTATACATGTGGGTCTGTGTGCACAGCGGTGCCAACTCTCTCACATCGCGAGAGCGGTGCCAAAATCTTTTGATTTGACATTGATGCTTATTATGTGGCGTACTTTTGCGAAATATGGCATCGGCCACATAGTGGAAGGCAACAAATTCCCAAACTCTTCACGTGCTCGTAGTTAAATGAGAGGAAACAGAGAGAGAGAGAGAGAGAGAGAGAGAGAGAGAGAGAGAGAGTGAAAAATATCACTAGCCAGCCAACCCTATCGTATGAGCGAATGATATTGGTACCTCTTGATGACACGGCAATCTTATGCAGCCAGCTGCTCTAATATGTTCTCTTCTTGTGCACATAAAAAAAAGACCCGAAAGTGAAAAATGTGCTGCACTATAACAATCTCATCGAATGCCTTGATCTCCATCTTACAGAAAATGATTTGATCGACTACCGAGGCAGCACATCTGAGATTAAATTGGCCAGGTTCTTTGTTCTGGAGGCAAGTGTGATCAAGGTAATGAGGTTTGGTGTTCTCTGGCGCAACAATGAATGGCGTGCTGATCACCGCAAGCGTCTAAGTCTAAATGACAAAGTCTCCGCAGAAGCTGAATTTGTTTTTGAAACATCAAGTGGCCAGAGACTCGAAAACTTATTTGCCCATTAGTGACTTGTCAGGGCGGTGGATTTTAGTTTGTACGATAATGCTGCATCCACCTAAAGTAACGAAAGTTCTTACGTAAACTTCCTAGTAATACCCTCTTCGTAGGTGCAGCATTACTCCTAACATTTGTAATATCAGTTTGAAACTTGTAATATTGCCGTGTCCTATTCCTGCATTTTCAAAATCCTGCGAATCAAACAGGTCCTGAGTTGGTGATGATGTTGTGCCTCCCATCTTTCACCAATAGCCGTTGGATCTAGATCTGACGCATTCAAACCAAGCTTCTCCATTTTTGCAAAAAGATGCCCGCACTTGTTCCCTATTTACAAACAACTCCTTGTCTCTCACAATCTTCCTTATCTCCTCCCCACCACATCTAGAAGGCCGTGGAAAAATCTGGCGCGATGGCCGCTGCCGGAGCCGTCCACCCCCAATCTTGGTGTTCCGTGCAATGCACGGGCATCTACGCACGGGAAATTATCTCGAACAGGGCTAGTTGTAAGCAGGCTAGCTCTACAGCCATGATGATAGTGACTGCAAGCGGTGAGACTGACTATGGTATGCCGAACACGGCGCCTATACTCAGGTGTCATCTCCGGCGTAGGGTCTTGTCACTTCACTGTGGGGAGCAACACGTAATAATTTGATCAACGGGTAGTACAGTGCTAGTATTCCTAATACTACATTGGTAGTACTACTACTAGTACTAGTAGCACCATCATCTAGATTTAGGAGTACTACCACGTCCATCTGGATTTTAGTATTTGACTAGCAATATCTAGTAATGCATGTCACAAAAAATGTACTACTCCTCTCTAAATAAATACATGGTGTTTTATTCCTATCGGCGAGAGAACTTAATGTTTTTTTGCTAACTAGAGTACTTATAAGATTACATGCAATGAACTAAACACTGCATGTCATGTTTGGTAGTCTCAAGTCATTGAAAGCATGCACGGCCCACATATCTCATTGGTTGCTATGTCACGAAATAAGAAACAAGGAGGGAGTTAATGCACCGTGCCTAAGTATTTTGGGATTATTTGGTTTTCGTAAGGTGACTTACACAACATTTTTGTTTAGATGCATTAACATTTTATTAGTTAAATCAAAGGTCCGGTGAGATGACTATACTGCACCAGCACGGAGGGGGGCGCAGCTTCATTGACTTACGACAACTACCTTTGGGTGAATGACACGTGGCCTAGGGGGTGGCCGGCCCACCTATCATACAACCAAAGGCAGGTGAAGTAGAGGGCCGAGGAGTAGTATGAAATCCTACGCACCTATGCACGCTAACCAAGGGTAAGAGTGATCAATCGAATCGCAAGATCAGTTGACTAGAAGCTAAGCTAGACCCATGGAGGCGATGAGCGCGACGCCGGCCTGCGGCCCGACACCGAGGAACGTCTCCAGGTAGTATTGCTTGAGGGTGCTAGGGCGAGGGGCCGCTTGGACGACAACTTCGTCTCCTTGTTTGACGAGGTCCTCGTCGGTTTCCTCGACAAGTTCACCGTCGTCAAGAAGCTTGCGGACGACTTTGACGTAAGCCTCCAGCCGACGCGCCCAGGCTCTGCGATGCCCGCCACCCTCAATGGCCACTATGTTGACAACCTCTTCGACGCACTGGTGGCCCTGCAACAGCCCCCCGTCGCGCCGGAGAATGTCCACCTCGAGGTCGCGCTCTCCGCGCAGCGCCTGGTGCAGCAAGACACCATCGACATAATCACCCACGTCTACGCGCAAATCGTCCACAAGGCCTACTACATGCAAGATGAGGACGATAGGACGCTGGCCTTCTTGGACCACAGGGCAACCTTGGACGGCACTTTTCAGAAGCACGTTGAGCTCGCCGCCAACGCCGCTGCTCCTTACACGTTGGTTGGTGACCCGGTGCACTAGGGCGTGAGGATGTCGTTGATGGATCCGTATGTATTTTTATCTTTCCGTCAAATCCATGTAGTAGTATATGATACTACAGTAATTATCTTACCTTTCACATCAACTTCATAGTTTTCGTACGTACTCCATGCATGAACGGCGCCAGAACCAAACTTCTCATTACTCTAGGAAAAATCGTTATTTTCTATCTATCGATCGTGCCATGGAGCAGAACCAAATTTTACAAGTTACGAGTTCAAAAGGAAAAGCCTGCCATGTTCGCGTCTCACCCCCACACGGTTGGTCCGGCACGCCGCTCAAGCGGGAATGCGTGCGGTGTTGCATTTTCACTTACAAGTGGGACCGCAGTTGAGCAAACCGACTATCGGCAAACCCCCACCCCTCCCACCGCGCGATGGCTGAGAAAACAGGAGGGAGAAGAGATGGTTGTAGCACGGACTCTAAGAAAATTGGTGTCGGATGGGACTCGTGTCGGTGGCATGTGCCGTACTGCTAGACGTGAATGGTAGTTATGGCCCATGCCACCCCACTATATCGAGCCTATATCGAGGTACATAGAACAAATTTCCTGCAGTCCGTGCTCAACCCTCCTCTATCTCTCTTCTCAGCCAGCCAGCGGACGAGCGAAGCCCATCGTCTGTCTGCTCACATGCGGCCCCACATGTCAGTGAAAACGTAAGTGGACCCACTGAACCTGCACATCTTTCACCTCGATGTGCTGGTGATGAAAAACAAATCCAATAAAGATCTTCGGTGGCCGCTTTTGGAGTTACTCAAGAGTAGTAAGATTCTATTTACAGTTTAACCCAAGATGCACATCTCGTGGCTTCAACTACCACTCTATTTTCTTTCATGACACGACCTGGATGCTGGATGTCCCACGTGTCGGCAAAAGGAGGAAGAACCCGACCAAATCTTCGGTTGTGCTCTCGGATTAGACTAGTTGTGCTAACTTAAAAAATTTATTGTGTACTCCCTCTGTTCCAAAATACTTGACTTCCATTTGTCCAAAAATGGATGTACCTATATACTAAAACATGTCTAGATACATATATATTTTGACAAATAGAAGGCATGTATTGTGAAACGGAGGGAGTAGAATGGATGCAAGTTTTTGTATTGGGAAGAAGAGTACATCCATATATTGATAGAGCGCAATTCAGTAGATGTTCTATCACTTTTAGCTAGCACAGAGGCTAGAGATGAGATTAGTGCACTTGTTGATACTCCTACCAGAATAGAGGCTAGACATGAGACTAGATGCGAGGAAGCAACGTCTACTTCTTTACACTCGAAGAAGAAAGAAGCACGCAAGATCGAGCCTCCGTAGATCAACAATGAATGCATCGAGAAGGCACTAATCCAACTTACAGGAGTAGTAAAATGTATTCTTGTGGTTCTTGTTTTCTTTGGTCTTGCTTTTCTAGTCAAAATTATCGTTGGAGTTCGTGCAAAATGGAGGTCTGTTTGGGGTCGTGCGTTGGAGTTGGCCTTACACGTGGGACCACAATTAAGGAAACCGACTATCGGCAAACCCCCAACTCGCCCGCCGTGCGATGGCTGAAGTTAGAGAAACGATGAGGTTGAAGAGATTGCTCTAGCATGGACTCCAAGAAATAATATGGTGTCAAATGGATGTCGTGGTGGTGGCGTGTGCCGTACTCCTGGACATGAATGCTTGTTCTGGCCCATGCCACCCTACTACTCCTACTACTTAATCCTACTATATAGTACTAGTATCGAGGATTCGAGGTGCTGGTTACGTACAGCGAACACATTAACATATGGCTACAGTAAAAACATCCGCCCGACGCGCGAAGCATGTGAAGCTAGTACAAATAGTGTACTACTATTGTTGGTTGGCCTCATCCGATAACCTGTTGCAATGCACGTACAATTATGTATTCAGAAAATAATTTTTTGCCTCGTCGCACCACTCGCTCAGGGAAGCGACTCGAAGGCCATTCATAAATTTAGTAAGTTTATCACATGCATATCATTTTATTACATACAACAGGTCATCAACCCACATCGACAACGAGGATTAAATACTAAAGTTTTCACCACACCACAAATAACAAGCAATGAAATGAACTTCAACTCAACCATTCCTTGGCATTGGAAACGCTTGCTTTGAACCACAAGTGATTCTCTGGGATGGGCCATCCATTGTTGATCTGGAGACCAACGCAGGACTGATCATCCAGGCTGAAGCGGCCTACTATATCAGTACCAGGGTAGGGAACCACCCAAATGTCTGAGGTATAGACACAGTTGCTTCTCATAAATGGTACTAGTAACGTTGTGTCAACAGCAGTTGGATCGCCTTTCACCATCATCGGATAGTTTTGTCCATGGAAGAGCGAGTTTTCTCCAAGACTATCAATTCTGTACCAGGGAGAAGGAGTTGGCGCTAGCATACTAGTATCCATCCCGAATACCATGCAACGGGTGTTGGAATAGGTCCGGAGAGTGCGACCATGGGAAATTCCTGCTTCCTTAGCAGTAACATCATCAGTGGGCTGTATACACACAAGAAGAGGTGATCCATCGGAATTAGTTGCTAGGCGCCCACTACTAGGAAAAAGCCTAGTAGTAGCGCGGGTTAAAAGCTAGTAGTACCATGGGTGCCTGCGCTACTACTATGACGCTACAGCTAACTAGTAGTAGTAGCGCGGTGCATCCCGCGCTACAAGTACGTGTGTTAGTAGTAGCGCGTGTCTGTGACCCGCGCTACTACTATTAATTTGAAGAACCAAAAAAAATCTCGACCCCATGATGCGCGCACGTTGGCCGGGAGCAGGGAGATCTCAGCCATGACGCGTGCCTCGTGGAAGCCGTCGAGGGCGGCCGCGGAGTCCAGCCCGGTGTGGGCTAGGAGCTGGAGGACTTGCATCTTGGCATCGCACGTGGGGAGCAGCACCTCGCGGCGGCCGTTGCCGTTGAGGTCGGCGACGAGCAGCGGTGGCCGTCGCCGTTGACGTCGGCGACGAGCAGCAGCGGGTGGTGGTCCACGTCTCCCAGAACGAGAAGTCGCCCTCATGCTGCAGGAGGAGGAAGGGGATGGGTCAGCTAGCGTTCCAGATCGAATCGGAGAGGGTGGAGGAGCAGGGCTGACCTGGAGCAAGATGAAGACGGTAAAGGCGGCGAGGAGGAGGATGTCGAGGTCGTGCTTCCGCATCTTAGCGGCGGCAAGGAGCTCCAGCGACCGCCCACCGGAGGGATCTCGGAGAGGGAGGGGAAAAAAGCAGAGTGTACCAGCGGTGGCCACCGCTAGAATATGAGGGAGAGACGAGGAAAGTCAGAGAGGGGGAACGTGAGGGAGAGAGGAGGGATTCGGCTGAGGATACGGGGATTTCACCTACCTCGTACTTAGTAGTAGCGAGGGGTATAAAATCGCGCTACTACTATCAACTTAGTAGTAGCGCGGGTTTGTACCCCTCGCTACTACTATGGCATGTCCCGGGAGGGCACGGTAGAGACCGCTTAATAGTAGAGAGGGTTAAAAACCCGTGCTACTAGTATCAACTTAGTAATAGTGAGGGGTAAAAACCCGTGCTACTAGTAAGTAGCAGTAGCGCTACTAGTAAGCGTCTGCCTATAAGCTTTTCCCTAGTAGTGGCCACAGAGTATATGGGCGCTGCTCGTGATCATCACCATCGGCATCTCCCCCTTGGTTATAAATTTTTTCAAGTATAGGTGGTGTGATGTTCACAGGACCTTGGAAACACAAGAAGAAGGTTAATTAGTAAAGGGAAACTTGCTAACCCGCATGCATGTGGATGAAACAATTATAATTACGGTGGAAGACAAACGTACTGAAACTACGAGGATCCCATGCAAAAACAGTGCCACGAGTGGTGGCAGCAAACACAAGGCCCTCGTATTGAATTTCATCACAGTACTCATCCGTGTACAGAAACTGTTTGAGCAATATCCATCGAGTCAAACCATCAAGGACAACAACAAGCTTGTCGAAGATAGCAACAACTACATAGTTTTTGTAATTCCAAGAGCGGTTGGGAACTCGACAAATTGCTATCTTCTGTAGAAGACAGTCACCATGATCGTATTTGAACGTGTGTACAATACCGGTGTGCTCAACCTCTGGGCACTCTACTGAGATTTTTGGAAGTGGAACCCGGTCACGAGTGTACACATTCACAAGTTCCCACTCGCAGTTGGACCCAATGTAAACAACCCAATCTCCATTTGCGCCCGCCCAAGCCTTGCCCTCAAGTGATGGCATCTTAACATCATACGTATCATTATCAAGCGGCATCAACTTGCATAGGGCGAGGCCTCCGTCGTGCCGGCACCAGTCATCAGGGTCATGTCGAAGAAGATAGGGGAGATCAAACCGCTCCTTGACTCTTGGGTTCCTTGTAATAATGTTATTAGTTGAGTCGAGAATGGGCTTGAACGAACCTGCCATGCTAGCCGAGGTGATGACGTCGCACCGTTCAATGAGTTCCTGCACCACGTCATCTTTCAGATCGGGGCAAGAATAACGGGGTCATTTCCGGCATGTTCCCTCCATGGAGAAGACGATCGAACAATGTCAGAAGAAAGGGTCAAGGGCTAAAGGAAAATGGAGGAGGGAGAGGAAGAGCGTGCAACAGCAGTTCCAAATCGGGAGGGAAAGGCGAAGATTCAGTGGACGGTTGCGAGTTTGCCACGGTTCACGAAGAGGCGCCCCGACCTACACGTCCGTTTGGAAATACACCTACTACTCGCCGTCATCTCACTGATATGTTGGAACAGGACCACATGTCAACGAAACATGGTGTGTAATTTCTCGTGCAAAATGCGATCTGGCCATGTTGGCCCGAGGTGCCGCACTAGTTATTGACCTTTATTTTTTTAATGGCGTGCCGATCAGTTTCGAAGCACGACTAACTAGTACGGTACACAGAGAAAATATAAACTACTCTACCACTACTCCACCTCCAGTACTAGTAGTATAAAAAAGATATATAGGCTCGAGCTTCAGCGCTTTCTTGCTAAGGGCTGCCCACTTGCTTCTCACACTACCACCCTCTCTCCAGATCTAAAAAAGACGGCCCCTCTCTCCCTCCTCACCGGTGGTCATAGATCCGCCGGGGAAGAAAAGGACGTGCAGCATTGACGCACTCGTCGGCGGCGAGTGAGGTCACGCACTGACGACAAGGCCGTCCTCTCAGACCTAGCACCCGCGTGGGATGGCCTCCGTCCTGAAGCTCGCTGCCGTAGTGTGTGCGGAGGACGACGACCACGAGTGAAGCCACTTCCCGCGGACCCTTAGGTATGCTACCTTTTTTCGAACCATAACCTTGTTCTATTGCCCCATCTGCCACGTCGTTGCATGTGGATATTTTCCCACTCCAGCATCTTCCCAATTTGCTATCCTCTGCTTTGCTGGCCACGCAGAAGAAAACCATAATTTGCACTATTAAAGGAAACCCTATGTCGCTGTCAAAACCAGTGGATCTCGGGTAGGAGGTCCCGAACTGTGCGTCTAGGCGGATGGTAACAGGAGACAAGGGACGCAATGTTTTTACCCAGGTTCGGGCCCTCTCGATGGAGGTAAAACCCTAATCCTGCTTGATTAACATTGATGATATGGGTAGTACAAGAGTAGATCTACCACGAGATCAAAGAGGCTAAACCCCAGAAGCTAGCCTATGGTATGATTGTTGTTGTTGTCCTACGGACTAAACCCTCTGGTTTATATAGACACTGGAGGGGGCTAGGGTTACATAGAGTCGGTTACAATGGGAGGAGATCTACATATCTGTATTTCCAAGCTTGCCTTCCACGCGAAGGAAAGTCCCATCCGAATACGGGACAAAGTCTTCAATCTTGTATCTTCATAGTCCAACAGTCCAGCCAAAGGTCATAGTCCGGCTGTCCGGACACCCCCTAATCCAGGACTCCCTCAGTAGCCCCTGAACCAGGCTTCAATGACGACGAGTCCGGCGCGCAGATTGTCTTCGACATTGCAAGGCGGGTTCCTCCTCCGAATACTTCATAGGAGATTTTGAACACAAGGATCATGTCCGGCTCTGCAAAACAAGTTCCACATACCACCATAGAGAGAGAATAACTTTTTCACAAATCTAATTTGCTAACGTATTCTGTAGCATGACATCACACCACAGCCAAGTTTTATTCGAATCGTTTTTTACCGTCCCACCTCAGCGCGTTTTGCGAGGTGGTTTCCTTAGCACGTCTTGTCAAAGCAGAGATCGTGTCCCCTTTATTTACGGGATTCTCATAAACATGGACGTGGGTAACCCAGTCGCGCCCGTTGGTATGTCTCCTCGATCAAAGGTAAGTCCCAAACGGTCACGGGGAGGGCTCTTGGTATTCAACCTCTTATAAAGAGACCAAAGCTTTACTCCTTTATTTCGATCTCAATCAAATCCGCCTCTTGCCTCGAGTTCTAACACCCAGGGCTCTAGATTTAGGCGCTTCGGACCTTCGATGATGTCCGGCCCCGACCTTCGAGGCTGATGGATGCCTTCCTCCGTCACGGAGGAAGACGTGTTAAAGCTGAGAGAGGCCAGGTATTTGAACGGCGAAATCTCGCATAGGCTGCCTGCTCCAGGGCAGGTTAGTCCCACTCCCAAGCTCAGTGAGAGCGTGGTGTTCGTGCCTCACTTCCTACGAGGGCTAGGCTTCATGAAGGATCCCTTCGTGAGGGGGCTCATGTTCTATTATGGGCTGGAATTTCACGATTTAGCCCCGGAGTCCATCCTCCACATCTCATCGTTCATCGTCATGTGCGAAGCTTTCCTCCGCATTACCTCTCACTTCAGACTGTGGCTCAAGACCTTTAAAGTAGAGCTGAAGATGATCGAGGGTCAGCACGCAGAGTGCGGAGGCACTGTAATACGCAAGAATGCCGACGTTCCATGGCCCGAGGGATCTTTTCAAGAGGAGCCCAGCTTATGGCAACAAGAGTTGTTTTATATCACAGCTCCCAGGGGTACCAAGTAGGTGGCGCCGCCTGCTTTTGGCTCGGGTCCCCCACCCCGACTAGTGTCATGGGTTAATAAGGGGCTGGACTGGCAGCCAGCAAAGGACGTGCCCCTGCTGCAGGGCCGCATCCGAGATCTCCTGGAAAGAGACGTCAGTCTGGTCGTGGTGACGCAGGTCATGTTGATTCGCCGAATCCTGCCCTGCAAACGTCGCCCCCTCCGCCTGTGGGAGTTCAATCCGGAGGGACCACGAGCTCTCCAACATTTTCTGGGCGCGACGCCCGCGGAGATGTACAAGTTGTTCTTCGGGCCACAAGCAGCATGCCCGGACTCTACTGAGGACGCAGGTCTGAGCTGCAATCATCCGGATACTCAAGTAAGTAGTCCTGTGCCCTGACATGCCATTTGTACATTTATCACGACATCGCCCTTAAAAGGGTTGTCCTTGAGAAAGGAGTGGATAGCGAAGGCGAGGTTAATCAGGTGTCCGGTCCCCCTTCCTAAGACCTCGCCGGATTCCGTGTTAACCAGGATGCTGGAGATCGCGCCTTCAGAAGAAAGCGAAGGCGGGGACAAGGAAGTTACTGCCTCCCCGAAGGAGGCTGTCCGGAAAGGAGGAATCAAAAATTCCTCTACTCAGGGGAAGAAGAGGACCGCCTCTGAAGACCCGGAGACCATGGTCTCAAAGCGGGGGAAGAAATCTTCGCCAGAGGGTCCTGCACCGAGAGATACCCCGGCCGTATTATGCCCTCAAGGGGATCAGCCCTCCACCGAGCCGTAAGTAAAGAGGGTGTTTTAATAATGAGAGAAATCCTTGCTTTACTTTTGAGGAAAATAACCGAAAATTTACCTTGTAGTTCGGATCTTAGCCCTTCTCAGTTGAGCTCGTCTTCGAGGGATCTTCTTCCGGAGATGATGGAGAGCGGAACGCCTCCCCGTGCCATATCGCCTTATGAGGCGGGCGACCACGAGGTGTCATCGCGGAGGGTTTCTCCTGATTCGGTAAGGCTAGAAGGTAGTAACATGGCCACCCGAGGCCCTCCGAGTCCGGCTTATGGGAGAGATAATCGAATGAGTCCGGCACCGCCTGGTGCACAGTCGGAGGTACTGAAGGATCTGCTAGGGCGGGCGTCTATCTCAGAAGAGCACCATGCATTGATGGGCGTGGTGATTGGAAAGATTTCATCCGCGGAAAGCGGGTTGCATGAAGCTGTCGTGAGTCTACTGACTGGCTTTGAGGTACGTGAAATGATGCACCTTTTTTGGACAGTGCCGCATACTTTACGATGCGCCCTGTGTAGGTAGTAGCCCCTGAGACTCTAGGTGTTGTCGAAGATGACGGAACATGGAGGATCATAGTCCTAGGTATAATTTTGCTGCCTTCATATGCAGGTGGCGAAGTTTCCGGTGGCCAGCCGGACTGATGAATTTGCCGAGCTAAAGCAGCAACTTGACGTGGCAGATGCTGACATCGCGCTTGTCAACAAGCGGCTTGACGAGGCACAAGGTATGTAATTTCTCCGGAGACACCTGGTAAGAGGAGCTTGATGCCAGTATCTTAAAACGCGTGTTCTTGACGCAGATGGGGTTGCCGCCGTGGAGAAACTTCAGGCAGAGCTTGCCCAGGCTAAAGAACAAGCCAGGAAATGCGATGCGGCTGCCTTAAAGGCGGTTGAGGAGATAAAAGCCGAACAGGCTATTCACTGCTGAAGCAAGGAGAAAATGGCCGAGATGGCTGTGAAGTTGAAGAATGCTACTAATCGCGGTAAGCTTCTTGAAAAGGAAGACCGGGCGGAGCGGACAGACCTGGAAAAGGCCACAATGGAGGTCAAGGATGCTCGTTCTGTGATGAGAGCGATGAATGAGGAGCTGCGTCAGGCCGGAGATATCACGGCTGGGAAGCCCTTTATGCTGCGTATGAAGTTCGAGGATCCTCAATATGCTCCGTCGGACCGGATGTGGAGTTCGGCTGACGCGTATCTGGATTTAACGGCCAGTGCTGTTGATGTGGTCGAACACTTCCGAGATCAGAAGGATCGCGAAGTGGAAAAGCTGTTCTGGTCACAGTTCCACAATCCAGAGCGTCCGCTTCCATTAACCGATCGTTTGGCCGAATGGGCCGAGCTGAATAGGTTATCCGGACTCACCATGAAGTATGTCGTGGATCATCTGTGGCCGGAAAGGCCAAAGCCGAAAAGTTATTTTAGCTTGGTGCAGCAGTTCCTTGGTGCAGTGTTGTATATCAACGCGATGAAGAGGTCAGTATGCATAGAGGGTGCGTGGATGGCCCTTGCCCGTGTCAAGACATACTGTGCGGAGATGGAGGCCACTGCTGTTGCATCGCAAGACTCGGACGGAAGCCGAGTACCTGCCGAGCACTATTTTCAGGAAGTTCTGCAAGGCGCTCGTTTAATAGAGACGCAGTGCTCGAAGGATATTATGTTGGAATAACATGTATTATTGTAAAACAATATTTTGATGAATTGTAGAAGCTTTTTATATTTGTGCCTACAAGAATTATAATGCCTCCTGTGCGGCCGTTAAGGTATATGTATATATAATCTGAAAGATGGCAGTCGTCGGCTTCAGCCCCCACGCATATAATGCCGGGGTGTTCGCGGAAGGCGCATTTTCACACTTGATCCAGCGAACTAGGCAATCGGACTATAATGCTTTATCACTTTCACTTAGCCATAGGAGTTTGATAGTGAGGCTACTATATAGCCCCTGGTGGCGCCGCGCTCTCCCGAACACGGGGCGCGTGTGTGCCTAGCCGGGAAACGGCCCTTCGTTAATGCGGAGGAATCCCGAAGATTCCAATAGGTCATCGAGTGGTTGACCAGTCTCACGCTATATCATGACAGTCAGTTTTTGGCTTTCTCTACTGAGGTGCTCGCCTGGCTGAACCGGGGCACAATCGCAGTAGTTCTCCTGGTGCCGCCTTAGCCGATAGAGCGGAACGTAAGGTAGCAAAACACATGAGCCGAGCAAATCCAACATTTGACCAAATACATGATTCAGAGCTAATGCATATAAGGCCAAACTCGCGACGCGTAACACTCCCTAAGGTATTCGGTCTTTATGAGAATGGGCTGAACAGTGCCCTTGGTAATAAGCCCCTGGTGTCTAGGTACGCGCAAAATTCTGACGTGGCCACATGCCAAGACGCTAGCCTCCTCCTCGGCTATACTGAGAATCCGGGGGATATGTATCAACAAGAGACAGTAAAAAAGGTTTATGCAGGGTCTTAATCTAAAAAGAATCCTTGGAACGGGTCCCTGCTGCACGTCTGCGCCTGTGTCTCCGTTGTGCCGTGTCCTGGACGGGCATAGCATGGTGTTCATCTGAAAAAGAGTGGAACTTAGTTGAAAAAGGTCGTGCGAAATGTACGTTATACTAAATAAACAAAGTATAATTCAAAATGGGTAAAATTGAGCGTTATTGTCTCTTGTTTTACATGCGCGGAGCCCCTTGTACAAGGGTATACGGCTATTAAGCCTTTATTAATTGTATGTTTACGCCGGACTCGTCTAGCCACGTCCGTGGTCTTAACGACCTGTTTAGGTGCTTTGATTGGTGAAGCCGTTTTAGTGTGTGGCTGTCAAGGCAGCCGCACAATCTTCCGCGCGGGAGGAACACTCAATATTTCCCTTTAGTGACATGATGCCTCGTGGACCGGGCATCTTAATTGTGAGAGACGCATAATGTGGTATTGCATTAAAGCGGGCGAACGCTTCGCGTCCCAGTAGTGCTTGATAGTCACTTGAAAATGGGGCGATGTGGAAGGTTAGCTTCTCACTACGGAAGTTACCGGGGGAACCAAACATAACTTCTAGTAGGAGGGAACCCGTGCAATGGGCATCTGGGCCTGGCGCTACTCCTTTAAAGGAAGTGTTGCTATGGAGAATTTTTGTTGGGTCCATCCCCATTTTGCGGACTGTGTCCTGATATAGCAGGTTTAAACCACTGCCGCCGTCCATCAGGACTCGTGTAAAGTGAAATCCGTCAATTATCGGATCTAATACCAAGGCAGCCCAACCTGCGTGCCGGGTACTTCCGGAGTAATCCTGATGGTCGAAGGTGGTCGGTTTTAACAACCAGTGGCGAAACTCCTTTGTGATAGGCCGTATGGCACGTATCTCTGTGAGCGCCACTTCGTTTCTTCCCTTTGTCACGTGTAGTACGTTTACTATTTTGACTTCTTGTGGGAATTTCTTTTGTTCCCCAGTGCTTTGTTTGTGGGGTTCGTCCTCGTCTTCACTTGGTATATCCAGCCCCTGGTGTTCGGCGTTAAGTTTTCCGGATTGCTTGAAGACCCAACATTCTCTATGGGTATGGTTTGCAGGCTTCCCAGGGGTGCTATGGATTTGACATATCTTGTCCAGGATTTTATTTAGATTGGATAGTTCGTCCCTGTTACCTTTGAGGGGCAGCTTTTGCTTACCGTGCCAAGAGCTTTTGAATCTGGCATTAACTGCCGTGCTCTTCGGACTGTTTCCCTTATTCCGGCGCTGGTCTTTGTTGCATCGTGGCTTCCCGTTTCCATCCCTGACTTCGGACGTACTTGGGTCACTGGTGCTGCGTCTTGCCAGCCAGCTATCCTCGCCCGCGCAAAAGCGGGTCATGAGGCTTGTTAATGCAGCCATTGTTCTTGGCTTTTATTGGCCGAGGTGTCTGGCGAGCCATTCGTCTCAAACGCTATGTTTGAAAGCCACTAAGGCTTCAGCGTCCGGACAGTCGACTATTTGATTCTTTTTAGTGAGAAATCTGTTCCCGAGCTTCTAGGCTGACTCTCCGGGTTGTTGAGTTATGTGACTTAAATCGTCTGCATCCGGTGGTCGGACATAAGTCCCTTGGAAGTTTGCCCGAAAAGTGTCCTCGAGCTCTTCCCAACTTCCAATGGTGTTTTCGGGAAGGCCTTTAAGCCAATGCCTGGCTGGCCCTTTGAGCTTGAGGGGTAAGTATTTGATGGCGTGGAGGTCATCTCCTCGAGCCATGTGGATATGGAGGATATAATCCTCAATCCAGACCCCCGGGTCTGTAGTTTCATCATATCCGTCTATGTTTACGGGTTTGAATCCCGCTGGGAATTCATGGTCCAGCACATCGTCGGTGAAACATAGGGGGTGTGCGGCACCCCTGTATTTGGGTGTGCCGTTGTGTTTGGATATATGTTGTGTTGCATTTCTTGCTAGAGCTTGCTTTCTTGGCCCATAGATAGATCTGGCTGGGCCATCTTTTTGATGGGAATCCTCGCGTGGATCACGTGCTGGCTTGTGTGCGGCATTGTTTGCCGCTCTGTGTTGGCCATGAGGTCGTCTATCCGACCGGATGGTTGCTTTGTTTTTTATTGCGGGGGCTCTAAGGCCTCCTCATCAAATTTGGGCAGTAGCTTTCGCTTCGGGTAGCTCTTTGTATGGCGACTGTTGCCATATTTGTCTGTGGTGTTGAGTACTTTGGTCCATCTGACTCTGAGTGCATCTTCCGCAGTCTTGAGCTTCCGCTTCTGTTTTTTCAGGCTACGCGCAGTGGCGACGAGCCTTTCGTGGAGGTTCTTCTCCTCCAGGAACTTGTCCGGCGTGAGGTCATCCGGACTGTTATCTTTGCTGGGGATGGGTTTTTTGGTTTGGTTATCTAAGTTGCCTTGTTCGGACGGTTGCTTGATGCCATGTTCGTCGTCCGCTGGCTCGCCCTGCTCTATGGCTGGTTCTGTATGACCACTCTCTCTATCGAGGCAGGGTTTCGAGCGGCGCTTATGCCGCCGCTTTGACTGCTTCTCGACGGAACGATCCTTCGTTGCGTCCTCCCATTCCTCGTCGTTGCGTCCTCCCATTCCTCGTCGTTGCTTCCTTTGGGTGTATCCACCATGTATACATCGTGGGATGAGGTGGCTGTCCAGTGCCCTGTAGGCGCTGGTTCCTGTTCGTCTCCTGCATCGTCGTCCACACCGTCGATGTCTTCGGATTCGAAGTCGAGCACGTCGGTTAAGTCATCGACAGTGGCTATGAAATGGGTGGTGGGTGGGCGTCGAATTTCTTCGTCGTCCGCATCCCGATCCTGCCGGTCATAATCTGGCCAGGACTCTCCTAACAAAGAGAGAGATTTTAGTGAATTCAGTATGTTGCCAAAAGGCGAGTGCTGAAAGATATCCGCGGCGGTGAACTCCATGGTTGGCGCCCAGTCAGATTCAATTGGCAAAGGTGCGGAGGGTCAGAGTCCGGAGAAGAGTCCGGCAATGTGGAGTCACAGGCCTCGTGGAGGGTAAGGTTGGTGTTCGGCTCGATCACCGTTGAGGCTGCGGCATCCGCGGCGGGGTGTAGCCACCCGCCCTCGGTCGGCGCAGTTGGCTCCGAATTAAAGGTCGGAGCGGACGCGGGTGCAGCCTCCAGGACACTGTCCAACAGCAGAGCTAGATCTTGCCCGTGATGACAGTGCGGCGCACTCGGTCGGGTCTCGAATCCGTCGAAGATCAAGTCTCCATGGATATCGGCCGTGTAGTTTAAGCTTCCAAACCTGACCTGATGGCCAGGGGTGTAGCTTTCAATCTGCTCCAGATAGCCAAGCGAATTGGCCCGCAGTGCAAAGCCACCGAATAGAAAAATCTGTCCAGGGAGAAAAGTCTCACCTTGGACCGCATCGCTAACGATGATAGAAGGAGCCATCAAGCCTGACGATGACGACACAGAGGAACTCTCAATGAAAGCACCAATGTCGGTGTCAAAACCGGCGGATCTCGGGTAGGGGATCCCGAACTGTGCATCTAGGCGGATGGTAATAGGAGACAAGGGACGCAATGTTTTTACCCAGGTTCGGGCCCTCTCAATGGAGGTAAAACCCTACTCCTGCTTGATTAATATTGATGATATGGGTAGTATAAGAGTAGATCTACCACGAGATCAAAGAGGCTAAACCCTAGAAGCTAGCCTATGGTATGATTGTTGTTGTTGTCCTACGGACTAAACCCTCTGGTTTATATAGACACTGGAGGAGGCTAGGGTTACACAGAGTCGGTTACAATGGGATGAGATCTACATATCCGTATTGCCAAGCTTGCCTTCCACGCCAAGGAAAGTCCCATCGGGATACGGGACGAAGTCTTCAATCTTGTATCTTCATAGTCCAACAGTCCGGCCAAAGGTCATAGTCCGGCTGTCCGGACACCCCCTAATCCAGGACTCCCTCACCCTACTTCATGCAGACAAATCCATGTCTGGTTTGAATAAGGAAAGGAAGGGAGATTGTACTGTCCAAGAGAGTAGGCATCGAACCCGCATCTAGGTTGAAAAGGGGAAAATCAGCAGCTAAGGAACGAGTCTCGTGTCTCTTGGTTGAAGAAGGGTAGAAAGGCATGACAACGCAATAGAGAATGATCAGGTCGATTGGTTTGTTGTCCTCGCATAGGAAAAAGGTGGCTAAAGAGAACAAAAATGGGACGTAATCCACATATGCTGCCTGTATATTTGTTGCTCTAGGCAACCATACCTCCCTCACCACTTTGCATCCGTGGAGGTACATCGTACTGGTGCGCCGACTGTCCGAATGGGCCTCCCATGCTCTTATTGCCACTTTTTTGATGTTAGTATAACGCCAGCAGTCAAGTCAAGCAATGCTACTGCTAAAGTGATGCCACATTTAACTAATGCCGCTCTCAGTCTAATGCAACCGATAATTTAAGCAATGCCATTTAATGTCACTGGATTATTTCAGGGTTAGCTGTTGACTGTGGATGTATTAAAGATTTTTCAACGAAGGCATTCTAATGTTGTTGCACAACCAGTATACCAATGATGAAACTTCTTACTACCTTCAGATTTTTGCACTGTTAATGCTTATATATTACATACTTCACTTTCATGAGATAAGTTAATTTTTTTGTACAGTGTCACCAAAATCCCAAGGCGCTAGTGTCATTTTATTTTCGTTAAACTGCACAGACAATTATGAAGACAAGAGGAAAGGTCAAGAGTGGGCACCTCCTCCTCCGGCTGTTCTCTGGATTCGTTAGATCAAGTTTTTATGTTTGATCGATTATCAAGATTGGGATAGCAATTTATAAGGTCCCCGCGAGTTCGAAATGATATTTACCTTGGAGGTACATGGTTTGCAATTTTTTTTATACTTTCATTAGTTAATAATGCTAGTTACCTTCAGACTTTTGTATTTGGTTTAATGCTCATGCACAACTAGTATACCAATGCTGAAACTTGTTACCTTTACATTTTGTATTGTTAATTCTTATAGAAACCTTCCAATGCTAGAGTTTATTGAAATCTGTTCGGTAAAACCATTGTACTATACCCTGTAATACACTAACTACTCTACTGTTGCACTAGCCACTGGATTAGTGTATATTTGTAGTATTCGAATGGTGTTGCATTAGCGTATGGACATAAATAAAGTGTGGCAAGCTTTCCCAGATATGTGCTCAAGAAAACTACTACCTGTTTTTTCTAAATACTAGATGTTTGGGTACTTTAAATTGAACCGCGAAAACGTCTTATATTAAGGAACAAAGGGTGTAGAGTTCACTCAAATTATCCCAGTAAAGCTAGTCACACCTTTGTTCAAATTAATGTTCATTATGTTATCGGAGGAGGTTTGTATGTTTCTCTCTAATGCCTGTCGACTACATACCTGACATCATGATGTAATGTTAAGTCATTTCCTTTTGTACAGTGTCATTGAATTGTCAAGGCGGTGATGGCATTTTATTTTAGTAGAACTGCACAAAATTTGCTTAAAAGACGAGGAATGGTCAGGAATGGCTCAGTTTTTCAGAAAAACTATGTATGCCTTCCTGACATCAGCCGTTGTTGCTTTATTTATTCCTTCAAACAGGTGGTTAGAAACAGTCTTGCTACCTTTTCCCATTAAGAAATTGGAATGCTTATATTTTTGAGTCTATGCTTCAACTAGTGCCACTTTTAGAGTAATCACACTTTCAATATCTATGCAAAGAGGGATGCTCGATTTTAGTCGAACTACACAAAAAGTCCAACTGGTTCAACATTGGGAGCATGTTTTTTTTTCAAACCTTTATATCCAATTGGTGGCACTATGAGCTGTTCATTACGAAGGTACATGGTTTGCTACTATCTTTCTACTCTTTTTATACTGTCATTAGATAGTAATACTAGTGGTTTGCATGTGAATTTATTGGCAGGGTGGACTTACATTGGAGGTGCAGGACAGGATTCAATGATTGGATGCTCAATTTCGGTTGTATCGATTTCACCTCTTCCATCACTGCGAACATGGATATCCTTGATCTGATGAAGAATAGGCTCTATATTTCTGCTCTGAACCAGCAAATCAATTCAGTATGAAATTGTCCAGGGAAAAACATAACTGTATCAGATTGTCCAGTGCAGAACATTACAGATGCTAAGCGGAAGAGACATGTTTAAACCGAAAAAACAAGGTGTGGTATATGTTTAGTAGCTGCTTGATATTCAGACAGAGATGTTTGCCCGTTGCTATTTGGCAAACAAACAAAGTGTC
Organism: Aegilops umbellulata; assembly: GCA_032464435.1. Taxonomy (NCBI): domain Eukaryota; kingdom Viridiplantae; phylum Streptophyta; class Magnoliopsida; order Poales; family Poaceae; genus Aegilops; species Aegilops umbellulata. The sequence goes on from CP136058.1 coordinate 56,032,898, forward strand.
CACAATTTTGGTTGAACTGCACAAGAGAATAGTATAGTCACTGCATGCGGTGCCATTTGAAAATAGACATATAAAGATTGGATAGTCACTTCATGGACTGCAGAAAAGTAGTATTGTACTATTTATTGGCCAACACTAGGTGCTTCATTGCTTTGGTCTGATTATACAATGGGCATCATTTTACCTAAGTTAAAGTTTGTATTCCGAAAATGGTCTCGCGGTGTGATCGAAAGAAGACCAAATCATATTGCAATGGATGTTCCTCCATCATGTGTGGTTCATTCTCATGGTTCCAGCTATTGGTGAAACCACTTACGTTTGCAAGAGGAATTGTAGACTTCACAAAAAAATTTGTCTTTCAGTCTGTACTGAATGTTGGCCAAGAGAAGCATCCATGTTAGTAGGAAGAACAGATGTTTTTTCTAGATCTTTGCTTTTGGAGCTACATATTTGTATATGATCTGTGAATCATTGAGATGCATTAACATGTTGATCTTATGTATGGGAATCGTACTAGTTAGTTTTAGTTGCGACGCAAGATCCGAAGTGGCTGATCTTTGCTTTTGGAGCTACATATTTGTATATGATCTATGAATCATTGAGATGCATTATCAGTTACTTATTTCTGTTTGCTTAGTGTTTACAAGTTACTGATCAATCACTAGCTAGCCTACAAATGCGCTCCTGGCAGTTTTATTTGCAACGCAAGATGCGAAGTGGCAGTTTTTTGAATAAAAATGCCTACCTCTGAAGAAACTAACAAGCTACACTATCGATCCTACACGGATAGAAATGCCTACCTATAAAAAACTGACAAGCTACACTATCGATCCTACACGGATAAATAGCGGATCACGCCCGTACTACCTCCTTTCCGGTTTGCAAGGCTCAATTCCAGAAACGACCTACTCGATCCTACACGTATAAATAGAGGATCACTCACGTACTAGTACCTCCTTTCCGGTTTGCAGGGCTTAATTCAAACCTCTCACCAACCAAGGTACTCCCTCCGTCCGGGATTTATTAGTCTCATGAGCAAAGCAGCAAGACCAAGGCATGGCAATAATTAACGGCATGCAGAAGTTTAAGCCTAATTAATTCCAGCGATTTAAGTGGCTGCATGCGTGCCCTCGGCTGCGACTCGTTGCATGCTGCTTCGCGTACTGCCTGCGAGCGATTCCGAGTGCCTGCATGTAGCCGACCGTAATTAAGGCAGCTAACTGATGCGAAAAAAGATACACTTTAAATCCATGGAATCATTATTGACAAGGAGGGAGATGATTCGAGTGCACTCGTTTGACCGCCATGCCGGCGTGCGACCCAGGCGGGACGGGACGGCACAGTCATAATTTCAGTTTCTCTAGTTTTCCATGGCAAGCTGGCGCGCTAAGCCATTATGCATTGAATTTCGATGACCGTCGCGCTACCTTCCACCTATAAGTATTGTTTCCCATCCTTCTCCGGTGCCACCGTGACCCAACTCGCCATATCCTCATAAGCCCCCACCGGCCCGACGTCGCTCGCCACGTCCGCCATGCCCCCGCCCGTCCGCAGTAGGCGACACCGGAGGCGGTCACGGCGGGAACTAGTGTTCGGGCTATCACCGGAAGGCAAACGGAGGGAAGAGGCATTCTATCTGTCTTTAGATGGCAATGCGGATATCGAGGAGTTGTTGGAGCGTGACCGCATGGCGGAGGAGCAGGAGTTGTTGGAGCGCGACCGTCTGGCGGAGTAGCAGCGTATCGCCGATTTCCGCCGCCAGCGGGACATGGAGCAGCAGCGCACCGACGCTCTGAGTCGCGAGCAGAGCGCCCACAACTGGGCCGACTACATGGAGGCCGGCACCCGGCAAATAGCCCTGGAGGCTGTCGGGCACGCACGCGTTCGCGACGCCGATTTTTACTACCAGCTCGTCAAGTGAGTTTCCCACTTGGAAGCCGAAGCTTCGGTGGACCACGCCGGCATGGAAAGGGCCAACGCGCGCGAGCAACGCGCCCTATCGCACCTCTTGCTTGTCCGAGGCGAGGCACACGACGCCGGTGCCGGCGTTTAGCGTGTACCACAGATGGCGGCCGGCATCGTCTAGTTAGCTAAGAGTAAGTTATTACTTGTACGCTACTAGAGTATCAGTGGGAGTAGATAGTTAACTTGGCTATGATGGTTGTCAACGTGGAAGTTCAGTACTCTATATGTGGATCAGACCTGTTACTTTGCTCTGAATGTTGAACTTTCCGTTTGAACGTATGGAATGGGCTGTTATTTTTTAAATGGGTTGTATTTGTCCTCCATGAGTTTAGAGACTGACTTGTGGGCCTAGCAAGTTGACGCGTACACAATCAGTAGATGATTGTACGTGGAGAGGATGACAGCAGGGACCCGCCAAGGTCATGGCAGTACGCAAGCAAGTGCCTCCTTATTTCAAGCCAATAAAAAATGGCTCCTCCTAGTGGATTTCTGACATCTGGGTCCCATACCATTGTCAACGTAGTCAATAAACGAGAGAATTGCACAACGAGCGGCTAACACCAGGGACCCAACAGCTCGCCCAGTTATTTTTGTTTTGGGTTAATTTGATAAATGCCACTCCAAATCTGGTGTATCCGAGAAATGTCACTCCAAATCTGGTGTATCCGAGAAATGCCACTGCACTTTCTGAACTTTGAAAAATGCCATTTCATGCCATTTCTAGTGGCATTTTACGAAGTCTGGAGTGGCGTTTTTCAAAGTTTGCAAACTGCAGTGGCGTTTTTCAAAGTTTGGAAATTGAAGTGGCATTTTTCGAAGTTTGGAAATTGCAGTGGCATTTTTATGAATCGCCATAATTGGAGTGGCATTTATCTAATTTGTTTTTGAGACGGAAGCAGGGTGTCAACTGGGCAGTGCGGGACACTCTGGCCTATCTAGACAGCCTTTTCTTTCATGTTTACCACAGACCAGCCCAGTAGTTTTTTTCTTTCTGAAAATGGCTAGCCCAGTTTTTTTGTGATTTCCAAGTAAGTCGCTTTATCAGGCCTGTTGGGCTGTAATCCTTTCAAGACGAGGAGAGGTTCATTCAGCTGGCCGAGAAAAATGGCCTATCAGTAATGAGAAATGGGTTGTACATTTTTAAAACACATCAAACCGGCAATTAGTTTCAAATATGTTTTTTCATTTCGAGATTTTAAATTGCATTGATTTTTATGCATGGAAAATTTATTGGATTTTATATTAATATACATTTATTTTTAAAATCAGTCTGAAATTTCAGGATCAAAAATAGTTCAGACCGCACCGACATATGAAAATTTCATATATTTTTTTAACCGTGGCCACAATATGGGTTGTAATGCTAACAAAAAGAATATGGGCTCCAAAAAACCCCGTAAGATTTAGCAAATGGGCTGTAAATTATTTGAAATAATGGCAGATGGGATGTATGTTGTTTTGCACAGATTTGAGGCTTTCCACAGATGGCCTGTATACTGTTGGATGGACCGTGCTTCTTCAATCTCTGCTCTTCCTGCTCCAGCCGCTCAAACAAGCGCCAGCGGGACTGCTTGCTCCCTCCTCCCCGCGGCCGGCTGTGCTGCCGCGCAGGCCTCACCGCCCCACCGTACTCCCATCGCTGCCCTAGCCATCCCTCTACTCACCCACATCTGTTGTTATTCTCCGGCGACGGTAGACGAACCAGTAAACCCTCGTACAGTCGTACTCCCCTCCGCGTGGGAAACAAAAACAACTGCCGAGTCTTCCCTGCCTCCGTGTCGTTCCCTTCCAAGGCCTCACCGTCGTCCACCGCCCTGGTGCTCTCGGCGTGGCGTGGTCAACGTGGTCAATGACCGACATGCATCTGAAGTGGACTGTACGTGGAGAGGCTGACAGCTGGGTCCATGGCCGCACGCAAGCAAATGCCTCCTTATTACGCGAAAAATAATGATTCCTCCACCTGACATCTGGGACCCACCAAAAGGGCCTCTGTATTTCGTGAAAAAAACGTTACCGCCGCTGACAGCTCGGACCCACCAGCTATATATTCGCACACAAGGAAGTGCCTCCTTATTACGCACAAAAAAATGAATACTCCCCCTGCTAGCTGGGACCCAGTATATTGGGCCTACTAAGTTGACGGGGACGAAGGGCTTTGTCAACTTAGTCAATATGCACGATTCTAGCTCGACTAACCGTATGATGTCCATCCAACGGCCGTAGTGCTTCTTGAACCTCTGGTGTTCTTGCTCCAGCCGCCCAAATCAGCGCCGGTCGTGTCGCATGCTCCTGCCTCCCGTGGTCGGATGTGCTGCCGCGGAGGCCTCACCGCCCCTACTATTCCCACCGCTAGCCAGGCCCTGCGGCGATGGTAGCCTCACACCGCAGCCGAACCAGTGAACCCTCGTACTCCTCTCCGCGCGGGCTTCCACTGTCGCGTCTTCCCCGGCTCCGTGTCGTCCCCTTCCTAGGCCTCGCCGTTGTCCACCGCCCTGGTGCTCTCGACGCGGCGTGGTCAACGTGGTCAAGGAACGACTTCCATCGGACGTGGACTGTATGTGGAGAGGCTAATAGTTGGGTCCACGGCCGCAACAAGGAAGTACCTCCTTATTACGCGGAAAATTATGATTCCTCCACCTGACATCTGGGACCCACCGGCCGGGCCACTGTATTTCACGAAAAAAACGTTTCCCGCTGACTGCTGGGACCCACCAGCTACATCTTCGCACGCAAGGAAGTGCGTCCGGGCAAAAAAAAACGATTTGCCCCCCTGACTGCTAGAACCCACCAGCTACATCTTCGCACGCAAGGAAGTGTGTCCGGGCAAAAACACGATTCGCCCCCTGACTGCTGGGACCCACCAGCTACATCTTCGCACGCAAGGAAGTGCCTGACAGTCGGGACCCACCTGGTCGAAGCGTACGTAGCATTGTAATTCTGGTCGCGAACGTGTACGTACATATATACTGGTGGATGTAGAGGCGCGCACGTGTCATAGTAGAGGCGCGCACGTAGCATGTATACGTACGTACAACGGCCAGGGTGCAAGAAAGAAAATACGGCCACGTATGTGTACATACGGGTGGGGTCTCGAACGCCTACTCGCGCATACGTACGGCGAGGGCTCGTTGACATGGCTGGGTCGAAAGGAGAAACAGCGTCGTCATCGTGTTCATGGGGAGGCAACGGAATGCGTCGTGTTCATGGGGAGGCAACGGGATGCGTCGTGTTCATCGGGAGGCAACAGAACGCGTGGGAGCCAACCGGCAGGGATGGAACGGAACGCGTGGTCGTGTTCATCGAGAGGGCTTGGACGGAACAGGCGATGGAAATGAGGCCTGGCGTACCGCACAACGGAGGAAACAGACCTCCTACGGCCGAAAGGGGGGTCCTGTTGATCGGGAGGGGTTTGGCGTACCGCAAAACAAACGAAACGGACCTCCTATGGTCGAAACGGGGGTCCTGTTGATCGGGAGGGGTGTGGCGTACCGCAAAACGGACGAAATGGACCTCCTACGGTCGAAACGGGGGTCCTGTTCATCGGGAGGGGTGTGGCGTACCGCAAAACGGGACTCCACAGGATACTATTCATCTCCACCGTCGACCTCCTCCAGCCTCCACGGGCTCCTGTTCATCCAGCCTCCACCGCGCGCTACTCCACCGGCTACTGTTCAACCACCCCTCCACCGTCTACTGTTCAACCAGCCCTCCACACCACGGGGTCCTGTTCAACCACCCCTCCACGGGCACCCCTCCATCGTCTACTGTTCATCCAGCCCTCCACACCACGGGGTCCTGTTCAACAACCCCTCCACGGGCACCCCTCCACCGTCTACTCTTCATTCAACCCTTCACCACACCACGGGGGTCCTATTCATCCAGAGGCAACGCCACCGCTCATTGTTCATCCACCACCCCCCCGCAACACTCACTGTTAATCCAATCGATCGGCTTCAGTTAGCAGCAGTAGCGAAGGAATCGCTCGATCGGGTTCAGTTAACAGCAATCGATCGATCGCTCGGGTTCAGTAATGCGTAGCCTACAGTGCAATCGCTCGGATTCAGTTAGAGCCAACGCCTCGCACACATGCGCGTACGTGTATGAGAGAAACGTGTATCGCTCAGCCCCCGACCTCCCACCGTAACCGGGAACTCCCCGAATTTTCCACGCCCTCACTTCTACCACGGTTTTTTTCCGTCATGGACGACCCAAAGAATGTCATGCAGCTGCGTCTCCAGCCCGACCAGGACGAAAAACCCATTTTCTGTCATGTTTTTTTGTCATACAAGTAGGAGCCCACCACATCTATGATGATACCGGGTTTTGTCGCAATTATCATCATAGAAGTGTCATATGTATGACAGAAAAAAATTCGTTCGGCCCAAAATGTCACGGATGTGTCTTTTTTGTAGTGTTAGGTACACAATGGACAGGACTTACCCACTGACTATCAGCAACGGGATAAATTATACCTGCCTCCAGAAGCTTTAATAATTCTTTTCTTACCACTTCTTTCATCTTAGGATTTAACCTTCATTGGTGATCAACAACCGATTTAGCATCTTTCTCCAATTTTATTTTGTGTTGACATAGAGTGGGACTAATTCCCTTAAGATCATCAAGAGTATATCCAATAGCAGCACGATGCTTCTTCAGAGTTTTCAATAATTTATTCTCTTCATGCTCTGAAAGGTTAGCACTAATAATAACATGACATATCTTTTTCTCATCAGGATAAGCATATTTAAGAGTATCAGGTAATGGTTTAAGCTCAAACGCGGGATCACCCTTGGGTGGAGGAGGATCCCCTAGGATTTCAACAGGCAAGTTGTGTTTCCAAATAGGTCCCTGTTTAAAGAATACTTCATCTATTTCCCTTGTTTCATTCATAAACATATCATTTTCATGGTCTAGCAAATATTGCTCTAAAGGATCATTAGGAGGCACGACAATAGAAGCAAGACCAATAATTTCATCTTTACTAGGCAATTCTTTATCATGGGGTTGTCTACGAAATTTAGCAAAATTAAAATCATGAGACATATCCCCCAGACCAATAGTAACAACATCCTTTTTGCAGTCTATCCTAACATTAATAGTATTCAAGAAGGGTCTACCAAATATAATGGGACAAAAGTTATCTTGTGGGGAACTAAGAACAAGAAAATCAGCAGGATATTTAACTTTCCCACACAAGACTTCAACATCTCTAACAGTCCCAACTGCTGAAATTGTGTCTCTATTGGCAAGCTTACTTGTAACATCAATTTCCTCTATCTCAGCAGGTGCAATATCATGCATAATTTCTTTGTATAAGGAATGAGGTATCGAACTTGCACTAGCAGCCATATCACACAAGCCATGATAACAATGATATCCTATTTTAACAGAAATAATAGGCATGCCAACCACAGGTCTATGTTTATTTTTAGTATTAGGTCTAGCAATCCTAGCAACTTCATCACAGAAATAAATAACATGCCCATCAATATTATCGGCCAAGAGATCTATAACCATAGCAATACTAGGTTCACCTTCAATTTTCTCATGGGGTGTAGGTGTTCTAGTGTTACTTTTGCGAACCACAGTTGAAGCTTTAGCATGATCCCTTATTCTAACAGGGAAAGGTGGCTTCTCAATATAAGCAGTAGGAACAACAGGATCAACATTATAAGTGATAGTCTTTTCTTCAACTTTAATAGGTGCAAATACTTTTACTTCAATGGGAGGATTATATTTAAACCAATTCTCCGTAAGGAGATCAACATGAGTAGCAAAGGATTCACAGAAAGAAGCTACTATCTCAGAGTCAAGTCCATATTTAGTGCTAAATTCACGGAAAACATTGGTATCCATAAAAGATTTAACACAATCAAACTTAGGTGTTATACCTGACTCCTTACCTTCGTCGAGATCCCAATCTTCAGAGTTGCGTTTAATTCTTTCCAATAAATCCTACTTGAATTCAATAGTCTTCATCATAAAAGAACCAATACAAGAAGTATCGAGCATGGGCGATTATTGAGAGAAAGCCGAGCATAAAAAATTTGAATAATAATTTCTCTTGAGAGCTCATGATTGGGGCATGAATATAACATTGACTTAAGCCTCCCCCAAGCTTGAGCGATGCTTTCTCCTATGCGAGGCCAAAAATCATATATATAATTACGATCATGATGAACAAGATGCATAGGATAAAACTTCTGATGAAATTCCAATTTCAATCGGTTGTAGTTCCATGATCTAATATCATCACATAGCCTAAACCATGTCAATGCCTTTCCCTTAAAAGATAAAGGGAAGACCTTCTTCTTGATAACATCCACGGGCATACCCGCAAGCTTAAATAATCCAAAAACTTCATCCACATAGATTAAGTGCAAATCGGGATGCAATGTTCCATCTCCTGTAAAAGGATTAGCTAGCAGTTTCTCTATCATACCCAAAGGAATTTCAAATTAAACATTTCCAGTAGGTTCAGTAGCTTGAGGAGCAACTCTTTCCTCTACTGGTCGAGGTGAAGATACGCCGAACAAGCCCCTCAAAGGATTATGTTCCATAGTAACACGTGACAGTAAATTTAAGCACACTATATAAATTTTTCTTTACCAAATTCCACTTACCAAAGGCACTTCACTCCCCGGCAACGGCACCAGAAAAGAGTCTTGATGACCCACAAGTGTAGGGGATATATCGTAGTCCTTTCCATAAGTAAGAGTGTCGAACCCAACAAGGAGCAGAAGGAAATGACAAGCGGTTTTCAGTAAGGTATTCTCTTCAAGCACTGAAATTATAGGTAACAGATAGTTTTGTGATAAGATAATTTATAACGAGCAACAAGTAACAAAAGTAAATAAAGTGCAGCAAGCTGGCCCAATCCTTTTTGCAGCAAAGGACAAGCCTGAACAAACTCTTATATGAAGGAAAACGCTCCCGATGACACATGGGAATTATCGTCAAGCTAGTTTTCATCACATTCATAATTCGCGTCCGTTACTTTGATAATTTGGTATGTGGGTGGACCGGTGCTTGGGTACTGCCCTTTCTTGGACAAGCATCCCACTTATGATTAACCCGTCTTGCAAGCATCCGCAACTACAAAAGAAGTATTAAGGTAAACCTAACCATAGCATGAAACATATGTATCCAAATCAGCCCCTTACGAAGCAACACATAAACTAGGGTTTAAGCTCCTGTCACTCTAGCAACCCATCATCTACTTATTACTTCCCAATGCCTTCCTCTAGGCCCAAGCAATGGTGAAGTGTTGTAACACCCCGGGTGTCACGCTACAGTAAACTCCTGTTAATGGTGCCACATCATCATAATTAAATTTTGCTAATCATTACTTTATTCCAAACCAACCTTAAATTCAAATTTGGAAAGACAATTCAAATTATAATTTATAAAACCATAAATTTAAAATGTTCGTCGGGTTGTAAATATTCACTGTGTAATTGTCATGCTTCAAACAAACATTCTTGAAGATGTTTAAAATGCCCATGGACTTTAAACAGTGGACCAACGACACCTTTGTTTAGCCCATTTAAATACAATCATAATTTAAATTAACTCCAGTTGCCCCAAAAAATTTGTGCAGCCCCCAGGTATAGTGCTTGAATTATGTGCAAATTTACATGGTCAACAAAAGTCATTTGATAGCAGAGCTTTAATAAAAACAGGAGCTAACAAATAGAAAAGAAAATAAGTAAAAAAGAAAGAGAAATACATATTAGAAAAGAATAAAAGTAAAATAGGAGAAGCCTCTATGCACCTTGGCCCAGCCGCTACAGAGTCAAGCCCAGCCCGACACTGCTCCATCCCCTACCTAACGCTCTCTCTCCTGTGCGTGTCGTGCATCCCGGTCACCATGGCGCGGATGCTTCACGCGTGCTACTACAGGGAATCGAGGAGAGGATAAGAAGGCCACCAGGAACCCTCGACGAACCCTAGCTCCCTATGTTTCCCCCCTCGCGCCTTCTCCACCAAATCAAGCCACGCCCAAGACCATAGTCGCCGCCGTCTTCGTCGATCCCACGGCCACCAGCCTCCTCTCACCGCGCCAAGGCGTCCAGGATCCCCGCCATCGTCATCTCCTTCTTCTCCGCTGCTGGTTTGTCGTCAGGGCGCCGTGAAGCTCACCATCACCGGTCTTCTCGATCACAGCCGTCACAACCTCGCCGTCAATTCGCCCAGCTCCGGACCATCTCTGGCCTCCCCGACCGGAACTCCGAGCTCGCGGTGAGATCCTCCCCCTTATCTTCATTTTTGCCTTTGATTTGGACGCCGTAGGCCGCCATCACCATCGTGCCTAAATTCCCGCGTTCGCGTACAGGCGTGCAACTGTTGCTCTGCTTCCCTGCGCTGCCGCTGCTTTTTGCCTTCTACTGCTGCTGTTCGCTCTCTACCGCCCCGTGCCCGACCTACTGCTGCAACCCGCGTGCCTGCACCCCTGCAGCCGCCGCTCGCGGTCGAGCCTGCCAGTGCCATGCTCGCCGCGGTTGCTGGCCCTGGTCACGGCATGGCTGACGACGCCGTGCGCTGCTGCTGCTCTTGCGATTCAGCTTCTCGCTGCTTGTTCCTGTTGTTGCTGCGCCTAATCGCTGCTGATGCTGCTTATGCTACGCTGCTTTGCTACTACTACTACCGCTAGAACCGCTGCCTACTGCCATGGCCGCCGTGGCCTTGTGCCCGTGCGTGCTAGTGTGTGCGCTTGTTTGGACGGCTGGCGCAATTAGTTTAGGACTAATTTCCTTTTATTTAGGGATTAATTAATGGCTAGATTAGTCTATGTACGGATGACATGTAGGCCCCCATTAAATTAGTTAGATGTTTTATTAACACATGTGACAATAACATGTGGGCCACACCTGCCCATTTTAACTAGTCAAATTGACTCGGTCAATTCGGATTAATTAAATATAATAATTCCAAATTCTCGAATATTGATAAAACTTTGAAAAATCATATAAAATAAACCGTAACTTGGATTAAAATACTTTGTACATGACAGTTTCTCAGAACGACGAGACGAATCTGAATACGCAGACCGTTAGTCCACCGCACATCCCTAGCATAGCAAACATGGAACTTTCCCCCTCCGGTCCATTTGTCCGAAAACGCGAAACACCGGGAATACTTTCCCGGATGTTTGCCCCCTTTGCCGGTATCACCTAGTACTGCGTTAGGTCACCTCTAACACCGCGTATTGTCATGTTATGCTTTGTGATGCTTTGATTGCTCCGTTATTTATTGTGTTCCCCCTCCTTTACTTCTTTCCGGTAGACACTGAGACCGTTGCCGGTACCCCTGTGATCAACTACATCGATGATGAACCCTTCTTGCAAAAGCAACCTGGCAAGCCTCCCCCCTTGATCACCAGATATCGCCTATTCTTCTCCATACTGCTTGCATTAGAGTAGTGAAGCATGTTACTGCTTTCGGTTAATCCTATTCTGCTGCATAGCATGCCATTGTTGCTACTGTTGTTACCCTTACCTGCTATCCTACTGCTTAGGATAGCATGCTAGTATTCCATCAGTGGCCCTACACTCTTGTCCATCTGCCATGCTATACTACTGGGCCATGATCACTCGGGAGGTGATCACGGGCATATGTTATATGCTTTATATTGTTACATTGCTTATGATACTGTTCGGAGATGGGGGCTGAAGGGGCAGGTGGCTCCATCCCGGTAGAGGTGGGCCTGGGTTCCTGACGGCCCCCGACTGTTACTTTGTGGCGGAGCGATAGGGCTGGTTGAGACCACCTAGGAGAGAGGTGGGCCTGGCCCTGGTCTGCGTTCACAGATACTTAACACACTTAACGAGATCTTGGTATTTGATCTGAGTTGGGTCGTTGACCTTATACGCACTAACCGCCACATGGGACAAGATATGGGCAACCGGCGTCGTGGTATCAGTCGAAGCTCATTTTGACGTCAGCGACTGAGCGGCACGCGCCGGATTGGACTAGAACGCCTTCTAGGCTAGGTCTGCTTCTGGCCGCGTACGCAACGTGCAGGTGTGCAATGGGCGATGGGCCCAGACCCATGCGCGCATAGGATTTACACCGGCATGCTGACCTATCTGTTGAGCCTAGGTGGGGTTGCGACGTGTTGATATTCCGAGGCCAAACATGACCCAGGAAAGTGTGCCCGGCCAGAGGGATCGAGCGTGTCGGGTAATGTGGTGCATCCCTGCAGGGAAGTTTATCTATTCGAATAGCCGTGATCTTCGGTAACATGACGACTTGGAGTTCTACCTTGACCTTATGACTATTAGAACCGGATACTTAATAAAACACACCCTTTCAAGTGCCAGATACAACCCGATGATCGCTCTCTCACACGTCGACGAGGAGAGGATCGTCGGGTAGGATTATGCTATGAGATGCTACTTGGTGAACTTACCATCTACTCTCTCCTACATGCTGCAAGATGGAGCTGGCCAGAAGCGTAGTCTTTGACAGGATTAGCTATCCCCCTCTTATTCTGGCATTCTGCAGTTCAGTCCACCGATATGGCCCTTTACACATGTACCCATGCATATGTAGTGTAGATCCTTGCTTGCGAGTACTTTGGATGAGAACTCACGGTTGCTTTTCTCCCTCTTTTCCCCCTTTCCCTTCTACCTGGTTGTCGCAACCAGATGCCGGAGCCCAGGAGCCAGACGCCACCGCTGACGATTACTCCTACTACACCGGAGGTGCCCACTACTACGTGCAGCCCGCTGACGACGATCAGGAGTAGTTAGGAGGATCCCAGGCAGGAGGCCTGCGCCTCTTTCGATCTGTATCCCAGTTTGTGCTAGCCATCTTATGGCAACTTGTTTAACTTATGTCTGTACTCAGATATTGTTGCTTCCGCTGACTTGTCTATGATCGAGCACTTGTATTCGAGCCCTCGAGGCCCCTGGCTTGTATTATGATGCTTGTATGACTTATTTATGTTTTAGAGTTGTGTTGTGATATCTTCCTATGAGTCCCTGATCTTGATCGTACACGTTTGCGTGCATGATTAGTGTAGGGTTGAATCGGGGGTGTCACAAGTTGGTATCAGAGCCGACTGCCTATTGGAATCCCCCTTCCACACTCCTTGGCCAAAGTCGAGTCTAGACATTACAAAACTTTTGCTAACATGGCTGTGTGCCTTACGGGCCCACGTCGCCATTGGGTGGTACTAGGATCTTTTACTCCTCGATCTTTACTCTGGGACTCTAATCTCTCCCCTATTTGGGTTAAATAATTTTGCTAAAAACACTAACTTTAGGTTCTCGAAAGACTTTCTCCCGGAGAGCCCCTCACTCCAGATGATCGCTTGCTACACCAGAAGATTCCGAAGATACTCTCCGAGGTTTTCCCGAAACCCTTGTGCCCACCGACTTTACAATCCCTTACCACCGATATACCCTTATGGATAACTACCTACAATTTTCGTTCATACCTTCATCCCCAGTTTCTCTTGTTATTACAAGATGCCCTAAATTGCTCTCTGTTGTTCCGAAAATCCTTTAAGCTTATTGCCTTGCAATTCTTTACCACATGAATACCCCAATTGAAATTTCCTCGCACTTATTGAGTATCTGTTCATCCCAAGTTGTTTGTATGCTTCATAACATACTCTGAAATACTATCCGACCTTTTGAGCATCCTCTTCAAACTATTGCTCTGCAAATACTTGTATGCTTACATTATGGATGCTCCCATTTCACTAGCAATATTCACTAGTATCTTTTGACACCGTCATTTTGATCCTATTGATTCAACATGTGTGCGAATGCACACAATCATCTATCAACCCTTCTAAATTATCTTTCCGACTCAGATGTCATTTTGAACATGAGCTGGTTCTCGACCAAACTATTTGTCGTCAATTGTGCCTCTGGTCTATCCAACTTATCCATCCTTGATCAGAGCGTCTGCTTATGATCCTTTGTTTTGGAAATCGTAATTACTTTGTTATCTAAGCATCGAATTATTCCGATGTTCTATAATATGATGCCCGTGCATTCTTTCTTCCTTTGATGGAGTACCGATACTCACATCGGCTCCGTTGTGGATCGCCCAATCCATTGTTGGATTTCATCCGACATCGTCCTTCATATTCAATAACCTTGTGAGCATTTCCATGGGTATTTAATGCCTTTGGTAAATTGTATCATCTGCTTTGTCAACCATGCTCTACTTTTGAGGTGGTGATAATTACTCCTGAAGTTTGTGATATATGTTCCTAAGAGGCCCCGATGGGTTGGACATATGCCTTTTTCTAATCTGTGTGAACCCGGAAACTACTACGGGTCATACTCTACTGGTGTTATGAAAGATAAAATTTCAACACCACAACTTCGTTGAAGGCGAGAAGTGAATGAAAGGTTATGCATCAAAGAAGTGGGAGTCGACCTTGAACTTTGTGTTCATGCACATGGACACGATGTAGATCCTATCATAGAACTTCTTGTAGTAATAACTATTTCCTTGATATGAAATCATCTGGTATCTATGTATTGATCATTTGCAATCGTGGTCCCGACCACATTTTCTCCTTGATTCCATTTCTCAGACAAGTTGAAGCACTTGTCTTTTGTTGATCGATACATCTCTGCAACCTCTATTTTTGATCTTCCTCGAGTATTAACCTCTGGTATCTCGAGAATTGTGTTGCTTCCTGCGAGTCTTCATCTAGTATTGTTTCTCACCGGTCTCGGATCCCCCCAGGTTCTGAGTTATTAGTCACTCGAGAACACTGACAACTGAATCGAGTCCGCACTATGATTCAACAACTACTTGTAATCTTCATTGCTTATGATTTTGTACTCGATCGGTCATTGCTAGCTGATTGACTACATCATCATCGTCAGGCTGACTGCTTGACCATTCTACCTATGTCCTTCATCCCTGGGACACAATCCCGACAGTGCTCTAAGCTTACATCGAACTTTCACCATCATAATGTTTGTCTTGAGAGACAACTCTGAATCCCAATATGACATCTTATCTATGTTTATAATAGCCTTTTGCTTCACCATCCCCTTGGCTTGATGTCATCACCGACCAATTACATCTTCATGAAATCTCTCGACAAATGCGTCGTGATCATCATCAACATTCTGAGCTCTTCCAGGATATCAATTGAATTCATGATGTGAAATACCATCCTTGCCCTCGATGATTTGTGTTATGATCGACCATTTTATTGCCTTCCGCTCAACACAAACTTGTTCGTGTTTTGTGTATACCTGGAGATCCTTGCTATCCAACATTTGTTCTCCTTTAGCTTGGAGTATTACCATCTTTTTGTGTCAAGAATGTCATGAGAATTTCACCACCTCTTAAGAATTCTTGATATAGGTGATACTTCTTGCCATATCCGTTCATTCCTTGGTCGCGAGTTCAAAACTTCTAGCAACCCTATTGATTTGAAGTTAATGGTCGATAATTCATTCTTAGACCATTGGTTATGGAATCACCATTCTAACTTTGATCATGCTACCTAAACCCATATTTTGGGTGGACCTTTCAACCAATGTTTAACTGTGTATGTTTTCCTCGAGCATACCTCTTTATATCATTTGATCTGACAAATGTTATCTCCTTGTTCACATAAGTGTGGAAATCCATATTTTGGAAATCTCAATAAATTGTCACTGAGTCAATCAGCCACCTCCTCACCTCTCCTTGAATTAATGATGAACTCTTGTTTCGGTACTCGCTCCCACAGTTCAATTCCCGAGAATCTCACAATGTCATCTCGACAATTTGTGTTGCACCTTTTCATCTCAGGCATCCTAAGTCTAAAGTATACTGACACCAATCAAATCTGAATCTCGGTCAGATATGATGGTTGGAACATATTTCTAAGAGTTTTAACATTGGTCTCTATATGTCCTGGTAAGGTGATGTCATGCCTAGCACCCCTAGCCCGAGGACCTATTATTATAATTTCCTTTTTAGCAAGGTAATCGATTCTTCCATGAGGAAATTGTAAGACTTATTCTATAAGTCATCCCTGATGGATCCTTTGTGTATCCAAAGTCTGATCTTTACCTAATGACCATGTCAATACTATCTTGAAGCATGTGTGTGGCACTCTGATTTTCAACAAGAACATTTGAAACCCAATTCTAAATGTTTCCTGCTCAATTATCCAAACACCGCTGTATGGGTAATGTCATAAAATTTCTCCCCCCTTTTCCTAAATGTGTTTCTACATTATATCCTGTCGTGGATAGCATGCTATGTTTGTCCTTGCGAAAGATATACCCCTAAAATATGTGTTTAAACACATTTTCCTTTCCATTGTTCTGTTTCTAAAGATCACCTTTTCCTATGCATTGTTTTGTTGAACCTTTCTGGTGTTCTATATGATCTAAGTAGTAATAATTCACTGCTTATGTAAACACCTCGGTGTATAATTGTGTCAGTAAGACCCTGTTGCTTTTGTTGATGTCATTCCAGTAACCACCGATGGACGAGAACTTTGCCTATTGGTCCGCCTCGTTCAACGAGTAGGAAAATAGTTCTCTTCGTCCCTCGCCCTTGGTACCAACGATGCTACCAACATAACTGACCGGTTATTCTCTGGCATGCCATGCTTACATGATCGTGCAAGACGTCACCCCTCTTCCTACTTTTTACCCACATTGTGGGCCCATAAATCAACAGGATCTAAACCTGACTCTCCTGTACACCCTGTTGCCAAAGATATTCTTCGCGCTTGACTTCATACATAATTCATGGGCCACCTACCTAGTGATCTATTCTGGTATCAGACGCAATACTTATTCCCATTGCTCTGAATCCCTTTCAAACTTCATTTCAGGCGACGAACGATTGCCTATGAGCTTGGAACTTCTATTTTGCACCTTCTTACTTTGCTCTCAATAATGTCTTAAGTTTCAAATCGAGAGTTACTTTCCGCCACCTTCCCTGATGTTATCTACCAGATAAGCAACACTGTAGCGACCCGTTCTTCCGGAATACCCCCTTATCCTTTAATAAGTAGGATGGAGTTCCCGAAGAAAGGATGCCTACTTCATCATGATGACCCTGAAGCAGAGAATTGAAGACATCAACGTAATGGATCGACCTCTTCCAGAAGAAAAACCAAGACCGAGAACACTCGCTAGAATTTCGTAGCCCAAACCACCCCCCTTGGCTCCACCTCTTAAATCTCGGGACGAGATTTCTTGTAGTGGAGGAGATTTGTAGCAGCCCGGGTGTCACGCTACAGTAAACTCCTGTTAATGGTGCCACATCATCATAATTAAATTTTGCTAATATTTACTTTATTCCAAACCGACTGTAACACCCCGGATGTAACTTGCCATATTTGTAACTCCAACTCTTTCCATTTTCGGCAATGTGATATGATATTCCCTCCGTGGTTGGGTTTCCCGTCATTTTGCATTTTGTCCATGTCATGCAATTCTTGTCATGTCATCATGTGCATCGCATTCGCATACGTGTTCGTTTCATGAATCCGAGCATTTTCCCCGTTGTCTGTTTTGCAATCCGGCGCTCCTATGTTCCCCGGCGTCCCCTTTTACCTTTTTCCGTGAGCGGGTATTAAACTTTCTCGGAATGGACCGAGGTTTGTCAAGCGGCCTTGGTATAGCACCGGTAGACCGCCCGTCAAGTTTCGGGTCATTCGGAGGTCGTTTGATACTCCAACGGTTAACCGGGTAACCGTGAAAGCCTCTTTTGGGTTGCAGCTCAAAACCCCTCGAAAACAGCCCAATAACCCATCTAAGTCACTCCCATGCCCATCGCCGTTCGATCACCATCGCGTGGCCGAAAACCATGCTCAATTTGGAGCCTCCTAGCCCCTCCTACTTATAAATACACCTCCCCCTCTGAAATCCCGGGTCCAAATCCACCCTAACCCTAGCCTCGCTCCTCTCCGCGCCGCCGGACACGTCCGGATCGGGCCGGACGCGTCCGCCGCCGCGGCCGCGCCAATCAGGGGCCGCCACGTGGCGCCTGCCACCCCCCGCCGCCGCCGGCCCGCGAGCCCGTGAGGGGCCCGCGAGCCCGTTCGCCGTCGCCCGCGCCTCCCGCGCGCCTCTGCTCGCCTCTCGCCGCCGCCTTCGCCCGCGCGCCGCCGCCGCCTCGCCTGCTCCGGCTGCCGCACTCGCCGCCGTCCATCCGCGCCGCTGCCCGGCCCCGCGGCCATCTCCGCGCCCGCGCCGCCAGGTCGCCGTCCTCGCCACCCGGCGCACCGCCCTCGTCGTCCGCGCCCGGATCCGGCGAGATCCGGCCGGATCCGCCCCGGAGTACCTCGTCGGCGACTTCTCCGTCTTCTCCGGCGACAACCTCCGGCCGTCCTCGATCTACGTGCAAACCCTAGATCTGTCAGGAGGGGTATATTTTCTCTAAGTCACGAAATCTGTTGCATAATCATGCCATGTTCACCGCATCATAACTTGCTACATACTGCTCCGTTTCGTGCGTGCAATATGTCAAATTATTCATCTCGATGAGTACATCTCTTCATCTCATTGCATCATTTTCATTTGAGCTCATCTTGATGCCCGAAATGCTGTTGGAAGAGGGCTATGTGATGTTAGTTTCAGATCTGTTTCAGTAGATGCACTTTTGTCATTTTTGCCATGATTGATGTGTGCACCCTATGAAGTTCAGTCCTACATGTGTCTTGTAATATGCCATGCTATATTTCCAGGGGTGTATGCCATGTATTTTTGTGATCTCTGTGGTGAATAGCACAAGCATGCAAACTAGGGTACATAATGTTGCTGATTTCAGAGACATAGTAATTTCACTAAGTTATTCCCTGCTGTTATTTTTATGCCATTTGTTCATGTTGTTACAGAGAGATCTATGCCCTTTTTGAGCATGATCGGTAAGAGTGTTTTGAACATACGGATTTGCTCTATCCGTCCACGCCTTTGTTTGTAATTATGGAGCACCCTAGCTTGAGTCAATCGAGCTCTGCTTTTGCTATAAAATGTTTCCTGGCAGATTGTTTACATGTTATTCGATATTGCCAAGCTTGTTGTAGTTGATCTTTACATGGTATAATGTTATTCTTGCCATGTCTAGCTTCTTTGCCATGTCTTCTTAGTGAGTGTATGCTTAGTTTATCATGAAATGCTCTGTAGTGAGGGCATCGAGCTCGTAAACATGCCTACTTGTTATCTGTTTTTGACATGTCCAGTTTTCTGCTAAGTCTGAAAACTGTAACGAAACTTGCTTAATGGACATGGGTGCTATTATATTTTCTGGACCTTTTTGGCTCATGGTCAGTAAGGGACTTTTGTTCTATGTTTTGATTAGATTCATGCCATGCCTTGTTTTGCTATATTGTGTTCCTTTAGCATGTTGTTTCCTTGCTCTAGACATGTCATCCTGATGTTAATTTCTGGCAAGTTGTTATTTTCACAAAGTCTGTGAACATGTTATCTTTTGCACTTTTGCCATGCTTGTTTAAACCTATTGTTGTGTGATTTAGTCATAGCTCAGTGTTCATCTTTTGTCAAGCATCTTGAGTAGATCACTACCATATGCTTTGCTCATATGTTTGGGTGAAGTAGCTTAATTTCTTGTTGCATGCTAAGTGGCATCATGCTGTTAATGGCAGAATCTTGTCATTCTTGTTTTGCTTGTCATTTGCAAACCGTGCATCCGATTCCGGTGATCTTTATATCGATTTCAACTGAAATCACCTCACCTATCCAGTGGCATACTTGGTTTGCCAAGATTATGCCTTGTTCATCTTTTTCTTTCGGAGCACGCATATGCATTGCATACCACATCTCGCATATCATGACATGTTTTGCATCATGTTGATTGCGCATTGCATCGTGGTTGATGGTTGTTTCTTTGCTTGTGTTCTTGTTTTGGGTGGAGCCGGGAGACGAGTACGTGAACGAGGAACCTGTTGAGAACGTTTACGAGGATCAAGCCTTCGACAACACTGAGAACCTTGCAGGCAAGATGACCATACCCTCGAAATCACTTCTATCTTTGCTTGCTAGATGCTCGCTCTTTTGCTATGCCTATGCTGCGATACCTACCACTTGCTATATCATGCCACCCAAATTGCCATGTCAAACCTCTAACCATCCATGTCCTAGCAAACCGTTGATTGGCTATGTTACCGCTTTGCTCAGCCCCTCCTATAGCGTTGCTAGTTGCAGGTGAAGATGAAGTTTGTTCCATGTTGGAACATGATTATTTTGGGTTATCACAATATCTCTTATTTTAATTAATGCATCTATATACTTGGTAAAGGGTGGAAGGCTCGGCCTTATGCCTGGTGTTTTGTTCCACTCTTGCCACCCTAGTTTCCGTCATACCGGTGTTATGTTCCTTGATTTTGCGTTCCTTACACGGTTGGGTGATTTATGGGACCCCCTTGACAGTTCGCCTTGAATAAGACTCCTCCAGCAAGGCCCAACTTTGGTTTTACCATTTGCCACCTAAGCCTTTTTCCCCCGGGTTTTCGCGAGCCCGAGGGTCATCTTTATTTTAACCCCCCGGGCCAGTTCTCCTTCGATTGCTGGTCCAAACTAGAGCCACTTGCGGTGCCGCCCTGAGGCAACTTGGGGTATCCTCGGTTGCCATACGTACTGCTCATCTGGATGTGCCCTGAGAACGAGATATGTGCAGCTCCTATCGGGATTTGTCGGCACAATCGGGCGGCTTTGCTGAACTTGTTTTATTACTGTCGAAATGTCTTGTAGTCCGGGATTCCGAGACTGATCGGGTCTTCCCGGTAGAAGGAATATCCTTCGTTGACCGTGAGAGCTTATAATGGGCTAAGTTGGGACACCCCTGCAGGGTATTATCTTTCGAAAGCCGTGCTCGCGGTTATGAGGCAGATGAGAATTTGTTAATGTCCGGTTGTAGAAAACCCGAAGTTGACCTTAATTAAAAACACATCAACCGCGTGTGTAACCGTGATGGTCTCTTCTCGGCGGATTCCGGGAAGTGAACACGGTGTTGGAGTTATGCCTGACGTATGTTGTTCTAGGATCACTTCTTGATCACTTCTAGCTTCACGACCGTGCTTTGCTTCTCTTCTCGCTCTCTTTTGCGAATGTAGCCACCATATATGCTAGTCGCTTGCCGCAGCTCCACCTCACAACCCCATCCTACCTTTAAGCTTAAATAGTCTTGATCTTGCGGGTGTGAGATTGCTGAGTCCCCGTGACTCACAGATTCTACCAAAACAGTTGCAGGTGCCGACGATGCCAGTGCAGATGACGCATCCGAGCTCAAGTGGGAGTTCTACGAGGAACGTGGTCGTTACTATGTGTCTTTTCCTGATGATCAGTAGTGGAGCCCAGTTGGGACGATCGGGGATCTGTGTAGCATTTGGGGTAGTCTTCTTTCATTTTGGTTCCGTAGTCGGACCTTGAGTGTAATATGCATGATGGATGTTTATTTATGTATTGTGTGAAGTGGCGACTATAAGCCAACTATGTATCTCTTTCCCTTATGTATTACATGGGTTGTGTGAAGATTACCTCACTTGCGACATTGCTTTCAATGCGGTTATGCCTCTAAGTCGTGCTTCGACACATAGGAGATATAGCTGCATCGAGGGCTTTACAAGTTGGTAATCAGAGCCTTCCCCGACCTTAGGAGCCCCCACTGATTGATCGTTTTTAGAGGCCGAGTTGTGTCTAGAAAAATGTTTTGAGTCATTTAGGAATTATGTATCGGAGAGTTTAGGAATTCTTTTTTACTTCCCAGTCTCCTAATCGCTCTGGTAAGGCATCCTGACGTAGAGTTTTGACTCTTCTCTTCTCAAATTTCACTAAAAAAATTAGGATCACGCGGGTATCTTAGAATCGTTCCGATGGTTTTGTGATGACAACATTGTCTTGGTGCCTCCTGTCAGCAGGGGTTTAGTGGAAGTGTCCCGGGGAGTTGAGCTCCGAGGTGTTGTCGTCATAATTTTATCATTGCAGTTCTGGAATACCTGAGTTTAGTACGCCGACATCGAAAATCTCTTTTGTACAGTTGTTGGTGAGATAACCCTGATAGCCCAGTACTGAGGCGAGTGCGGGAGTATTGCCATGACTCGTATAACGGATGCTTTTCGAAGGTTGAGGTAGACGATTTCCGAGGGTTTCTTGGTTATGTGTTGAAGGATGGATACAGATGGATCTAGGTATTGTTAGTTTGGGTGATATATTTTGTGTCCCCTGTATCCCAAACACCTGATTGCATAACCAAAAAGTTTCGGGAGTTTATAAGTGGGAATTCAAGTAGCTACTAGAATATCTTTCCAACAGACACATGATACGATATGGGATCTATCATATGTTTGTTCCGGCTTATTCTACAAGCCAATCTTTTGTTTTGTTTTCAGTTGTGATATTCGAGTTGTTTCGAAGGCAGATGGTGATTTCATACCTTTATCTAAATGGCTTCTCAGCTTATGGAAGTGTGATGCTTTACTTTGGAATTCATTCGTTCATTCTTGTTCGAATGTTTATTGTGAAGACTATATGTTGCAATTTCGATCCTTTGATTCAGCTTGAATATATGTCTTTCAAGATGCTAATGGATGTCACCCTCTTCAGGATGGCTCCGCCAACGCGTCAGAATCCGGAACGCAATGAAGGAAGTCAGGCTAACCCTCCGCCACCACCTCCGCCTCCGGAGGCATGGCAAGCCTTGATGACAGCCACCAATGCCAACGCTCAGATTCTGATTCAGCTCTTGCAAGATCGCAACCAAGGGCAAGGTAATCAGGGAAATCAAGGCCAAGGCAACAATCAGCCGCACTTCGCTACCCTCAATCAGTTCCTTGCAAATCAGCCAAAGACTTTCAGCTACTCTGTCGAGGCCACAGACGCCGATGATTGGCTCGTGGACATCAACAAGCACTTCGAATGTAGCAATGTCAGACCTGAGGACTTTGTCAAGTTTGCCTCTTTTCAACTCAAGGATCAAGCTGCCGAGTGGTTCCAACAATACAAAGATTCCAGAGGAGGTCGTGTGATTACCTGGGATGATTTCCGCCGTGACTTCAAAGCTCATCACATTCCAGAAAGTGTTGTTGAGAGTAAGCGTGAGGAGTTCCGCAATCTCAAGCAAGGCAACATGTCTGTGTATCAATACAACACTCAGTTCCAGAAGCTCTCTCGTTTTGCTAAGCAAGACATCCCTGATGAGAAGAGCATGATTTACCAATTCAGGCGTGGCCTCAGAGAAGATCTGCAACTAGCTCTCGTGCTTTCTGAGCCGTTCAAGTATGATGAATTCTACAACATGGCACTGAAACAAGAAGCTGCTCAGCTCAAGTGTGAGGCATCTAAGAAGAGAGTCAGAGACGCAGTTCAGTCTTCTTCTTCCTCACTTGTGGCAGCTAAGCAACAGAAGTTCTGGTTGCCTCCTCCTCCTCCGTTCCGTCAGCCTTACCAGCAGAAGAACTCAGGTGGTCGTGGATCTTCCCACCCACCCAACCCTGGCTATCAGAACAAGTCTCAGAACCAAGCTCCAAGGCCAAATGCTCCTTATCACCGTCCGCTCTCAGAGGTGACTTGCAACAAATGTCAGCAAAAGGGTCACTATGTGAACAAGTGCTTCAACCAAAGGCGCCTTCCGCCTCCTCCTCCTGTGAGATCTTCCAGCAATGCAGTGGCCAAGCATAATCCTAAGCATGCCAAAGTGAACATGATGAACGCGGCTCAGGCAGAGGATTCTTCAGAAGTGATCATGGGTAATCTCTCAGTTAATGATATTCCTGCAAAAGTCTTATTTGATACTGGTGCATCGCATTCTTTTATTTCAAGACCTTTTGTTGCCAAGCATGAGTTTGTGACAGAAAAGATTCCTATTCCGTTGAAGATTGTGTCCCCGGGTAAGCAGATGACTTCTTGAGTTTTGGTTCCGAATGTCCGTATCAAGATGGGCGACTATAGATTTCTGGCTAAACCAATTGTTCTTGGTGACTCTGATATTGATCTTATTCTCGGGATGGACTGGCTTTCTAAGCACAAGGCTCAGCTTGATTGTTCTGCCAGGGAAATTCAATTGACTCACTCTTCTGACGATGTGATCATCTATGCTGCTCGTGACGAAACCATTCGGTTGTTTTCTCTCAATGAGAAGGGCGAATTGGATGCTATCTCTTAGATTCCAGTCGTTTGTGAGTACCAAGATGTCTTTCCAGAAGAACTTCCGGGAATGCCTCCTCACCGGCCAGTTGAATTCGTTATTGATCTTGAGCCTGGCACGGAACCCGTTTGCAAGCGTCCTTACAAGCTTGGGCCAAAAGAGTTGAAGGAATTGAAGAAACAACTCGATGAATAAGAGCGTCTGGGTCTGATCAGACCAAGTTCATCTCCTTGGGGTTGTGGTGTTCTTTTTGTCTAGAAGAAGGATGGCACGGACCGACTTTGCGTAGATTACCGTCCATTGAACAAGAAGACAATCAAGAACAAGTACCCACTTCCCAACATCAATGAGCTATTCGAGAAACTTAAAGGTGCTAAAGTGTTCTCCAAGCTTGACCTTCGTATGGGTTATCATCAGATT
The DNA here is from genome assembly GCA_032464435.1 of Aegilops umbellulata. NCBI lineage: Eukaryota > Viridiplantae > Streptophyta > Magnoliopsida > Poales > Poaceae > Aegilops > Aegilops umbellulata. Next base: position 56,057,375 of record CP136058.1, read on the forward strand.
CGCATTCGTGAAGAAGATATTCCCAAGACAGCATTCAGAACAAGCTTTGGTTCTTATGAATATACTGTCATGTCTTTCGTCCTTGTCAATGCTCCTCCAACTTTCTCTCGAATGATGAACTTCATCTTCAACCCCTACACCAACGAATTCGTCTTGGTCTATCTCGATGATATATTGGTCTTCTCCAAGAATAAGAAGGATCATGCCAAACATTTGCGATTGGTGCTCGACAAGCTCAGAGAGTATCAATTCTATGTGAAGTTCTCCAAATGTGAATTCTGGCTTGATGAAGTTCTTTACCTTGGGCATATCATCTCTGCCAAGGGCATTGCTATTAATCCAGAGAGGGTGTCTACAGTTTTGAATTGGGAACCTCCTCAGAATGTCAAGCAGCTTCGCAGTTTTCTTGGACTTGCAAGCTATTGCCGAAGATTCGTTGAGAATTTCTCAAAGATTGCAAAGCCTCTTTCCAACCTCCTCCAGAAGCATGTGAAGTATGTCTGGTCTCCTGAGTGTGACGTTGCTTTCAACGCTATCAAAGAGAAACTCGTCACTGCTCCAGTTTTGACTCCTCCTGACGAATCCAAGCCTTATGAAGTTTTCTGTGATGCTTCTCTTCAAGGTCTCGGTGTTGTTTTAATGCAAGAGAAGAAGGTTGTGGCCTATACCTCTCGTCAGTTGAAGCCCAACGAAAAGAACTACCCTACTCACGATCTTGAGTTGGCGGCAGTTGTCCATGCATTAATAACATGGAGACATCTCTTGTTGGGAAGGAAAGTGGACATATTCACCGATCACAAGAGTCTCAAGTACATCTTCACTCAGACCAACCTCAACCTCAGGCAAACTCGATGGGTCGAAATGATTCAAGAGTATAATCCGAGTATTGAATATACTCCAGGCAAGGCTAATGTGATTGCAGACGCTTTGAGCAGGAAGGCTTATTGCAACAACTTAATCCTCAAGCCCTTTCAACCGGATCTTTGTGAAGCTTTCCGCAAGTTGAATCTCCAAGTTGTTCCTCAAGGTTTTCTTGCCAACCTCATAGTCTCTCCTACTTTGGAAGATCAAATTCGTGAGGCACAACTGATGGATACCATGGTGAAGAAGGTGAAACGTGGTATTGACAAGGGCATTTCCAAATACAAGTGCTATCGAGTTGATGACAGAGATACTCTTTTCTTCGAGGACCGGATTGTGGTTCCAAAGGGTGATCTACGGAAAGTCATTATGAATGAGGCGCACAATTCTCTTCTGTCAATTCATCCTGGAAGTACGAAGATGTACCATGACCTCAAGCAGTCGTATTGGTGGACTCGAATGAAGCGAGAAATTGCTCAATTCGTGAATGAATGTGATATCTGCAGAAGGGTGAAAGCAGAACATCAACGACCAGCTGGTCTACTCCAACCTCTTGCTATTCCAGAATGGAAGTTTGATCATATCGAAATGGACTTCGTGACTGGTTTTCCTAAATCCAAGCGTGGAAATGATGCTATCTTCGTCGTCATCGACAAGCTCACTAAAGTGGCTCATTTTCTTCCTATCATAGAGTCTATCACAGCACCGCAGCTGGCAGAGCTCTACACATCTAGAATTGTCTCCTTGCACGGCATTCCACAATTGATCTCTTCAGACCGTGGCAGCATCTTTAAATCCAAGTTTTGGGATTCTTTTCAGCAGGCCATGGGCACAAATATTTGCTTCAGCACAGCTTTCCATCCTCAAACTAGTGGACAAGTCGAGCGTGTCAACCATATTCTTGAAGATATGCTCAGGGCTTGTGTTATCTCTTTCGGCATGAAGTGGGAGGATTGTCTTCCATATGCTGAGTTCTCTTACAACAACAGCTTTCAAGCGAGCTCGGGCAAAGCCCCATTCGAGATTCTCTATGGCAGAAAGTGCTGTACTCCTCTCAATTGGTCAGAGACGGGCGAACGCCAACTTCTTGGCAACGACTTGATCACAGAGGCTGAAGATGTGTAAAGTCATTCGTGAGAATCTCAAAGCCGCTCAATCGCGCCAGAAGAGCTATTATGATAGCAAACACCGTGATTTGGCTTTCGAGATCGGAGACCATGTCTACCTCCGCGTCTCTCCAATGAAAGGCACTCGTCGCTTAGGTATCAAAGGGAAACTTGCCCCTAGATACGTCGGTCCTTTCAAGATCATCGACAAACGAGGCGATCTCGCCTATCAACTTGAGCTTCCCCCCAACTTTGCAAATGTGCACGATGTGTTCCACGTGTCACAGCTTCGCAAGTGCTTCAAGACGCCTGAACGCACCATCAACTTCGAAGAGATTGATCTTCAAGAAGATTTGTCTTATCATGAGCATCCCGTTGCTATTCTTGAAGAAACTGAGCGCAAGACTCGCAACAAGTCCATCAAATTCCTGAAAGTGAAGTGGTCACACCATTCAGACCGAGAAGCCACCTGGGAGCGCGAGGACCACCTCCGTTCCGAATATCCGGAGTTCTTTCAGTCCTAGATCTCGGGAGGAGATCCTCTCGTAGTGGTGGAGTGTTGTAACACCCCGGATGTAACTTGCCATATTTGTAACTCCAAATCTTGCCATTTTCGGCAATGTGATATGATATTCCCTCCGTGGTTGGGTTTCCCGTCATTTTGCATTTTTTCCATGTCATGCATTTCTTGTCATGTCATCATGTGCATCGCATTCGCATACGTGTTCGTTTCATGAATCCGAGCATTTTCCCCGTTGTCCGTTTTGCAATCCGGCGCTCCTATGTTCCCCGGCGTCCCCTTTTACCTTTTTCTGTGAGCGGGTATTAAACTTTCTCGGAATGGACCGAGGTTTGTCAAGCGGCCTTGGTATAGCACCGGTAGACCGCCCGTCAAGTTTCGGGTCATTCGGAGGTCGTTTGATACTCCAACGGTTAACCGGGTAACTGTGAAAGCCTCTTTTGGGTTGCAGCTCAAAACCCCTCCAAAACAGCCCAATAACGCATCTAATTCACTCCCATGCCCATCGCCGTTCGATCACGATCGCGTGGCCGAAAATCGTGCTCAATTTGGAGCCTCCTAGCCCCTCCCACCTATAAATACACCTCCCCCTCCGAAATCCCGGGTCCAAATCCACCCTAACCCTAGCCTCGCTCCTCTCCGCGCCGCCGGACACGTCCGGATCGGGCCGGAAGCGTCCGCCGCCGCGCCCGCGCCAATCAGGGGCCGCCACGTGGTGCCTGCCACCCCTCGCCGCCGTCGGCCCGCGAGCCCGTGAGGGCCCCGCGAGCCCGTTCGCCGTCGCCCGCGCCTCCCGCGCGCCTCTGCTCGCCTCTCGCCGCCGCATTCGCCCGCGCGCCGCCGCCGCCTCTCCTGCTCCGGCCGCCGCGCTCGCCGCCGTCCATCCGCGCCGCTGCCCGGCCCCGCGGCCATCTCCGCGCCCGCGCCGCCAGGTCGCCGTCCTCGCCACCCGGCGCACCGCCCTCGTCGTCCGCGCCCGGATCCGGCGAGATCCGGCCGGATCCACCCCGGAGTACCTCGTCGGCGACTTCTCCGTCTTCTCCGGCGACAACCTCCGGCCGTCCTCGATCTACGTGCAAACCCTAGATCTGTCCGGAGGGGTATATTTTCTCTAAGTCCTGAAATCTGTTGCATAATCATGCCATGTTCACCGCATCATAACTTGCTGCATACTGCTCCGTTTCGTGCGTGCAATATGTGAAATTATTCGTCTCGATGAGTACATCTCTTCATCTCATTGCATCATTTTCATTTGAGCTCATCTTGATGCCCGAAATGCTGTTGGAAGAGGGCTATGTGATGTTAGTTTCAGATCTGTTTCAGTAGATGCACTTTTGTCATTTTTGCCATGATTGATGTGTGCACCCTATGAAGTTGAGTCCTACATGTGTCTTGTAATATGACATGCTATATTTCCAGGGGTGTATGCCATGTATTTTGTGATCTCTGTGGTGAATAGCACAAGCATGCAAACTAGGGTACATAATGTTGCTGATTTCAGAGACATAGTAATTTCACTAAGTTATTCCCTGCTGTTATTTTTATGCCATTTGTTCATGTTGTTACAAAGAGATCTATGCCCTTTTTGGGCATGATCTGTAAGAGTGTTTTGAACATACGGATTTGCTCTATCCGTCCATGCCTTTGTTTGTAATTATGGAGCACCCTAGCTTGAGTCAATCGAGCTCTACTTTTGCTATAAAATGTTTCCTGGCAGATTGTTTACATGTTATTCGATATTGCCAAGCTTGTTGTAGTTGATCTTTACATGGTATAATGTTATTCTTGCCATGTCTAGCTTCTTTGCCATGTCTTCTTGGTGAGTGTATGCTTAGTTTGTCATGAAATGCTCTGCAGTGAGGGCATCGAGCTCGTAAACATGCCTACTTGTTATCTGTTTTTGACATGTCCAGTTTTCTGCTAAGTCTGAAAACTGTAACGAAACTTGCTTAATGGACATGGGTGCTATTATATTTTCTGTTCCTTTTTGGCTCATGGTCAGTAAGGGACTTTTGTTCTATGTTTTGATTAGATTCATGCCATGCCTTGTTTTGCTATATTGTGTTCCTTTAGCATGTTGTTTCCTTGCTCTAGACATGTCATCCTGATGTTAATTTCTGGCAAGTTGTTATTTTCACTAAGTCTGTGAACCTGTTATCTTTTGCACTTTTGCCATGCTTGTTTAAACTTGTTGTGGTGTGATTTAGTCGTAGCTCAGTGTTCCACTTTTGTCAAGCATCTTGAGTAGATCACTACCATACGCTTTGCTCATATGTTTGGGTGCAGTAGCTTAATTTCCTGTTGCATGCTAAGTGGCATCATGCTGTTAATGGCAGAATCTTGTCATTCTTGTTTTGCTTGTCATTTGCAAACCGTGCATCCGATTCCGGTGATCTTTATATCGATTTCAACCGAAATCACCTCACCTATCCAGTGGAATACTTGGTTTGCCAAGATTATGCCTTGTTCATCTTTTTCTTCCGGAGCACGCATATGCATTGCATACCACATCTCGCATATCATGACATGTTTTGCATCATGTTGATTGCGCATTGCATCGTGGTTGATGGTTGTTCTTTTGCTTGTGTTCTTATTTTGGGAAGAGCCGGGATACGAGTACGTGAACGAGGAACCTGTTGAGAACGCTTACGAGGATCAAGCCTTCGACAACTCTGAGAACCTTGCAGGCAAGATGACCATACCCTCGAAATCAATTCTATCTTTGCTTGCTAGATGCTCGCTCTTTTGCTATGCCTATGCTGCGATACCTACCACTTGCTATATCATGCCACCCAAATTGCCATGTCAAACCTCTAACCATCCATGTCCTAGCAAACCGTTGATTGGCTATGTTACCGCTTTGCTCAGCCCCTCTTATAGCGTTGCTAGTTGCAGGTGAAGATGAAGTTTGTTCCATGTTGGAACATGATTATTTTGGGTTATCACAATATCTCTTATTTTAATTAATGCATCTATATACTTGGTAAAGGGTGGAAGGCTCGGCCTTATGCCTGGTGTTTTGTTCCACTCTTGCCACCCTAGTTTCCGTCATACCGGTGTTATGTTCCTTGATTTTGCGTTCCTTACACGGTTGGGTGATTTATGGGACCCCCTTGACAGTTCGCCTTGAATAAGACTCCTCCAGCAAGGCCCAACTTTGGTTTTACCATTTGCCACCTAAGCCTTTTTCCCCCGGGTTTTCGCGAGCCCGAGGGTCATCTTTATTTTAACCCCCCGGGCCAGTTCTCCTTCGATTGCTGGTCCAAACTAGAGCCACTTGCGGTGCCGCCCTGAGGCAACTTGGGGTATCCTCGGTTGCCGTACGTACTGCTCATCTGGATGTGCCCTGAGAACGAGATATGTGCAGATCCTATCGGAATTTGTCGGCACAATCGGGCGGCTTTGCTGAACTTGTTTTATTACTGTCGAAATGTCTTGTAGTCCGGGATTCCGAGACTGACCGGGTCTTCCCGGTAGAAGGAATATCCTTCGTTGACCGTGAGAGCTTATAATGGGCTAAGTTGGGACACCCCTGCAGGGTATTATCTTTCGAAAGTCGTGCCCACGGTTATGAGGCAGATGGGAATTTGTTAATGTCCGGTTGTAGGAAACCCGAAGTTGACCTTAATTAAAAACACATCAACCGCGTGTGTAACCGTGATGGTCTCTTCTCGGCGGAGTCCGGGAAGTGAACACGGTGTTGGAGTTATGCCTGACGTAGGTTGTTCTAGGATCACTTCTTGATCACTTCTAGCTTCACGACCGTGCTTTGCTTCTCTTCTCGCTCTCTTTTGCGAATGTAGCCACCATATATGCTAGTCGCTTGCCGCAGCTCCACCTCACAACCCCATCCTACCTTTAAACTTAAATAGTCTTGATCTCGCGGGTGTGAGATTGCTGAGTCCCCGTGACTCACAGATTCTATCAAAACAGTTGCAGGTGCCGATGATGCCAGTGCAGATGACGCATCCGAGCTCAAGTGGGAGTTCGACGAGGAACGTGGTCGTTACTATGTGTCTTTTCCTGATGATCAGTAGTGGAGCCCAGTTGGGACGATCGGGGATCTGTGTAGCATTTGGGGTAGTCTTCTTTCATTTTGGTTCCGTAGTTGGACCTTGAGTGTAATCTGCATGATGGATGTTTATTTATGTATTGTGTGAAGTGGCGACTGTAAGCCAACTATGTATCTCTTTTCCTTATGTATTACATGGGTTGTGTGAAGATTACCTCACTTGCAACATTGCTTTTAATGCGGTTATGCCTCTAAGTCGTGCTTCGACACGTAGGAGATATAGCCGCATCGAGGGCGTTACACCGACCTTAAATTCAAATTTGGAAAGACAATTCAAATTATAATTTATAAAACCGTAAATTTAAAATGTTCGTCGGGTTGGAAATATTCACTGTGTAATTGTCATGCTTCAAAAAAACATTTTTGAAGATGTTTAAAATGCCCATGGACTTTAAACAGTGGACCAATGACAACTTTTTTTAGCCCATTTGAATACAATCATAATTTAAATTAACTCCAGTTGCCCCAAACATTTTGTGCAGCCCCAAGGTATAGTGCTTGAATTATGTGCAAATTTACATGGTTAACAAAAGTCAATTGATACCAGAGCTTTAATAAAAAAAAGGAGCTAACAAATAGAAAAGAAAATAAGTAAAAAAGTAAGAGAAATACAAATTAGAAAAGAATAAAAGTAAAATAGAAGAAGCCTCTATGCACCTTGGCCCAGCCACTACAGAGTCAAGCCCAGCCCGACACTGCTCCATCCCCTCCCTAACGCTCTCTCTCATGTGCGTGTCGTGCATCCCGGTCGCCATGGCGCGGATGCTCGACGCGTGCTACTACAGGGAATCGAGGAGAGCATAAGAAGGCCACCAGGAACCCTCGACGAACCCTAGCTCCCTTCGTTTCCCCCCTCGCGCCTTCTCCACCAAATCGACCCGCGCCCGAGACCATAGTCGCCGCCGTCTTCGTCGATCCCGCGGCCACCGGCCTCCTCTCACCGCGCCAAGGCGTCAAGGAGCCCCGCCATCGTCATCTCCTTCCTCTCCGCCGCTGGTTTGGCGTCAGGGCACCGTCAAGCTCGCCATCACCGGTCTTCTCGGTCGCAGCCGTCACAACCTTGCCGTCAATTCGCCCAGCTCCGGTCCATCTCCGGCCTCCCCGACCGAAACTCCGAGCTCGTGGTGAGATCCTCCCCCTTATCTTCCTTTCTCGCCTTTGATTTGGACGTCGTAGGCCGCCTTCACCATCGTGCGTAAATTCCCGCGTACGCGTACATGCGTGCAACTGTTGCTCTGCTTCCCTACGCTGTCACTGCTTCTCGCCTTCTACTGCTGTTGTTCGCTCTCTGCCGCCGCGTGCCCGCCCTACTGCTGGAACCCGCCTGCCTGCGCCCCTGCAGCCGCCGCTCGCGGTCGAGCCCGCCGGTGCCATGCCCACCGCGGTTGCTGGCCCTGGTCACAGCATGGCCGACGACGCCGTGCGCTGCTGCTGCTCTTGCGATGCAGCTGCTCGCTGCTTGTTCCTGCTGTTGCTGCGCCTAATCACTGCCGATGCTGTTTATGCTACGCTGCTTTGCTACTACTACTACCGCTAGAACCGCTGCCTACTGCCATGGCCGCAGTGGCCTTGTGCCCATGCGTGCTAGTGTGTGCGCTTGTGTGGCCGGCTGGCCCAATTAGTTTAGGACTAATTGCCTTTTATTTAGGGATTAATTAGTGGCTAGATTAGTCTGTGTACGGATGACATGTAGGCCCCCATAGATTTAGTTAGATGTTTTATTAACACATGTGACAATCACATGTGGGCCACACCTGCCCCTTTTGACTAGTCAAGTTGACTCAGTTAATTCGGATTAATTAAATATAATAATTCCAAATTCTCGAATATTGATAAAACTTTGAAAAATCATATAAAATAATCCGTAACTCAGATTAAAATACTTTGTACATGAAAGTTGCTCAGAACGACGAGACGAATCCGAATACGCCGCCCGTTGGTCCACCGCACATCCCTAGCGAACATGGAACTTTCCCCCTCCGGTTCGTTTGTCCAAAAACGCGGAACACCGGGAATACTTTCCCGGATGTTTGCCCCCTTTGCCGGTATCACCTAGTACTGTGTTAGGTCACCACTAGCACCGCATATTGTCATGTTATGCTTTGTGATGCTTTGATTGCTCCATTATTTATTGCGTTCCCCCTCCGTTACTTCTTTCCGGTAGACACTGAGACCGCTGCCGGTACCCCTGTGATCGACTACATCGACGACGAACCCTTCTTGCCAGAGCAACCAGGCAAGCCCCCCCTTGATCAACAGATATCGCATATTCTTCTCTATACTGCTTGCATTAGAGTAGTGAAGCATGTTACTGCTTTCGGTTAATCCTATTCAGCTGCATAGCCTGTCATTGTTGCTACAGTTGTTACCCTTACCTGCTATCCTACTACTTAGTATAGGATGCTAGTATTCCATCAGTGGCTCTACACTCTTGTCCGTCTGCCATGCTATACTACTGGGACGTGATCACTCGGGAGGTGATCACGGGCATATGCTATATACTTTATACAGTTACATTGCTTATGATACTGTTCGAAGATGGGGGTTGTCGGTGTCAAAACCGGCGGATCTCGGGTAGGGGGTCCCGAATTGTGCGTCTAGGCGGATGGTAACAGGAGACAAGGGACACGATGTTTTTACCCAGGTTCGGCCCCTCTTGATGGAGGTAAAACCCTACTCCTGCTTGATTAATATTGATGATATGGGTAGTACAAGAGTGGATCTACCACGATATCAGAGAGGCTAAACCCTAGAAGCTATCCTATGGTCTGGTTCTGTTGTTATGTCCTACGGATTAAACCCTCCGGTTTATATAGATACCGGAGGGGGCTAGGGTTACACGGAGTCGGTTACAAGGAAGGAGATGTACATATCCGTACTGCCAAGCTTGCCTTCCACGCCAAGGAAAGTCCGATCCAGACACGGGACGAAGTCTTCAATCTTGTATCTTCATAGTCCAACAGTCCGGCCAAAGGTTATAGTCTGGCTGTCCGGATAGCCCCTTATCTAGGACTCCCTCAATAGCCCCCGAACCAGGCTTCAATGACGATGAGTCCGGCACGCAGATTGTCTTCGGCATTGCAAGGCGGGTTCTTTTCCAAATTCCGAATACCTGTTAAATAGTGTTTGGCTTCTTGTAAATGATGCACTTCTTGGCTTCCACGCCCAATAATGGCCACCTTCCACGTGTCAAGCGAATGTGAGGAGCCAGGGTGTTTTTACATTTACCCCCTAGCTATGCAAATGAGCTGTCTATTAAAGAGACGAGGATTTAGATCCAAACCACACCATCCTCCCTCAGCGAGCATTCATCGGAGCGCACCCGAAAAAATCCATTCCATCATGGCCGGTCAGCGCAGCTCCTCCTCTCGTTCCCCCAGCCCCAAGCCCAGAGATTGAGAGAGGTGTTCCATCCCGCACGGCCAACTAGTGAAGCTTCAGACCCAGGAATTTCTCCTCCCAGCGTATATGGTCCCGGTTCGTGCCGGGCTCGCCACCTATAATGGCGGAGAGCAAGCGGAGAGCTTTCCCAACCCATCTAAGGGAGAGCGGGTATGCCTCGTCCCTTATTTGATAAGGGGACTCGGATTTCCAATTCATCCATTTCTCCGGGGGCTCCTGGAGTTCTACGGCCTCCAGTTGCACATCCTTACCCCTGCCTCCATACTACATATCACGGGCTATGTAGCCCTTTGCGAGATGTTCTTGGGCTGCGAAGCTCATTTCGCACTGTGGAAGAAGTTGTTCGGCCTTGTGCCCCTCTCCCAGAGGGGGTCAGTATATCAAGTGGGCGGAGCCGAAGTATGGCGCATCGCCGGGACCGGATATCTATCCGGAACCCATAAGAAGGTGTCTGAAGACTGGCCTTCAGAGTGGTTTTATATAGAAGACGTCCCTCTTCCAGATCCTATTCGGATCGGCCTTCCCGAGTTTGACAATGCTCCCTTGAAGAAGCACCTGAGTTGGCGCCCACGGAGCCCCCAGGAGGAAGATGACATAGACGTTCTTTACCTGATGAGCCGGATAAGGGTATTGGCCCAATCAGGACTGACCATGATCGAAGTCATGGCCACAAGCATTATGCGGGGGGTGCAGCCGCTTCAATATCAAGGCCACCCCATGTGGGATTTCAACGGGGAGGATGACGCCACCCGCTATGGCCGCAAGGGGTCGGAGTCATCCGCTGCTCTAGCAAAAATCTTGTCTGATTTGTACAAGGGAGAAGAGGAGGAATTCCTCTGCGTCAATCCACAGGGCAGATTTTCTATGTACAATCCTCCGAGCTGGGTAAGTCAACACTTTTTATGCCCATCTGTTCCATATTCCCATAGTTAAATATTTTACCTTGCGAATTCAACGTAGGAGCTGCGTAGGGCTGTAAGGGAGATCAACAGCCCACCTCCACAACCAGAGGATCCTGAGCGGTCCCTCGACCCGGCCTTCAAAGAGGATCCGGACATATCCGTGGAGCTGATTGATAGGGTGTTTTATCCATTAAGCAGTGACGATGCCTTGGTGGCCATTACTGCCGATTACCCCGGGCTGCTCCCAGCTTCGCAGGTGACTAAGACCAAAGTCCCAAACATTTGGAAAAGGATTCGTCCTTTGCGCACTTTGCTTACCGTATACCAACGGTGTTTCACAGGGAAGGCCCTTGGGACGCCATGCCGAGCCCGCGGCGACTAGCCAACAAGGGGCTCTGAAGCCGGGTAGGCTAAAAAGGAACGCGGTCCGGACTGAGACGCCGACGCAAAGGTATGATGTGCCACCTTATTCCATGGCATCGTCTTTAAAGACATAATAACGCCCGTGCTTTCTAGGAAGAAGAACGCTCGCCGGACTATATCTGGAGAGGTCGCTAAGCACGCCTCAACCAGTCGGGCTCCAAGGCCGAACATGGAAGCGAAAGCGAACACGAGGCGCACGCCGGAGGCTCCTCCGACAGAGGATGCAGATAAAATGTCCGCCACAAATTCCGAGGTGGAGAGCGCCATGAACCACAGGCATCGCCGAGCCGTTCTCCGTGACGCTTGTTTCTCCCAAGAGGCATTTGATGCCTTCAACTCAGGAGACGCGTACCTCCGTGCTGCTCAAAATGGTCTAGCCAGAGCCACGAACCAGTATGTAAAGGATATACGGGTGAGGAAATTTAATGATTATATATAGTAGAAGCCCCTGAGACTTGAAACAGTTAGAATAACTGATTTAAGGATCATTTGTTATGTAGGTTCTTACAGAAAAGAATACCCAATTGTCCCATGAGCTTGAAGAGTGTAAAGCCCAACTGCAGGCTGCACTAGCCGCGAAAGAGGAGTCCAAGAAGACCCCCTATGGTAATACATGTTTCAAATGATAGGTATCATGTAGAGTGCGTCATATATGCAAATCTGACAATGAAATTGTAGATGACGTCGGAGGGAATCCGGATGAGCAACATCTCCTACGCCGGCTAGAGGCTGGCGAGAGCATGCTTACGAGGGTTAGGCAGGAGAAGAATAATCTCCAGGATGCCAACACCCACCTGAGCGTGGAACTAAAGGATGTGCGTGCCCAACTGTCAGACTCCGTGAAGGAGGATCAGCGGCTTCGACGCAACATTTTCAGTAAGTGCTTGAACGAACTTCTAAGAAGAGTTTGGCGAGGAAGTAGACTAACAGAGTTATGTCTGTAGGTATGCTAACAGGTTGTCCCGCGGAGGAAATGCCCGGGTCTATGGGTGATCTTCTACCCGAGCTCTCACAACTGCACGAACGAGCTCGGCAGGTGATGCAAGGCATTGCCCAGGCCTTATGGCCATCCGTCTCCGTGCCCGAAGGCCTTGGAGAGCTTGCGGAAAAGTTGAAGGAAGCACGGCGGCGCTTCCAATTATGGAAGATATTAGCCTGCCGTCAAGGTGCCAGGGAAGCCCGGGCCATGGTGAAGACGCGGTATACCAAGGCTGACCCAAACCACATGGCCGAGGTCAGACCTATGGGGCCCAATGGGAAAGAGATCCCTGTTAGTCTAGTGTATGGGCAAGTAGAATTGGCCGCAAAGTATTCCCAACAGGATTGTAGGCTAGACAGCCTGTTGGATGGTATAGAAGAAGAATTTAGTCAGTCAAAGTGACTATGTAATTGAAGTGACATGTATAATGCCTTCTAGCCGGATTGTAGATCATTTGTCATGGCGGACCTTTTCGCTTCAACCTCTGGACCCGATAGTCCGGAGTGTATCCGAATACCCTCTCGGTTATGTAAGAACCGGGGCATGCGTGGAAACCAGGCGTAGGGGTCATTAGTGCTTGAACAGACAAGTGCCCAACTAGTTATGTTATATTACATGGTTAGTAAGAAACATCTTCCAGGGAGAATAGTTCCGTTAGGGGTTCCTTTCCTTGGGTATGCATGCCCTAAAGTGCATGTCCGGACTGCGAAAAGAGTCGCAGAGAAAAAATATCTGGGGGCACATATGGAAAAATAAATAAGTGAAGAGTCATCTTTTGTTCACCGACCGAATATTCCCTTAAGAATGCTAGCTTTCGGCTTCACCCAGTCTGAGGTACACATCCAGCTGACCCGGCAGTAACAATCATAGAGGTGCTCCCCTTATGCCCTAGCCGAATTAACGGGAACGTAGGCCATAAATACAAGAGCCAGGCAACCTAGCTTGGCCAAAACTTAAGTCATATCGATGCATATAATGGCGAAGCAAAGGTACATGCGGAAAGAGGACACATGTGCTGGGCATGAAGCCCGGATAAATAAGTAAGCTTTTGCGAAAGAAGCCCCCGGGTATAATTAGCACGGCTAGCACGGCAATGGTGTGCAGGCAAGGCACAAGTTAGCCTTTGAAGGCGTCGGGAAAAATATAAGAAGAAGGAGAGAAATAAAGGACAAATAATGTATATAAAAAATGGACAGTGGAAGGAGACGAACACAGAGTCCGGCGCTAGGCGTAGAATCTTCGGAGCCTTGCTACGTAACATGGGTTTGGCTCAAGTCGATTATCAGATGCATCCCGCAGACGGTACGCTTCGCCGGTTAGAACTTGGTCAATGATGAATGGACCCTCCCATTTGGGCTCGAGTTTAGTCTTTTTCTTCTTCGGCAGGCGTAGAACTAGTTCACCAACGTTATAAGTTTTGCCCCTACTTCTCTGCTTTGGTATCTTCGACCCTGTTGCTGATAGAATGCGGAACGTGCTTTTACCACGTCGCGCTCCTCCTTCAGGGTGTCTAGATTGTCCTGCCGATGGAGCTCAGCTTCTCTTTCTTCGTACATGCGCACTCGAGGTGAGTCATGAATTATGTCGCAGGGCAGAACCGCCTCTGCGCCGTACACCATAAAAAAGGTGTGTATCCGATAGTACGATTCGGCGTGGTCCGCAGCCCCCAGAGTACGGAGTCGAGCTCCTCTACCCGGTGCGTGTTAGATTCCTTTAGGGACCTCACTAATCTGGGTTTGATGCCGCTCATGATAAGACCATTTGCTCGCTCGACTTGACCGTTAGTTTGTGGGTGATAGACGGAAGCATAATCGAGCTTAATGCCCATGTTTTTGCACCAGAGTTTTACCTCGTCGGCAGTGAAGTTTGTGTCGTTATCAGTGATGATGCTGTGGAGGATGCCATAACGGTGTACAACCCCGGATATGAAGTCTATCACCGGTCCGGATTTTCGGCCGTTTTAACAGGTTTGGCTTCTATCCATTTGGTGAATTTATCCACCATGACAAGCAAGTTTTTTTTTCTTGTGGGTTCCTCCTTTAAGAGGTCCGACCATGTCGAGCCCCCAGATCGCAAAGGGCCATGTAATGGGGATTGTGTGGAGGGCGGTGGGTGGCATATGGCTTTGATTTGCAAAGAGTTGACAACCAACGCAGCGTTGGACCAAGTCCTGTGCATCTGCCCGGGCCGTAGGCTAGTAAAAGCCTGTACGGAAGGCCTTGCTTACAAGGGCCCGGGCTGCGGCGTAGTGGCCGCCGAGTCCGGCATGAATTTCCGCCAGAAGCTTCTGCCCTTCCTCTTCGGAGATGCACCTTTGAAGGACTCCGGTGGTGCTTTTCTTATGAAGCTCTCCCTCATGGACCCTATAGGCTTTAGATCGCCGCACTATGCAGCGTGCCTCATTTTGGTCCTCGGGGAGTTTCTGCCTAGTTAAGTAGGCCAGGAATGGTTTTGTCCACGGGGCGGTGATGGCCGTTATTACGTGGGCTGAAGGTGTTATTTTGGTGGCAGAGCCTCCGATTATGTCAGAGTGTTCGGTATCGGGTGTTGTGGCCGGGTCCGGACTATTGTTACTGGTGTCTCCTTCCCATACCACAGATGGCTTAAACAACCTCTCCAAAAAGATGTTAGGGGGGACCGCATCGCGTTTTGCACCGATGCGTGCAAGGACATCTGTGGCCTGATTGTTTTCCCGAGCCACATGGTGGAATTCGAGCCCCTCGAACTGAGCTGATATTTTGAGGACGGCGTTGCGATAGGCTGCCATTTTCGGATCCTTGGCATCAAAGTCTCCATTTATTTGGGATATTGCAAGGTTCGAATCCCCCCGCACCTCCAGGCGTTGAATGCCCATGGATACTACCATCCGGAGACCATGTAAAAAGGCCTCGTATTCGGCTGCGTTGTTGGAGTCTGTATACATTATCTGGAGTACGTATTGAACTGTATCTCCGGTTGGGGACGTCAGAACGACGCCAGCCCCCAGACCAGCCAGCATTTTGGAGCCATCGAAGTGCATGATCCAGTTAGAATATGCGCCGGACTCTTTAGGGAGTTCGGCTTCCGTTCATTCGGCGACGAAGTCAGCCAACACTTGCGACTTAATGGCTCGCCGTGGTTTGTAAGTTATATCGAGCGGGAGGAGCTCAATGGCCCATTTGGCAATCCGGCCCGTGGCGTCGCGGTTATTTATAATATCATTAAGTGGTACTTCTGAGGCTACTATTATTGAACACTCTTGAAAGTAGTGTCATAGTTTCCTGGATGCCATGAATAGCGTGTATGCTATCTGTTGATAATGCGGATAGCGTGACTTGCATGGAGTAAGGACAGTGGATACATAATAGGCCGGCTTTTGTAGGGGAATTTATGTCCGTCCGTTTCTCGTTCGACGATGAGCACTGCGCTCACAACTTGATGGGTTGCCGCAATGTATAACAGCATAGGTTCGCCAATGTTTGGCACTGCCAGGATAGGGTTGGTTGCTAGTATGGCTTTTATTTCTTCCAATCCGGATATGGCGACATCCGTCCACTCGAAGTGTTCGGTGCGCCGTAGGAGGCGATAAAGGGGTAATGCCTTTTCTCCCAGGCGGGAGATAAAGCGGCTTAGAGCCGCCACGCATTCGGTTAATTTCTGGATTTGTTTGAGGTCCGTTGGGATATCCAACTGTGACAGAGCTCGGATCTTGGCCGGATTTGCTTCAATTCCTCTGCTGGATACAATGAAGCCTAGGAGCTTTCCGGTGGTACACCGAAAACACATTTTTCCGGGTTGAGCTTGATGTCGTATGTTCGGAGGTTGTCGAATGTGAGCCTCATGTCGTCTATTAGAGAGTCGACGTGTTTGGTTTTAACAACCACATCATCTACGTATGCCTCCACTGTTTTGCCGATCTTGTTCGCGAGACATGTCTGAATCATCCGTTGATATGTTGCGCTAGAGTTTTTGAGCCCAAAAGGCATTGTGTTGAAGTAGAAGGGGCCGTATGGTGTGATGAATGCCATTGCGGCTTGGTCGGGATCAGCCATCTTAATTTGGTGGTAGCTGGAATATGCATCAGGAAACACAATGAGTCATGTCCTGCGGTAGCATCGATAATTTGATCGATGCGGGGGAGGGGGAAGGGATCCTTTGGGCAAGCCTTGTTGAGGTCCTTGAAATCGACGCACAGGCGCCAGGATTTATCCTTCTTTGGTACCATCACCAGGTTTGCTAGCCAGTCCAGGTGTTTCATTTCTCTAATGAATCCGTCCTCCAATAACTTGGCTAGTTCCACTCCCATAGCTTGTCTCTTGGGTTCGGAGAAACTCCGAAGAGCCTTCTTGACAGGTTTGAATCCCTTTAGAATATTGAGGCTGTGCTCGGCCAGCCTGTGTGGGATTCCTGGCATATCTGAAGGATGCCAGGTAAAAATGTCCCCGTTCTCGCGCAGGAACTCTCATAGTGTGGCGTCTACAGCGGGGTTTAACTGTGCCCCGATGGAGGCTGTTTTTGTAGGGTCCGTTGGATGGACTTGGAATTTACCTATTTCATCCGCTGGTTTAAAGGAGGTGGACTTGGATCTCTTATCGAGTGTCACATCGTCCCTGTTCACCGTGGAGCGCAGCGCAGTCAGTTCCTCGGCCGCTAGGGCTTCGGATAATGTCTCAAGGGCCAGTGTGGCTATCTTGTTTTCGGCGCGGAGTGCTGCATCCGGATCTCTAGCAAGAGTGATGATTCCGTTGGGCCCGGGCATTTTTTGCTTCATGTACCCGTAATGGGGTATGGCTTGGAAAATCGTGAATTCCTCCCGCCCTAGAAGGGCGTGGTATCCACTACTGAATGGGGCCACTTGGAACGTAATCTCTTCAGACCTGTAATTCTCCGGCGTGCGGAACACCACATCTAGTGTGATTTTGCCTGTACAGCGCGCTTCTCGACTAGGGATTATTCCTCTAAAGGTTGTGCTGCTTCGCTCGATGCGGTTCCATTCTATTTCCATTTTTTGAAGGGTTTCCTCATAGATGAGGTTTAATCCGCTGCCGCCGTCCATGAGTACCTTGGTGAGTCGAAAGCCGTCCACAATTGGACTGAAGACCAATGCGGCTGGTGCTCGGGCTGTTCGAAATTTAGGTTCATCACTGGCACTTAAAGTAATAGCCGTGTCACTCCATGGATTTATTGTTGCCACGTGGTGGATTTCGGCAAGGCTGCGGAGTGTTCTCTTTCGCCTATTATTTGATGCGAAGGTCTCAAAGACTGTTAATACTGTATTGTTATCCCTGGGATGGTGCTCTGTGGCTTCTAGAATGAGAAGATCCTCGCCACTTTTGGCTACCTGCCGGAGTATCCAACATGCTCTAAGGCTGTGTGTTGGTATGGCAACCTCTGTACTATGAATTTTACAGGGTCCATTGAGCCATCCCTCCAGTACGGTTCTGTGCCCTGTAGAGGGTTTTTGCTTTTCGGTAGTTAACCCGGGTGTCTTGTGATAATGCACCCTTTTTATTCCGGACTGGGTTCAAATTCATGGCCGAATTGTCCCAAAATTTTATTTCGGTTTTCCAGGCACTTTCCATCGCACAATACTTTCGTACTATGGATGCCAAGTCGGCAAAGCGTGTAATTTCACGGCGACTTATGGCATTAAGGATAATCTTGTCCGTGCAATTATTGCAGAAGAATGAGATTGCGTCTTCCTCGCGACAGTCCTTAAACTTGTTCATTACAAGGAGGAATCTGGCCCAATAATGATGTACTGTTTCTTGGGGCTCTTGCCTGATGTGGGAAAGAAAACTTATGTTTGGGTGGGTGGGTGGAATTGAATCCGAAACCTCACCCGATCTGAGACCCAGGGGCCGAGGAGTTTCCCATCTTGGAAGTTCGGGTTCTGGGATGTTGCCCGATAAGTATGACCCGCTGCCTGACTCTAGGTTCTGGGCTTGGGTGGTGTCCTCCCGTGAACGGGTATCCGGCTCGGAAGGCTCAGGAATCCGGACATATCTAGTCCTCAAGATAGAGGAAAGGTCGCCGTATTGTTCTTCCACCACCGCAACACGATGGGTGACCGGGGGAGAGTTAATTTCTCTCTGATCGGGTTTAAGCCCTATCTGATCATAGTCCATAGCGACTCCCAGGGCGGCGATTCGATCCAAGAGCTTGTTTAGGGAAGAGAGCTCCATTGGTTCCAATTGCTCGGCGAGTTCCGAGTTGACGTGGAGACTGTTTTCGATGACCCGAGAAGTCATCATCGGCGCAGCAGCCGAACAGGCGGGCATGATGAAACCACCTAGCCGGAGAGTTTGGTCGATAGCCAAAGCACCCTCAGCGGTCGTGCCATCTTTAAACACGAGACGAGACATCCTTCCATATGGCGACGGCACAGAGAAACTCTCAATGATAGCACCAATGTCGGTGTCAAAACCGGCGGATCTCGGGTAGGGGGTCCCGAACTGTGCATCTAGGCGGATGGTAACAGGAGACAAGGGACACGATGTTTTTACCCAGGTTCGGGCCCTCTCGATGGTGGTAAAACCCTGCTCCTGCTTGATTAATATTGATGATATGGGTAGTACAAGAGTGGATCTACCACGAGATCAGATAGGCTAAACCCCAGAAGCTACCCTATGGTATGATTGTTGCTGTTATGTCCTACAGACTAAACCCTCCGGTTTATATAGACACCGGAGAGGGCTAGGGTTACACAGATTCAGTTACAAGGAAGAATATGTACATATCCGTACTGCCAAGCTTGCCTTCCACGCCAAGGAAAGTCCCATCCAGACACGGGACGAAGTCTTCATAGAGGAACTCTCAATGAAAGCACCAATGTCGGTGTCAAAACCGGCGGATCTCGGGTAGGGGATCCCGAACTGTGCATCTAGGTGGATGGTAATAGGAGACAAGGGACGCAATGTTTTTACCCAGGTTCGGGCCCTCTCGATGGAGGTAAAACCCTACTCCTGCTTGATTAATATTAATGATATGGGTAGTACAAGAGTAGATCTACCACGAGATCAAAGAGGCTAAACCCTAGAAGCTAGCCTATGGTATGATTGTTGTTGTTGTCCTACGGACTAAACCCTCCGGTTTATATAGACACTGGAGGAGGCTAGGGTTACACAGAGTCGGTTACAATGGGATGAGATCTACATATCCGTATTGCCAAGCTTGCCTTCCACGCCAAGGAAAGTCCCATCCGGATACGGGACGAAGTCTTCAATCTTGTATCTTCATAGTCCAACAGTCCGGCCAAAGGTTATAGTCCGGTTGTTCGGATACCCCCTAATCTAGGACTCCCTCAGGGGCTGAAGGGGCAAGTGGCTCCATCCCGGTAGAGGTGGGCCTGGGTTCCCGACGGCCCCCGACTATTACTTTGTGGCGGAGCGATAGGGCAGGTTGAGACCACCTAGGAGAGAGGTGGGCCTGGCCCTGGTCGACGTTCGCGGATACTTAACACGCTTAACGAGATCTTGGTATTTGATCTGAGTTGGGTTGTTGACCTTATACGCACTAACCGCCACGTCGGACAAGATATGGGCAACTGTCGTCGTGGTACCAGCCGAAGCTCATTTTGACGTCAGCAACTGAGCGACGCGCGCCGGATTGGACTGGAACGCCTGCTAGGCTAGCTCTGCTTCCGGCCGCGTACGCAACATGCAGGTGTGCAATGGGCGATGAGCCCAGACCCCTGCACGCATAGGATTTAGACCGGCGTGCTGACCTCTCTGTTGAGCCTAGGTCGGGCTGCGACGTGTTGATCTTTCGAGGCCGGACATGACCCAGGAAAGTGTGCCTGGCCAGCGGGATCGAGCATCTCGAGTAATGTGGTGCACCCCTGCAGGGAAGTTTATCTATTCGAATAGCCGTGATCTTCGGTAATAGGACAACTTGGAGTTGTACCTTGACCTTATGACAACTAGAACCGGATACTTAATAAAACACACCCTTCCAGGTGCCAGATACAACCCGATGATCGCTCTCTCACAGGTCGACAAGGAGAGGATCGTCGGGTAGGATTATGTTATGCGATGCTACTTGGTGAACTTACCATCTACTCTCTCCTACATGCTGCAAGATGGAGGTGGCCATAAGCGTAGTCTTTGACAGGATTAGCTATCCCCCTCTTATTCTGGCATTCTGCAGTTCGGTCCACCGATATGGCCCTTTACACATATCCCCATGCGTATGTAGTGTAGATCCTTGCTTGCGAGTACTTTGGATGAGTACTCACGGTTGCTTTTCTCCCTATTTTCCCCTTTCCCTTCTACCTGGTTGTCGCAACCAGATGCCAGAGCCCAGGAGCCAGACGCCACTGTCGACGATGACTCCTAGTACACCGGAGGTGCCTACTACTACGTGCAGCCCGCTGACGACGATCAGGAGTAGTTAGGAGGATCCCAGGCAGGAGGCATGCGCCTCTTTCGATCTGTATCCCAGTTTGTGCTAGCCATCTTATGGCAACTTGTTTAACTTATGTCTGTACTCAGATATTGTTGCTTCCGCTGACTCGTCTATGATCGAGCACTTGTATTCGAGCCCTCGAGGCCCCTGGCTTGTATTATGATGCTTGTATGACTTATTTATGTTTTAGAGTTGTGTTGTGATATCTTCCCGTGAGTCCCTGATCTTGATCGTACACGTTTGCGTGCATGATTAGTGTACGGTTGAATCAGGGGCGTCACAAGTTGGTATCATAGCCGACTGCCTGTAGGAATCCCCCTTCCACACTCCTTGGCCGAAGTCGACTCTAGACATTACAAAACTTTTGCTAACATGGCTATGTGCCTTACGGGCCCACGTCGCCATTGGGTGGTACTAGGATATTTTACTCCTCGATCTTTACTCTGGGACTCTAATCTCTCCCCTATTCGGGTTAAATAATTTTGCTAAAAAGACTAACTTTAGGTTATCGAAAGACTATCCCGGAGAGCCCCTCACTCCAGTTGATCGCTTGCTGCACGAGAAGATTCCGAAGATACTCTCCGAGGTTTTCCCGAGACCCTTGTGCCCATCGACTTTACAATCCCCTACCACCGATATTCCCTTATGGATAACTACCTACAATTGTTGTTCATACCTTCATCCTTAGTTGCTCTTGTTATTACAAGATGCCCTAAATTGCTCTCCGTTGTTCCGAAAATCCTTTAAGCTTACTACCTTGCAATTCTTTACCACATGAATACCCCTATTGAAAATTCCTCGCACTTATTGAGTATATGTTCATCCCCAGTTGTTCGTATGCTTCATAAGATACTCTGAAATACTATCCGACCTTCTGAGCATCCTCGTCAAACTATTGCTCTGCAAATACTTGTATGCTTACATTATGGATGCTCCCATATCACTAGCAATATTCACTAGTATCTTTTGACACCGTCATTTTGATCCTATTAATTCAACATGTGTGCGAATGCACACAATCATCTACCAACCCTTCTAAATTATCTTTCCGGCTCAGACGTCATTTTGAACATGTGCTCGTTCTCGACCAAATTATTTGTCGTCAATTGTGCCTCTGGTCTATCCAACTTATCCATCCTTGATTAGAGCGTCTGCTTCTAATCCTTTGTTTTGGAAATCATAATTCCTTTGTTATCTAAGCATCGAATTATTCCAATATTTTATAATATGATACCCGTGCATTGTTTCTTCCTCTGATGGAGTACCGATACTCACATCAGCTCCGTTGTGGATCGTCTGATCCATTGTTGGATTTCATCCGACATCGTCCTTCATATTCAATAACCTTGTGAGCCTTTCCACGGGTATATAATGCCTTTGGTAAATCGTATCCACTGCTTTGTCAACCATGCTCTACTTTCGAGCTGGAGATAATTACTCCTGAAGTTTGTGGTATATGTTCCTAAGAGGCCCCGATGGGTTGGACATATGCCTTTTTCTAATCTGTGTGAACCCGGAAACTACTACGGGTCATACTCTACTGGTGTTATGACAGATAAAATTTCAACACCACAACTTCGTTGAAGGCGAGAAGTGAATGAAAGGTTATGCATCAAAGATGTGGGAGTCGACCTTGAAATTTGTGTTCATGCCCATGGACACGATGTAGATCCTATCATAGAACTTCTTGTAATAATAACTATTTCCTTGATATGAAATCATCTGGTATCTATGTATTGACCACATTTTCTCCTTGATTCCATTTTCTCAGACAAGTTAAAGCATTTGTCTTTTGTTGATCAATACATCTCCGTAACCTCTATTTTTGATCTTCCTCGAGTATTAACCTCTGGTATATCGAGAACTGCGTTGCTTCCTGCGAGTCTTCATCTAGTATTGTTTCTCACCGATCTCGGATACCCCAGGTTCTGAGTTATTAGTCACTCGAGAACACCGACAACTGAATCGAGTCAACACTATGATTCAACAACTATTAGTAATCTTCCCCGCTTATGATTTTGTACTCGATCGGTCATTCCTAGCTGATTGACTACATCATCATCGTCAGGCTGACTGCTCGACCATTCTACCTATGTCCTTCATCCCCGGCACACAATCCCGACAGCGCTCTAAGCTTACATCAAACTTTCACCATCATAATGTTTGTCTTGAGAGACAACTCTGAATCACAAGATGGCATCTTATCTATGTTTATAATAGCCTTTTGCTTCACCATCCCCTTGGCTTGATGTCATCACCGACCGATTACATCTTCATGAAATCTCTCGACAAATACATCGTGATCATCATCAACATTCTGAGCTCTTCTAGGATATCAATTGAATTCATGATGTGAAATACCATCCTTGCCCTCGATGATTTGTGTTATCATCGACCATTTTATTGCCTTCCGCTCAACACAAACTTTTTTGTGTTTTGTGTATACCTTGAGATCCTTGCTATCCAACATTGGTTCTCCTTTAGCTTGGAGTATTACCATCTTTTCATGTCAAGAATGTCGTGAGAATTTCACCACCTCTTAAGAATTCTTGATATAGGTGATACTTCTTGCCATATCCGCTCATTCCTTGGTCGCGAGTTCAAAACTTCTAGCAACCCTATTGCTTTGAAGTTAATGGTCGACAATTCATTCTTAGACCATTGGTTATCGAATCACCATTCTAACTTTGATCATGCTACCTAAACCCATATTTCGGGTGGACCTTTCAACCAATGTTTAACTGTGTATGTTTTCCTCGAGCATACCTCTTTATATCATTTGATCTGACAAATGTTATCTCCTTGTTCACATAAGTGTGGAAATCCATCTTTTGAAAATCTCAATAAATTGGCACTGAGTTAATCAGCCACCTCCTCACCTCTCCTTGAATTAATGATGAACTCTTGTTTCGGAACTCGCTGCCACAGTTCAATTCCCGAGAATCTTACAATGTCATCTCGACAATTTGTGTTGCACCTTTTCATCTCAGGCATCCTAAGTCTGAAGTATCCTGACACCAATCAAATTTGAATCTCGGTCACATATTATGGTTGGAACATATTTCTAAGAGTTTTAACATTGGTTTATTTATTTCCTGGTAAGGTGATGTCATGCCTAGCACCCCTGGCCCAAGGACCTATTATTATAATTTGCTTTTTAGCAAGGTAATCAATTCTTCCATGAGGAAATTGTAAGACTTATTCTATAAGTCGTCCCTGATGGATCCTTTGTGTATCCAAAGTCTGATCTTTACGTGATGACCATGTCAATACTATCTTGAAGCATGTCTGTGGCACTCCGATTTTCAACAAGAACATTTGAAACCCAATGCTAAATGTTTCCGGCTCAATTATCCAAACATCACTTTATGGGTAATGTCATGAAATTCCCCCCCCCCCCCTTTTCCTAAAGGGTTTTCTACATTATATCCTGTCGTGGATAGCATGCTATGTTTGTCCTTGGGAAAGATATACCCCTGAAATATGTGTTTAAACACATTTTCCTTTCCATTTTTCTGTTTCTGAAGATCACCTAGGGTTTGGGACAAAGATTGGATATTAGAGATGAACTACGGTTTGAGAGGAGATGGTGTTGGTGAAGATGTTGATGGAGATTGACCCCCTCCCGATGAGAGGATCGTTGGTGATGACGATAGAGATGATTTCCCCCTCCCGGAGGGATGTTCCCCCGGCAGAACAGCTCCGCCAGAGCCCTAGATAGGTTCCGCCTCGTGGCGGCGGTGTTTCGTCCTGAAAGCTTCCCTGCGATTTTTTTCCAGGGTAAAAGACTTCATATAGCAGAAGATGGGCACCAGAGGCCTGCCAGGCGGCCCATGAGGCAGGGGGCACGCCCAGGGGGGTAGGGCACGCCCCCCGCCCTCATGGCCAGGGTGTGGCCCCCTCTGGTTGATTCTTTCTCCAGTATTTTTTATATATTCCAAAATGTGCCTCCGTGAAGTTTCAGGACTTTTGGAGTTGTGCAGAATAGGCCTCTAATATTTGCTCCTTTTCATCCCAGAATTCTAGCTGTCGGCATTCTCCCTCTTCATGTAAACCTTGTAAAATAAGAGAGAATAGGCATAAGTATTATGACATAACGTGTAATAACAGCCCATAATGCAATAAATATCGATATAAAAGCATGATACAAAATGGACGCATCAATGCACTTAATGAAACACAAGTCTGAAACATTTGAAAAGTTCAAAGAATTTCAGAGTGAAGTGGAGAATCATCATAACAAGAAAATAAAGTTTCTACGATCTGATCGCGGAGGCGAATATTTGAGTTACGAGTTTGGCCTTCATTTAAAACAATGTGGAATAGTTTCACAACTCATGCCACCTGGAACACCATAGCGTAATGGTGTGTCCGAACATCTTAATCATACTTTATTAGATATGGTGCGATCTATGATGTCTCTTACCGATTTACCACTATTGTTTTGGGGTTATGCATTAGAGATAGCTGCATTCATGTTAAATAGGGCACCATCTAAATCCGTTGAGACGACACCATATGAACCGTGGTTTGGCAATAAACCTAAGTTGTCATTTCTTAAAGTTTGGGGTTGCGATGCTTATGTAAAAAAGCTTCAGCCTGATAAGCTCGAACCCAAATCGGAGAAGTGCGTCTTCATAGGATACCCAAAAAGAAACGGTTGCGTATGATGACCCACAAGTATAGGGGATCTATCGTAGTCTTTTTGATAACTAAGAGTATCGAACCCAACGAGGAGCAGAAGGAAATGATAAGCGGTTTTCAGTAAGGTATTCTCTGCAAGCACTAAAATTATCGGTAACAGATAGTTTTATAATAAGGTGATTTGTAACGGGTAACAATCAATGAAAGTAAATAAGGTGCAGCAAGATGGCCCAATCCTTTTTGTAGCAAAGGACAAGCCTGGACAAACTCTTATATGAAGGAAAACGCTCCCGATGACACATGGGAATTATCGTCAAGCTAGTTTTCATCACGCTCATATGATTCGCGTTCGTTACTTTGATAATTTGGTATGTGGGTGGACCGTGCTTGGGTACTACCCTTTCTTGGACAAGCATCCCACTTATGATTAACCCCTATTGCAAGCATCCGCAACTACAAAAGAAGTATTAAGGTAAACCTAACCATAGCATGAAACATATGGATCCAAATCAACCCCTTACGAAGCAACGCATAAACTAGGGTTTAAGCTTCTGTCACTCTAGCAACCCATCATCTACTTATTACTTCCCAATGCCTTCCTCTAGGCCCAAATAATGGATAAGTGTCATGTAGTCGATGTTCACATAACACCACTAGAGGAGAGACAACATACATCTCATCAAAATATCAAACGAATACCAAATTCACATGACTACTTATAGCAAGACTTCTCCCATGTCCTCAAGAACAAACGTAACTACTCACAAATCATATTATTGTGAATAATCAGAGGGGTATTATTATGCATAAAGGATCTGAACATATGATCTTCCACCAAATAAACCAACTAGCATCAACTACAAGGAGTAATCAACACTACTAGCAACCCACAGGTACCAATCTGAGGCTTTGGGACAAAGATTGGATACAAGAGATGAACTAGGGTTTTAGAGGAGATGGTGTTGGTGAAGATGTTGATGGATATTTCCCCCTCCCGATGAGAGACTCATTGGTGATGACGATGGCGGTGAGTTTCCCCGGCCGAACAGCTCTGCCGGAGCCCTAGATTGGTTCCGCCAAGATTCCGCCTCGTGGCGGTGGAGTTTCTTCCCGAAAGCTTGCTTATGATTTTTTCCAGGGTAAAAGATTTCATATAGTAGAAGATGGGCACCGGAGGTCTGCCAGGGGGCCCACGAGGCAGGGGGCGCGCCCAGGGGGTGGGGCGCGCTCCCACCCTCGTGGATGGTGGGTGGCCCCCCTCTGGTACTTTCTTCGCTCATAATTTTTTATTAATTCCAAAAATAACTTCCGTGGAGTTTTAGGACTTTGGGAGTTGTGCAGAATAGGTCTCTTTATAATTTGCTTCTTTTCAGCCCAGAATTCCTGCTGCCGGCATTCTCCCTCTTCATGTAAACCTTGTAAAATAAGAGAGAATAGGCATAAGTATTGTGACATAATGTGTAATAACAGCCCATAATGCAATAAATATCGATATAAAAGCATGATGCAAAATGGACGTATCAACTCCCCCAAGATTAGACCTCGCTTGTCCTAAAGCGGAAGCCAATATCGATAAATATGTCCACATGTTTAGAGATAGAGGTGTCGATAAAATAAAATACGGACATGACGACATCATGATTATTCTTATAACAGCAACATATATATATTGTCATATGATTTGTTATGCTAAAGTAACAATCTATTCACAATGTCAACTATGAATCAGAAACTTCATTCAAAGCTAACAAACTATGATCTCGGTCATTGAAGGAATTGCAATTTATCATAACATCGGAAGGAGTCAATATAAGAGCTTTTCAGCAAGTCCACATACTCAACTATCATTTAGTCTTTCATAATTGCTAACACTCAATCAATACTTATGGGTATGGAGTTTTAATTGGACACAGAGAAAGATAGGGGCTTATAGTGTTGCCTCCCAACCTTTTACCTCAAGGGTAATGCCAACGATAATAATTCATGCTAACTTACATCCAATTGGATATATATCAGGATCTTTCCAACACAAGGTGCTTGCCAAAGGATAAAACGAAAAGGAAAGGTGAAGATCACCATGACTCTTGCATAAGGTATAAGACAAGAATAAAAGATAGGCCCTTCGCAGAGGGAAGCAGAGGTTGTCATGTGCTTTTGTGGTTGGATGCATGAAATCTTAATGCAAAAGAACGTCGCTTTATATTGCCACTTGTGATATGGACCTTTATTATGCAGTCCGTCGCTTTTATTGCTTCCATATCACAAGATGTATAAAGCTTATTTCCTCCACACTAATAAATCATACATATTAAAGAGCAATTTTTATAGCATGCAGCATGACAATTTACTTACTCAATCCATAGGAAGATATGGTGGACACTCATGGCAAAACTGGGTTTAAGGATATTTGGAAGCACAAGTAGTATCTCTACTTGGTGCAAAGAATTTGGCTAGCATGAGGGGGAAAGGCAAGCTCAACAAGTTGGATGATCCATGACTATATACTTTATTTCAGATATAAGAAAACATAACCCATTACGTTGTCTTACTTGTCCAACATGAACTCTTTAGCATGTCATATTATAATGAGTGCTCACAATCATAAAAGATGTCCAAGATAGTATATTTATAAGTGAAAACCTCTCTTTCTTTATTACTTCCTATTAATTGCAACGATGACCAAAATTATGTTTGTCAACTCCCAACAACTTTTATTCATCGTACTCTTTATATGTGAAGTCATTACTCTCCATAAGATCAATATGATCTCTTTACTTCTTTTATTCTTTCTCTTCTCGCTCAAGATCATACCAAGATAAACAAGACCTTGACTCAAGACTAATCTTTATTATTATAGCTCACAGACTCGATTACATAGAAGGATCATAAAACAAAACTCAAAACTAGATCATACTAAAACTTTATTCTACTAGATCAAGATATTACCAAAAGGATCGTACCAAGAAAAATAGTAAAGATAGGAGTGTGATGGTGATACGATACCGGGGCACCTCCCCCTAGCTTGGCAGTTGCCAAGGGGAGTGCACATACCCATGTGTTTATGTCTCCTTCCTCGGAGGTGGTGAGGATGGTGATGATGAAGATAATTGTGCCTTCATCTTTTTCTTATTGTACTTGAGAAGAGCAACTTCCTCCTTTAAATCATCAACCTCCGATTCCAGCTTCAAGATCTTGTCACATAAATCTCCTTCGCTTTTCTGCCGAAAACGAGAAGGAATAGATCGGTTGTTAGACAGTTTAGCCCTCTTAGGAAGACTAGACTTCTTGAACTTCACGTGCATATCCCCAGGTTGAGGTAGAGGGACATCCTCCTCCTCCGAGCTTGAATCGTCGATCCTCATCAAATGAGCATCCTCCTCATCATCCGTAGTTCGACCACAAGGAGATAGATCCCCATAGGTCTTTGGGTCAGCAACGAGATGTGAGATATAGCTCTCTTCGTCGGAATGCAGAGATGACATCTTGCTCCAAAACCTGCTACAGAAACAGCTCGACACAAAAACAAAGGATATTTGCGTGGTACGATGGTCAAAACCTTCGGGAGACTATATAATTATTTTTTACCGACCAGAAGAAGTATCATGCAAGAAAACGGATTCCGGAGAGCACACGAGGTGCCCACAACGCAGGAGGGCGCGCCCAGGGGGTAGGGTGCGCCCTCCACCCTCGTGGACGCCTCGTGTCCTTCCCGGACTACTTCTTATTTTCCTGTTTTCTTAAATATTCCAAAACGGAGAAAAAATACCATTAGAACTGTTTTGGATTCGGTTTACTTACCGTACCAAATACCTATTCCTTTTCGGAGTCTGAAATGTTCTGGAAAGTGTCCCTTATGTATTCCTCTGGGGTTACGGTTTCAATAACATTGGTTTCAACATTTATATGATTACCTAAGATATAATCACTACTAGGGAAAAGCCTAGCAGCAGCGCGGGTTTTGGGCCTATTAGCAGCGCGGGTGCCCGCGCTACTAATAAGGCGCTACAGCTAACTTATAGCAGCAGCGCGGGTGCCACCCGCGCTACTACTACATCCGTTAGTAGTAGCGTGGGTAAAAACCCGCGCTACTACTAACTCGCGGAATTTTTTTCGAATTTTTTGCCCGAATTTTAAAATTTCTGAATTATTTTTACCTCTAATCTCTAATCACCCTCATCGCTGCTCAATTTAATCTCTAATCACCCCTCATCATTCCAAATCATCTAACTTCCGGGACGGTCACCCATCCTCTCACTACTCCAGGCTGAGCACGCTTAAATTCCGGGTTCTATTCTCCCTCGATTCCAAGTCCGCACTTGTTGTTTTCCTGACAATAGTAAGATGTCGATCCTATTAACCCTCGGGAGTTTAGCTTGAGCATGAAGTCACACATTTCACTGCTTGAGTATAAAACTATTGTTCTAAAAAACAATAATTATTTATTAACAGTAATATTTCTTGAATAACTAGTTTGACCATAGTTTGACCAGATTTTGACCAGATTTGACCAAAATTCAAAAAAACTGAAATAATTATTTGGTAACACTAATATTCTTGAATAATTAGTTTGACCACAGTTTGACCAGATTTAACAAAAATTATAGAAAAAACTGAAAATTGATGAATTTTTTTGCCTCCAGATCTTAAAAGCCCCGTAACTTTTTTTCTGTTAGGTTTTTGAGTAGATGATTTTTCATATAAAAAACTTTTTCATCCGAGTTAGTATGCAAAAGTTATGCCCATTTTTACAAATTCTCGAGAGATTTTGCAAATGAAGTCGAAATTCATATTTGCAAATTTTCCCAATAGCTAGACCACATATCACATGGAAAACTTATTTTCTTTTATTTTTTTGACATTTTCATCATTTTCTTTTATTTTTATTTTAAACTGAAAAGGCGATCCACTAGGGGGGGAGTTTGAAAATGGGATCACACCCCGCGCTACTGCTATGGCAGACGATTAGTAGTAGCGAGTGGTAAAAACCCGCGCTACTACTATCAACTTAGTAGTAGCGCGGGTTTATAACCATCGCTACTACTATGGCATGGTCCAGGGGACGGTAGAGACCACTTAGTAGAAGCGAGGGTTAAAAACCAACGCTGCTGCTATCAACTTAGTAGTAGCGCGGGTTTTTAACCCTCGCTACTACTATGGCATGTCCCGGGGGGCACGGTAGAGACCGCTTAGTAGTAGCGAGGGTTAAAAACCCGCGCTACTGCTATCAACTTAGTAGTAGCGAGTTTTAAAAACCCACGCTGCTAGTAAGTAGCAATAGCGTGGGTTTTTAACCCTCGCTGCTGCTAAGATTCTGTGTATAGGCTTTTTCCCTAGTAGTGAATGTTTGATTCTTTGACCATTCACCGCCTTTGAATTTGTGCCTTCGAAGTTGTTGATTTTTATGGCACCGGAACGATAGACCTCCTAGATAACGTAAGGACCTTCCCATTTGGAGAGAAGTTTTCCTGCAAAAAATCTTAAACGAGAGTTGAATAGCAACACATGATCACATGCATTAAACTCACGCTTTTGTATCCTTTTGTCATGCCATCTTTTAACTTTTTCTTTAAATAGTTTGGCATTCTCAAAGTTTTTAGTTCTCCATTCATCAAGTGAGCTAATGTCAAATAGCCTCTTCTCACCGGCAAGTTTGAAATCATAATTGACCTCTTTAATGGCCCAATATGCCTTATGTTCTAGTTTGAGAGGTAAGTGACATGCTTTTCCATAAAACATTTTATACGGAGACATACCCATAGGATTTTTATATGCAGTTCTATAGGCCCATAATGCATCATCAAGTTTCTTGGACCAATTCTTTCTAGATCTATTAACAGTCTTTTGTAAAATTAATTTGAGCTCTATATTACTCAATTCTACTTGACCACTAGACTGTGGGTGATATGGGGATGCAATTCTATGATTAACAATATACTTAGCAAGCATTTTACGAAAAGCACCGTGAATAAAATGTGAACCACCATCAGTCATTAAATATCTAGGGACTCCAAACCTCGGAAAAATAACTTCTTTAAGCATCTTAATAGAGGTGTTATGATCAGCACTACTAGTTAGATTAGCTTCTGCCCACTTAGTAACGTAATCAACAACAACTAAAATATGTGTATACCCATTAGAGGAAGGAAACGGTCCCATATAATCAAAGCCCCAAACATCAAATGATTCAATAACGAGTGAATAATTCATAGGCATTTCTTGACGTCTACTAATATTACCAATTCGTTGACATTCATCACAAGATAAGACAAACTTACGGGCATCTTTGAAGAGAGTAGGCCCCGGATTGCAATACCTTATGTGTAGTTCTATCTTCAACGTGGTGTCCTCCATAAGCTTCGGAGTGACACTTGCGTAGGATTTGTTCTTGTTCATGCTCAGGTATACAACGTCTAATAACACCATCTACTCCTTCTTTATAAAGTTGTGGGTCATCCCGGAAGTAATGTGTTAAATCATAGAAAAACTTTTTCTTTTGCTGGTATGTGAAACTAGGTGGTATAAATTTAGCAACGATATAATTAGCATAATCAGCATACCATGGAGCAGTACAAGAAGCATTTATGACAGCTAATTGTTCATCAAGGAAGCTATCATCAATAGGTAGTGGGTCATCAAGAACATTCTCTAACCTAGATAAGTTGTATGCAACGGGGTTCTCAGCTCCCTTTCTATCAATAATATGCAAATCAAAAATCTTCTAGCAAGAGAACCCATCTAATAAGTCTAGGTTTAGCATTTTTCTTTTCCATAATGTATTTAATAACAGCATGATCTGTGTGAACAGTTACTTTAGAATCAACAATATAAGGTCTGAACTTATCACAAGCAAATACAATTGCTAAAAGTTCTTTTTCGGTAGTAGCATAATTTATCTGAGCATTGTCTAGAGTTTTACTAGCATATTGGATAACATTTAATTTCTTATCAACTCTTTGTCCTAGAACAGCACCTACAGCATAATCACTAGCATCACACATAATTTCAAAGGGTAAATTCCAATCAGGTGGCTGAACAATAGGTGCAAAAATCAATGCTTTCTTAAGTATTTCAAATGCTTCTACACAATCATCATCAAAGACAAAAGGAATATCTTTTTGTAAGAGATTAGTCAAAGGCCTGGAGATTTTAGAGAAGTCCTTAATAAACCTCCTATAAAAGCCGACATGACCAAGGAAACTTCTTATACCTTTAATGTCCTTGGGACACGACATCTTTTCAATAGCATCAACATTAGCTTTGTCAACTTCAATACCTCTTTCAGAAATTTTATGCCCCAAGACAATACCTTCATTAACCATAAAGTGGCACTTCTCCCAATTCAAGACAAGGTTAGTCTCTTCACATCTCTGCAAAACCCGATCAAGGTTGCTTAAGCAATGATGAAAAGAAGTTCCATTTACGGAGAAATCATCCATGAAAACCTAAACAATCTTCTCACAAAAATCAGAGAATATAGCCATCATGCATCTTTGAAAGGTAGTAGGTGCCTTACATAAACCAAAAGGCATACGTCTATAAGCAAAGGTACCGAAAGGGCAAGTAAAAGTGGTCTTTTCTTGATCCTCTTTTGACACAGGTATTTGAGAGAAACCGGAATAACCATCTATAAAGCAAAAATGTGTATGTTTGGATAATCTTTCTAGCATTTGATCAATAAAAGGTAAAGGGTAATGATCCTTTTTAGTAGCTTTATTTAATTTGCATAGATCAATTACCATTCTATAACCTGTAATAGTTCCTTGTGGGATCAATTCATCTTTATCATTAGGAACAACGGTAATACCTCCCTTCTTAGGGACACAATGGACAGGACTTACCCACTGACTATCAGCAACGGGATAAATTGTACCTGCCTCCAGAAGCTTTAGTATTTCTTTCCTTACCAATTCTTTCATCTTAGGATTTAACCGTCGTTGGTGATCAACAAGTGATTTAGTGTCTTTCTCCAATTTTATTTTATGTTGGCATAGAGTGGGACTAATGCCCTTAAGATCACCAAGAGTATATCCAATAGCAGCACGGTGCTTCTTCAGAGCTTTCAATAATTTCTTTTCTTCGTGCTCTGAAAGGTTAGCACTAATAATAATAGGATATATCTTCTTCTCATCAAGATAAGCAGATTTAAGAGTATTAGGTAATGGTTTAAGTTCAAACGCGGGATCACCCTTGGGTGGAGGAGGATCCCCTAGGATTTCAACAGGCAAGTTGTGTTTCAAAATAGGTCCATGTTTAAAGAATACTTCATCTATTTCCCTTCTTTCATTCATAAACATATCATTTTCATGGTCTAGCAAATATTGTTCTTGAAGGAAATATGCCCTAGAGGCAATAATAAAGTTATTATTTATTTCCTTATATCATGATAAATGTTTATTATTCATGCTAGAATTGTATTAACCGGAAACATAATACTTGTGTGAATACATAGACAAACAGAGTGTCACTAGTATGCCTCTACTTGACTAGCTCGTTGATCGAAGATGGTTATGTTTCCTAGCCATTGACATGAGTTGTCATTTGATTAACAGGATCACATCATTAGAAGAATGATGTGATTGACTTGACCCATTCCGTTAGCTTAGCACTCGATCGTTTAGTATGTTCATATTGCTTTCTTCATGACTTATACATGTTCCTATGACTATGAGATTATGCAACTCCCATTTACCGGAGGAACGCTTTGTGTGCTACCAAATGTCACAACGTAACTGGGTGATTATAAAGGTGCTCTACAGGTGTCTCCGAAGGTACTTGTTGGGTTGGCGTATTTCGAGATTAGGATTTGTCACTCCGATTGTCGGAGAGGTATCTCTGGGCCCTCTCGGTAATGCACATCACTTAAGCCTTGCAAGCATTGCAACTAATGAGTCAGTTGCGGGATGATGTATTACGAAACGAGTAAAGAGACTTGCCAGTAATGAGATTGAACTAGGTATTGAGATATCAACGATCGAATCTCGGGCAAGTAACATACCGATGACAAAGGGAACAACGTATGTTGTTATGCGGTCTGACCGATAAAGATCTTCGTAGAATATGTGGGAGCCAATATGAGCATCTAGGTTCCGCCATTGGTTATTGACCGGAAACGTGTCTCGGTCATGTCTACATAGTTCTCGAACCCATAGAGTCCGCACGCTTAAAGTTTCAATGACGGTTATATTATGAGTTTATGAGTTTTGATGTACCGAAGATTATTCAGAGTCCCGGATGTGATCACAGACATGACAAGGAGTCTCGAAATGGTTGAGACATGAAGATTGATATATTGGAAGCCTATAATTGGATATCGGAAGTGTTCCAGGTGAAATCGGGATTTTACCGGAGTACCGAGGGGTTACCGGAACCCCCCGAGGGCTTAATGGGCCATAGTGGGCCTTGTGGAGAAGAGGAGACGCGTCCAGGGCAGGGCCGCGCCCCTCCCACCCTAGTCCGAATAGGACAAGGAGAGGGGGGCGGCGCCCCCTTCCTTCCTCTCTCCCTCCTCTTTCCCCCTCCACTCCTAATCCAACAACGAAAAGGGAGGGAGTCCTACTCCCGGTGGGAGTAGGACTCCTCCTGGCGCGCCCCTCCTGGCCAGCCGCACCTCCCCCCCTTGCTCCTTTATATACGGGGGTAGGGGGCACCCTAGAGGAGTATGACTCCTCCTGGTGCGCCCCTTCTGGCCGGCCGCACCTCCCCTCCCCCCTTGCTCCTTTATATACGGGGGCAGGGGGCACCCTAGAGACACAACAATTGATCGTTTTATCTTCTAGCCATGTGCGGTGCCCCCCTCCACCATAGCCCACCTCGATTATACTGTAGCAGTGCTTAGGCGAAGCCCTGCGTTGGTAGAACATCATCATCGTCACCACGCCGTCGTGCTGACCAATCTCTCCCTCAACACTCTGCTGGATCGGAGTTCGAGGGACGTCATCGGGCTGAACGTGTGCTGAACTCGGAGGTGCCGTGCGTTCGGTACTTGATCGGTCAGATCGTGAAGACGTACGACTACATCAACCGCGTTGTGCTAACGCTTCCGCTTTCGGTCTACGAGGGTATGTTGACAAGACTCTCCCCTCTCGTTGCTATGCATCACCATGATCTTGCGTGTGCGTAGGATTTTTTTTGAAATAACTATGTTCCCCAACAGTGGTATCAGAGCCAGGTTTTATGCGTAGATGTCATATGCACGAGTAGAACACAAGTGAGTTGTGGGGACATAAGTCATACTGCTTACCAGCATGTCATACTTTGGTTCAGTGGTATTGTTGGATGAAGTGGCCCGGACCGACATTACGCGTACGCTTACGCGAGACTACTTCTACTGATGTGCTTTGCACATAGGTGGCTGGTGGGTGTCAGTTTCTCCAACTTTAGCTGAACTGAGTGTAGCTACGCCCGGTCCTTGCGAAGGTTAAAACAGGACCAACTTGACAAACTATCATTGTGGTTTTGATGCGCAGGTAAGAACGGTTCTTGCTAAGCCCAGTAGCAGCCACGTAGAGCTTGCAACAACAAAGTAGAGGACGTCTAACTTGTTTTTGCAGGGCATGTTGTGATGTGATATGGTCAAGACATGATGCTAAATTTTATTGCATGAGATGATCATGTTTTGTAACCGAGTTATCGGCAACTAGGAGGAGCCATATGGTTGTCGCTTTATTGTATGCAATGCAATCGCCCTGTAATGCTTTACTTTATCACTAAGCGGTAGCGATAGTCGTAGAAGCATAAGATTGGCGAGACGACAACGATGCTACGATGGAGATCAAGGTGTCGCGCCGGTGACGATGGTGATCATGATGGTGCTTCGGAGATGGAGATCACAATAACAAGATGATGATGGCCATAACATATCACTTATATTGATTGCATGTGATGTTTATCTTTTTATGCATCTTATTTTGCTTTGATTGACAGTAGCATTATAAGATGATCCCTCAGTAAATTATCAAAGTATAAGTGTTCTCCCTGAGTATGCACCGTTGCGAAAGTTCTTCGTGCTGAGACACCACGTGATGATCGGGTGTGATAGGCTCTACGTTCAAATACAACTGGTGCAAAATAGTTGCTCACGCGGAATACTCAGGTTAAACTTGACGAGCCTAGCATATAACAGATATGGCCTCGGAACACGGAAACCGAAAGGTCGAGGGTGAATCATATAGTAGATATGATCAACATAGTGATGTTCACCATTGAAACTACTCCATCTCACGTGATGATCGGACATGGTTTAGTTGATTTGGATCACGTGATCACTTAGGGGATTAGAGGGATGTCTATCTAAGTGGGAGTTCTTAAGTAATATGATTAATTGAACTTAAATTTATCGTGAACTTAGTACCTGATAGTATCTTGCTTGTCTATGTTGATTGTAGATAGATGGCCCGTGTTGTTGTTCCGTTGAATTTTAATGCGTTACTTGAGAAAGCAAAGTTGAAAGATGATGGTAGCAATTACACGGACTGGGTCCATAACTTGAGGATTATCCTCATTGCTGCACAGAAGAATTACGTCCTGGAAGCACCGTTGGGTGCCAGACCTGCTGCAGGAGCAACATCAGATGTTATGAATGTCTGGCAGAGCAAAGAGTATGACTACTCGATAGTTCAGTGTGCCATGCTTTATGGCTTAGAACCGGGTCTTCAACGACGTTTTGAACATCATGGAGCATATGAGATGTTCCAGGAGTTGAAGTCAATATTTCAAGCAAATGCCCGGATAGAGAGATATGAAGTCTCCAATAAGTTCTACAGCTGCAAGATGGAGGAGAATAGTTTTGTTAGTGAGCATATACTCAAAATGTCTGGGTATAACAATCACTTGATTCAACTGGGAGTTAATCTTCCAGATGATAGCGTCATTGATAGAATTCTTCAATCACTGCCACCAAGCTACAAGAGCTTCGTGATGAACTATAACATGCAAGCGATGAATAAGACAATTCCCGAGCTCTTCGCAATGCTAAAAGCTGCGGAGGTAGAAATCAAGAAGGAGCATCAAGTGTTGATGGTCAATAAGACCACCAGTTTCAAGAAAAAGGGCAAAGGGAAGAAGAAGGGGAACTTCAAGAAGAGCAGCAAGCAAGTTGCTGCTCAGGAGAAGAAACCTAAGTCTGGACCTAAGCCTGAGACTGAGTGCTTCTACTGCAAGCAGACTGGTCACTAGAAGCGGAACTGCCCCAAGTATTTGGCGGATAAGAAGGATGGCAAGGTGAACAAAGGTATATGTGATATACATGTTATTGATGTGTACCTTACTAATGCTCGCAGTAGCACCTGGGTATTTGATACTGGTTCTGTTGCTAATATTTGCAACTCGAAACA
Source organism: Aegilops umbellulata (assembly GCA_032464435.1). Classification (NCBI taxonomy): domain Eukaryota; kingdom Viridiplantae; phylum Streptophyta; class Magnoliopsida; order Poales; family Poaceae; genus Aegilops; species Aegilops umbellulata. The sequence continues at coordinate 56,095,001 of CP136058.1, forward strand.
GGGACTAGGGATTAAGCAAAGATTGGCTAAGGACGAGGTGACGATGCGTGTGGGAAATGGTTCCAAAGTCGATGTGATCACGGTCGGCACGCTACCTCTACATCTACCTTCGGGATTAATTTTAGACCTGAATAATTGTTATTTGGTGCCAGCGTTGAGCATGAACATTATATCTGGATCTTGTTTGATGCGAGATGGTTATTCATTTAAATCAGAGAATAATGGTTGTTCTATTTATATGAGTAATATATTTTATGGTCATGCACCCTTGAAGAGTGGTCTATTTTTATTGAATTCGATAGTAGTGATACACATATTCATAATATTGAAGCCAAAAGATGCAGAGTTGATAATGATAGTGCAACTTATTTGTGGCACTGCCGTTTAGGTCATATCGGTATAAAGCGCATGAAGAAACTCCATACTGATGGACTTTTGGAACCACTTGATTATGAATCACTTGGTACTTGCGAACCGTGCCTCATGGGCAAGATGACTAAAACACCGTTCTCCGGTACTGTGGAGCAAGCAACAGATTTGTTGGAAATCATACATACAGATGTATTTGGTCCGATGAATATTGAGGCTCATAGCGGATATCGTTATTTTCTCACCTTCACAGATGATTTAAGCAGATATGGGTATATCTACTTGATAAAACATAGGTCTGAAACATTTGAAAAGTTCAAAGAATTTCAAAGTGAAGTTGAAAATCATCGTGACAAGAAAATAAAGTTTCTACAATCTGATCGTGGAGGAGAATATTTGAGTTACGAGTTTGGTCTACATTTGAAACAATGCGTAATAGTTTCGCAACTCACGCCACCCGGAACACCACAGCGTAATGGTGTGTCCGAACGTTGTAATCGTACTTTACTTGATATGGTGCGATCTATGATGTCTCTTACTGATTTACCGCTATCGTTTTGGGGTTATGCTTTAGAGATAGCTGCATTCACGTTAAATAGGACACCATCAAAATCCGTTGAGACGACGCCTTATGAATTGTGGTTTGGCAAGAAACCAAATTTGTCGTTTCTTAAAGTTTGGGGTTGCGATGCTTATGTGAAAAAGCTTCAACCTGATAAGCTCGAACACAAATCGGAAAATTGTGTCTACATAGGATACCTAAAAGAGACAGTTGGGTACACCTTCCGTCAAGGATCCGAAGGCAAGACTTTTGTTGCTAAATTCGGAATCTTTCTAGAGAAAGAGTTTCTCTCGAAAGAAGTGAGTGGGAGGAAAGTAGAACTTGATGAGGTAACTGTACCTGCTCCCTCATTGGAAAGTAGTACAACGCAGAAATCAGTTTCTGCGACACAAACACCAATTAGTGAGGAAGTTAATGATGATGATCATGAAACTTCAGATCAAGTTATTACTGAACCTCGTAGGTCAACCAGAGTAAGATCCGCACCAGAGTGGTACGGTAATCCTGTTCTGGAAGTTATGTTACTAGACCATGATGAACCTACAAACTATGAAGAAGCGATGGTGAGCCCAGATTCCGCAAAATGGCTTGAGGCCATGAAATCGGAGATGGGATCCATGTATGAGAACAAAGTATGCACTTTGGTTGACTTGCCCGATGATCGGCAAGACATTGAAAATAAATGGATCTTCAAGAAGAAGACTGACGCTGACGGTAATGTTACTCTCTATAAATCTCGACTTGTTGCAAAAGGTTTTTGACAAGTTCAAGGGATTGACTACGATGAGACCATCTCACCAGTAGCAATGCTTAAGTCTGTCCGAATCATGTTAGCAATTGCCGCATTTTATGATTATGAAATTTGGCAAATGGATGTCAAAACTGCATTCCTGAATGGATTTCTGGACGAAGAGTTGTATATGATGCAACCAGAAGGTTTTGTCGATCCAAAGGGAGCTAACAAAGTGTGCAAGCTCCAGCGATCCATTTATGGACTGGTGCAAGCCTCTCGGAGTTGGAATAAACGCTTTGATAGTGTGATCAAAGCATTTGGTTTTATACAGACTTTTGGAGAAGCCTGTATTTACAAGAAAGTGAGTGGGAGCTCTGTAGCATTTCTGATATTATATGTGGATGACTTATTGCTGACTGGAAATGATATAGAATTTCTAGATAGCATAAAGGGATACTTGAATAAGAGTTTTTCAATGAAAGACCTCGGTGAAGCTGCTTATATATTGGGCATTAAGATCTATAGAGATAGATCAAGACGCTTAATTGGACTTTCACGAAGCACATACCTTGACAAAGTTTTGAAGAAGTTCAAAACGGATCAAGCAAAGAAAGGGTTCTTGCATGTGTTACAAGGTGTGAAGTTGAGTAAGACTCAATGCCCGACCACTGCAGAAGATAGAGAGAAAATGAAAGATGTTCCCTATGCTTCAGCCATAGGCTCTATCATGTATGCAATGTTGTGTACCAGACCTGATGTGTGCCTTGCTATAAGTTTAGCAGGGAGGTACCAAAGTAATCCAGGAGTGGATCACTGGACAGTGGTCAAGAACATCCTGAAATACCTGAAAAGGACTAAGGATATGTTTCTCGTTTAAGGAGGTGACAAAGAGCTAGTTGTAAATGGTTACCTCGAAAGCAAGCTTTGACACTGATTCGGACGATTCTAAATCGCAAACCGGATACGTGTTTACATTAAACGGTGGAGCTGTCAGTTGGTGCAGTTCCAAACAAAGCGTCGTGGTGGCATCTACGTGTGAAGCGGAGTACATAGCTGCTTTGGAAGCAGCAAATGAAGGAGTCTGGATGAAGGAGTTCATATCCGATCTAGGTGTCATACCTGGTGCATCAGGTCCAATGAAAATCTTTTGTGACAATACTGGTGCAATTGCCTTGGCGAAGGAATCCAGATTTCACAAGAGAACCAAGCACATCAAGAGACGCTTCAATTCTATCCGGGATCTAGTCCAGGTGGGAGACATAGAGATTTGCAAGATACATACGGATCTGAATGTTGCAGACCCATTGACTAAGCCTCTTCCATGAGCAAAACATGATCAGCGCCAAGACTCCATGGGTGTTAGAATCATTACTGTGTAATCTAGATTATTGACTCTAGTGCAAGTGGGAGACTGAAGGAAATATGCCCTAGAGGCAATAATAAAGTTATTATTTATTTCCTTATATCATGATAAATGTTTATTATTCGTGCTAGAATTATATTAACCGGAAACATAATACTTGTGTGAATACATAGACAAACAGAGTGTCACTAGTATGCCTCTACTTGACTAGCTCATTGATCGAAGATGGCTATGTTTCCTAGCCATTGACATGAGTTGTCATTTGATTAACGGGATCACATCATTAGAAGAATGATGTGATTGACTTTACCCATTCCGTTAGCTTAGCACTCGATCCTTTAGTATGTTGATATTGCTTTCTTCATGACTTATACATGTTCCTATGACTATGAGATTATGCAACTCCTGTTTACCGGAGGAACGCTTTGTGTGCTACTGTAGGATCGAAGTATGTCTAGAGGGGGTGATTAGACTACTTAACCAAATAAAAATCTAGCCTTTTCCCAATTTTAGTTCTTGGCAGATTTTAGCTATCTTAGCACAAGTCAAGCAATCTCCACACAATTCAAGCAAGCATGCAAAAGAGTATACGACCAGCGGAAAGTAAAGCATGCAACTTGCAAGCATGTAAAGGAAAGGGTTTGGAGGATTCAAACGCAATTGGAGACACGGATGTTTTTGTCATGGTTCCGATAGGTGGTGCTATCGTACATCCACGTTGATGGAGACTTCAACCCACGGAGGGTATCGGTTGCACGAGTCCACGGAGGGCTCCACCCACGAAGGGTCCACGTAGAAGCAACCTTGTCTATTCCATCACGGCCGTCGCCCACGAAGGACTTGCCTCACTAGCGGTAGATCTTCACGAAGTAGGCGATCTCCTTGCCCTTACAAACTGCTTGGTTCAACTCCACAATCTTGTCAGAGGCTCCCAAGTGACACCTAGCCAATCTAGGAGACACCACTCTCCAAGAAGTAACAAATGGTGTGTTGATGATGAACTCCTTGCTCTTGTGCTTCAAATGATAGTATCCCCAACACTCAACTCTCTCTCACCGGATTTGGATTTGGTGGAAAGAAGATTTGAGTGGAAAGCAACTTGGGGAAGGCTAGAGATCAAGATTCATATGGTAGGAATGGAATATCTTGACCTCAACACAAGTGTAGGTGGTTCTCTCTCAGAAAATGTATATTGGAAGTGTAGGTATGTTCTGATGGCTCTGTCCACGAATGAAGAGTGGGTGGAGGGGTATATATAGCCTCCACACAAAATATAACCGTTACACACGATTAGCCAAACTCGGTGGGACCGAATAGTTAAACTCGGTCGGACCGATTCAACAAACCTAGTGACTGTTAGGATTTTCGGTGGGACTGAGATGCAACTCGGTAGGACCGATATGGTTAGGGTTACGGCATAACGTAATCTCGGTGTGACCGATTACACAAACTCGGTGGGACAGATTTTGGTAATAAGCTAACCAGAGAGTTGGTCAGGTAAACTCGATGGGACCGATTCGCTCATCTCGGTGAGACCGAAATGTTACAAAAGGGAAACAGAGAGTTTACATTGCAATTTCGGTGGGACCGATCGCTCATCTCGGTAAGACCGAAACGTTATGAAGGGAAACAGAGAGATTACAATCCCATCTCGGTGAGACCTAGATCCCTATCGGTGACACCGATTTGCCTAGGGTATGTGGCAGTGGCTATGACATTTGAAACTCGGTGGCGCCGGATAGAAAGAATCGGCGGGGCCGAGTTTGACTTTTGGTTTAGGTCATATGTGGATGTGGGAAGGTAGTTGAGGATTTTGGAGCATATCACTAAGCACTGAAGAGCAAGAAACTCATTAAGCAACACCTCATCCCTCCTTGATAGTATTGGCTTTTCCTATAGACTCAATGTGATCTTGGATCGCTAAAATATAAAATGTAGAGTCTTGAGCTTCAAGCTTGAGCCAAACTTTTTGTTCTTAGAATTTTGAGGGATCCACTTTCCTCATCCATGCCATGCCATTCATTGAGCTTTTCCTGAAATATTAATCTTGGAATAATGTTAGCTCAATGAGCTATATGTTGTTAGGAGTTACCAAAACCACCCAGGGATAGTTGCACTTTCAATCTCCCCCTTTTTGGTAAATGATGACAACATATAGATCAAAGCTTCGACAAATGATAATAAGAGTGAAAGATATTATCGCATTGAGAAGTATGTGAAAAGCAAGAGCTCCCCCTAAATTTGTGCATATCTTAAGATTTGCTTTGGACTGCAAATGCACGATGAGTTAGGATCATGGGTTACTCTTCCATGTCACATACATCTTGGTGAAGTGCTCAAAATGATAAGAATTAAATACATGCACTCATCACCAAGCAAAGTGAATGATCAAATAGGTATAAAATGATAGTATCATCCAACAAGCATTAATGTAGCATATGATCAAACACACATGATCATCCAAGTATCACAAACAAGCAAATAAATTTCAACCACCAAAGCAAGAGAGAATAAAACACAGCGCTCTCTCTCGAAGCCTATGATCTATACATTTTTCTCCCCCTTTGGCAACAAGTTACCAAAAAGTTCATAGAAAATGGATAGCACTAAAACGTCTCTCAAGCTTGGTCTTCAGGTGGTGGTGTCCGGATAACGCCAAGGACGAAGGCTTCAGTCAAAGTCGATGGAGCTGCTGGGGTAGGTGCTGAAGCTGGTGGCACTGAAGCTGTAGCTGGTGCAGATGAAGTGGCTCTAGTGTCTGGTATTGGTACTGCAGTTGACCTCTGAACTCTAGGCACTCTGGCAAATGCCTCAGTTGTTGTCTTGCCTTTCCTCTCCTGCATGTCATCCTAAAGTTGCTCCACAACAGACTGGATCTCAGTTACCTTCACATCCATGTCATAGAACTTCTGCTCCATGATTCTTTCCAAGCTCTCCTGGTTTTGAGTCAGGGTGGCCAGTCCTTTCTCTATCCTTAGAGTGGATGCAATCAAGTAGCCAAGTTGATCTTGCTTGCTTTTTAGAAGATACTGAGATGTCTCCTCCTGGGTTGGCATCTTTGCAGCTTTCTCCATCTTTGCCTTCTCCTTCTTTTCTTGTGCTTGCACTGAGGAGGGTTCAACTTCATTCATCACAACTTGGTTGTCCTTGAAGTCTGGGTAGATAGGCAAGTGTTCCTTATCCAACAAGTATGTGCCTGTGCCCATCTTTGAGTTTGTCAACTCCTGGATCTGTGGGGCATATCCACAACTTCTTTTTTGGTCAGCTGCAGTCCTCTTGATAGTATCAACTATAAGGCTCATGACCTTGAACTTCTGTGGCACATCAAATATATGTAGCAAGTTAATTGCATGGCCTCTGATCATTCTGTGATCACCAGACTTGGGCAAGAGAGTGTGCCTAAGGATCCAATTGATTGTAGGCAGCCCTGGCAGCAAGTGTTTTACTGACCCAAACTAGTGAGTCTCAAGATCATCTTCAGCAATCTCCTTGTACATGTTTGCCATAGAGTTGTGATCCATCTTCTTCTTGGCATAGACATCCAAGTCATCTTCTTCTTCCTTAGGAGCATTGATCAGATTTTCCCATTCCTCAATAGTTGAGTGGTACCTTGTACCTTCAGACATCCATACTATCCTGCAATCTAGATTATGAGCTCCTCATTCCACTTTGTGAGCTTCTGCCCAACAAATTCTGCAACTCCACAAGCACTGAAGCTGTCAAACACACCAGGATAGTGTTCCTCATTTTCCTTGATAAAATTCCAGTCAACCCACCTCATTTCACACATTGTAGGTTTCTTGTCCAACAACACTGTCTCATAGAAGTCCTGTTGTTCCTTTGTGTGGAACCTGTAATCAATAGCAGTTCTTCTCCGGCTGGCATATGGATTTGACACTCTCCATAGCTGCAACCTTGAGTCTCTTCTGAGCTTCATGTTCTCAGCCACAGGATGAGCATCATTGTGGTCTGGAATCTTGGGCTTCAACTTTCTCAGAACATGCTCTTCATCTCCTTCTTCTTCAGCAACAGTCTCAGGCACTGGGGCCATGTTCTTCTCAGCAGCAAATATGTTTCTAGTATTTCTCCTTGGTGCAGTCTGGGACTTGGAGGTAGCTTTGGGTGCTTCTTTCGGCTTTGATGAAGCAGCCCTTGTCCTGATAGCATCATCCATAAGCTTTTGGGCCTTAGGTGTTGGTCCAGCAACCTCTTCCTCCTCCTCTTCTTCTTCTTCAGAAGAGTGCTTCTCAAATTCTGCCATTGGATCAACTTTCTTGCACCATCTGCCCCTCTTTCTTTCCTTCTTCTCTTTTGCAGCAGCCTCTTTGGGTTGAGATTCCAAAGATGCTTGAGAGGAGGCTCTGGCTTTAGACATAGGCTGTATCCCTGCTGACCTCTTGGTCTTTAGACATGGCTTGGTTGAAGCAGTTGTGCCATATTCCTTCTTAAGCACTTTCTTCTTTGATGTGGCATCATCCTCAGTGGCCACATAACCTTCATCCTCAGATTCTGAAGTTCTTTTCTTGCTTGCTCTAGTGGCAGCCTTTGGCAAATTGCTTGGGGTCCTTCTGCTACCATCATCTGAGCTGCTAGAGGGACTAGTGCCCTCACTCATGTGCACCTGCTCCTCTGACTTGTTCTGGCTGTCACTCTGGTCAGACATGTTGCAAACACTAACTGCAGACCCTGTGAATAGATTGTAGATGAGATAGAGTGGATGAGTGTCGGTGTCAAAACCGGCGGATCTCGGGTAGGGGGTCCCGATCTGTGCATCAAGGTCGGATGGTAACAGGAGACAAGGGACACTTTATTTTACCCAGGTTCGGGCCCTCTCGATGGAGGTAAAACCCTACTCCTGCTAGATTAATATTGATGATATGGGTAGTACAAGAGTAGATCTACCACGAGATCAAGGAGGCTAAACCCTAGAAGCTAGCCTATGGGTATGATGATGGTTATGATGTGTTCGTCCTACGGACTACAACCCTCCGGTTTATATAGGCACCGGATAGGGTTAGGGTTACACAGAGTCGGTTACATTGGTAGGAGATCTTGAATATCCGCACGCCTAGCTTGCCTTCCACGCCAAGGAAAGAACCTTCCGGACACGGTACGAAGTCTTCAATCTTGTATCTTCATAGTCCTGGAGTCCGGCTGAAGATATAGTTCGGCTATCCGAACACCCCCTAATCCAGGACTCCCTCAGTAGCCCCTGAACCAGGCTTCAATGACGACGAGTCCGGCGCGCAAATTGTCTTTGGCATTGCAAGGCGGGTTCCTCCTCCAAATTCTTCAAGAAGATAATAAACACCAAAAAATAGTGTCCGGCTCTGCAAAACAAGTTTCCACGTATTGCCATATAGAGAATAATACAAACACAAATCAAATCTGCTGATGTATTCCGCAGTGCGTCATAACACTGCGACCAAGCCTTCTGTATGGATTATTTTTTGTTGTTCCACCGCAGCACGTTCAACGAGGCGGTTTCCTTGGCACGTCTTGTCGAAGCAGAGATCGTGTGCCCCCTTTAATGGGATTCTCATTAATACGGATGTGGGTAACCCAACCGTGCCCGTTAAGCACGTCCTGCCTTGATTAAAGGCTAGTCCAAGACGGTTACGGGGAGGGCTCTTGATATTCTGCCTCTTATAAAGGGACCGAGACCTTGCTCCCCTCTTGTGTTCTCAAAACAAGCTCGCCCATAGCCTCGAGTTCCAACACCCCAGGCTTTTAGATTCTAGGCACACCGGACCATCGACAATGTCCGGCTCCGGCCTTCAAGGCCAATGGATGCCCTCCTCTGTTACAGAGGAGGACGTATCAAGGTTGAAGGAGGCTAGGTTCCTGACCAGCGAGATGCCGCACAGGTTGCCTGCTCAAGGACAAGCGATCCCAAGCCCTCAGCCTGGTGAGAGCGTAGTATTCATCTCCCACTTCCTTCGGGGATTAGGCTTCCCAACGGATCCTTTCGTAAGGGGGCTGATGTTTTAATATGGGCTGGAATTCCATGACCTAGCTCCGGAGTCCATCCTCCGTATCTCCTCCTTCATTGTTGTGTGTGAAGCGTTTCTCCATATAACCCCTCACTTCGGATTATGGCTCAAGACCTTCAAGGTAGAATCGAAGATAATTGAGGGGCGTCACGTAGAGTGCGGAGGTGCTGTTATAAAAAGGAGTACCAATGCTCCATGGCCCAAGGGCACTTTTCAAGAGGAGCTCGGCTTATGGCAACAGGAGTGGTTCTACATCACCTCTCCTCGGGGCACCACTTGGGTAGCGCCTCCCGCCTTTCGCTCGGGCCCCCCACCATGTTTAACATCGTGGATCAACACAGGGTTAGATCGGGGCTTGCCCAAAGACGTTCCTCTGTTGCAGGGCCGCATAAAGGATCTCCTAAAAGGAGACCTCAACCTGGTCAAGGTGACACAAGTTATGCTGATTTGCCGGACACTGCCCGGCCAACGTCGCCCCCTCCGCTTGTGGGAGTTCAACCCAGAGGGGCCGCGAGTTCTCCGAAATTTCATGGGCGCGACGCCTACGGAGATGTATAGACTGTTCTTCGGACCACAAGGGGTGAGTCCGGATTTGACCGAGGATGCTGGTTTAAGCCGCAACCGCCCGGATACAGAAGTAGGTGACCTTGCGCCCGGACCTTCTATCCGTACAACTGACTTATTTTTTAGCAGTACTTCTCCTTTTTACGCAGGAGTGGATAGCGAAGGCGAAGCTGGTCCGGTGTCCGGCTCCCCTTCCCGAGACCAGGCTAGATCCTGTGCTAGTCAGGATGTTGGAGGTGGCGCCTCTGGAGGAAAATGAAGGGTCGGACAAGGAAACTGTGGCCTCTTCGAAAGGGGCCATCCCAAAGGGGGGAATCGACAACTCCTCTCCAAAGGGGAAGAAAAGGGCCGCCTCTGACGACCCGGGAGCCGTAGCTCCAAAGCGGGGGAAAGAATCCGCATCAGAGGACCCGACGCCGGGGAGCCCCTCGGCCGAACTAAATCTTCAAAAGGAGCAGCCCTCCAACGAGCCGTAAGTAGAAAGAGAGTCATTCTTTTAAGAGAAATCCTTAATTTATATCTGAGAAGTTTTAACCGAAAACTTACCTTGTAGTTCGGACCTTGACCCTTCTCGGCAGAGCTCGACATCGGGGGATCTTCTTCCGGAGATGATGGAGAGCGGAACGCCTCCTCCTTCATCGCCTAGCAAGGCAGGCGACGCCGAAGTGTCGTCGCAGAGGATTTCTCCGAATCTTCCAGAGGCAGAAGGTGATCATGCGGCCCCCCGGGGTTCTCCGTGTCCGGCCATCGAAGAAGGCCATGGGACGAGTCCGGCACCATCTGGTGTTCGGTCGGAGGAGCTGAAGGTTCTACTGGGCCGAGCCTCTGTTTCAGAGGAGCATCGTGTGTTGATGCACACGGTGATTGAAAAGATTTCATCCGCGGAAAGCGGGCTGAACGAGGCCGTCAAGAGTTTACTGGCGGGCCTTGAGGTACGTTTTGAATAATGAACCTTAGTGTTAATTGCGCATAATAACATGCGCCCTGTATAGATAGTAGCCCCTGAGACTCTGTGTGCCGCAAAGATTAGCGGCGCGCAGAGGATCTTAATCCCAGGTCCTTTAAGTGGCACCTTTGTATGTAGGTGGCAGGTTGTCCGGAGTCGAGACGGACTCGAGATTTTGCCAAAATGAAACGGCAACTCGATGAGGCAGAAACCGACATCGTGCTTGTTAACAAGCGGCTTGATGATGCTCAAGGTATTGAGTTTATTTGGCGATTGTTAATAAGAGGAGTTTTATGTCAATATGTTACCTTGTGTATGCTTGATGCAGATGGTGCGGCGGCCGTAGAAGGACTTAGGGCCGAGCTCGCCAAAGCAAAGGAACAAGCCAGAAAAAACGATGCGGCTGCCGGAAGAGCCCGTGAAGAGCTAAAATCCGAACAGGCTTCCCATTGCCGAAGCAAGGAGGAGATGGCTGATATAACCGTGAAGTTGAAAAGTGCTACTGACCATTGCAAACTTCTTGAAGAGGAAGGTCGAGCCCGGCAGACGGATTTAGAGAAGGCCGTCGCCGACGCCAAGGACGCCCGCTCTGGTATGAGAGCGTCAAGGGAAGAGCTGCGTCAAGCCGGACTAATTGCGGATGGAAAGCCCTTCCTGCTGCGGAGAAAATTCTGTGATCCGAAGTTCGCCACGTTGGACCGAGCGTGGAGCGTGGAGGACACCTATCTAGATTTGTCGGCTAGTGCCGCTGATGCGACCAGGTACTTTCAAGATAAGAAAGATCATGAAGTGGAAAAGCTCTTCTGGTCGCAGTTCACTAATCCAGAGCGTCCACTCTCAGTGGATGATCGCCTGGCCCAATGGGCCGAGCTGAATAGGTTGTCCGGACTCGCCATGAAGTATGCCATGGACCGCCTGTGTCCGAGGAGATCGAAGCCGAGAAGCTATTTCAGTTTGGTGCAGCAATTTCTTGACGTGGTGCCTCGGATTGAAGCTCTAAAGAGGTCCGCTTGCACAGAGGGCGCGCGGCTGGCTCTTGCCTATGTCAAGACATACTGGGCAGATATGGAGCCCACCGTTGTTGCGTCCCGTGATTCGAATAAAAACCGAATTCCTTCCGAGCACTATTTTGAGGAAGTCCTCGCGGGCGCTCGTATAATAGAGACGCAGTGTTCGAAAGATGCTGTTTTATGACAGCATATGTAATCATAGATCAATATTTTTATAAATTGTAATGGCATGATTTAGACTTGTGCCTTCAAGTATTAATAACACCTCCTGTGCGGCCGTTTTAATATATAAATTCTGAAAGATTGCAGTCGTTGGCTTCAGCCCCCACGCACATAGTGCGGGGGTGTGCGCGGAGAACGCATTTTCACACTTAACCCAACGTCTTGGTCCTACAAAGGAGGTGATAGCGCCGCGGGCTAGGCAACCGGACTATAATGCTTTAACACTTTCACTTAGCCATAGGAGCTTGACAGTGGGACTCTTTAGGTAGCCCTTTAATGGCGACTGCGTTTACCCGAATTCGGGACGCATATGTGCCTGACCGGGAAGCGGCCCTTCGTCAAAACGGAGGAATTCGATAAATTCCTATAAGTCATCGAGTGGCGACCAGTCTCGCGCTACATCATGACAGTCGGTTTTCGGCTTTCTCTATTGAGGTGCTCACCCGGCCGAACCGGGGCACAATCGCAGTAGTTCTCCTGGTGCAACCTTAGCCGACAGAACGGAACGTAAGGTGGCCGAACTCAGGAGCCGGGCAACCCAACATGTGACCAAAATCATGATTCGGAGCTGATGCATATAGTGCCAAAACTCGCGACGCCGAACACTCCCTAAGGTGTTCGGTCTTTGTGGGTGCGTGTGAAACAACACCCTTGAAAAAGAAAAAAGCCCCTTGTGTCCAGGTACGAGCAAGAATTCTGGCATGGCAACATGCCAAGACGCCAGTCTCCTCCATGGTTATAGTGAGGTAAACCAAGGGATGTATAGCAGCAAGAGACAGTAAAAAAGGTTTACGCAGGGTCTTAATCTAAGAAGAATCCTTTGGGGCGGGTCCCTACTGCACGTCTGCGCCTGTGTCTCCGTTGTGCCGTGTCCTGGACGGGCGCCGTACGACGTTCATCTGTAAAAGGGAAGAACTAAATTGAAAAATGGGTCGTGCGGATCAAAAAGAATAATAAATATAATGTGAAGTGAGAAATAGATACGGTCGAGTTTTATTGTCTCTGCGTACAGCCCCTGGTGAGGCGTACCAAGCCTATAACGAAAATGGGCTTGTGCCGAACTCATTGAGTCCGGGTCCGCGGCCTTTTGTGACTTACATTGAAAAAGTCTTTTGGCTGGCGAGGCCATTTTGTTGGGCGGCCGTTTAAGCGGCCGCACAATCCTCCGTTTGGAGGAGATGTAGTTTAGTATGCTCCCTTTAAAGAGATGATGCCTCGAGGACCGGGCATCTTTAGCGTGAGGGATGCATAATGCGGTATTGCGTTAAAGCGAGCGAAAGCTCCGCGTCCCATTAGTGCTTGATAGCGACTTGAAAACGGGACTATGTGGAAGATAAGCTTTTCGCGGCGAAAGTTATTGGCAGAGCCAAATATGACCACAAGCCAGAGAAAACCCATATAGTGGGTGTCCGGGCCTGGTGCTACTCCTTGAAAGGAGGTTTTACTGTGACGGATTCATGCTGGGTTTATGCCCATGCGGTGAATTGTATCCTGATATATCAGATTTAGTCCACTGCCACCGTCCATAAGGACGTTGGTAAACTGGAATCCGTCTATTATTGGATTAAGCATCAGGGCAGTCCGGCCTGCGTGTTTGATATTGCGAGAATAATCTAGCTGATCAGAAATGATTGGCTTTAGTGACCAGTGGCCAGACTCCTGAGGGATAGGCTTGAATGTGCGGACCTTTATGGGTGCCTCATGCCTTGTTATGTGAAGTGAGTTCACTGTTTTGACTTCTTGCGGGAAGTTCTTTTGCTTCCTGGTGTTCTGCTTTTGGGGTTCGTCCTCTTCCTCACTTGGTGTGTCGAGCCCCTTGTGTTCGGCGTTAAGACTTCCGGATTGTTTGAAAACCCAACAGTCTCTGTGGGTATGATTAGCAGGCTTTCCAGGAGTACTGTGTATCTGACATATCCTGTCCATGATTCTCTTTAGACTGGACGGATCTTCGCTATTATCCTGAGGGGGTGATTTTGTCTGATTTTGTCGTGAGCCTTTGAATCCGGCATTGACTGTCGTGCTCTTCGGACTTTTTCTTTTGATTCGGCGAAGGTCCTTGTTTCGCCGTGGTTTCCCGTTTCCATCCCTGATTTCTGATGTACTTGGGTCGCTGGGGCTGCATCGTGCCAACCAGTTGTCCTCTCCTGCGCAAAAGCGGGTCATGAGGCTTGTGAGTGCGGCCATTGTTCTTGGTTTTTCCTGGCCGAGGTGTCTGGCGAGCCATTCGTCTCGGACATTGTGCCTGAAAGCCGCTAGGGCTTTGGCGTTCGGACAATCCACTATTTGATTCTTTTTAGTGAGGAATCTGTTCCAGAACTGTCGAGCTGATTCTCCGGATTGCTGAGTTATGTGACTGAGGTCGTCTGCGTCCGGGGGACGGACGTAGGTCCCTTGAAAATTTGCTTGGAAAGCGTCCTCGAGCTCTTCCCAACTTCCAATTGTGTTTTCGGGAAGGCTTTTAAGCCAGTGCCGGACTGGCCCTTTAAGCTTAAGGGGTAAATATTTTATGGCGTGGAGATCATCTCCTCTAGCCATATGTATGTGGAGGATATAATCCTCGATCCAGACTCCCGGGTTTGTTGTTCCATCGTACGCCTCTATGTTAACGGGTTTAAATCCCTCTGGGAATTCATATTCCAGGACCTCATCGGTGAAACATAGAGGGTGTGCAACACCCCTGTATTTGGGTGTGCCGGATTCTGATGGTGGATTTTTTGCATTGCTTGCGAGAGCTTGCTTTCTTGGCCCGTAAATGGACCTGGTTGGGCCATGATGCGAGTCTTTGATTGTGTCGCATGCCGCATTGAGTGCGGCGCCGTTTGTCGTATTGTAGTGGCCGAGAGGTCGTTTATTCGACCGTGTAGCCTTTTTGTTTTTTGAGTATGGGGGCTCTAGGGCCTCCTGGTCGAATTCGGGCAGTAGCTTTCTCTTCGGATAGCTTTTGGTGCGGCGGCTGCCGCCGTCTTTGTCTGCGGTCTTGATTACTTTGCTCCATCTTGTTATGAGTGCATCTTCCGCCGTCTTTAGCTTTTGCTTCTGCTTCTTCAGGCTTCATGCTGTGGCGACGAGCCTTTCTTGGAGATTCTTCTGCTCCATGATTTTATCTGGCGTGGTATCGTCCGGAGTTCTGTTATGACCGGGGGAGGACTGTTCGTTCTCTCTTCCCGTGTTACCCTGTTCGGACGGCTGTTCTGGGATGCGTTCGTCATCTGCCGGCTCGTCCTGCTCTATGGCTGGGTCTTGATCGAGGCGGGGCTTCGCTCGGCGTTTACGTCACCGCTTTGAGTGCTTTTCGGAGGGTTTACCCTTCTTTTTGCCCCCTTCTTCCTCATTGTGAGTTTTTTCAGGTGTATCCACCATGAATACGTCATTAAGTGGGGTGGAGGTCCAGTGCCCTATGGGCGCTGGTTCCCGTTCGTCTCCGTCTTCGTCGTCCATACCGCCGAAGTCTTCGAAGCCGAAGTCGAGCATGTCGGTTAAATCGTCGACAGTGGCTATTAAGTGGGTGGTGGGTGGGCATTGAATTTCTTCGTCGTCCGAATCCCAACCTCGCAGGCCACAGTTCGGCCTGGGCTCTCCTGAAAAAGAGAGAGACTTGAGAGATTTCAGAATATCACCGAAAGGCGAATACTGAAAGATGTCCGCGGCGGTGAACTCCATTACCGACGCCCAATCTGATTCGATTGGCAGGGGCGCGGGAGGTTCGGAGTTCCGAGAAGAGTCCGGCTCCTTGGAGTCATGTGCCATGCGGAGTGCGGGCCTTGCGTTTGGCTCAATGGCTTTTAAGATCGCAGCCCCCGAGGTGACGTCCAACCGTTCATCCTCAAAGAATGCAGCGGGCTCCGGATCGATGATCGGGGCCGAAGCGTATGCGGCCTCCAGGACACTGTTCGGAGGCAGAGCTATATCATGCCCCTCGAGATAGTGCGGCGCGCTTGGCTGTGGCTTGAATCCGTCGAAGATCAAGTCTCCGCGGATATCTGCAGTGTAGTTTAGGCTTCCAAACCTGACTTGATGGCCAGGGGCGTAGCTCTCGATCTGCTCCAGATGGCCAAGCGAGTTGGCCCGCAGAGCGAAACCGCCGAAGACGAAGATCTGTCCGGGGAGAAAAGTCTCACCCTGGACCTCATCGTTGTTGATGATCAAGGGAGCCATCGGGCCTAAAGGCGACGACACAAAGGAACTCTCAATGAAAGCACCAATGTCGGTGTCAAAACCGGCGGATCTCGGGTAGGGGGTCCTGATCTGTGCGTCAAGGTCGGATGGTAACAGGAGACAAGGGACACTTTATTTTACCCAGGTTCGGGCCCTCTCGATGGAGGTAAAACCCTACTCCTGCTAGATTAATATTGATGATATGGGTAGTACAAGAGTAGATCTACCACGAGATCAAGGAGGCTAAACCCTAGAAGCTAGCCTATGGGTATGATGATGGTTATGATGTGTTCGTCCTACGGACTACAACCCTCCGGTTTATATAGGCACCGGATAGAGTTAGGGTTACACAGAGTCGGTTACATTGGTAGGATATCTTGAATATCCGCATGCCTAGCTTGCCTTCCACGCCAAGGAAAGAACCTTCCGGACACGGGACGAAGTCTTCAATCTTGTATCTTCATAGTCCTGGAGTCCGGCTGAAGATATAGTTCGGCTATCCGAACACCCCCTAATCCAGGACTCCCTCAATGAGCATCACAAAATACACAGATTTTTGCAAAATAATGAGTCAAAAACTTAGTTTTAGTTTTCCACAGAAAGCATTTCGGATCAACCGATTTGCAAACTCGGTGATACCGAAGCAGTTTTTGGAACCTAAACTAGTGAACTCGGTTAGACCGAGTCACAGTTCGGTGGCACCGAGACTGCTAGGGTTTCACAAAGTCCTGAACTCGGTCACACCAATTTTCAATTCTCGGTCAGACCGAGAATCTCATGTGCAATGGCCTGAGCCAAATCGGTGGAACCGAGTTCTGCAACCCGGTGGGTCCGAGATGGTTTCGGCGGAAACCTAACCCTAAATTTTTGATTCAACTCTAATCTACGGAGTGTTTTGACTGGATAGAAGCGTTTCAATCGTGGTAAGAATCATAATGAACACAATGTGCGAGGAATCAGACTGGGATAGCACTGTGATCGAGTCCATACCCTAGTTCGGCGATGAACTCACTACGGCGGCAACGGCGGGGAAGAATTCCGTTGACGGCGGCGGAGACCAGTGACAGGAGGTGGCTGGCGACGAGGAGGACGATCCGGAGACCCAGGAGGCAGAGCGAGCTATGCGCGGGCGAAGGGGTTTCGGAGAAATTTCCAAAATTTTGCCCGTGAGTATATATAGCCCGACCCTATCAGTGTGACCGAGTGTAACAACTCGGTGGCATCGAGATGCATAACTGTTGACAGTTACAGCAACTCGGTGTGACCAAAAAGTTCAAATCGGTTGCACCGAGATTGGAAACCTAGATCGACTTAGTGATCTCGGTATGACCGAAATGGAGGAATCGGTCAGACCGAAACACACAAAGAAGTTTTGGAAGTTAAGTCTATGACGAATCGGGGACTCCGAGTGCTCCTCACACAGAGTGGTTCAAATTTGACTTGATCGAATTTTGTGATGTAGCATGAATAGAGTTTGAGACGAGAAAAGCATAGATAGCTAGAGAGGGTTCTTAGGCATTCTTGTCCATCCACTTAGCCAAAGAAATGAAAACCAATCAATCAATACAACAAGTGGATGTCCTCGAATGAGTAAAATATGCAATCAACATGCTCACACAATAAATTGGCAATTGAAATATGTGGCAAAGCATGCACAACCAATTCTAGCATCTATCAAACAATTGGCGATGACTAGGTCATCTATATATGAGTATATTGACTTAGGAGTCAAATGAGAACATTTGATCATAGGTCATACTCATCGTTTAAGCACAAGTGGAGTTACCACTTTTACATAAAGCATTGTTGTGTTCACGCCATTAGAGTTGCTTTAGCTCAATTCTTATAGTAAATCTCCCCCTAGATGTGAGATCCCCCTTAAGAGGGATGAACTAACCTTGGGTTTTGTCGATGATGACTTCATGTAGATGTTGAAGATGTGGATGCTCAAAGTTGATGTAGATCATTTGGAGCTATCCATTGGAGTGAGTTGCACTTTCAATACCTACACGGGTTAGTCCCACAACGAACAAACAAGGATATCCATAGACATAAAGTGATGCACACACAAGATGATGTCTACGAAAGCTTTTAGGTTACCTTGTCCATTGTCTTACCAACAAGAGGGTTTGTGACTCCTTGAACTAGTGCAAGATGTGGAAGTTGATTGCACTTGTTCTTGCCAAGATAATAAGAGTGAAGTATGTTGGCGGAGTCACCCTCAAGAACTCTCTAGTTCTTCTTCTTCGGGATCCACACCATCTTGATGGGAATCCTCGGTGTTGTAGTTGTACTTGATGAAGTGAAACTTGAAGTAGTCTTGGGAACCCACTTGACCAAGGCCTTAGGAGCTTCTTCAAATGCATCAATTTCCTCTTGAAGCTTGTCCTTGCCTTTTTGCTTGTGTGTTACGCCCTCGATGCGGCTATATCTCCCACGTGTCGAAGCACGACTTAGAGGCATAACCGCATTGAAAGCAATGTCGCAAGTGAGGTAATCTTCACACAACCCATGTAATATAAAAGGGAAAGAGATACATAGTTGGCTTACAATCGCCACTTCACACAATACATGAGTAAAGCATTACATCATACAGATACAATCAAGGTCCGACTACGGAACCAAAATAAAAGAAGACTACCCCAAATGCTACACAGATCCCCGATCGACCCCAACTGGGCTCCACTACCGATCAACTGAAATGAAACAACATAATGAACAAGATCTTCATCGAGCTCCTCCTTGAGCTCGGGTGCGTCACCTGCATGGTTTCATCGGCACCTGCAAACTGGTTTTGGAAGTATCTGTGAGTCATGGGGACTCAGCAATCTCACACCCGCGAGATCAAGACTATTTAAGCTTAAAGGTAGGACAGGGTAGTGAGGTGGAGCTGCAGCAAGCGACTAGCATATATGGTGGCTAACATACGCAAATGAGAGCGAGAAGAGGAGGCAAAAGCACGGTCGAACAACTATGATCAAGAAGTGATCCTGAAACTACTTACGTCAAGCATAACTCCAACACCGTGTTCACTTCTCGGACTCCGCCGAGAAGAGACCATCACGGTTACACACGCGGTTAATGTATTTTAATTAAGATCAACTTCGGGTTTTCTACAACCGGACATTAACAAATTCCCATCTGCCACATAACCGCGGGCACGGCTTTCGAAAGTTCAAACCCTGCAGGGGTGTCCCAACTTAGCCCATGATAAGCTCTCGCGATCAACGAAGGATATTCCTTCTCCCCGGGAAGACCCGATCAGTCTTGGAATCCCGGCTACAAGACATTTCGACAGTAATAAAACAAGTCCAGCAAAGCCGCCCGATGCACCGACATCCTGATAGGAGCTGCACATATCTCGTTCTCAGGGCAACACCGGATGAACACTACGTACGACAACCGAAGATACCCCAAGTTGCCTAGGGGTGGCACCGCAAGTGGCTCTAGTTTGGACCAACACTTAGACAAGCATTGGCCCGGGGGGCTAAATAAAGATGACCATTGGGTTAATTACTCCCAAGGGAAAGTAGGTGGTGGTGAGGCAAATGGTAAAACCAAGGTTGGGCCTCGCTGGAAAAGTCTTATTCAAAGCGAACTGTCAAGGGGGTCCCATAAATCACCCGACCGCGTTAGGGACGCAAAATCCGGGAACATAACACCGATATGACGGAAACTAGGGCGGCAAGAGTGGAACAAAACACCAGGCATAAAGACGAGCCTTCCACCCTTTACCAAGTATATAGATGCATTAATTAAATAAGATATATTGTGATATCCCAACAAATAAACATGTTCCAACGAGGAACAACATCTCCATGTTCCAACAAGGAACAAAGTTCATCTTCACCTGCAACTAACAACGCTATAAGAGGGGCTGAGCAAAGCGGTAACATAGCCAAACAGCGGTTTGCTAGGACAAGGTGTGTTAGAGGCTTGGTTTGACAATATGGGAGGCATGATAAGCAAGTGGTAGGTATCGCAGCATAGGCATAGCAAAAGAACGAGCAACTAGCAAGCAAAGATAGAAGTGATTTCGAGGGTATGATCATCTTGCCTGAGATCCCGCAAGGAAGAAGAACGAGTCCATGAAGGAGACAAACGGACGTAGACGAATGGATCCTCACAATTGCAACGTTATCGGAACTAACCCGAAGAAGCAACACCGAAAGAAGCAAACAACAAAGTAAACAACCACCACATAAACATGGCATGCTATGCGAGATGTGGTATGCAATGCATATGCATGCTTCGAAAGGAAAAGGATGAACCAGGCATAATCTTGGCAAACCAAGTATGCCACTGGAAAGGTGAGGTGATTTCGATTGAAATCGATATAAAGATCACCGGAATCGGATGCACGGTTTGCAAATGACAAGCAAAACAAGAATGACAAGATTCTCCCATTAACAGCATGATGCCACTTAGCATGCAACAAGTAACTAAGCTACTGCACCCAAACGTACCAACAAAGCATATGGCAGTGATCTACTCAAAATGTTTGACAAAAGATGAACACTGAGCTACGGCTATCACACAATAGCAGGTTCAAACAAGCATGGCAAAAGTGCAAAAGATAACAGGTTCACAGACTTTGTGAAAATACTATCATGTCAGAAATTAACATCAGGATGACATGTCTAGAGCAAGGAAACAACATGCTGCAAGAACACAATATGGCAAGGCAAGGCATGGCATGAATATAATCAAAGCACTTAACAAAAGTCCCTTACTGACCATAAGCCAAAAGGGATCAGAAAATATAATAGCACCCATGTCAATTAAGCAGGTTTCGTTACTGGTTTCAGACTTGGCAGAAAACTGGACATGTCAAAAACAGATAACAAGTAGGCATATTTACGAGCTCGATGCACTCACTACAAAGCTTTGCATGATAAACTAAGCATACATACATCAAGAAGACATGGCATAGAAGCTAGACATGGCAAGAACAACATCATATCATGCAAGGATCAACTACAACAAACTTGGCAAAATCGAATAACATGTAAACAATCTGCCAGCAACATTTTATAGCAAAAGTAGAGCTCGATTGACTCAAGCTATGACACTTCATAATTACAAACAAAGGCATCGATCGATAGACCAAATCCATATGCTAAAAACAATATTACTGATCATGCTCAAAAGAGGCATAGATCTCTCTGAAACAACATGAACACATGGCATAAAAATAACCGCAGAACATGACTTAGCAAAATTACTAAGTCCCTGAAATCAGCAACATTATGAACCCTAGTTTGCATGCTTGTGCTAGTCACCACAAAGGTCACAAAAGTAAATGTCATACACCCCTGAAAAGATAGCATGGCATTTTACAAAACAGATGTAGGACTCAACTCCATAGGGTGCACACATCAATCATGGCAAAAATGACAAAATTGCATGTACTGAAACAGATCTGAAACTAACATCACATAGCCCTCTTCTAACAGCATTTCAGGCATCGAGATGAGCTCAAATGAAAATGGTGCATTGAATCGAAATGATCTACTCATCGAGACGAACAATTTGACATGCTACACGCCCAAAACGGAGCAACGGATGCAGAGTTATGATGCGATTAACCTGGGACCAGAATGATAGAATTTCGGGACTTAGGGAAAAAATATCGGGGCAACCTTCAGATCCAGATCCGGGGCGCACGGCCCGATGTTCGCCAGAGTGGCACCGGGGGAGCCGCCGGAGAATAGGGAGTTTGCGGGGCGGCGAGATCCAGCCGGATCCTCGCCGGATCTGGCCGGGGACGAGGAGGCGGCGGGGCGCGCGCGGGCGCAACGCCCGGTGCGGCGGCGGGCGGCGCCGAGGTCGCGGGGCGTGCGGGGCGGCGCGGCATGGCGGCGGCGGAGGCGCAGGGCGGCAGCGCGCGGGGCACGGGAGCTCGGCCTGATCCGGCCCGGGGCGGGCTCCCCGTGGGCCAGACGGGCCGACGGCGGTGGGAGGTGGCGGAGCGCCACATGGCGGACTTTCAATTCGCTCGGGGCAGCAGCGCTGGTGACGTGTCGCCCCGGGATTGGTCCGGGCGACGTGGCGGCGGGGTGGACGCGTCCGCCGGTGAAAAGGACATGTCCGGCGGCGCGAGGGGAGCGGGGCTAGGGTTCATCTGCCCGAAAATCCGGGTAGAGACACATATTTATAGGTAGGAGGAGTTAGGAAGCTCCAAATGGAGTGCGGTTTTCGCCCACATGATCATGATCGAACGACCGAGAATATGGAGATGACTTAGGTGGGTTTTGGTACACTTTGAAGGGGTGTTGGGCTGCAAAGATAGAGGGGCTCTATCGGTTACCCGGTTAACCGTTGGAGTATCAAACGACCTCCGAATGACCCGAAACTTGACAGGCGGTCTACCGGTGCTATACCAAGGCCGCTTGGCAAACCTCGGTCCATTCCGAGAAAGTTTAATACCCGCTCATGGAAAAAGGCAAAAGGGGGCGCCGGGGAACATAGGAGCGCCGGATTGCAAAACGGACAACGGGGAAAATGCTCGGATGCATAAGACGAACACGTATGCGAATGCGATGCACATGCTGACATGATATGAAATGGAGATGATGACATGGCCAAGTGCAACACGCAAGCACATGACATGGCAACGACGGCGAATAACTGGCGGACACCTGGCGCATCGAATCCGGGGCGTTACATTGTGGTCTTGTGGTGGAAGATCATCTTGAGCTTGTGTCCCTTTGAAAGAAGTAGGATCATTCTTATCTTGTTGAGGAACAAACTTCGTCTGGGGGTATTGATCTTCTTCCCACTCAACTCCATTGGCATTAAAATTTCGTTCAAAACCAACACCTTAATTCTTCCGGTGCCTGCCTTGCTTGCGTACAATTTCCTCGAATTGCTTACTTCCGGCAAGGCTCTTGTAAACACCTTTCTCTATAATTCCCTTCTGTAGGATCGAAAGTATGTCTAGAGGGGGTGATTAGACTACTTGACCAAATAAAAATCTAGCCTTTTCCCAATTTTAGTTCTTGGTAGATTTTAGCTATCTTAG
Organism: Aegilops umbellulata; assembly: GCA_032464435.1. Lineage (NCBI taxonomy): Eukaryota > Viridiplantae > Streptophyta > Magnoliopsida > Poales > Poaceae > Aegilops > Aegilops umbellulata. The sequence goes on from CP136058.1 coordinate 56,117,942, forward strand.
CACAAGTCAAGCAATCTCCACACAATTCAAGCAAGCATGCAAAAGAGTATATGAGCAGCGGAAAGTAAAGCATGCAACTTGCAAGAATGTAAAGGGAAGGGTTTGGAGGATTCAAACGCAATTGGAGACACGGATGTTTTTGTCGTGGTTCCGATAGGTGGTGCTATCGTACATCCACGTTGATGGAGACTTCAACCCACAGAGGGTAACGGTTGCGCGAGTCCACGGAGGGCTCCACCCACGAAGGGTCCACGAAGAAGCAACCTTGTCTATTCCATCATGTCCGTCGCCCATGAAGGACTTGCCTCACTAGCGTTAGATCTTCACGAAGTAGGCGATCTCCTTGCACTTACAAACTCCTTGGTTCAACTCCACAATCTTGTCGGAGGCTCACAAGTGACACCTAGCCAATCTAGGAGACACCACTCTCCAACAAGTAACAAATGGTGTGTTGATGATGAACTCCTTGCTCTTGTGCTTCAAATGATAGTCTCCCCAAAACTCAACTCTCTCTCACAGGATTTGGATTTGGTGGAAAGAATATTTGAGTGGAAAGCAACTTGGGGAAGGCTAGAGATCAAGATTCATATGGTAGGAATGGAATAAGTTGACCTCAACACAAGTGTAGGTGGTTCTCTCTCAGAAAATGTGTATTGGAAGTGTAGGTATGTTCTGATGGCTCTCTCCATGAATGAAGAGTGGGTGGAGGGGGCTATATAGCCTCCACACAAAATCTAACTGTTACACACAATTTGCCAAACTCGGTGGGACCAAATAGTTAAACTCGGTCGGACCGATTCAGCAAACCTAGTGACCGTTAGGATTTTCGGTGGGACTGAGATGCAACTCGGTAGGATCGATATGGTTAGGGTTAGGGCATAACATAATCTCGGTGTGACCGATTACACAAACTTGGTGGGACCGATTTTGGTAATAAGCAAACCAGAGAGTTGGTCAGGTAAACTCGGTGGGACCGATTCGCTCATCTCGGTGAGACCGAAATGTTACAAAAGGGAAACAGAGAGTTTATATTGCAATCTCAGTGGGACCGATCGCTCATCTCGGTAAGACCGAAACGTTACGAAGGGAAACAGGGAGATTACAATCCCATCTCAGTGAGACCGAGATCCCTATCGGTGAGACCGATTTGCCTAGGGTTGTGGCAGTGGCTATGACATTTTAAACTCGGTGGCGCCGGATAGAAAGAATCAGTGGGGCCGAGTTTGACTTTTGGTTTAGGTCATATGTTGATGTGGGAAGGTAGTTGAGGATTTTGGAGCATATCACTAAGCACTGAAGAGCAAGAAACTCATTAAGCAACACCTCATCCCTCCTTGATAGTATTGGCTTTTCCTATGGACTCAATGTGATCTTGGATCACTAAAATATAAAATGTAGTGTCGTGAGCTTCAAGCTTGAGCCAAACTTTTTGTCCTTAAAATTTTGAGGGATCCACTTTCCTCATCCATGCCATGCCATTCATTGAGCTTTTCCTGAAATATTAATCTTGGAATAATGTTAGTTCAATGAGTTATATGTTGTTAGGAATTACCAAAACCACCCAGGGATAGTCGCACTTTCAATCTCCCCCTTTTTGGTAATTGATGACAACATATAGATCAAAGCTTCGACAAATGATAATAAGAGAAAATCATCGTCGCTTTGAGAAGTATATGAAAAGCAAGAGCTCCCCCTAAATTTGTGCATATGTTAAGATTTGCTTTGGACTGCAAATGCACAATGAGTTAGGATCATGGGTTACTCTTCCATGTCACATACATCTTGGTGGAGCGCTCAAAATGATAGGAATTAAATACATGCACTCATCACCAAGCAAAGTGAATGATCAAATAGGGATAAAATGATAGTATCATCCAATAAGTATTAATGTAGCATATGATCAAACACACATGATCATCCAAGTATCACAAACAAACATAAAGTGTCTCAATCAAGCAAAAAAAGTTCAACCACCAAAGCAAGAGAGAATAAAAGCAACGCTCTCTCTCGAAGCCTATGATCTATACATTTTTCTCCCCCTTTGGCAACAAGTTACCAAAAAGTTCATAGAAAATGCATAGCACAAAAATGACTCTCAGGCTTGATCTTCAGGTGGTGGAGTCCGGATAACTCCAAGGACGAAGGCTTCAGTCAATGTAGATGGAGCTGCTAGGGTAGGTGCTAGAGCTGGTGGCACTGAAGTTGTAGCTGGTGCAGATGAAGTGGCTCTGGTGTCTGTTACTGGCTCTGCAGTTGACCTCTAAGCTCTCGGCACTCTAGCAAATGCATCAGTGGTTGTTCAGCCCTTCCTCTCCTGCATGTCATCCTGTAGCTGCTCCACAACTGACTAAATCTCAGTTACTTTGACATCTAAATCATAGAATTTTTGTTCCATGATTCTTTCCAGGCTCTCCTGGTTTTGAGTTAGGGTGGCCAACCCCTTCTCAATCCTCAGGGTTGATGCTTTCAAATAACCAACCTGGTCCTGCTTGCTTTTCAAAAAGTACTCAGATACCTCCTCTTGAGTTGGCATCTTGGCAGCTTTCTCCATCTTTGCCTTCTCCTTCTTCTCTTGAGCTTGTACTGATGATGGTTCATCTTCATTCATCACAACTTGGTTGTCCTTGAAGTCTGGGTAGATAGGCATGTGTTCCTTATCCAACAAGTATGTGCCTGTGCCCATCTTTGAGTTAATCAACTCCTGAATTTGTGGGGCATATCCACAAATTCTCTTTTGGTCTGCTGCTGTCCTCTTGATAGTCTCAACCAGGAGGCTCATGACCTTGAATTTCTGTGGCACATCAAATATGTGTAGCAAATTAATTGCATGCCCTCTGATCATGTTGTGGTCACCTGACTTGGGCAAAAGAGTGTGCCTTAGGATCCAGTTGATCGTTGGCAGTCCTGACAGAAGAAAATGGACTGACCCAAACTTGAAAGTCTCAAGAGCTTTGTCTGGGATCTCCTTGTACATCTGTGACATAGAATTGTGATCCATCTTCTTCTTGGCATAAACATCCAAGTCATCTTCACTTTCCTTTGGGGCATTGATCAGATTGGCCCATTCCTCAATAGTTGAGTGGTACCTTAGACCTTCAGACATCCATACTATCCTGCCATCTGGATAGAAGTGTGTTGTGGAGTAGAATTGCATTATGAGCTCCTCATTCCACTTTGTGAGCTTCTGCCCAACAAAGTCTGCAACTCCACAAGCACTGAAGCTTTCATACACTCTAGGATAGTGTTCTTCATTCTCTTTCATGTAGGTCCAGTCAACCCACCTCATATCACACACTATAGTTTCTTGTCCAGCAGCACTGTCTCATAGAAATCTTGTTGTACCTTTGTGTGGAACCTGTAATCAATAGCAGTCCTTCTCCTGGTGGCATATGGATCTGACTCTCTCCATTTCCTCAGTCCTGAGTCTCTCCTGAGCTTCATGTTCTCAGCCACAGGATGAGCATCATTGTGGTCTGGAATCTTGGGTTTGAGCTTCCTCAGGACTTGTCCTTCATCATCTTCATCAGCAGCAACTTCAGGCACTGGGGCCTTGTTCTTCTCAGCAGCAGATAGATTTCTTGTATTCCTCTTTGGTGCAGTCTTGGGCTTGGAGGCAGCTTTGGGTGCTTCTTTGGGCTTTGATGATGCAGCCCCTGTCCTGATAGCATCACCCATAAGCTTCTGGGTCTTAGATGCTGGTGCAGCAACCTCTTCTTCTTCTTCCTCTTCTGAATCTCTCCTCATAGAGGGTTTGCCAAGAACTCTGGCAGTAGTGGTTCTGACTCTCTTTTTCTTTTTATCTTGGCCAACAGCTTCCTCTTCTGACTCAATGGTAAATTTTATGGTTTCTCCAGTGGCAACCTTCCTAGGTTTGGAAGTAGGAACTCTCCTTGCAGGTGCCTTCTTCTGCATACCTGGCTTTGTGGCTGCAGGTGAGCCATATTCCTTTTTAAGCACTTTCTTCTTTGATGTGGCTTCCTCTTCCTCTGCCACATAATCTTCATCCTCAGACTCTAAAGTTCTTTTCTTGCTTGCTCTTGTGGCAGCCTTTGGCAAATTGCTTGGGGTGCTTCTGCTACCCTCATCTGAGCTGCTAGAGGGACTAGTGCCCTCACTCATGTGCACCTGCTCCTCTGACTTGTTCTGGCTGTCACTCTGGTCAGACATGTTGCAAACACTAACTGCAGACCCTGTGAATAGATTGTAGATGAGATAGAGTGGATGAGCATCACAAAATACACAGATTTTTGCAAAAGAATGAGTCAAAAACTTAGTTTTAGTTTTCCACAGAAAGCATTTCGGATCAACCGATTTGTAAAGTCGGTGATACCGAAGCAGTTTTTGGAACCTAAACTAGTGAACTCGGTCAGACCGAGTCACAGTTCAGTGGCACCAAGACTGCTAGGGTTTCACAAAGTCCTGAACTCGGTCACACCGATTTGCAATTCTCGGTCAGACCGAGAACCACATGTGCAATGGCCTGGGCCGAATCGGTGGTACCGAGTTCCACAACTCGGATGGTCCGAGATGGTTTCGGCGGAAACCTAAACCTAAATTATTGATTCAACTCTAATCTATGGAGTGTTTTGACTGGATAGAAGCATTTCAATCGTGGCAAGATTCATAATGAACACAATGTGCTAGGAATCGGACGGGGATAGCACTGTGATCGAGTCCATACCCTAGTTCGGCGATGAACTCGCTACGGCGGCAACGGCGGAGAAGAATTCCGTTGACGACGGCGGAGACCAGCGACAGGAGGCGGCTGGCGACAAGGAGGACGATCCGGAGACCCAGGAGGCAGAGCGAGCTATGCGCGGGCGAAGGGGTTTTGGAGAAATTTCCAAAATTTTGCCCGTGAGTATATATAGCCCGACCCCGTCGGTGTGACCGAGTGGAACAACTCGGTGGCACTGAGATGCATAACTGTTGACTGTTACGGCAACTCGGTGTGACCGAAAAGTTCAAATCGGTTGCACCGAGATTGAAAACCTAGATCGACTTATTGATCTCGGTAAGACCGAAATGGAGGAATCGGTCAGACGAAACACACAAAGAAGTTTTGAAAGTTTAAGTCCATGACGAATCGGGGACTCTGAGTGCTCCTCACACAGAGTGGTTCGAATCTGACTTGATCAAATTTTGTGATGTAGCATGAATAGAGTTTGAGACAAGAAAAGCATAGATAGCTAGAGAAGGTTCTTAGGCATTCTTGTCCATCCACTTGGCAAAAGAAAAGAAAACCAATCAATCGAAACAACAAGTGGATGTCCTCGAATGAGTAAAATATGCAATCAACATGCTCACACAATAAAATGGCAATTGAAATATGTGGCAAAGCATGCACAACCAATTCTAGCATATTCGGAGTCGGAGTGATAGCTTCTCTCGGAGTGGTTGTCAGAGTCGGAGTCGGATACCCATTCACCAACATGAGCTTGATGTCTTCATTTTGTGTAGCTCCTTGATGACTTGTCCTTTCTTTCTGAATCCTTGCTTCTCCGTGAGGGTCTTCATTCATAACGATCATCTCTACCCCTTCTTTCTCTAGATGGTGATTCTTCTCTTCTACTTCTTCTCTTGGGAGAATCTTCTCTTCTCTTGTAGGGGGTCGTACACTCATTGGAATAGTGTCCGAGCCTTCCACAATTGTAGCAGTTTCTCTCTCGACTAGAAGATCTTTTATCATTGTAGGACCTTGACTTGGAGCTTCTCTCTTTGCTTCTACTCTTGTAGAACTTGTTGAAGTTCTTCACCATTAAGCTCAATTCTTCATTGAAGGTTTCTTTCTCACTCGATGATGTGGGGGATTCACATGAGGCTTTGTAAGCACCACTTGATTTGTTGTGAAGTTCTTCTTTATCCTTGAGTGACATCTCATGAGCAACAATTCTTCCGATGACTTCCGTTGGCTTGAGATCTTTGTAATTTGGCATCATTTGGATCAATGTGCACACGGTATCATATTTTCCATCCAAGGCTCTTAGGATCTTCTTGATGATGAATCTAACGGTCATCTCTTCACTCCCTAAGCCGGCAATCTCATTTGTGATAAGAGCAAGCCTAGAGTACATTTCAGCAACACCTTCACCATCCTTCATTTTGAACTTGTCAAGTTGACTTTGAAACACATCCAATTTGGATTCCTTGACGGAGTCGGTACCTTCGTGCATATCAGTCAAAGTATCCCAAATTTCCTTTGCATTCTCAAGACGGCTGATTTTGTTGAATTCTTCGGGGCACAATCCGTTGAAGAGGATATCCCAAGCTTTAGCGTTGTATTGTAGCATCTTCAACTCTTCCGCGGTAGCTTCACGGTTCGGTTCTTTCCCACCAAAGAATTCACCTTGCAAGCCAATACACACAATAGCCCAAACGGCGGGGTTATGTCCAAGAATATGCATTTTCATCTTATGCTTCCAACTAGCAAAATTAGTACCATCAAAGTAAGGACCTCTACGGTGATAATTTCCCTCGCTAGACGCCATACTCTCCTAGGTTGTGAAACCAAGGCTATGACCGCCAAAAGCTATGGAAATCAAAGAAAATGGAGACCAAAGCTCTGATACCACTTGTAGGATCGAAAGTATGTCTAGAGGGGGGGGTGATTAGACTACTTGACCAAATAAAAATCTAGCCTTTTCCCAATTTTACTTCTTGGCAGATTTTAGCTATCTTAGCACAAGTCAAACAATCTCCACACAATTCAAGCAAGCATGCAAAAGAGTATATGAGCAGGGGAAAGTAAAGCATGCAACTTGCAAGAATGTAAAGGGAAGGGTTTGGAGGATTCAAACGCAACTGGAGACACGGATGTTTTTGTCGTGGTTCCGATAGGTGGTGCTATCGTACATCCACTTTGATGGAGACTTCAACCCATGGAGGGTAACGGTTGCACGAGTCCACCAAGGGCTCCAGCCATGAAGGGTCCACGAAGAAGCAACCTTGTCTATTCCATCACGGCCGTCGCCCACGAAGGACTTGCCTCACTAGTGGTAGATCTTCACGAAGTAGGCGATCTCCTTGCCCTTACAAACTCCTTGGTTCAACTCCACAATCTATTCAGAGGCTCCCAAGTAACACCTAGCCAATCTAGGAGACACCACTCTCCAAGAAGTAACAAATGGTGTGTTGATGATGAACTCCTTGCTCTTGTGCTTCAAATGATAGTCTCCCCAACACTCAACTCTCTCTCACAGGATTTGGATTTGGTGGAAAGAAGATTTGAGTGGAAAGCAACTTGGGGAAGGCTAGAGATCAAGATTCATATGGTAGGAATGGAATATCTTGACCTCAACACAAGTGTAGGTGGTTCTCTCTCAGAAAATGTATATTGGAAGTGTAGGTATGTTCCGATGGCTCTCTCCACGAATGAAGAGTGGGTGGAGGGGTATATATAGCCTCCACACAAAATCTAACCGTTACACACGATTAGCCAAACTTGGTGGGACCGAATAGTTAAACTCGGTCGGACCGATTCAGCAAACCTAGTGACTGTTAGGATTTTCGGTGGGACTTAGATGCAACTCGGTAGGACCGATATGGTTAGGGTTAGGGCATAACGTAATCTCGATGTGACCGATTACACAAACTCAGTGCGACCGATTTTGGTAATAAGCTAACCAGAGAGTTGGTTAGGTAAACTCGGTGGGACCGATTCGCTCATCTCGGTGAGACCGAAATGTTACAGAAGGGAAACAGAGAGTTTACATTGCAATCTTGGTGGGACCGATTGCTCATCGCGGTAAGACCGAAACATTACGAAGGGAAACAGAGAGATTACAAACCAATCTCGGTGAGACCGAGATCCCTATCGGTGAGACCGATTTGCCTAGGGTTTGTGGCAGTGCCTATGACATTTGAAATTCGGTGGCGCCGGATAGAAAGAATCGGTGGGGCCGAGTTTGACTTTTGGTTTAGGTCATATGTGGATGTGGGAAGGTAGTTGAGGATTTTGGAGCATGTCACTAAGCACTTTGAGCAAGCAAGCCCTTAAGCAACACCTCATCCCTCCTTGATAGTATTGGCTTTTCCTATAGACTCAATGTGATCTTGGATCACTAAAATATAAAATGTAGAGTCTTGAGCTTCAAGCTTGAGCCAAACTTTTTGTCCTTAGAATTTTGAGGGATCCACTTTCCTAATCCATGCCATGCCATTCATTGAGCTTTTCCTGAAATATTAATCTTGGAATAATGTTAGCTCAGTGAGCTATATGTTGTTAGGAATTACCAAAACCACCCAGGGATAGTTGCACTTTCAGCTACCAAACGTCACAACATAATTGGGTGATTATAAAGGTGCTCTACAGGTGTCTCCGAAGGTACTTGTTGGGTTAGCGTATTTCGAGATTAGGATTTGTCACTCCAATTGTCGGAGAGGTATCTCTTGGCCCTCTCGGTAATGCACATCACTTAAGCCTTGCAAGCATTGCAACTAATGAGTCAGTTGTGGGATGATGTATTACGGAACGAGGAAAGAGACTTGCCGGTAACGAGATTGAACTAGGTATTGAGATATCAACGATCGAATCTCGGGCAAGTAACATACCGATGACAAAGGGAACAATGTATGTTGTTCTGCGGTCTGAACGATAAAGATCTTCGTAGAATATGTGGGAGCCAATATGAGCATCCAGGTTCCGCTATTGGTTATTGACCGGAGACATGTCTCGGTCATGTCTACATAGTTCTCGAACTCGTAGGGTCCGCATGCTTAAAGTTTCGATGACGGTTATATTATGAGTTTATGAGTTTTGATGTACCGAACGTTGTTCGGAGTCCCGGATGTGATCACGGACATGACGAGTAGTCTCGAAATGGTCGAGACATGACGATTGATATATTGGAAGCCTATATTTGGATATGGAAGTGTTCCAGGCGAAATCGGGATTTTACCGGAGTACCGAGGGGTTACCAGAACCCCCCGAGGGCTTAATGGGCCATAGTGGGCCTTGTGGAGAAGAGGAGAGGCGACCAGGTCAGGGCCGCGTGCCCCTCCCCCTAGTCCGAATAGGACAAGGAGAGGGGGGCGGCGCCCCCCCCCCTTTCCTTCCTCTCTCCCTCCTCTTTTCCCCTCCACTCCTAATCCAACAAGGAAAAGGGAGGGAATCCTACTCCTAGTGGGAGTAGGAGTCCTCCTGGCGAGCCCCTCCTGGCCGGCCGCACCTCCCCCCTGCTCCTTTATATACGGGGGCAGGGGGCACCCTAGAGACACAACAATTGATCGTTTTATCTTTTAGCCGTGTGCGGTGCCCCCCTCCACCATAGTCCACCTCGATAATACTGTAGCGGTGCTTAGGCGAAGCCCTAGGTCGGTAGAACATCATCATCGTCACCACGCCGTCGTGCTGACGAATCTCTCCCTGAACACTCGGTTGGATGGGAGTTCGAGGGACGTCATCGGGCTGAACGTGTGCTGAACTCGGAGGTTCCGTGCGTTCGGTAATTGAACGGTCGGATCGTGAAGACGTACGACTATATCAACCGCAATGTGCTAACGCTTCCGCTTTCGGTCTACGAGGGTATGTGGACAAGACTCTCCCCTCTCGTTGCTATGCATCACCATGATCTTGCGTGTGCGTAGGAAGATTTTTGAAATTACTACTTTCCCCAATTGTAACATCCCAAATTTTCAATTTGGAATATTCTACATTGGATCATCATGCATATCATATTTTAATTTTCTTTTGGTTTTGATCCTAGAAAATCCTAAGCAACTCAAGGACCCACGGAGAGAGTTGGGGATTTCGTTATTTTCATATTTGAGTTTTCTCAAATTTTGAAAATAGGATCACGTGATTTTATTTATTTTATCGTCAATTATTTCTATTAAAAAAATGTGAGAGAGGGAATAAAATGACTTTCCCAAAATATAGAAATATTGAGGATTTAATAAGAAAATCAAATAAGATTTATTTCAGAGTTTTTCGGTATTTTTAATTGAATTTAGGAAAAATACACGTTTTTCAAGATTGTATTTTGGGCCCAAATAAATGTCCACCTTATCGCGCTCGGTTTTAGAAACCCGGGAAAATTTATTTCACGATTTTTGGAGTCCGTTTGGTACTCTTTTTCATGTTTTTTTCCGAGCGTAATTATTAAAAAAAAACAGAACCGACCTTGGGCCGTACCCGAGCGGGACTCCGCCCGGGGGGGCGGGGGGCTTTATATACCGAGCGCCCAACTCCAGGCCACCCCAGCCCACCCCAGCCCGCCGGAGCCACCGCCGCCGCCGCCTCGAATTCCGTGCCAAAAAAAGTATTATTATTTTTTAAAAAAAATATTTTTCGTCGAAATTATTTTCGATTTTTTTATTTATTATTATTATTATTATTATTTTATTATTTTAATTATTTTTTAAAAAATTATTTTCGGATTAAGTTAATTAACGATTAATCTGTTCGTCGTTTTTCTTTTTTCGTCGGATTTTCCGCGGTTATTTTCTGATCGCGATTTCTGATCCGATTTTCGTTTTAGTATAACTTTTCGCTCGTTTATCGGAATCAGGCGATTCAAGCGCGTGGAGTTTCGTCTCGAAACCCTCTTTCAGAATAATCAACTTAAACAAGTTTTTGCTACTGTAAAATTTGACTTAGATCCAGATTACTAGGACGAAGTTGAATTCTTTCGCCGTTTGATTTTCTTTGCTTTGTTCGATTTAATTCTTTTTGCAAACCAGGGTTCTTAAGTTGAACTTTCTAGTTAGATCTCTTATTTGAGTTTTACCTGTGCATTAGATGAGTACTTATTGTATGCTTGTTTGTTTGTCTGCGATAGAATACCCGGAGTGCGCCGCCTGTTACTTCGAATCTCTAGGTTTCGCGGATCATGAGCAAGGCAAGTAACACTTTGATCATACTTTTTCTACTACCCAGTTTTATTGCATTAGATCAATCCTCAAACACTGCATGATTAGGATCTAATCAAATTGTGGGATGGGAATTAGATGAGGTAGTACCTATTACTTGTTTTATTATGAAACCCTTGGGAGTTACTCTACGTTGCTTATTATGCCATGCTATGCTAGTAGACGTGGATTGGGTGAGTGATATCCATGACAGTTGTGAGTTTGTTAATTTTAATGGTTACTTAAGGTGGCAACTTAAACACACATCTGGGTGGATTGAGGCACCTGGTTTCTATCAGGACTTGCCTGTTTTTCTTTGGACCGCCACCCAGGCTCAAAGGGATCATAAGATTATTCATGCTAGAAACTTCTGTGTGCAGCCGCAAGCCATTATGGGCTCTGGCATAGTTGACTAAGTCGTGCGAACTCTTACAGTGGTAGACTAGCTAATGTAGGGGTTGTAGGTTGGTACGGTCTATCACAACGTAAGGTGCTAGCGCTCCTGAAAGACTATGTCTCGGTCATCCGTTTCTCAAACACCCTGTAGTGCGAGAAACCAAACGGAGGCGATCGAGTCTTGTGGGGAAAAGTGCGCAAACCTCTGCAGAGTGTACAATCTAATCATGATTAGCCGTGTCCCCGGTTATGGACGTTTTGAGTATCTAGTACTTGAATATCATGTGAATCTCATCATGTTACTTCTAAATTAATATTGTTGGGTTATTGATGATTACTTTTAATTGGGATTGAGGATGCTGTCAACCATTTCTCGATGTTTCAACCACCATGATAGTTAAATAAAATTTATTCCTTTGCAGTAGGGAAAAATTGGCTTTACGCAAAACTGTAACCATAGAGCTTTCCACCAGCCATACATGCATATAGTATAGCTCATTACTGTTCATTACTCTCTATGTGTTACATTGCCAGCATATTCCATGTGCTGACCCGTTTTCGGGCTGCAACGTTTCATGTTGCAGACTTTTCAGACGACGAGTAAGGTGCCTTTAGGTCGTGGTTCTATACTCAGTGATGCCGTTGGAGTTGATGGACTCACTTATCTTCCAAGCCTTCCGCTGTTATCGATATTAGATGTCCTTAAGCCATATTTATTGTAATAAGTTCTCTTTGAGACATCAATGTAATAAGTGTGTGATTGCTACTCTGGTATAAATCCTTCGAAGTACTGTGTGGTGTCAGCATTAGTGATCCAGGGATGACACCTGAGCACAGAGACTTGACCATCTAAGGTCGGGTCGCTACAGAGATGGTATCAGAGCACACGCTGACTGTAGGACACGACCACTAAGTTAAAGCCATAGATCACTATTCTCTTCTCATTTTCTAACTCCTCATATTTTCTCCTCTTTTAGGATGACGGACGCGAAGATCAAGTACACTCAACCGGATGAAGGCACACCTTTTGGATTTCACTTGAAGGAAGTCACCAAGTACCTGAACATTGGACTAACAAGCTTCACCGGGACCTTCAACGCCACTCTGCCTGAAGAGGAGCGCTGGAAGATTCAAGCTCACGTTCTGGGAAGGACATTGTCGGTGTACTAGAGTAGGGGTACCCTAGTATCCCGAACTTGTGCACGGGCAGTCGCAGCGCCCCGTGGCAAGGCTTGCCGGGTGACCGCCAAGGACCTCTGTGGTTCCTTTGGAACCATTCAAGAACAAAGTATTTAAGCCAAGGAGACAAGGCCCCGGCAAGAGGAGCTTGCCGGGAAGGCCACTCAAAACACAAGACCCCGGCAAGAGGAGCTTGCCGGGAAGGCCAACCAAGGCATCTCAAGGAACTTGCCGCGACGCGCCACGCGTCAAGGCAAGACCCGGCGAGCGACAAGCTCCCGGACGCGACAAGACAACAACCGCGGCAAGGCGTTTGCCGCGGCAAGCAACCACTCTATACCTGCGCTCCAGCTCACCCACCAACGTGTCGCTCTGAGGCACTTCCAGGCGTACGTGGCGGGAGGCTGTGCAGCCAGGGGTGCACTGTGGGAAGCGGTGCTGACAAGATTGCCATCGTGGCGAGCGGTGGCGTCCCTGACGGTCCCTTTTCTGCACTGTTTGGGCGACGTAGATAGGCATTTAATGCCCTTGTCCCCTGCCGTCAGAGTTAGGTATGATACACTGTGTAGGTAGTTGTACCTACCGCAGCACCTTTCCATTTTTGCCCTTATATACGTTGCCACGTGTTGGAGACCCCTTGAGCATATAAAAGGAGGCCCATGCACAACGTAGAGGGGGGAGGACAGCAAAAAACATTCACGCTGGGTCTCGTTAGCTGCTTGTGTGTACTGTAGCACTCAGCGCTCCCGAGCAAGAACTCAATACAAACCACAAAGCAGCGGCTCCTGTCGGTGTACTAGAGTAGGGGTACCCTAGTATCCCGAACTTGTGCACGGGCAGTCGCAGCGCCCCGCGGCAAGGCTTGCCGGGTGACCGCCAAGGACCTCTGTGGTTCCTTTGGAACCATTCAAGAACAAAGTATTTAAGCCAAGGAGACAAGGCCCCGGCAAGAGGAGCTTGCCGGGAAGGCCACTCAAAACACAAGACCCCGGCAAGAGGAGCTTGCCGGGAAGGCCAACCAAGGCATCTCAAGGAACTTGCCGCGACGCGCCATGCGTCCCGGCAAGACCCGGCGAGCGACAAGCTCCCGGACGCGACAAGACAACAACCGCGGCAAGGCGTTTGCCGCGTCAAGCAACCACTCTGTACCTGCGCTCCAGCTCACCCACCAACATGTCGCTCTGAGGCACTTCCAGGCGTACGTGGCGGGAGGCTGTGCAGCCAGGGGTGCACAATGGGAAGCGGCGCTGACAAGATTGCCATCGTGGGGAGTGGTGGCGTCCCTGACGGTCCCTTTTCTGCACTGTTTGGGCGACGTAGATAGGCATTAATGCCCTTGTCCCCTGCCGTCAGAGTTAGGTATGATACACTATGTAGGTAGTTGTACCTACCGCAGCACCTTTCCATTTTTGCCCTTATATACGTTGCCACCTGTTGGAGACCCCTTGAGCATATAAAAGGAGGCCCATGCACAACGTAGAGGGGGGAGGACAGCAAAAAAAATTCACGCTGGGTCTCGTTAGCTGCTTGTGTGTACTGTAGCACTCAGCGCTCCCGAGCAAGAACTCAATACAAACCACAAAGCAGCAGTAGGAGTATTATCTCTCCGGAGAGTTCCGGAGCTGGGTAAAAACCGCTCGTGTGCCCCGCCTCGATCTGCTCTTCGTGCGGCCTCCGCCCCCCGCCGAACCGAGAAGGGGCTCCGTCCCCATAGGTGCTCGCAGAGTCAGATTCCCCGACATCTTTGGCGCGCCAGGTAGGGGGCGTCGAGGTTGTGTGAACCTGATCCGGCGTTCACACGAGCTAGATCTTCATCGACTTCATCGACATGCCACCGAAGAAGAAGGCTTCGGAGGCGGCTGCTCCGTCCGCGTCAAACCCACCGCCGCCGGAGCAAACGGCTGGTGGGGAAGACGCCGGCGGAAGAACGGGCGTCGACGCGGGAGCCCACGGTGCCGCCAGGTCCAAGGACAAGATTGCGCTGCCCATCGGCGGTGTAGCCGGCTCCCACGACGACCGAGCGTCCGTAGATGCATCGCGCCCATCTCAGGAGGCGCATGACCGGCAGCGACGTGGTACCCACGGTACCATACGCTTGCTGGACCCAAATCGAGCTGGCCGATCTCGGGACGCTCCAGGCCCGCACGCGCGTCAACATGCTGGCGCGAGTGAGGCACGGTCGCCTGGACGGGATATTGCTCCTTCTAACGCAGTTAGAAGTCCGAACATATCCCGCTCCTCGCACCGTTCGCCACCGCTACCCGCCACTCCAGCAGAAGCTTTGGCGCGAGCTCAACTGCTCCTAGACTTCCCTCAAACGCCAAACAAGATCGACGACTCGAGGGCCACCATTCAGAGTCTCATGGGCTTCACCAACGGCGACACTCCACGGCAGCCGACTGCGTCACAGCCGCGGCAAGTCAGCCAGGCGCGACCCGATGGCGACAAGAGAGGTGGGGGTGCAACCACTGTGCACTCCCCGCCTCGAAGGCCAAGATCGCCGACTCGCCGGGTCCACCGCGACAGCGACTCCACTGCCTCATCAGATCCACGAGCTCGTCGCGATCAACGCCAAGTTCTTCACGAATGACAGCAAGAAGACGCTCGTACTCGCATCGAGCGCCGAAGAGAAGTGCGACGTTAGTCAGACCAGCGTGCTGGGCCCGCTGTCGACATGCATGCGCCAGGGGAACCAGGCGACCTGCCGTACGCGGTAGGTTGCCCTGCGTTTACCCGTGAGCTGCGGCAAGTCCAGTGGCCCAGCACGAAGAATTTCAAGCCAGACGTACCCGAGAAGTACGACGGCAAGTTGCATCCGTCGGAGTTCCTCAGCATCTACACCATCGCGGTGCAAGCTGCTGGGGGGCGCGACGAAAAGATCCTTGCCAACTACTTCCCACTGGTGCTCAAGCCCAACGTCAGGTCTTGGCTCATGCACTTGCCAGACAACTCCGTATCTTCCTAGGCAGACCTATGCCATCAGTTTGTCGGCGCCTTTACAGGCGGCCACAAACCTCATGGCCAGGAGAGTGATCTTCATCTGCTTGCCCAGAAAGAAGGAGAGCCCCTGCGCAAGTACATCCAGAGATTGAGCCAAGTGCAACGCAACATCCCAGATGTCCACCCTGCCGCGGTCATCAGCGCGTTCCATCAGAACGTGCGTAACCGCAGGATGCGGGAGGAGATGGTGATGTGCAAGATCAGAGACGTCAGTGAGCTGTATGCCCTGGCCAACAGATGTGCACGTGCTGAGGAAGGGAGGAAACTCCCCGGAGAGAATGCAGGAGCAGGAGGATCTGACAGCCATGATGTTGCCCCGGCAAATAAAAACCGGCGGCGGAACAACAGGAAGAGGAAAGGCAAAGATGTGCTAGTTGTTGAGCAGTCCGGCAGCGACGGTGGCGGCAAGAAAGCCAAAGATGGTAGCTCCGGCAAGGAGGTTGCCGCATGCGCCAACTGCCAGGCTGTGGCGGCCGCCGACAAGCAGGACGGCACCAACAACCAGTACTGCAAGATCCACCGCACCAAGGGCCATGACCTCCAGAGCTGCAAGAAGGTCGAGCAGCTTGTCGAGCTGCAAAAGGCCGAGTACGAGCGACGCGACAAGGAGAAAGCCCAAGGAGGTGCTGGAGGATCCGGTACGAAGCGCACCGGCCGGGGAGGACGCCGCGGCAAGGACAAGCAGCGACAAGGAGACAGACCTCCCCGCGGCCACGACAAGGATGAAGATAACGACGATGAAGACATGGATGACAACGAGACCAGTGAGCAGGAGTTTCAGAAAGCCACAGAGGTCTTGTGCATTGACGGCGGTGCTTCTCTGCATACTTCACACCGCCAACTCAAGCAGTGGGTGCGGGAAGTCAATGCGGCAGAACCACCCGTTGAGTCACGCAAGCTTCTGAAATGGTCCAGCACGCCTATCATCTTTGATATTGAGGACCACCCTGATCGCACAACTGCTGTCGGGTGCTTGCCGATGTTGGTTTCACCAACTATCCGCAACCTCAAGGTCACTAAGATGCTAGTTGACGGCGGGGCCGGCTTGAACCTGATCTCCTCCGCTGTGCTCCGGAAACTCCAAGTCCCTGACAGCGAGCTCGAAGAGACCGGCACATTCCAAGGAATCAACCCGGGAAGGAGCAAGCCGAAGGGGAAGATCACGTTGCCGGTGACATTTGGCAGCGAGTTGAACTTCAGGACTGAGAGGATCACTTTTGACGTTGCCGATTTTCCATTGCCTTACAGTGGGATTCTCGGTCGTCCAGCGCTCGCCAAGTTCATGGCAGCCTCTCACTACGCGTACAACATGCTGAAGCTACCAGGCCCAATAAGTGTCATCTCTGTCCTTGGCGACAAGAAAGATGCTCTTATCTGTGCCGACAAGATCTACCGGGAAGCAGCAGCCGCAACGGATCGCGAGACACTTGCCGCTGAAGCTCCCGGGGGGAAGAACAAGACCAAGTCCGGCAAGAGTTCTGATGCCCACTCCGGCAAGTGCACCTCTTCGGAGTGCTGCGCTATCGTCGAGGACGCACCATCGAGCTCCATCGGCAAGTGTAAGAAGACAATGGCAGCTCCGCCAGCGACCAAGAAGGTGTCCGCCAAGGAGGACAGCACTGGTGGTACTTTCACCATCAGTGCCACTCTCGACCCTAAATAGGAAAGCGCACTCATTGCTTTCCTGCGGGCGAACGTCGATGTGTTTGCGTGGCAACCGTCTGACATCCCCGGTGTTCCCAGGAAAGTAATTGAGTACCACCTTGCCGTCTGTCCTCACGCGCGGCCCGTCAAGCAGAAAGTCAGGAAGCAAGCAGTGGAGCGCCAAGAATTCATTGCTGAAGAGATCAAGAAGTTGGAAGCAGCAGGCCTTGTTAGAGGAGTGCTCCATCCTACGTGGTTGGCCAATCCTGTAGTCGTGCGCAAGGCAAACGGGAAATGGAGGCTTTGTATCGACTTTACCGATGTCAATAAAGCTTGTCCCAAAGACCCATTTCCCTTGCCGCGCATCGACCAGATTGTTGACTCCACGGCCGGATGTGACTTGCTTTCATTTCTTGACGCATACTCAGGATATCATCAAATCTTCATGGCAGAAGAGGATGAGGAGAAAACCACATTCATCACTCCCTGTGGCACATACTGTTTCATACGGATGCCTTTCGGTTTGAAGAATGCTGGTTCAACATTTGCAAGGGTAGTCCATACTGCTTTTGAACCGCAAATACACAGAAATGTGGAAGCCTACATGGATGATATAGTGGTCAAGAGCAGGGACAAAGCAACTCTGATTCAAGATTTAGAAGAGACTTTTGCAAATCTGCGCAAGATCAGCCTCAAGCTCAACCCCGAGAAGTGCATGTTTGGAGTCCCTTCCGGCAAGCTTCTCGGGTTCTTCGTGTCTCAGCGGGGAATTGAAGCCAATCCCGACAAGATCAAGGCCATTGAGCAGATTGAAGCACCGAAGCGCGTCAAGGATGTACGGAGACTTGCCGGCTGCGTGGCGGCTCTCAGCAGGTTTATCTCTAAGTCTGCTGAGCGCGCCCTGCTGTTTTTCAAAATTTTGAAAAAGGCAGGTCCAATGAAATGGACTCTGGAAGAGGAGGCTGCGCTGCCGGACTTGAAGGGATACCTGTCCTCCACTCCAATACTTGTCGCACCTAAGCCACGAGAGAAGTTGCTGCTGTATCTGGCGGCAACCAATCAAGTGGTTAGTGCTGCTTTAGTAGCGGAGAGGGAGGCAGATGATGAGCCAGCGACCACGGCAAGCGCATCCAGCGACAAGCAGGGGGCTTCCCCGACAAGCTCTGGTCCCGGCAAAGATGGATCTGCGCAGGCGCCCGAGGAGATACAGAACAAAATGGTGCAGCGCCTAGTCTACTTTGTCAGTTCCCTTTTGCAGGGGGCTAGGTCAAGGTACTCTGGTGTGCAGAAATTGCTTTTCGGCCTTCTCATGGCCTTGAGAAAGCTGCGCCATTACTTCCAAGCACATGAGATCACAGTTGTCACTCGCTTTCCGCTGAAGAGGATACTGCAGAATCCGGAAGCAACAGGCAGGATTGTTGAGTGGGCACTGGAACTGTCAAGCTTTGGCCTCAAGTTTGAGAGCACTTCAACTATCCAAAGCAGAGCATTGGCAGAATTCATAGCATAGTGGACGCCAACACCAGATGAAGAAATTCCAGAGACGAGCATCCCCGTCAAGGAAGCAAGCAAAGAGTGGCTGATGTACTTTGATGGCGCCTTTTCCCTGCAAGGCGCCGGTGCTGGCGTGCTGCTTGTCGCACCCACCGGAGAGCAGCTCAAGTACGTAGTCCAGATGCACTTTCCCAAGGAGCAAGCAACAAACAATACTGCAGAGTATGAAGGTTTGCTTGCCGGTCTCAGGATCGTGGCAGACCTTGGGATTAAGCAGCTCATTGTCAGGGGTGACTCGCAGCTTGTCGTTCGCCAAGTGAACAAGAATTATCAGAGTCTGTTGATGGAAGCTTACGTTGATGAAGTGAGGAAGCTAGAAGAGCACTTTGTCGGCCTACAGATGGAACATGTTCCAAGAGCTCAGAACGACATTGTTGATGGCCTGTCAAAGTGCGCAGCACTTAAGTTACCTGTGGAACCAGGGATCTTTGTGCTCAAGCTGACTCAACCGTCTGTGACGCCATCAACTGGACAGAGCAAGAAGAGGAAGTTGATTTCTAGTGACTATTTTCCGGCAGAGCTTCCCGAAGCCGCCGCCAAGAGGGTCCCCAAGATCAACGCCAAGAGTGCTTAGGAGCAGTCTGCTCCGACAAGCCCCAGGGTTTGTTTCGTTGAAGCAGACGCTCCCGACAAGTTTTGCTCCGGCAAGCTTGCCGGGGAACGTCAAGCTCCGGCTGAGCCACAGGTTCTCGCCGTAGAAGCGGATGTTCCCGTAGCAGCAGATATGCCTTTAGTCCTTGTTGTCGAGCCGCAAGCTCCAGCATGGGCACAGCAGATCGTCCGTTTCCTTCAGACAAGAGATCCCGAGGAGCAAGAAGAAGCGGAAAGAGTAGCCCGACAGTCAAGCATGTACTAGTTTGTCGACAACGCACTGTACAGAAGAAGACTCAACGGTGTGAAATTGAAGTGTATTCACCGGGAAGATGGACAGAAGCTGTTGGCAGAGATACATGGAGGCATCTGTGGTCACCACATTGGCGCAAGAGCACTTGCCGGCAAAGCTTTCCAGCAAGGTTTATTTTGGCCGACAGCCCTCCAGGATGCAACTGCACAAGTAACCAAGTGTGAAGCGTGCCAGCTCCATTCCAAGCAGATACGCCAGCCAGCTCAAGCTCTCCAGACGATCCCTTTATCCTGGCCATTTTCGGTCTGGGGGCTCGACATCCTCGGCCCCTTCCCCCGAGCAGTCGGGCGCTTTAAGTACTTGTACGTCACAATCGACAAGTTCACAAAGTGGCCGGAAGTGGAAGCAGTGAGGAAGGTGACAGCACAGTCAGCAGTCAAGTTCTTCAGGTCGATTGTTTGCCGCTTCGGGATCCCTAACAGGATATCACCGACAACGGTACACAATTCATGAGCCGCGCCTTCATGCAGTACGTCCAAGATCTTGGCGCCAAGGTCTGCTTCGCTTCTGTTGCTCACCCCAGGAGCAACGGTCAAGCGGAGAGGGAAAATGTTGAAGTGCTGCATGGGCTCAAGACCAGGACTTTCGACAGGCTGCACAAGTGCGGAAGAAACTGGATCGAGGAGCTGCCGGTGGTTCTTTGGTCGATCAGGACGACGCCAAATCGAGCCACTGGCCAGACACCTTTCGCTCTAGTCTATGGAGCAGAGGCAGTTCTCCCCACGGAACTCGTATACGGGTCACCTCGAGTGCTCGCTTATGATGAGCTTGAGCAAGAGCAGCTGCGACAAGATGACGCGTTGCTCTTTGAGGAAGACCGTCTTCAGGCTGCGGTACGAGCTGCTCGCTACCAGCAAGCTTTGCGTCGCTACCATAGCCGCAAAGTTAACGCCAAAAGTCTCGAGGAAGGCGACCTTGTTCTTCGGCGCGTTCATACCGCCAAGAATTCCAACAAGTTGACGCCGAAGTGGGAAGGCCCTTATCGGGTGAAACGAGTCACTAGGCCTGGCGCTGTCCGCCTTGAGACCGAAGATGGCATTCCGGTGAGCAACTCCTGGAACATCGAGCATCTTCGTAAGTTTGACCCGTAAGGCGCGGTTGCCGGACCCTGCTCCGGCAACCACCTTTTGTACAAGTCTTGCAGCTGTTGCATGTAATGCTTCGTACAAAGCCAGGTGCAGACCCTGTGCATAAATAAAAGCTCATGTGCTCCGCACATCTTGTCAATTTCATGCTTTTTTTTGCATGAGTTATCTGACACTTTGTGCAGCGAACACCCCCGGTAAGCAATAACGAGCCATAAGGCTCCATATTATTATTTTCTCTACTTCCTTTTTTTTCAAGGAAATGAAGGTTCCTTCGCCCACAATTTTGCCGGGGGGGAAGGGGAAGATAATGGTATGGACCAGGCGTCGTTCAAGAAAGTCGCGCCCTGCCGGGAAGAAAACGACAGAAAAGCTAAGTTGCCAAAGTTTGAGCAATCAGATATTTTTAAATTTTTTAAGTTATCTTCCTTGAACGACCGTGCTTTATATGGAAAACCTATGCGCGAAGGAACCGACTCATGGCTAAGGTGCGCCCTTACTTTGTTTTGAGTTGGCTCAACAGTTTAAGTGTGCTGCGACTAGAGTCGCGCCCTTACTTTGTTTCGAGTTCGCTCAACAACTTAAGCGAGCTGCGACTAGTTACGACAAGGTTTCTTGTCGGCAACGGCACTGCCAGCAGGCTGCTGACGTCCCACACTCAGTGCTCGCGGCGAGAGTGCCTACGCAGGCAAGTTCCCTAAAAGAGTAGGGCAAAAACATACAAAGGAAGGAGTCAAGTAAAGGAAATAACATTGCAATCACTACCCAAAATAAAAGTTATATATTACAAGATAGCTTGTCGCGGCTCTAATAGACTGTTTTCGAACATGACCAGTGGCGACAAGAAAAGAAGAAAATAGGCGGCCTAGTCCACGCGGCCGCCCTCAACCCTCTTGATCCCGCTCACCTTATCCACAATGGGTGTGACAAGGTCCTTGAGCGCCTCCAGATCAGCGTCCGCCGGCAAGGATCTGAGGACGTTGGTGAGGTTGAGGCCCGGGTTGCGGAAGGCTACTTTCACCAACACCTTCTAAAGAGCTCCTGCGCAGATCTTGCGCGACTCGTCGGCCAGCTGCTTTGGGATCCTCTCCCGGAGTCGCTGGAGGGCCGTCGCCACGCCTTTGAAGAACAGAGTGAGTTTGGCGCTGGATGGGAGGGTCTCATCGGAGGGATACCCGAGATCCTCCATCCCCAGCTGCGCCAGCTCCTTGTCGATGTCTGCGGCAGCATTCACAAGACCCTCCGTCCACTGCTCCACAGTTTCTCTGAAATCGTTCTGGGTTGCGGCAATGCTCTCCAGCAGCGCCTTGTCGGCCTTGATCTCCTTCTTCAGGGCCGCCTCCTGCTCCCTGGCACCGTCCAGCATCTTGGTCAAAGCAGCCAGCTTCAGCTCAAGATCGGCGTTGGAATCCTTGGCGGCGCTAAGCTCCTTGATCTTCTCAGCGAGACGACCCTGCAGATCGTCAAAGGTGTAGGCGTCCTTCTCGCGCTCATGCTTGAGCGCGGCAAGCTCTTCGCCGCTCGCCTTGAGTTCAATCTCCAGCTGCGCCACCTTCGTCTCCAGCTCCTTCTTGGCGGCCTCGGCAGCTGCGGCAGCGTCCTTTGCTTCCTTGAGAGCTCCGCTGAGTGTTTGCTCGCGCGCAGCAAGCTCCTCTTTGTGGCTGTCCAAGCTGGCCTTCAGCTGCACCAACTCGCCCTCCCGCGCAGATAGCTCCTCGGCGGCAAGCCGCTGTTGCTCTGCAACTTCTGCCTTCTCGAGGATGAAGGCCTTCTGTAACGCCCCAAGACCGACGCTTCAGACGCCTTCCATGTTATTCGTTGTTATCGTGTGTTTTATTTGTTTGTTGCATTCATCATCGTATCATTCGCATTGCATCGGCACTTTGTTGCCGTCATGTTTTAAAACTTGCATTCGTTCGTCGTTGTCGTTTCTTCCTTTGCCTTCGTCACCCTCTCTCTGACCGCTTTGTCTTCATTGGCCTTTCGTCAAACCCCTCGCGCGCATCCGGAGCTGCCCCGGACCCGAACCGGGCTGTCTTTAACAGTGGGTCCGGATCATCCCCAAACATCTACAAAATATCTCCGTTTTATTAATTGGACTCTCTAAGCTATTTTTTTCGTCCGTCCGATTACAATCGGAGGGACGAGATAGCCCCTAAACCTAGTCCCCTACTATATACACCGACCTAACCCTAAAATCTAGGGACCTTGTCCCATCAGTCCTATCCATCCCGCCGCCGCCACTCCCGTCCTCGGATTCCTCACCGAACATCCCTCCCGATCCAAACCACCGGCCTCCTTCTCGGATCCACCGCCGCCTCCCACTTCTCGTTTTGCGGCAGCAAGCCAACGAGCACCTCCCCTCAATCCCCTTGATCAGCCGAGCCTCCTCCTCCTCGCCTCGCCGGATTCGCCGTTTCACCACCTCACCTCGCCTGACCTGCTGGACCCCGCCGTCTCTGTGACAGGGCTCGCCGGAGCAGTCACCACCAGGCCATCCCCGCACCCTGCGTCTCTTCTCTCGGGCCTCTTCTCTCCCCCCCCCCCCCCACATCTCTCTTTGTGACTTGCCGCAGCAGGGAACAAACATCGCCTGGAGCTCCAAGTCCGCCGGCCTGCCTCCGCTTCGATTCGGCAGGGAACGGGACCCCGGCGACCTCCTGCGACCAGATCCGGTCGGTTCCCGTGCGTCCTCGTCCTGCCAAGTCCCGCTGCCGCGGCCCGCGCCATCCTCGGCGAGCAAGCCGCCAATAGCGCCGCAGTCGTACTCGTCCACACACTCGAGGCGTCGAGCGAGGACCTCGCCGGCTCGATCTCCTGCTTCCTTCACCCGCGTCTTGCCAAGGCCCAGTGCAGGCCGCATCCGCTCCTCCTTACTCCGTCCGTCCTCGCTGGAGTCGCGACAAGTTCCCCTGCATCACGCGTGCGTTGACCGCGCCTCTGCGTCGCTCGTCCGCCTGTGACCTCCTCTGCTTCGAGCCCCGTCCCGCAACAACCGCACGCTGCCCTCGAGTGTTGACCGCGCCCTGTGTCTCCGGTCGGGGCCCAGCCGGCTTGCCCCAGCGCCCTCTCCACGGTTCTGGGCTTGGCCCATGGTGAGAAACCCCCAAGCCGCACCCAGTGCTCCTGTCGGGCCAGCCAGATTCGGCCCATATCATGTTTTTTTTCCTGTCTGCGAATTTGCCTAATAATCCAAAGAACGCCAGTTTTCAGAAAACCCCTTGTTGTTCATGCATATAATAACTAACAAACCATGCATCGGATTAAAACAAACTTTATATGTAAAATGCTTAGAATTTTGTGTAGATTAATAATATGTTGTTTTCATCCTTGTTTAAAATGTTTAAACCTGTTGTTTGCTTTATTTTTCTATATGCCATGTTAAATATGCCTAGTTTAACATGTTGCACTTCATTTTCCTGTTCAACAACATTAAAATATGTTTTAGGGCAGAACAGTACCAAATTCATAATATGCGCATGGGGATTTTCCGGATTTGTTGTTTGTTGTTCCGGCCTCATTTAAACTTGTCTAGATAGGTAGTTTTGTAATGCTTCACCCCTTTCCATGTTAACCAACATTTAATCTTGTCTTGTTCATAACCGAGAGTAACTAAATAATTAAATGTGGTGTTCCGTCATTATGCAACCCGTTGCATATTGAGCCCCGCTTAATTTGTAGGATTGCTTGTGCACTTTGCCATGCCATGCTTCATTAAACGGACATGCATCATTCTTGTTTGTGCATCATGCCATGTTTATGTGATGGTTGTTTACTATGTTGTTTGTTTGTTTCCGGGTTGCTTCTCTCGTTATCTTCGGTTTCGTTCCGGAGTTGTGAGGATTCGTTCGACTTCGTCCGTTTGTGTTCTTCATGGACTCGTTCTTCTTCCTTGCGGGATCTCAGGCAAGATGACCATACCCTCGAAATCACTTCTATCTTTGCTTGCTAGATTGCTCGCTCTTTTTGCTATGCCTATGCTACGATGCCTACCACTTGCTTATCATGCCTCCCATATTGCCATGTCAAGCCTCTAACCATCCTTTCCTAGCAAACCGTTGTTTGGCTATGTTACCGCTTTGCTCAGCCCCTCTTATAACGTTGTTAGTTGCAGGTGAAGATGAAGTTTGTTCCTTGTTCGAACATGGAGATGTTGTTCCTTGTTGGAACATGTTTACTTGTTGGGATATCACAATATATCTTATTTAATTAATGCATCCATATACTTGGTAAAGGGTGGAAGGCTCGGCCTTATGCCTGGTGTTTTGTTCCACTCTTGCCGCCCTAGTTTCCGTCATATCCGTATTATGTTCCCGGATTTTGCGTCCCTAACGCGGTTGGGTGATTTATGGGACCCCCTTGACAGTTCGCTTTGAATAAGACTCCTCCAGCAAGGCCCAACCTTGGTTTTACCATTTGCCTCACCACCACCTACTTTTCCCTTGGGAGTCGCTCTCTCGAGGGTCATCTTTATTTAGCCCCCCCGGGCCAATGCTTGTCTAAGTGTTGGTCCAAAACAGAGCCACTTGCGGTGCCGCCCCTAGGCAACTTGGGGCATCGTCGGTTGTCGTACGTACTGCTCATCCGGTGTTGCCCTGAGAACGAGATATGTGCAGCTCCTATCGGGATGTCGGCGCATCGGGCGGTCTTGCTGGTCTTGTTTTATTATTATCGAAATGTCTTGTAGCCGGGATTCCGAGACTGATCGGGTCTTCCCGGGGAGAAGGAATATCCTTCGTTGATCGCGAGAGCTTATCATGGGCTAAGTTGGGACACCCCTGCAGGGTTTGAACTTTCGAAAGCCGTGCCCGCGGTTATGTGGCAGATGGGAATTTGTTAATGTCCGGTTGTAGAAAACCCGAAGTTGATCTTAATTAAAATACATCAACCGCGTGTGTAACCGTGATGGTCTCTTCTCGGTGGAGTCCGGGAAGTGAACACGGTGTTGGAGTTATGCTTGACGTAAGTAGTTTCAGGATCACTTCTTGATCATAGATGTTCGACCGTGCTTTTGCCTTCTCTTCTCGCTCTCTTTTGCGTATGTTAGCCACCATATATGCTAGTCGCTTGCTGCAGCTCCACCTCATACCTTTACCCTTCCTATAAGCTTAAATAGTCTTGATCTCGTGGGTGTGAGATTGCTGAGTCCCCGTGACTCACAGATACTTCCAAAACCAGTTTGCAGGTGCCGTTGAAATCATACAGGTGACGCACCCGAGCTCAAGGAGGAGCTCGATGAAGATCTTGTTCATTGTGTTGTTTCGTTTCAGTTGATCAGTAGTGGAGCCCAGTCGGGACGATCGGGGATCTGTGTAGCATTTGGGGTAGTCTTCTTTTATTTTGGTTCCGTAGTCGGACCTTGATTGTATCTGTTTGATGTAATGCCTTACTCATGTATTTTATGAAGTGGCGATTGTAAACCAACTATGTATCTCTTTCCTTTATGTATTACATGGGTTGTGTGAAGATTACCTCACTTGCGACATTGCTTTCAATGCGGTTATGCCTCTAAGTCGTGCTTCGACACGTGGGAGATATAGCCGCATCGAGGGTGTTACAAGTTGGTAATCAGAGCCTTCCCCGACCTTAGGAGCCCCCACGGATTGATCGTTTTTAGCGGCCGAGTTGTGTCTAGAAAAATGTTTTGAGTCATTTAGGAATTATGTATCGGAGAGTTTAGGAATTCTTTTTACTTCCCAGTCTCCTCATCGCTCTGGTAAGGCATCCTGACGTAGAGTTTTGACTCTTCTCTTCTCAAATTTCACTAAAAAAAATTTAGGATCACGCGGGTATATTAGAATCGTTCCGATGGTTTTGTGATGACAACATTGTCTTGGTGCCTCCTGTCAGCAGGGGTTTAGTGGAAGTGTCCCGGGGAGTTGAGCTCTGAGGTGTTGTCGTCATAATTTTATCGTTGCGGTTCTGGAATACCTGAGTTTAGTACGCCAACATCGAAAATCTCTTTTGTATAGTTGTTGGTGAGATAACCCTGATAGCCCAGTACTGAGGCGAGTGCGGGAGTATTGCCATAAATCGTATAACGGATGCTTTTCGAAGGTTGACGTAAACGATTTCCGAAGGTTTCTTGGTTATGTGTTGAAGGATGGATACAGCTGGATCTAGGTATTGTTAGTTTGGGTGATATATTTTGTGTCCCCTGTATCCCCAACACCTGATTGCATAACCAGAAAGTTTCGGGAGTTTATAAGTGGGAATTCAAGTATCTCGTAGGATATCTTTCCAACAGACACATGATACGATATGGGATCTATCATATGTTTGTTTCCGGCTTATTCTGCAAGCCAAATCCTTTGTTTTGTTTTATTTGTGGTATTCGAGTTGCTTCAATGTCAAGTGTTGATCCCATACCTTTCCTAAGCGGTGTTCTCATATTTCTATGGGAGTGCTAATCCTTCTTGATCATCGAGGTTGTCATGTTAATTCTTTTCCAACCGGCGTGCTTCTCTTTAAGTGGATCCGATCATTTCAACATCCGCAAGATAAATTTTAAGTTTTTCGTAACGGTATCCGTTTCACCCGTCCCCAATTTGCCTTTGTTTTCCCACCCTCCCACCCTTTTTCTTCAAGGACTCAGATTTCTTAACCAAGTATCCATCTTATAGATGGGAAGTCTCTTCATTCTTTTCTTTCAATGTTCTTATCCGGTGATTTCCCATGAAGATGCTCAACAGTTTCAAGTTCATCATTCTTCATTCTCGTATTCTTTTCCGGTGGTTTTAACTCAAGCTTTCGGTGTTGCTCATATCCCTTTCCTCGTTTCAAATGCTATCCCATGCCGGTGCATCCCATAATCGTTCACCTCTCTGTATTCGTATCAGGAGTGCTAAAGATATCTCAGAAGAATCATGTTTCCATTCTTAATCCGTTCGAGTTACTTCAAGGTTTTTTTATCTTCTCTCATTCAAGCTATTTAATTCAACCGGTGCAACTTCTCTTTAAAATTGGTCAACGGTGTTTTCTTTTGAGTGGGCCCTAACCCATAGGTCTTTTCCAGGATCTTACCTGACTCTTCTAATTTATCGGGAGTGATTCCCAAATTCTTTTCAAACGTTGACGTAAGAATGAATTTTTCATCAGTCATGTGCCTTCTCCAAGATCGCATTCAAATTTTTTTCATCGTAGATTCAACCTTTCTATTCTTCATTCCGGAGTGTCTTAATAATTCATGGTGGTGGTTCTCATCATCATTCTCGGATTTTGAAGACCGAAGAAGAGTTTCCCTTAAATCTTGTCCATTCTCTTCAAGATTCATGGTTCTAGCTTCATGCCATCCTCATAATTATTTTCAATTGTGAGAATTATTTTCACCCATCCGGAGCAATTCAGGAGTCTTTTCAGTTTGATTCTCCGGAGCCCATCATCTCAGAATTATTCATTCAAGCTTTCAGCTCTCGTTCTCCAAAACTTACCGGTGCATCATTCAAATACCCTCTAATCAGTTCATGATCTCTTCGTTCTCATGTATCTAAATTCTCTCAAGTATCTTCCTTCATTTTCTAATTCTTCCCGGTGTTTCTTTATCTTTTCTTTGTTCATTTTCAATTCTTACGGTGGTTCGTTCAAGAGTTCTCTTCCTTCGTTATCATATAGATTCATTCGTTCTTTCCAATCCTACCGGTGGTTCGTTGAAGACCTTCCCAAGTTGAGCAATATATCTCTTCAATCCTTTTTCAATGAGAATTAGTAGTATGCCAAATTCATTGCTTGTCATCAATTTAATTGGTGAAGGATGAGCATAATGTAATTCTTATTCTTGCTCCATCGAGTAAATTCAATTCCTTATTCCGGAGGTTCATCAAAATTCTTGATTTCATTTGTTCATCTTTCTTTCCGGAGTTCCAAGTTTTCTCGGTTATATCATCTCAAAGCTCCATCTAAATCATTGCAAGGCTTCACCTTGTATTTTCAACTTCTCTTTATTTTTATCATCCTTTCATTACGGGAGTTCTTCATGGAGGCTCTACATGGTGGTTCGTTAAGGATTATTTTCATTCTTCATTTGTTCTTCAAGATTTTTCTCGAAGTTATGATCCGCCAAGCTATACTCAAAATTAAACATGGTGCTCAACACATGTTTTGTTTGGAGGAGTTCAAGCATTTCTTCATCTTGCATTCCAAGGTGCAATTCGTTCTACCTTGTCTTTTGAGATGGTGTTATGTCATCCTTGGCAATTTCTCCTCGTGCTTCATGATTCACATGTTGTCAAGAATGGGGTATTTAAATCCATCAATCTCTTCATTGGAGTTATCTTGGGTTATATTTCACCTAAAGCCTTCCCTAAGGATTGTTGCTTTTTATGGTGCTTATGAATGACCCAAGTTCTTCATTTGTCCTCCCGGTGAGATAAGTTTCTCGTCTCCTTGTTGATATCAATCCAATCATTTGTTTCCGTTGGTGGCAGAAGCCCACCTCATAATTTTGAGATGTTTCCATAAGCCCGCTACAAGCTTATTCTTACCGTTGTTGTTTTTTCAAACAACTCTGTTCAATCCTTCTTTTTAAGGAGGCTCTTTCAAATTCAATTTTGATAGAAGTTGTTCTTCTCTTCTCTGTTCTCTTGATTCCACCCTTTCATTTGTCCCGAAGGCATTGTGATGTTTTCTTCAACCCATCATCTCATTTTGGAGATCATGTTCTTTTCCTTGCTTATCCATTTAACCGGAGTGTCGTGTTTTCATTCGAGCTCTCTCATCTTATCAAGTCTTGCGTCTCTTCTCAACCGGAGTGCTGTCTGAAATGTTTCTTACCCCTTGTGCCATTTTTCTATAGTTTCGGAGGCAGTGTTTGTTGATTTCATCAAGTATCCTCTCATCTTTCATCAAGTATCCTCCCATCTTGTCAAGATCATGTTCAACTCCTTCCATTTACAGTTGGAGTGCTGCCCAAATTATATCATTCTTATTCATTCTTATCTCGTTTCAAGCAGAGTGGTTTCAATTCCTTCTTGTCCACTGCACTCGTCATTCATAGCTTTGCAACCTCCATCGTTAACATGGTGTTCCTTGGTTCTCTGTTCTACTGGAGTGCTCTCAATTGTGTTCAACTCTGTTGTGTTCTTTCTTTCAACTTTTCAACCTCTCAAGGTTCATGGTTTCACTCGTTTGTCAAAGAAGCAACTTAGTTTTACCTCTTCCTCTTCTTCCCCCGTTTTCCCTCCGGTGCCATCCTAGATCTCGGGAGGAGATCCTCTCATAGTGGTGGAGTGTTGTAACGCCCCAAGACCGACACTTTAGACGCCTTCCATGTTCTTCGTTGTTACCGTGTGTTTTATTTGTTTGTTGCATTCATCATCGTATCATTCGCATTGCATCGGCACTCTGTTGCCGTCATGTTTTAAAACTTGCATTCGTTCGTCGTTGCCGTTTCTTCCTTTGCCTTCGTCACCCTCTCTCTAACCGCTTTGTCTTCATTGGCCTTTCGTCAAACCCCTCGCGCGCATCCGGAGCTGCCCCGGACCCGAACCGGGCTGTCTTTAACAGTGGGTCCGGATCATCCCCAAACATGTACAAAATATCTCCGTTTTATTAATTGTTCTCTCTAAGCTATTTTTTTCGTCCGTCCGATTACAATCGGAGGGAAGAGATAGCCCCTAAACCTAGTCCCCTACTATATACACCGACCTAACCCTAAAATCTAGGGACCTTGTCCCATCAGTCCTATCCATCCCGCCGCCACCACTCCCGTCCTCGGATTCCTCACCGAACATCCCTCCTGATCCAAACCACCGGCCTCCTTCTCGGATCCACCGCCGCCTCCCACTTCTCGTTTTGCGGCAGCAAGCCAACGAGCACCTCCCCTCAATCCCCT
Organism: Aegilops umbellulata; assembly: GCA_032464435.1. Taxonomy (NCBI): domain Eukaryota; kingdom Viridiplantae; phylum Streptophyta; class Magnoliopsida; order Poales; family Poaceae; genus Aegilops; species Aegilops umbellulata. The sequence goes on from CP136058.1 coordinate 56,148,381, forward strand.
CGATCGGCCGAGCCTCCTCCTCCTCGTCTCGCCGGATTCGCCGTTTCACCACCTCACCTCGCCTGACCTGCTGGACCCCGCCGTCTCTGCGATAGGGCTTGCCGGAGCAGTCACCACCAGGCCATCCCCGCACCCTGCGTCTCTTCTCTCGGGCCTCTTCTCTCTCTCTCCCCCTCACATCTCTCTCTATGACTTGCCGCAGCAGGGAACAAACATCGCCTGGAGCTCCAAGTCCGCCGGCCTGCCTCCGCTTCGAATCGGCAGGGAACGGGACCCTGGCGACCTCCTGCGACCGGATCCGGTCGGTTCCCGAGCGCCCTCGTCCTGCCAAGTCCCGCTGCCGCGCCCTTGTTCCTCTGCCGCGGCCCGCGCCATCCTCGGCGAGCAAGCTGCCAGCAGCGCCGCAGTCGTCCTCGTCCACGCACTCGAGGCGTCGAGCGAGGACCTCGCCGGCTCGATCTCCTGCTTCCTTCACCCGCGTGTCGCCAAGGCCCAGTGCAGGCCGCATCCGCTCCTCCTTAGTCCGTCCGTCCTCGCCGGAGTCGCGACAAGTTCCCCTGCATTGCGCGTGCGTTGACCGCGCCTCTGTGTCGCTCGCCCGCCTGCGACCTCCTCTGCTTCGAGCCCCATCCCGCGACGACCGCACGCTGCCCTCGAGCGTTGACCGCGCCCTGCGTCTCCGGTCGAGGCCCAGCCGGCTTGCCCCAGCGCCCTCTCCACGGTTCTGGGCTTGGCCCATGGTGAGAAACCCCCAAGCCGCACCCAGTGCTCCTGTCGGGCCAGCCAGATTCGGTCCATATCATGTTTTTTTCCTGTCCGCGAATTTGCCAAATAATCCAAAGAACGCCAGTTTTCAGAAAACCCCTTGTTGTTCATGCATATAATAACTAACAAACCATGCATCGGATTAAAACAAACTTTATATGTAAAATGCTTAGAATTTTGTGTAGATTAATAATATGATGTTTTCATCCTTGTTTAAAATGTTTAAACCTGCTATTTGCTTTATTTTGCTATATGCCATGTTAAAATGGTTTAATTCATAACTAAATAACCGTAGCTCGGTTTTGAATAATCTTTATATGTAAATGGGGTAGAAAAATGCCTAGTTTAACATGTTGCACTTTATTTTCCTGTTTAACAACATTAAAATATGTTTTAGGGCAGAACAGTACCAAATTCATAATATGCGCATGGGGATTTTCCGGATTTGTTGTTTGTTGTTCCGGCCTCATTTAAACTTGTCTAGATAGGTAGTTTTGTAATGCTTCACCCCTTGCCATGTTAACCAGCATTTAATCTTGTCTTGTTCATAACCGAGAGTAACTAAATAATTAAATGTGGTGTTCCGTCATTATGCAACCCGTTGCATATTGAGCTCCACTTAATTTGAAGGATTGCTTGTGCACTTTGCCATGCCATGCTTCATTAAACGGACATGCATCATTCTTGTTTGTGCATCATGCCATGTTTATGTGATGGTTGTTTACTATGTTTTTTGTTTGTTTCCGGGTTGCTTCTCTCGTTATCTTCGGTTTCGTTTTGGAGTTGTGAGGATTCGTTCGACTTCGTCCGTTTGTCTTCTTCATGGACTCGTTCTTCTTCCTTGCGGGATCTCAGGCAAGATGACCATACCCTCGAAATCACTTCTATCTTTGCTTGCTAGATTCCTCGCTCTTTTTGCTATGCCTATGATACAATGCCTACCACTTGCTTATCATGCCTCCCATATTGCCATGTCAAGCCTCTAACCATCCTTTCCTAGCAAACCGTTGTTTGGCTATGTTACCGCTTTGCTCAGCCCCTCTTATAGTGTTGTTAGTTGCAGGTGAAGATGAAGTTTGTTCCTTGTTGGAACATGGAGATGTTATTCCATGTTGGAACATGTTTACTTGTGGGATATCATAATATATCTTATTTAATTAATGCATCTATATACTTGGTAAAGGGTGGAAGGCTCGGCCTTATGCCTGGTGTTTTGTTCCACTCTTGCCGCCCTAGTTTCCGTCATATCGGTATTATGTTCCCGGATTTTGCGTCCCTAACGCGGTTGGGTGATTTATGGGACCCCCTTGACAGTTCGCTTTGAATAAGACTCCTCCAGCAAGGCCCAACCTTGGTTTTACCATTTGCCTCACCACCACCTACTTTTCCCTTGGGAGTCGCTCTCTCGAGGGTCATCTTTATTTAGCCCCCCCGGGCCAATGCTTGTCTAAGTGTTGGTCCAAAACAGAGCCACTTGCGGTGCCGCCCCTAGGCAACTTGGGGTATCGTCGGTTGCCGTACGTACTGCTCATCTGGTGTTGCCCTGAGAACGAGATATGTGCAGCTCCTATCAGGATGTCGGCGCATCGGGCGGTCTTGCTGGTCTTGTTTTATTATTGTCGAAATGTCTTAGAGTCGGGATTCCGAGACTGATCGGGTCTTCCCGGGGAGAAGGAACATCCTTCGTTGATCGCGAGAGCTTATCATGGGCTAAGTTGGGACACCCCTGCAGGGTTTGAACTTTCGAAAGCCGTGCCCGCGGTTATGTGGCAAATGGGAATTTGTTAATGTCCGGTTGTAGAAAACCCGAAGTTGATCTTAATTAAAATACATCAACCGCGTGTGTAACCGTGATGGTCTCTTCTCGGTGGAGTCCGGGAAGTGAACACGGTGTTGGAGTTATGCTTGACGTAAGTAGTTTCAGGATCACTTCTTGATCATAGATGTTCGACCATGCTTTTGCCTTCTCTTCTCGCTCTCTTTTGCGTATGTTAGCCACCATATATGCTAGTCGCTTGCTGCAGCTCCACCTCATACCTTTACCCTTCCTATAAGCTTAAATAGTCTTGATCTCACGGGTGTGAGATTGCTGAGTCCCCGTGACTCACAGATACTTCCAAAACCAGTTTGCAGGTGCCGTTGAAATCATACAGGTGACGTACCCGAGCTCAAGGAGGAGCTCGATGAAGATCTTGTTCATTGTGTTGTTTCGTTTCAGTTGGTCAGTAGTGGAGCCCAGTCGGGACGATCGGGGATCTGTGTAGCATTTGGGGTAGTCTTCTTTTATTTTGGTTCCGTAGTCGGACATTGATTGTATCTGTTTGATGTAATGCTTTACTCATGTATTGTGTGAAGTGGGGATTGTAAGCCAACTATGTATCGCTTTCCTTTATGTATTACATGGGTTGTGTGAAGATTACCTCACTTGCGACATTGCTCTCAATGCGGTTATGCCTCTAAGTCGTGCTTCGACACGTGGGAGATATAGCCGCATCGAGGGTGTTACACCTTCTGCGCCTCATCGAGCTGCACACGCTCCGCCGCCAGCGACCGTAGAGCTGCCTGGTTGACGCCTCGGAGCTCCTCCGCGCGCTTCTCCATGTCCACCCCCGCCTTCGCGACAAGCGCTTTGCGGGACTCCAGGAGGGCACGGTGGAGCGACAACAGCTTCCGCAGCAGTCGCTCCTCCTCAGGCTCGTCGCTGCTGCTGCTTGGCGCGTCGACCATCGTCAGCCCAGCGGAGGCAAGCACCTCCACGTCAAAGCTTTCTCCTTCGACTGGCGCCCTGGACGTTGACGCCCAGGGGAGGTTGATGAAGACGCCATTGCCGGCCTTCAAGTAGACACCTGGCTGGGGCTCTTCGGAGCCTGACTCTGCGGCAGCGGCGGGAGGATCGGCGGTCGGTGTAGCGCCTGTCGCTCCTGCGGCTTCAGGGTCGTCAGTACGATCGCCAGACCCCTCGTCAGCAGTTGTGGCGGCAGCCTTGGAGGCCTCTTCGCCGGCGGGATCATCAGCGCCGACCGCTTCTTTGGTGGCGGCGGCGTCATCAACAGCAACCTCGGTCTCCATCGGCTCTGCAGTGGGTGGATCTGATGGCCGAAAAAGGGAGAAAAGTCAAGCAAATATCCAAAAATAAGATCAAAAGAAGAAGAACCCAAAGGGAAGTTTCGAAGCAAGAGGTTTACCTGTACTAGGCTCGGCAGTTGTGGTCTCCACCACCGGAGGACCGCTGGTGTTGTCCCTTGCCGGAGAGCTCCCCCTTACCGGAGAGCTCTCCCTTGTCGGAGGATCCGCCCTTGCCGGAGAACTCTCCCTTGGCGGCGTAGTCGAAGCAGATGTCATGTCAGGGGCGGCCTCCGGGAGCTCCTGGCGAGGCTGCTCTGCTCCTACACAATCCAACAGTCAGATATCAGCAAACAAAGAGTATCCATGCGCGCTCAACAGCGGGAAGCAAACCATATACTCACGCTGGGGGCTGCGCTGGGGGCTGCCCTGAAGAACAGTTGTCGGGTCCGGCAAGCTTGTCTCAGGCGCACCCCCTGCTGACACGGTGGGATCATCCTCGATGAAAATCACCGGGACCTTGGCTCTCTTTGCCGCTCTCTGGGCCAAAGTCCTAAAAAGGAATAAGTTCAGAGTAAAGCAAATGAGATACAAGACAAGACAGCAAGTATTGAAGACATACAAGTACAACAAGAATCTTACTCTTCTTCTTCCTCGTCGGAGCTGAGCGCGGAGAAGTCGAAGCCTGGCCCTCCTCCGGTGCGAGGAGGCGGAGGAGTAGGATCCCTTGGCCGCTTGGCGGGAGCTAGAGCGGCGGACCGGGAGGACCCCGCTCCAGTTGCCGCTGCGGCGTGAGGTGCTTCCGCGGCAACCGAACTTGCCGCGGTGGAGCGCGTCATGCGGCGCGGCGGGGGTTGACTCGTCCGCGACTCCGCTACGTCCCCGGCCTTGCGAAGACGCCTTCTTGGTGGAGCCGGGGGCTCTGCTTGCGGCAAGCTGCCCGAAGACGAAGAGGAAGAGGATCCGATCTCCAACGAGCCGCTCGTATCCCCGGCGGGCCCGCTCGGCCCGACGTCATGCTCGGCGGACTTCTCCTCGCCGGCAAGTTCCTCTCGCTCGGCAAGGCTTGCCGCTTCTGCTGCCTCTGCCTCCTCCGCGGTGAACCCAAACTCGCCCGCAGCTGCGGCTGCCGCCGCCTCTTCCAGCCTGGTGGCGATGCGCTTGAGCTCATCGTCGGTGGTGTCATGGGTCAGGCCCCTCTTCTCATCGGCGTCGATCGGCACTTCTACCAAGTTATCGAAGAACGCTCGCACGACATCATCTGCAGGCTCTATCCAGGCTGGGTCAATTCCATGCGAGTCGCACAGCGGCATCATCGCACGGATGCGGTCGAGCGAGGAATTGTTGCACAGCGGAACGACGCCCCTCGGCAACCTGAACACTTCGGGATGCTGTGGGTCGTACTTGAACAGCTCCTGGAGCATCGCGTTGAGCTCCATGACAGTGAAGTTGAAGTTGAGGCCCGGCTGCAGCCTCATGATATCCGCCGCGTTCTGGAACTCCTAGGCGGGTCTCCTCCTCTCCTGCAGGGGGGTGATGCGGCGGCGGAGGAAATCTGCGCCAACCGCTCCTACAGTAAGCCCGGCGAGCCTGAGGCGTAGGATCCGGGCGACGGCAATCTTCAGTCTGTCGTCTTCCGGGGCCAGGCTACTCCAATCACTGCCGCGCACTACTGGAGTTTGGCGCAGGGCAGTAAACGGCTGCGGGTTCTCCTCGATAATCAGGCACCAGTCCGCCCTCCACTCCTCCCACTTGCTGCGGAACTCTCCATCCAGATAAGCATCCTTCTTGCCGGCTTTTGAGATCCAGGCGATTCCGCCGGATAAAGGCTCTCCTTTCTCAACTCGAGGCGAAAAGAAGTGGCGGAAAAGGGCTATGTTTGGATGGATTCCGACAAAGTTTTCGCAGAGATGTGCGAAGACTGCCATGGTCAGGACAGCATTGGGGGTGAAGTCAAGGAGGTGGAGCCCGTAGGTGTTCATGACGCCGCAGAAAAATTCAGAAAAGGGCAGGCAGAGCCTGCAGTAGAAGAACAAGGCGAAGAAAGGGTACCGAGTGGGAGCCTTTTTCCAAGCAGTGGCTGGGAATACCTTCGTGCGCGGATGCGCTCGCGTCCCCGTCGACCAGAAGAGGTAGTAGAACTCCTTCAGCTCCTCCGCCGCAAGCCTAGGAGGGAAGATTTCCCGCTCCTTTCGCAGCGCCGCGAGCCGCTGCGCCTCGACTGACTTCACCTTCTCGGCTTTCGGAGCCATGGCGGGAGTGGTGAGGGAAGACGACGGCGTTGGTGGTGCTGGTGGCGATGGGGGCGGAGCGCTGCTCTCTTTCGGCTTTGAGAAGAAAGGGAGCGGTGGAGATTTTCGAGTCTGGAATAGCGACGGGCAGATGGGCGAACTGCCCCTGTTTCCCCTGCTTATAAGGAGGGAGAGGGCGGACGTTCCGCCTTTCCGAATAAAAAAACCACCCACGACCTCTCCCACGACGCCACAATCGACGTGTGCCGTTCGGGGAGGGCGTGGTGGACGCAGAGTAAGATGTGGCGTAACCCAGGCCGCGCGTTCCCGTGCCCTGTTTTGGGCCTGGCCCAACAGCGCTTGGCACCGCGTATGGCCCAGGCCCGAGGGCTCCTGTCGGTGTACTAGAGTAGGGGTACCCTAGTATCCCGAACTTGTGCACGGGCAGTCGCAGCGCCCCGCGGCAAGGCTTGCCGGGTGACCGCCAAGGACCTCTGTGGTTCCTTTGGAACCATTCAAGAACAAAGTATTTAAGCCAAGGAGACAAGGCCCAGGCAAGAGGAGCTTGCCGGGAAGGCCACTCAAAACACAAGACCCCGGCAAGAGGAGCTTGCCGGGAAGGCCAACCAAGGCATCTCAAGGAACTTGTCGCGACACGCCACGCGTCCCGGCAAGACCCGGCGAGCGACAAGCTCCCGGACGCGACAAGACAACAACCGCGGCAAGGCGTTTGCCGCGGCAAGCAACCACTCTGTACCTGCGCTCCAGCTCACCCACCAATGTGTCGCTCTGAGGCACTTCCAGGCGTACGTGGTGGGAGGCTGTGCAGCCAGGGGTGCACTGTGGGAAGCGGCGCTGACAAGATTGCCATCGTGGCGAGCGGTGGCGTCCCTGACGGTCCCTTTTCTGCACTGTTTGGGTGACGTAGATAGGCATTTAATGCCCTTGTCCCCTGCCGTCAGAGTTAGGTATGATACACTGTGTAGGTAGCTGTACCTACCGCAGCACCTTTCCATTTTTGCCCTTATCTACGTTGCCACCTGTTGGAGACCCCTTGAGCATATAAACGGAGGCCCATGCACAGCGTAGAGGGGGGAGGACAGCAAAAAACATTCACGCTGGGTCTCGTTAGCTGCTTGTGTGTACTGTAGCACTCAGCGCTCCCGAGCAAGAACTCAATACAAACCACAAAGCAGCAGTAGGAGTATTATCTCTCCGGAGAGCTCCAAAGCTGGGTAAAAACCGCTCGTGTGCCCCGCCTCGATCTGCTCTTCGTGCGGCCTCCGCTCCCCGCCGAACCGAGAAGGGGCTCCGTCCCCATAGGTGCTCGCGGAATCAGATTCCCCGACAGACATTCGCGCCAATCACGAAGCCCATAGATAGTGTTTTTCAGTGCACCAACCTGGAGTCTGGGAAAGAGCATGGCAGCTCATATCACCATGGGACACATTGGAGAAGTTTATCAAGAAGACCTCAAGGACACTATCTACCAGATTTGCGGACGCCGAGATGAACAATGGGAGATAGTCAGCACGAAGAAGGATAGATCCATTGCAGCTTCCATCCAGGAGTTAAACCAGCACGTTCGACGCCATGAGAACCAGATGTGCAATGATATGATAGACTTGAAGAATGCGAAGGCAAGGATCATTGAGCTAGAAGGAGAACTGAAGACTACACGCAAGGACTACATGGACGAGATCGTAGCTCTACAAGGCACAATGGCGATCTTAAGCAGAAGATTGAAGAACTCAAGGGGAAATTAGCATCCAAGAAGGAAGACAAGTACGTCGCATGTCCGGACAACTACATCATCATCGACGACACCGATTCGGATCCAAGTGAACCCGACTTTGAAGACGAAGCTGGAGCAGACATCATGGAGTCTTCCACCGATTCAAATTTCTAGATGACCACCAAATATTAGTAGTATTTCCCCCATGTATATATTATAGCTCGAGCACTTTTGCGATAGTTCTAGACCGTTTGTATGCCCTTGTTTGAATTGAATGAAGTGATTTTGTGTGCATTTCCTCATGTGCATTGGGGTAGTGTTTTCTCTTTAGACCTCACTCTATTCTTAATTCTCGTCTTTTCTAAACCCTCAGATGCCTCCAAGATGTGACAATGGATTTCCACCGGAGCTCACTCAGTTGATCCAGCAGCAGAATCAATTGATGCAGTTGTTAGTCCAGAACCAGCAGAACAACAACAACAACAACCCTCCGCCGCCGCCACCTGTTGATCACCTAACCCGTTTCCTTAGGCTGAATCCGCCAGTGTTTTCCAGTAGCACCAAGCCAATAGTAGCATACGATTGGCTCCGCAAGACAGGAAGGGAGTTGACCACTGCAGGATGCACAGATGTTGAAAAAGTGAAGTTTGCCGCACATCAGCTTGACAGACCCGCGGCAGCATGGTGGGAGAATTTCACAGCCACTTACCCAGTTGACACTGTCACATGGGATCAGTTTCAGCAAGCTTTCCGCACTGCCCATGTTTCAGCAGGAGCTATGGCCATGAAGAAGCGTGAGTTTCGCAACTTACGCCAAGGAGGAAGGACAGTTGGCCAGTACGTTGACGACTTCAGCAAGTTAGCACGTTATGCCCCAGATGACGTTGCTACGGATGCAGCTAAGCAGGAGAAGTTTCTGGAAGGACTGAATGGTGAGCTAAGCATGCCATTGATGGTAGCAAGTTTCAACAACTACCAGGAGTTGGTAGATCGTGCCATCATGATTGAAGGGTAGCAACAACAGATTGAGAACCGCAAGAGGAAGTATGGACAGGGGAAGTATAACTCTGGAGCCCAGCAGAAGCCCCGTTTTACCCCTAAACCGGGAGTTCAGTTTCAGCCTACCCATGGAGGAGGTAGTTCGCACAACCATAATGGCCACAAGAATGGTAATGGGAATGGAGGAAGCAACGGCCAGAACCGTACCACCCCATCAACCTCAGCCAAGAGAGATCTTAGTCAAGTCACCTGTTTCAAGTGTTCGAAGACCGGACATTATGCCAATGAATGTCCTGAAGGCCAGAATGGAAATGGCAATGGAAGCTCTGGGAAGAAGCCGAACCCTTTCAATAGGGGACAAGTGAACCACGTTAGCGTGGAGGAGGTCGAAGCTCAGCCTGATGCAGTAATTGGTAAGTTTTTGGTGAAGTCATTTACTGCACTTGTTCTTTTTGATACTGGTGCATCGCATTCATACATATCAAGGGGATTTGTGGATAAATATAACATGCCAACCCAAGCCCTTAGGTCACCCATGTTAGTTAGCTCACCAGGAGTGGAGTATATGGCTAGACGATGGTGTGATCGGTTACCATTAAGGATTGGTAACTATGTGTTTCTCTCAGACCTAATAGTATTGGAATCTCAAGGATTGGATGTGATATTAGGCATGGATTGGTTATCAAAGTATGAAGGGAACATTGAATGCGCTAGTAAAACAATCTTACTCACGACGCCAGAAGGAAGAAGGATCAAGTATGTATCACGACATGGATCAAATAGGAATCAAGTGAATTCTTTATCAGGTGTTGTGCAGGAAGAAGTACCAGTGGTGAAGGATTACCCTGATGTATTCCCTGAGGAATTGCCAGGAATGCCACCTGATAGAGATATCGAGTTCTTAATTGAGCTTTTGCCAGGTACAGGCCCAATATCGAAGCGACCATACCGGATCCCAGCAAAGGATTTGGTAGAAATCAAGAAGCAGATTAAGGAGTTATTGGATAAAGGTTACATACGCCCAAGTTCTTCGCCTTGGGGATCACCCGTACTTCTAGTGGAGAAGAAGGATGGAACATTAAGGATGGTTGTTGATTACCGTGGATTGAATGAAGTAACCATCAAGAACAAGTACCCACTGCCAATGATTAATGATCTGTTTGATCGTTTGCAAGGAGCTAAAGTGTTTTCCAAGATCGATTTACGATCAGGGTACCATCAGTTGAAGATTCGAGAGAAGGACATACCCAAGACAGCTTTTACCACGAGATATGGATTGTACGAGTATACCGTTATGTCATTTGGTTTGACTAACGCACCTGCCTATTTTATGAACCTGATGAACAAGGTATTTATGGAGTTTTTGGATAAGTTCGTCGTAGTGTTCATTGATGACATTCTGATTTTCTCAAAGAATGAAGAGGAGCATAAGGAACATTTGCGTTTGGTTTTGGAGAAACTAAGGGAACATCAGTTATATGCCAAATTCAGCAAATGTGAGTTTTGGTTAAAGGAAGTTGGATTTCTTGGACATGTTATATCCGGAGAAGGGATAGCAGTTGACCCCACAAAGGTTGAGACCGTAACCGAATGGGAAGCACCAATGACAGTTGGAGAGATCCGGAGTTTTCTTGGACTCGCAGGATACTACCGGAGATTCATTGAGAATTTCTCAAGGATTGCAAAGCCTATGACTGAATTGTTGAAGAAGGATACCAAGTGCAATTGGACTGAGGACTGTGAGGCCAGTTTTCAGGAGTTGAAGAAACGATTGGTTTCTTCACCAGTATTGATTCTGCCAGATCAGAACAAGGATTATGAGGTGTATTGCGACGCTTCACGTCGAGGACTTGGAGCAGTGCTTATGCAGGAAGGAAGAGTTGTTTCGTATGCCTCACGACAACTGAAACCTCATGAATTAAATTATGCTACGCATGATTTGGAGTTAGCAGCCGTAGTGCATGCATTGAAAACTTGGAGACATTTTCTCATTGGGAATCATTGTGAAGTATATACGGATCACAAGAGTTTGAAGTATATTTTCACGCAGAAGGAGTTGAACCTCAGACAAAGGAGATGGTTGGAATGTTGGAAATATGCCCTAGAGGCAATAATAAAAGCATTATTATCATATTTCCTTATTCATGATAATTGTCTTTATTCGTGCTATAATTGTGTTAACCGGAAATCGTAATACATGTGTGAATAACAGACAACAACATGTCCCTAGTGAGCCTCTAGTTGACTAGCTCGTTGATCGACAGATAGTCATGGTTTCCTGACTATGGACATTGGATGTCATCGATAACGGGATCACATTATTAGGAGAATGATGTGATGGACAAGACCCAATTCTAAACATAGCATAAGATCGCATAGTTCGTTTGCTAGAGTTTTCCAATGTCAAGTATCCTTTCCTTAGACCATGAGATCGTGTAACTCCCGGATACCGTAGGAGTGCTTTGGGTATGCCAAACGTCACAATGTAACTGGGTGACTATAAAGGTATACTACGGGTATCTCTGAAAGTGTCTGTTGGGTTGACATGGATCGAGACTGGGATTTGTCACTCCGCTTGACGGAGAGGTATCACCGGGCCCTCTCGGTAATGCATCATCACAATGAGCTCAATGTGATCAAAGTGTTTGATCACGGGATCATGCATTACGGTACGAGAAAAGTGACTTGCCAGTAACGAGATTGAACGAGGTATTGGTATACCGACGATCGAATCTCGGGCAAGTAAAATACCGATTGACAAAGGGAATCGTATACGGGATTAATTGAATCCTTGACATCGTGGTTCATCCGATGAGATCATCGTGGAGCATGTGGGAGCCAACATGGGTATCCAGATCCCGCTGTTGGTTATTGCCCGAGAGCCGTCTCGGTCATGTCTGCATGTCTCCCGAACCCGTAGGGTCTACACACTTAAGGTTCGGTGACGCTAGGGTTGTGAAGATATGTATGTGCAGTAACCCGAATGTTGTTCGGAGTCCCGGATGAGATCCCGGACGTCACGAGGAGTTCCGGAATGGTCCGGAGGTAAAGAATTATATATAGGAAGTGCTATTTTGGCCATCGGGACAAGTTTCGGTGTTATCGGTATTGTACCGGGACCACCGGAGGGGTCCCGGGGTCCACCAGGTGGGGCCACCTGCCTTGGGGGGCCACATGGGCCTTAGGGGGTGCGCCTTGGCCCACTTGGGCCAAGGGGAACCAGCCACAAGGGCCCATGCGCCAAGGAAACTTGGAGGAGGGAGAGTCCAAAGGGGGGAAGGCACCTCCGAGGTGCCTTGGGGAGGATGGACTCCTCCCCCCCTCTTGGCCGCACCCCTTCCTTGGAGGAAGGGGCAAGGCTGCGCCCTCCCCCCCTCTAATGCATCTATATAAAGGTGGGCAGGGGTGGGGGGCAGCACACCAATTGCCCTGGCTCCTCCCTCCTCCCTGCAACACCTCCTCCTCCTCCCGTAGTTGCTTAGCGAAGCCCTGCCGGAGTTCTGCTGCATCCACCACCACACCGTCATGCTGGATCTTCCTCAACCTCTCCTTTCCCCTTGCTGGATCAAGAAGGAGGAGACGTCTCCCGTCCCGTACGTGTGTTGAACGCGGAGGTGCCGTCCGTTCGGTACTAGATCATCGGTGAATTGGATCACGGCAAGTACGACTACCTCATCCACGTTCACTCGAACGCTTCCGTTGCAATCTACAAAGTGGTATGTAGATGCTATCTAATCTGAATACTCGTTGCTAGATGAACTCATAGATGGATCTTGGTGAAACCGTAGGAAAAATTTTAATTTTCTGCAACGTTCCCCAACAGTGGCATCATGAGCTAGGTCTATACGTAGTTCTTCTTGTGCGAGTAGAACACAATTTGTTGTGGGCGTAGATGTTGTCAATTTTTCTTGCCGTTACTAGTCAATCTTGTTTCAGCGGTATTGTGGGATGAAGCGGCCCGGACCAACCTTACACGTACGCTTACGTGAGACCGGTTCCACCGACTAACATGCACTAGTTGCATAAGGTGGCTGGCGGGTGTCTGTCTCTCCTACTTTAGTTGGATCGGATTCGATGAACAGGGTCCTTATGAAGGGTAAATAGAGATTGACAAATCACGTTGTGGTTTGAACGTAGGTAAGAAAACGTTCTTGCTAGAACCCTAATTCAGCCACGTAAAACTTGCAACAACAATTAGAGGACGTCTAACTTGTTTTTGCAGCAAGTGCTTTGTGATATGATATGGCCAAAGTTGTGATGTATGATGAATGATCTATATGTGATGTATGAGATGTTCATGCTATTGTAATAGGAATCACGACTTGCATGTCGATGAGTATGACAACCGGCAGGAGCCATAGGAGTTGTCTTTATTTTTTGTATGACCTGCGTGTCATTGAGAATCGACATGTAAGTTACTTTACTTTATTGCTAAATGCGTTAGCCATAGTAGTAGAAGTAATAGTTGGCGAGCAACTCCATGGAGACACGATGATGAAGATCATGATGATGAAGATCATGGTGTCAAGCCGGTGACAAGATGATCATGGAGCCCCAAGATGGAGATCGAAGGAGCTATGTGATATTGGCCATATCATGTCACGTTTATTATTTGATTGCATGTGATGTTTATCATGTTTTTGCATCTTGTTTACTTAGGACGACGGTAGTAAATAAGATGATCCCTCATAATAATTTCAAGAAAGTGTTCACCCTAACTGTGCACCGTTGCTAAGGTTCGTCGTTCCGAAGCACCACGTGATGATCGGGTGTGATAGGTCCTTACGTTCGCATACAACGAGTGTAAGACAGATTTACACACGCAAAACACTTAGGTTGACTTGACGAGCCTAGCATGTACAGACATGGCCTCGGAACACAGAAGACCGAAAGCTCGAGCATGAGTCGTATAGAAGATACGATCAACATGAAGATGTTCACCGATGTTGACTAGTCCGTCTCACGTGATGATCGGACACGGCCTAGTTGACTCGGATCATGTAATACTTAGATGACTAGAAGAGGGATGTCTATCTAAGTGGGAGTTCATTAAATAATTTGATTAAATGAACTTTATTATCATGAACTTAGTCTAAATCTTTACAATATGTCTTGTAGATCAAATGGCCAACGTAGTCCTCAACTTCAACGCGTTCCTAGAGAAAACCAAGCTGAAAGACGATGGTAGCAACTATACGGACTGGGTCCGGAACCTGAGGATCATCCTCATAGCTGCCAAGAAAGATTATGTCCTAAGAGCACCGTTGGGTGACGCACCTATTCTCCCTGCAGAACAAGACGTTATGAACGCTTGGCAGTCACGCTGCGATGATTACTCCCTCGTTCAGTGTGGCATGCTTTACAGCTTAGAGCCGGGACTCCAAAAGCGTTTTGAGAGACATGGAGCATATGAGATGTTCGAAGAGCTGAAAATGGTTTTCCAAGCTCATGCCCGGGTCGAGAGATATGAAGTCTCCGACAAATTCTTTAGCTGTAAGATGGAGGAAAATAGTTATGTCAGTGAACACATACTCAAAATGTCTGGGTTGCACAACCGCATGACTCAACTGGAAGTTAATCTCCCGGAAGAAGCGGTCATTGACAGAATCCTCCAGTCGCTTCCACCTAGCTACAAGAGCTTTGTGATGAACTATAATATGCAGGGGATGGTAAAGACCATTCCTGAGGTATATGCTATGCTGAAATCAGCAGAGGTAGAAATCAAGAAGGAGCATCAAGTGTTGATGGTGAATAAAACCACTAAGTTCAAGAAGGGCAAGGGTAAAAAGAACTTCAAGAAGGACGGCAAGGAAGTTGCCGCGCCCGGTAAGCAAGTTGCCGGGAAGAAGCCAAAGAATGGACCCAAGCCCGAGACTGAGTGTTTTTATTGCAAGGGAAGTGGTCACTGGAAGCGGAACTGCTCCAAATACTTAGCGGACAAGAAGGCCGGCAAAACCAAAGGTATATGTGATATACATGTAATTGATGTGTACCTTACCAGTACTCGTAGTAGCTCTTGGGTATTTGATACCGGTGCAGTTGCTCATATTTGTAACTCAAAGCAGGAGCTGCGGAATAAACGGAGACTGGCGAGGGACGAGGTGACGATGCGCGTCGGGAATGGTTCCAAGGTCGATGTGATCGCCGTCGGCACGCTGCCTCTGCATTTACCTACGGGATTAGTTTTAAACCTCAATAATTGTTATTTAGTGCCAAGTTTGAGCATGAACATTGTATCTGGATCTCGTTTAATTCGAGATGGCTACTCATTTAAATCCGAGAATAATGGTTGTTCTATTTATATGAGAGATATGTTTTATGGTCATGCTCCGATGGTTGATGGTTTATTCTTAATGAATCTCGTACGTGATGATACACATATTCATAGTGTGAATACCAAAAGAGTTAAAGTTGATAACAATAGTCCCACATATTTGTGGCACTGCCGCCTTGGTCACATAGGTGTCAAACGCATGAAGAAGCTCCATGCAGATGGACTTTTAGAGTCTCTTGATTATGAATCATTTGACACGTGCGAACCATGCCTCATGGGTAAAATGACCAAGACTCCGTTCTCAGGAACAATGGAGCGAGCAACCAACTTATTGGAAATCATACATACCGATGTGTGCGGTCCAATGAGTGTCGAGGCTCGCGGTGGCTATCGTTATGTTCTCACCCTCACTGATGACTTGAGTAGATATGGGTATATCTACTTAATGAAACACAAATCTGAGACCTTTGAAAAGTTCAAGGAATTTCAGAGTGAGGTTGAAAATCAATGTGATAGAAAGATCAAGTTTCTACGATCAGATCGTGGAGGAGAATACTTGAGTCACGAATTTGGCACACACTTAAGAAAATGTGGAATAGTTTCACAACTCACGCCGCCTGGAACACCTCAGCGTAATGGTGTGTCCGAACGTCGTAATCGCACTCTATTAGATATGGTGCGATCTATGATGTCTCTTACCGATTTACCGCTATCTTTTTGGGGCTATGCTTTAGAGACTGCCGCATTCACTTTAAATAGGGCTCCGTCGAACTCCGTTGAGACGACACCGTATGAATTATGGTTTGGGAAGAAACCTAAGCTGTCGTTTCTAAAAGTTTGGGGATGCGATGCTTATGTCAAGAAACTTCAACCTGAAAAGCTCGAACCCAAATCGGAAAAATGCGTCTTCATAGGATACCCAAAAGAAACTGTTGGGTATACCTTCTACCTCAGATCCGAAGGCAAGATCTTTGTTGCCAAGAATGGATCCTTTCTGGAGAAAGAGTTTCTCTCGAAAGAAGTAAGTGGGAGGAAAGTAGAACTTGATGAAGTGTTACCTCTTGAACCGAAAAATGGCGAAACTCAAGAAAACGTTTCTGAGGTGCCTGCACCGACTAGAGAGGAAATTAATGATGATGATCAAGATGCTTCTGATCAAGCTCATACTGAAATTCGAAGGTCCACAAGGACACGTTCCGCACCAGAGTGGTACGGCAACCCTGTCTTGGAAATCATGTTGTTAGACAACGGTGAACCTTCGAACTATGAGGAAGCAATGGCGGGCCCGGATTCCGACAAATGGCTAGAAGCCATGAAATCCGAGATAGGATCCATGCATGAAAACAAAGTATGGACTTTGACTGACTTGCCCGTTGAACGGCGAGCCATAGAAAATAAATGGATCTTTAAGAAGAAGACAGACGCGGATGGTAATGTGACCATCTATAAAGCTCGGCTTGTCGCTAAGGGTTATCGACAAGTTCAAGGAATTGACTACGATGAGACTTTCTCACCGATAGCGAAGCTGAAGTCCGTCCGAATCATGTTAGCAATTGTCGCATACTATGATTATGAGATATGGCAAATGGACGTCAAAACGGCATTCCTTAATGGTTTCCTTAAGGAAGAATTGTATATGATGCAGCCGGAAGGTTTTGTCGATCCTAAGAATGCTGACAAGGTGTGCAAGCTCCAACGCTCGATTTATGGGCTGGTGCAAGCATCTCGGAGTTGGAACATTTGCTTTGATGAGATAATCAAAGCGTTTGGGTTTACACAGACTTATGGAGAAGCCTGTGTTTACAAGAAAGTGAGTGGGAGCTCTGTAGCATTTCTCATATTATATGTAGACGACATACTTTTGATGGGAAATGATATAGAACTCTTGGACAGCATCAAGGCCTACTTGAATAAGAGTTTTTCAATGAAGGACCTTGGAGAAGCTGCTTATATATTAGGCATCAAGATCTATAGAGATAGATCGAGACGCCTCATAGGTCTTTCGCAAAGCACATACCTTGATAAAATATTGAAGAAGTTCAATATGGATCAATCTAAGAAAGGGTTCTTACCTGTGTTACAAGGTGTGAAATTGAGCTCAGCTCAATGTCCGACCACGGCAGAAGATATAGAAGAGATGAGCGTCATCCCCTATGCCTCAGCCATAGGTTCTATTATGTATGCCATGCTGTGTACCAGACCTGATGTAAACCTTGCCGTAAGTTTGGTAGGAAGGTACCAAAGTAATCCCGGCAAGGAACACTGGACAGCGGTCAAGAATATCCTGAAGTACCTGAAAAGGACCAAGGAAATGTTTCTCGTTTATGGAGGTGACGAAGAGCTCGTCGTAAAAGGTTACGTCGACGCTAGCTTCGACACAGATCTGGATGACTCTAAGTCACAAACCGGATACGTGTATATTTTGAATGGTGGGGCAGTAAGCTGGTGCAGTTGCAAGCAAAGCGTCGTGGCGGGATCTACATGTGAAGCGGAGTACATGGCAGCCTCGGAGGCGGCACATGAAGCAATATGGGTGAAGGAGTTCATCACCGACCTCGGAGTCATACCCAATGCGTCGGGGCCAATCAAGCTCTTCTGTGACAACACTGGAGCTATTGCACTTGCAAAGGAGCCCAGGTTTCACAAGAAGACTAGGCACATCAAGCGTCGCTTCAACTCCATTCGTGAAAATGTTCAAGATGGAGACATAGAAATTTGTAAAGTGCACACGGATCTGAATGTCGCAGATCCGTTGACTAAACCTCTCCCTAAGGCAAAACATGATCAGCACCAGAACTCTATGGGTGTTCGATTAATCACAATGTAACTAGATTATTGACTCTAGTGCAAGTGGGAGACTGTTGGAAATATGCCCTAGAGGCAATAATAAAAGCATTATTATCATATTTCCTTATTCATGATAATTGTCTTTATTCGTGCTATAATTGTGTTAACCGGAAATCGTAATACATGTGTGAATAACAGACAACAACATGTCCCTAGTGAGCCTCTAGTTGACTAGCTCGTTGATCGACAGATAGTCATGGTTTCCTGACTATGAACATTGGATGTCATCGATAACGGGATCACATCATTAGGAGAATGATGTGATGGACAAGACCCAATTCTAAACATAGCATAAGATCGCATAGTTCGTTTGCTAGAGTTTTCCAATGTCAAGTATCCTTTCCTTAGACCATGAGATCGTGTAACTCCCGGATACCGTAGGAGTGCTTTGGGTATGCCAAACGTCACAACGTAACTGGGTGACTATAAAGGTATACTACGGGTATCTCTGAAAGTGTCTGTTGGGTTGACATGGATCGAGACTGGGATTTGTCACTCCGCTTGACGGAGAGGTATCACCGGGCCCTCTCGGTAATGCATCATCACAATGAGCTCAATCTGATCAAAGTTTTTGATCACGGGATCATGCATTACGGTACGAGAAAAGTGACTTGCCAGTAACGAGATTGAACGAGGTATTGGTATACCGACGATCGAATCTCGGGCAAGTAAAATACCGATTGACAAAGGGAATCGTATACGGGATTAATTGAATCCTTGACATCGTGGTTCATCCGATGAGATCATCGTGGAGCATGTGGGAGCCAACATGGGTATCCAGATCCCGCTATTGGTTATTGCCCGAGAGCCGTCTTGGTCATGTCTGCATGTCTCCCGAACCCGTAGGGTCTACACACTTAAGGTTCGGTGACGCTAGGGTTGTGAAGATATGTATGTGCAGTAACCCGAATGTTGTTCGGAGTCCCGGATGAGATCCCGGACGTCACGAGGAGTTCCGGAATGGTCCAGAGGTAAAGAATTATATATAGGAAGTGCTATTTTGGCCATCGGGACAAGTTTCGGTGTTATCGGTATTGTACCGGGACCACCGGAGGGGTCCCGGGGTCCACCAGGTGGGGCCACCTGCCTTGGGGGGCCACATGGGCCTTAGGGGGTGCGCCTTGGCCCACTTGGGCCAAGGGGAACCAGCCACAAGGGCCCATGCGCCAAGGAAACTTGGAGGAGGGAGAGTCCAAAGGGGGGAAGGCACCTCCGAGGTGCCTTGGGGAGGATGGACTCCTCCCCCCCTCTTGGCCGCACCCCTTCCTTGGAGGAAGGGGCAAGGCTGCGCCCTCCCCCCCTCTAATGCATCTATATAAAGGTGGGCAGGGGTGGGGGGCAGCACACCAATTGCCCTGGCTCCTCCCTCCTCCCTGCAACACCTCCTCCTCCTCCCGTAGTTGCTTAGCGAAGCCCTGCCGGAGTTCTGCTGCATCCACCACCACACCGTCATGCTGGATCTTCCTCAACCTCTCCTTTCCCCTTGCTGGATCAAGAAGGAGGAGACGTCTCCCGTCCCGTACGTGTGTTGAACGCGGAGGTGCCGTCCGTTCGGTACTAGATCATCGGTGAATTGGATCACGGCAAGTACGACTACCTCATCCACGTTCACTCGAACGCTTCCGTTGCAATCTACAAAGTGGTATGTAGATGCTATCTAATCTGAATACTCGTTGCTAGATGAACTCATAGATGGATCTTGGTGAAACCGTAGGAAAAATTTTAATTTTCTGCAACATTCCCCAACATGGAACTCATCAAGGATTATGATATGAGATTGCATTACCATCCAGGAAAGGCTAATGTTGTAGCTCACGCATTGAGCCATAAGAGCCATGTCAATACATTGATGACCGAAGAGTTACAGAGGGAATTGGCCGAAGATCTTCGTGAGCTATGTTTGGAAATAGTTCCGAAAGGCTATGTAGCAGCATTGGAAATTCAATCTACCTTGATGGATAAAATCAGAGAAGCTCAGAAAACTGACAAGGAGATTGCTGATATAAAGAAGAAAATGAGCGAAGGAAAAGCAAAGGGATTTCGTGAGGATGAGCACGATACCCTATGGTTTGAGGACCGTGTTTATGTGCCCAATGACCCGGAGATCAGGAAGTTGATTCTGCAAGAGGCACATGATTCACTCTATTCGATTCACCCAGGAAATACCAAGATGTATTTGGATTTGAAGGAAACATTCTGGTGGACCGGAATGAAGAAGGATATTGCAGCATATGTAGCAGTTTGTGATGTGTGTCATAGAGTGAAGGCAGAACATCATAAGCTAGCCGGATTGTTACAACCATTGCCGATACCCGAATGGAAGTGGGATAAGATAGGCATGGATTTTATCACAGGACTACCCAGGACGAAGGCAGGCTATGACTCGATATGGGTAGTAGTTGATCGTCTGACGAAGGTAGCACATTTCATCCCAGTTAAGACCACTTACACCAGTGCTAAGTTGGCAAAGATATACATGACTAGGATCATTTGTTTGCATCGAGTTCCGAGGAGTATCGTATCAGATAGAGGAACCCAGTTTACCTCGAAGTTCTGGAAGCAGTTGCATGAGACTTTGGGTACGAGGCTAGAATTCAGTATAGCTTTTCATCCGCAGACAGATGGACAGACCGAGAGAGTCAATCAGATTTTTGAGGATATGCTGAGAGCTTGTGCACTAGATGACGGATCTAGTTGGGGCGACAATTTGCCATATGCAGAGTTCTCTTACAATAACAACTATCAGACCAGTTTGAAGATGGCCCCTTTCGAAGCTTTGTACAGAAGGAGGTGCAGGACACCGTTGTCATGGGACGACGTTGGAGACCGTCAGTTCTTTGGACCAGATCTGATTAAAGAGTCTGAACAGAAGGTGAAGTTGATTCGTGATAGGCTCAAGGTAGCCCAATCCAGGCAGAAGAGTTACGCGGATTCTAAACGCAAGGAGACAGTTTACGAAGTCGGAGACAGAGTTTATCTTCGAGTATCCCCCTTCGAGGGATTAAGCACTTTGGAGTTAAGGGAAAGTTAGCGCCACGATTTGTAGGACCATATCGAGTTTTGGAGCCTATGGGAGAAGTGGCCTACAAGTTGGAATTGCCAGAAGGATTGTCAGGAGTTCATGATGTATTCCACGTTTCGCAGTTGAAGAAGTGTCACGCGGAGATGGCTGACATACCTTTGAGAGACACAGTGCCACTGGAAGCAATTCAGTTGGACAACAGTTTGACCTATGAGGAGAAACCAGTTAAGATTCTCGACTTTGCCAGCCGAGTCACTCGCAGCAAGGTTATTAAGTTTTGCAAGATTCAGTGGAGCCACCACATGGAGGATGAAGCCACCTGGGAGCAAGAGGAAGATTTGCTCAAAGACCACCCTCACCTATTTTTTGGCCAACCCGAATCTCGAGGGCGAGATTCATCTTAAGGGGTGTAGGTTTGTAACATCCCAAATTTTCAATTTGGAATGTTATACATTGGATCATCATGCATATCATATTTTATTTTGCTTTTGGTTTTGATCCTAGAAAATCCTAAGCAACTCAAGGACCCACGGAGAGAGTTGGGGATTTCGTTATTTTCATATTTGAGTTTTCTCAAATTTTGAAAATAGGATCACGTGATTTTATTTATTTTATCGTCAATTATTTCTATTACAAAAATGTGAGAGAGGGAATAAAATGACTTTCCCAAAATATAGAAATATTAAGGATTTAATAAGAAAATCAAATAAGATTTATTTTGGAGTTTTTCGATATTTTTAATTGAATTTAGGAAAAATACGCGTTTTTCAAAATTGTATTTTGGGCCCAAATAAATATCCACTTTATCGGGCTTGATTTTAGAACCCCGGGAAAATTTATTGCACAATTTTTGGAGTCCGTTTGGTACTCTTTTTCATGTTTTTTTCCGAGCGTAATTATTAAAAAAAACAGAACCGACCTTGGGCCGTACCCGAGCGGGACTCCGCCCGGGGGGCGCCTTTATATACCGAGCGCCCGAGCCCCAGGCCACCCCAGCCCACCCCAGCCCGCCGCCGCCGAGGTTCGCCGCCGCCTCGAATTCCGTGCCAAAAAAAATTATTTTTTTAAAAAAAATATTTTTCGTCGAAATTATTTTCGATCTTTTTATTTTTTTTATTTTTTTTATTTTAATTATTTTTTTAAAAATTATTTCGGATTAAGTTAATTAACGATTAATCTGTTCGTCATTTTTCTTTTTTCGTCGGATTTTCCGTGGTTATTTTCTGATCGCGATTTCTGATCCGATTTTCGTTTTAGTATAACTTTTCGCTCGTTTATTGGAATCGGGCGATTCAAGCCCCTGGAGTTTCGTCTCGAACCCCTCTTTCCGAATAATCAACTTAAACAAGTTTTTGCTACTGTAAAATTTGACTTAGATCCAGATTACTAGAACGAAGTTGAATTCTTTCGCCGTTTGATTTTCTTTGCTTTGTTCGATTTAATTCTTTTTGCAAACCAGGGTTCTTAAGTTAAACTTTCTAGTTAGATCTCTTATTTGAGTTTTACCTGTGCATTAGATGAGTACTTATTGTATGCTTGTTTGTTTGTCTGCGATAGAATACCCGGAGTGCGCCGCCTGTTACTTCGAATCTCTAGGTTTCGCGGATCATCAGCAAGGCAAGTAACACTTTGATCATACTTTTTCTACTACCCAGCTTTATTGCATTAGATCAATCCTCAAACACTGCATGATTAGGATCTGATCAAATTGTGGGATGGGAAGTAGATGAGGTAGTACCTATTACCTGTTTTATTATGAAACCCTTGGGAGTTACTCTACGTTGCTTATTATGCCATGCTCTGCTAGTAGACGTGGATTGGGTGAGTGATATCCATGACAGATGTGAGTTTGTTAATTTTAATGGTTTACTTAAGGTGGCAACTTAAACACACATCTGGGTGGATTGAGGCACCTGGTTTCTATCAGGACTTGCCTGTTTTTCTTTGGACCGCCACCTAGGCTGAAAGGGATCATAAGATTATTCATGCTAGAAACTTCCGTGTGCAGCCGCAAGCCATTATGGGCTCTGGCATAGTTGACTAAGTCGTGCGAACTCTTACAGTGGTAGACTAGGTGATGTAGGGGTTGTAGGTTGGTACGGTCTATCACAACGTAAGGTGCTAGCGCTTCTGAAAGACTATGTCTCGGTCATCCGTTTCTCAAACACCCTGTAGTGCGAGAAACCAAACGGAGGCGATCGAGTCTTGTGGGGAAAAGTGCGCAAACCTCTGCAGAGTGTACAATCTAATCATGATTAGCCATGTCCCCGGTTATGGACGTTTTGAGTATCTAGTACTTGAATATCATGTGAATCTCATCGTGTTACTTCTAAATTAATATTGTTGGGTTATTGATGATTACTTTTAATTGGGATTGAGGATGCTGTCAACCATTCTCGATGTTTCAACCACCATGATAGTTAAATAAAATTTATTCCTTTGCAGTAGGGAAAAATTGGCTTTATGCAAAACTGTAACCGTAGAGCTTTCCACCAGCCATACATGCATATAGTATAGCTCATTACTGTTCATTACTCTCTATGTGTTACATTGCCAGCATATTCCATGTGCTGACCCGTTTTCGGGCTGCAACGTTTCATGTTGCAGACTTTTCAGACGACGAGTAAGGTGCCTTTAGGTCGTGGTTCTATACTCAGTGATGCCGTTGGAGTTGATGGACTCACTTATCTTCCAAGCCTTCAGCTGTTATCGATATTAGATGGCCTTAAGCCATATTTATTGTAATAAGTTCTCTTTGAGACATCAATGTAATAAGTGTGTGATTGCTACTCTGGTATAAATCCTTCGAAGTACTGTGTGGTGTCAGCATTACTGATCTAGGGATGACACCTGAGCACAGAGACTTGACCATCTGAGGTCGGGTCACTACACCAATAGTTGTAAAGGGTCATTAGGAGGCACAACAATAGAAGCAATACCAATAATTTCATCATTACTAGGCAATTCCTCGTCATGGGGTTGTCTACGAAATTTAGCAAAGTTAAACTCATGAGACATACCCCCCAAACAAATAGTGACAACATCCTTTTCGCAGTCTATCCTAGCATTAACAGTATTCAAGAAGGGTCTACCAAATATGATGGGACAAAAGCTATCTTGTGTGGAACCAAGAACAAGCAAATCAGCAGGATATTTAACTTTCCCACACAAGACTTCAACATCTCTAACAATCCCAACCGGTGAAATTGTGTCTCTATTGGCAAGCTTAATTGTAACATCAATTTCCTCTAACTCAGCAGGTGCAATATCATGCACAATTTGTTTGTATAAAGAGTGAGATATTTCACTTGCATTAGCACCCATATCACATAAGCCATGATAACAATGATCTCCTATCTTAACATAAATAACAGGCATGCCTACAACAGGTCTATGTTTATTTTTAGCATCAGGTCTAGCAATTCTAGCAGCTTCATTGCAGAAGTAAATAACATGCCCATCAACATTATCAGCCAAGAGATCTTTAACCATAGCAACACTAGGTTCAACTTTAATTTGCTTAGGGGTTTTGGGTGTCTTAATGTTACTTTTGTTGACCACAGTTGAAGCTTTAGCATGATCCTTTATTCTAACAGTGAAAGTTGGTTTCTCAATATAAGCAGTAGGAACGACAGGATCATTGTAAGTGATAGTCTTTTCTTCAATTGTAATAGGTGCAACTACTTTTACTTCAGTGGGAGGATTATATTTAAACCACTTCTCCTTTGGGAGATCAACTTGAGTAGCAAAGGATTCACAGAAAGAAGCCACTATCTCAGAGTCAAGTCCATATTTAGTGCTAAATTCACGGAAAACATCAGTATCCATAAAAGATTTAACACAATCAAACTTAGGTGTTATACCTGACTTCTTACCTTCGTCAAGATCCCAATCTTCAGAGTTGCGTTTAATTCTTTCCAATAAATCCCATTTGAATTCAGTAGTCTTCATCATAAAAGAGCCAGTACAAGAAGTATCGAGCATGGAGCGATTATTGAGAGAAAGCCGAGCATAAAAAATTTGAATATTCATTTCTCTTGAGAGCTCATGTTTGAGGCATGAATATAACATTGACTTAAGCCTCCCCCAAGCTTGAGCGATGCTTTCTCCTTTGCGAGGCCAAAAATTATATATATAATTACGATCACGATGAACAAGATGCATAGGATAAAACTTCTGATGAAATTCCAATTTCAATCGGTTGTAGGTCCATGATCCCATATCATCACATAACCTAAACCATGTCAATGCCTCTCCCTTCAAAGATAAAGGGAAGACCTTATTCTTGATAACATCCTCGGGCATACCTGCAAGCTTAAATAATCCACAAACTTCATCCACATAGATTAGGTGCAAATCGGGATGTAATGTTCCATCTCCTGTAAAAGGATTAGCTAGAAGTTTCTCTATCATACCCGAAGGAATTTCAAAGTAAACATTTTCAGTAGGTTCAGTAGGTTGAGGAGCAACTCTTTGCTCTACTGGTCGGGGTGAAGATACCCCGAACAAGCCCCTCAAAGGATTACTTTCCATAGTAACAAGTGACAGTAAAATTCAGCACACTATATAAATTTTTCCTTACCAAATTCCACCTACCAAAGGCGCTTCACTCCCCGGCAACGGCGCCAGAAAAGAGTCTTGGTGACCCACAAGTATAGGGGACCTATCGTAGTCCTTTAGATAAGTAAGTGTGTCGAACCCAACGAGGAGCAGAAGGAAATGATAAGCGGTTTTTAGTAAGGTATTCTCTGCAAGCACTGAAATTAGCGGTAACGGATAGTTTTGTGATAAGGTGATTGGTAACGGGTGACAAGCAATGAAAGTAAATAAGGTGCAGCAAGATGTCCCAATCCTTTTTGTAGCAAAGGACAAGCCTGGACAAACTCCTATATGAAGGAAAACGCTCCCGAGGACACATGGGAATTATCGTCAAGCTACTTTTCATCACGCTCATATGATTCGCGTTCATTACTTTGATAATTTGGTATGTGGGTGGACCGGTGCTTGGGTACTGCCCTTTCTTGGACAAGCATAACACTTATGATTAACCCCTATTGCAAGCATCCGCAACATGGGTTTAAGATTCTGTCACTCTAGCAACCCAGCATCTACTTATTACTTCCCAATGCATTCCTCTAGGCCCAAACAATGGTGAAGTGTCATGTAGTCGACATTCACATAACACCACTAGAGGAGAGACAACATACATCTCATCAAAATATCGAAGGAATACCAAATTCACATGACTACTTATAGCAAGACCTCTCCCATGTCCTCAGGAAATAACGTAACTACTCACAAATCATATTCATGTTCATAATCAGGGGTATTAATATGCATATAGGATCTGAACATATGATCTTCCACCAAATAAACCAACTAGCATCAACTAAAAGGAGTAATCAACACTGCTAGCAACCCACATGTACCAATCTGAGGCTTTGGGACAAATATTGGATACAAGAGATGAACTAGGGTTTTAGAGGAGATGGTGCTGGTGAAGATGTTGATGGAGATTGACCCCCTCCCGATGAGAGGATCGTTGGTGATGACGATGGTGATGATTTCCCCCTCCTGGAGGGAAGTTTCCTCGGCAGAACAGCTCTGTCGGAGCCCTAGATTGGTTCCGCCAAGGTTCCGCCTCGTGGCAGCGGAGTTTCTTCCCGAAAGCTTGCTTATGATTTTTCCAGGGTAAAAGACTTCATATAGCAGAAGATGGGCACTGAAGGCCTGCCAGGGGGCCCACGAGGCAGGGGGCGCTCCCAGGGGGGAGGGCGCGCCCCCCACCCTCGTGGATGGTGGGTGGCCCCCCTCTGGTACTTTCTTCGCTCAGTATTTTTTATTAATTCCAAAAATAACTTTTGTGGAGTTTCAGGACTTTTGGAGTTGTGCAGAATAGGTCTCTAATATTTGCTCCTTTTCCAGCCCAGAATTCCAGCTGCCGGCATTCTCCATCTTCATGTAAACCTTGTAAAATAAGAGAGAATAGGCATAAGTATTGTGACATAACGTGTAATAACAGCCCATAATGTAATAAAATATCGATATAAAGCATGATTCAAAATGGACGTATCAGCGTACAGCTTCGATCATAGATCTGAAGGCAAGATATTTTTGCTAAGAATGGATCCTTTCTAGAGAATAAGATTCTCTTGAAAGAAGTGAGTGGGAGGAACGTAGAACTTGATAAGGTAATTGTACCTTCTCTCCAATTGGATAGTAGCTCATCACATAAAACCGTTCCCGTGATGCCTACACCAACTAGAGAGGAAGCTAATGATAATGATTATGAAACTTCAGATCAAGTTACTACCAAACTCCATAGGTCAACCAGAGCACGATCCGCACCAAAGTGGTATGGTAATCCTGTTCTGGAAGTCATGTTACTAGACCATGACGAACCTACGAACTATGAGGAGCGACGATGAGCCCAGATTCCGATAAATGGCTTGAGGCCATGAAATCTGAGATATGATCCATGTATGAGAACAAAGTGTGGACTTTGGTGGACTTGTCCGATGATCAGCAAGCCATTGAGAATAAATGGATCTTCAAGAGGAATACGGATGTTGATGGTAGTGTTACTATCTACAAAGCTCGACTTGTTGCAAAAGGTTTTCGACAAGTTCAAGGTGTTGACTACGATGAGATTTTCTCACTCGTAGCGATGCTTAAGTCTGTCCGAATCATGTTAGCAATTTCCGCATTTTATGAAATCTGGCAAATGGATGTCAAAACTGCATTCATTAATGGATTTATTAAAGAAGAGTTGTATATGATGCAACCAGAAGGTTTTGTCAATCCTAAAGGTGCTAACAAAGTGTGCAAGCTCCAGCGATCCATCTATGGACTGGTGCAAGCATCTCGGAGTTGGAATATATGCTTTGATAAGGTGATCAAAGCATATGGTTTTATACGGACTTATGGTGAATCATGTATTTACAAGAAAGTGAATGTGAGCTCTGTAGCATTTCTGATATTATATGTGGATGACATATTGTTGATTGAAAATGATATAGAATTTCTGGTTAGCATAAAAGGATACTTGAATAAGAATTTTTTAAAATGAAAGACCTTGGTGAAGCTACTTATATATTGGGCATCAAGATCTATAGGGATAGATCGAGACGCTTAATAGGACTTTCACAAAGCACATACCTTGACAAGATATTGAAGAAGTTCAAAATGGATCAGTCAAAAAAAGGGTTCTTGCCTGTGTTGCAAGGTGTGAAGTTGAGTAAGACTCAAAGCCCGACCGCGACAAAAGATAGAGAGAGAATGAAAGTCATTCCCTATGCCTCAGCCATAGGTTCTATAAAGTATGCCATGTTGTGTACCAGAGCTATTGTATACCTTGCCATGAGTTTGGCAAGGGAGTACAATAGTGATCTAGGAGTAGATCACTGGACATTTGTCAAAATTATCTTTATAGGACCAAGGAAATATTTCTCGATTATAGAGGTGATAAAGAGTTCATCGTAAAGAGTTACGTCGATGCAAGCTTTGCCACCGATCTGGATGACTCTAAGTCTTGATCTGGATACATATTGAAAGTGGGAGCATTTAGCTAGAGTAGCTCCATGCAGAGCATTATAGACATAGAAATTTGCAAAATACATACGGATCTGAATCTGGCAGACCCGTTGACTAAACCTCTCTCACAAGCAAAACATGATCACACCTTAGTACTCTTTGGGTGTTAATCACATGGCTATGTGAACTAGATAACTAACTCTAGTAAACCCTTTGGGTGTTGGTCACATGGCGATGTGAACTATTGGTGTTAAATCACATGATGATGTGAACTAGATTATTGACTCTAGTGCAAGTGGGAGACTGAAGGAAATATGCCCTAGAGGCAATAATAAATTTGTTATTTTATATTTCCTTATATCATGACAAATGTTTATTATTCATGCTAGAATTGTATTAACCGGAAACTTGATACATGTGTGGATACATAGACAAAACACCGTGTCCCTAGTAAGCCTCTACTAGACTAGCTCGTTAATCAAAGATGGTTAAGTTTCCTAACCATAGACATGTGTTTTCATTTGATGAATGGGATCACATCATTAGGAGAATGATGTGATAGACAAGACCCATCCATTAGCTTAGCATGTTGATCGTTCAATTTTATTTCTATTACTTTCTTCATGTCAAATACATATTCCTTCGACTATGAGATTATGCAACTCCCGTATACCGGAGGAATACCTTGTGTGCTATCAAACGTCACAACGTAATTGGGTGATTATAAAGATGCTTTACAGGTATCTCCAAAGATGTTTGTTGGGTTGGCATAGATCGAGATTAGGATTTGTCACTCCGAGTATCAGAGAGGTGTCTCTGGGCCCTCTCGGTAATGCACATCATAATATGCCTTGCAAGCAATGTGACTAATGAGTTAGTTGTGCGATGATGCATTACGGAACGAGTAAACAGACTTGCCGGTGACGAGATTGAACTAGGTATGAAGATATCGATAATCTAATGTCGGGCAAGTAACATACCAATGACAAAGGGAATAATGTATGTTGTCAGTATGGTACGACCGATAAAGATCTTTGTAGAATATGTGGGAACCAATATGATCATCCAGGTTCCGCTGTTGGTTTTGACCGGAGAGGTGTCTCGGTCATGTCTACATAGTTCTCGAACCCGTAGGGTCCGCACGCTTAACGTTCGATGATGATTTTGTATTATATGAGTTATGTGATTTGGTGACTGAATGTTGTTGGGAGTCCCGGATGAGATCACGGACATGACGAGGAGTCTCAAAATGGTCAAGAGGTAAAGATTCATATATATATGACGATGATATTCAGACACCGGAAGTGTTATGGGGGTACCGGGTACATATCGGGTCACCGGAAGGGGTTCCGGGCACCCCCCTGGAAACTACATGGACCTAATGGTCCAAGAAGGGGACAAAGTGCGCCCCTTGTAGGCCAAATAAGGGGGGAAGGAAATAGGGGAAGAGAGAAAGGAAGGGGAGCAATTCGGCCTCCCCCTTCCTTCTCTCCTCCCTCCTCCTTCCTTCCCCCTCCGGGTGAATATGGAAGGGGGAGGCCGAATTGGGAGGCGTCCTAGCTGCCTCTCCTCCCCTCCAACCTATATATATGAGGGGGGCACCGCTAGAACACAGATCAACAGTTGTTAGCCATGTGCAGCGGCCCCCTCCGCAGTTTACGCCTCCGATCATATTCACGTAGTGCTAGACAAAGCCCTACGCGGATCACT
The DNA here is from genome assembly GCA_032464435.1 of Aegilops umbellulata. Lineage (NCBI taxonomy): Eukaryota > Viridiplantae > Streptophyta > Magnoliopsida > Poales > Poaceae > Aegilops > Aegilops umbellulata. The sequence goes on from CP136058.1 coordinate 56,178,560, forward strand.
TCATCGTCACCGTCACCATGCTGTCGTGTTGATGAAACTCTCCCTCGACACTTTGTTGGATCAAGAGTTCGAGGGACGTCATTGAGCTGAACGTGTGCAGAACTCGGAGGTGCCGTACATTCGGCGCTTGATCGGTCAGAACAAGAAGAAGTTCGACTACATCAACCATGTTGTCAAACGCTTCCGCTTTCGGTCTACGAGGGTACGTGGACACACTCTCCCCCTCTCGTTGCTATGCATCTCCTAGATAGGTCTTGCGTGAGCGTAGGATTTAAAAAAAATTGCATGCTACATTTCTCAACAAGGTGGTGGTGTCGTCCTTAAAGACCGCAATGGAGCGTTTCGAGGTGGAGCGTGCCATTCCTCTCCCCTCTAGCTCTAACCTTGAGCTCATGGAGATCTTGGCTTGTCGGCATGCGGTGCAACTAGCGGTTGAGATAGAGGTACTAAAGCTGGTGATTGAGCTTGACAACAAAGGAGTGGTGTGCATGCTTAAGTCTCTTGTCAAGAACCTCTCTGCGGCTAGGCCGCTCATTTTAAGGAGTCAAAGGGCTACTACATGCTTTCCACTTTTCCACGAGTTTAGTGTGTGTTTGGTTCAAGAACAGGGTGGAATGGAATGGTTCCATTCCATTAGAATGGGTCGGTTCCGTTTCTGTGTTTAGTAGCGGCAATTAGGTGTAATGGAACGGTTCTGTTTCGGTGTTTGGTTGAAGAGATAACATGGAATTAATTTGAAGCAAAAAGTTAATTTAAATACGAATTGTTAGATTAGCTCTCACATATAGCTTTTCACATTTGAAAATCCATGAGTTAATTAAACTACTAATATTTTCAGAAATAAATATGTTATTAGAATTCTAACTGCAGATAACAAAACTACAGAACCACAACAAAGAGAGTGTAGATAACCAGAAAGAGGGGCTTCCAAAACTGTTGTTATGGCTGGACTGAGCTTCTCCACTGATTGTTGCTCGTTTCCACACAACCCAGAGCCTGCATTGCTGCTATTGGAGAAGGCCAGTGAGCGGACTAGGAGCGCAACTATGTGGTGGAGGAGGAACTCAATGGTGCTCCGCGTCATTAGTGGGGAGGTCCAGTCGAGGAGGCCTACAACTACAACAAGGAGGTCGACGGTGCTGCGCGTCCTCGCCTCCACCAAGCACAGATGGAACAGGTCCTCCAGCAGCTGGTGCTACCCAAGCCGGCCGGTGGCGATCGCCTCCCAGGCCGCCGCCTTGCCGCCGATCTGCAACGGCACCTCAGATCAGGAGGGATGTTCTCCAGCAGCTGGTGCCACCCGCGCCGGACGCCGTCGGCTGCCTCTCAGGTTGCCGCCGCCCGCCGGTCTCCAACAAAACCTCAGATCGAAAGAGGGAGAGAGACGAGGGGTAGCGGCGCTGAGTGCGAGTCGTGGAAGGGTGGGTGAGAGCGAGCACCGCGAGCCGTTCACTGCCGTTCCACCGATTCGGAGGTATTGGTTCGTTCCGCGTATTGAGCGAATATACCATTCCTGGTAACGAGTGGGTTCCAATTCCTTCGACGAACTAAACATGTGAATGGGCACTCGGAACAGAACCGACCCATGCCATTCTACTTCATGACTGAAACCAAACACACCCTTAGATTCTGTCGGGTGCGGTGCTCTGTTAATGAAGCAACACACATATTAGCTAAGGAAGGGTATAGTAATGAAATTTTCAAGGTCTGGTTTCATGTCCCTCTGAACTATATTCTAGACACTGTATCATCTGAATTTTAGTATGTTCTTGAATAAATAGCAAAGTATTGATCCTAAAAAACAAGACATGTTTTGAGATTTTGAATAGCCACATAAATCATCCACCCTAGAGAAAGAATGTAGTAAAATATTTTAACCCTTTGAATGTTCCATCATTTTTTCTGATACTGTTCGACTATAGTGCCAGAAGTTGTGAAAGGTATAATGGATATTTCTGAGCAATTATTTAATCCAGAGTATTTGGGGCTACCGGTTCCCGATGGGAGAATGCACAAATGGAGGTTTGAATCTTTGCCGATAGGTTTGAGTAAGAGGCTTCTTAACTGGTGTGAGCAGTGTATGTCTTCTGGTATAACAAGGAAATTTTGATCAAAATTGGCAGCACAAGTCATTCTTATATATGTCATAAGCATGTTTTGTCTTCCAATGTCGGTTTATGATGACTTGACTCGGATGATGCGACAATATTGGTCGAGAGTGGAGAAAGAAAAGAAGAAGTGCACATGCTCAATTGGGACACAATGATGCTTCTCAAGTCCAGAGGTGGGATGGTGAGTGAGTCCTGGATTAGGGGGTCTCCGGACAGCCGGACTATTGGACTATGAAGATACATGATTGAAGACTTCGTCCCGTGTCCGGATGGGACTCTCCTTGGCGTGGAAGACAAGCTTGGCAATACAGATATGTAGATCTCCTTCCTTGTAACTGACTCTGTGTAACCCTAGCCCCCTCCGGTGTCTATATAAACTGGAGGGTTTAGTCCGTAGGACAACAACAATCATACCATAGGCTAGCTTCTAGGGTTTAGCCTCTACGATCTCGTGGTAGATCAAATCTTGTAATACTCATATCATCAAGATCAATAAACCAGGAAGTAGGGTATTACCTCCATCGAGAGGGCCCGAACCTGGGTAAACATCGGGTCCCCCGCTGTCGGTGTCAAACCGGCGGATCTCAGGTAGGTGGTCCCGAACTGTGCGTCTAGGCGGATGGTAATAGGAGACAAGGGACACGATGTTTTGACCCAGGTTCGGGCCCTCTTGATGGAGGTAAAACCATACTCCTGCTTGATTAATATTGATGATATGGGTAGTACAAGAGTAGATCTACCACGAGATCAGAGAGGCTAAACCCTAGAAGCTAGCCTATGGTATGATTGTTGTTCGTCCTATGGACTAAAAACCCTCCGGTTTATATATACACCGGAGAGGGTTAGGGTTACACAGAGTCAGTTACAACGGAAGGAGATCTACATATCCGTATCGCCAAGCTTGCCCTCCACGCCAAGGAAAGTCCCATCCGGACACGGGAAGAAGTCTTCAATCTTGTATCTTCTCAGTCCAGGAGTCCGGCCAAAGGTCATAGTCCGGCTACCCGGACACCCCCTAATCCAGGACTCCCTCAGTAGCCCCCGAACCAGGCTTCAATGACAACGAGTCCGGCGCGCAAGTTGTCTTCGGCATTGCAAGGCGGGTTCTTCTCCAAATTTCGTGTACTTGTGAATATTGTTTGGCTTCTTGTGAATATTGCGCTTCTTGGCTTCCACGCCCAATAATGGCCTTCTTCCACGTGTCAAATGAATGCGAAAAGCCAGGGTGTTTTTACATTTACCCCCTTAGCTGCGTAAATGAGCCGCCTATTAAAGAGGCGAGGATTTAGATCCAAATCACACCATATTCCCTCTGCAAGCATTCATCGGAGCGTATTCGACAGAGATCCATCCCATCATGGCTGGTCATTGCAGCTCCTCCTTTCGCCTTCCCAACCCTCAACCTGGAGATTGGGAGAGATGTTCCATCCCGCACAGCGAGCTGGTGATGCTTCAAACCAAAGGGTTCCTTCCCCCAGCCTATATGGTCCCGGTTCGAGCCGGGCTTGCCACCTATAATGGCGGAAAGCAAGCGGAGAGCGTCCCCAATCCCTCCAAAGGAGAGAGGGTATGCCTTGTCTCTTACTTGATAAGAGGGCTCGTATTTCCAATTCATCCGTTTCTCCGGGGGCTGTTGGAGTTCTATGGCCTCCAGCTGCACAACCTTACGCCAGCCTCCATATTGCATATCGCGGGCTTCGTAGCCCTTTGCGAGCTGTTTTTGGGCTGTGAAGCTCATTTCGCTTTGTGGAAGAAGCTGTTCTGCCTCATGCCCCGTTCTTAGGAGGGGTCGATATATCAAGTGGGCGGAGCCGAAGTATGGCGCATCGCTGGGATCGGATATCTATCTGGAACCCCAAAGAAGGTGTCCGAAGACTGGCCTTCAGAATGGTTTTATATAGAAGATGTCCCCCTGCCGGATCCTATTCGGATCGGCCTCCCTGAGTTCGATAATGCTCCCTTAAAGAAGCGCCTAAGTGGGCACGGAGCCCTCAGAAGGAGAATGACAAGAACGTCCTTTACCTGATGGGCCGGATAAGGTTATTGGCTCATTCCGGACTGACCATGATCGAGGTCATGGCCACATGCATTATGCGGGGGGTGCAGCCGCTTCAGTATAGGGGCCACCCCATGTGGAATTTCAACGGGGAGGACGATGCCACCCGCTGCGGCCGTAAGGGGCCGGAATCGGCTGTTGCTCTGACGAAGATCTTGTCCGCATTGTACAAGGGAGAAGAGGAGGAATTTCTCCGCGTCAATCCGCAGGGTGGATTTTCCATGTACAATCCTCCAAACTGGGTAAGCGGACACTTCTTTTTTCCCATCCGTTCCATATTCCCATAGTTAAGTATCTCATTTTGTGATTTCGACGCAGGAACTGCGCCAGGCCGTAAAGGAGATAAACAGCCCTCCTCCACAACCCCAGGATCCAGAACGGTACCTCGACCCGGCCTCCCCAGAGGATCCGGACATATCTGTGGAGCTGATCGACGGGGTATTTTACCAACTGAGCATCGACAATGCCTTGGTGGCCATTACAGCCGATTATCCTGGACTGATCCCCGCCTCACAGGTAATTAAGATCGAAGTCCCAATATCTCAAAAATGATCCGTCCGTGCTTATTTTTGACCATCGTATACCAATGGTGTTTCGCAGGGGAGGATCCCGAGGCAGAACGTCGAGCCTGCGGCGACTAGCCAACAAGGGACCGCGAGGGCGGGCAGGCTGAAAAGACCCGCAGTCCGGATCGAGACACCGGCGCAGCAGTAAGGCGCGCCATTTTTATACCGATGTATTGTCCTTACGATGCATGTTAATGCCCGTGTTCTTTTTAGGAAAAAGAGGGCTCGCCGGACTATATCCGGAGAGGTTGCCAATCGCTCCTCCACTAGCCAGGCTCCAAAGCCAGGTCCAGAAGCGGAGGCGAACATGAGGCGTGCATCAGATGTTCCTCTAACAGAGGATGGGGACAGGCTGCTGCCACCAATTCCGAGGTGGAGAGTGCCATGAACCACAGGCATCGCCGAACAATTCTTCGCGACGCTTGTCTATCCCATGAGGCGTTGGAGGCCTTTAACTCGGGAGTCGCGTATCTCCGTGCTGCTCAAGATGGTCTAACCAGAGCCGCAGAGCAGTATGTAAAGGACATACGGGTAAGAAAATTTTGGTGATTATATATATACCGGTAGCCCCCGAGACTTGAAACGGTTAGAATAACTGATTTAAGGATCATTTGTTATGCAGGTTCTTACAAAGAAGAATACCCTACTATCCCAGGAGCTGGAAGAGTGCAAGGCCCAACTTCAGGCCGCACTAGCCGCAGTCGGGGAGCCCAAGAAGACCCCCTCTAGTATTATATTCCTCAATTGATAAGTATCATGTAGAGTGCGGCGTGTGTACAAGTCTGACAATAAAATTGCAGATGGCGCCGGATTACATCCGGATAAGTAGCAACTCCTACGCCAGCTAAAGGCTGGTGAGAGCGTGCTTACGAAGGTGAGGCAGGAGAAGAATGATCTCCAAGATGCCAACACCCAGCTGGGCGTGGAACTAAAGGATGTTCGTGCCCAACTGTCGGACTCCTTTAAGGAGAATCGGCGGCTTCGACGCGGCATATTTAGTAAGTGCTTGAAGGAACTTTGAAAAAGAGTTCGGCGAGGAAGTCGACTAACATAGTTATGTCTGTAGGTATGCTAACAGGTCGTCCTGTGGAGTAAATGCCCGGTTCCACGGGTGACCTTCTTCCCGAGCTCTCGCAATTGCACGAAAGAGTTCGGCAGGTGATGCACGGCGTCGCCCAAGCCTTGTGGCCCTCCATCTCCATGCCCGAAGGCCTTGGAGAGCTTGCAGAGAAGCTGAAGGGAGCGCGGCGGCGCTTCCGATTATGGAAGATAGCGGCCTGCCGTCAAGGCGCCAGGGAGGCCTGGGCCATGGTGAAGACGCAGTACACGAAGGCTGACCCAAACCACATGGCCGAGGTCGGACCTGTGGGGCCTGATGGGAAGGAGATCCCTGTTAGCTTAGTGTACGGCTAGGTAGAGTTGGCCGCCAAATATTACCAACATGACTGTAAACTAGACAGCCTGTTTGATGGTATTGAAGAGGAATTTACCCAGTCAAATTGACTATGTAATTTAAGATGACATGTAAAATGCCTTCTAGCCGGATTGTAGATCATTTGTCATGGCGGACCTTTTCGCTTCAACCTCGGGACCCGATAGTCAGAGTGTGTCCGAATACCCTCTCGGTTATGTAAGAACAGGGGCATGCATGGAGACCAGGCGTAGGGGTCATTAGTGCTTGAATAGACAAGTGCCCAACTAGTTATGTTATATTACATGGTTAGTAAGAAACATCTTCCAGGGAGAATAGTTCCGTTAGGGGTTCCTTTCCCTGGGAGGCATGCCCTAAAGTGCATGTCCGGACTGTGAAAAAAGCAGAAAAGCATCTGGGGGCAGATAAATAAACAAGTGGAAAATCGTCTTTTAGTTCACCGACCGAATATTCCCTTAAGAATGCTAGCTTTCGGCTTCACCCAGTCTAAGGTACACATCTGGCTGACCCGGCAGTAACAATCGCAGAGGTGCTCCCTTTACCTCCTAGCCGAACAATCGGGAACGTAGGGGTAAGCACAGGAGCCAGGCAACCCAGCTTGGCCAAAACTTAAGTCATATCGATGCATATAATGGTGAATAAAAGGTACATGCGGAAGTGTGACACATGTGTTGGGCATGAAGCCCGTATAAATAAGCTTCTGTTAAAGAAGCCTCCGGTTATAATGAGCGCGGATAGCGCATCAATTGTGTGCGAACAAGGCACGAACGAGCCCTTAAAGGCTATAAGAAAAAGAGAGGGGAGAAGGAGAGAAATATAAGACAGCTAGTGTATAGAAAATGGACAGAGGAAGGAGACGAACATAGAGTCCGGCGCTAGGCGTAGAACCTTTGAAGACGGGCTGCGCTCCATGGGTTCAGCTCGAGTCGGTTATCTGATGCGTCTCGCAGACGGTACGCTCCACCAGTTAGGACCTGGTCAATAATAAAGGGACCTTCCCATTTGGGCTTGAGGTTGTCCATTTTCTTGTCCGGCAGGCGTAGAACTAACTCGCCAACATTTTAGGTTTTGGCCCGTACTTCTCTACTTTGGTATCTTCGAGCCTGCTGTTGATAGAATGCGGAACGGGCTTTTGCCATGTCACGCTCCTCCTCCAAGGCGTCCAAACTGTCCTGCCGAACGAGTTCGGCTTCTCTTGCTTCATACATGTGCACGCGAGGTGAGTCATGAATTATGTCACAGGGAAGAACTGCCTCTGTGCCGTATACCATAAAGAATGGTGTGTATCCGGTGGTGCAATTCGGCGTGGTCCACAGCCCCTAGAGTACGGAGTCGAGCTCCTCTACCCAGTGCGTGTTAGATTCCTTGAGGGACCGCACTAATCTGGGTTTGATGCCGCTCATGATTAGACCATTTGCTCGTTCGACTTGACCGTTAGTTCGTGGTTGATAGACTGAAGCATAGTCGAGATTGATGCCCATGTTTTTGCACCAGAGTTTGACCTCATCGGCCGTGAAGTTCGTGCCGTTATCAGTGATGATGCTGTGGGGGACGCCGTAACGGTGTACGACCTCGGATATGAAGTCTATCACTGGTCCGGATTCGGCCGTTTTAACAGGCTTGGCCTCTATCCATTTGGTGAACTTGTCCACCATGACCAGTAGGTATTTTTGCTTGTGGGTTCCTCCTTTAAGGGGTCCAACCATGTCAAGCCCCCAGACCGCGAAGGGCCGTGTGATGGGTATAGTTTGGAGGGCGGTGGTTGGCATATGGCTTTGGTTAGCAAAGAGCTGGCAACCAACGCATCGTTGGACTAAGTCCTGGGCATCTGCCCGGGCCGTCGGCCAATAAAATCCTGTACGGGAGGCCTTGCTTACAAGGGCCCGGGCTGCAGCGTGGTGCCCGCCGAGTCCGGCATGAATTTCAGCCAGAAGATTCCGCCCTTCCTCTTCGGAGATACACCTTTGAAGGACTCCGGTGGTGCTTTTCTTATAAAGCTCTCCCTCATGGACTTTATAGGCTTTAGATCGCCGCACTATGCAGCGTGCCTCGTTTTGGTCCTCGAGAAGTTCTTGCCTGGTTAGGTAGGCTAGGAATGGTTCTGTCCACGGGGCAATGACTGCCATTAGTACGTGGGCTGAGGATGTTACTTTGTTGGCAGAGCCTGCAATTGTGTCAGAGTGTTCGGTGTCGGGCAGTGCGGTTGGGTCCGGGCCGTTATTTCCAGGTTCCCCTTCCCATACTACGGATGGCTTGAACAGCCTTTCCAAGAAGATGTTGGGAGGGACGGCATCGCGCTTTGCGCCAATGCGTGCCAGGATGTCTGCTGCCTGGTTGTTTTCCCGGGCTATATGGTGAAATTCGAGCCCCTCGAACCGAGCTGACATTTTTAGGACGGCGTTGCGATAAGCTGCCATTTTCGGATCCTTGGCATCAAAGTCTCCATTTATTTGGGATATCACGAGGTTCGAATCCCCGCGCACCTCTAGGCGTTGAATGCCCATGGATACTGCCATCCGGAGACCATGTAAAAGGGCCTAATATTTGGCTGCGTTGTTGGAGTCCGTATACATTATCTAGAGTATGTATTGAACTGTATCTCCTGTTGGGGACGTCAGAACGATGCCAACCCCCAGACCAACCAACATTTTGGAGCTGTCGAAATGCATGATCCAGTTGGAATATGTGCCGTACCCTTTAGGGATTTCGGCTTCAGTCCATTCGGCGACGAAGTCGGCCAAAACTTGCGACTTAATAGCTCTCCGTGACTTGTATGTTATGTCGAACGGGAGGAGCTCAATGGCCCATTTGGCCATCCGGCCCGTCGCGTCGCGGTTGTTTATAATATCGTTAAGTGGCACTTCCGAGGCTACTGTTATCGAAAACTCTTGAAAGTAGTGTCGCAGCTTCCGGGACACCATGAATACTGCGTACGCTATCTTTTGATAATGCGGGTACCGTGACTTGCATGGAGTGAGGACCGTGGACACATAGTACACCGGCTTTTGAAGGGGGAATTTGTGTCCGTCCGTTTCTCGTTCGACGATGAGTACTACGCTCACAACTTGGTGAGTTGCCGCAATGTACAATAGCATTGGTTCGCCAATGTTTGGCGCGGCCAGGACCGGGTTTGTTGCCAATATGGCTTTTATTTCGCCGAGTCCGGCCGTGGCGGCATCCATCCACTCGAAGTGTTCGGTGCGTCGGAGGAGGCGATAAAGGGGTAATGCCTTTTCTCCTAAGCGGGAGATAAAGCGGCTTAGAGCCGCCACACATCCGGTCAATTTTTGTATTTGTTTGAGGTCCTTTGGGATATCCAATTGTGACAGAGCTCGGATCTTGGCTAGATTTCCTTCAATTCCTCTACCGGATACAATGAAGCCCAAGAGCTTTCCGGCCGATATGCCGAAAACGCATTTTTCCGGGTTGAGCTTGATGTCGTATGTTCGGAGGTTATCGAATGTGAGTCTCAAGTCGTCTACTAGAGATTCAACATGCTTGGTTTTGACGACCACGTCATCTACGTATGCCTCCACTGTTTTGCCGATCTGGTTTGCTAGACATGTCTGATTCATGCACTGATATGTTGCACCGGCGTTTTTGAGCCCGAAGGGCATTGTGTTGAAGCAGAATGGGCCATATGGTGTGATGAATGCCGTTGCGGCTTGATCTGACTCTGCCATTTTAATTTGATGGTAACCAGAATATGCGTCGAGGAAACACAATGAATCGTGTCCTGCGCTAGCGTCGATAATTTGATCAATGCGGGGGAGAGGGAAAGGATCCGTTGGGCAAGCCTTGTTGAGGTCTTTAAAATCGACGCACAAGCGCCAGGATTTATCCTTCTTTGGTACCATCACCAGGTTTGCTAGCCAGTCCGGATGTTTTATGTCTCTGATGAATCCGGCCTCCAGTAGCTTGGCTAGTTCCTCTCCCATGGCTTGTCTCTTGGGTTCGGAGAAACGCCGAAGAGCCTGCTTGACTGGCTTGAATCCTTTTAGGATATTTAGGCTATGCTCGGCCAGCCTGCGTGGGATTCCTGGCATGTCTGAAGGGTGCCAAGAAAAAATGTCCCAGTTCTCGCGTAAGAACTCTCATAGTGCGGCCTCTACATCAGGGTTTAAATGTGCCCCGATGGAAGCTGTTTTTGTAGGGTCCGTTGGATGGACTTGGAATTTGACTATTTCGTGCGCTGGTTTAAAGGAGGTGGAATTGGATCTTTTGTCGAGTATCACGTCGACCCTGTTCACCGTGGAGCGCAGCGCAGTCAGTTCCTCAGCCGCTAGGGCTTTGGATAGTGCCTCGAGGGCTAGTGCGGCTGTCTTATTTTTGGCGCGGAGTGCTGTGTCCGGATCACTAGCGAGAGTGATGATTCCGTTGGGCCTGGGCATTTTGAGCTTCATGTACCCATAATGGGGTATTGCTTGGAAGATTGTAAACGCCTCCCGCCCTAATAGGGCGTGGTATCCGCTGCTGAACGGGGCCACTTGGAATGTGATCTCTTCGGGCCTATAATTGTCCGGCGTGCCGAACACCACATCCAGTGTAATTTTTCCTGTACAGCACGCTTCCCGACTGGGGATTATTCCTCTAAAGGTTGTGCTGCTTCGCTCAATGCGGTTCCAGTCTATTTCCATTTTTTGAAGGGTTTCCTCATAAATGAGGTTTGATCCGCTGCCGCCGTCCATGAGTACCTTGGTGAGTCGAAAGCCGTCCACAATTGGAGTGAGGACCAATGCGGCTGGTGCTCGGGCTGTTCGGAATTTAGGTTCATCACTGGCATTGAAAGTAATAGCCGTGTCACTCCATGGGTTTATTGTGGCCACATGGTAGACTTCGGTAAGGCTGCGGAGTGTTCGTTTTCGCATATTGTTTGATGCGAAAGTCTCGAAGACTGTTAATACCGTGCCGGTATCTTTTGGCTGGTGCTTTGTGGCTTCTGGGATTAGAAGATCTTCGCCACTTTTGGCCACCTGCCGGAGTATCCAACATGCTCTAAGGCTATGAGTTGGTGTGGTGCCCTCTGTACTATGAATTTTACAGGGTCCATTGAGCCACCCCTCCAGCACGGTTCCATGCCCTGTTGACGGTTTTTGCTTTTTGGTGTTTAACCCGGGTGTCTAGCGATAATGCACCCTTTTATTTCGGAATGGGTTTGTATTCAGGGCCGGATTATCCCAAAATTTTATTTTGGTTTTCCAGGCGCTTTCCATGGCACAGTACTTTCGTACTATTGACGCCAAGTCAGCGAAGCATGCAATTTCATGGCGACTTATGGTGTTGAGGATTCCCTTGTCGGTGCAATTGTTGCAGAAGAATAAAAGTGCATCCTCCTCGTGGCAGTCCTTTATCCTGTTCATGAGTAGGAGAAATCTGGCCCAGTAATGGTGTACTGTTTCTTCGGGCTCTTGTCGAATTTGGGATAGATCGCTTTTGTTTGGGTGGGTGGGTGGAATAAAATCCGGAACCTCACCCAATCTGAGACTCAGGGGCCAAGGAGTTTCCGAACTTGAAAGCTTGGGTTGTTGGATGTTGTCCAATGAATCTAGCCCGCTGCCTGACTTTAGGTTCAGGGCCTGAGTGACGTCCTCCCCTCCGCGGGTATCCGGCTTGGAGGGATCGGGAATCCGGACATAACTAGTCCTTAAGATAGATTAAGGGTCGCCGAATTGTTCCTCCACCACTGCAACGTGATGGGTGACCCGGGGAGAGTTAATCTCTCTTAGATCGGGTTTAAGCCCAATCTGATCGTAGTCTGTAGAGACTCCCAGGGCGGCGATGCGATCCAAGAGCTCGGTTAGGGAAGAGAGCTCCATCGGATCTAACTACTCGGCAAGTTCCGAGTTGACGTGAAGATTGCTTTCGATGACCCGAGAAGTCATCATCGGCGCGGTGGCCGAACAGGCGGTCATAAGGAAACCACCCAGCCGGAGAGTTTGGCCGATAGCCAAAGCTCCTTTAGCAACAGTGCCGTTTTTAAAAACGGGATGCGGCATCCTTCCTGATGGCGATGGCACAGAGGAACTCTCAATGAAAGCACCAATTTCAGTGTCAAAACCGGCGGATCTCGGGTAGGGGGTCCCGAACTGTGCGTCTAGGCGGATGGTAACAGGAGACAAAGGACACGATGTTTTTACCCAGGTTCGGGCCCTCTCAATGGAGGTAAAACCCTACTCCTGCTTGATTAATATTGATGATATGGGTAGTACAAGAGTAGATCTACCACGAGATCAGAGAGGCTAAACCCTAGAACCTAGCCTATGGTATGATTGTTGTTCGTCCTATGGACTAAAAACCCTCCGGTTTATATAGACACCGGAGAGGGTTAGGGTTACACAGAGTCGGTTACAACGGAAGGAGATCTACATATCCGTATCGCCAAGATGGCCCTCCATGCCAAGGAAAGTCCCATCCGGACACGGGACGAAGTCTTCAATCTTGTATCTTCTCAGTCCAGGAGTCCGGCCAAAGGTCATAGTCCGGCTACCCGGACACCCCCTAATCCAGGACTCCCTCACCCGCCTCCTGTTACCGTCCGCCTTAGACGCACAGTTCGGGACCCCCTACCCGATATCCACTATTTTTGACACCGGCATTGGTGCTTTCATTGAGAATTCCACTGTGCCGTCACCGTAAGGCTTGATGGCTCCTTCAATCATCTGTAACGATGCGGTCCAGGGTGAGGTTTTCCTCCCTGGACAGATCTTTGTATTCGGCGGCTTCGCACTGCGGGCCAACTCGCTTGGCCATCTGGAGCAAATTGAGAGCTACGCCCCTGGCCATCAGGTCAGGTCTGGAAGCTTGAACTACACTGCCGACATCCTCGGAGACTTGATCTTCGACGGATTCGAGCCCATAACAGGTGCACCGCACAATCACGACGAGCATGATTTAGCTCTATCGTCGGACAATGTTCGGGAGATCACACCTGCAACTGCTCCGACCCTCAATTCGGAGCAAATTGTGCCATCCGAGGACGGGGGGATAGACCCTGCCATGGAGGCCGCACTCTCAGTGGCGATAGAGCCGGATACTAACTTCACCCCTTACGAGAGCCGTGTCGCCGAACCACTGGATTCATCTCCGGCCACGGACTCCGAGCTTCCTGCGTCCGTGCCTATCGAATCCGATTGGGCACCGATCATGGAGTTTACCTCCGCGGATATCTTTCAGCACTCGCCTTTTGGTGACGTGCTAAATCCATTAAGGTCTCTCTCCTTCTTAGGAGAACCTTGGCCGGACTATGTCCGTCTAGAATGGGATGCAGACGACGAAGAAATCTGCTCCCCACCCACCACCCACTTAGTAGCCACTGTCGACGATTTAACCGACATGCTTGACTTCGACTCCGAAGACATTGACGGCATGGACGACGATGCAGGAGACGAACAGGAACCACCGCCCACAGGGCACTGGACCGCCACCTCATCATATGATATATATATATATATATAGTGGATACCCCCAAAGAAGGCAATGGCGACAAGACAGCGGAGGATGACCCCTCAAAGAATCAACCCAAGCATCTACGTCAGCGGCGCCGCTCTAAGTCCCTCCATAGCAAAAGTAGTGATACCGGCACAAGAGACAATAACACTCAGGATAGTGTCGAAGACAACAATCACCTCCAGCACGATTTAGATCGGGAGGGTGAACAAGCTAGCCCTCCAGAATAGGCAGCAGATGGAGAAACGGAGGATGACAATTACATGCCTCTCTCTCCGAAGACGAGGTGAGCCTCGGCGACAAAGAATTTATCGTGCCTGAGGATCCCATCGAGCAGGAGCGCTTCAAGCGTCGGCTTATAGCCATAGCAAATAGCCTGAAGAAAAAGCAACAACAGCTTCGAGCTGATCAAGATTTGCTAGCAGACAGATGGACCGAAGTCCTTGCGGCCGAGGAATACGAACTCGAACGCCCCTCCAAGAGTTACCCAAAGCGCAGGTTGCTACCCCGACTCGAGGAGGAAGCATTGAAACCTGCATCACCAGCGTACGATGCAGCTGACTGGCCACCTCGTGGCCGAGACAGAGAGGCACTTCAGCCTGAAGTTCAGCCTGCACCCCGCTGCCACTCAAATAAAAATACCAAGGCCCGGGGCAACACGCGGGACCTGCGAGATGTATTCGAAAGCAGGGCAAAACATGCTAGATCGATATACGGATCGCAGGGGCGCGCACCAACGCGGGACGATGACCCTCACGCCGGATACACTAAAAGTAAATTCAGCCGGGCCAAATACAGCAGACAAGACTCATATGAACGGTGTCATGATATAGCCCGGCACAGAGGCGCTGCACACCCCCTATGCTTCACTGGTGAAGTAATGGATCACGAATTCCCGGAGGGTTTTAAACCTGTAAATATCGAATCGTATGATGGTACAGCAGATCCCGCGGTATGGATTGAGGATTTCCTCCTCCACATCCACATGGCCCGCGGTGATGATCTACATGCCATCAAGTACCTCCCATTAAAACTCAGAGGACCAGCTCGGCATTGGCTGAAAAGCTTGCCAGCAGACTCCGTTGGCAGTTGGGAGGATTTGGAAGATGCATTCCTTGACAACTTCCAAGGCACTTATGTGCAACCACCGGATGCCGATGAGTTGAGCCATATAGCTCAGCAACCAGGGGAATCGGCCAAGCAATTCTGGACACGGTTCCTAACTAAGAAGAACCAAATAGTCAAATGTCCGGATGCAGAGTCCTTAGCGGCATTTAAGCATAACATACGTGATGAATGGCTCGCCCGGCACCTCGGCCAAGAGAAGCCAAAATCCATGGCAGCCCTCACAACACTTATGACCTGCTTTTGTGCGGGCGAAGATAGCTGGTTGGCTCGTAGTACCAATACAGCAAGCAAACCTGGCATATCAGAAGCCAGGGATAGCAACGGCAAACCACAGCGCAACAAACACAAGCGCCGCAAATATCATGCAAACGCCGAAAATACGGCAGTTAATGCCGGGTTCAGGGGCTCAAAGTCCGGTCAGCGGAAGGGGCCACACGAAAATAAAAATCTGGGTCCATCCAGTCTGGACCGCATACTCGATCGCCAATGCCAAATTCATGGCACTCCAGAAATGCCAGCCACCCATACCAACAGAGAATGTTGGGTTTTCAAACAAGCCGGCAGGACAGGCGACAAGGACGAAGGGGGGTCTCAAAGCAACGATAGCGACGAAGAGCCCAGATCACCGAACAAAGGAGAGCAAAAGAAATTTCCCCCGCATATCCAATCGGTGAATGTGGTAAATACCACACAAATCACCAACGCGGACCGGATATGCATCCTTAGGGATGGCAACTCAATGGAACTAGTCATCCCACAATATAAACTAGGGCCGATCACCTTCAACCACACGGATCGTCCGGTCAACGCCAATCAGGGCAATCCAGCCGCACTAGTCCTCAACCCAATAATAGACGGGTTCCACCTCACTCGAGTCCTTACGGACGGAGGCAGCAGTCTAAATCTGTTTTACCAGGGCACAGTGCTCAAGATGGGCATTGATCATTCGGCGATCAAACACACTAAAGCCACTTTAAGAGGCATTATACCAGGTGCGGAGGTTAGCTGTACAGGATCCATCACCCTTGAGGTAGTCTTCGGATCACCAGAAAATTACCGTACCAAAGAGTTAATCTTCGAAATCGTCCCTTTTCGTAGTAATTATCAAGCACTGCTCGGACGAACCGCGTTCGCTCAATTCAATGCGGTGCCACATTATGCCTACCGTAAGCTCAAGATGCCCGGTCTACGCAGCGTCATTACGGTTCATGGCAAGGCCGAACCTTCCCTCGGCACCAACAAATACACCACTGCCTTAGCAGCAGAAACAACGAGCAGCATCTTGCAGCCGAACCTCGAGTCACCGTCCAGGCTCCCGGACACCGTCAAGGGGCTCCGAACTACTCCGCTGAAGGATACCCCGGCTCGTCCAGAGCTCAACTAAACACTTCGGCAAAGGCCAGGACAGGCCGAACTCAGCGGTTCAACCGCCCTCCGGCACGTAAACATTTCTTACATTTCCTTCACATGTTCACCTTTGCACCGACCAGGACGGGCTACATGGAGGCAGCTCGAACGCGTTAGGGAATCCTTAGACATTCCCCGCAGTGACCGTCCGGCTATATTACGGATCCGCACACAACCTCTTCCCCCTGGTCACAGCAGGTTCTGCTATCATAACCCTTTTTTATCACATTACTTGTACCCGTACGCACAGACGTATTACTCAAATACAACATGTGGATTTATATGACATTTACCTGCTGATTATTTCTTATCAAAATCATTTTGTCAAGTGGCATCCTTACACAGCTATATGCCTTCAATATGCCAGGGGCTTCGTTTTACCCATAACACGGCAATAAAAGTCCAAACACCTTCATGGAAGTTCGGCACCCCGAACCTATAGCATTATATGCATCAGCTCTGAAACATGTCTTGGGTCAATAGTTGGGTTTGCCCGGCTCCCATGTTTTGGTACCTTATGTTCCGTTATATCGGCTAAGGTAGCACTGGGAGAACTACTGCGATTGTGTCCCGGTTCTTCAGGATGAGCACCTCAGTAGAGAAAGCTGAAAACTGACTGTCATGATACGGCGAGAGCTGGTCAGCTGTTCGAGAGGTCACAAAATCTTTAAGGATTTCTCCCGCATAATGCCATAACCAATGCAACGTGTGATCGATCGGTTTTTCTCCGATCAGGCGCTTATAGAGCCCCTAGTACGGTCTTCCGAACACAAGGGGTTGCGCCTACCATACTAAAGCTCCCATGGCTAAGTGAGAGTGATAAAGCCCTATAGTCCGATTTCCTGGTTCGTTGTGCTGAGCACCACCTTCGAAGGACCCAATACTGGGATAAAGAGTGCTCAGGTTTATCCCGAACACCCCCGTACTCCTTACGTGGGGGCAGAAGCCGACGACTGGCCAACTCTCAGGTTTAACATATAAAACGGCCACACATGAGGGTAAACTTTTATATAATAGGCGACAAATAAATGACCCTATTCAAACATTACAAAGGACAACATGATTGGCATTCATGGAAATATAATGTCCTTGGTGCATAGCTCCACTGCAAGGTAGGATCCCTTCAAGACACCCTCATAATATAATTCAGGCTTGCGGTGCTCCTTCCCCTCTGGTGGTCCTTCGGTCATCAGCTTTTCGGCATCCATCTTTCCCCAGTGCACCTTTGCGCGGGCAAAAGCCATTCGCACACCTTCTATACAGACTGACCGCTTGATGACGTCAAGTCGAGGGCAAGCGCTTACAAGCCGCTTCACAAGCCCGAAATAGCTGCCTGGAATCGGCTCGGCAGGCCATAGCCGGATAACCAGATCTTTCATGGCTAGCTCCGACGCCTTATGCAGTTCAATCAGCTGTTTCAGTTGATCGGCAAAAGGCACCGGATAATGCGGCACCAAATACTGCGACCAAAAGAGCTTACCTGCGGTGTTCCTCTCTTCGGCTCAGTAGAATTGGGAGGCATCTGATATGCTACAAGGTAGCTCGGCAAATACCCCTGAGAAATCCGGATTCAAAATCAGAAACAGAGTTTTCCCTTCAAATACTTGCTTTACATGGAAAAAGCCTTACCCGCTGCAATGTCTCTCGCCTCTTGGATCCCCTGCAGGGCGCTTTGGGTTTCCCACCGGGCGTCGCTCGTGGCCTGGCACACCTTGGTGAGTTCGGATTCTCTCTCCGTTAAACTCTGCTCCAAGGTCTCGCATTTTGTTATGGCCTCTTGCAGCTCCTGCTCAGCTTTAATAACTCTGGCCTCGCGTTTCTCATGAAGAGTCCGCTCTGTGGCCATCTTTTTCTCGGCCTCAGCAACGGCCCTTTTGAGGGCCTTGACTTCGGTCATAACCCCTAGCACAAATTAAGAAGCTTGTTTCAAACTGAAAATCTATTCCGCAATAAATGCGAGCAAAGCTTGTGCATACCTTGTTTATCTCTCAACTGCATTCTCAACTGGCCAAGCTCTTCTGTGGCCCGCTCCAGACTTTGCTTCAGTCTGGAGATCTTTGTAGTATGAGAGGCAGCAGCCGCCATAGACGCCTTCTTGTAACAGAAGAGGAATCAATGTCATTCAATGAGCCTTCCTGCGATCATTCATTTGATCCCCTATCCGGTTCTTTCTCTCACCGAACAGTGTATCAGGGGCTACTATCTATACTACGACACTCTTCAACAACTCATAAAACATACCTCAAAGCCTCTTATAAGGCTGATATAGGCTTCATTCAGTCCACTCTCAGTTGACTGAATCTTCTCAATCACCGCACCCATAAGGGCACGATGTTCATCAATGATGGAGGCGTCTTTCAACGCCACCATCAAAGCATCCAACACTTCTGGATAGACAGAGGTCGCTGGTGGAACAGGCACGCCCCCTCCAGCCGAAGGAGGCTGCTTGCTTGATTCTGGAACCATATAGGTCTCTGGAATCGCATCCGGCTGGGAGCCGGACCCAGCATCGCCCTCGCCATTGGCCCCCATGGGAATATTTCCCCCATGTGTCCGGCCCCTGAGGTTTGACCAGGCGCCGCCTTCACGGTTTTTTCCTTTCCTCCTTGGCCGGGGTCCTTCTGGGACGAATCCTCAGTGTAATACACCTGCTTGGAGGAAGGGGCCTTTGGGGGCGTCCCGCTCTCCATAGCATTTGAGCTCAGCAAATCCTCTGATGAGGACTGTCTGGTACGGGGCCTCGCCGGACTATACAAAAAAATGGCTTAGGTTAAGATGTTAAGCCACGATGAGTCCGGACGCCTAAAACGTGCTCGGATTTTATATACTTACGAATTCCCCAGGGGCTGGGCCCTAGGATCACATGATGGGCCGCTGTCGGCGGCGGCAGTGGACTCCTCTGGAAGAGGAGCCTTTCCCCTCTTGGGTATCTCGGCCTCCAAGTTTGCGGAGGTCATCCTCTTCTTTCTTCCCGCTGCAGGGGATTCATCTTCCTCCTGCTCGTCCTCTTAGGAGGCGGAATGGGCATTGGAGCCTCTGGATATTGTGTCTAAAGTGTCGCGGTGGCGAAGACCGCCCCCTCGGCTGTCTTCTCGGGCACCTTATAAGGTGCCGGCACCAGCATCTTTGTCAGAAGTGGGATGTTTGGTTCTTCGGGCAACAGGGCCGGACAATGGATCCGCTCCCCCTTCTTCGTACAGCCCTAGAGAATTGTATAAAGCGTGTTAAGCGCTTCCCTTGGATCACACGGATAAAAGTTTCGATGACTTACCGGACTTGCAGGGCGGGACAGTTGATACCCGTGGTCCTCGGTGAAATCCGGCCATGATTTACTGGACTAAAAAAGCACCTTCCAAATGTCCTTTTGCGAAGAGCCGAAAAGCTCCCATAAGGTCTGATGCCTGGCTGGATCAAATTCCCATTAATTGTAAGTCCGGTGCTGACAAGGCAAGATCCGGCGAACTAACATCACCTGGACCACACTGACAAGTTCAATGCTCTTGTCTCGATATCCTCTACACGCGTCTGAAGCGCCGACACTTCGTCGGATGAGGACCAGTCCAGGCCTTTCTTGACCCAGGTTGTAAGCCGCAGGGAAGCATCAGATCGAAACTCGGGAGAGGCGGCCCATTCCTTGCCGCGCGGCTCAGTGATATAAAACCACTGCTGTTGCCACTCCCTGATGGAGTCATTAAAGGTCCCCGTTGGCCATATAACGTTGGGCATCTCGCTCACCATAGTGCCCCCGCGTTCGGCATGCTCGCCGCCCACCACCTTGGGCTTCACATTAAAAACCTTCAGCCATAAACCGGAGTGCGGTGAAATGCAGAGAAAAGCCTCACACACGACAATGAATGTCGATATGTTGAGGAAGGAATTAGGGGACAGGTCGTGTAGATCGATCCCATAATAATATATGATGCCGCGAACGAATGGGTGGAGGGGAAACCCTAGCCCGTGGATGAAGTGAGGGAGGAATACAACCCTTTCATGGGGTTCCGGAGTAGGGACGATCTGTCCCGCCGTTGGGAGATGGTGGCTGATTTCCTTGGCCCGGTACCCGGCCTCCCGCAACTTTTTGATATCCTTCTCTCGGACGGTAGAGGCCATCCATTTGCCTCCTGCTCCGAATCCGGACATCTTCGGCGGACCTTTTGTGGGCAGGGACGATGAATGCTTGGGCGCTGGAGCTTGAGCAAAAGGGAATGAATTGGGAAGAAGGCGTGGGTGAAAAGAGTAACTCCTTGTCCCTTTATAAGGGCAGAAGAGGCGATGCGCCTCCCCACTCACCTGGTAAAACCTCTTATTCCCTAAGCGCGGTAATTGATGGCGCAGTTAGGTTACCTAGGCCTGTATTGATGAGAATCTCGTGGTAAGGGGACACGATCTCTGCTTCGACAAGACGTGCCAAGGAAACTGCCTCGCGATATGCGTAGTGCTAGTTGAGAAAAACGGTTCGAATAATGACCAGGCCATGGCATGAAGTCATGCTGCCAAATGTGTCAGCAGATTAGATTTGTGGAAATATTATTCTCTCTACAGTGGTATGTGGAACTTGTTTTGCAGAGCTGGACACAATCCTTGTGTTCAAAATCTTCTATGGAGTATTCGGAGGAACAACCCGCCTTGCAATGCCGAAGACAAATCAGTGCACCAGACTCGTCATCATTCAAGACTGGTTCAGGGGCTACTGAGGGAGTCCTCGATTAGGGGGTCTCCGGACAGCTGGACTATATCCTTTGGCCGGACTATTGGACTATGAAGATACACGATTGAAGACTTCGTCCCGTGTCCGGATGGGACTCTCCTTGGCGTGGAAGGCAAGCTTGGCAATACGGATATGTAGACCTCCTTCCTTGTAACCGACTCTATGTAACCCTAGCCCCGTCCGGTGTCTATATAAACCGGAGGGTTTAGTCCGTAGGACAACAACAATCAGACCATAGGCTAGCTTCTAGGGTTTAGCCTCTACGATCTCGTGGTAGATCAACTCTTGTAATACTCATATCATCAAGATCAATCAAGCAGGAAGTAGGGTATTACCTCCATCGAGAGGGCTCGAACCTGGGTAAACATCATGCCTCCCGCCTCCTGTTACCATCCGCCTTAGACGCACAGTTCGGGACCCCCTACCCAAGATCCGCCGGTTTTGACACCAACAGA
Source organism: Aegilops umbellulata (assembly GCA_032464435.1). Taxonomy (NCBI): domain Eukaryota; kingdom Viridiplantae; phylum Streptophyta; class Magnoliopsida; order Poales; family Poaceae; genus Aegilops; species Aegilops umbellulata. The sequence continues at coordinate 56,199,869 of CP136058.1, forward strand.
TGGGCTTTTGTGACATGTGTGCATTTAATGAGGCACTTCTTGCTAAACAAGCTTGGTATCTAATTGATGCCATATAAAATTTGTGTGCGCGTATACTACGACAAAAAATTTATCCAAATGGTAATCTTTTGGAGACAGTGTTTACTGAGAATTCGACTGCGGTGCGAAAAGGTATTGAATATGTCCTTGAGCTCCTAAAATAGGGTGTAATATGAAGGGTTAGGAATGATGCTTCAATCAAAATACGAAGGGATCCATGGATTCCATGGCCCTCTCCTTTCAGATCAGTTTCACCAAAACGCAATTGTGTACTTAATTATCTACTCCCTCCGTTCGAAATTACTTGTCACAAAAATGAATGTATCTACAACTAAAATACATCTAGATACATTCATTTCTTGGACGAGTAATTCCGAACGGAGGGAGTAGCTGATTTTCTTAATGAGCATGGTGCATGGCGAAATGATCGATATAGTTGACTAGAGGGGGGTGAATAGGCAACTAACAATTTTTAGCTTTTCTTTACCAAATTTAAACTTTGCATCAAAGTAGGTTGTCTAGATATGCAACTAGGTGGGCAACCTATATGATGCAACAATAATAAGCACACAAGCAAGCAAGGCAAATAACACAAATAAGCTTGCACAAGTAAAGGGATGAAATAACCAAGAGTGGAGCCGGTGAAGACGAGGATGTGTTACCGAAGTTCCTTCCCTTTGAGGAGAAGTACGTCTCCGTTGGAGTGGTGTGGAGGCACAATGCTCCCCAAGAAGCCACTAGGGACGCCGTATTCTCCTCACGCCCTCACACAATGTGAGATGTCGTGATTCCACTATTGGTGCCCTTGGAGGCGGCAACCGGACCTTTACAAACAAGGTTGGGGCTCTCTCCACAACTTAATTGGAGGCTCCCAACGAAACCGCGGAGCTTCACCACAATGGAATGTGGCTCCGAGGTGATCTCAACCATCTAGGGTGCTCAAACACCCAAGAGTAACAAAATCCACACAAGAAAGTATGGGGAAAGCAAATATCCTTTGGTGGAAGTGTAGATCTAGCGCTCCTCCTTCAATCCCTAGCAAATCAACAAGTTTGAGTGGCTAGAGAGAGAGATCGGGCAAGAGAACTTGAGTAGCATTAATGGTGGAGTGAGAGAGGTAAGAGGTAAATGTGGTAGGTGGAAGAAGCACCCTTATATAGCAACCCTAAGAATCCAACCGTTACTCCGTTTTTTGTACTACAACGGTACAACCGCTCCTTGTCCTGGTACAACCGGGACTCACGGTTGACGTGCAGAACCCTACCAGGCGGTACAACCGGGAGACCACGCAGTAGTACCGGTTTAAGAGAAAAACCGGACCAACCGCCCAGCCACGGCTCAACTACCGCATAGAAACAGTAGGGAGTGAGTGCGGTAGTCGAGCGGTACAGGACCGGTGCAACTGCTTGGCCTTGAGTGTTGGGGCCGGCTAAGTCCTGACAGGTAGAACCGCTCCGGACACCGGTGGTACTGGTACGACTGGACCAACCGGGCCAACACCGCCCGAGTACTGCATCAAAACAGAAGTCTGACCGGTACTTGGGCGGTACTTGGCCGGAACAACCGCCCTAGTCTTTTCTGAGCATGGCGGCGGTACCACCGCCTGGAAGCAGCGGTACAACCACTCGATCAAAGCTGGTAAGCGCCAAGAACCAGTGGTACAGCCGCTCCAGAGAGCGGTACAACCACTTGGAAGCCATAGTAAGCAGTAGGATAAGAAGGGAGGAGCTCTCTCTCACAACTAAGGAAGGCAAGAGAGGGGTGAGGTAAGTGTACGTGAGAAGATTCCCCCAACTCTTTCCAATGTGGATTCCCTCTTGATAGTACGGGTTCCCTACGACCAAAGAGATAAAAAGCGTAGAAAACTCCGTCTTTGATCTTTTCCTTCCAGAGAGAATAGCTATCCGATGAAAGCCTAACCACCGAGAGCCTGAAGCACTTAGCACATGATTAGACCAACAACGGGTTGTCATCATCATCCAAAACACAAAGTAGGGAAATGCCCTACAATCTCCCCCTTTTTGGTGGATGATAACAACAACACGATTTGCATGAGGGAAGTCTAGAAAATGTAGACGGGACTCCCCCTAGATGTGTGCCCCTATTTTGGCACCCATTAAGGGCGAGACTCCCCCTAGATTTTATAGACTCACCACTCCTACTAGAGAGGATATGCGAAGATAAGCATATAAGCACATAATATGAAGGTAACGATACTAACGGAATAAAACAACAATATCACCGATAATAGAGATAGAAAGCTAGATAGTCGCATGTCTTACACCATGCAAGAAGAGATAAGCAACAAAGTTCACAAGCTAAAGTTTAAACACAAGGGAAACGCAAACCCAAGCGAATCAACAAACCTCCATGCAAATCCCGAGCCCTATATAACTCTCTCCCCCTCTGGCATCAAGACACCAGAAAGGAAAAGAGCGAAGCTAGCGCCCCAGAGCTCATTCGTCCTCCTCTGACTCCTCGGTCGCATCTGGATCCTCATCAGCAGACTCGCCATCATCGTCATGATCGGATTCCTCCATGGTATCGTCAGCTGCAGCAAAGGAGGTGGAGGGATGGGGAGGAGCTTCATTATCAGTTCAGGTGTTGTGGGTAGATATCCAGCGCTCCTCCGGTGTGATGCTCTTCTTAGAGCCACTCTGAACCGGCATATTGTGGTGCTTCATCATTGCAATTTGACGACGTCGGGCATGCTTCCCATTGACATGGGCCTCGTACATCCTCTTCTAGATGTCAGACTGGAGGCAGAAAGTCTTCTTCACCTTGGCAGTGAGCTTGTCCACCCAAGAGGGCTTGGCCCCTCGCTCCATCTCAAAGTCCTCATCGTCAGAAGCGGCATAGACATCCTCAGGAGCATTAGCAGGGAAGCGAGGCTCGGTGTGCTTCTTCTTCTTGAGTAGCTTCACCTCATGAACAGTGAGATTATCGGGAGAAGTGAGAGCCTCTCCAGGGCGGCGAACCTCCCAAACTGAGTTCAGAAAGCACATGATAAATGGAGAATAAATGGGGACCTTCCTGTAGATGACCATGTTGAACATCTCGTGCCACAGCCAGTTGGACACATCAAACGTTTCCCCAGAGCCCACCTTGGTCTTCATTGCAACCATCAAGTCAACAAGATAGCCATGGATTTCATCTTGATTCCCCACCTTGGGCAGAAGCACATTGCGAAACACGCGATGCATGATGTCATAGATCTTCACCAAATCCTTAGATTCTCCAATAATACCACGGCCCCGAATGTACAGAGGGGCAAGCTTCTCCTTAGGCATAGACTCAGGAAGGTCGTGAGGACGAATGCCACCCCTTCCTTCCAGACCGGTATCATCATACCCAATAGCATTGCAAAAAGCCCTCAAGGGAACTTGAAAGATCTCATCACGACACATGAAAGTGAGAGTGCGCGCGTCATCTTCTCCAAAGTGAACCATGGCATAGGACTGATGGACGAGTTGAACATCAAAGTCACAGTTGACAGACATGAGCTTGACAAGATCAAACTCCTCACAGAGAGCTAATGCCTCACCAAAATACTCCAAGTTGTTCCGCCAATGGTCAAGATCGATGGTCCATTGCTTGGCATACTGTTCTTGTTGTGCTCAAAGAGTTCATGAACAATCCGCACTTGCATCTCAATCCGGAACTGGACGGTGGTCCAACGAGGAGCAATGGGAACCTCATAAGGATTCTTCGAGCGGAAGGCTTCCCAATCCTTGGCTTTCCAACGGTGCAACGGTAACACCACACGTTGCTTGGCAGCGGCAGACTTTTCATGGCGAGTGGGCTTGGTGGGAATCACAACCTCTTCTTCGTCATCAGACGCAGCCGGGCGCAAGGTCCTTCGGGCCCTCTTCTTGGTCTTGCGAGGAGCAGAGTGAGAACTAGAGCCACCTGAACACACACACGAGGAGAACACGAGAAACCCAGCAAAGATGAGAGGATTGCACACACACAGAGAGGAATAGATAGTATGCACAAACATAGAGAACAGAACAGGGCCACGTGGTGCAGATATCCCGGTTGTACCGGTTCTCCCACCGGTAGTACCGCTCCAGCGGTTGTACCGCCCGTAGAGGCGGTAGAACCGCTGAACAGTGGTAATACCAGTAGGGAATAGATCTAACCGCGAAATATGAATCACACTAGCCATATTCTAATCTCGAAGGAGTGCAATCTAAGCAGGAGGCAAATATAGATTTCTTCCACCCAATAGTTTAAACAATAAATGCGGAATGTCAAGTAATGCCCTAGAAGTAGGGAACAAACCCTAGAACGAAGAACGAAGGACAATGGGGCATTACCGGCATCCATGGGAAGAAATCGGGAAGGAGGAGGCCTCCTTGGAGAGGATCCACGGAGACCCCACGGATCTGAAGCGCGAGAAGCACTCCGGGGCAGAGGCAATGGCGACCGGCGGCTAGGGCACAATATGGGAAGGGCTGGGGAAGAAGGGAAAAAGAAATCCCCTCCATCGCCGATGGGTATATATTGGCCCATAGTCGCGCGGCGGTTGTACCACTCAAGGAAGCAGTTGTACCGCTTCCTAGTACTAGCCAGTGGTAGCGGGCGGTACTTCCGTCGCCAAGAGGCAGAGGTAGTACCGCCGTATCCAACTGGTAGTACCGGCCAGATGGTCACCGTAGTGGTTGTGTGGTGGAACCGCTCAAGCACCGCTGGGAGACCGCCTGGGGCGGGACAGCCCGAGTGCACCAGCGGTAGAACCGCCTGTGGCACCGATTGTACCGGCCGGTCACCATCGCCTAATCCATGATCAAGTGTGCGCAATTGGACTAGATGGTTCAAGGAAAGGGAAGGATTGGGATAGACAGGACACTGGATTAAAGTGTGAGGATCTTCAAGAGCCTAAAAGGAAAACACGAAAGAAAACCACACTTGGAGATCCCAACACCTAGAGCTTACGAACACAAACTAAGGCAAGGTCAAGAAGGACAAACACAAAGCACAAACTCTTCCAGGGGGGGTCGGTGGCCGTAGCCACCTATGTATGAGTCAATTGGTATGGCACCGCGAAGAATTATCCTTGGGCCCATGACCAAAACTTGTCTTTAAAGCAGAAGTACCCTCAACAATGGCTAATGTGAAAGAGTTGATCAATTTATGCATAATGGGGGGTGGGAGAGTTCATTGGGAGAACAACACTCCCCCTATGTCCATGCCTACATCTAAACAAGATAACAAGTTGAGTGTGGTGGGATGTGCAAGGGTTCAAGCAACATTGCTCGAATCAATGATATTTAGCTCATGTCTTAACTCGCGAAATCTTGCTTCATCCAAGGGCTTCGTGAAAATATCTGCAAGGTTATCATGAGTGTTGACGTAGTTGAGCTTGATTTCCCCTCGCCTAATGTGATCCCGGATGAAGTGATACTGAATCTCAATATGCTTCGTCTTGAAGTGTTGCACCGGGTTGAGAGAAATCTTGATGGCACTTTCATTGTCACACCAAAGAGGCACTTTGTCACAAATGACACCGTAATCCTTTAAAGTTTGCCTCATCCATAGAAGTTGTGCACAACAACTACCGGCCGCCACATACTCCGCTTCGGTGGACGAGAGAGAGAGAGACACAACTTTGCTTCTTAGAAGACCAACTTACCAAAGAGCAACCAAGGAATTGGCACCCTCCGGAAGTGGACTTCCTATCCACTTTGTCTCCCGCCCAGTCCGAGTCCGAATAACCAACAAGCTTGAAGTTTGCCCCTCTTGGGTACCATAAGCCAAAGTTTGGGGTATGAACCAAATATCGAAAGATTCGCTTGACCGCCACAAAGTGGCTTTCCTTAGGTGCGGCTTGAAACCGTGCACAAATTCCCACACTCAACATGATATCCGGTCTAGATGCACAAAGGTAAAGCAAGGAGCCAATCATGGAACAATATACCTTTTGATCCACCGCTTTACCATTGGGATCACTTTTAAGTTGGCACTTGGTGGGCATTGGAGTGGAAGCAGGCTTGACATCACTTAGCTTGAATCTCTTGAGCATGTCTTGAGTGTATTTGGCTTGATTGATGAAGGTTCCTTCTCTTCTTTGCTTCACTTCGAACCCGAGAAAGAACTTCAACTCTCCCATGGACGACATCTTGAACTTTGAGGTCATGAGTGTGGCAAATTCCTCATTGAAAGCTTTGTTAGGGGAACCAAAGATAATATCATCAACATATAGTTGGCACACAAACAACTCCCCTTTGACCATCTTAGTAAAAAGAGTGGGGTCAATTAGCCCAACTTCAAATCCACGGTCTTGTAACAACTCGGTAAGGTGGTCATACCACGCACGTGGGGCTTGTTTAAGGCCATAGAGTGCCTTATCGAGTTGATATACATGATCAGGAAAGTAGGGATCCTCGAACCCAGGGGGTGCTTGACATATACCAACTCATTAATAGGACCATTAAGAAAAAGCACTCTTCACATCCATTTGTTGCAACTTAAAGTTGTGATGAGAGGCATAAGCAATCAAGAAACGAATGGATTCAACAAGAGCAACGGGAGCAAAGGTTTCACCGTAGTCGATACCATCGACTTGGGAGTAGCCTTGTGCCACCAATCTTGCCTTGTTGCGAACGATGGTCCCATGATCATGTTGCTTGTTCTTGAATATCCACTTGGTTCCAATGACATTATGGTTCCCCGTTGGCCTTGGCACCAATCTCCACACCTTGTTGTACTCGAAGTTGTTGAGTTCTTCATGCATGGCATTAAGCCAATCTGGATCTTCGAGTGCTTCATATACCTTTTGGGGTTCAACAAAAGAGACAAACGCGTGACGTTCACAATAGTTTGCCAATTGTCTATGAGTGCTTGCCCCCTTTTGAATGCTTCCAAGCACATTTTTCATGAGATGACCCTTGGTGGAGAGTTTGGATGCAATCTTGGCGGCACAACGCTCCAATTCCTCCTCGGTGGTGAGTTGAGGAGCGGTCACTTGATCATCTTGAGCATCGTCATGAGATTGTTCTTGATCTTGAACTTGATCGGAGGAGAGAACTTGACCTTGGGCATCACTTGGTGTTTCAACACCGTCTTGAGCATGATCGTGCCCTTGGTCTTGTTCATGAGGTTGAGGGCCTTCACTTTGTTCTTCGGAAGCGTGTGGGCCTTGGGTTGGTGATGGCTCCACTTGAGTGGAGCATTGTCCTTCTCCTTTGGCCACAAGGGGTTCCTCAATGGGTAGGATAAAACCAACACCCATTCTTCTTATGGCTTGAGGAGGAATTTCATCACCTACATCACAAGTGCCCCTTTGCTCCACTTGGGAGCAGTTATTCTCATCAAACTCCATGTTAAACGTCTCCTCAATAAGCTCCATGGACTTATTGAGGACACGGTAAGCATGAGAGTTTGTAGCATAACCAACAAATATGCCCTCATAAGCTCTAGCCTCAAATTTAGACAACCGAACACCCTTTTTGAGAATGAAACACTTACACCTAAACACCCGGAAGTACTTGAGGTTGGGCTTGTTACCGGTGAGTATCTCATACGGAGTCTTGTTCAAGCCTTTACGGAGATAGAGACGATTTGAAGCATGACACACGGTGTTGATGGCTTCGGCCCAAAAATTGTATGGAGACTTGAACTCCGCCATCATGGTCCTTGCCGCATCCATCAACGTCCGGTTCTTCCTCTCAGCAACACCGTTTTGTTGAGGGGTGTAAGGTGCGGAATATTGATGCTTGATCCCCTCATCACTAAGAAACTCATCCAAGGTGTAGTTCTTGAACTCGGTGCCGTTGTCACTTCTTATTGTCAAGATCTTTGCATTGTGTTGACGTTGGGCTTCATTTGCAAAGTCAATGACGGTTTGTTGGGTCTCGCTCTTCCTCTTGAAGAAATTCACCCAAGTGTATCTTGAATAGTCATCCACAATCACCAAGAAATACCTCCTACCCCCAAGACTATCAAAGGATGGAGGCCCAAAGAGATCCAAATGAAGGAGCTCCAAAGGCCTCTTCGAGTAAATGATAGTCGTGGGAGGGTGAGCCTTCTCATGTAGCTTTCCTTCGATACAAGCACTGCAAGCACGATCTTTAGCAAAACTAACATTCGTTAGTCCACGGACATGGTCCCCCTTGAGAAGACTTTGCAAAGATCTCATATTGACATGGGCTAAATAGTGATGCCAAAGCCATCCCACGTCAACTTTAGCCATTAGGCATGTCGCGGTCTCAGTGGGTCGCTCCGAAAAGTTAATCACATATAGACCATTCTCGACATGCCCAACAAAGGCTACTTTTAGAGTCTTGCTCCACAAGGGGGCCACGGTATCAATATCAAAGAAAGTGGCAAAGCCCATGATTGCAAGTTAACGAACGGAAAGTAAATTGTATGCAAGGGACTCAACAAGCATGACCTTCTCGATCGTGAGATCATGAGAAATGACAACCTTGCCGAGTCCCAATACCTTAGAAGACGAGGCATCACCCCACTCGACATTGGTGGGAATAGATGGAATCTTGTGCACGTCCACCACCAAGTCCTTGGTTCCGGTCATATGATTTGTAGTTCCACTATCGAGCAACCATGATCCCCCACCAGAAGCAAACACCTAAAAGAGATCAATGCTTGGTTTTAGGTACCCATTTTGTAATGGGTCCTTTGATGTTAGTAACAAGGGTCTTAGGAACCCAAATAGACCATTCAATGTACTCATAAGGAGAACCAACAAATTTGTCGGCGTTCTGGGAACGGGGGTCCCCAGACTTGCCTGCCTGCGGCCTGCGGCGTGGCTCAAAGGGGGCCCAGCACGGCCCATCTTCATCAACACAGACCCAAGACCCTCGTGAGGAGGCGGAGAGATCAAGGCGGGGTACCTCACGAGGTGCCCATGACGCAAGCCATGACGACCAAGGGCGCCAGGCGGGCGCCAGCCCGCGCAGTGTCCTCCCTTTCATCTTTGGTGCAAAGGGAGCAAGTGCAGGCGAGAGGATCAAGCAAAGGCACCCATTTCGGTGCAACGAGACCAAGACCAACTCCGCGACAAGGAAGAAGTCATTGTGGAGCCCAAGCCCGCGTCATCACCGGAGCCTTTGGCAGACAAGGACCAACTTTAGTCAGGATAAGTGTACGAGATGTTCCCCTTCAAAATGGCCAATTGTCGGCACCCTTCCTGCTCAATATTTGGGAGGAGGCCTAGGGCCTTTGCCTATAAATAGGACTAGCCATCCCCAGGGAAGAAGGGGATCGACCCAGAGATCAAGAGGCACCCAGAGAGAGAGAGAGAGAGAAGAGCGACAGAACCCTTCTAGCAGTTCATCGCTCCGGCCAAGAACAGACCCTCACGAGGCTGTTCTTCTTGTTTGTTCATCATCAGCCCAAGAGGCAATCCACCACACCACCACACTGGAGTAGGGTATTACACCACATCGGTGGCCCGAACCAGTATAAACCCTGTGTCTCTTGTGTTGTTCTTCTGGTAGCTTAGATCCTTGCGAGGCGGAGGGGTACGAGTAGGTAGGAAGCGTAATCTCCGCGCGCACCCCAGAGTTTGAACCTCAAGGGTTTGTCGGAACCCGAAATCCGACATTTGGCGCGCCAGGTAGGGGTGCGCCGGAATTCGTCTTCCACCGCCCGTTTCTCCTCCAACCATCGCGTCCATGTCTGACGCTCGTCGGGCCCGTGCCGAGCGCCGAGCCTCTCTCACTTCCCGCGTCGCCCAGACGGCCCCCGTCGGCGGGCGTCCTTGTCGTTCCCTTCGCCCGCCGTCAACGCTGCCACCGGCCCGGCGGGGAATGAGCAGCAAGCGTCGTCTCAGCATTCGTCTGTGCGGCAAGACGGCCACTCCCTCGCTCACCCCCGCTGGTTCTTCATCCCGCGCACTCCGCGCACCCATGGAGGCTCGAGCTGCGCTCATCACAGCAAACGAGCTCCTGCGCTACCGTCCCGTCGATGACGTCTACGAAGAGTGGCTCGACCGCGTCACCGAGCTCGTCCGCGCTGCGGGGGGCTCTCCTGCACTGTCCGTCCCTCTGCACCGCACCCCGCCCCGCGCGGGCGACGAAGCCCCGGGGGCGCCCCAGCCGCCTCCTCGCCAAGAAGACGCCCCGGCCGCAAGGCGCGTGGCCCTGGCTGGAACCCGCTCCGCCAGGCACCAGCGCGGCAAGAGCAGACCTGCCAAGAAGTCCCTCGCCCGCAAGAAGCCGCCTGGGCGCTCCATGCTCCAGCACGCCGCGGCCACGCTCCTGCTCCCGCACGTCAAGACCCCGCGCTGCTCCCAGCTGCAGCGCGCGGGGACCTGCAAGATTGATCTCTCCGTCACCCAAGGCCTCCCGTGGCCATGGCGGGCTGCCGCGCCTTCACCACCGAGTTGTGCAGCGTCGCGTGGCCTGGCAAGTTCAAGCCAGACTTGCCTCCTCGCTACGACGGCATGGCCGACCCTGCGGAGTTCCTCCAGCTCTATGAGCTGGGCATCGAAGCTGCGAACGGAGATGAGAAGGTCATGGAAAACTGGTTTCCCATGGCACTCAAGGACGGGGCCCGCACCTGGCTCCTGAACCTGGCCCCAGGCACGATCTCCTCCTGGGACGAGATGCGCACCCGCTTCATCGCCAACTTCCAAGGTACTCGCGATCGGCCACCCGCCGTGAGCGACATGCGCCGCATCAAGCAGCAGCCCGGAGAGACCCTGCAAAAGTACATTCAGCGCTTCAACAACGCACGCCTCAAGATTTCCCAGGGTGTTCGAGGAGGCCATCATCTCAGCCTTCTCCGACGGCGTGCGCGACGTCAAGATGAAGGAGGAGCTGGCGATGCATGAAGACTTGTGCACTTCCTTGGAGCTCTTCAACTTGGCGACCAAGTGTGCCAGGGCTGAGGAAGGGCGTCTCTCCCTCCTCGAGCTACCTGCCGCAGACAAAGAAGAGAAGAAGTCCAAGGCCAAGGATGTGAAGTGCAAGGGGGCTGCCGTGCTCGCGGCAGAACCGGACAACAAGCGGGGCAGAGATCAGCCCGAGTCTTCCAAGGGCAGTCGCTATTGTGTGTACCACGACCTCCACACCCACAACACCAACGAATGTCAAGAGCTCCGAGCCGTGCGAGAAGGAAGGATCGGCCGTCGCCCCGACCGTGTCGACCGGGGCTATGGTCGAGGAGGAGGAAGGAACCCAGGATGCAGGGAAGACCGCGGCCCACGCCAAGGGTGGCGCGATCGACCTCGCGAGGACCGCTGGCAAGACCCGCCTCGCGAGGGCGACTGGAGGGATCAGCCTCGTGAGGATCGCCTGCAAGGTAACGCAGGCCTCCCTCCGCTGCCGCTGCATCCAAGAAGAAACGAGGACCGCTATCGGTGTCAAAACCGGCGGATCTCGGGTAGGGGGTCCCGAACTGTGCGTCAAGGTCGGATGGTAACAGGAGACAAGGGACACGGTGTTTTTACCCAGGTTCGGGCCCTCTCGATGGAGGTAATACCCTACTCCTGCTTGATTAATATTGATGATATGGGTAGTACAAGAGTAGATCTACCACGAGATCAAGGAGGCTAAACCCTAGAAGCTAGCCTATGGTATGATTATGTATGATGATGATTCGTCCTACGGACTACAACACTCCGGTTTATAGACACCGGATAGGGTTAGGATTACACAGAGTCGGTTACAATGGTAGGAGATCTTGAGTATCCGCATCGCCTAGCTTGCCTTCCACGCCAAGGAAAGTCCCATCCGGACATGGGACAAAGTCTTCAATTTTGTATATTCATAGTCCAGGAGTCCGGCGAAGGTATAGTCCGGCTACCCGAACACCCCCTAATCCAGGACTCCCTCAGTAGCCCCTGAACCAGGCTTCAATGACGATGAGTCCGGCACGCAGATTGTCTTCGGCATTGCAAGGCGGGTTCCTCCTCCAAGTCCTTCATAGAAGATGGTAAACACCAAAAAAAAGTGTCCGGCTCTACAAAATAAGTTTCCACATATTGCCATAGAGAGAATAATATTAACACAAATCAAATCTGCTGACGTATTCCGCAGTGCGTCATCACACTACGGCCAAGCTCTTTATACAAATTGTTTTCACTTCTCCACCTCAGCAGGTTTGGCGAGGCGGTTTCCTTGGCACGTCTTGTCAAAGCAGAGATCGTGTGCCCCTTTCAACAGTATTCTCATCAATACGGACGTGGGTAACCCAACCGCGCCACTTACGACGGCGCTTGGGAGGCAAGCGAGTTTTATTAGGTAGGTGGGGACGCATAACCGCATCCGCCCATATAAGGGGTAAGGATCCACCTTTTTTACCTACGCCTTCTTCCTCCTTTGCCAATCCATCCCTCGCGCACTCAAGCTCCAGCGCCCAAGCCCGCTCTTCCCACCTCAACCTTCTCCAGCAATGTCCGGAGCGGGAGGAAAGTGGATGGTCTCCTCCGTTACTGAGGTTCAAGTAAAAAAGCTAAGGAAGGCTGGATACCTGTCCAAGGACATCCCGCACCGGCTTCCTGAGAAGGGGCAGCTTCTCCCTACCCCAAGGCCCCATGAGAGAGTAGTTTTCCTTCCCCACTTCCTCCGCGGACTGGGTTTTCCACTTCACCCATTCGTCCGGGGACTCATGTTCTACTATGGCCTAGATTTCCACGATCTGGCCCCGAACTTCATCCTCAACATCTTGGCGTTTATCGTCGTGTGTGAGGCCTTCCTCCGCGTCCGCCCCCATTTCGGCCTTTGGCTCAAGACCTTCAACGTCAAGCCCAAGGTGATGCGCGGCAGCCAAGCGGAGTGCGGAGGCGCTATGGCTGGCAAGATAGCTAACGTCCTCTGGTTCGAGGGCTCCTTTGTGGAGACCCTAAAGGGGTGGCAAGCCGGGTGGTTTTACATCACCGAGCCACGCGATCCGGAATGGGTCGCAGCCCCCGAGTTCAGATCCGGACCCCCCACGCGGCTTATGTCCTGAAAAGAGACGGGCCTGTCATGGGGCAATGAGGAAGAGGTGACCGGACTGAAGACCTGCATCCAGTCCCTGGTAGACAAGCCAATCCGGCTGGTCAATATAGTCCAGGTTATGCTCGTTCGTCTGATCCTCCCGTGCCAACAACGGGATTTCAATTTGTGGGAGTTCGACCCGGCGCAGCACCGAACCCTCAATAGGCCCTTCGACACGTCGTATGAAGACGTCTGGAAGGTGCTAATCAAAGGCGCCGGGGCCCCCGCATCCACTTCCGAGGACCGCGGATACAACACGCAGCGTCACGCTAGCGAGGTAAGCTATCTATGCCTTTGACAGGATTATTAAGCTCTTTTTTCATAGATTAACTCTATGCGGGATCTAAACTCCCTTATCTTTGACAGGCTTGGCAGGCGATATCCGGACGAATTAACTATCCGGCTCCCCTGCCTGAAGACCCAGCCCCAGCTCTCCTAGTGAAGCTGCTGAATCCGGCACCTTATGTGGTGTCGGAGAAGAAGGTCAAGAATAAGAAGACCAGCGGGACTCGAAAGAGTGCCCGTAACTTGGTGGTGTCGGACTCATCATCTGATGAGTCCGAGACGCCCTCCTCTCGTGAAAACAAGGAGGAGGAAGAAGAAAGCTCTCCCCCCCCCAGCGGAGGGAGAAGAGAAGAAGAAGGCCGCCCCATCAGGGGAGGCCGAGGGGTCTAGGAAAAGGAATACCCCTCCGCCGAACTACTCCCCTGACGCCGAAGAGAGCGGAGAGGAGTGGCCGAACAGGGCCAAGCGTCCGGTGAAATCGTAAGTTCGGTCATCAGAGTAACTCCTGATGTTCCTTTAATGCACAGCTTTCCCTAATGTCGAATGTAATTTATGCAGCCCGCCCTGGGCCGAACTCGACGATTCGTCGAGCGGCTCCCTGGATTCGTTGGACGTGAACTCAGTTCCGCCCGCTGTCTCCCCCCGCACTGCATACGACGCCGAAGGGGCATCGCAACAAGCTCCAGGGCAGGAGGAGGTGTTCCTGGAGGAGCCGAAAGGCGACCTCCCGGACCCCAGGAATAAAGGGGACAAGACCCCCCAGGGCTCCGAGTCCGGCTTTGTGCCGGACGCCGCGCCGGACTCTTCAACAGTTCCGGTCCGCGGTAGGCGAACTCCTTCCAAGAGGAGCAAGCCTTCTGAGCCGGCGGCCTCCGTCCATCCGGAGGTGCCGTACAATCTGCTGGAGGTGCTTGACAGCGCCTCCATCGACGAGGAACACCGTACTATTATGAGTACGGTGATCCAAAGGGTTCAGTCCGCCAAGAGCGGACTGACTGAAGCTTGCGCTAGCCTTGTGACAGGCTTCGAGGTAACTAAAAATATGTCAATATATTACCGCATAGACAGTAGCCCCTGATGCTCTGTTTGGCGTTCGGAAAGAAAAGCCGAATAGAGGATCTATTAATTTTCGCAGGAGTCTAACAATGAAGAGTCAATATGCGTATGCAGGCTTCGCTGCTATCCACCGCCGCACTGACTGCACAGGTGGATGTCCTAAAAAAGGACCTCGGGCGAACTGAGCAAGAGCTCGGCCTTGACAAACGGCAGCTCGAGAAAAAAGAAGGTAAGAAATACCCTACAGAAAAAGGTGCCTATAGAAAGGCGTGATTGCAAAGAATAACAGGATCGTACTGATTATTGTAGGGGCCACAACTGAGGTGGCGGCCCTCAAGCAGGCGCTATCTGAGCCCGAAAAGAAAATGGCCGAGGAGCCCACCGAGCGAGAAAGACTTGGGGCTCAGGTTGGCGAGGTGCAGCAAGAGCTGCAGGCTCTCATGAAAAAACATGAGAGCTTGGAGCTTGAGTCAAAGGCGCAAGCATCCGAGCTCGCGTCGGCCCTTGAGACCACCAAGGGTGCCAAGGCCGAAGCCCAAAAGGCCCTCCAGGAGTTGGAGGAGATGAAAAAGATAGCAGCGGGTAAGGCATTCTTAATGCAAAGTAGAAATATAAAAGTAAACTACTTGTCACTTACCCGAATCCGGAGTTCTCCAGGGGCGTTCGCAGATCTTCCCCGCAGCGTATCCGACGCCACTGCATTCTACCGAGCTGAAGAGGGCATCTCGGCGGAGAGTGTGTTCTGGTCTCAGTATTCTGAGGCCGGACACCCTGTGCCCTTGAGCGACCAGCTGAAACAGCTGGTCGAGCTCCACAAGGAGGCCGAACAAGCCATGAAGGGCTTCATAGTTCGGTTGTGGCCCGGAGATGCCCTGCCTAGGAGCTACTTCGGGCTGGTGCGGCGGCTGGTGGAGGACTGACCAAGGCTTGAGATCATCAAGCGTTCCGTCTGCATCGAAGGTGCCCGGAGGGCCCTTGCTCGTGCAAAGGTGCACTGGGGTAAGCTTGACGGTGAGAAGCTGGTAAAGGACGGGCCACCGCAGGGGAAGGAGCATCGCAAGCCCGAGAACTACTACAAGGATGTTCTTGCAGGTGCCCGCCTTATTGCGGATGAATGTACCAAAGATGTAATTTTTTAATGAACTCGCTCGTGTTTATCCTGTGCGTTGAAAACTTGTTCATATGCGCTAAGCAATGCTTATTGAATTTAAAATATTATTTTCTATGCGGCCGTTTATCAAAAATTGAGAGATGGCCAGTCGTCGGCTTCTGCCCCCATGCCGCTAGTGCTGGGGTGTTCGGGATAAACCTGAGCGCTCTTTTTCCCATGATTGGGTCCTTCGAGGGAGGCGCTCAGCACAAGGAACCAGGTAATCGGACTATAATGCTTGAACACTCTCACTTAGCCATAGAACTTTATAATTTTAAATTTCGGCGAAGCCCCTAGTTCGGAAGACCGAATTCGGGGCGCTATCCACGCCTTTGGTCGGACAAAGCCAGCTCCTCGCTCGAAGCGGCATAAGTCTTTAGGGACTCGAAAAACCTCTCGAACAGCGACCGGTCTCTCGCCTTATCATGACAGTCAGTTTTAGCTTTCTCCACTGTGGTGCTTAACCCAGCTGAACCGGGGCACAATCGCAGTGGTTCTCCTAGTGCTACCTTAGCCGATATAGCAGAACGTAAGGCACCAAAACATAGGAGCCAGGCAAACCCAACTATTGACCCAAATCATGATTCGGAGCCGATGCATATAGTGCTATAAGTTCGGGGTGCCACACTTGTGAAAGTGTACGGACTTCTCACACCAGATCGAAGGGTACTGAAGCCCCTGGCGTGTTTGCCGTACCATGGTGTACGGGTGCGATCATGTTATTTAATAAACATATATATTAAAAGAGGGTAATGCAAAAAATAGACAAAAAGCTATGTGTTGTTTATAAAGAGGCTATTTATCAAAGCCGAACGATACAAGTAGTGCGATAAGCAAAAAGATATTAGACTATTTAACATATCCTGACCAGGGGCAGGCCGCGGAATTGCGTTTGAAACAGATATACCGCTCGTAATAGAGACCACCTGAGAGTTCCATAATGCGGCGTAGCGTTGTCTGCTTCCCTGGATCTTGCATCGTTTGTGCGGCGGTCGGATTGCCAAACAGGTCGTCCAAAGTGTGGAGTCCTGAAAGTAAAAAAAAGAATCCGGCAGCCCCTAGTATGTTTTAAGCAGTATTGCGGGCATGCCGTTACTGTGCCCCTTCCCCTGTGCCCATGGTATTTCAAGGGCGTAATTATGTACGCGAGGTACTAGCTTCGCTATGTCGCGATGGCTGGGGTTGGGGCTGCATTGCTACGCCTGCTCAGAACGTGTCAGGCGGTCTTGTTGTAGGTTACTCCGGGCACGCTTGGCAGTGTCTGGCTTTTTAACGGCCGGACTGGAGAGTTGCCTAAAAAGGCTGCTTTATACTTCCGCTGCGAGAGCCGCCGTGTGCTCCTCCGTACGGAGAGAGCGTTCGGTGTTTCCATTGACTGTGATTACTCCTCGAGGGCCTGGCATCTTGAGCTTGAGATATGCATAGTGAGGCACCGCATTGAACTTGGCAAATGCGGTTCGTTCGAGCAGGGCGTGATAGCCACTGCGGAACGGGACTATATCGAAGATTAACTCTTCGCTTCGGAAGTTATCCGGAGATCCGAAGACCACATCAAGTGTTACGGAGCCTGTACAGTTGGCTTCTACACCTGGTATAACGCCTTTAAAGGTCGTCCTTGTGGGCTTAATCCTTGATGGATCTATGCCCATTTTCAACACTGTATCCTGGTAAAGCAGGTTCAGGCTACTGCCGCCGTCCATGAGGACTCTTGTGAGATGAAATCTGTCGATGATTGGGTCAAGAACCAATGCGGCAAAGCCACCATGACGGATGCTAGTGGGGTGGTCCCTTCGATCAAAAGTGATCGGGCAAGAGGACCATGGGTTGAATTTTGGGGCGACTGGCTCCATCGTGTATACATCCCGTAGCACACGCTTCTGCTCCTTCTTGGGAATGTGGGTTGCATATATCATGTTCACCGTCCGCACTTGTGGGGGAAACCCCTTCTGTCCATTGTTGTTCGGCGGCCTGGGCTCCTCCTCGTCATCGCTATGCAGGCCCTTGTCTTTGTTTTCGGCTCTTAACTTGCCTGCCTGCTTGAACACCCAACAATCCCTGTTGGTGTGATTGGCTGGCCTTTCAGGGGTGCCATGGATCTAGCATAAGCGGTCGAGTATTCAGTCCAAACTGGATGGGCCCTGAGTATTCTTTTTAAATGGCTTTTTCCGCTGACCGGATTTATAGCCTCTGAATCCGGCGTTGACTGCCGTATCTTCATTGCTGTCGCTGCTAATGCGGCGCTTTTGCTTATATCGACGTGTCCTGCCACTTTTGTCCTTGGTATCCGAATTACCAGGGTTCTTTGATAAGTTGTTGCTGCGAGTTAGCCAGCTATCTTCGCCCGCACAAAAGCGGGTCATGAGTGTCGTGAGGGCTGCCATAGATTTCGGCTTTTCCTGACCCAGGTGCCGGGCAAGCCACTCGTCGCGGATGTTATGCTTGAAGGCTACTAGGGCCTCTGCGTCCGAACAGTCGACTATCTGGTTTTTCTTGTTAGGAACTGTGTCCAGAATTGCTTGGCCGATTCCTCTGGCTGCTGAATTATATGGCTTAGGTCGTCGGCATCTGGTGGTCGCGCATAAGTGCCCTGGAAGTTGTCGAGGAATGCGGCTTCCAGGTCCTCCCAAGAACCGATTGAGTCCGCT
Source organism: Aegilops umbellulata (assembly GCA_032464435.1). NCBI lineage: Eukaryota > Viridiplantae > Streptophyta > Magnoliopsida > Poales > Poaceae > Aegilops > Aegilops umbellulata. The sequence goes on from CP136058.1 coordinate 56,217,991, forward strand.
AGCAGGCTGTTAAGCCAGTGCCAGGCCGGTCCTTTGAGTTTGAGAGGGAGGTATTTGATGGCGTGTAGATCATCGCCACGTGCCATGTGGATGTGAAGGAGATAATCCTCGATCCATACCGCCGGATCTGTCGTGCCATCGTATCATTTGATGTTTACGGGTTTGAAACCCTCTGGGATTTTATGATCCATTACTTCATCTGTGAAGCATAGTGGGTGTGCGGCGCCCCTGTACTGGGCTATGTCACGACGCAGCTCGGAAGAGCTATGTCTGTTGTGTTCGGCCCGACCAGATTTATTGTGTCCGGAGTGAAGATCATCGTCACATGTCGTCGGGCGCCTGCGCGATCCGTAGATCGATCTTGTTTGTCTTGCTTTATCCTCCAGCACATCTCGCAGGTCTGGCGCATTTTCCCGTGCCTTGGTTGAGCGGCGTCAGGGCATGGCTTGGGTGGAGGTCCGACAGGCCTCTCTGTCGCGGCCGCGAGGTGGCCGGTCTACCATGTCGTACGCTGGTGATGTAGGCACTTCCTCCTCTGACCGGGGTAGCGGCCTGCACTTTGGGTAATTCTTGGAGGAGTGCTCGAGTTCATACTCTTCGGCCGCAAGGACTTCAGTCCATATATCAGCTAGCAAATCTTGATCAGCTCTAAGTTGTTGCTGCTTTTTCTTAAGGCTGTTCGCCGTGGCTAAAAGCATGCGTTTGAAACGCTCTTATTCGGAGGGGTCTGATGGTACGACGAATTCGTCGTCATCGAGGCTTGCCTCGTCTTCGGAGGGAGGCATATAGTTATCATCCTCAACCTCTCGTTCTGCCGCTCTCTCATGAGGGCTGGCTTCTCCATCTTCATGTGCCGAATATTGCTGGGTTGGGTGTTCTTCGGCGCTATCCGGGGTAGTATTATCTCCCATGCCGGAATCACCGTTTTTGCTTTGGCGGGATTTAGAGAAGCGCCGCTGACGCCGGCGCTTTGGCTGTTTCTTGGAGGTGTCATCCCCCGTTGTTCCATCGCCATCTCCATCTTTTGGAGCATCCACCATATATACGTCATATGACGAGGTGGCTGCCCAGCGCCCTACAGGGGCTGGTTCTTGTTCGTCTCCTACTTCGTCGTCCATACCGTCAAAGTCTTCGGAGCCAAAGTCAAGCATGTCGGTTAAATCGTCGACAGTGGCTACCAAGTGGGTGGTGGGTGGTCTTTGAATTTCTTCATCGTCCGTATCCCATAGTTGCTGACCGTAGTCCGGCCAGGGCTCTCCTGATAAAGAGAGAGACTTGAGAGAATTCATGATGTCGCCAAAAGGCGAGTGCTGAAAGATGTCCGCGGCGGTGAACTCCATTATCGGCGCCCACTCGGCTTCGACTGGCAGGGGCGCGGGGGGTTCGGAGTCCGGGGAGGAGTCCGGACCCTCGGGGTCATGGGTCACGCAGAGTGCGGGGCTGGCGTTCGGCTCGATCGCCTTTAAGATCGCAGCCCCCGAGGTGACGTCCAACCGCTCATCCTCAATTGGCGCAATAGGCTCCGAGTTAAGGGTCGGAATCGGTGCGTGTGCGGCCTCCAGGACACTGTTCGGAGGCAGAGCTAGATCATGCCCCTCGAGATAGTGCGGCGCGCTTGGCTGTGGCTCGAACCCGTCGAAGATCAAGTCTCCGCGGATATCAGCCGTGTAGTTTAAGCTTCCAAACCTGACTTGATGGCCAGGGGCGTAGCTTTCGATCTGTTCCAGATGACCAAGCGAATTGGCCCGCAGAGCGAAGCCGCCGAAGACGAAGATCTGTCCCGGGAGAAAAGTCTCACCTTGGACCTCATCGTTGTTGATGATCAGAGGAGCCATCGGGCCTAAAGGCGACGACACAGAGGAACTCTCAATGAAAGCACCAATGTCGGTGTCAAAACTGGCGGATCTCGGGTAGGGGGTCCCGAACTGTGCGTCAAGGTCGGATGGTAACAGGAGACAAGGGACACGGTGTTTTTACCCAGGTTCGGGCCCTCTCGATGGAGGTAATACCCTACTCCTGCTTGATTAATATTGATGATATGGGTAGTACAAGAGTAGATCTATCACGAGATTGTAGCGACCCGACCTTAGATGGTCAAGTCTCTGTGCTCCGGTGTCATCCCTGGATCAGTAATGCTGACACCACACAGTACTTCGAAGGATTTATAGCAGAGTAGCAATCACACACTTATTACATCGGTGTCTCAAAGAGAACTTATTACAATAAATATGGCTTAAGGCCATCTAATAACGATAACAGCGGAAGGCATGGAAGATAAGTGAGTCCATCAACTCCAACGGCATCACTGAGTATAGAACCTCGACCTAAAAGCACCTTACTCGTCGTCTGAAAAGTCTGCAACATGAAAGTTGCAGCCCGAAAATGGGTCAGCACATGGAATATGCTGGCAATGTAACACATAAAGAAATATGAACAGTAATGAGCTATATTATATGCATGTATGGCTGGTGGAAAGCTCTATGGTTACAGTTTGCGTAAAGCCAATTTTTCCCTACTGCAAAGGAATAGATTTTATTTAACTATCATGGTGGTTGAAACGTCGAGAATGGTTAACAGCATCCTCAATCCCAATTAAGTGAACAATTAAAAACCCAACAATATTAATTAGAAGTAACATGATGAGATTCACATGATATCCAGGTACTAGATACTCAAAACGTCCATAACCGGGGACACGGCTAATCATGATTAGTTTGTACACTCTACAGAGGTTTGCGCACTTTTCCCCACAAGACTCGATCGCCTCCGTTTGATTTCTCGCACTACATGGTGTTTGAGAAACGGATGACCGAGACATAGTCTTTCAGAAGCGCTCACACCTTACGTTGTGATAGACCGTACCAACCTACATCCCCTACATCTGCTAGTCTACCACTGTAAGAGTTCGCACGACTTAGTCAACTATGCCAGAGCCCATATTGGCTTGTGGCTGCACACGGAAGTTACTAGCATGAATGATCTTATGATCCCTTGGAGCCTGGGTGGCGGTCCAAAGAAAAACAGGCAAGTCCTAATAGAAACCAGGTGCCTCAATCCACCCAGATGTGTCTTTAAGTTGCCACCTTAGATAAACCTTTAATTAACATAACTCACATCTATCATGGATATCACTCACCCAATCCACGTCTACTAGCATAGCATGGCATAATAAGCAAACGTAGAAGTAACTCCCAAGGTTTCATAAGTAAAACAGGTAATAGGTACTACCTCAACTACTTCCCATCCCACAGTTTAATTAGATCCTAATCATGCAATGTGTGAGGATTGGTCTAATGCAATAAAAACTAGGCAATGAGAAGGTATGATCAAAGTGTTACTTGCCTTGCTGATGATCCGTGAAACCTAGAGATTCGAAGTAACAGGCGGCGCACTCCGGGTGATCTATCGCAGACAAACAACAAGCATACAATAAGTACTCATCTAATGCACAGGTAAAACTCGAACAAAAGATCGAACCAGAAAGTTCAACTTAAGAACTCCGGTTACAAAGAGAAAATGAACCGATCAAAGTAACGGAAGACAAATTGCGGAAGAAAGCAACTCAGTTCTAGCAAGTTGAAACTAGGTCAAATTTTACAGTAGCAAAATCTTGTTTAAGTTGATTAGTCGGAACGGCGGTTTCGAAACAAAACTCCAGGCGCTTGAATCACCTGATTCCGATAAACGAGCGAGAAGATAAACTAAAATGAAGATCGGATCTGAAATCGCGATCCGAAAATCGCGGAATAAATCCGACGAAAAAGAAAACGACGAACGGTTAAACGAACGGACGTTCGTTAACCGAGAATAACCGGTGATCACGTTCGTTAAGATGAACAATCCCGCGAACGCTCGCTAAACAACTAAACCAAAAAAAAGAAAAAACGATCTAGGGTTTCGAAAAAAACTGAAACAACGAAAAGAAAATAAACCGGAACGGTTTTTATAAAAAAAAACCCGAACCGAGGCGAGAGTGGCGCGGCGCGGTGGCTACCTCGTCGGCGAGGGGCTCCGGCGGGGCGGCGGGGTTGCGCGGGGCGAGGCGCGGGGCGGCGGCGGCGAGCGGCGGACGCTGGCGGCGGCGGCGGGCGCTGCGCCGCTGCTGCTGCGGGGCGGGGTGCGGCGGCGGTGTGGGGAGGAGAGGGGGGCTTGGGTATAAATAGGAGGGGGGGTTGCTTGGGGGAGGGAGCAAGGCAAGGGGAGGCGGCGGCGGAGTCCGATCCGGACTCGGCGGCGGGGGCAGCGGCTGCGCGCGGCGCGCGCGCGAGGGGAGGGGCGCGGTGCGGGCCGGCTCGGCTGGGCCCTTGGCCCAGTCGGGCGCTGCGGACTTTTTTTAAATACGCGCGCAGAAAAACAAATAAAATAAAATCTAAACGAACTCCAAAAATCCCGAAGTTAATTTTTCCCGACTCCTAAAAATGAGTCGAACAAAATGAACTTTTACTCGGGGCCTAAATGCAATATTTGAAAACACGCATTTTTCCCTAATCCAAATAAAATGCAAATAAACTTCGAAAAATCCAAAATTTCATTTATTTATTAAATCTTCATTTTTCCTAAATTTGGGAAAGTCATATTATTGCCTTCTCATATTTTTGATATTGGGAAATTAATCAAAGATGAAATAAATAAAATCAAATGATCCTCTTTTCGAAATTTGAGAAAACTCAAATATGAAAATAACGAAATCTCCAACTGTCTCCGAGGGTCCTTGAGTTGCGTGAAATTTCTAGGATCGACCAAAATGCAAGAAAATATGATATGCATGATGGTCTAATGTATAACATTCCAAATTGAAAATTTGGGATGTTATAGAGATCAAGGAGGCTAAACCCTGGAAGCTAGCCTATGGTATGATTGTGTATGATGATGATTCGTCCTACGGACTACAACCCTCCGGTTTATATAGACACTGGATAGGGTTAGGGTTACACAGAGTCGGTTATAATGGTAGGAGATCTTGAGTATCTGCATCTCCTAGCTTGCCTTCCATGCCAAGGAAAGTGCCATCCGGACACGGGACGAAGTCTTCAATTTTGTATCTTCATAGTCCAGGAGTCCGGCGAAGGTATAGTCCGGCTACCCGAACACCCCCTAATCCAAGACTCCCTCAACCGCCACCAGGATGAGGAGGCTGGGGGCTTCCAGGAGCCACGCGCAATCGCCTGCATCCTGGGCGGAGCTCAAGCCCCAGCCTCTCAGCGCATCTTCAAGCAGTTCGCTCGCGAAGTGAATGCAGTCCTCCCCAAGCTCGAAGCCACACGTCCTCTCAGGTGGTCATCATGCGCCATCACGTTCAGCTCAGCGGATCAGCTCAAGTGTGTAGCCACGGACGGAGTCCTCCCGATGCTTTGCTCCCCAATCATCAGCAACGTGGTGGTCACCAAGACCCTCATCGACGGCGGGGCAGGGCTCAACGTCTTGTCCGTGGAAACATTCAACAATCTCCAAGTGCCCTACGACCAGCTTCAGCCAACCAAGCCTTTCTCTAGAGTCACTGACGGCTCCACAGTCCCGATCAGGCAGGTCCGCCTCCCTGTCACCTTCGGAGCGCGCGACAACTACCGCACCGAGCTCATTCACTTCGACGTCGCTCACATTCGCCTGTCGTACAACGCCATCCTTGGGTACCCGGCACTGGCCAAGTTCATGGTCGTGACTCACCATGGCTACAACGTCCTCAAGATGCCAGGGAGTGGCGGAGTCATCACGGTGCCCTGTGAAGAGAAAGACGCTGTGTTCCCTGGAACGAGCTTTTCAGGCCGCATCCATGGAAGACCCGAATCGTGGAAGCAGGAGGCTTCCCGAGATCACCCCCAAGAAGAAGAAGAGATCGTCAGGCCCGGCCCCTCAGGGCCCATGCCTGCCCAGGGGGATCCTCCCTCCATCGCATAGGAATGCGCGCCCGGCGCCCTCCTCAGGTAGGGCTCGGGGGCTCTCCCCTAGAGGGCCACCGACCTGGCCAAGGTCATGAGGGAGGCGCTTGGGCACCACATGGAGGCGTGTTTCGAAGCACGTTTTCCTCAAGAAAGAGTGAAGCAAGGAGGGTCAGACCCTCAGGAGTTCGTCATTGAGGCCATTCAGGAGCTGCAAGAGTCAAGAGTCATGAGAGGCGGCCGCCGCCTACCAGCTGTGGTCTCCCATCCAGGCGAGGATGGTGGATTGCGCGTCTGTGTCGACGTACTAGGGCTCAACCGAGTCGCCTTGCTGGAGCGCCTCTGGCCCTCGAGAGTGGGGCGCTGCGAGGGTCCGCCCCACAGCTACGTTCGCATGCCTTACGGCTTGCCGAACGCGGCTGCCACGTACCAGCGCCTCATGAGGGGCATCATGGAAGCTCAAGAGGCCAGGCGTTCTGCAGCCTTGGCGGAGATGGAGATGGTCCGCGAGGAGCCACCAGCGCCTCCGGAGCCTCCCGAGGCCCCAGGGCCTGGGGGCTCATGAGGATCGGCTTCCGCAGCCCACCGAGTCTGCTGCACCAACACTGCTTCGTCTTCAACATCATCAGGTGACATCTTTCAAGTTTCATTTCCAGTTGGGAGCGCCCCCCAGGGCTGCATTATTCCCAGGCCGCGTGGGTCCGTCCCAGCAGCATGTATCCCTTCTATTTTTGTGTCGTTAGCTTACTCTGTTGGGGGTGCCCCTCGGGCTGCATCATCCCCAGGTCGCTCTGGCCAGACCCAGCGGTATGTATCCCTTTCGCGTTTACTTCCGGCTATGCATTCAACCCACCATGCTCGATTATTTGATGCCGGTCCACGGCACCTCTTCTTCTCCATGTAGAACACTTGCACGTTAAAGGGGGGGTGCTTGAGCATCGCGACTCAGGGCTCTTACTGGCTCTCCAGCCCTCACCCTCTGGCCTTGTCCATGGCGTCGCGACCTGGCATACCAGCGACGGCTGAGACCAGCTCGAGGGTCGTGACCCGAGGACGTAGAGTGTAGGCATCTAACCCAATTTGCAGGAACACATCACAAGATAAGGCCTAGTGCCAGGCGCAACCCGCCTAGAGGTAGGGCCCCGTGAGTCCCGCGCTGGCTCACGGGTGCCCAGATACACCTCACCAGGCACTACCGTGCCAGCCACGTGTCAGGGCGGGGCTGTAGACGCCCAGGGGGCTCCTCCCGGAGGGGAGCCCCCTCCCACGTACCAGTGGAAGCACCATGCTCCGCGCTGGCTGACGACACTGCCGAGGAGCAGCTATGCCCGTACACATACGGAAGCGCTATGCTCCGCGCTGGTGATAAACAACTGAGGGTGGCCCCCGGGCCGCATCAACCTCGGGGAGCCCAGAGCTCAGTGTCCAGCCTCATCGCAACGCCTCCCCTGGGAGTGCTGCGCGAGGGGGCTGGGCACGGGGGCTGCGCCTGGGTCATGCCCGGGCGCATGCCACCCAGCCAGGCCCCTCGGGCCTGGTTCGTCGCGCGTCTCTCCCCGAGCGGAGCCAAGGTACGAAGGCCGTTTGAGTGTCAAGGAGGACTCCTGAGCATCGCGACTCAGGAGCCTAACTGGTCCCGTAGCCCCTCACTCCCTAGTTCCGAAAGGCTAGTGCTGGGTGAGGTACGCGCGGGGTCGGGCTCTGCAGACGTAGAACGGTAGATCCACCCACATCTCACCTCCCTACTTGCTGTTCGCGCGCCAAGGGGGACTCATGAGCATCGTGACTCAGGAGCCTAACTGGTCCTGTAGCCCCTCACTCCTTTAGTTCCGAAAGGCTAATGATGGGTGAGGTACGCGCGGGGCCGGGCTCTGCCGGCGTAGAACCTAAGCAAGTAGGAAGGAAATAAACTTCAAGGATCGCCTCCCTACTTGTTGTTCGTGCACCAAGGGGGACTCCTGAGCATCGTGACTCAGGAGCCTAACTTGTCCTGTAGCCCCTCACTCCTTTGGTCCCGTCCTAGTTTCCGGTCGGGGCTAATGCTAGGTGAGGTACGCGCGGGGCCGGGCTATACCGGCGTAGAACATGAGCAAGTAGGAAGGAATAGTGTAAAATTCAAAGAATCCAGAAGCAAATATTACAGTCCATATTGTTATCTCGACGCCAAACGCAAGTTTAAATGCCTCCCCGGGGCATGATACATGTGCAGGAATTGAAAACAGGACAGGAGCCACGATGGAATCGCCAGACGACGGTGGAGCAGCGCAGGGTGGCTTCACCACATGGAGCAGCAAGGTCGGCAGTGCCTGGCTTCGGCTTGGCGCTAAAGGCCCGGAACTTCCCCAGCAGAGCCTCCGCGCGACCCTTCACGGCCTCGGCAGCGGCAGCAGCACGCTCGCCGCTCACTGGCTCCAGCAGGCTATCGAGGTCGATGTTGGGGGCGCGAAGGTGGATGTGGGCGAAGACCCGTGGCAGCGCTGCAAAAGACAGGACACGCGCCTCGGCCTCGGCCGTGGGGCCAAGGCCAAGGGCGACATCCTCAAGAGCACGAACCAGGAAGGAAAGCAGCTTGGCGGAGCCGTCCTCGGAGCCAGCTAGCGGGCTCTCCAGGCCACTGGCGTAGAGAGTCTTCAGGGAGGCCCGGGCCTTCTCCTCCATGTCTGCGAAGGCCACGCGGTCCTCGGCAAAAACCCGAGCCTTGTCATCCAGCTCGACCTTCCTCGCCCCCAACTCCTGCTCCAGCACGCGCAGGCGGTCACGGCGTTTCTTGAGCTTGGCCTCTCGGACCTTGACGGCCGCCTCGCGAGCCTTCACGCCCTCTTCTTACTCTTGGCGAAGGCGGACCTCTTTCGCGAGCTAGTCCCGCAGGCCTTGCAGCTCGCCCTCCAGCACCTTGCAGCGACCACGGATGTCGGCCGCCTCCCCCTGGGCCGCGTCACGAGCAGCCTTCGCCTCAAGGGCGGCCTGCCTCTCCTCATCACAAGCCGTTGAGGCCTGGACCAGCGCCGCCCGAACCGAAGCATCGGAGAGAATCCATCCTGAAGCTAGCTCCAAGCGCCCGGCCACCAAGCGATGGTCGGCGCCAAGAAGATCCTGCCGGAGCCGGTCCAACTCAGCAGCAACGCGATCCAGAACGGCAGGAGGAGTCGGAGAAACAACAGTCGGTGGAGTAGGAGGAGAAGGCGGCGGCACGACCACAGCACCCTGAGATGGGGTCTGCTGCGCCCCGACGACTGCGGTGGCGGCAGCAGGCAAAGGCACCTCGGGAGTCACCTGGGCCATGGGGGCTGGGTTCGCCTCAGCCAGCTCGGCCAGACCTCGCGAGGACAACCGGGCAGGAGAGGCCCGTGCGTCGCGGGCACCTTTCTCCGCAGGCAGAGGCGCTGCCGTGGATGGAACCTCAGGAGCCCCCTTCGGCTTCTTCGTCACGGGAGCCAGCCTATCAAAGAGACGCGGATGTCAGACCTCAGCAGTAGAATAAGCAACCAAGACAAGAGTCAAGCACTTACGGGTCGTCGCCGGCGAGCTCAAGCTGCCACCGGCCAAACTTGAAGCAGAAGGCGCGCCTGCGGATCGCCCCGGGGCCGGGGCGGACCCGCATGGGATCAGCCCGGTCCTGTCCTTCTTCGGGATCGGGGGCGAGCTCCCGCTGCCCAGCACGTCATCTTCCTCGTCGTCATCACTCGGAGAGAGGCAGAGAGCACGGGGCCTGCGCCGGGAGAGGGGAGCCCTCGACTCTCCGTCAGTCTCCTTGGAGTCAGGCCCCTTCCCCCGCTCCTCTCCGTCCTCCTCTTCGCTGGAGTCGTCGGAGGACACGTCCACTGGTTCCTCGAGGGCTTCAGCAGGCAAGGGCCCATCCCCGTTGAAGACGGGCATGGACTCCACCACCTGCTCCCAATCGTCGCGGAGGAACAAGGGCATAGGAGTGCCCTCCAACCTCGCCACATCGCCCCCGACCAGGGATTGGAGCACAGCGGCCAGATCTTCGTCGCCCAAGGCCGCGGGGCTCGGATGAGGCCTCCACATCGGAGGTGAGTACTGCCGAAGCGGAGCCAGCTGGTGCTCCAGGAACTCCCTCAGCAGCGAAGCGCCGTTCAGCTTCGCTGCTGCCAAGCTGGCCGGCCTCAGATCCGCGTCCATCTTCTCCAACACCAGCTTAGCACGGGGGTCCGTGAGTTCTGCACGAGCCCAATCACCGGAGCTCGTGGGCAGCCCCGTGGGCAAGATCAACCGAGGGTGAATGCGCCCAGCATCTGTCAAGACCCACTTGCTCCTGAAGCCCTCAGTCCTCTTCCCGGGCTTCGAAATGGCAATGGCGCCATTATACGCAATGAAGCTCATGCACGCGGAAGGAGAACCACGAGAGACCCGAAGGGAGAATGTCGGATTCACGGGTTCCGGCAGACCCTTAAGGTTCGAACTCTGGGGTGCGCGCGGAGATCGTGCCCTCTACCTCTCCGTCTCGCAAGGATCTAAACTACTGCAAGAACAACACAAGAGACACAAGGTTTATACTAGTTTGGGCCACCATTGTGGTGTAATACCCTACTCTAGTTTGTGGTGAGTGGATTGCCTCTTGGGCTGATGAGGAAGAACAGTACAAGGGGGAACGGCCTCGCGAGGGCCAGTTCTTGGCTAGGGGATGAACTGCTAGGGGGAGTTCGATCGCCCTTCTCTCTCTCTAGATGCTGGATTCGATCCCCCTACCCTGTGGGTGGCTAGCCTTATTTATAGGCAAAGGCCCTGGGCCTCTTCCCAAATATTGAGCGGGAAGGGCGCCAACAATTGGCCAATTTGAAGGGGAACATCTGGTACACTTATCCTGACTAAAGTTGGTCTTCGCCTGCCAAAGGCCCTGTGGTGACGTTGTCCTGGGCTCCATGGTGACCTCCTTCCCACCGTTGGACTGGTCTTGGTCTCGTTGCACCGAATTGGATGCCTTTGCTTTATCCTCTCGCCTGCGCTTGCCCCCTTTGCACCAAAGAGGAAAGGGAAACGCTGCGCGGGCTGCCGCCCGCCTGGCACCCTTGGTCGTCATGGCTAGCGTAATGGGCACCTCGTGAGGTACCCCACCTTGATCTCTCCGCCTCCTCGCGAGCCAGCCTAAGGAGGCCGTGCTTGAGAAAGCGACATGTCGTCCGCCTCGCGAGGCTTGGCCCCTCGCGAGGGTCTTGAGCCTTGTGTTGATGCAGATGGGCCACGCTGGGCCTCAATTCGTGCCACGCCGCAGGCCGCAGGCAGGCAAGTCTGGGGATCCCCGTTCCCAAAACGCCGACAGTAGCCCCTGGGCCCGAGGCGCGCATGGACTTGGCCGTGCCGAGAGGTGAAAGGTGTAACGCCCTCGATGCGGCTATATCTCCCACGTGTCGAGGCATGACTTAGAGGCATAACCGCATTGAAAGCAATGTCGCAAGTAAGGTAATCTTCACACAACCCATGTAATACATAAGGGAAAAAGATACATAGTTGGCTTACAGTCGCCACTTCACACAATACATAAATAAACATTCATCATCCAGATTACACTCAAGGTCCGACTACGGAACCAAAATGAAAGAAGACTACCCGAAATGCTACACAGATCCCCGAATCACCCCAACTGGGCTCCACTACTGATCATCTGGAAAAGAAACATAGTAACGGCCACGTTCCTCGTCGAACTCCCAAGTGAGCTCGGTCGCATCATCTGCACTGACATCATTGGTACGTGCAACTGTTGTGGTAGAATCTGTGAGTCACGAGGACTCAGCAATCTCACACCCGCGAGATCAAGACTATTTAAGCTTATAGGTGGGAAAGGATTGTGAGGTGGAGCTGCAGCAAGTGACTAGCATATATGGTGGCTAACAACGCAAAGAAGAGCGAGAAGAGGAGCAAAGCACGGTCGTGAAGCTAGAAGTGATCAAGAAGTGATCCTAAAACAACCTACGTCAAACATAACTCCAACACCGTGTTCACTTCCCGGACCCCGCCGAGAAGAGACCATCACGGTTACACACGCGGTTGATGTGTTTTAATTAAGGTCAACTTCAGGTTTTCTACAATCGGACATTAACAAATTCCCATCTGCCCCATAACCGCGGGCACGGCTTTCGAAAGATAATACCCTGCAGGGGCGTCCCAACTTAGCCCATTATAAGCTCTCACGGTCAACGAAGGATATTCCTTCTACCGGGAAGACCCGATCAGTCTCAGAATCCCGGACTACAAGACATCTCGACAGTAATAAAACAAGTCCAGCAAAGCCGCCCGATTGTGCCGACAAATCCTGATAGGAGCTGCACATATCTCGGTCTCAGGGCACATCCGGATAAGTCAAGCTACGAGTAAAACCAGGCCTCGAGTTTCCCCGCGGTGGCCCCGCAGGTTGCTCGGTTCGGGCCAGCACCCAGAGGAGCACTGGTCCGGGGGGGCTAAAATAAAGATGACCCTTGGGCTCGCGAAAACCCAAGGGAAAAAAAGGTGGTAGGTGGTCAAATGGTAAAGCCAATGTTGGGCCTTGCTGGAGGAGTCTTATTCAAAGCGAACTGTCAAGGGGGTCCCATAAATCACCCAACCGTGTAAGGAACGCAAAATCAAGGAACATAACACCGGTATGACGGAAACTAGGGTGGGAAGAGTGGAACAAAACACCAGGCATAAGGCCGAGCCTCCCACCCTTTACCAAGTATATAGATGCATTAATTAAATAAGAGGTATTGTGATATCCCAACAAGTAAACATGTTCCAACAAGGAACAACAAGTCCATGTTCCAACAAGGAACAAACTTCATCTTCACCTGCAACTAACAACGCTATAAGAGGGGCTGAGCAAAGCGGTAACATAGCGAAACAACGGTTTGCTAGGACATGGAAGGTTAGGGGCTGACATGGCAATATGGGTGGCATGATATAGCAAGTGGTAGGTATCGCAGCATAGGCATAGCAAAAGAGCGAGCAGCTAGCAAGCAAAGATAGAAGTGATTTCGAGGGTATGGTCATCTTGCCTGCAAGGTTCTCAGAGTTGTCGAAAGCTTGGTCCTCGTAAGCGTTCTCAACAGGTTCCTCGTTCACGTACTCGTCTCCCGGCTCTACCCAAAGCAAGAACACAAGCAAAGGGGACAACATCAATCACGATGCAATGCGCAAGCAACATGATGCAAAACATGGCATGATATGCGAGATGGGATATGCAATGCATATGCGTGCTTCGGAAGGAAAAAGATGAACAAGGCATAATCTTGGCAAACCAAGTATGCCACTGAATAGGTGAGGTGATTTCGGATGAAATCGATATAAAGATCACCGGAATCGGATGCACGGTTTGCAAATGACAAGCAGAACAAGAATGACAAGAATCTGACATTAACAGAATGATGCTACTTAGCAAGCAACAAGAAATTAAGTTAATGCACCCAAACATATCAACAAAGCATATGATAGTAATCTACTCAAGATGCTTGACAAAAGATGAACAACGAGCTACGGCTAAATCACACAACAACAGGTTCAAACAAGCATGGCAAAAGTGCAAAAGATAACAGGTTTACAGACTTGGTGGAAATAACAAGCCAGAAATTAACATCAGGATGACATGTTGAGAGCAATGAAACAACATGCTACAGAAATAGGACATATCAAAATAAGGCACGGCACGAATCCACTCAAAGCACTTAACAAAAGTCCCTTCCTGGCCATAAGCCAAAAAGGATCGGAAAAACTAATAACACACATGTCCATTAAGCAAGTTTCGTTACAGGTTTCAGACTTAGCAGAAAACTGGACAAGTCAAAAACAGATAACAAGTAGGCATGTTCGTGAGCTCGATGCACTCACTACAGAGCATTGCATTATAAACTAAGCATACATACATCAATAAGACATGGCATAGAAACTAGACCTGGCAATAGTAACATCATAGCATGCAAGGATCAACTACAACAAGCTTGGCAAAATCGAATAACATGTAAACAATCTGCCAGTAACATTTTATAGCAAAATTAGAGCTCGATTGACTCAAGCTATGGCACTCCATAATTACAAACAAAGGCAAGGATGGATAGAGAAAATCCATATGTTCAAAACACTCTTACTGATCATGCTCAAACGAGGCATAGATCTCTCTGAAACAACATGAACACATGGCATAAAAATAACAGCAGGCAGGGACTTAGTGAAATTACTAAGTCTCTGAAATCAGCAACATTGAGTACCCTAGTTTGCATGCTTGTGCTATCCACCACAGAGGTCACAAAAATACATGGCATAAATCTCTGAAAATATAACATGGCATATTACAAAACACATGTACGACTCAACTTCATAGGGTGCACACATCAATCATGGCAAAAATGACAAAAGTGCATGTTCTGATAAGAATCAGAAACTAACATCACATAGCCCTCTTCTAACAGCATTTCGAGCATCAAGATGTACACAAATGAAGATGATTCAATGGAATGAAATGATGTACACTTCGAGACAAACAATTTGACATATTACACGCATGAAACGGAGCAATATAGAGCAAGTTATGATGCGATGAACATGTGACAGTGATGCAATAAAATTAGGACTTAGAGGAAAAACGGGGAGGGGAAAAGTCAACCGACGCGGAGGATCCAGATCCGGTGCGCGCGGGCACGTGGCTCGAGGCGGCCGGCTCGCCGGAGATGGGCTGCGGCGAGGAGGAGGACTCCGACGGCGAGGGACGGCGGCGGCTGCAGGCGGCGACCGCGGGGCGACGGCGGGCGGTGCGGGGGCGGCGCGGCGCGGCGCCGGCTGGGCGGGAGGCGCGGGCGCGCGCCGGCCGGGTGGCGGCGGCGGCGGGCGCCGGCCTGGCGGAGGCGGCTGGATCCGCGGGGAGGCGCGGCGGCGGTGAGCCGCGGGCGGCGCGCGGCCCGGTTCGGCCCGGGGAGGGCCGGATCTGGGCCCCGGCGGCGACGGCGAAGTGGGCGCGGGGGCGGCGCCACGTGGCGGGCGCGGGTAGGCTGGCGGCGGCGGCGGGGCGACGTGGCGCTCCCTGATTGGGCGCGGTGACGCGGTGGGCGGACGCATCCGGCGGCGCGGAGGAGCGGGGCTAGGGTTTGGACTGCGAGATTTGGACGGGGAGCACATATTTATAGGTAGAAGGAGCTAGGGAGCTCCAAATGGAGTGCGGTTTTCGGCCACGCGATCGTGATCGAACGGCGATGGACATGGGAGTGTCTTAGATGGGTTATTGGGCTTCTTTGGAGGGGTTTTGGGCTGCAACACACACGAGGCCTTCACTGTTACCCGGTTAACCGTTGGAGTATCAAACGACCTCCGATTGACCCGAAACTTGATAGGCGGTCTACCGGTGCTATACCAAGGCCGCTTGACAAACCTCGGTCCATTCCGAGAATGTTTAATACCCGCTCACGAAGAAATGTAAAAGGAGACGCCGGGGGACATAGGAGCGCCGGATTGCAAAACGGACAACGGGGAAAATGCTCGGATTCAAGAGACGAACACGTATGCGAATGCGATGCACATGATGACATGATATGAAATGCATCACATGAACAAAATGCGAAATGACGGGAAACCCAACCACGGAGGGAATATCATATCACAATGCCAAAAATGGCAAGAGTTGGATTACAAATATGGCAAGTTACATCCGGGGTGTTACAACACTCCACCACTACGAGAGGATCTCGTCCCGAGATCTAGGACTAAAAGAACTCCGGATACTCGGAACGTAGGTGGTCCTCGCGCTCCCAGGTGGCTTCTCGGTCTGAATGGTGTGACCATTTCACTTTCAGGAATTTGATTGACTTGTTGTGAGTCTTGCGCTCAGTTTCTTCAAGAATAGCAACGGGATGCTCATGATAGGACAAATCTTCTTGAAGATCAATCTCTTCGAAGTTGATGGTGCGCTCAGGCGTCTTGAAGCACTTGCGAAGCTGTGACACGTGGAAGACATCGCGTACATTAGCAAAGTTGGAGGGAAGCTCAAGTTGATAGGCGAGATCGCCTCGTTTGCCGATGATCTTGAAAGGACCGACGTATCTAGGGGCAAGTTTCCCCTTGATACCGAAGTGACGAGTTCCTTTCATAGGAGAGACGCGGAGGTAGACATGGTCTCCGATCTCGAATGCCAAATCACGATGTTTGCTATCGTAATAGCTCTTCTGGCGCGATTGCGCGGCTTTGAGGTTCTCACGAATGACCTTGCACATTGCCTCAGCCTCTGAGATCAAATCGTTGCCAAGCAATTGGCGTTCGCCCGTCTCAGACCAGTTGAGAGGAGTACAACACTCTCTGCCATAGAGGATCTCGAATGGGCCTTTGCCCGAGCTGGCTTGAAAACTGTTGTTGTAAGAGAACTCAGCATAAGGAAGACAATCCTCCCACTTCATGCCGAAAGAGATAACACAAGCTCTGAGCATATCTTCAAAAATTTGGTTGACATGCTCAACTCGTCCACTAGTTTGAGGGTGGAAAGTTGTGCTGAAGCGAATATTTGTGCCCATGGCCTTCTAAAAAGAATCCCAAAACTTGGAGGTAAAGATGCTGCCACGGTCTGAAGAGATCAATTGTGGAATGCCGTGCAAGGAGACAATTCTGGATGTGTAGAGCTCTGCCAGCTGCGCTGCTGTGATAGACTCTTTGATAGGAAGAAAATGAGCCACTTTGGTGAGCTTGTCGATGACGACGAAGATAGCATCATTTCCACGCTTGGACTTAGGAAAACCAGTCACGAAGTCCATTTGGATATGATCAAACTTCCATTCTGGAATAGCAAGAGGTTGGAGAAGACCAGCTGGTCGTTGGTGTTCTGCTTTCACCCTTCTGCAGACATCACACTCATTCACGAATTGAGCAATCTCTCGCTTCATTCGAGTCCACCAATACGACTGCTTGAGGTCATGGTACATCTTCGTACTTCCAGGATGAATTGACAGAAGAGAGTTGTGCGCTTCGTTCATAATGACTTTACGAAGATCACCTATTGGATCCATGATCCGGTCCTCGAAGAAAAGAGTATCTCTGTCATCAACTCGATAGCACTTGTATTTGGAAATGCCCTTGTCAATACCACGTTTCACCTTCTTCACCATGGTATCCAACAGTTGTGCCTCACGAATCTGATCTTCCAAAGTAGGAGAGACAATGAGGTTGGCAAGAAAACCTTGAGGGACAACTTGGAGATTCAACTTGTGGAAAGCCTCACAGAGATCCGGTTGAAAGGGCTTGAGGATTAAGCTGTTGCAATAAGCCTTCCTGCTCAAAGTGTCTGCAATCACATTAGCCTTGCCTGGAGTATATTCAATACTCGGATTATACTCTTGAATCATTTTGACCCATCGAGTTTGCCTGAGGTTGAGGTGGGGCTGAGTGAAGATGTACTTGAGACTCTTGTGGTCGGTGAAAATGTCCACTTTCCTTCCCAACAGGAGATGCCTCCATGTTATTAGTGCGTGGACAACTGCCGCCAACTCAAGATCGTGAGTGGGGTAGTTCTTTTCGTTGGGCTTCAACTGACAAGAGGTATAGGCCACAACCTTCTTCTCTTGCATTAAGACGGCACCGAGGCCTTGAAGAGAAGCATCACAGAAAACTTCATAAGGCTTGGATTCGTCAGGAGGAGTCAAAACTGGAGCAGTGACGAGTTTCTCTTTGAGAGTGTTGAAAGCAACGTCACACTCAGGAGACTAGACATACTTCACATGCTTCTGGAGGAGGTTGGAAAGAGGCTTTGCAATCTTTGAGAAATTCTCAACGAATCTTCGGCAATAGCTTGCAAGTCCAAGAAAACTGCGAAGCTGCTTGACATTCTGAGGAGGTTCCCTATTCAAAACTGCAGACACCCTCTCTGGATTAATAGCAATGCCCTTGGCAGAGATGATATGACCAAGGTAAAGAACTTCATCAAGCCAGAATTCACATTTGGAGAACTTCGCATATAATTTATACTCTCTGAGCTTGTCGAGCACCAATCGCAAATGTTTGGCATGATCCTTCTTATTCTTGGAGAAGACCAAAATATCATCGAGATAGACCAAGACAAATTCGTTGATGTAGGGGTTGAAGATGAAATTCATCAAGCGAGTGAAAGCTGGAGGAGCATTGACGAGGCCGAAAGACATGACAGTATATTCATAAGAACCAAAGCTTGTTCTGAATGCTGTCTTGGGAATATCTTCTTCACGAATGCGGATTTGATGATAACCCATACGAAGGTCAAGCTTGGAGAACACTTTAGCACCTTTAAGTTGTTCGAATAGCTCATTGATGTTGGGAAGTGGGTACTTGTTCTTGATAGTCTTCTTGTTCAATGGACGGTAATCGACGCAAAGTCGGTCCGTTCCATCCTTCTTCTTGACAAAAAGAACACCACAACCCCAAGGAGA
Source organism: Aegilops umbellulata (assembly GCA_032464435.1). Lineage (NCBI taxonomy): Eukaryota > Viridiplantae > Streptophyta > Magnoliopsida > Poales > Poaceae > Aegilops > Aegilops umbellulata. The sequence goes on from CP136058.1 coordinate 56,236,226, forward strand.
AGAACTCGGTCTGATCAGACCCAGACGCTCTTGTTCATCGAGTTGTTTCTTCAATTCCTTCAGCTCATCTGGTCCAAGCTTGTAAGGACGCTTGCAAACGGGTTTCGTGCCAGGCTCAAGACCAATAACGAATTCCACTGGCCGGCGAGGAGGCATACCCGGAAGCTCTTCTGGAAAGACATCTTGGTACTCACAAACGACTGGAATCTGAGAGATAGCATCCAATTCACCATTCTCATTGAGAGAAAACAACTGAATGGTATCATCACGAGAGGCATAGATGATCACATCATCAGAAGAGTGAGTCAATTGAATTTCCCTGGCAGCACAATCAAGCTGAGCCTTGTGCTTAGAAAGCCAGTCCATCCCGAGAATAAGATCAATATCAGAGTCACCAAGAACAATTGGTTTAGCCAGAAATCTATAGTCGCCCATCTTGATACCGACATTCGGAACCACCAAACTAGAGCTCAAGCGTTTACCAGGAGAAATGACAGCCATGGGTCTATCCAAATTTGAAGAAGTGAACTCATGCTTGGCAAAAAATGGTCTTGACATGAAACAATGCGATGCACCAGTATCAAATAAGACTTCTGCAGGAATATCATTAACTGAGAGATTACCCATGATCACTTCAGAAGAATCCTCCGCTTGAGCTGCGTTCATCATGTTCACTTTGGCATGCTTAGGATTATGCTTGACCACTGCATTGCTGGAAGATCTCACAGGAGGAGGAGGCGGAAGGCGCCTTTGGTTGAAGCACTTGTTCGCATAGTGACCCTTTTGCTGACATTTGTTGCAAGTCACCTCTGAGAGCGGACGATGATAAGGAGCACTTGGCCTTGGAGCTTGATTCTGAGACTTGTTCTGATAGCCAGGGTTGGGTGGGTGGGAAGATCCACGACCACCTGAGTTCTTCTGCTGATAAGGCTGACGGAACGGAGGAGGAGGAGGCAACCAGAACTTCTGTTGCTTAGCTGCCACAAGTGAGGAAGAAGAAGACTGAACTACATCTCTGACTCTCTTCTTAGATGCCTCACACTTGAGCTGAGCAGCTTCTTGTTTCAGCGCCATGTTGTAGAATTCATCATACTTTAATGGCTCAAAAAGCACGAGAGCTAGTTGCAAATCTTCTCTGAGACCATGCCTGAATTGGTAGATCATGCTCTTCTCATCAGGGATGTCTTGCTTAGCAAAACGAGAGAGCTTCTGGAACTGAGTGTTGTATTGATACACAGACATGTTGCCTTGCTTGAGATTGCGGAATTCCTCACGCTTACTCTCAACAACACTTTCTGGAATGTGATGAGCTTTGAAGTCACGGCGGAAATCATCCCAGGTAATGACATGACCTCCTCTGGAATCTCTGTATTGCTGGAACCATTCAGCAGCTTGATCTTTGAGTTGAAAAGAGGCAAACTTGACAAAGTCCTCAGGTCTGACATTGCTGCACTCGAAATGCTTGCTGATATCCACGAGGCAATCATCGGCGTCTGTGGCCTCGACACAGTAGCTGAAGGTCTTTGGCTGATTAGCAAGGAACTGGTTGAGTGAAGCGAAGTGCGGCTGATTGTTGCCTTGGCCTTGATTCCCTTGATTATCTTGCCCTTGGTTGCGATCTTGCAAGAGCTGAATCAGAATCTGAGCGTTGGCATTTGTGGCACTCATCAAGGCTTGCCATGCCTCCGGAGGCGAAGGTGGTGGCGGAGGGTTAGCCTGACTTCCTTCATTGCGTTCCGGATTCTGACGCGTTGGCGGAGCCATCCTGAAGAGGGTGACATCCATTAGCATCTTGAAAAAGATATATTCAAGCTGAATCGAAGGAACGAAATTGCAACATATAGTCTTCACAATAAACATCCGAACGAGAATGAACGAATGGATTCCAAAGTAAAGCATCACACTTCCATAAGCTGAGAAGCCACTTAGAAAAAGGTATGGAATAAAATCAACAAGGTGCGGATGTGAACAAATACTTGGTAAGGATTACCCAATCACGAACCAAATATCTGCAGGAAGAAATACTAGAGCTACATGAATTCCCACTTATAAACTCCCGAAACTTTCTGGTTATGCAATCAGGTGTTGGGGATACATGGGACACAAAATATATCACCCAAACTAACAATACCTAGATCCAGCTGTATCCATCCTTCAACACATAACCAAGAAATCCTCGGAAATCGTCTACCTCGACCTTCAAAAAGCATCCGTTATACAAGTCATGGCAATACTCCCGCACTCGCCTCAGTACTGGGCTATCAGGGTTATCTCACCAAAAACTGTACAAAAGAGATTTTCGATGTCGGCGTACTAAACTCAGGTATTCCAGAACTGCAACGATAAAATTATGACGACAACACATCAGAGCTCAACTCCCCGGGACACCTCCTCTAAAACCCCTGCCGACGGGAGGCAACCAAGACAATGTTGTCATCATAAAACCATCGGAACGATTCTAAGATACCCGCGTGATCCTAAAAAAAAATTTTAGTGAAATTTGAGAAGAGAAGAGTCAAAACTCTACGTCGGGATGCCTTACCAGAGCGATGAGGAGACTGGGAAGTAAAAAGAATTCCTAAGATCTCCGATATATAATTCCTAAATGACTCAAAACATTTTTCTAGACACAACTCGGCCGCTAAAAACGATCAATCAGTGGGGGCTCCTAAGGTCGGGGAAGGCTCTGATTACCAACTTGTAATGCCCTCGATGCGGCTATATCTCCCACGTGTCGAGGCACGACTTAGAGGCATAACCGCATTGAAAGCAATGTCGCAAGTGAGGTAATCTTCACACAACCCATGTAATACATAAGGGAAAAAGATACATAGTTGGCTTACAGTCGCCACTTCACACAATACATAAATAAACATTCATCATCCATATTACACTCAAGGTCCGACTACGGAACCAAAATGAAAGAAGACTACCCCAAATGCTACACAGATCCCCGAATCACCCCAACTGGGCTCCACTACTAATCATCTGGAAAAGAAACATAGTAACGGCCACGTTCCTCGTCGAACTCCCAAGTGAGCTCGGTCGCGTCATCTGCACTGACATCATTGGTACCTGCAACTGTTGTGGTAGAATCTGTGAGTCATGGGGACTCAGCAATCTCACACCCGCGAGATCAAGACTATTTAAGCTTATAGGTGGGAAAGGATTGTGAGGTGGAGCTGCAGCAAGTGACTAGCATATATGGTGGCTAACAACGCAAAGAAGAGCGAGAAGAGGAGCAAAGCACGGTCGTGAAGCTAGAAGTGATCAAGAAGTGATCCTAGAACAACCTACGTCAAACATAACTCCAACACCGTGTTCACTTCCCGGACCCCGCCGAGAAGAGACCATCACGGTTACACACGCGGTTGATGTGTTTTAATTAAGGTCAACTTCGGGTTTTCTACAACCGGACATTAACAAATTCCCATCTGCCCCATAACCGCGGGCACGGCTTTCGAAAGATAATACCCTGCAGGGGCGTCCCAACTTAGCCCATTATAAGCTCTCACGGTCAACGAAGGATATTCCTTCTACCGGGAAGACCCGATCAGTCTCGGAATCCCGGACTACAAGACATCTCGACAGTAATAAAACAAGTCCAGCGAAGCCGCCCGATTGTGCCGACAAATCCTGATAGGAGCTGCACATATCTCGGTCTCAGGGCACATCCGGATAAGTCAAGCTACGAGTAAAACCAGGCCTCGAGTTTCCCCGCGGTGGCCCCGCAGGTTGCTCGGTTCGGGCCAGCACCCAGAGGAGCACTGGTCCGGGGGGGCTAAAATAAAGATGACCCTTGGGCTCGTGAAAACCCAAGGGAAAAAAAGGTGGTAGGTGGTCAAATGGTAAAGCCAATGTTGGGCCTTGCTGGAGGAGTCTTATTCAAAGAGAACTGTCAAGGGGGTCCCATAAATCACCCAACCGTGTAAGGAACGCAAAATCAAGGAACATAACACCGGTATGACGGAAACTAGGGTGGCAAGAGTGGAACAAAACACCAGGCATAAGGCCGAGCCTCCCACCCTTTACCAAGTATATAGATGCATTAATTAAATAAGAGGTATTGTGATATCCCAACAAGTAAACATGTTCCAACAAGGAACAACAAGTCCATGTTCCAACAAGGAACAAACTTCATCTTCACCTGCAACTAACAACTCTATAAGAGGGGCTGAGCAAAGCGGTAACATAGCGAAACAACGGTTTGCTAGGACATGGATGGTTAGGGGCTGACATGGCAATATGGGTGGCATGATATAGCAAGTGGTAGGTATCGCAGCATAGGCATAGCAAAAGAGCGAGCAGCTAGCAAGCAAAGCTAGAACTGATTTCGAGGGTATGGTCATCTTGCCTGCAAGGTTCTCAGAGTTGTCGAAAGCTTGGTCCTCGTAAGCGTTCTCAACAGGTTCCTCGTTCACGTACTCATCTCTCGGCTCTACCCAAAGCAAGAACACAAGCAAAGGGGACAACATCAATCACGATGCAATGCGCAAGCAACATGATGCAAAACATGGCATGATATGCGAGATGGGATATGCAATGCATATGCGTGCTTCGGAAGGAAAAAGATGAACAAGGCATAATCTTGGCAAACCAAGTATGCCACTGAATAGGTGAGGTGATTTCGGTTGAAATCGATATAAAGATCACCGGAATCGGATGCACGGTTTGCAAATGACAAGCAGAACAAGAATGACAAGAATCTGACATTAACAGAATGATGCTACTTAGCAAGCAACAAGAAATTAAGTTAATGCACCCAAACATATCAACAAAGCATATGATAGTAATCTACTCAAGATGCTTGACAAAAGATGAACAACGAGCTACGGCTAAATCACACAACAACAGGTTCAAACAAGCATGGCAAAAGTGCAAAAGATAACAGGTTTACAGACTTGGTGGAAATAACAAGCCAGAAATTAACATCAGGATGACATGTTGAGAGCAATGAAACAACATGCTACAGAAATAGGACATATCAAAATAAGGCACGGCACGAATCCACTCAAAGCACTTAACAAAAGTCCCTTACTGGCCATAAGCCAAAAAGGATCAGAAAAACTAATAACACCCATGTCAATTAAGCAAGTTTCGTTACAGATTTCAGACTTAGCAGAAAACTGGACAAGTCAAAAACAGATAACAAGTAGGCATGTTCGTGAGCTCGATGCACTCACTACAGAGCATTGCATTATAAACTAAGCATACATACATCAAGAAGACATGGCATAGAAACTAGACCTGGCAATAGTAACATCATAGCATGCAAGGATCAACTACAACAAGCTTGGCAAAATCGAATAACATGTAAACAATCTGCCAGTAACATTTTATAGCAAAATTAGAGCTCGATTGACTCAAGCTATGGCACTCCATAATTACAAACAAAGGCACGGATGGATAGAGAAAATCCATATGTTCAAAACACTCTTACTGATCATGCTCAAAAGAGGCATAGATCTCTCTGAAACAACATGAACACATGGCATAAAAATAACAGCAGGCAAGGACTTGGTGAAATTACTAAGTCTCTGAAATCAGCAACATTGAGTACCCTAGTTTGCATGCTTGTGCTATCCACCACAGAGGTCACAAAAATACATGGCATAAATCTCTGAAAATATAACATGGCATATTACAAAACACATGTAGGACTCAACTTCATAGGGTGCACACATCAATCATGGCAAAAATGACAAAAGTGCATGTTCTGATAAGAATCAGAAACTAACATCACATAGCCCTCTTCTAACAGCATTTCGGGCATCAAGATGTACACAAATGAAGATGACTCAATGGAATGAAATGATGTACACTTCGAGACAAACAATTTGACATATTACACGCATGAAACGGAGCAATATAGAGCAAGTTATGATGCGATGAACATGTGACAGTGATGCAATAAAATTAGGACTTAGAGGAAAAACGGGGAGGGGAAAAGTCAACCGACGCGGAGGATCCAGATCCGGTGCGCGCGGGCACGTGGCTCGAGGCGGCCGGCTCGCCGGAGATGGGCTGCGGCGAGGAGGAGGACTCCGGCGGCGAGGGACGGCGGCGGCTGCAGGCGGCGACCGCGGGGCGACGGCGGGCGGTGCGGGGGCGGCGCGGCGCGGCGCCGGCCTGGCGGGAGGCGCGGGCGCGCGCCGGCCGGGCGGCGGCGGCGGCGGGCGGCGGCCGAGCGGAGGCGGCTGGATCCGCGGGGAGCCGCGGGCGGCGCGCGGCCGTGGGCGGAGACGGGCCCGGCGCGGCCCGGTTCGGCCCGGGGCGGGCCGGATCTGGGCCCAGGCGGCGGCGGCGAAGTGGGCGCGGGGGGCGGCGCCACGTGGCGGGCGCGGGTAGGCTGGTGGCGGCGGCGGGGCGACGTGGCGCTCCCTGATTGGGCGCCGTGACGCGGTGGGCGGACGCGTTCGGCGCGGGCGGACACGTCCGGTGGCGTGGAGGAGCGGGGCTAGGGTTTGGACTGCGAGATTTGGACGAGGAGCACATATTTATAGGTAGAAGGAGCTAGGGAGCTCCAAATGGAGTGCGGTTTTCGGCCACGCGATCGTGATCAAACGGCGATGGACATGGGAGTGTCTTAGATGGGTTATTGGGCTGCTTTGGAGGGGTTTTGGGCTGCAACACACACGAGGCCTTCACGGTTACCCGGTTAACCGTTGGAGTATCAAACGACCTCTGATTGACCCGAAACTTGACAGGCGGTCTACCGGTGCTATACCAAGGCCGCTTGACAAACCTCGGTCCATTCCAAGAATGTTTAATACCCGCTCACGAAGAAATGTAAAAGGGGACGCCGGGGGACATAGGAGCGCCGGATTGCAAAACGGACAACGGGGAAAATGCTCGGATTCAAATATGACGGGAAAGCGAATGCGATGCACATGATGACATGATATGAAATGCATGACATGAACAAAATGCAAAATGACGGGAAACCCAACCACGGAGGGAATATCATATCACAATGCCGAAAATGGCAAGAGTTGGATTACAAATATGGCAAGTTACATCCAGGGTGTTACAAAAGGGCAAGGACGAAGCGCCGTGGGCCCTAACAGCCTGCGGCCTCAGGCTCCGCGTGGCGGTTGATTGGACGTGGGCGGCACTGTTTACCCACGCTCCCTTATTCTGCGCCGCGCTAGGTTGCCCCACAGATGTACACAGCCGCCCTTTTCCCTGTTGCTTGACCGCCTCCTGCTCTTCCTCCCTCCGAACTCTGACCCTTGCTTCCAATCCCATCTCGCATCTCCTATCTTCTGCCCGCCGCCATGGCTCCAAAGAAAGGGAAGGGGAAGAAGCCTGCGGCTCCATCTCGCCCGCTGCCGCCGGTGGCGCCTGGAGTCGGCCGCTCGATCATACTCAACCTGGAATGCCTGGGCAAGCTCAGTCCGGCTCTGGCCACCGCCTTCAACGAGTGTGGGAGGATGACGGCGTGGCCTACGTGGCACCTCCCCACTAATAGGGTAATCACCGAGGTCCATTACTTTGCCGACGCCTTGTGGGCGGGTTTGGTGCCTCCCTTCTCCGATTTCTTCAACGCCATCCTCGATCCTTATCAGATCCACATGATGCATCTGGGTCCTGAGTCCATTGCTCTCCTTTCAGTCTTCGCTTTTGTTTGTGAGGCGATGGTGGGCATCCCTCCTTCTGTTGCCCTGCTGCGCCACTTCTTCTCCTTGCATCTTGCCGACCCTTCGCAATGCTCGGCATGCGTGAGCTTCGTAGCTTCGCCCGAGACCGTAGCCTCTGGTATCGACTTCAACCTCCCTCTGCCTCCAGCCGGGTTCCGCGAGCGGTGGTTGTACATTGATGTCGGGGTACCCAGCCCCCGGCTCATGAAGCCGACATCGCCTGCTGTGCCTAATTCGGGCTGGGGCCAGGAGACGCTCGTAAGTCCCCGGCTCGCCTTCGTCTGGCACCGCTTCATGTCCCTGAAGAAGCTTGGCGTAACGGCGCCCAAAGTGGTGAAGGAGTTCCTATTGTGCCGCATTGCCCCTCTCCAACGCCATTCTCATCGAATGTGGGCCTTCAGCGGGCATGGTGACCGCATGAGGCTTCAGGGAGACGACCTGACGCCCGAGGTGCTGAGGAAGGTGCTCTTGGTCCTGACAGGCGATCCCAACCCCGGGGGTGTTCGGCAGGGGGGAGCCTTGCTGTACCTCTGCCACAACAGGGATGACTTTGTGAGGCAGATGCCCCCTTTCGACGAGTGGGGGCTTCGCCCTGTCAGCCTCCAGGGGCCTCGCGAGAACCCGGTGGTGGTGATTTCCCTTCCGGTCGGTCTGGGTGAATCCTCCTCGAGTGGTGGCGCAGGGAGGCAGGAGACAGCGCGGGTCGAGGGAGCCGCGGACGATGTGACCGCACCTGGCGATGCTCTTGATGAGGCTGATTCCTGTGCATCCCTCCTGGGCCGTTTCCATGTGGACTTTGAGGCCCTCCGGAGAAAAAGGGAGGCCCTGGGTGACGACTTCCCTTGCCGCTTGCTGAAGCGCCGGAAGTACTTTGCTGTCGATGAGTAAGCTTCTCCTTTTCTGTTCCTTATCCTGTTTGCCGCATCCGCTGATCCTTGCTCTACAGGCCTCTGCGTACTGAGCTCGATGAAGCCGTCGAGTCGACGCCTTCCTTGACTCCGTCTCCTCCGCCACCCCTGGGTGCCTCGAGCAGCACTGCCCTTGTGGTTTGGGCAGGTGACGGCGCGGACCGCCGCATAGCGCGCGGCGACTCTCCCATTCCCACGATCTCCTTCCGCGGGCCTTCCCTCGACATAGGCAACATGCCATGGGCTTCCCGTCTGGTCGCGGGCTGCGACTGGCTGAGGCACCTCCGGGGCCCTTCTCCTGAGGTCAGGTTGAACTCAGGTCGGGCTTCTGATGCGGCGCGGCCGGCCGTCGTGAAGGCGCCAGCCCCCAGCCCCCTGCCCGGGGCCGGAGCGATGATCCGAGGTCCTCGACGCCCGCTTGGGGAGGATGATGGCGCGGCAGACGTGCTTGAGCGTGCTCGGGAGCGCCGTGCCCGTCGCCACGAATTCCTTCGGAGGGCGAGTGGCGCCGTAGATCTTCTTGGGCAGGAGCTTGCTGAAGAAGACACGCGCCTGGAAGCCGAGGGCCTGCGCCTGGCCGCAGAGCGGCGCGAGCTGGAGGCAGCCGCTGCCCTCGCGCGTCGTCAGCGCGTCCTTGATGACGAAGGGGCGAAGGCGTCGCTGGAGGCTTCTCTGGCGGCTCGGTCTCAGGCCGTTGAGGAGGCCCGAGGAGCAGACCGACGGCGAGGAGCGGCAGAAGAACAGCCTCGGGAGCTCTTGGCCTGGTGTCGCTCGTTGGAGGAGCAAGCGGAGCTGCGCGAGGCAGCCCTTGCATCGATGGAGGTGGCTTCTGGCGACCCGGCTGAGCTTCGGAAGCGCGAGGAAGCATTGGTGCTGGAGGCCGCCGAACACGCTCGCGAGCACGAGCAGCTGGAGACGAGGGAGCGCCTGGTGACGCAGGCGGAAAACGATGTCGCCGCGCGAGAAACGCGTGTCCTGGAGGAGGTTTGTCATCGAGTGGCGACAGCGCGCCAAGGCCTCGAGCGTGAGTTCGAGGGGAAGCTGGGGATGATCCGAGTCGAAGCTGAGGGTAGAACCACCGCCTTGAGGGCCCAACGGGATGAGGCGAAGCTACGAGCGGACGCCTCCCGGGTCGCCCTTGAGGCAGCGCAGAAGGAGCTAGCCACCTCCCAGGCCGAGGTGCTCCGTCTGCGCCAACGTGTGGAAGAGGCCATGGCCGTCGAGCGTCAGAATGCCGACGAGATACGCCAGCGGCAAGTACTGGAGCACGAGCACGGCCCCATGCTCACCAAGCTCAGGGAGAGGGCTAACGTTGCCCTGTGCAACATTTGTGAGGCTGTCGTGGGCGAGCCGCACACGATTAACTACGCCGGCAACCTGCAGTTCTTCACCACCGTGGTGATACAGCTGGAGGCACGGTCGGCCAAAGCCGATAGGTTGGTGGAGGAGAGGAGCCACGCCCTGCTTGGGCGCTCCTTTTACCGCGTCTTCAGCAATCTTCGAAACATGGATCCCCACTTTGACTTCGACGCCGCCAACGCCCCAGTTCCCCAAGCTGTTCGAGGTGACCTGGCTGAATGGGTGGAGAGCAACGTAGATGCTCTCGTCCGGGCCTTCACTTCGGATGATGACGACATGATCGTGGGCGCCGACGAAGGTGGCGTGGTGGAAGACCCCAATGCCGCTGATGGGGGCGCAGACAACGAAGGTGAGTTCAGCGACGCCAGCGACAGCTCGGGAGGCACCTCCGAGGATGCGTTGGGGGATTTGTCAGATTGACCATGTACTATCCTCGTCTTTTTACCCTGCATAGATAGAACTCAGGCGTTTGGCCCGACGGTTGTGAGAGCATTTTGGGAGGGGAAGCCCCTCATGTATGAACTCGTATCTAATTTATCTGCAGTGATTAAATCGTACGCGTGTCCAACGGTAGGCTGGTTCGCCCTTGTTCCTTGCTGGCTCCGGAGCCGGCTTCTGGAGGGCGTCACGTCCCAGGTGCTGGGCAGTTGAAACCTCGGGAGGCGGGGTCATTGCTGGCAGGAAACCCCACAGGCGTGGGTCGTCTTCGCAGGCTCCGGGCCCTTTCTCGAGTGAGACGTCTTCACAGGCGTTCGCCCTCTTCACAGGCTCCGGGCCTTTTCCTTGAGCGAGACGTCTTCACAGGCATTTGCCTTCTTCACAGGCTCTGGGCCTTCTTCTCGAGCGAGACGTCTTCACAGGCGTTTGCCTTCTTCACAGGCTCTGGGCCTTCTCCCGAGAGGGATGGCTTCACAGGCGTTCGCCTTCTTCACAGGCTCAGGGCCTTCTCCCGAAAGGGATGGCTTCACAGGCGTTCGCCTTCTTCACAGGCTCAGGGCCTTCTCCCAAAAGGGATGGCTTCATAGGCGTTCGCCTTGTTCACAGGCTCCGGGCCTTCTCCCGAGCGGGACGGCTTCACAGGCATTCGCCTTCTTCACAGGCTCTAGGCCTTCACGAGAAAACGATCTCCGCAAGCACCAAAGGTCACCTCGCGAGGGAGCGGCAGCGGCAGTCTGGGCCGTGCTTAAGCCAGGCCTGGCCCGGCTCGCGAGGGGCTCGCGAGGGGAGGCAGCTGCGGTGAGATGGTGACCAGAACGCGGGAAACGATTCAAACAAGACCAAGCACCCCTTCCCCGAACGCACTCAAAGCTCAAATTCGAATTCAACTTAAATCCAGCGGGAGAAAAAGGTTACAACCAAAGGAAGAAGGCAATGAAAGCAAACAAAAAGGCCGCGTACGGCACCTAATCTAGTCTTCGACGTCTTCTCACTAGCGTGGAGCTAAGTGATGTCCACTGGGCGTGGGAGGGAGCCCCAGGGCCTGAGGCCGGCACCCCTGAGACTCCGGGGCGTGTACAACCCCACTCATTATTACGTGAGAGTGTCACGGGGCGGCGAGCTTCATAGGCACTGGGCCTTCTTCACAGGAACCGGCCTTGCTTCATATCGCCAGACGAGGGCCCCACCTTGCGCCACACTCTAGTGCCATCAACGACGACCGGAAACCAGGACGCCGCCGGTGGGGTAGAGCGGGCGCCAGCGGTTCCCCCGACGACCACGGGTCCTCCGCCAGGGGCAGGCCCTCGGGCGCCTCCCCAGCGGAGGGCCTATCTTCTAAGAACGCCTTGCTCCGAACGCCGCGGTGGTGATGTAGGATCTCTGCCCCTTTCCTGCAGCCCCCTGCGTCCTCCTCCCGAGGGGTAGGAGACCGCAGGAGCAGGGCAGCTGCTTGTCGCGGCGACCTGCATCTCCTGTGACCCATGATTAGCGTATGCCTGCTCTTGAGGAATTAATGGTACCCGATAGTCGTTGCCTCCAGTGTAACCGACGGAGCCGCCCTGGGGTTCCTGGAGGGGCTCGGCCTCTGGCGTCTCGTCCTCCCAGCTGGGGCTGAAGAGTGAGCCCTGTTCGCCCCCGTGAGCGTTCCCTTGGTCAATCATGTGGGGCACGTATTCCTCTCGCGCCGCCACCCCGAATGTCGTGATGTAGTGCTCCAGGCGCCATGCAGCGTTGCTTGTCGTGCCCACCGCGGGGTGGTAGCACGGTTGGCCGCTGGCGCCGTGGGCCGCACTGAGCCCCTCTCCTTCGCGCGACGGGGGCAGGGGCAGCGCCACCGCCAGTCTGGTGCCGGCGGATACGCCGGTGCTAGGGTAGTCTTGAGGCCCGCGCGGCTGCGCGGGACCCCCTTGTGCGCCGCCCTGAGCTTGAGGCGGAAGCTGGACGCAGAAGGGGTGAGCCCCCGAAGCGGCGAAGCCAAGGAGCTCCGCGACCCGCTCCAGCAGCACATCGCGGCCGCCCTCCAATAGCCTGCACTGCAGCAGCTCCCGTGCTACTGTGAGTGCGGCCCTCGAGTTCGCCTGTTCCTGGCGGGTGTACGGTGTCGTAGTTGCGGCATGATTGGATGCCCTTGCCGCCGACCGCGCCTGTCGCGGTGTGAGGGTCGCAGAAGCTTGCCCGCGGCCCGCAGCGCCCTGCGGACCGCGAGCTGCCTGCGGCGCGGGGTCGCCCGAAGCGGGAGGCTCCGCGCGGATGGGTCATGCCGCCCACTGGCCTTGGTTGCCTGCCTGGTCGCCGGACATGGTGACGACGACGCAACGGGAGACGGAGCGATGGAAGGGCAGATTCCGGCGCACCCCTACCTGGCGCGCCAAATGTCGGATTCACGGGTTCCGGCAGACCCTTAATGTTCGAACTCTAGGGTGTGCGCGGAGATCGTGCCCTCTACCTCTCTGTCTCGCAAGGATCTAAACTACTGCAAGAACAACACAAGAGACACAAGGTTTATACTAGTTCGGGCCACCATTGTGGTGTAATACCCTACTCTAGTTTGTGGTGGATGGATTGCCTCTTGGGCTGATGAGGAAGAACAGTACAAGGGGGAACGGCCTCGCGAGGGCCAGTTCTTGGCTAGGGGATGAACTGGTAGGGGGAGTTCGATCGCCCTTCTCTCTCTCTAGATGCTCGATTCGATCCCCCTACCCTGTGGGTGGCTAGCCTTATTTATAGGCAAAGGCCCTGGGCCTCTTCCCAAATATTGAGCGGGAAGGGCGCCAACAATTGGCCAATTTGAAGGGGAACATCTGGTACACTTATCCAGACTAAAGTTGGTCTTCGCCTGCCAAAGGCCCTGTGGTGACGCCGTCCTGGGCTCCATGGTGACCTCCTTCCCACCGTTGGACTGGTCTTGGTCTCGTTGCACCGAAATGGATGCCTTTGCTTGATCCTCTCGCCTGCGCTTGCCCCCTTTGCACCAAAGAGGAAAGGGAAACGCTGCGCGGGCTGGCGCCCGCCTGGCACCCTTGGTCGTCATGGCTTGCGTCATGGGCACCTCGTGAGGTACCCCACCTTGATCTCTCCGCCTCCTCGCGAGCTAGACTAAGGAGGCCGTGCTTGAGAAAGCGCCATGTCGTCCGCCTCGCGAGGCTTGGCCCCTCGCGAGGGTCTTGAGCCTTGTGTTGATGCAGATGGGCCATGCTGGGCCTCCATTCGTGCCACGCCGCAGGCCGCAGGTAGGCAAGTCTAGGGACCCCCGTTCCCAGAACACCGACAGAGAAGTAGTGGCGTAGCAAGGCCACTGAGGGCTGCACCCCTAAGTGAGCCTCGCAATAATAGGCGAAGATCGCCAAGAGGAGGACGGAGTTGGGATGGAGATGCAGAGCTTGTAAGTTGTAATGGCGGAGGACAGAGAAGAAGAACTCAGAGCAGGGAGGCACCAAGCCAGCATTAATAGAGCTTACGAAGAGCGGATAAAAGGTGCTCCCTCGACCCTCGGGAGTGGTGGAGCCGGCCTTGAACACCGTCGCCCCGTCCATGCCCTGCGCCGCCGCCATCCGGTGCAACCGGGCGAGGCTAGCTTCCGACACGTTTGGCGGCTCCAAGGCAGACGAGTACCAGGATCCGGCCGAGGACTGACGAGGCGCCATGGCTCCTGGATCACGCGGTCGAAGCAGATCTGGAGATTTGGAGGAAGGAAGGAGAGGCGCAAGAAAGGGGATCTGAGCAGAAACCGGAGAAAGAAGAAAGAGCAAAACCTGGGCAGATGCCACTCCTTTATCAACTCGCGCGGTTGCGGAGACGCCCACGTCCAATCAACCGCCACGCGGCGCCCAAGGCTGCAGGCTGTTAGGGCCCGCGGCGCTTCGCCCTTGCCCTTTCGCCTCACTGCACGGCCAAGACCGGGCGCGCCTTGGGCCCGGGGGCTACTGTCGGCGTTCTGGGGACGGGGGTCCCCAGACTTGCCTGCCTGCGGCCTTCGGCGTGGCTCCTCGCGGGGCGGACGACACGGAGCTTCCTTAGGTGCGGCCTCATCAGGCTGGCTCGCGAGGAGGCGGAGAGATCAAGGCGGGGTACCTCACGAGGTGCCCATGACGCAAGCCATGACGACCAAGGGCGCCAGGCGGGAGGATCAAGCAAAGGCACCCATTTCGGTGCAACGAGACCAAGACCAACTCCGCGACAAGGAAGAAGTCATTGTGGAGCCCAAGCCCGCGTCATCACCAGAGCCTTTGGTAGGCAAGGACCAACTTTAGTTAGGATAAGTGTACCAGATGTTCCCCTTCAAAATGGGCAATTCTTGGCGCCCTTCCCGCTCAATATTTGGGAGGAGGCCCAGGGCCTTTGCCTATAAATAGGACTAGCCACCCCCAGGGTAGAAGGGGATCGACCTAGAGATCAAGAGGCACCCAGAGAGAGAGAGAAGGGCGATAGAACCCTTCTAGCAGTTCATCGCTCCGGCCGAGAACAGACCCTCGCGAGGCTGTTCTTCCTTGTATTGTTCATCATCAGCCCAAGAGGCAATCAACCACACCACCACACTGGAGTAGGGTATTACACCACATCGGTGGCCCGAACCAGTATAAACCCTGTGTCTCTTGTGTTGTTATTCTGGTAGCTTAGATCCTTGCGTGGCGGAGGGGTACGAGTAGGTAGGAAGCGTAATCTACGCACGCACCCCAGAGTTCGGACCTCAAGGGTCTGCCGGAACCCGAAATCCGACAAAATTTGGCATAAACATTTCCATCACTAGCACGGCACAACACATAAGAAGGGTTAAAGTCGTCGGCTTTGTTGGGAAGGGAAGTGTTGCCCATCTTGTCATCACCACCCTTCATGGTGTTCTTCTTCTTCTCCTTAGTAGCACCCTCTCCTTCCTTCACAGAGGTTTGCTTGAGAGGGGGAGGTCATTTGGTCTTGTCATTCTTCTTCTTAATCTTGGACTTGGGTGCGTACCCAATACCTTCCTTGGCCACAACTTCCTTTTGATTGCTCAAAAGGTCGTTGAGGTTCTTCTCGTCTTGTATGCAAGACACAAGACCCTTCTCAAGTTGCTCCTTTAACTTAGCATTCTCCTCAACAAGATGCACATGCTCACAACATGGGTTAGTAGCATTTGCATTATCAATTAACACCGTATGAGGAAATGTGGCTTTCTCCTTGGTTAGCTTTACTTGAAGTTGATCATGAGACTCCTTGAGGCTAGCATGAGCACCCTTCAAGACTTTGTGAGCCTTGTCGAGAATGTCAAACTCCTCTTTGAGTCTAACAAGATCAACCCCAAGCTTGGCCTTCTCGGAGTTTAGCACACGAGAAACAACAAGAGCATGATCAAGATCTTTCTTTAACTTAGCATGATCATCGTTGTGTGACTCCTCAAGAACCAAACGAAGACCACGCTCTTCCTTAAGAGCATTTGAAAGATCCGAAATCTCATCGGCATAGTCACGACTATGCCCCTCCATCTTAGAGATGGTATCTTCGTGAGCCTCGATCATGTCATTGGCTTCACCAAGTTGTTCCAAGAGAGCAACGAAGTGCTTCTTGGATTTACCCTTGAGCTTACCCATAAAGGTCTCAAACTCATTATCCTCCACATTAGTTCCCTCATGTTCATCAATGCCATCTGTCAAAGAAGGATGATTAATGATGGTAGTTTTGATGTTGGGGGTTACCTTGTTGGTGGCTTTAGCATGAGGCACTTGGCGGTGATGCTCTCATTGGGTGAGTCGAAGAGAGACACCCGTGGAGTCGTCGCAATGGCAACGGAGGCCATGGCAACCGACTCACCATCTTCATCATCGTCATCGTCCTCATTGTACTCCCCTTGTACCACCAATGCCTTGGGAGGAGCCTTCTTGGTGAAGTTGCTCTTGTTGGGAAAAGACTTGGCCTTGTCCTTTCGGATGAGCTTACCACCATTGTTTTCCCTCTTCTCATAAGGGCACTCTGCAACAAAATGGCTCACATTGCCACAATTAAAGCAAGTCCTTACTCGTTGCTTGCCCTTTGCGCCACTTGAGTTGTTCTTGTTGAAGTTGGGCCTTGAGTTCTTCTTGCTCCAAAATTGCCTTGAAGCAAGAGCCATGTGTTCATGATAGGCATACTTCGTATCTTCGAGGTTGCTCTCCTCTTCTTCCTCTTCATCCTATTCCTCCATACTAACCTTGGACTTTAGAGCAAGGTTGGGCTTCTTTACTCTCTGAGAGCGAAGTACTGCATTGTCGGCGGTCTTGTCCAAGATGCTCATAGCAACAAACTCATCCAACACTTCACTTGAGGACAAGGTGTGGAAGTCCGGCCTTTGACGAATGACGGAGGACATGGCTTTGTGGTAGGGCATCATTGCCTTGAGAAATTTGCACTTGATCCAATTTTCATCTGTGTCCTTACTTCCATGATCTCGGAGAGAGACCGCGAGTTTGGTTGCCCTCCGATAAAGCTCACGGGGTTCTTCATCTATCGGATTCGCGGGTTCCGGCAGACCCTTAAGGTTCGAACTCTGGGGTGCGCGCGGAGATCGTGCCCGCTACCTCTCCGTCTCGTAAGGATCTAACTACTGCAAGAACAACACAAGAGACAGAGGGTTTATACTAGTTCGGGCCACCATTGTGGTGTAATACCCTACTCTAGTTTGTGGTGGCTGGATTGCCTCTTGGGCTGATGATGAAGAACAGTACAAGGGAGAACAGCCTCGCGAGGGTCTGTTCTTGGCTAGGGGATGAACTGCTAGGGGGAGTTCGATCGCCCTTCTCTTTCTCTCTCTCTCTACTTACTCTAGATACTGAATCAGATCCCTCCACCCTGCGGGTGGCTAGTCCTATTAATAGGCAAAGGCCCTGGGCCCCTTCCCAAATATTGAGTGGGAAGGGCGCCAACAATTGGCCAATTTGAAGGGGGACATCTGGTACACTTATCCTGACTAAAGTTGGTCTTCGCCTGCCAAAGGCCCTGTGGTGACGCCGTCCCAGGCTCCATGGTGACCTCCTTCCCACCGTTGGACTGGTCTTGGTCTCGTTGCACCAAAATGGGTGCCTTTGCTTGATCCTCTCGCCTGCGCTTGCCCCCTTTGCACCAAAGAGGAAAGGGAGACGCTGCGCGGGCTGGCGCCCGCCTGGCACCCTTGGTCGTCATGGCTCGCGTCATGGGCACCTCGTGAGGTACCCACCTTGATCTCTCCGCCTCCTCGCGAGCCAGCCTAAGGAGGCCGTGCTTGAGAAAGCACCATGTCGTCCGCCTCGCGAGGCTTGGCCCCTCGCGAGGGTCTTGAGCCTTGTGCTGACGAAGATGGGCCACGCTGGGCCCCCATTTGAGCCACGCCGCAGGCCGCAGGCAGGCAAGTCTGGGGACCCCCGTTCCCAGAACGCCGACAGTAGCCCCCGGGCCCAAGGCGCGCACGGACTTGGCCGTGCCGAGAGGCGAAAGGGCAAGGGCGAAGCGCCGCGGGCCCTAACAGCCTGCGGCCTCAGGCGCCGCGTGGCGGTTCGACAGGACGTGGGCGTCTCCACCTCCCCACGACGCCTTGGTAACTGCGTGACTTGACTAGTCCCTGCATGCATAGATACGGGTCATTATTACCTGCGATTGTGGTGCCCGACGGTTGGCCTCTTCCGGCTATAAGTGCGAGGCCGCACAAGCTCCGCCAGTCCACCCCTTCCCGCTTCTCTTCTTCTTCCTCTCCTTCGCCGCCGCCGCTCGCATGGCTCCGAAGAGGCTCTCAGCCGCAGAGAAGGGGAAGGCTAGTCGGGCGGGGACGGACTCCCCTCCGGCCAAGCGCGGCCGAGGTCGTCCCCGCAAACATCCCGCGGTCCCTGCTGTGGCTCCCTGCGGGCACAGGGGTGGTTCTCCGCGTGGTGGTGAGCGCTCGGCTGCCATGGGGAGGCAGGCTGTGGTTGCGCGGCCTCCCAGGTCGCGCTTTCGCTCGGCGGAGGTGCTGCCGGAGTTCGTCGTGTGGTCGGCGGACCCGACCAGCACCTGGCTCCAGCTCCCTCGCTTCTTCATCAGCGAGCTGCCGGCCAGCGCCCGGTGCGGCTTCTGGCTCCAGGCTGACGACTGCTGCAGTAGGGCCTCTTGGGTTTCGCTCGAGGTCTCCCCTTCTGGGAATGGGGCCCTGACCCGCGTCTGGCAAACGTTTGCCAGCGCGCGCGGCCTGGGCCAGCGGTGCACCCTGCACTTCAAGTTCGATGGCGACGGCACCCTTTATGTGAGGGTGTTTGGGGAAGATGGTCGCCGCGCAGGATGCTGCCCTGAGGACGACGATGGAGGAGACAGCGCCCACTCTGCTGGTGGCGCCCGAGGCTCCCCAAGCTTCACCAACTCCTCTTCAGGCGGCTCCTCCAGCGGTGGCCGCAGCCAGCCCCCTCGCCTCCGCGCTTGCTTGGGGGCTGGCTGTTCATCCGCCCGTCGTTGCGCTCCGATGAAGCGCGAGAGGGAGTCCGCCTGAGCTCCGGAGCCATCCGGTGTCGCCTCAGCAGGCCGATGTGGGGCGGGCCGCGCCGGGCTCGCCCTATCCTTTTCCTTTTGCTCCATGTGTAAGATAAGACAGCTGCATGGAGCCCCGTGGGGGTGCGTTTGAGAATCATTGCCGTTGTAGCCATCACCTTGATTTTGTTGTTGCGCTTCTCAACTATTTGCCCTCGCGTAGGTAGTTTGCGGCCCCAGCCGGGGGGGGCGACCGACCCAGGCCCTATGTGCATGTCGCGGTGCCCGAGGGGCACGGACCAGAGGGGTGCTCCTGTAGAGAGCCCGGGCCGTGAAACCTTTAAGCGGCTAGAGCAGGAGCGCTCGCGAGGGCGTTCGAGTCCCATCCCTCGCGAGGCCTTTCATGAGAGAAAATCGAAACGAGGAGCGAAAATCGACAAACCACAAATCAACAACGGCGATAGTTTCGATAAGACTTCAAATGCAAGTAAAACACGCCAAATGCGGAAAGCAAATGAAAAAGCCGCGTCCGGCACCTAGTCTAGTCTTCGACGTCTTCTCACCAGCGCGGAGCTAAGTGCTGCCACTGGGCGTGGGAGGGAGCCCCAGGGCCTGAGGCCGGCGCTCCTGAGACTCCGGGGCGTGTACAGCCCCACTCATTATTACGTGAGAGTATCACGGGGCGGCGAGCTTCACAGGCATTGGCCTTCTTCACAGGCTCCGGGCCTTTCTCCTTAGAGGTAATGAGCTTCACAGGCATTCGCCTTCTTCACAGGCTCTGGGCCTTTTCCCTTAGAGGTAATGAGCTTCACAGGCATTCGCCTTCTTCACAGGCTCTGGGCCTTTTCCCTTAGAGGTAATGAGCTTCACAGGCATTCGCCTTCTTCACAGGCTCAGGGCCTTTTCCAAAAGGAGACGATCTTCACAGGCGTTCGCCTTCTTCACAGGCTCGGGGCCTTTTCCAAAAGGAGACGATCTTCACAAGCGTTCGCCTTCTTCACAGGCTCAGGGCCTTTTCCAAAAAGAGACGATCTTCATAGGCGTTCGCCTTCTTCACAGGCTCAGGGCCTTTTCCAAAAAGAGACGATCTTCACAGGCGTTCGCCTTCTTCACAGGCTCAGGGCCTTTTAGGGGTAGAACCTCCGGAGGTGCTGGATGTTCCACGCGTTCTGGATTGGCTCCCCCTCTTGAGTCTCCAAGCGCACGGAGCCAGGCCTGGAAACATGAACAACCTTGAACGGGCCCTCCCACATGGGAGAGAGCTTGTGCAGCCCTTCCCTAGAGAGGACCCGACTGAGTACGAGGTCTCCTACCTCGAGGGTCCTGGGGCGGATGTTGCGGCAGTGATATCGCCGTAGCGCCTGTTGGTACCTTGCCGCTCGCAGTGCGGCTTCCCGGCGGCGTTCCTCCCCCAGCACGAGGTCTATCCCCCGCATGGTGTCCTGCTGCGCCTCGTCAAACGCCAGGACCCGCGCGGAGCGACGCCTGACCTCGTGAGGAAGGACTGCTTCGGCTCCATAGACCAGGAAGAACGGGGTTTCCCCTGTTGGTTTGGTCGCGGTTGTGCGGATGGACCACAGCACAGATTGGAGCTCGTCATACCAACCCCTGCCGCAGGCCTCCAGCTTCTTCTTGAATGTCCTGGTCTTGAGGCCTCTCAGGACCTCCGCGTTGGCTCGTTCGGCTTGCCCATTGCTTCGCGGGTGTGCCACCGAAGCGTAGCATATCTGCGTTCCAAGGTTAGCACAGTATGTTTTGAAGATATTACTGGTGAACTGCGAACCGTTGTCTGTGATGATGCGGTTCGGCACCCCGAACCGGCTCACGATACCCCTGATGAACTTGACCGTGGAGCCTGCGGGGATGGTACGGACAGCCTCCACCTCTGCCCACTTGGTGAACTTGTCAATGGCGACGTAGAGGTAATGGTAGCCCCCTGGCGCCCGAGGGAACGGGCCCAGAATATCCAACCCCCAAACTGCGAATGGCCATGAGAGGGGTATAGTCTGCAGGCTCCCCGCTGGTTGATGGATCTGCTTGGAATGGAACTGGCAGGCCTCACAAGCCTTTACTAATTCGACTGCGTCGTTGAGCGCGGTGGGCCAATAGAACCCACTACGGAATGCTTTGCCGACGAGGGTCCGTGATGATGAGTGGTGTCCGCAGTCTCCGTCGTGTATGTCCCCCAGTAGTTCCCTTCCTTGCTCCCTGGAGATGCAGCGCAGAGATACGTCGTTGGGTCGCTTCCGGTAGAGTTCTCCATCTCTGATGCAGTATGCCGTGGCCTGCCGCGCCACTCGTTCTGCTTCCTCCTCCTTCTCTGGCAGGGCCCCACGTGTTAGGTAATTTTGGAGCTCCGTGATCCAGCGTTCCTCCTGAGGTTCCATCGTCAGGAGCAAACGTGCTCCTGAGGGCAGTCCGCAGGCCGGGGCTCCCGAGGCTGGTGGCTGAGGGAGCTCCTCTCGAGGCTGAGCCGTGCTTGATAACGTTGGCTGCGCTGAAGGTTTGAAGATCCGCTCTTCGAAGACGCCGGGCTCCTGCCCCAGCCGCCTGGACGCCCGTCCGGCTATGTCGTCAGCTTCCTGGTTGGTGCCACGGGGCACGTGCTTCAGCTCCAGCCCCCAGAACTGCTTTTCAATCCTGCGGACCTCCGCCAGGTAGGCCTCTATATGCTCGTCCTTCGGCTCGTACACCTTGTTGGAGAAGTTGGCTAGGAGCTGCGAGTCGCCTTTGACGGTGAGGCGCTTCACTCCCAGGGCCGCTGCGGCCTTCAACCCGGCTATCGTTCCCTCATATTCGGCTTTGTTGTTGGAGACCTTTTCTCCGTGCTGGAAACAGAGTTGTACTGCATAGTAAAGCTTATCCTGAGTGGGTGATATCAGCACAGCACCAGCCCCCGCGCCGTGCCTGGAGAATGCCCCGTCGAAGTACATGACCCAGCCTTCTGGCGCCTTGCTCCCTGGGGAGAGGGAACGATCCTCGTTGTCCTTGAGGCCTGGCGCCTCTGTCCACTCCGCCACGAAATCCGCCAATGCGGCTCCTTTGATGACCCTAGTTGTGCTGAACTCGAGCTGAAACGCTTGCAACTCTATGTTCCACTCAGCGACCCTTCTGGCTGAGTTAGGGCTCCTGAGCACCCTCTCCAGGGGGTACGATGAGACGACCTTGATCGGGTGAGCTTGGAAGTAGTGCCGCAGCTTGCGGGAGGCTACCAGCAGCGCGAGGAGGAGCTTCTGAGGCATCGGGTATCGTGCCCTCGCGTCCTGTAGCACCGTGCTAACGAAGTAGACCGGGTGCTCAACAAGGCTGAGAGCAGCTCGGGTCGCGACGCCCTCGGGAGGTGAGGGCACCTCACGAGATGCTGTGGCCTCGGGAGGTGGACCATCCGGGCATGCTGCCTCTCCTGTCTCTGGTGCATCCCTCGGCAGCTGACTCTCTTCATCTGTAGTTTCGGCTTCCTCGAGCTTTCCCTGTTCCCGTCTTGTCTGGCCTCGGGCTGCCGCTATGGTCTTGGCCTGGCGCTCCTCCCGAACCGCCACCAGTACTGCGCTGGCAGAGTAGGGAGTGGCGGCAAGGTAAAGCAGCAGAGGCTCCTGAGGGCGCGGAGCCACCATGACTGGGGGACTGGTTAGGTACCTCTTGAGATCTTGAAACACCGTATCTGCCTCTTCAGTCCATTCAAAGGGTCCCTTTTTCTTCTTCAGCTGAAAGAAAGGCAGCGCTCGTTCCCCCAACTTGGATATGAAGCGCCCTAGTGCGGTCACACGCCCAGTGAGCTTCTGCATTTCTCTGAGGGTCTTTGGCGGACTCATGTCCTCGACCGTCTTGACTTTCTCGGGGTTGGCCTCGATGCCACGGTGAGATACGAGGAATCCCAAAAGCTTGCCCGAGGGAACGCCAATCACACATTTCTCCGGATTGAGCCGCAGGTTCACTGCGTCGAGGCTCGCGAAGGTCTCCTCCAGGTCTTGTATTAGGTTCCTGGCCTCTCGAGGTTTCACCACGATGTCATCGACGTATGCTTCAATATTCTTCCCGAGCTGCGGGCCCAAGGTGATGTGCATCAGCCGCTGAAAGGTGGCCCCTGCGTTGCGTAGTCCAAATGGCATGCATGTATAGCAGTATACCCCGCACGGTGTCAAGAAGGCGGTCTTCTCAACGTCTTCTATCGCCATCTTGATCTGGTGATATCCGGAGAATGCATCCAAAAAACACAGCAGGTCGCACTCGGCGGTGGAATCGACGATCTGGTCGATGCGAGGGAGCGGGAACGGATCTTGCGGGCATGCCTTGTTGAGGTTGGTGAAGTCGACACACATGTGTTCCTTCCCCCCTTTCTTGGGCACAACGACAGGGTTGGCCAACCAATCTGGGTACCGGACCTCGCGAATGACTCCAGCAGCTTCTAACTTGCGGGTCTCTTGGACGATGAAGGCCTGCTTTTCTGCGGACTGCCGCCTGGCCTTCTGCTTCACGGGGCGCACATTTGGGCACACGTTGAGGTGGTGCTCGATGACGTCCCTGGGGATCCCTGCCAACTGATCGGGCTCCCAAGCAAACACTTTCTTGTTTGCACGCAGGAACTTGACCAGGGCCTCCTCCTGCTCAGGCCCTAGGTTGGCGCCAATGGTGAAAGTGGCGCTGGAGGACCCGTCCTCGTCGATGGGTATCTGCTTGGTTTCTGCCTTGTCCTGGGTGAACAACTGCTTCTTCTTGGTAGGCGCAGCCCCCTTGGGCTGAGGGGTCCCCGCATTGGCGGGCTGTGCCGATGCCGCCGTCCTAAAGGCGAGCTTGAGTACTCGCAGGGCGTCCCCGGTGTCTCCGTGCACGGTGAGGGTACCGCTGCTCCCGGGCATCTTCATGAGGTTGTACGCCGGGTGCGTGGCGGCCATGAACTGAGCCAGTGCCAGGTAGCCGAGGATGGCGTTGTAAGGGAGGCCGATGGGGGCGATGTCGAAGTCGACCATCTCCGTGTGGAAGTTGTCGTAGGTGCCGAAGGTTACCGGGAGCCGAATCTGTCCCAAGGAGTCGGACGACCCGCCCCCGACGCCTGAGAAGGATCGGCTGGGTTGCAGCCGCTCCCAGGGTATGCGGAGGAGGTTGAAGGTCTCGATCGAAAGCACGCTGAGGCCCGCGCCGCCATTGACGAGGGTTCTGGTGACGGCCACCTGGCAGATGGTGGTGGTGCATAACAGGGGGAGCGCGCCCGAGCCGGCCAAGTTAGCGGGGTGGTCCTCCGAGCTAAAGGTCAAGCCAACCTCGTGCGCCGCCCGGTCCGTGGGAGCCCCCTGCCGTGCGGAAACGACGCCGATCTGGCAGGCAAACGGCTTGACGTGGCGGCTCATTGGTGGCGCCTGCAAGCCGCCCAGGAGGGCCGCGACGACCGGGAGCGTCGACGTCGTGGTGCAGCCGCTCGGTCGCATAGACAGGCGCCGGGGTGGTGCTTGTTGCTCGCCTCCCGTCGGGCCGGTGGCGGTGTTGACAGCGGGTGACGGGGAACGGCGAGGACGTCCACCAGTGAGGGCCGCTGGCGTGGCGCGAGCTCGACGCGCACCGTACATGGATGCGGCAGCCGGGGGAGGACGGAGCGGTGGAAGGCAGATTCCGGCGCACCCCTACCTGGCGCGCCAAATGTCGGATTCACGGGTTCCGGCAGACCATTAAGGTTCGAACTCTGGGGTGCACGCGGAGATCGTGCCCGCTACCTCTCCGTCTCGTAAGGATCTAACTACTGCAAGAACAACACAAGAGACACAGGGTTTATACTAGTTCGGGCCACCATTGTGGTGTAATACCCTACTCTAGTTTGTGGTGGGTGGATTGCCTCTTGGGCTGATGATGAAGAACAGTACAAGTGAGAACAGCCTCGCGAGGGTCTGTTCTTGGCTAGGGGATGAACTGCTAGGGGGAGTTCGATCGCCCTTCTCTTTCTCTCTCTCTCTACTTGCTCTAGATACTGAATCAGATCCCTCCACCCTGCGGGTGGCTAGTCCTATTTATAGGCAAAGGCCCTGGGCCTCTTCCCAAATATTGAGCGGGAAGGGCGCCAACAATTGGCCAATTTGAAGGGGGACATCTGGTACACTTATCCTGACTAAAGTTGGTCTTCGCCTGCCAAAGGCCCTGTGGTGACGCTGTCCCGGGCTCCATGGTGACCTCCTTCCCACCGTTGGACTGGTCTTGGTCTCGTTGCACCAAAATGGGTGCCTTTGCTTGATCCTCTCGCCTGCGCTTGCCCCCTTTGCACCAAAGAGGAAAGGGAGACGTTGCGCGGGCTGGCGCCCGCCTGGTACCCTTGGTCATCATGGCTCGCGTCATGGGCACCTTGTGAGGTACCCACCTTGATCTCTCCGCCTCCTCGCGAGCCAGCCTAAGGAGGCCGTGCTTGAGAAAGCACCATGTCGTCCGCCTCGCGAGGCTTGGCCCCTCGCGAGGGTCTTGAGCCTTGTGTTGACGAAGATGGGCCACGCTGGGCCCCCATTTGAGCCACGCCGCAGGCCGCAGGCAGGCAAGTCTGGGGACCCCCGTTCCCAGAACGCCGACATCATCTTCTTTCATTGCAAACTCATCGGCTTCGTCTTGCACAACAACATAGTTGGAGCGTTGAATGCTTGCGCTTCCCCGATAGAGGGAAACCACTTGGTGCCAAGCATCTTTGGCCATGGAGTACGACCGGAGATGAGGAAGATCTTCAGGTGGGATTGCTTCTTGGATGATGAAGAGAGCATTCTCATTGAATTGATTATCCACGGCTTCTGTAGGAGTGAAGTTGCTTCGGTCATGCGGATAGAAACCTTCTTCAATGATTCTCAAAAGGTTAGTGTTCACATGATTTAAATGACACTTAAAACGATCAACCCAAGAATCAAATTCCACATTCTTCTCAATCTTAGGGGCCGGGCTGGCATGATTCAAATGAGTGGAAGGAAGCTGTCCACCATAGACAAGTGGAGGTTCCACATGGGCAAAGATGCCGGTGCCATTTTTGCCACTAGAAGAAGGAGCTTTCTCGCTAGTAGCTTCCCCCTTGTCGGAGATAGCATCCTTCACCTTGTTAGCAGGATCACCCACTTTCAACGGTGCGGTGGAAAGTTTAAGCCCTTCTATGAATTTATTAAACATGCTTTCGACCTCGGTAGTCATGGAGGTTTTCAATGTGTCCAACGCCACATTGAATTCCTCACGGGAGATCGTGGTTCCCCCGTCTCCCGTAGGCGAGACCGGATTCGCACCGGAGTGCTCCTGCACACCGTCTACGACGTCAACCATACTCTTCGGACGGTAAAGTCCTTAATCAAGAGACGAGGCTCTGATACCAATTGAAAGGATTGATATAGTTGACTAGAGGGGAGATGAATAGGCAACTAACAATTTTTATCTTTTCTTTACCAAATTTAAACTTTGCATCAAAGTAGGTTGTCTAGATATGCAACTAGGTGGGCAACCTATATGATGCAACAACAAAAAGCACACAAGCAAGCAAGGTAAATAACACAAATAAGCTTGCACAAGTAAAGGGATGAAATAACCAAGAGTGGAGCCGGTGAAGACGAGGATGTGTTACCGAAGTTCCTTCCCTTTGAGGAGAAGTACGTCTCCGTTGGAGCAGTGTGGAGGCACAATGCTCCCCAAGAAGCCACTAGGGCCACCGTATCCTCCTCACGCCCTCACACAATGCGAGATGTCGTGATTCCACTATTGGTGCGCTTGGAGGCAGCAACCGGACCTTTACAAACAAGGTTGGGGCTCTCTCCACAACTTAATTGGAGGCTCCCAACGAAACCGTGGAGCTTCACCACAATGGAATGTGGCTCCGAGGTGACCTCAACCGTCTAGGGTGCTCAAACACCCAAGAGTAACAAAATCCACACAAGAAAGTATGGGGGAAGCAAATATCCTTTGGTGGAAGTGTAGATCTAGGTCTCCTCCTTCAATCCCTAGCAAATCAACAAGTTTCAGTGACTAGAGAGAGAGAGAGATCGGGCAAGAGAGCTTGAGTAGCATTAATGGTGGAGTGAGAGAGGTAAGAGGTAAATGTGGTAGGTGGAAGAAGCACCCTTATATAGCAACCCTAAAAATCCAACCGTTACTGCATTTTCTGTACTGCAGCAGTACAACCGCTCCTTGTCCCGGTACAACCGGGACTCACGGTTGACGTGCAAAACCCTACCAGGCGGTACAACTGGGCGACCAGGCGGTAGTACTGGTTTAAGAGAACAACCGGACCAACCGCCCAGCCACCGCTCAACTACCGCATAGAAACAGTAGGGAGTCACCCCTGAGTGCGGTAGTCGAGCGGTACAGGACCGGTGCAACCACTTGGCCTTGAGCGCTCTGGGCGGCTAAGTCCTGAGCGGTAGAACCGCTCTGGACACCGGTGGTACCGGTACGACCGGACCAATCGGGCCACCACCGCCCGAGTACCGCATCAAAATAGAAGTCTGACCGGTACTTGGGCGATACTTGGCCGGAACAACCGCCCTAGTCTTTGCTGAGCATGGTGGCGGTACAACCGCTCGATCAAAGCTGGTAAGCGCCAAGAACCAGCGGTACAACTGCTGGGAAGCCACATTAAGTAGTAGGATAAGAAGGGAGGAGCTCTATCTCACAACTAAGGAAGGCAAGAGAGGGGTGAGGTAAGTGTACGTGAGAAGATTCCCCCAACTCTTTCCAATGTGGATTCCCTCTTGATAGTACGGGTTTCCCTACGACCAAAGAGATAAAAAAGCGTAGAAAACTCTGTCTTCGATCTTTTCCTTCCAGAGAGAATAGCTATCCGATGAAAGCCTAACCACCGAGAGCCTGAAGCACTTAGTACACGATTAGACCAACAACGGGTTGTCATCATCATCCAAAACACAAAGTAGGGAAATGCCCTTACACATGGAATTTTCAATTGTTGAGTGAGCACTTCTCGTCAACGAATATTCGTGAAATACTTAAGATTTGAACTTTTCCAAGTCCCAAAATTTTGTTGCGTGGCAGCCGATTCACAGTGGATAATTGTTTGTCCGTAGTGCTTACCAGCTTGCCATGGCTGAGCATGATGAGGAGAGTATGAGAGTTGTGTCGAGCTTCTTCATCTCAACGGTGACAGAAAACTATGGAGCTTGATATGTGTCACAGTGGTAGTGCACCCCACCGCGTGACTGCCAGTTGGCATAGCCAAGTATAGGTGTGCGTGGGTCCCACCTGTAAGGCGCAAGGGCCAGGCACCGGTGGAGTCATGTGCGTGTACTTAAACCCTGGCGAGGGGATCTATCGGGTATGCTGATAGAAATACTAAACTGAATTCTCTCACCTACTTTCCCCTTGCTCATCCCCTTCTCCAAGCTTTCCCCTCACCCTCTCCTCGATCCACCCTCGCTCTGATCTAGATCGGGGCGTTACATTTGGTTATCGGAGCCACCGATTCCTTTCGCAAAAAATTTCTCCATTGCTCCCCGAATCCTCTTGGCCATGAACTGTAACATCCACCGTCGCGGGTGCGATCTGCTCCGGCAAATCGCTCAAAATCCCCGGCGGGGTTGGATCGGCTCGGAGAGGAGCAACGGCGCCGTCCAAACCCTCGGTTCAGACACGACAACTGCTATCCGCCATGGACGCAACACCAGCACGCTCAAGGCCCTCATGGAGACCGTCCTCTCGCGCCTCGACAAACAGAAGACCGACAACGACAAGCGTCTCGAAGCGCAAGCCGCCTTCAACGCGCAGGTTTCGCAAGATCTGCGGGCTCTGTCCAAGCAAGTGGATCTCACTCAGGACGATGTTGACGAGACACGCAAGGCACTCGAGCGGTCGTCGTCTCCGCGCGGATCGGGATCGGCCACTGTCCTCAACCCGTCCCCACCTCCACCCCCACCGCCTCCTCTCCGTCATCCACCGGCACCCCCGCAACACCAAGGGTCGCCTCCATCCCCCAGACTCGCAGATCAGCGACCACCCCTGCTCCAGGTGCAGCTTCAGTAGCCGATCGAGCCGCATCACCACCACTACAATGACAACTACATCAAGCCGCCAAAGCACGACTTCCTGTGTTTCAATGACATTGCTCTGTATCTCTAGCTGGACCGCTGCCGCGCCTACTTCGACCTCTACCGCGTGCCGCCGTCCAGCTGGGTGACCATGGCGACATTGTATATCGAAGGCCAGGCCACCCACTGGCTGCAAGCATTTCGTCAAACGCATGGGAGCCTGGGGTGGGATGCATTATGTGCGGCCATCATCGAAGAATTTGGCGTCGACGAGTTCGAGCTCGAGATGCACAAGCTACTTCAACTCCGACAGAGCGGCACCATCAGTGAGTACTATCAGGTGTTCGACAGCCACATGTACCATCTGTCGGCGCTCGACCCCTCGCTCTCCACCAAATTCTTCATCATCAATTCCTTCTGGGACTCAAGGACGAGCTGCGCGCGGTCGTGCGTCTGCAAACTCCCACAAGCATCACGTGCGCGTCGATCCTCACGCAGATTCAGGAAGAGGAATTGAACATGCCACAGGGGCGGCCACGACCTCCGCCACAAGGCCGTCCACCTCCAGCGCCACCGATGCGGCCGGGCGCTGCGCCACGACAACAACCCGACGACTACGCATGCGAGCGGCAACTCAAAGAATTTCGTCGCGCCAACAGACTCTACTTCAAGTGCGGCGATCGCTACAGCAGAGAGCACCGCTGCAACCCGCAGGCGCAGCTGCTCACGATCCAAGTGGGCGCCTACGGAGAAGTGCTCACCGACGATGCAGTACATGCGCTCGACGTGCCCGACGCCCCCGAACCTGCAGTTCCACCTCCGGAGTGCTGCACCATCTCAGCGCACGCGCTGGACGGCTCTGAGGCGCCCAGTACCATTCGATTACGCGCACTGGTGGGCAACCAGGTCATGCTGCTCTTGCTGGACTTCGGGAGCACCCACAACTTCGTCAACAAGACATTCGTCGAGCGTGTCGGCGCAACGACTCAGGAGATCGCCACCCTGGACGTGCGGGTGGCGAATGGCGACCGGCTCACTTGCTCGCGCCAAGTCCCCATGCTCAAGTGGTGGATGCAGGGCCACACCTTCTTGATGCTGATGTACGAGCTCGACACCAGCGCCTATGACGGCATCCTAGGCATGGATTGGTTGGGGAAGAACAGTCCGGTGACATGTCACTGGCAAGAGAAATTCATTTCCTTCCTCCACGACGACGAGATGGTCACACTGCAAGGTATTCGACCCAAAACAACGCCCACACTCGCCGCCATGCAGCCGGCCGAGCTATGCAAGCTGATTGCTGGAAACGACATTTGGGCGATGGCCATGGTCGAGATGCAACCCCCAAAACCCAAGTCTCGCAAGCCATCTCAGACACCAATCAGCGACCTCCTGGAAGAATTCGCGGATGTGTTCGTCGTGCCCACCGGCTTGCCTCCCCACTAGCAATACGACCATGTGGTCACCCTGGAGGATGGAGCACAACCAACCAACATGAGGCCGTATCGCAACTCTCCACTTCAAAAGGACGAGATCGAGCGGCAAGTGAAGGAAATGCTCGACGCCGGCGTGATCACCCATTCGGTCAGTCCGTACGCCATGCCCGTGCTTTTGGTGAAGAAAAAGACGGCACCTGGCGGTTTTGTGTGGACTACCGGCGCCTCAATGATGTGGCTGTGAAGAACAAGTTCCCGCTGCCCATCATCGACGAACTACTCGATGAGTTAGCTGGGGTGGCATAATTCTCTAAGATCGACCTGCGCGCCGGCTACCATCAGATCCGGATGCGCGAGGAAGACGGGCACAAGACGGCGTTCAAAACACACCACGACCATTTCCAGTTTCGGGTTATGCCGTTCGGATTGACCAACGTGATAACCCACAAGTATAGGGGATCGCAACAGCTTTCGAGGGTAGAGTATTCAACCCAAATTTATTGATTCAACACAAGGGGAGCCAAAGAATATTCTCAAGTATTAGCAACAAAGTTGTCAATTCAACCACACCTGGAAACTTAGTATCTGCAGCAAAGTGTTTAGTAGCAAAGTAATATGATAGTCGTGGTAATGGTAACAAAAGAGTAAAGGAAGCAAAGTAAAATTTTTGGTGTTTTGTAGTAATTGTAACTGTCGGCGTTCTGGGAACGGGGGTCCCCAGACTTGGCTGCCTGCGGCCCGCGGCGTGGCTCGAGTGGGGCCCCAGCGCGGCCCAGCTTCATCGGCTCAAGCTCAAGACCCTCGCGAGGGGCCAGGCCTTGCGGGGCGGATGACAGGAAGCTTCCTCAGCAGCAGCCTCATCAGGCAGGCTCGCGAGGAGGTGGAGAGATCAAGGCAGGGGCACCTCGCGAGGAGCCCGTGACGAAAGCCATGACGATCGAGATCAGGTGGGCGCCGGTCTGCGCATTGTCCTTGTTTCCCCTTTGGTGCAAAGGGAGCAAGCACAGGCCAAGGCATCGGGCAAAGGTTACCATTCTGGTGCAACGAGACCAAGATCAGCAGAGCGGCAGGATGGAGGTCACCGTGGAGCCCAAGACGTCGTCATCACCAGTGCTTTTGGCAGCCGAAGACCACCTTTGGTCAGGATAGCTTGTACTGGATGTTTCCCTTCAAAATGGCCAATTGTTGGTGCCCTTCCCGCTCATTATTTGGGAAGAGGACTGGGGCCTCTATAAATAGGACTAGTCACCATAGGGATCAAGGAGGGAGCCAGACCAAACTCAACACACCGCACCAGCTCAAGAACACCTCTCGCGAGGCCGTTCTTCCCCTGTATTGTTCATCATCAACCCCTGAGGCAATCCACTACACCACACACTGGAGTAGGGTATTACACCACATCGGTGGCCTGAACCAGTATAAACCTCGTGTCCCTTATGTGTTCTTCTTTCCGGCCTAGATCCCTTGCGAGCCATAGAAGCGCGAGTCGATAGGGAAAAGATCTTCGTGCGCACCCCAGAGTTCGAACCTTAAGGGTCTGCCGGAACCCGAAATCCGACATTTAGCGCGCCAGGTAGGAGTGCGCCGGAATCCTTCTTCCTCCGCATCGCGTTCCGTCGCCTCGCCGTTCAGATGTCAAGCGACCCGGCTGCCAACGTCGGCCGCTGGGCGGCATGGCCTGCCCACGCCATGTCGCCGGCCCAGGGCGACCTCAACCTCGCGCCTCAGGCAGCCCGTGCTCCGCAGGGCGCTGCGGGGCGCGGGCGACGCGGCCAGGCGCCGCCTGCCCTCACACTGCGGCAGGCGCGGGCAGCAGCAAGGACCTCAAACCATGCCGCGGCCACAGCGCCGCACACCCGACGGGAGCAGGCGAACTCTAGGGTCGCGCTCATGGTGGCCCGAGAGCTGCTACGATGCTGACTGCTAGAGGGCGGCCGCGACGTGTTTTCGAAGCGAGTAGCCAAGCTCCTGGACGCCACCACCTCGGGACCACCTCCTTTTTGCGTGCAGCTACCACCCCCAAATCCAGGGCGGGCCGTATGGTGGCATCATACGTGCTCACGCAACTTCAAGCGGCTCCAGGGCATGTTCAGTGCCAACACCTCCGTCGGCACCGGGCGACAGGTCGCGCCGGCCCCATCTCCGGCCGGCGAAGAGGTGCACGCTGCGGCCTTCGGCCTCGGCGGACCGCCATGCCACCACCCCCAAGACGACGCTCCAGGCCGAACTGTGTGGCATGCGGGGCGCTACGGCGAGACCCACGAGGCGATGGCCCCAGAAGCTTATGTGCCTCGCATGGTGGATCAGGAGTGCGCACTGGAAGAAGACCATGGCTCATTCCTCGGGCCAGGCTGGGGCGAGGAGGCGCCAGAAGCTGAGCCCTTTCAGGAACCCCAAGAGAGCCTCGACAACCGCACCAGCGGCAGCAACTATCGGGTACCACTAATTCCTCAGGAGCAAGCTTATGCTAACCATGGGTCGCAGGAGATACAGGTCGCCACAGCAGATGGCTGCCCCAATGCTGCAGCCTCCTACCCCTCAGGAGGAGGGCACAGGGGGCTGCAGGAGACGGGCCGAGATCCGGGTTCGCCCCCGCGGCGGTCGAAGCAAGGCGCTCTCAGGAGGTAGGCCCTCTGCCGGGGAGGTGCCCCAGGGCCTGCCCCCGGTAGAGGACCCGTGGTCGTCAGGGGAACCGCTGGCGACCGCTCTACCCCATTGGCGTCGTCCTTGGTTTCCGGCTGCCGTCAATGGCGGTAGAGTGAGGCGCATGGCGGAGCCCTCGTCTGGCGATATGAAGCAAGGCCGGTACCTATGAGGAAAGCCCGGTGCCTGTGAAGCTCGCCGCCCGTGACACTCTCACGTAATAATGAGTGGGGCTGTACACGCCTCGGAGTCTCCGGAGAGCCGCCCTCGGGCCTCGGGGGCTCCCGCCCACGCCCGGTGGCAACACTTAGCTCCGCGCTGGTGAGAAGACGTCGAAGACTAGACTAGGTGCCGGACGCGGCCTTTTGCTTTTCGCTTCTTCCTTGTTGACAAGGTTCTTCGGTTTGGATTTAAGTTGGATTTGAGCTCGACACTTGCGTGTGTTCGGGGAAGGGGTGTTTAGTCTCGTTCGAGCAATCTCTCATGTTCTAGTTTCGGCTTTGCGTCCAAAGTTAGCGTCGGCTGCCCCCCCCCCTCACGAGCCCCTCGCGATCCGGGTCGGGCCAGGCACGTCTATAGCCGGGGCCGCTATCACCGCACCCTCTCCGGAGGTTCTCATCGCAGGATCAATGGGTTAACCAGAAGACACCCGAGGCGTTGCGGCCCCCGCAGGCCCGCTCGGGACTCGTCGGGGTCGAAAGGTAAACAAGTCAGTTGACCCATCACCGGGCCAGCGGCTAGGCTCACACGCAACGTTATGCTTACCAGGGTACTGATCGCAAACCTTTACATGAGGGGCCTCCCCTCCCAAAATGCTCTTACATTCTTCAGGGCCGAGCCCGAACCTTCTTCTTGCAGGGTAAACAGCAGTGACATACGGTCAGTCGGACATATCACTCACCACGTCTTTTGGGGCACCCCCGGAGGCATCACTAGCATCGCTGACATCATCATCGCCACCTCCAGCGTCTCCGTCGGCGCCAGGCTCGTCCACAACACCGCCTTCATTGGCGGCCACAATCACGCCGTCATCATCAGACGCAAAGGCCCTGATGAGGGCGTCCACGTTATCCTCCACCCATTGCGCCAGGTCGCCCCGGGCGGCTATGGGCACGGGTGCGATGGCAGCGTCGAAGTCGAAGTGGGGGTCTCTGCCCTGGAGATAGCTGAAGACACGGGAGAAGGCACACCCGAGCAAGGCTCGGCTCCTCTCTTCGACAAGCCAACGGGACCTCTCGAAGCGGCTCTCCAGAAGCGTCACCACGTCGGTGAAAAACTGGAGATTGCCGGCGTAGCTGGCCTCATGTGACTCCTTAGCGGCAGCCTCGCAAATGTTTCCCAAAGCTGTGTTAGCCCTTTCCCTGAGCGTTCGAAGCATGGGGGCATGCTCGTGCTCCAGAACCCGCCGCTGACGGATCTCGTCCTCATTCCGTTGATGGCCTCGGCGTCATCAACCCTCTGTTGGAGAAGTGAAAGCACAAGTGCTCCTCAGGTGGTTTTAGTAATTAATGTCAACATATCTCTTGTTGGACTAACACTTTTATCTAGTATATTTCAGATAAGTTCAACAATGGAGTGGCATGGACTAAAGGTTGTGGGAACTCCTTCAAGATGCTAAGGACAAAGGATTGGCTAAAGCTTCAAGCTCAAGACTCTTCATTTTACACTTTTAGTGATCCAAGATCACATTGAGTCTATAGGAAAAGCCAATACTATCAAGAAGGGATGAGGTGTTGCTTAATGAGCCTTTTGCTCCATGTGCTTAATCATATGCTCCAAAACCCTCAGCTACTTTCCCACTTCCACATATGACCTAAACCCTAAGCCAAACTCGGTCCTACCAATTCTTTCTATCCGGCGCCACCGAGTTTTCATATGTCATAAGCCACTGCCAAAACCCTAGCAAATCGGTTCTACCGATAGGGATCTCGGTCCCACCGAGATGGGATTGCAATCTCACTGTGTATGTCCATTGTCAAAACCGGTCTCACCGAGTTTAGGCAATCGGTACTACCGAGATTACAATGCAAACTCTCTGGATAACTCATTACCAAAATCGGTCCAACCGAGCTTAGTAATCGGTCCCAACGAGTTTGCCTGACCAACTCTCTGGTTAGCTAATTACCAAATCGGTCTGACCGAGTTTGTGTAATCGGTCTCACCAAGATTACGTTATGCCCAAACCCTAACCATATCGGTCCTACCGAGATGCATGTCAGTCCCACCGAAAATCTCTAACGGTCACTAGGTTTACCTTTTCGGTCCGACCGAGTTTGTTGATTCGGTCCCACCGAGATTGGTGAATTGTGTGTAACGGTTGGATTTTAAGTGGAGGCTATATATACCCCTCCACCTCCTCTTCATTCGTGGAGAGAGCCATCAGAACACATCTACACTTCCAACTCATATGTTCTGAGAGAGAACCACCTACTCATGTGTTGAGACCAAGATATTCCATTCCTACCATATGAATCTTGATCTCTAGCCTTCCCCAAGTTGCTTTCCACTCAAATCTTCTTTCCACCAAATCCAAATCCTGTGAGAGAGAGTTGAGTGTTGGGGAGACTATCATTTGAAGCACAAGAGCAAGGAGTTCATCATCAACACACCATTTGTTACTTCTTGGAGAGTGGTGTCTCCTAGATTGGCCAGGTGTCACTTGGGAGCCTCCGACAAGATTGTGGAGTTGAACCAAGGAGTTTGTAAGGGCAAGGAGATCGCCTACTTCGTGAAGATCTACCGCTAGTGAGGCAAGTCCTTCGTGGGCGATGGCCATGGTGGGATAGACAAGGTTGCTACTTCGTGGACCCTTCGTGGGTGGAGCCCTCAGTGGACTCGCGCAACCGTTACCCTTCGTGGGTTGAAGTCTCCACTAACGTGGATGTGGGATAGCACCACCTATCCGAACCACGGGAAAAACATCCGTGTCTCCAATTGCGTTTGAATTCTCCAACCCCTTCTCTTTACATTCTTGCAAGTTGCATGCTTTACTTTCTGCTGCCTATATACTCTTTGCATGCTTACTTGATATGTATTGTATGTGCTGAAATTGTGCCTAAAACTTCACTCAAACCAAAAAGGCTTAAAAACTGCAACTTTAGTACTAGGTGTCTAATCACCTCCCCTCAAGACACACCTACTTCTAGATCCTACAAGTGGTATCAGCGCTTTGGTCTCCATTGCCTTGGTTTAATCACCATTGGAGGAAGATGGATGTGTCTACTTTAGGGAGTCTTAGACATAGAGTGCCTATTCTTGATGGAGAGTATTTTCATGAATGGAAAAATGAGATGCTTGTGATTTTCACTCAATATCATTTGAACAAGTATATTGCTAGTCCTTGTGCTCCTCATGTTGATCCCATGCATCCCACTCTAAATGAAGATATTGACATGATTCGCAATCTTAGAACCGTTGAGCTCATTATTAGAGGATTGCCCAAATACTTGATTGCTAGTTTACCTACTCTTAAATGCGCCTATACTATATGGAAATTTCTTGAGGAACGATTCCCCGATTATTCCTTGAAAAACTTGGATGAAATTCTCCATAAATCTATTGCCTTGAGTAAAATGAACTCTAGTGATCCTAGTTTTGGTGATTGTCTATTTGAGCTTACCAATCTCATGCGTGCTAAAGGAAATGTTGGAATCATTGGTGAGATCATAACCGAATCCATAAGAATTCATAAAAGTGATCACTTTGATGATCATTTATCTAATGAATTACCCTCTCTAGGATATGATCAATCACAAGATGATGTTGAACATGGATACTATGATGAAGATGATGATAGTGAATTCGGTCTTGATGATGCAATGAGACACTTTGGTCTTATGGCTAATCTTCGAGGATATGTGTCAGGAGGAAAGGAATGGGTTCTCGACAGTGGATGTAATGATCATATGACCGGAGATGAAGAGATGTCCCGTGAGCTTGCTGAAAATGACGGCCCTCGAAAATATGTCACCTTTGGTGATAATTCAAAGGGTAAGGTGGTTGGCCTAGGTAAGGTGGCCATCTCACACGATAGCTCCATTCAAAATGTCATGCTTGTTGAATCTCTTGGCTACAACTTACTTTCAGTATCTAGACTTGCTGATTTCGGATTGAATGTCCTATTTACTGAGGTAGATTGCCAAGTGTTTCGTCGAGATAATCATAAAATGGTCTTTACCGGTATACGTAGAGGTGACCTTTATATTGTCGATTTCTCTAAAAAGGCACAACATAAAACTTGCTTTATTGCTAAATCCTCAAAAGGTTGGTTGTGGCATAGACGACTAGGTCATGTTGGCATGAGAAACCTTGACAAGCTTATTAAAGGAAATCATATCCTTGGAATTAACGATGTCATATTTGATAAGGATAGACTTTGCAGTGCTTGTCAAGCAGGTAAAAAAGTTGGAGGAAGGCATCCCGTGAAGAACATCATGACCACAAGGAGGCCACTCGAGCTACTTCATATGGATCTTTTTGGTCCCAATGCCTACAAGAGTATCGGAGGAAATTCTTTTGGTCTAGTCATAGTTGATGATTTTTCGAGATTTACGTGGGTGTTCTTTCTTGATGACAAATCGCAGGTCCAAAAGATCTTCAAAAACTTCGCTAGGAAGGCCCAGAATCAGTTGACGTGAAGATCAAGAAGGTTCGGAGCGACAACGGAACGGAGTTCAAGAACGCAAATGTGGATACCTTTCTTGACGAAGAAGGGATTTCACATGAGTTCTCGGCTACGTACACACCTCAACAAAATGGAGTTGTTGAGAGGAAGAACCGGACGTTTATCGAAATGGCGAGAACGATGCTTGATGAGTACAAGACGCCGAAGCACTTCTTGGCAGAAGCGGTTGAGACGGCTTGTCATGCAACAAATCGCTTGTATCTTCACAAGCTACTCGGCAAGACGGCATACGAGCTCCTCACCGGTAACAAACCCCAAGTTGGATACTTTCGAATATTTGGCTCAAAGTGCTACATTCTAGATAAGCATCGTCGTTCAAAGTTTGCTCCTAAATCTCATGAAGGTTTCCTACTTGGTTATGGCTCAAACTCTCACACTTACCGTGTCTACAACAATTTCACCCGAAAGGTTGAAGAAACGGTAGATGTGAAGTTTGATGAATCTAATGGCTCACAAGTAGAGCAATTGCCAATTGATGTAGGAGACAAAGACCCTTCGGAAGCAATTCAAGACTTGTCTATTGGCAAAATTCGTCCAACGGAGGTGAAGGAGAGTACCTCGTCCGTCCAAGTGGAAGCTTCTACTTCACGACAAGGTGAACCAAGAATCGACACGGAAGCATCCACAAGTGGGACACACCAAGATGAAGAAAACGAGGAAATGCGTCAAGACGAACATCAAAAACCTCCTTCTCCACCACGACAATTGAACGACAATGCCAACAATGAAGAAGGCCATGAAGAAGAACAAGATGAAGAAGAAGTTCAACGAAGACCCAAGCAAAAGCTTTCACGAGTTCGAGCAAGAATTGCCAAAGATCATCCCGTCGAGCAAATCTACAATGATATCCAAACCGGGAGAATCACTCGCTCTAAAACTCGTTTAGCTAACTTTTGTGAAAACTATTCATTCATCTCTAGCTTTGAACCTATGAAGGTCGAAAAAGCGTTGGAAGATCCAGATTGGATAAACGCTATGCATGAAGAGCTACACAACTTTGAGAGAAACCAAGTTTGGACATTGGTTGAGAAGCCCGACAACAACCACAACATCATCGGTACCAAATGGGTGTTTCGCAATAAGCAAGATGAAGATGGACAAGTGGTTCGCAACAAAGCACGTCTCGTCGCTCAAGGATACACACAAGTCAAAGGTATGGACTATGGTGAGACATATGCTCCCGTTGCTAGACTTGAGTCCATTCGCATCTTACTTGCCTTTGCTAATCATCATAATATCACCTTGTACCAAATGGACATTAAAAGTGCTTTTCTAAATGGTGAAATAGAGGAGGAAGTTTATGTCAAACAACCTCCCGGCTTTGTCAATCCTAAGAAACCTAATCATGTTTACAAACTTCACAAAGCACTTTATGGTCTTAAACAAGCTCCTAGAGCATGGTATAAATGCTTGACTAAGTTCCTTATTGCAAGTGGTTTTGAAATTGGAAAAATTGATTCTACACTTTTTACTAAAGAGTTAATGGAGAACTATTTGTATGCCAAATTTATGTCGATGATATTATATTTGGTTCAACTAACCCTCTTTTTAGTGAAAAGTTTGGAAAGCTTATGTCAGAGAAGTTTGAGATGTCTATGATGAGTGAACTCAAATTCTTTCTCGGTTTGCAAATCAAGCAAACTAAGGAAGGTACATTTATCTCTCAAACGAAGTACACCAAAGACCTATTCAAGAAGTTCAATATGCAAGAATGCAAAGGTATGTCTACACCCATGCCTACTAGTGGACATAATGATTTGACCAAAGATGGTGAACCGGTTGATCAAAAGGTTTATCGCTCTATGATTGGTTCATTTTTATACCTATGTGCCTCTCGTCCCGACATTATGCTAAGTGTG
This sequence comes from Aegilops umbellulata, assembly GCA_032464435.1. NCBI lineage: Eukaryota > Viridiplantae > Streptophyta > Magnoliopsida > Poales > Poaceae > Aegilops > Aegilops umbellulata. The sequence goes on from CP136058.1 coordinate 56,275,582, forward strand.
TGCATGTGTGCACGATATCAAGCTGCTCCTAAAGAATGTCATCTTAAGGCCATGAAAAGCATAGTGAGATACTTAATCCATACACCAAATTTTGGCATTTGGTATCCTAAGAGGTCCTCTTTCGATCTTGTTGGGTATTCCGACTCAGATTATGCTGGAGACAAGGTTGATAGAAAGTCCACTTCGGGTACATGTCAATTTCTTGGTAGATCTCTTGTGTCTTGCTCCTCCAAGAAACAAAACTCGGTATCCTTATCCACCGCCGAAGCGGAATACATTGCCGCTGGTTCATGTTGTTCTCAATTACTTTGGATGACCCAAACTCTTAAAGATTATGGGGTCTATGTGAAACATGTTCCATTGCTTTGTGACAATGAAAGTGCTATCAAAATTGGTCATAATCCTGTGCAACATTCTCGAACTAAGCATATTGAAGTTCGTCATCATTTCATTCGAGACCATGTTGCAAAGGGTGACATTGATCTTAAACATGTTCGCACCGATAAGCAATTAGCGAATATATTCACTAAACCGCTTGATGAGAAAGTGTTTTGCAGGTTGAGAGGAGAATTGAACATCATTGATGCTTCAAACTTGGAGTAGAAACTCCATTGGATACATGCAAGACATGAGCTTATGACTAATCCTTGATATATCTCTTATGACGACTATCTAATGTCTTGGATATATTTGCATCTTGCATGTTATCTAATCCATGTAGGTACTTGGATGAATCTATTTCTATGAGATTGCAACTCTCTCACATCTTGAGCAATCTCTACATCACCAAGTCTCTACACGACGGTGGTTGAAAACAAGGAAGCACGAAACCATTCAAACATATCCTTTGACAAATTCTATGTTGAGCTTCATGATTGTCATTTTTTTATACAATTGCTTTTCCTTGCAAGAACTAACCCATGTAGGAAGATGAACTCAAATTCCAAGGGGTGCTCCCGACTCATGATGAACTACATCAACTTCGAGCACCCACACAAGTTCAACTACATGAGCAAGATCCACTCCACCACCCAAGGTATGATATTCCATCTTAGAGAAGCTTTACTCAAAGTCATGAGTCAAAGCAACTCGACAAGATGTGAATACATCAAGATGCTTAAACGAAAAATGGTAACCCCATTTTGAGCTTAAACGATGAGTATGACCCATGATCAAGTGTTCTCACTTGACTCCTAAGTCAATATACTCTAACATAGGTGACTTTGTCACCGCCCAAATCTAGATGAAGTTCTCTTGAGTCTCATTTCCTTGAGTGTTGTTGCATTAGTCCCTTGCATATTTGTTTCCCTCTCTATCAAAAAAAACTTCATCTAGAACTTCTATTCTTTTCTTTTTGATTCTTTTTTGTCCTGCATATTTCTGCATCAAATTCCTTGCAAATCTTTCAGTTAATTCATTGCAAATCTTTGTGAGATCTTATTTGACTAGTGAGCTGAGGTGACAAGTGTTTTCTCTGTAGTAAACTCGGTTTCACCGAATTGAACATTTCGGATCAACCGAATCCCTTCGGTACCACCGAAACATGACGCTCGGTGACACCGATTTTGCAACAGGAAAACAGTTTGTCACTTATTTTATATTTCTTCTGATCCAGCTCCACTCAATGAATCTTATCCTCTACAAGCATCACAGTTTTATCCATTGCTTTATGCTGAATCTCAAGGACCAAACCTATTCGACAGATTCCAGAAGAACCTTCTTGGAAATTGATGTCAAAGGGGGAGAGAGAGATCACATCAAAGCGTATCATCAGGGAGAAAAGAAAGAAAGTATTAAGGGGGAGAAAGAGATCTCCAGGTGGAGAGAATACTCAAGGATCCCAGATGCTTGATGTTTAAGAGGAGAGATGCCACATGTCTTTTTGGGGGGAAAGACATGCTCATAGAACACAGTGCTTCTATTCATTCATATATTTTAGTATATTTCAGCTCTGATTTTCTGTTCCCTATCTTCTCCCAATATCCCATGTCAAATTCAGGGGGAGCAAGACATCTAAGGGAAAGAAATCACTCAAATTCATTGCAAATCTTTACTCTTGGGGACATGTCTAATCTAATGTGGTACCTTGTACTCACTCTCTACATGTCATCCTAGTCTTGGTATTCTTGTGGTTTTCCTTGGTTTGCTCTGGCTAGTGGATGCCCCTGTGTTATCTAACCTTGTTTATGCAGGTTCATTCCATCCTAAGCCAACTCAAGACTACAAGGTAAGTATATGCATCAGAATCATGAGTATGAGGAATTCTTGCTTTTGTACATACTGTTTGCAAGAAGGACTCGTAAGCATGAAGGTATTTCTCTTAATAATCTTTTGCTCTGATGCATATGGCCAAGATACATGTAACACATTTCCTTCTCTGTCATGGTTATGCTCTCACATGCCTCTATATCTTATATTTACATGATTGCATACATGTAGGGGGAGCCTATGCTTGTTACATGTTCTTCCAAAGCTTTACTTGCTATTCTTTGTATCTTTATCTAAAGCTTTGATGTATGTTGCCATCAATTACCAAAAAGGGGGAGATTGAAAGCACAAGTGCTCCTCAGGTGGTTTTGGTAATTAATGTCAACATATCTCTTGTTGGACTAACACTTTTATCTAGTATATTTCAGATAAGTTCAACAATGGAGTGGCATGGACTAAAGGTTGTGGGAACTCCTTCAAGATGCTAAGGACAAAGTATTAGCTAAAGCTTCAAGCTCAAGACTCTTCATTTTACACTTTTAGTGATCCAAGATCACATTGAGTCTGTAGGAAAAGCCAATACTATCAAGAAGGGATGAGGTGTTGCTTAATGAGCCTTTTGCTCCATGTGCTTAATGATATGCTCCAAAACCCTCAGCTACTTTCCCACTTCCACATATGACCTAAACCCTAAGCCAAACTCGGTCCTACCGATTCTTTCTATCCGGCGCCACCGAGTTTTCATATGTCATAAGCCACTGCCAAAGCCCTAGCAAATCGGTTCTACCGATAGGGATCTCGGTCTCACCGAGATGGGATTGCAATCTCACTGTGTATGTCCATTGTCAAAATCAGTCTCATCGAGTTTAGGCAATCGGTACTAACGAGATTACAATGCAAACTCTCTACATAACTCATTACCAAAATCGGTCCAACCGAGTTTAGTAATCAGTCCCACCGAGTTTGCCTGACCAACTCTCTGGTTAGCTAATTACCAAATCGGTCTCACCGAGTTTGTGTAATCGGTCTCACCAAGATTACCTTATGCCCAAACCCTAACCATATCGGTGTTGGGGAACCTTGCAGAAAATTAAAAATTTTCCTACGGTTTCACCAAGATCCATCTATGAGTTCATCTAGCAACGAGTATTCAGATTAGATAGCATCTACATACCACATTGTAGATCGCAACGGAAGCGTTCGAGTGAACGTGGATGAGGTAGTCGTACTCGCCGTGATCCAATTCACCGATGATCTAGTGCCGAACGGACGGCACCTCCGCGTTCAACACACGTACGGAAAGCGTGACGTCTCCTCCTTGTTGATCCAGCAAGGCAAAGGAGAGGTTGGGGAAGAAGGCTCCAGCAGCAGCACGACGGCGTGGTGATGGTGGAACTGCAGTACTCCGGCAGGGCTTCGTCGTGCACTTACGGAGGAGGAGGAGGTGTTGGAGAGGGAGAGGGAGGCGCCAGGGCAATGGGTGCGCTGCCCCCCTCCCCTGCCCCCTTTTATATAGGCCTCTTGGGGGGCGCCGGCCCTGGGAGATCCAATCTCCCAAGGGGGCGGCGGCCAGGGAGGATTCCCTCCCCCCCAAGCCATCTAGGAGGTGCCTTCCACCACTAGGACTCCTCCTAGATGGAACCCTAGGCGCATGGGCCCTTTGGGGCTGGTTCCCCTTGGCCCAAGCAGGCCAAGGCGCACCCCCTAAGGCCCATGTGGCCCACCAGGGCAGGTGGCCCCACTTGGTGGACCCCCGGGACCCCTTCGGTGGTCCCGGTACAATACCGATAACCCCGAAACTTGTCCCGATGGCCAAAACAGCACTTCCTATATATAATTCTTTACCTCCGGACCATTCCGGAACTCCTCGTGACGTTCGGGATCTCATCCGGGACTCCGAACAACATTCGGGTTACTGCACATACATATCCCTACAACCCTAGCGTCACCGAACCTTAAGTGTGTAGACCCTACGGGTTCGGGAGACATGCAGACATGACCGAGACGGCTCTCGGGCAATAACCAACAGCGGGATCTGGATACCCATGTTGGCTCCCACATGCTCCACGATGATCTCATCGGATGAACCACGATGTCAAGGATTCAATTAATCTCGTATACGATTCCCTTTGTTAATCGGTATTTTACTTGCCCGAGATTCGATTGTCGGTATACCAATACCTCGTTCAATCTCGTTACCGGCAAGTCACTTTTCTCGTACCGTAATGCATGATCCCGTGATCAAACACTTTGATCACACTGAGCTCATTATGATGATGCATTACCGAGAGGGCCCGGTGATACCTCTCCGTCAAGCGGAGTGACAAATCCCAGTCTCGATCCATGTCAACCCAACAGACACTTTCAGAGATACCCGTAGTATACCTTTATAGTCACCCAGTTACGTTGTGACGTTTGGCACACCCAAAGCACTCCTACGGTATCCGGGAGTTACACGATCTCATGGTCTAAGGAAAGGATACTTGACATTGGAAAACTCTAGCAAACGAACTATGCGATCTTATGCTATGTTTAGGATTGGGTCTTGTCCATCACATCATTCTCCTAATGATGTGATCCCGTTATCGATGACATCCAATGTCCATAGTCAGGAAACCATGACTATCTGTCGATCAACGAGCTAGTCAACTAGAGGCTCACTAGGGACATGTTTGTTGTCTGTTATTCACACATGTATTACGATTTCCGGTTAACACAATTATAGCATGAATAAAGACAATTATCATGAATAAGGAAATATAATAATAATGCTTTTATTATTGCCTCTAGGGCATATTTCCAACAGTCTCCCACTTGCACTAGAGTCAATAATCTAGTTACATTGTGATGAATCGAACACCCATAGAGTTCTGGTGCTGATCATGTTTTGCCTTAGGGAGAGGTTTAGTCAACGGATCTGCGACATTCAGATCCGTGTGTACTTTACAAATCTCTATGTCTCCATCTTGAACATTTTCACGAATGGAGTTGAAGCGACGCTTGATGTGTCTGGTCTTCTTGTGAAACCTGGGCTCCTTTGCAAGTGCAATAGCTCCAGTGTTGTCACAGAAGAGCTTGATTGGCCCCGACGCATTGGGTATGACTCCGAGGTCGGTGATGAACTCCTTCACCCAAATTGCTTCATGTGCTGCCTCCGAGGCTGCCATGTACTCCGCTTCACATGTAGATCCCGCCACGACGCTTTGCTTGCAACTGCACCAGCTTACTGCCCCACCATTCAAAATATACACGTATCCGGTTTGTGACTTAGAGTCATCTAGATCTGTGTCGAAGCTAGCGTCGACGTAACCTTTTACGACGAGCTCTTCGTCACCTCCATAAACGAGAAACATTTCCTTAGTCCTTTTCAGGTACTTCAGGATATTCTTGACCGCTGTCCAGTGTTCCTTGCCGGGATTACTTTGGTACCTACCTACCAAACTTACGGCAAGGTTTACATCAGGTCTGGTACACAGCATGGCATACATAATAGAACCTATGGCTGAGGCATAGGGGATGACGCTCATCTCTTCTATTTCTTCTGCCGTGGTCGGGCATTGAGCTGAGCTCAATTTCACACCTTGTAACACAGGTAAGAACCCTTTCTTAGATTGATCCATATTGAACTTCTTCAATATTTTATCAAGGTATGTGCTTTGTGAAAGACCTATGAGGCGTCTCGATCTATCTCTATAGATCTTGATGCCTAATATATAAGCAGCTTCTCCAAGGTCCTTCATTGAAAAACTTTTATTCAAATAGGCCTTAATGCTATCCAAGAGTTCTATATCATTTCCCATCAAAAGTATGGCGTCTACATATAATATGAGAAATGCTACAGAGCTCCCACTCACTTTCTTGTAAACACAGGCTTCTCCATACGTCTGTGTAAACCCAAACGCTTTGATCATCTCATCAAAGCGAATGTTCCAACTCCGAGATGCTTGCACCAGCCCATAAATCGAGCGTTGGAGCTTGCACACCTTGTCAGCATTCTTAGGATCGACAAAACCTTCTGGCTGCATCATATACAATTCTTCCTTAAGGAAACCATTAAGGAATGCCGTTTTGACGTCCATTTGCCATATCTCATAATCATAGTATGCGGCAATTGCTAACATGATTCGGACGGACTTCAGCTTCGCTACCGGTGAGAAAGTCTCATCGTAGTCAATTCCTTGAACTTGTCGATAACCCTTAGCGACAAGCCGAGCTTTGTAGATGGTCACATTACCATCCGCGTCTGTCTTCTTCTTAAAGATCCATTTATTTTCCATGGCTCGCCGCTCAACGGGCAAGTCAGTCAAAGTCCATACTTCGTTTTCATACATGGATCCTATCCCGGATTTCATGGCTTCCAGCCATTTGTCGGAATCCGGGCCCGCCATTGCTTCCTCATAGTTCAAAGGTTCACCGTTGTCTAACAACATGATTTCCAAGACAGGGTTGCCGTACCACTCTGGTGCGGAATGTGTCCTTGTGGACCTTCGAGTTTCAGTAGGAGCTTGATCAGAAGCATCTTGATCATCATCATTAATTTCCTCTCTAGTCGGTGCAGGCACCTCAGAAACGTTTTCTTGAGTTTCGCCATTTTCCGGTTCAAGAGGTAACACTTCATCAAGTTCTACTTTCCTCCCACTTACTTCTTTCGAGAGAAACTCTTTCTCTAGAAAGGATCCATTCTTGGCAACAAAGATCTTGCCTTCGGATCTGAGGTAGAAGGTATACCCAACAGTTTCTTTAGGGTATCCTATGAAGACGCATTTTTCCGACTTGGGTTCGAGCTTTTCAGGTTGAAGTTTCTTGACATAAGCATCGCATCCCCAAACTTTTAGAAACGACAGCTTAGGTTTCTTCCCAAACCATAATTCATACGGTGTCGTCTCAACGGATTTCGACGGAGCCCTATTTAAAGTGAATGCGGCAGTCTCTAAAGCATAGCCCCAAAAAGATAGCGGTAAATCGGTAAGAGACATCATAGATCGCACCATATCTAATAGAGTGCGATTACGACGTTCGGACACACCATTACGCTGAGGTGTTCCAGGCGGCGTGAGTTGTGAAACTATTCCACATTTTCTTAAGTGTGTGCCAAATTCGTGACTCAAGTATTCTCCTCCACGATCTGATCGTAGAAACTTGATCTTTCTATCACGTTGATTTTCAACCTCACTCTGAAATTCCTTGAACTTTTCAAAGGTCTCAGACTTGTGTTTCATTAAGTAGATATACCCATATCTACTCAAGTCATCAGTGAGGGTGAGAACATAACGATAGCCTCCGCGAGCCTCAACACTCATTGGACCGCACACATCGGTATGTATGATTTCCAATAAGTTGGTTGCTCGCTCCATTGTTCCTGAGAACGGAGTCTTGGTCAATTTACCCATGAGGCATGGTTCGCACGTGTCAAATGATTCATAATCAAGAGACTCTAAATGTCCATCTGCATGGAGCTTCTTCATGCGTTTGACACCTATGTGACCAAGGCGGCAATGCCACAAATATGTGGGACTATTGTTATCAACTTTAACTCTTTTGGTACTCACACTATGAATATGTGTATCATCACGTATGAGATTCATCAAGAACAAACCATTAACCATTGGAGCATGACCATAAAACATATCTCTCATATAAATAGAACAACCATTATTCTCGGATTTAAATGAGTAGCCATCTCGAATTAAGCGAGATCCAGATACAATGTTCATGCTCAAACTTGGCACTAAATAACAATTATTGAGGTTTAAAACTAATCCCGTAGGTAAATGTAGAGGCAGCGTGCCGACGGCGATCACATCGACCTTGGAACCATTCCCGACGCGCATCGTCACCTCGTCCTTCGCCAGTCTCCGTTTATTCCGCAGCTCCTGCTTTGAGTTACAAATGTGAGCAACTGCACCGGTATCAAATACCCAAGAGCTACTACGAGTACTGGTAAGGTACACATCAATTACATGTATATCACATATACCTTTGGTTTTTCCGGCCTTCTTGTCCACTAAGTATTTGGGGCAGTTCCGCTTCCAGTGACCACTTCCCTTGCAATAAAAACACTCAGTCTCGGGCTTGGGTCCATTCTTTGGCTTCTTCCCGGCAACTTGCTTACCGGGCGCGGCAACTTCCTTGCCGTCCTTCTTGAAGTTCTTTTTACCCTTGCCCTTCTTGAACTTAGTGGTTTTATTCACCAACAACACTTGATGCTCCTTCTTGATTTCTACCTCTGCTGATTTCAGCATAGCATATACCTCAAGAATGGTCTTTACCATCCCCTGCATATTGTAGTTCATCACAAAGCTCTTGTAGCTAGGTGGAAGCGACTGGAGGATTCTGTCAATGACCGCTTCATCCGGGAGATTAATTTCCAGTTGAGTCAAGCGGTTGTGCAACCCAGACATTTTGAGTATGTGCTCACTGACAGAGCCATTTTCCTCCATCTTACAGCTAAAGAATTTGTCAGAGACTTCATATCTCTCGACCCGGGCATGAGCTTGGAAAACCATTTTCAGCTCTTCGAACATCTCATATGCTCCATGTCTCTCAAAACGCTTTTGGAGTCCCGGCTCTAAGCTATAAAGCATGCCGCACTGAACGAGGGAGTAATCATCGCAGCGTGACTGCCAAGCGTTCATAACGTCTTGTTCTGCAGGGAGAATAGGTGCGTCACCCAGCGGTGCTCTTAGGACATAATCTTTCTTGGCAGCTATGAGGATGATCCTCAGGTTCCGGACCTAGTCCGTATAGTTGCTACCATCGTCTTTCAGCTTGGTTTTCTCTAGGAACGCGTTGAAGTTGAGGACTACGTTGGCTATTTGATCTACAAGACATATTGTAAATATTTAGACTAAGTTCATGATAATAAAGTTCATTTCATCAAATTATTTAATGAACTCCCACTTAGATAGACATCCCTCTTCTAGTCATCTAAGTATTACATGATCCGAGTCAACTAGGCCGTGTCCGATCATCACGTGAGACGGACTAGTCAACATCGGTGAACATCTTCATGTTGATCGTATCTTCTATACGACTCATGCTCGACCTTTCGGTCTTCTGTGTTCCGAGTCCATGTCTGTACATGCTAGGCTCGTCAAGTCAACCTAAGTGTTTCGCGTGTGTAAATCTGTCTTACACCCGTTGTATGTGAACGTTAGAATCTATCACACCCGATCATCACGTGGTGCTTCGAAACAACGAACTGTCGCAACGGTGCACAGTTAGGGTGAACACTTTCTTGAAATTATTATGAGGGATCATCTTATTTACTACCGTCGTTCTAAGTAAACAAGATGCAAAAACATGATAAACATCACATGCAATCAAATAATAAACGTGACATGATATGGCCAATATCACATAGCTCCTTCGATCTCCATCTTGGGGCTCCATGATCATCTTGTCACCGGCTTGACACCATGATCTTCATCATCATGATCTCCATCATCGTGTCTCCATGAAGTTGCTCGCCAACTATTACTTCTATTACTATGGCTAACGCGTTTAGCAATAAAGGAAAGTAATTTACATGGCGATTCTCAATGACACGCAGGTCATACAAAAAAATAAAGACAACTCCTATGGCTCCTGCCGGTTGTCATACTCATCGACATGCAAGTCGTGATTCCTATTACAATAGCATGAACATCTCATACATCACATATAGATCATTCATCATACATCACAACTTTGGCCATATCATATCACAAAGCACTTGCTGCAAAAACAAGTTAGACGTCCTCTAATTGTTGTTGCAAGTTTTACGTGGCTGAATTAGGGTTCTAGCAAGAACGTTTTCTTACCTACGTTAAAACCACAACGTGATTTGTCAACTTCTATTTACCCTTCATAAGGACCCTTTTCATCGAATCCGCTCCAACTAAAGTAGGAGAGACAGACACCCGCCAGCCACCTTATGCAACTAGTGCATGTTAGTCGGTGGAACCGGTCTCACGTAAGCGTACGTGTAAGGTTGGTACGGGCCGCTTCATCCCACAATACCGCTGAAGCAAGATAAGACTAGTAGCGGCAAGAAGAGTTGACAACATCTACGCCCACAACAAATTGTGTTCTACTCGTGCAAGAAGAACTACGCATAGACCTAGCTCATGATGCCACTGTTGGGGAACGTTGCAGAAAATTACAAATTTTCCTACGGTTTCACCAAGATCCATCTATGAGTTCATCTAGCAACGAGTATTCAGATTAGATAGCATCTACATACCACTTTTTAGATCGCAACGGAAGCGTTCGAGTGAACGTGGATGAGGTAGTCGTACTCGCCGTGATCCAATTCACCGATGATCTAGTGCCGAACGGACGGCACCTCCGCGTTCAACACACGTACGGAAAGCGTGACGTCTCCTCCTTCTTGATCCAGCAAGGCAAAGGAGAGGTTGGGGAAGAAGGCTCCAGCAGCAGCACGACGGCGTGGTGATGGTGGAACTGCAGTACTCCGGCAGGGATTCGCCGTGCACTTACGGAGGAGGAGGAGGTGTTGGAGAGGGAGAGGGAGGCGCCAGGGCAACGGGTGCGCTGCCCCCCTCCCCTGCCCCCTTTTATATAGGCCTCTTGGGGGGCGCCGGCCCTGGGAGATCCAATCTCCCAAGGGGGCGGCGGCCAGGGAGGATTCCCTCCCCCCCAAGCCATCTAGGAGGTGCCTTCCACCACTAGGACTCCTCCTAGATGGAACCCTAGGCGCATGGGCCCTTTGGGGCTGGTTCCCCTTGGCCCAAGCAGGCCAAGGCGCACCCCCTAAGGCCCATGTGGCCCACCAGGGCAGGTGGCCCCACTTGGTGGACCCCCGGGACCCCTTCGGTGGTCCCGGTACAATACCGATAACCCCGAAACTTGTCCCGATGGCCGAAACAGCACTTCCTATATATAATTCTTTACCTCCGGACCATTCCGGAACTCCTCGTGACGTCCGGGATCTCATCCGGGACTCCAAACAACATTCGGGTTACTGCACATACATATCCCTACAACCCTAGCGTCACCGAACCTTAAGTGTGTAGACCCTACGGGTTCGGGAGACATGCAGACATGACCGAGACGGCTCTCGGGCAATAACCAACAGCGGGATCTGGATACCCATGTTGGCTCCCACATGCTCCACGATGATCTCATCGGATGAACCACGATGTCAAGGATTCAATTAATCCCGTATACGATTCCCTTTGTCAATCGGTATTTTACTTGCCCGAGATTCGATCGTCGGTATACCAATACCTCGTTCAATCTCGTTACCGGCAAGTCACTTTTCTCGTACCGTAATGCATGATCCCGTGATCAAACACTTTGATCACACTAAGCTCATTATGATGATGCATTACCGAGAGGGCCCGGTGATACCTCTCCGTCAAGCGGAGTGACAAATCCCAGTCTCGATCCATGTTAACCCAACAGACACTTTCAGAGATACCCGTAGTATACCTTTATAGTCACCCAGTTACGTTGTGACGTTTGGCACACCCAAAGCACTCCTATGGTATCCGGGAGTTACACGATCTCATGGTCTAAGGAAAGGATACTTGACATTGGAAAACTCTAGCAAACAAACTATGCGATCTTATGCTATGTTTAGGATTGGGTCTTGTCCATCACATCATTCTCCTAATGATGTGATCCCGTTATCGATGACATCCAATGTCCATAGTCAGGAAACCATGACTATATGTCGATCAACGAGCTAGTCAACTAGAGGCTCACTAGGGACATGTTTGTTGTCTGTTATTCACACATGTATTACGATTTCCGGTTAACACAATTATAGCACGAATAAAGACAATTATCATGAATAAGGAAATATAATAATAATGCTTTTATTATTGCCTCTAGGGAATATTTCCAACAATCGGTCCTACCGAGATGCATGTCAGTCCCATCGAAAATCTCTAACGGTCACTAGGTTTAACTTTTCGGTCCGACCGAGTTTGTTGATTCGGTCCCACCGAGATTGGTGAATTGTGTGTAACGGTTGGATTTTAAGTGGAGGCTATATATACCCCTCCACCTCCTCTTCATTCGTAGAGAGAGCCATCAGAACACATCTACACTTCCAACTCATATGTTCTGAGAGAGAACCACCTACTCATGTGTTGAGACCAAGATATTCCATTCCTACCATATGAATCTTGATCTCTAGCCTTCCCCAAGTTGCTTTCCACTGAAATCTTCTTTCCACCAAATCCAAATCCTGTGAGAGAGAGTTGAGTGTTGGGGAGACTATCATTTGAAGCACAAGAGCAAGGAGTTCATCATCAACACACCATTTGTTACTTCTTGGAGAGTGGTGTCTCCTAGATTGGCTAGGTGTCACTTGGGAGCCTCCGACAAGATTGTGGAGTTGAACCAAGGAGTTTGTAAGGGCAAGGAGATCGCCTACTTCATGAAGATTTACCGCTAGTGAGGCAATTCCTTCATGGGCGATGGCCATGGTGGGATAGACAAGGTTGCTACTTCGTGGACCCTTCGTGGGTGGAGCCCTCCGTGGACTCGCGCAACCGTTACCCTTCGTGGGTTGAAGTCTCCACTAACGTGGATGTAGGATAGCACCACCTATCCGAACCACGGGAAAAACATCCGTGTCTCCAATTGTGTTTGAATTCTCCAACCCCTTCTCTTTACATTCTCGCAAGTTGCATGCTTTACTTTCCGCTGCATATATACTCTTTGCATGCTTGCTTGATATGTATTGTATGTGCTGAAATTGTGCCTAAAACTTCACTCAAACCAAAAAGGCTTAAAAACTGCAACTTTAGTACTAAGTGTCTAATCACCCCACCCACCCTCTAGACACACCTACTTCTAGATCCTACAAGTGGTATCAGAGCTTTGGTCTCCATTGCCTTGGTTTAATCACCATTGTAGGAAGATGGATGTGTCTACTTTAGGGAGGCTTAGACATAGAGTGCCTATTCTTGATGGAGAGTATTTTCATGAATGGAAAAATGAGATGCTTGTGATTTTCACTCAGTATCATTTGAACAAGTATATTGCTAGTCCTTGTGCTCCTCATGTTGATCCCATGCATCCCACTCTAAATGAAGATATTGACATGATTCGCAATCTTAGAACCGTTGATCTCATCATTAGAGGATTGCCCAAATACTTGATTGCTAGTTTACCTACTCTTAAATGCGCCTATACTATATGGAAATTTCTTGAGGAACGATTCCCCGATTATTCCTTGAAAAACTTGGATGAAATTCTCCATAAATCTATTGCCTTGAGTAAAATGAACTCTAGTGATCCTAGTTTTGGTGATTGTCTATTTGAGCTTACCAATCTCATGCGTGCTAAAGGAAATGTTGGAATCATTGGTGATATCATAACCGAATCCATAAGAATTCATAAAAGTGATCACTTTGATGATCATTTATCTAATGAATTACCCTCTCTAGGATATGATCAATCACAAGATGATGTTGAACATGGATACTATGATGAAGATGATGATAGTGACTTCGATCTTGATGATGCAATGAGACACTTTGGTCTTATGGCTAATCTTCGAGGATATGTGTCAGGAGGAAAGGAATGGGTTCTCGACGGTGGATGTACTGATCATATGACCGGAGATGAAGAGATGTTCCATGAGCTTGCTGAAAATGACGGCCCTCGAAAATATGTCACCTTTGGTGATAATTCAAAGGGTAAGGTGGTTGGCCTAGGTAAGGTGGCCATCTCACACGATAGCTCCATTCAAAATGTCATGCTTGTTGAATCTCTTGGATACAACTTACTTTCAGTATCTAGACTTGCTGATTTCGGATTGAATGTCCTATTTACTGAGGTAGATTGCCAAGTGTTTCGTCGAGATAATCATAAAATGGTCTTTACCGGTATACGTAGAGGTGACCTTTATATTGTCGATTTCTCTAAAAAGGCACAACCTAAAACTTGCTTTATTGCTAAATCCTCAAAAGGTTGGTTGTGGCATAGACGACTAGGTCATGTTGGCATGAGAAACCTTGACAAGCTTATTAAAGGAAATCATATCCTTGGAATTAACGATGTCATATTTGATAAGGATAGACTTTGCAGTGCTTGTCAAGCAGGTAAACAGGTTGGAGGAAGGCATCCCGTGAAGAACATCATGACCACAAGGAGGCCACTTGAGCTACTTCATATGGATCTTTTTGGTCCCAATGCCTACAAGAGTCTCGGAGGAAATTCTTTTGGTCTAGTCATAGTTGATGATTTTTCAAGATTTACGTGGGTGTTCTTTCTTGATGACAAATCGCAGGTCCAAAAGATCTTCGAAAACTTCGCTAGGAAGGCCCAGAATCAGTTGACGTGAAGATCAAGAAGGTTCGGAGCGACAACCGAACGGAGTTCAAGAACGCAAATGTGGATACCTTTCTTGACGAAGAAGGGATTTCACATGAGTTCTCGGCTACGTACACACCTCAACAAAATGGAGTTGTTGAGAGGAAGAACCGGACGTTTATCGAAATGGCGAGAACGATGCTTGATGAGTACAAGACGCCGAAGCACTTCTGGGCAGAAGCGGTTGAGACGGCTTGTCATGCAACAAATCGCTTGTATCTTCACAAGCTACTCGGCAAGACGGCATACGAGCTCCTCACCGGTAACAAACCCCAAGTTGGATACTTTCGAGTATTTGGCTCAAAGTGCTACATTCTAGATAAGCATCGTCGTTCAAAGTTTGCTCCTAAATCTCATGAAGGTTTCCTACTTGGTTATGGCTCAAACTCTCACACTTACCGTGTCTACAAGAATTTCACATGAAAGGTTGAAGAAATGGTAGATGTGAAGTTTGATGAATCTAATGGCTCGCAAGTAGAGCAATTGCCAATTGATGTAGGAGACAAAGACCCTTCGGAAGCAATTCAATACTTGTCTATTGGCAAAATTCGTCCAACGGAGGTGAAGGAGAGTACCTCGTCCGTCCAAGTGGAAGCTTCTACTTCACGACAAGGTGAACCAAGAATCGACACGGAAGCATCCACAAGTGGGACACACCAAGATGAAGAAAATGAGGAAATGCGTCAAGACGAACATCAAAAACCTCCTTCTCCACCACGACAAGTGAACGACAACGCCAACAATGAAGAAGGCCATGAAGAAGAACAAGATGAATAAGAAGTTCAACGAAGACCCAAGCAAAAGCTTTCACGAGTTCGAGCAAGAATTGCCAAAGATCATCCCGTCGAGCAAATCTACAATGATATCCAAACCGGGAGAATCACTCGCTCTAAAACTCGTTTAGCTAACTTTTGTGAAAACTATTCATTCATCTCTAGCATTGAACCTATGAAGGTCGAAAAAGCGTTGGAAGATCCGGATTGGATAAACGCTATGCATGAAGAGCTACACAACTTTGAGAGAAACCAAGTTTGGACATTGGTTGAGAAGCCCGACAACAACCACAACATCATCGGAACCAAATGGGTGTTTCGCAATAAGCAAGATGAAGATGGACAAGTGGTTTGCAACAAAGCACGTCTCGTCGCTCAAGGATACACACAAGTCGAAGGTATGGACTATGGTGAGACATATGCTCCCGTTGCTACACTTGAGTCCATTCGCATCTTACTTGCCTTTGCTAATCATCATAATATCACCTTGTACCAAATGGACATTAAAAGTGCTTTTCTAAATGGTGAAATAGAGGAGGAAGTTTATGTCAAACAACCTCCCGGCTTTGTCAATCCTAAGAAACCTAATCATGTTTACAAACTTCACAAAGCACTTTATGGTCTTAAACAAGCTCCTAGAGCATGGTATAAATGCTTGACTAAGTTCCTTATTGCAAGTGGTTTTGAAATTGGAAAAATTGATTCTACACTTTTTACTAAAAGAGTTAATGGAGAACTATTTGTATGCCAAATTTATGTCGATGATATTATATTTGGTTCAACTAACCCTCTTTTTAGTGAAAAGTTTGGAAAGCTTATGTCAGAGAAGTTTGAGATGTCTATGATGAGTGAACTCAAATTCTTTCTCGGTTTGCAAATCAAGCAAACTAAGGAAGGTACATTTATCTCTCAAACGAAGTACACCAAAGACCTATTCAAGAAGTTCAATATGCAAGAATGCAAAGGTATGTCTACACCCATGCCTACTAGTGGACATAATGATTTGACCAAAGATGGTGAACCGGTTGATCAAAAGGTTTATCGCTCTATGATTGGTTCATTTTTATACCTATGTGCCTCTCGTCCCGACATTATGCTAAGTGTGTGCATGTGTGCACGATATCAAGCTGCTCCTAAAGAATGTCATCTTAAGGCCGTGAAAAGGATAGTGAGATACTTAATCCATACACCAAATTTTGGCATTTGGTATCCTAAGAGGTCCTCTTTTGATCTTGTTGGGTATTCCGACTCGGATTATGCTGGAGACAAGGTTGATAGAAAGTCCACTTCGGGTACATGTCAATTTCTTGGTAGATCTCTTGTGTCTTGCTCCTCCAAGAAACAAAACTCGGTATCCTTATCCACCGCCGAAGCGGAATACATTGCCGCTGGTTCATGTTGTTCTCAATTACTTTGGATGACCCAAACTCTTAAAGATTATGGGGTCTATGTGAAACATGTTCCATTGCTTTGTGACAATGAAAGTGCTATCAAAATTGGTCATAATCCTGTGCAACATTCTCGAACTAAGCATATTGAAGTTCGTCATCATTTCATTCGAGACCATATTGCAAAGGGTGACATTGATCTTAAACATGTTCGCACCGATAAGCAATTAGCGGATATATTCACTAAATCGCTTGATGAGAAAGTGTTTTGCAGGTTGAGAGGAGAATTGAACATCATTGATGCTTCAAACTTGGAGTAGAAACTCCATTGGATACATGCAAGACATGAGCTTATGACTAATCCTTGATATATCTCTTATGACGACTATCTAATGTCTTGGATATATTTGCATCTTGCATGTTCTCTAATCCATGTAGGTACTTGGATGAATCTATTTCTATGAGATTGCAACTCTCTCACATCTTGAGCAATCTCTACATCACCAAGTCTCTACACGACGGTGGTTGAAAACAAGGAAGCACGAAACCATTCAAACATATCCTTTGACAAATTCTATGTTGAGCTTCATGATTGTCATTTTTTTATACAAGTGCTTTTCCTTGCAAGAACTAACCCATGTAGGAAGATGAACTCAAATTCCAAGGGGTGCTCCCGACTCATGATGAACTACATCAACTTCGAGCACCCACACAAGTTCAACTACATGAGCAAGATCCACTCCACCACCCAAGGTATGATATTCCATCTTAGAGAAGCTTTACTCAAAGTCATGAGTCAAAGCAACTCGACAAGATGTGAATACATCAAGATGCTTAAACGAAAAATGGTAACCCCATTTTGAGCTTAAACGATGAGTATGACCCATGATCAAGTGTTCTCACTTGACTCCTAAGTCAATATACTCTAACATAGGTGACTTTGTCACCGCCCAAATCTAGATGAAGTTCTCTTGAGTCTCATTTCCTTGAGTGTTGTTGCATTAGTCCCTTGCATATTTGTTTCCCTCTCTATCAAAAAAAACTTCATCTAGAACTTCTATTCTTTTCTTTTTGATTCTTTTTTGTCCTGCATATTTCTGCATCAAATTCCTTGCAAATCTTTCAGTTAATTCATTGCAAATCTTTGTGAGATCTTATTTGACTAGTGAGCTGAGGTGACAAGTGTTTTCTCTGTAGTAAACTCGGTTTCACCGAATTGAACATTTCGGATCAACCGAATCCCTTCGGTACCACCAAAACATGACGCTCGGTGACACCGATTTCGCAACAGGAAAACAGTTTGTCACTTATTTTATATTTCTTCTGATCCAGCTCCACTCAATGAATCTTATCCTCTACAAGCATCACAGTTTTATCCATTGCTTTATGCTGAATCTCAAGGACCAAACCTATTCGACAGATTCCAGAAGAACCTTCTTGGAAATTGATGTCAAAGGGGGAGAGAGAGATCACATCAAAGCGTATCATCAGGGAGAAAAGAAAGAAAGTATTAAGGGGGAGAAAGAGATCTCCAGGTGGAGAGAATACTCAAGGATCCCAGATGCTTGATGTTTAAGAGGAGAGATGCCACATGTCTTTTTGGGGGGAAAGACATGCTCATAGAACACAGTGCTTCTATTCATTCATATATTTTAGTATATTTCAGCTCTGATTTTCTGTTCCCTATCTTCTCCCAATATCCCATGTCAAATTCAGGGGGAGCAAGACATCTAAGGGAAAGAAATCACTCAAATTCATTGCAAATCTTTACTCTTGGGGACATGTCTAATCTAATGTGGTACCTTGTATTCACTCTCTACATGTCATCCTAGTCTTGGTATTCTTGTGGTTTTCCTTGGTTTGCTCTGGCTAGTGGATGCCCCTGTGTTATCTAACCTTGTTTATGCAGGTTCATTCCATCCTAAGCCAACTCAAGACTACAAGGTAAGTATATGCATCAGAATCATGAGTATGAGGAATTCTTGCTTTTGTACATACTGTTTGCAAGAAGGACTCGTAAGCATGAAGGTATTTCTCTTAATAATCTTTTGCTCTGATGCATATGGCCAAGATACATGTAACACATTGCCTTCTCTGTCATGGTTATGCTCTCACATGCCTCTATATCTTATATTTACATGATTGCATACATGTAGGGGGAGCCTATGCTTGTTACATGTTCTTCCAAAGCTTTACTTGCTATTCTTTGTATCTTTATCTAAAGATTTGATGTATGTTGCCATCAATTACCAAAAAGGGGGAGATTGAAAGCACAAGTGCTCCTCAGGTGGTTTTGGTAATTAATGTCAACATATCTCTTGTTGGACTAACACTTTTATCTAGTATATTTCAGATAAGTTCAACAATGGAGTGGCATGGACTAAAGGTTGTGGGAACTCCTTCAAGATGCTAAGGACAAAGTATTAGCTAAAGCTTCAAGCTCAAGACTCTTCATTTTACACTTTTAGTGATCCAAGATCACATTGAGTCTATAGGAAAAGCCAATACTATCAAGAAGGGATGAGGTGTTGCTTAATGAGCCTTTTGCTCCATGTGCTTAATGATATGCTCCAAAACCCTCAGCTACTTTCCCACTTCCACATATGACCTAAACCCTAAGCCAAACTCGGTCCTACCGATTCTTTCTATCCGGCGCCACCGAGTTTTCATATGTCATAAGCCACTGCCAAAACCCTAGCAAATCGGTTCTATCGATAGGGATCTCGGTCTCATCGAGATGGGATTGCAATCTCACTGTGTATGTCCATTGTCAAAACCATTTGTTACTTCTTGGAGAGTGGTGTCTCCTAGATTGGCTAGGTGTCACTTGGGAGCCTCCGACAAGATTGTGGAGTTGAACCAAGGAGTTTGTAAGGGCAAGGAGATCGCCTACTTCGTGAAGATCTACCGCTAGTGAGGCAAGTCCTTCGTGGGCGATGGCCATGGTGGGACAGACAAGGTTGCTACTTCGTGAACCCTTCGTGGGTGGAGCCCTCCGTGGACTCGCGCAACCGTTACCCTTCGTGGGTTGAAGTCTCCACTAATGTGGATGTAGGATAGCACCACCTATCCGAACCACGGGAAAAACATCCGTGTCTCAAATTGTGTTTGAATTCTCCAACCCCTTCTCTTTACATTCTCGCAAGTTGCATGCTTTACTTTCCACTACCTATATACTCTTTGCATGCTTGCTTGATATGTATTGTATGTGCTGAAATTGTGCCTAAAACTTCACTCAAACCAAAAAGGCTTAAAAACTGCAACTTTAGTACTAAGTGTCTAATCACCCCCCCTCTAGACACACCTACTTCTAGATCCTACAAGAAGAAGCAGCTCGGCCCGGGAAGAGGCCAGCTGAGGGAGTCCTGGATTAGGGGGTGTCTGGATAGCCGGACTATACCTTCAGCCGGACTCCTGGAATATGGAGATACAAGATTGAAGACTTCGTCCCGTGTCCGGAAGGGACTTTCCTTGGCGTGGAAGGCAAGCTTGGCGTTACGGATATGTAGATCTCCTACCATTGTAACCGACTCTGTGTAACCCTAACCCTCTCCGGTGTCTATATAAACCAGAGGGTTTTAGTCCGTAGGACAACACATAACAATCAGACCATAGGCTAGCTTCTAAGGTTTAGCCTCCTTGATCTCGTGGTAGATCTACTCTTGTACTACCCATATCATCAATATTAATCAAGCAGGACGTAGGGTTTTACCTCCATAAAGAGGGCCCGAACTTGGGTATCGTGTCCCTTGTCTCCTCTTACCATCCGCCTAGACGCACAGTTCGGGACCCCCTACACGAGATCCACCGGTTTTGACACCGACATTGGTGCTTTCATTGAGAGTTCCTCTGTGTCGTCTCTTTTAGGCCCGATGTCTCCTCCGATCATCAATAGCGATGCAGTCCAAGGTGAGAATTTTCTCCCCTGACAGATCTTCGTCTTCGGCGGCTTCGCACTGCAGGCCAATTCGCTTGGCCGTCTAGAGCAGATCAAAAGTTACGCCCTTGGCCATCAGGTCAGATTTGGAAGTCTAAACTACACGGCTGACGTCCGCGGGGACTTGATCTTCGACGGATTCGAGCCTCGGCCGAGTGCGCCGCACTGTCACGATGGGCATGATCTAGCTCTGTCGCCGAACAATGCCCTGGAGGCCGCACACGCATCGGTTCCGACCTTCGATTTCGAACCAACTGCGCCGATCGAGGATGAGTGGTTGGACGCCACCTCGGGGGCTGCGATCGAGCCGAACACCAGCCCCGCACTCCGCAAGGCCCGTGACTCCAAGGGGCCGGACACCGAGCCCTCCGCGCCCCTGCCGATCGAATCTGATTGGGTGCCGATCATGGAGTTCACCGCCGCGGACATCTTTCAGTACTCGCCCTTTGCCGATATCCTGAAGTCACTAAAGTCTCTCTCTTTATCAGGAGAGCCCTGGCCGGATTACGGTCAGCAAGGTTGGGATACGGACAATGAATAAATTCAAAGCCCACCCACCACCCACTTTGTAGCCACTATTGATGATTTGACCGACATGCTCGACTTCGACTCCGAAGACATCGACGGTATGGACACCGATGCAGGAGACGATCAAGAACCAGCACCTATAGGGCACTGGAAAGCCACCTCGTCGTATGACATATACATGGTGGACACCCCAAAAGAAAGAGATGGCGATGGAACAGCGGGGGATGATCCCTCCAAGAAACAGCCTAAGTGCCGGCGTCAGCGGTGCCGCTCTAAATCCCGCCAAAGCAAAAACGGTGATTCCGGCACAGGAGATAATAATACTCCGGATAGCGCCGAAGAACACCCCCTCCAGCAAGATTCAGCACAGGTGGATGGAGATGCCAGCCCTCACGAGAGAGCGGCAGACAGAGAGGTCGAGGATGATAATTATATGCCTCCCTCCAAAGACGAGGCAAGCCTCGACGATGACGAATTCGTCATGCCACAGGATCCCATCGAACAAGAGCGTTTCAAACGCAGGCTTATGGCCACGGCAAGCAGCCTCAAGAAAAAACAGCAACAGCTTAGAGCTGATCAAGATTTGCTAGCTGACAGATGGACTGAAGTCCTTGCGGCCGAAGAGTGTGAACTCGAACGCCCCTCCAAGAGCTACCCAAAGTGCAGGCTGCTACCCCAATTAGAGGAGGAAGCACCTAAACCTACATCACCAGCGCATGATATGGCCGATCGGCCACCACGCGGACGCGTCAGAGAGGCCTCTTGGCCCTCCACTCAAGCCGCACCCCGGCGCCGCTCAAAACATTCTAAGGCACGGGAAAATGCGCCAGACCTGCGAGACATATTGGAGGACAAGGAAAAGCAAACAAGATCGATCTACAGATCGCGCGGGCGCCCCACGGCATGTCACGGTGATCGTCACTCCGGATATAATAAATCCGGTCGGGCCGAACACAATAAACAAAGCTCGTTTGAGCTGCGTCGTGATATAGCCCAATACAGAGGCGCCGCACACCCCCTATGCTTCACAGATGAAGTAATGGATCATCAAATCCCTAAGGGTTTCAAACCCGTGAACATTGAATCATACGATGGCACAACAGATCCCGCGGTATGGATCGAGGATTATCTCCTTCATATCCACATGGCCCGCGGCGACGAGCTACATGCCATTAAATACCTCCCACTCAAACTTAAGGGACCAGCTCGGCATTGGCTTAACAGCTTGCTAGCAGAATCAATCGGTTGTTGGGAGGACCTGGAAGCCGCATTCCTCGACAATTTCCAGGGCACCTATGTGCGACCACCAGACGCCGATGACCTAAGCCACATAATTCAGCAGCCAGAGGAATCGGCCAGGCAATTCTGGACACGGTTCCTAACAAAGAAAAACCAAATAGTCGACTGTCTGGACGCTGAGGCCCTAGTAGCCTTCAAGCATAATATCCGCGATGAGTGGCTTGCCCGGCACCTTGGACAGGAAAAACCGAAATCCATGGCAGCACTCACGACGCTCATGACCCGCTTTTGTGCGGGAGAAGACAGCTGGCTAGCTCGTAGCAATAACTTGACCAAGAACCTTGGTAATTCGGACACCAAGGACAACAGTGGCAGGTCGCGTCGGAACAAGCAAAAGCGTCGCGTTAACAGCGACAGCAACGAGGATACGGCAGTCAATGCCGGATTCAGAGGCTATAAATCCGGTCAGCGGAAAAAACCATTCAAAAGAAATACTCAGGGCCCGTCCAGTTTGGACCGAATACTCGACCGCTTGTGCCAGATACATGGCACCCCCGAAAAGCCAGCCAATCACACCAACAGGGATTGTTGGGTGTTCAAGCAGGCAGGCAAGTTAAATGCCGAAAATAGAGACAAGGGGCTGCGTAGCAATGACGAGGAGGAGCCCCGGCCGCCGAACAACAGTGGACAGAAGGGTTTTCCCCCACAAGTGCGGACTGTGAACATGATATACGCAACCCACATCCCCAAGAGGGAGCGAAAGCGTGCGTTAAGGGACGTATATGCGATGGAGCCAGTCGCCCCAAAGTTCAACCCATGGTCCTCCTGCCCGATCACCTTCGATCGAAGGGACCACCCCACTAGCATCCGTCATGGCGGATTCGCCGCATTGGTTCTAGACCCAATTATTGACGGATTTCATCTCACAAGAGTCCTTATGGACGGCAGCAGCAGCCTGAACCTGCTTTACCAG
Source organism: Aegilops umbellulata (assembly GCA_032464435.1). NCBI lineage: Eukaryota > Viridiplantae > Streptophyta > Magnoliopsida > Poales > Poaceae > Aegilops > Aegilops umbellulata. Next base: position 56,298,961 of record CP136058.1, read on the forward strand.
GATACAGTGCGGAAAATGGGCATAGATCCCTCGAGGATTAAGCCCACCAAAATGACCTTTAAAGGCGTCATACTAGGTGTAGAGGCCAATTGTACAGGCTCAGTCACACTTGAAGTGGTCTTCGGATCTCCGGATAATTTTCGAACCGAGGAGTTAATCTTCGACATAGTCCTTTTCCGCAGTGGCTATCATGCACTGCTCGGGCGAACCGCATTTGCAAAGTTCAATGTGGTGCCGCACTACGCATACCTTAAGCTCAAGATGCCAGGCCCTCGAGGAGTAATCACGGTCAATGGAAACACCGAATGCTCCCTCCGAACGGAGGAGCACATGGCGGCCCTCGCAACGGAAGTACAAAGCAGCCTCTCAAGGCAGCTCTCCAGTCCGGCCGTTAAACAACCGGACACTGTCAAGCGTGCCCGAAGTAACCTAGAACAAGATCGCCTGGCACGTTCTGAGCAGGCGTAGCAACGCTACCCCAACCCCAGCCCTCGCGAAATAGCGAAACCAGTGCTTCGCGTACATAACTACGCTCTCGAAATACCATGGGCGCAGGGGGAGGGGCAGCATCATGGCACGCCCGAAACACGGCTTAAACCGCACTAGGGGCTGCCGATTTCTTTATTTTCTCTTACTTTCAGGACTCCATACTTTGAAAGACCTGTTCGGCAATCCAACTGCCGCACAAACGATGGAAGAACCAGGGAAGCAGAAAAGCTACGCCGCATTATAAAACTCCCAGGTGGTCTCTATCACGAGCAGTATACCTATTTTGCATACTATTCCGCAGCCTGCCCCTGGAAAGGACATGTTAAATAGTCCCGCTTTTGCTTATCGCACTATTTGTATCGTTCTGCTTCGATCGCAGCCTTTCTATAAACAATGCATAGCTTTTCTCTACTTTTGCATTACTATTTTTTACAAATATATGTCCATTAACGACATGTTGCACCCGTACACTTTGGTATGGTCAATACGCCAGGGGCTTCAGTACCCCCCCCCCAGTATGGTGTGAGAAAGTCCGAACACTTTAACAAGTACGGCACCCCGAACTTATAGCATTATATGCATCGGCTCCGAATCATGTCTTGGGTCAATAGTTGGGTTTGTCCCGCTCCTATGTTTTGGTGCCTTACGTTCCGTTGTATCGGCTAAGGTAGCACTAGGAGAACTACTGCGATTGTGCCCCAGTTGAGCTGGGCGGAGCACCTCAGTAGAGAAAGCTAAAACTGGCTGTCATGATGAAGCGAGCGACTGGTCGCTGTTCGAGAGGTTTTTCGAGTCCCTAAAGACTTATGCCGCTTAGAGTGAGGAGTCGGCTTTGTTCGGCCAAAGGCGTGGATAGCGCCCCGAACTCGGTCTTCCGAATACTAGGGGCTTCGCCGAAATTTAAAATTATAGAATTCTATGGCTAAGTGAGAGTGTTCAAGCATTATAGTCTGATTGCCTTGTTCGTTGTGTTGAGCGCCTCCCTCGAAGGACCCAAACATGGGAAAAAGAGCGCTCAGGTTTATCCCAAACACCCCAGCACTAGTGGCACGGGGGCAGAAGCCGACGACTGGCCATCTCTCAATTTTGATAAACAACCGAACAGAAAGTAATATTTTAAATTCAAAAAGCATTGCATACCGCATATGAACAAGTTTTCAGCGCACAGGACAATACGAGCGAGTTTACTCAAAAATTATATCCCTGGAACATTCATCCGCCATAAGGCGGGCACCTTTCAGAACATCCTTATAATAGTTCTCGGGCTTGCGATGCTCTTTCCCCGACGGTGGCCCGTCCTTCACAAGCTTCTCACCATCTAGCTTGCCCCAGTGCACCTTAGCGCGGGCAAGGGCCCTACGGGTACCTTCGATACAGACGGAGCGCTTGATGACTTCGAGCCTTGGACAGGCCTCCACCAGTCGCCGCACCAGCCCGAAGTAACTCCCAGGCAGAGCCTCTCCGGGCCACAGCCAAACTATAAGGCCCTTCATGGCCTGTTCGGACACCTTGTGGAGCTCGACCAGCTGCTTCAGCTAGTCGCTCAGGGGCACTGGGTGTCCGGCCTCAGCATACTGAGACCAGAACACCTTCTCCGTCGAGCTGCCCTCCTAGGCTCGGTAGAATGTGGCGGCATTGGACACGCTACGGGGAAGATCTGCGAATGCTCCTGGAGAGCTCCGGATTCGGGTAAGTAACAAGAAGCTCACTTTTACATGTTTGCTTTGCATAAATAATGCCTTACCCGCCGCTATCTTTTTCACCGCATCCAACTCCTGGAGGGCCTTCTAGGATTCGGCCTTGGCAGACTTGGCACTTTCAATAGCCGCCGCGAGCTCGGACGCTCGCGTCTTTGAGTCAAGCTCCAAACTCTCATGTTTTTCCATGAGAACCTGGAGCTCTTGCTGTACCTCGCCAACTTCTGCCTCATATTTCTCCCGCTCGGTGCGCTCCGCGGCCGCTCTCTTCTCGGCCTTGGCCAGCGTTTGCTTAAGGGTCGCCACCTCAGTTGTGGCCCCTACAATAGCCATGTTAATCCTGTCATATTTTTGCAATTGCGTTTTTATATTTTTGTTTTTTCTATAAGGTATCTCTTACCTTCTTTCTCCTCGAGCTGCCACTTGGCAAGGCCGAGCTCTTGCTCGGACCGCTTGAGGCCCTGCTTCAGTGTGCCCACCTCCGCAGTCAGTGCGGCGGTCGCCAGCAGCGAAGCCTGCATACGCATATTGACTCTTTTTCTGTTAGACTCCTGCCAATTTTATTAGATACTCTATTCGGCTTTTCTTTCCGAACGCCAAACAGAGCATCAGGGGCTACTGTCTATGCGGTAATATTTTTACATATTCTGTACTTACCTCGAAGCCTGTTAGAAGGCTGGCACAAGCTTCATTCAGTCTGCTCTTGGCGGACTAAACCTTCTGGATCACCGCACTCATAATAGTGCGGTGCTCCTCGTCGATGGAGGCGTTGTTAAGCACCTCCTGCAGATTGTCCGGCGCCTCCGGTTGGACGGGGGCCGCCGGCTCAGTAGGCTTGCTCCTCTTGGAAGGAGTTCGCCTACCGCAGTCCGGAACCGTTGACAATTCCGGCGCGGTGTCCGGCTCAAAGCCGGACTTGGAGCCCTAGGGGGTTTTATCCCCTTCATTCCTGGAGTCCGGGAGGTCGCCTTGTGGCGCCTCCAGGACCACCTCCTCTTGACTTGGAACCTGTTGGGACAACACTTCGGCGTCGTCCGTAGGGCGGGGGGAGGTAGCCGTCGGAAGTGAATTCACATCCGATGAATCCAGGGAGCCGCTTGACGACTCGTCGAGCCCGGCCTTGGGCGGACTGCATGATCATATTCGACATAAGGAAAGGTTGTGCCATAAAAGATTACTATAAATTACTCCGGCATCCGAATAACTTACGATCTCGCCGGGCGCTTGGCCCTGTGTGGCCACTCCTCTTCGCCGTCGTTGGCGTCGGCGGAGTAGTCCGGAGGAGGGGTCCTTCCCTCCCTGGACCCCTCGGCCTCCCCTATTGGGGCGGCCTTTCTCTTCTTTCCTCCCCCTGCTGGAGGGGGAGAGGGTTCTTCTTCCTCCTCCTCGTTTTCACGGGAGGAGCGCGTCTCGAATTCGTCAGATGATGAATCCGACACCTCCAGGCGCCGGGAACTCTATCGAGTCCCTGTGGACTTCTTCTTGGCCTTCTTCTCCGGCACCACATAAGGTGCCGGAGCCAGCAGCTTCGCTAGGTGAGCATCAGCTGGGTCTTCGGGCAAAGGGGTCGGACGATCGATCTGTCCGGACTTCGCCTGCCAATCCTGTCAAGGGAAAGGGAGTCTAGATCCCGCATAGAGTCAAACTATGGAAAACTAACATCATGTAAAAGGTAAAAATAGCTTATTGCACTAGCGTGACGCTGCGTGCTGAATCCGCGGTCCTCGGAAGCGGATGCGGGAGCCTCGGCGCCTTTGAATAGCACCTTCCAGGCGTCTTCGTACGTCGTGTCGAAGAGCCTGCTCAGGGTTTGGTGCTGCGCCGGGTCGAACTCCCACAGATTGAAATCCCGTTGTTGACACGGGAGGATCCGGCGGATGAGCATAACCTGGACTACATTGACAAGCTTGAGCTGCTTATTCACCAGGGTTTGGATGCATTTTTGCAGTCCGGTTACCTCTCCTTTGTTGCCCCACGACAGGCCCGTCTCTTTCCAAGACGTGAGCCGCGTAGGGGGTCCGGACCGGAACTCGGGGGCTGCGACCCACTCAGGGTCGCGCGGCTCAGATGTAAAACCACCCCAATTGCCACCCTTTCAGGGTCTCCACAAAGGAGCCCTCGAGCCATAGGATGTTGGCCATCTTGCCCGCCATGGCACCTTCGCACTCCGCCTGGTTGCCGCGCACCACCTTTGGCTTGACGTTGAAGGTCTTGAGCCATAGGCCGAAATGAGGGCGGATGCAGAGGAAAGCCTCGCACACGATAATAAACGCCGAGATGTTGAGGATGAAATTCGGGGCCAGGTCGTGGAAATCCAGGCCGTAGTAGAAGATGAGCCCCCGGACGAACGGGTGGAGAGGAAATCCCAGTCCGCGGAGGAAATGGGGAAGGAATACTACCCTCTCATGGGGCCTTGGGGTGGGGAGGAACTGCCCCTTTTTGGGAAGCCGGTGCGGGATGTCGTCAGACAAGTATCCGGCTTTTCTCAGTTTTTTGATGTGCCTCTCCGTGATGGAGGAGACCATCCACTTGCCTCCCGCTCCGGACATGGCTGGAGAAGGTCGAGGTGGGAAGTGCGGGCTTGGGCGCTGGAGCTCGAGCGCGCGGAAGATGGATAGGCAAAGGAGGAAGAAGACGTAGGTAAAAAGGTGGATCCTTATCCCCTTATATGGGCGGATGCGGCCAAGCGTCCCCACCAGCCTGATGAAACTCGCTTATCTCCCAAGCGCCATGATAAATGGCGCAGTTGGGTTACCCACGTCCGTATTGATGAGAATCCCGTAAATAAGGGGACACGATCTGTGCTTTGACAAGACGTGCCAAGGAAACCGCCTCGCAAAATGCGCTAAGGTGGGGGAGTAAAAACGATTCGAATAAAGACTTGGCCGTGGTGTGGTGTCACGCTACGGAATACGTCAGCAGATTAGATTTGTGTAAATATTATTCTCTCTGTGGCAATATGTGGAAACTTATTTTGCAGAGCCGGACACTATCCTTAGTGTTCAAAATCTTCTATGAAGTATTTTGAGGAGGAACCCGCCTTGCAATGCCGAAGACAATCTGCGTTCCGGACTCGTCGTCATTGAAGCCTGGTTCAGGGTCTACTGAGGGAGTCCTGGATTAGGGGGTGCCCGGATAGCCGGACTATACCTTCAGCCGGACTCCAGGACTATGAAGATACAAGATTGAAGACTTCATCCCGTGTCCGAAAGGGACTTTCCTTGGCGTGGAAGGCAAGCTTGGCGATACGGGTATGTAGATCTCCTACCATTGTAACCGACTCTGTGTAACCCTAACCCTCTCCGGTGTCTATATAAACTGGAGGGTTTTAGTCCGTAGGACAACACATAACAATCAAACCATAGGCTAGCTTCTAGGGTTTAGCCTCCTTGATCTCGTGGCTTGTACTACCCATATCATCAATATTAATCAAGCAGGATGTAGGGTTTTACCTCCATCAAGAGGGCTCGAACCTGGGTAAAACATCGTGTCCCTTGTCTCCTGTTACCATCCACCTAGACGCACAGATCGGGACCCCCTACTCCAGATCCGCCAGTTTTGACACCGACACCAGCTCCGCCTGTGCTGCGCCAAGGGCAGCTGCGGAGGAGTCCGCACACCGCGTCACTTCAGCCAGTTTGGCCCTGAGGGCCGCGGTCCTACCCTCAGCCTCGGCCCTGATCAGCCCCAACCTCGCTTCGTATTCGCGCTCGAAGGCCGAGCGAGCTTCCGCCACCCGGCGGTCGACCTCTTCCTGGGCCCGGGCTTCGCGCGCAGCAACGTCATCCTCCGGCTGAGCCACCAGGCGCTCCCTAGTCTCCAACCGCTCAAGGTCAAGGTTGCGCTCGGTGGCCTCCAGCGTCAGCACCTCCTCGTGCTTCAGAAGCTCCGCCCGGTCGACGGAGTCCCCCTTCAATGACTCAAGGGCCGCCTGGCGCAGTTCCACTTGCTGCTCCAGGGAGTTGCTCCAGGCTTGGAGCTCCCATGCGCGCTCCTCCACATCTTTGCGTCGTCGGTCTGCTTCCCGAACCTCCTCAATGGCCTGGGAGCAGGCCTCCGGCGAAGCCACCAGCGACGCTTCAGCCTTCGCGTTGTCGAGATCACGTTGGTGACGCGCGAGGGCGACGGCTACCTTCAGTTTGCGCCTCTCCTCAGCAAGGCGCAAACCTTCGGCCTCGAGGCGCGCATCCTCGCCAGCAAGCTCTGCCCCGATCTGGCTCACCGCGTCCGCCGCCCCTTGGAGGAACTCTTGGCGAAGGGCGCGATGCTCCCGAGCGCGCCTAAGCACGTCTTCCGCATCACCCTCTGCCACCAGAATATGCAGAGGGCCCCGAGGTGGCATGCCCCCTCCCGGCGCGGGGCTGGGGGATGGCGCCCTATCCATCGCCGCATGGACCCCTCTAGGAATCCAGCCTGGTGTCGGTCCACCCACAGAGGAGGAACTGAGGACTGACTTCAACCATTCACCATCTATGATCAGAGCAGGAACGCGGGGCAAGCCGGATGTGCCCCAGGAGGACTCGTGAAGAAAGGACAGCAGGCGCGCAGGCTCGAGGTGCCCGGTGGAACGGACCGCTCCACCGACTGGTCCAGCGGCGGGAGTGCTGCTCGAGCTAGGCGCGCCCAGGGTCAACGGAGAAGGACAAGCTTGGGGGGATGGCTCCTGATGTCAACTACACAACCTTCTTCTTGTAGACGTTGTTGGGCCTGCAAGTGCACAAGTTTGTAGGACAGTAGCAAATTTCCCTCAAGTGGATGACCTAAGGTTTATCAATCCGTGGGAGGCGTAGGATGAAGATGGTCTCTCTCAAGCAACCCTGCAACCAAATAACAAAGAGTCTCTTGTGTCCCCAACACACCCAATACAATGGTAAATTGTATAGGTGCACTAGTTCGGCGAAGAGATGGTGATACAAGTGCAATATGGATGGTAGATAGGGGTTTTTGTAAACTGAAAATATAAAAACAGCAAGGTAGCGAGCGGTAAAAGTGAGCGTAAATGGTATTGCAATGATAGGAAACAAGGCCTACGGTTCATACTTTCACTAGTGCAAGTACTCTCAACAATAATAACATAGTTGGATCATATAACTATCCCTCAACATGCAACAAAGAGTCACTCCAAAGTCACTAATAGAGGAGAACAAACGAAGAGATTACTGTAGGGTACGAAACCACCTCAAAGTTATTCTTTGCAATCAATCTATTGGGCTATTCCTATAAGTGTCACAAACAGCCCTAGAGTTCATACTAGAATAACACCTTAAGATACAAATCAACTAGAACCCTAATGTCACCTAGATACTCCATTGTCACCTCAAGTATCTGTGGGCATGATTATACGATATGCATCACACAATCTCAATTCATCTATTCAAACCAACACATAGAACCTCAAAGAGTGCCCAAAGTTTCTACCGGAGAATCACGATGAAAACGTGTGCCAACCCCTATGCATAGGTTCATGGGCGGAACCCGCAAGTTGGTCACCAAAGCATACATCAAGTGGGACGTGATATCCCATTGTCACCACAGATACGCACGGCAAGACATACATCAAGTGTTCTCAAATCTTTAAAGACTCCATCCGATAAGATTACTTCAAAGAGGAAACTCAATCCATTATAAGAGAGAAGAAGGGGAGAAGAAACATAAGATCCAACTATAATAGCAAAGCTCGCGATACATCAAGATCGTGCCAAATCAATAACACGAGAGAGAGAGAGAGAAAGAGAGAGAGAGAGAGATCAAACACATAACTACTGGTACATACCCTCAGCCCCGAGGGTGAACTACTCCCTCCTCGTCATGGAGAGCGCCGGGATGATGAAGATGGACACCGGTGAGGGATCCCCCTCCGGCAAGGTGCCGGAACAGGGTCCCGATTAGGTTTTTGGTGGCTACAGAGGCTTGCGGCGGCGGAACTCCCGATCTAATCTCTGTTCTGGAAGTTTTACGATACGTAGGTATATATGGGTGCAAGGGGTACGTCGGTGGAGCTGCGGGGCCCCACGAGGCAAGGGGCATGCCCTAGGGGGGTGGGCGCTCCCCCCACCCTCGTGGCCAGCTCCCGTATCTTCTGACGTAGAGTCGAAGTCTATCTGGTGGCTTTCCTTCCAAAAATAACTTCTCCAGTTGATTTCATTCCATTTCGACTCCGTTTGATATTCCTTTTCTTCGAAACACTGAAATAGGCATAAAACAGCAAATCTGGGCTGGGCCTCCGGTTAATAGGTTAGTCCCAAAAATAGTATAAAATTGGATAATAAAGCCCAATATTGCCCAAAACATTAGATAATATAGCATGGAGCAATCAAAAATTATAGATATGTTGGAGACGTATCAAGCATCCCCAAGCTTAATTCCTGCTCGTCCTCGAGTAGGTAAATGATAAAAAAGATAATTTTTGATGTGGAATGCTAGTTGGCATAATTTCAATGTAATTCTTCTTACTTGTGATATAAATATTCAGATCCGAAAGATTCAAGACAAAATTTCATATTGACATAAAAATAATAATACTTCAAGCATACTAACGAAGCAATTATGTCATCTCAAAATAACATGGCCAAATAAAGTTCATCCCTACAAAATCATATAGTTTAGTCATGCTCCATTTTCGCCACACAAGAATGCTCTCATCATGCACAACCCCGATGACAAGCCAAGCAATTGTTTCATACTTTAGTAATCTCAAACTCATAAACCTTCATGCAATACATGAGCGTGAGCCATGGATATAGCACTTTGGGTGGAATAGAATATGATGATGGGGGTTATGTGGAGAAGACAAAAAAGGAGAAAGTCTCACATCAACGAGGCTAATCAATGGGCTACGGAGATGCCCATCGATTGATGTTAATGCGAGGAGTATGGATTGCCATGCAACGGATGCACTAGAGCTATAAATGTATGAAAGCTCAACAAAAGAAACTAGTGGGTGTGCATCCAACTTGCTTGCTCACGAAGACCTAGGGCACTTGAGGAGGCCCATCGTTGGAATATACAAGCCAAGTTCTATAATGAAAAGTTCCCACTAGTATATGAAAGTGACAAAACAAGAGACTCTCTATCATGAAGACTATGTTGCTACTTTGAAGCATAATATAGGAGACTCGCTATATGAAGAACATGGTGCTACTTTGAAGCACAAGTGTGGTAAAAGGATAGTAGCATTGCCCCTTTTATTTTATTTTATTTTCTCTTTTTTTGGGCCTTCTTTTTTTATTTGGCCTTTCTCTTTTTTGGGGGGACATTGCTCTATTGAATGATGATCATCACACTTCTATTTATTTACAACTCAATGATTACAACTCGATACTAGAACAAAGTATGACTCTATATGAATGCCTTCGGCGGTATACCGGGATATGCAATGAACCAAGAGTGACATGCATGAAAGAATTATGAACGGTGGTTTGCCACAAATACTATGTCAACTACATGATCATGCTAAGCAATATGACAATGATGAATGTGTCATCAAGAAGTTATGGTGGAAAGTTGCATGGCAATATATCTCGGAATGGCTATGGAAATGACATAATAGGTAGGTATGGTGGCTGTTTTGAGGAAGATATAAGGAGGTTTATGTGTGAAAGAGTGTATCATATCACAGGGTTTGGATGCACCGGCAAAGTTTGCACCAACTCTCAATGTGAGAAAGGGCAATGCACGGTACCGAAGAGGCTAGCAATGATGGAAGGATGAGAGTGCGTATAATCCATGGACTCAACATTAGTCATAAAGAACTCATATACTTATTGCAAAAATCTACAAGCCATCAAAAACCAAAGCATTACGCGCATGCTCCTAGGGGGATAGATTGGTAGGAAAAGACCATCGCTCGTCCCCGACCGCCACTCATAAGGAGGACAATCAAATAACACCTCATGTTTCAAATTTGTTACATAATGTTTACCATACGTGCATGCTACGGGACTTGCAAACTTCAACACAAGCATTTCTCAAATTCACAACTACTCAACTAGCACAACTTTGATATCACTACCTCCATATCTCAAAACAATCACCAATCATCAAACTTGTCTTAGTATTCAACACACTCATAAGAATTCTTACAAATCTTTTATGCTTAGCATATTAGGATTTTAAGCAAATTACCATGCTATTTAAGACTCTCAAAATAATATAAGTGAAGCATGAGAGTTCATGTATTTCTTCAAAATAAAACTACCAACGTGCTCTAAAAGATATAAGTGAAGCACTAGAGCAAACAACAAACTACTCCGAAAGATATAAGTGAAGATCAATGAGTAGTTGAATAATTATGCAACTATGTGAAGACTCTCTAACATTTAAGGATTTCAGATCTTGATACTTTATTCAAACAGCAAGCAAGGCTAAAGAAAATAAAATGACGCTCCAAGCAAAACACATATCATGTGGTGAATAAAAATATAGCTCCAAGTAAAGTTACCGATGAACGAAGACAAAAGAGGGGATGCCATCCGGGGCATCCCCAAGCTTAGACGCTTGGTTGTACTTGAATATTACCTTGGGGTGCCTTGGGCATCCCCAAGCTTAGGCTCTTGCCACTCCTTATTCCATAGTCCATCGAATCTTTACCCAAAACTTGAAAACTTCACAACACAAAACTTAACAGAAAACTCGTGAGCTCCGTTAGCGAAAGAAAACAAAACACCACTTCAAGGTACTGTAATGAACTCATTATTTATTTATATTGGTGTTAAACCTACTGTATTACAACTTCTATATGGTTTATAAACTATTTTACTAGCCATAGAGTCATCAAAATAAGCAAACAACACATAGAAAACAGAATCTGTCAAAAACAGAACAGTCTGTAGTAATCTGTAACTAAGCCAAACTTCTGGAACTCCAAAAATTCTAAAATAAATTGGTGGACCTGAGTAATTTGTCTAGTAATCATCTCCAAAAAGAATCAACTAAGTAGCACTCTCCAGTAAAAATTTCTAGCTAATCTCGTGAGCGCTAAAGTTTCTGTTTTTTACAGCATGATCATAAAGACTTCACCCAAGTCTTCCCAAAGGTTCTACTTGGAACAAACACTAATTAAAACACAAAACCTCATCTAAACAGAAGCTAGATGGATTATTTATTCCTAAACATAACCAAAAAGTAAGAAACTAAAATAAAATTGGGTTGCCTCCCAACAAGCGCTATCGTTTAACGCCCCTAGCTAGGCATGAAGATTTCAATGATGCTCACATAAAAGATAAGAATTGAAACATAAAGAGAGCATCATGAAGAATATGACTAGCAAATTTAAGTCTAACCCACTTCCTATGCATAGGGATTTTGTGAGCAAACAACTTATGGGAACAAGAATCAACTTGCAAAGGAAGGTAAAACAAGCATAACTTCAAAACCTTAAGCACATAGAGAGGAAACTTGATATTATTGCAATTCCTACAAGCATATATTCCTCCCTCATAATAATTTTCAGTAGCATCATGAATGAATTCAACAATATAACCAGCACCCAAATCATTATTTTCATGATCTACAAGCATAAAAAATTTATTACTCACCACATAAGCAAAATTCTTCTCATTCGGAATAGTGGGAGTATCATAAGAGACTTGAATACTATAAATTGTTTCCACATTAAAAGAGTAATGTTCAGAGAAAGGGTACTTATAATCATGATAAGTTCTATAAATATAATCATCACTACTCCTTATAGCATAAGTTTTATCACAATAATCATCATAAGTAGCAACTTTGTTCTCATCATAATTGATTGAAACCTCTTCCGAAATAGTGGATACATCACTAAATAAAGTCATGACCTCTCCAAATCCACTTTCATAAACATTATAAGATTCAACATCCTCCAATATAGTGGGATCACTACTTCCTAAAGTTGACACTCTTCCAAACCCACTTTCATCAATATAATCATCATAGGTAGAAGGCATGCTATCATCATAACAACTTTGCATATCAAAACTTGAGAGGCTAAAAATATCATCATTATTAAACATAGCATCCCCAAGCTTGGGACAAACATTAATTGCAGAAAAATATTCTCAAATACGTCATCCTCATCAAACATAGCTTCCCCAAGCTTGGGCCTTTTCATATCATAAGCATAATCACTCTCATCATTAATAGTATAGATAGCACCGATAGTATAGCAATTATTATATTCTTCCAAGAAAGTGCCAAAAAGATTTTCAAGATCATAAGAAGTATCATTATCTTTCCAATCATAATCATCACAACAAGCAATAGGCATAGCGAGATCACCATCAAGTGTATCATTTTCATGAGGCACAGCAATAATAGGAGCAACTTTATTTGGGAGAGATACCTTTTTACCTCTCTTCCTTTTTATTTTCTTCTTCTTCACCACATCATGTGTGGTTTCAATCCTCCTTTTGGAGCTCCTTATTAATGAGATTGGTTGAATAGAAGGCTCCTCCTCGTTACCTGATTCATCATATGAAATAATAGGAGGATATTGGGAAGTCTCTTCCCTTTCATTAGTATTCTCTTCATCCTCTATTTGTTTTATTTTCTTTATGTAATTGGCAATATAAGGATTTTCAATGCAATTCACCGCACAATACATATAAATTTCTTCTAGATCAAATTGAAGAATTCTATCAAGGGCAAATCCTGGAATAATCTTAGTTATCGTTTTATTTCTTCATAACCCAAGAGCAAACTAAGTTCATTATGATGTGCAAGGGAAATCAAGTCATCACAATTTTTGGACACGATACGATCATGAAATAATTTGCATTGGGTACTAAAATGATCACGTTCATTGCAAAGTTCACAAGTATGGCTAATAAAAAATAAATTTTCAGCACATGCATCTAGTCCTTCTTGCAACCATTTAGTTTCTAAGTACTTATGCCTCCTGCAATATCTATCTTCCCTATTTGGTGTGTCCTTGCAAACCCAATGTACTCCACAAAAATTGACATGTTTATAGGAGACATTTTCATCATGACTAGAGCAATCATCATTAGTACTATGGATATTCAAGGAGTTCATACTAACAACATTGCAATCATGCTCATCATTCAAAGATTTAGTGCCAAACAATTTGCATTCTTCTTCTAACACTTTGGCACAATTTTCCTTTCCATCATACTCACGAAAGATATTAAAAAGTTGAAGCGTATGAGACAAACTCAATTCCATTTTTTGTAGTTTTCTTTTATAAACTAGACTAGTGCTAAAACAAGAAACAAAAAGATTCGATTGCAAGATCTAAAGATATACCTTCACTTACCTAGCCTCCCCGGCAACGGCGCAAGAAAAGAGCTTGATGTCAACTACACAACCTTCTTCTTGTAGACGTTGTTGGGCCTGCAAGTGCACAGGTTTGTAGGACAGTAGCAAATTTCCCTCAAGTGGATGACCTAAGGTTTATCAATCCGTGGGAGGCGTAGGATGAAGATGGTCTCTCTCAAGCAACCCTGCAACCAAATAACAAAGAGTCTCTTGTATCCCCAACACACCCAATATAATGGTAAATTGTATAGGTGCACTAGTTCGGCGAAGAGATGGTGATACAGGTGCAATATGGATGGTAGATAGGGTTTTGTAAACTGAAAATATAAAAACAGCAAGGTAGCGAGCGGTAAAAGTGAGCGTAAATGGTATTGCAATGATAGGAAACAAGGCCTAGGGTTCATACTTTCACTAGTGCAAGTCCTCTCAACAATAATAACATAGTTGGATCATATAACTATCCCTCAACATGCAACAAAGAGTCACTCCAAAGTCACTAATAGAGGAGAACAAACGAAGAGATTATTGTAGGGTACGAAACCACCTCAAAGTTATTCTTTGCAATCAATCCGTTGGGCTATTCCTATAAGTGTCACAAACAGCCCTAGAGTTCGTACTAGAATAACACATTAAGATACAAATCAACCAAAACCCTAATGTCACCTAGATACTCCATTGTCACCTCAAGTATCCGTGGGCATGATTATACGATATGCATCACACAATCTCAATTCATCTATTCAAACCAACACATAGAACCTCAAAGAGTGCCCAAAGTTTCTACCAGAGAATCACGACGAAAACGTGTGCCAGCCCCTATGCATAGGTTCATGGGAGGAACCCGCAAGTTGGTCACCAAAACATACATCAAGCAGCACGTGATATCCCATTGTCACCACAGATACGCACGGCAAGACATACATGAAGTGTTCTCAAATCTTTAAAGACTCAATCCGATAAGATTACTTCAAAGGGGAAACTCAATCCATTACAAGAGAGAAGAGGGGGAGAAGAAACATAAGATCCAACTATAATAGCAAAGCTCGCGATACATCAAGATCGTGCCAAATCAAGAACATGACAGAGAGAGATCAAACACATAGCTACTGGTACATACCCTCAGCCCCGAGGGTGAACTACTCCCTCCTCGTCATGGAGAGCGCCGGGATGATGAAGATGGCCACCGGTGAGGGACCCCCCTCCGTCAGGGTGCCGGAACAGGGTCCCAATTAGGTTTTTGGTGGCTACAGAGGCTTGCGGCGACGGAACTCCCGGTCTAATCTTTGTTCTAGAAGTTTTATGATACGTAGGTATATATGGGTGCAAGGGGTAAGTCGGTGGACCTGCGGGGCCCCACGAGGCAGGGGGGCGCGCCCCCCACCCTCGTGTCCAGCTCCCGTATCTTCTGACGTAGAGTCCAAGTCTATCTAGTGGCTTTCCTTCCAAAAATAATTTCTCCAGTTGATTTCGTTCCGTTTCGACTCCGTTTGATATTCCTTTTCCTCGAAACACTGAAATAGGCATAAAACAGCAAATCTGGTCTGGGCCTCCGGTTAATAGGTTAGTCCCAAAAATAATATAAAAGTGGATAATAAAGCACAATATTGCCCAAAATAGTAGATAATATAGCATGGAGCAATCAAAAATTATAGATACGTTGGAGACGTATCAACTCCCGGGCCGACTCGGCGAATCAGGCAGGACGGGGCCTGAAAGGCCACAATCAGCCGCAGGGATAGCAAAGTAAATGAGCAGAGAAAGAAGAGGACTTACTCGTCCATGGCAAAGTACTTCTTGCGCTTCAACAAGCAGCAAGGGCGGTCGTCGCCACCCAAGTCCTCCTTCCTCTTGCGAAGGGCCTCGAAGTCTACGCGGAACTGACCTAAGCGCTTGACGTAGGGGTCGGCGTATGGTGCGGAAGAAGCGTCAAGATGATCAGCACCGAAGGAGTCAGCCTGGGGGATGCCGTCAGGCATCGCCTCACGAGGAACGGCCGGGGCCTCAGGAGCCCCGGCCTCAAGAGCCGTAGGCCGCAACTCCGTGCCTGCCGGCGCTCCAGGGCGGGCCTCGGGAGACGCCGCCTTCGAGGCTTCTCGCGGCGTCGGCACCTCGACATCAGTCGCCTCAGCTCCCGCCGGTTCTCGTCTCCCCGCTCTATCGCCTGAGGAAGGACCGTTGTGGGCGACAGGGGGAGCAACCACGGCGGTTGGGTTCTCGCGGGGCCCCGTGAAGCCAGCCGGGCGCAACCCCCACTCGTCGAAGCTGGGCATCTGCCTCACAAAATCGGCCCTGCCAGAGCAAAGATACAAAAGGGCACCATCGCGCCGAAGGCTGCCTGAGGAAGGGTCACCAGTCAAGACCCTAAGCACCGTCCGCAGCACTTCAGGCGCCAGGTCCTCCTCCTGAAGTCGCATGCGGTCTCTGTGCCCTGCAAAGTCCCACAACCGGCGAGAGTGGCGCTGGAGAGGAGCAATGCAACATTGGAGGAACTCCTTCACCACCTTGGATGTTGTCACGTTCAGCGCCCTCAAACTCTGGAAGCGGCGCCAGACAAAGGCGAGCCAGGGGCTCGCGAGCATCTCATGATCCCAGCCCGAGTTGGGAACAGCAGGCGAGGTCGGGTGCGAGAGCAAGGGGTTGGGCACTCCGATGTCCACATACAGCCACCGCTCTCTAAACCTGGCCTTAGGAGGAGGAAGGTCGAAGTCAACCCCTGAAGCGGCCGTCTCTGGCACGGCGAAGAAGCCCACACACCCTGAGCACTAAGTGGGGTCGCTCAGGCGCAAAGAAAAGAAGTGGTGCAGCAGGGCAACGAAAGGAGGAATGCCTATCATCGCCTCACAAACAAAAGCAAAGATAGCCAGAAGGGTAATGGACTCAGGCCCGAGGTGCATCATGCGGATCTGATAATGGGAGAGCACCGCATTGAAGAAAGTGGAAAAGTGGGGAACTAGACCCGCCCACAGGGCATCGGCGAAGAATCGGACCTCCGTGACGACCCTATCAAGGGAGGCATGAGACGCAGGCCAGACTGTGGTCCTGCTGCACTCGTTGAACATAGTGGCAAGGGCAGAGCGGACCTTGCTCAAGGCTTCAGGATTAAGTATGATCAACCGACCAACGGCGGGAGCCGCCACCGGAGGCGAGCTGGGCGAAGACGCGGGCTTCTTTCCCTTTTCCTTCTTCGTTGGCGCCATTGAGATGGAAAGAGGGGAGAGCTCGAGCCGGATTGGCGGCGGAGGTTAGAGCTCGAAGAAGAAGGAAGGGTAGGAGGCGTGCGAGCAGCGGAAAGGGGAACAACTGTGTGAAACTACGGGTCCGCTTAGCCGGGCGCGTAACAAGGCGTCGTGGGAAGCGGAGACGCCCACGTCCAATCAATCGCCACGCGGCTCCCGAGGCCGAGGGCTATTGGGGCCCGTGGCGCTTCGCGCTTGCCCCTTCGGTTCTCTGCTAAGCCAAGCCCGGGCGTGCCTTGGGCCCGGGGGCTACTGTCGGCGTTCCGGGAACGGGGGTCCCCAGACTTGCCTACCTGCGGCCTGCAGCGTGGCTCGAGTGGGGGCCCAGCGAGGCCCAGCTTCATCGGCTCAAGCTCAAGACCCTCGCGAGGGGCCAAGCCTTGCGAGGCGGACGACAGGAAGCTTCCTCAGGAGCAGCCACATCAGGCAGGCTCGCGAGGAGGAGGAGAGATCAAGGCAGGGGCACCTCGCGAGGAGCCCGTGACGCAAGCCATGACGATCGAGATCAGGCAGGCGCCGGCCTGCGCAGTGTCCTTGTTTCCCCTTTGGTGCAAAGGGAGCAAGCACAGGCCAAGGCATCGGGCAAAGGTTATCATTCCGGTGCAACGAGACCAAGATCAGCAGAGCGGCAGGACGGAGGTCACCGTGGAGCCCAAGACGGCGTCATCACCAGTGCTTTTGGCAGCCGAAGACCACCTTTGGTCAGGATAGCTTGTACTGGATGTTCCCCTTCAAAATGGCCAATTGTTGGCGCCCTTCCCGCTCATTATTTGGGAAGAGGACCAGGGCCTTTATAAATAGGGCTAGCCACCATAGGGATCAAGGAGGGAGCCAGACCAAGAAGAACACACCGCACCAGCTCAAGAACACCTCTCGCGAGGCCGTTCTTCCCCTGTATTGTTCATCATCAGCCACTGAGGCAATCCACTACACCACACACTGGAGTAGGGTATTACACCACATCGGTGGCCCGAACCAGTATAAACCTCGTGTCCCTTGTGTGTTCTTCTTTCCGGCCCAGATCTCTTGCGAGCCATAGAAGCGCGAGTCGGTAGGGGAAAGATCTTCGTGCGCACCCCAGAGTTCGAACATTAAGGGTCTAACAGAACCCAAAATCCGATAGTAACAGTAGCAACGGGAAAGTAAATAAGCAAGAACCAGTATATGGAAAGCTCGTAGGCATTGGACCTATAATGGATAATTATGCCGGATGCGGTTCATCATGTAACAGTCATAACATAGGGTGACACAGAACTAGCTCCAATTCATCAATGTAATGTAGGCATGTATTCTGAATATAGTCATACGTGCTTATGGAAAAGAACTTGCATGACATCTTTTGTCCTACCCTCCCGTGGCAGCTGGGTCCTATTGGAAACTAAGGGATATTAAGGCCTCCTTTTAATAGAGAACGGGAACAAAGCATTAGCACATAGTGAATACATGGACTCCTCAAACTATGGTCATCACTGGGAGTTGTCCCGATTATTGTCACTTTGGGATTGTCGGATCATAACACATAGTAGGTGACTATAGACTTGCAAGATAGGATCAAGAACTCACATATATTCATGAAAACATAATAGGTTCAGATCTAAAATCATGGCACTCGGGCCCTAGTGACAAGCATTAAGCATAGCAAAGTCATAGCAACATCGATCTCAGAACATAATGGATACTAGGGATCAAACCCTAACAAAACTAACTCGATTACATGATAAATCTCATCCAACCCATCACCGTCCAGCAATCCTACGATGGAATTACTCACGCATGGTGGTGAGCATCATGAAATTGGTGATGGAGGATGGTTGATGATGACGACGGCGACGAACCCCCCTATCCAGAGCCCCGAACGGACTCCAGATCAGCCCTCCCGAGAGGTTTTAGGGCTTGGTGGCGGCTCCGTATCGTAAAACACGATGATTTCTTCTCTCCTATTTTTTCTCCCTGAAAGAAAATATATAGAGTTGGAGTTGGTGTCGGGAGGTCTCCAGGGGGGCCACGAGGTAGGGGGCGCACCCTAGGGGGGCACGCCCCCCACCCTCGTGGACAGGGTGTGGCCCCCCTTGTCTTCATCTTTGGCGAGGAATTTTTATTATTTATTCTAAGATATTCCGTGGAGTTTCAGGTCATTCCGAGAACTTTTGTTTTCTGCACATAAAACAACATCATGGCAATTCTGCTGAAAACAGCGTCAGTCCGGGTTAGTTCCATTCAAATCATACAAGTTAGAGTCCAAAACAAGGGCAAAAGTGTTTGGAAAAGTAGATACGACGGAGACGTATCAACTCCCCCAAGCTTAAACCCTTGCTTGTCCTCAAGCAATATAGTTGACAAATTGAAAGAAATAAAGAAAAACTTTTACAAACTCTGTTTGCTCTTGTTGTTGTAAATATGTCAAGCCAGCATTCAAGTTCTTAGCAAATATCATAACTAACCACATTTGCAATAATTCTCAGGTCTCATAATTACTCATATCAATGGCATAATCAACTAGCGAGTCATAATAAAAATCTCGGATGAAAACACTTTCTCAAAACAATCATAATATGATATAATAGGATGGTATCTCGCTAGCCCTTTCTGAGACCGCAAAACATAAATGCAGAGCACCTTTAAAAATCAAGGACTGACTAGACATTGTAATTCATGGTAAAAGAGATCCAATCATAGTCACACCCAATATAAATTAATAGTGATGAATGCAAATGACAGTTGTGCTCTCCAGCTAGTGCTTTTTAATAAGAGGGTGATGACTCAACATAAAAGTAAATGGATAGGCCCTTCGCAGAGGGAAGCAGGGATTCGCAGAGGTGCCAGAGCTCGGTTTTGAAATAGAGATAAATAATATTTTGAGCGGTATACTTTCATTGTCAACATAGCAACTAAGAGATGGAGATATCTTCCATGTCACACACATTATAGGCGGTTCCCAAACAGAATGGTAAAGTTTATACTCCCCCTCCACCACAAGCATCAATCCATGGCTTGCTCGAAACAACGAGTGCCTCCAACATACATCAGGTCCCAGGGGGAGTTTTGTTTGCAATTAATTTTGATTTAGTTTGCATAAAGCATGGGACTGGGCATCCCGGTGACCAGCCATTTTCTCATGAATGAGGAGCGGAGTCCACTCCTCTTGAGAATAATCCGCCTAACATGGAAGATAAGGGCAGCACTAGTTGATACATGAGCTATTTGAGCATACAAAACAGAATGTTTATTTGAAGGTTTAGAGTTTGGCACATACAAATTTACTTGGAACGGCAGGTAGATACCGCATATAGGAAGGTATAGTGGACTCATCTGGAATAACTTTGGGGTTTAAGGGATTGGATGCACAAGCAGTATTCCCGCTTAGTACAGGTGAAGGCTAGCAAAAGTCTGGGAAGCGACAACAGCCATGTACATGCATTAAAATTAATAAACATTGGATGCAAGCATGAGTAGGATATAATCCACCATGAACATAAATGTCGTGAAGGCTATGTTGATTTTGTTTCAACTACTTGCGTGAACATGTGCCAAGTCGAGTCACTTAAATCATTCAAAGGAGGATACCACCCCACTATACCACATCATAACCATCTCAATAGCATGTTGTCACACAAGGTAAACCATTATAACTCATAGCTAATAAAGCATGGCACAAGCAACTATGATCTCTAATTATCATTGCAAACATGTTTATTCATAATAAGTTGAATCAAGAACGATGAACTCATCATATTTACAAAAACAAAAGAGGTCGAGTTCATACCAGCTTTTCACATCTCAGTCAGTCCATCATATATCATCATAATTTCCTTTCACTTGCACGCCGAATGATGTGAATAATAATAAGAGTGCATGTGCATTGGACTAAGTTGTAATCTGCGAGCATTCAATAAACAGAAGAAGACAAGGTAATATGGGCTCTTGGTTAAATCAACAATCATGCATATAAGAGCCACTTCAACAATTTAATCATGGTCTTCTCCTACTGACCCCCAAAGAAAAGAAAAGAAATAAAAAGTATTTACACGGGAAAGCTCCCAAAGAGCAAAAGAAGAACGGGAAATATTTTTGGGTTTTCTTTTTAATTATAATTACAGCAGAAAAGTAAACTACTACTAATTTTTTTGTTTTTCTTAAGGTTTAACAAACACACAAGAAGAAAGCAGGAAAATGAAAATAAACTAGCATGGATATTACAGTGAAAGAGTTTGAGCACCGACATCTAGCAATGAGTGTGTGTGAACATAAATGTAATGTCGGTGAGAAATACGTACTCCCCCAAGCTTAGGCTTTTGGCCTAAGTTGGTCTATGGCCAGGGATAGCCTGGCGGATACCCGTAGGTGTAGTTGGGGTTGTACTGCGATGAAGAATAGTTGGGGTTGTACTGTGATGCAGCGGCTATCGCCTCCTGAGCTGCAGCGTGGAGTCGGGCTGCCTCCGCTCTCCTCTCATACTCATCTGCCTCCTCTCTGGTAATAGTATATCTTCAGTTTGCCTGGTAATCAAAGAAGGCAGGAGCAGGGAGAGTAATACGGACAACATGCCGTTTATTAAAGATTAATCAATACTGGAGAGGTGACTCAGTCCTCTCAACAAAATGGTGAGAAACCATAGAATCAAAATCTAAATAAGCAGGAGGCAACTCCATGTCTCCTTCACAAACGTCTATCTCAAGAAAATTAGCTAAGCGGGTTGCATAAATTCCTCCAAAGAAATCTCCATTATGTCTATTATGATGCAACCTACGAGCTACAATGGCTCCCACATGATAAGATTGGTCTCCTAACACAGCACTCCTGAGAATGCTAAGGTCAGGGACACACATGTGACATGCTTCATCTTTAGCATTTATGCATCTACCTATGAAGAGAGCAAAATAATGTATAGCAGGAAAGTGAATGCTCCCTATGGTAGCTTGCGTTATATCTCTAGATTCCCCTATAGTTATACTAGCAAGAAAGTTTCTAAATTTAGATTTAGGGGGGTCCCTAACACTACCCCATTGTGGAAGTTTGCATCATAAAGATCAAACATGACTGAAGGAGAATTACACGAAGATGAATACTCAAACCTCCTCACAAAAGAACTTGTGAGATCATGATATTGGGGGCATTTGTCTTCCTCAAAGTCCTCAAGACCGGCATTACGCAAATATGCGTTAAATTCTTCTTTAATTCCTGCATGATCCATAAAATTTTCCGACGGCCATTCGCAAGGCCGCACTAGAGCGTCTCTTGGTGGTTCCTCGTCAGCATCACGCATAGCATGCCTGGGTCCTTGCTTCTTAGAAGAATCACCTTGCAACATCCTCCTAAGCATATTGCTTTTCTCTGAAAAATTTCTGAAATTTTTAGTAACTTCAAACAAAAGTGAACAAAGCTCAACAAAAGTGATAGCAACAACTCCTACAAGTGCCCAGGGCCTATATCAAGCATTAGAACTACTTGGAACCATATGAATTTGACATGCAAGATCAAGAACATGGTCACCTATGCAGCACAAATTTGCAATGAATAAAGCACTAGAACAAAAACTAATTGGACCAATGGAGGAGTCACATACCAAGGAATATTTTCCCCAAGCAGTTTTGCGAGAGGTGCTTTGAGCAAGGAGATCGAAAATTACAGCAAAGAGGGCAGGAACTCGTGCTTAAACTAGATATTCGTCTTTGTGTGAGGAAGAAGAAGAGGATGGGTGCTGGAATAAGTGGAGGAGGGCCACCGTGGGCCCACGAGGCAGGGGCGTGCCCCCACCCTCGTGGCCAAGTGGCAGCTCCCCCCGCGGTGATTTTTGCACCATAAATCCTCAAATATTCCCGAAAAATCATATTAAATTGGCATGTCATTCTGAGGACTTTTATTTTAGGATATTTTTATATTGCACGGATAAACCAGGAAACAGACAGAAAAATACTATTTTTACTTTATTTCTACTAAATAACAGAAAGTATAAAGATGGTACAGAAGGTTGAGCTTCTAGTTTCATCCATCTCATGCTCATCAAAAGGAATCCACTAACAAGGTTAATCAAGTCTTGTTAAAAAACTCATTCCGATTAACATGAAACTGAAGAAATTTTGAATAACACTAGGTTACCTCAACGGGGATATGCACATCCCCAATAATAAGTATATCATATTTCTTCTTGACAGTAGGAAGAGGAAATTCAAAACCTCCAAATATAATCGATGGAATTTTTCCAATAGAGTTGATACTATGAACTTGAGGTTGTTTCCTCGGAAAGTGTACCGTATGCTCATTACCATTAACATGAAAAGTGACATTGCCTTTGGTGCAATCAATAACAGCCCCTGCAGTATTAAGAAAAGGTCTTTGTCGGTGTCAAAACCGGCGGATCTCGGGTAGGGGGTCCCGAACTATGCGTCAAGGTCGGATGGTAACAGGAGACAAGGGACACTTTATTTTACCCAGGTTCGGGCCCTCTCGGTGGAGGTAAAACCCTACTCCTGCTGGATTAATATTGATGATATGGGTAGTACAAGAGTGGATCTACCACGAGATCAAGGAGGCTAAACCCTAGAAGCTAGCCTATGGTATGATTGTGTATGATGATGGTTGTCCTACGGACTACAACCCTCCGGTTTATATAGACACCGGATAGGGTTAGGGTTACACAGAGTCGGTTACAATGGTAGGAGATCTCGAATATCCGCACGCCTAGCTTGCCTTCCAGGCCAAGAAAAGATCCTTCCGGACATGGGATGAAGTCTTCAATCTTGTATCTTCATAGTCCTGGAGTCCGGCTGAAGGTATAGTCCGGCTATCCGAACACCCCCTAATCCAGGACTCCCTCAGTAGCCCCTGAACCAGGCTTCAATGATGACGAGTCCGGCGCGCAGATTGTCTTCGGCATTGCAAGGCGGGTTCCTCCTCCAAGTTCTTCAAGAAGATTATAAACACCAAAAAATAGTGTCCGGCTCTGCAAAATAAGTTTCCACATATTGCCATATAGAGAATAATATTAACACAAATCAAATCTGCTGACGTATCCTGCAGTGCGTCATAACACCGTGACCAAGCCTTCTATATAAATTGCTTTCATTGTTCCACCTCAGCTCGTTTAGCGAGGCGGTTCCCTTGGCACGTCTTGTCAAAGCAGAGATCATGTGCCCCCTTTAACGGGATTCTCATTAATACGGACGTGGGTAACCCAACCACACCATTTACCACGGTGTTTCGGAGGCAAGTGAGTTTTATTAGGTAGGTGGGGACGCCTAACCGTACCTGCTTATATAAAGGGATAAGGATTCACCTTTTTAACCTACGCCTTCTTCCTCCTTTGCCAATCCATCTCTCGCAAACTCAAGCTCCAGCGCCCAGGTCCGCTCTTCCTTCCTCAACCTTCTCCAACAATGTCCGGAGCGAGAGGCAAGTGGATGGTCTCCTCCGTTATGGAGGCTCAAGTAAAAAGGTTAAGGAAAGCCGGATACTTGTCCAAGGACATCCCGCATCGGCTTCCTGAGAAGGGGCAGCTTCTTCCTACCCCAAGGCCCCATGAGAGGGTAGTTTTTCTTCCCCACTTCCTCCGCGGACTGGGCTTTCCACTTCACCCATTTGTCCGGGGGCTCATGTTCTACTACGGCCTGGATTTCCACGATCTGGCCCCGAACTTTGTTCTCAACATCTCGGCGTTTATCGTCATGTGTGAGGCCTTTCTCCGTGTCCGCCCCCACTTCGGCCTCTGGCTCAAGACCTTCAACGTCAAGCCCAAGGTGGTGTCCGGCACCCAGGCAGAGTGCGGAGGCGCTATGGTTGGCAGGATAGCCAACGTCCTCTGGTTCGATGGCTCCCTCGTGGAGTCCCTAAAGGGGTGGCAGGCCGGGTGGTTTTACATCACCGAGCCCCGCGATTCGAAATGGGTCGCGGCCCCTGAGTTCAGATCCGGACCCCCCACGCGGCTCATGTCCTGGAAACAGACAGACCTGTCGTGGGGCAACGAGGAAGAAGTGACTGGGTTGCAAACGTGCATCCAGTCCCTGGTGAACAAGCCAATCCGGCTTGTCAATATAGTCCAGGTCATGCTCGTTCGCCTGATCCTCCCGTGCCAAGAACGGGATTTTACTTTGTCGGAATTCGACCCGGCGCAGCACCAAACCCTCAATAGGCTCTTCGACACGACGTATGAAGACGTCTGGAAGGTGCTGACCAAAGGCACCGAGTCCCCCACATCCGCCTCCGAGGATCGCGGATATAGCTCGCAGTGTAACGCTAGCGAGGTAAACTATCTATACCTTTGACAGGTTCGTTAAGCTCTTCTTCATAGATTAACTCTATGTGGGATCTAAACTCCCTTTACCTTTGACAGGCTTGGCAGGAGGTATCCGGACCAATTAACTGTCCGGCTCCTCTGCCCGAAGACCCGGCCCCAGCTCTCTTGGTGAAGATGATGGCTCCGGCACCTTACGTGGTGCCGGAGAGGAAGGCCAAGAAGAAGAAAACCACCGGGACTCAAAAAAGTTCCCGCAACATGGTGGTGTCGGACTCATCATCTGACGAGTCCACAACGCTCTCCTCTCGTGAAAACGAGGAGGAGGAACAAGGAAGCTCTCCTCCCCCCCCCCCAGTTAGGGGAGCAAAGAGGAAGAAGGCCGCCCCAACAGGGGAGGCCGAGGGGTCGAGGAAAAGGAAAACCCCTCCGCCGGACTACTCCCAAGACGCCGAAGAGGGCGGAGAGGAGTGGCTGGACCAAACCAAGCGTCCGGCGACATCTTAAGTGTTTACATACCAGAGTGACTCATGATATTCTTTTAATGCGCGGCTTTCCCTAATATCGAACGTAATTTATGCAGCCCGCCCCGGGCCGGACTCGACGATTCGTCGAGCGGCTCCCTGGATTCGTCGGACGTGAACTCTGTTCCGCCCGCGGTCTCCCCTTGCGGGGCGGACGACGCCGAAGTGGCGCCCCGCCAAGCTTCGAGGCAGGAGGAGATGGTCCTGGAGGAGCCACAAGGCAATCCTCCGGACCCCAGGAGTAAAGGGGATGAAACCCCCTAGGGCTCCAAGTCCGGCTTTGTGCCGGACTCCGCGCCGGACTCGACAGTTCCGGTCCGCGGTGGGAGAACTCCTTCCAAGAGGAGAAAGCCGTCTGAGTCGGCGGCCTCCGTCCAACCGGAGGCGCCGGACAACCTGCTGGAGGTGCTTAAGGGCGCCACCATCGATGAAGAGCACCGTACTGTTATGAGTACAGTGATCCAAAGGATTCAGTCCGCCAAGAGCGGACTGAATGAAGCTTGCGCTAGCCTTCTAACAGGCTTCGAGGTAAGTAAAAATATATCAAATTATTTACCGCATAGACAGTAGCCCCTGATGCTCTGTTCGGTGTTCCAAAAGAAAAGCCGGATAGAGGATCTAGTAATTTTCGCAGGAGTCTAACAAAAAAGGTCAAATATGCGTATGCAGGCTTCACTGCTGTCCACCGCCGCACTGACTGCGCAGGTGGATGTCCTTAAAAAGGACCTCGGGCAGACCGAGCAAGAGCTCGGCTTTGCCAAACAGCAGCTCGAGGAGAAGGAAGGTAAGAAATACCTAAAAAAGGTGCCTATAGAGTGGCTTCATTGCAGAAAGAAATAAGAGGATTGTACTGCTTATTGTAGGGGCCGCAACCGAGGTGGCAACCCTGAAGCAGGCGCTGGCAGAGGCCGAAAAGAAAACGGCCGAGGAGCGCGCCGAGAGAGAAAGGCTTGGGGTTTAGGTCGACGAGGTGCAGCAAGAGCTGCAAGCTCTCATGACAAAACATGAGGGTTTGGAGCTTGAGTCAAAAACGCAAGCATCCAAGCTCGCGTCGGCCGTCGAGACTGCCAAGAGTGCCAAGGACGAAGCCCAAAAGGCCCTCCAAGAGTTGGAGGAGGCGAAAAAGATAGCAGCGGGTAAGGCATTCTCAATGCAAAGTAGGAATATAAAAGTAAACTACCTATTACTTACCCGAATCCGGAGTTCTCCAGGGGCGTTCGCCGATCTTCCCCGCAGCGTATCCAACGCCGCCGCGTTCTACCGAGCTGAAGAGGGCAGCTCGACGGAGAGTGTGTTCTGGTCTCAGTATTCTGAGGCCGGACACCCTGTGCCCTTAAGCGATCAGCTGAAACAGCTGGTCGAGCTCCACAAGGCTGCCGAATAGGCCATGAAGGGCTTACTAGTTCGGCTGTGGCCTAGAGAGGCCCTGCCTGGGAGCTATTTCGGGCCGGTGCAGCGGCTGGTGGAGGCCTGTCCACGGTTTGAGGTCATCAAGCGCTCCGTCTGCATTGAAGGTGCCCGGAGGGCCCTTGCCCGTGTAAGGGTACACTGGGGTAAGCTGGACGGAGAGAAGCTGGTGAGGGACGGGCCGCCGCAGGGGAAGGAGCATCGCAAGCCCGAGAACTACTACAAGGAAGTTCTTGCCGGAGCCCGCCTTGTCGCGGATGAATGTACTAAAGATGTAATACTTGAGTGAACTCGCTCGTTTGTATCCTACGCGCTGAAAACTTGTTCATATGCGCAAAGCAATGCTTATTTAATTTAAAATATTATTTTCTGTGCGGTCGTTTATCAAAAATTTGAGAGATGGCCAGTCGTCGGCTTCTGCCCCCATGCCACTAGTGCTGGGGTGTTCGGGATAAACCTGAGGGCTCTTGTTCCCATAGTTGGGTCCTTCGAGGGAGGCGCTCAGCACAACGAACCAGGCAATCGGACTATAATGCTTGAACACTCTCACTTAGCCATAGAATGTTATAATTTTAAATTTCGGCGAAGCCCCTAGTTCGGAAGGCCGAATTCGGGGTGCTATCCACGCCTTTGGCCGGACATAGCCAGCTCCTCGCTCAAAGCGGCATAAGCCTTTAAGGACTCGAAAAACCTCTCGAACAGCGACCGGTCTCACGCCTTATCATGACAGTCTGTTTTAGCTTTCTCCACTGAGGTGCTCAACCCACCTGATCTGGGGCACAATCGCAGTGGTTCTCCTAGTGCTACCTTAGCCGATAAAGCGGAACGTAAGGCACCAAAACATAGGAGCCGGGCAAACCCAACATGTGACCAAAATCATGACTCGGAGCCGATGCATATAGTGCTATAAGTTCGGGGTGCCGCACTTGTGAAAGTGTACGGACTTCTCACACCAGATAAAAGGGTAATGAAGCCCCTGGCGTGGTTTGCCGTACCATGGTGTACGGGTGCTATCATGTTATGTAATAAATATATATATATATATATATATATTCAAAAGAGGATAATGCAAAAAATAGACAAAAGCTATGCATTGTTTTATAAAGAGGCTATCTATCAAAGCCGAACGATACAAGTATGGCGATGAGCAAAAAGGATATTAGATTATTTAACATGTCCTGACCAGGCACAGGCCGCGGGATTTAGAAACAGATATATCGCTCGAAATAGAGACCACCTGAGAGTTCCGGAATGCGGCGTAGCTTTGTCTGCTTTCCTGGATCTTGCATCGTCTGTGCGGCAACGATACCGAACAGGTTATCCAGAGTATGGAGTCCTGAAAGTAAAAAAAAAAGTAAAAAAGAAAAATCCGGCAGCCCCTAGTACGTTTGACGCCGTGTTGTAGGCATGTCGTTAATGTGCCCCTCCCCCTGTGCCCATGGAATTTTAAGGGCGTAATTGTGTACTCGAGGTACTTGCTCCGCTATGTTGCGATGGCTGGGATCGGGGCCGTATTGCTACGCTTGCTCTGATCGTGCCAGTTGGTCTTGTTGCAGGTTACTCCGGGCGCACTTTGCATTGTCCAGTTTTTTAACGGCCGGACTGGAGAGTTGCCTTGAAAGGCTGCTTTGTACTTCCGCTGCGAGGGCCGCCGTGTGCTCCTCCGTACGGATGGAGCGTTCTGTGTTTCCGCTGACCGTAATTACTCCTCGAGGGTCTGGCATCTTGAGCTTGAGATATGCGTAGTGCGGCACCGCATTGAATTTAGCGAGTGCGGTTCGTCCGAGCAGGGCGTGATAGCCACTGCGGAATGGCACTATATCAAAGATTAACTCTTCGCTTCGGAAGTTATCCGGAGATCCGAAGACCACATCAAGTGTTATCGAGCCTGTGCAATTGGCCTCTACACCTGGTATGACACCTTTAAAGGTCGTCCTTGTGGGCTTGATCCTTGATGGATCTATGCCCATTTTCCGCACTGTATCCTGATAAAGCAGGTTCAGGCTACTGCCGCCGTCCATGAAGACTCTTGTGAGATGAAATCCGTCCACGATTGGGTCGAGGACCAGTGCGGCAAAACCACCGTGACGGATGCTAGTGGGGTGGTCCCTTCGATCGAAAGTGATCGGGCAGGAGGACCATGGGTTGAACTTTGGGGCGACTGGCTCCATCGCGTATACGTCCCGTAGCGCACGCTTCCTCTCCCGCTTGGGAATGTGGGTCGCGTATATCATGTTAACCGTCCGCACTTGTGGGGGAAACCCTTTCTGTCCATTGTTGTTCGGCGGCCTGGGCTCCTCCTCGTTGTCGCCGTTCAGCCCCTTGTTCTTGTGTTCGGCTCTTAACTTGCCTGCCTGCTTGAACACCCAACAATCCATGTTGGTGTGATTGGCTGGCCTTTCAGGGGTGCCATGAATCTGGCACGAGCGGTCGAGTATCCGGTCCAAATTGGATGGGCCCTGGGTATTCTTTTTAAATGGCTTTTTCCGCTGACCGGATTTATAGCCTCTGAATCCGGCATTAACTGCCGTATCCTCATTGTTGTCGCTGCTAATGTGGCGCTTTTGATTATTTCGACGTGACCTGCCACATTTGTCCTTGGTGTCCGAATTACCGGGCTTCTTCGATAAGTTGTTGCTGCGAGCTAGCCAGCTATCTTCGCCCGCGCAAAAGCGGGTCATGAGTGTCGTGAGGGCTGCCATGGTTTTCGGCTTTTCCTGTCCCAGGTGCCGGGCAAGCCACTCGTCACGGATGTTATGTTTGAAGGCTGCTAGGGCCTCTGCGTCCGGACAATCGACTATCTGATTTTTCTTTGTTAGGAACCGTGTACAGAATTGCCTGGCCGATTCTTCTGGCTGCTGAATTATGTGGCTTAGGTCGTCGGCGTCCGGTGGCCGCACATAGGTCCCCTGGAAGTTGTCGAGGAATGCGGCTTCCAGGTCCTCCCAAGAACCGATTGAGTCCGCTGGTAGGCTGTTAAGCCAGTGCCGGGCTGGTCCTTTGAGCTTAAGGGGTAGGTATTTGATGGCGTGCAAATCATCGCCACGTGCCATGTGGATGTGAAGGAGATAATCCTCAATCCATACTGCCGGATCTGTCGTACCATCGTACGACTCGATATTGACGGGTATAAAACCCTCTGGGATTTTATGATCCATTACTTCATCTGTGAAGCATAGTGGGTGTGCGGCGCCCCTGTACTGGGCTATGTCATGACGTAGCTCGGAAGAGCTGTGCCTGCTGTGTTCGGCCCGGCCGGATTTATTGTGTCCGGAGTGAAGATCATCATGTGTCGTCGGGCGTCCGCGCGATCCATAGATCGATCTTGTTTGCTTTGCTTTATCCTCCAGTACGTCTTGCAGGTCTGGCTCGTTTTCCCATGCCTTATTTGAACAGCACCGGGGCATGGCTTGCTTAAGGGTTCGCCAGGCCTCTCTGTCGCGGCCACGGGGTGGCCGGTCTGCCATGTCATATGCTTCCCCCTCTGATTGGGGTAGCGGCCTGCGCTTAGGATAATTTTTGGAGGGGCGCCCGAGTTCATACTCTTCGGCCGCAAGGACTTCCGTCCATCTATCTGCTAGCAAATCTTGATCAGCTCTAAGTTGTTGCTGCTTTTTCTTTAGGCTGTTGGCCGTGGCTAGAAGCCTGCGTTGAAAACGCTCTTGTTCAGCGGGGTCTAATGGTACGACGAATTCGTTGTCGTCGAGGCTTGCCTCGTCTTCGGAGGGAGGCATGTAGTTATCATCCTCAACCTCTTACTCTGCCGCTCTCTCCTGAGGGCTGGTTTTTCCATCTTCCTGCGCCGAATTTTGCTAGTTCTGGTGTTCTTCGGCGCTGTCCGGGGTAGTATTATCTCCCGTGTCGGAATCACCGTTTCTGCTGTGGCGGGATTTAGAGCGGCGCCGTTGGCGCCGGCGTTTTGGCGGTTTTTTTGAGTTGTTGTCTTCCGCTGTTCCATCGCCATCCGCATCCTTTGGAGCATCCACCATATATATGTCATATGACGAGGTGGCGGTCCAGCGCCCTACAGGTGCTGGTTTTTGTTTGTCTCCTCCTTCGTCGTCCATACCGTCGAAGTCTTCGGAGCCGAAATCAAGCATGTCGGTTAAATCGTCGACAGTGGCTATTAAGTGGGTGGTGGGTGGGATTTGAATTTCTTCGTTGTCTGAATCCCAACCTCGCAGACCATAGTCCGACCTGGGCTCTCCTGATAAAGAGAGAGACTTGAGAGAATTCAGGATATCACCGAAAGGTGAGCACTGAAAGATGTCCGTGGCGGTGAACTCCATTACAGGCGCCCAATCAGATTCGATCGGCGGGGGCACGGAAGGCTCGGAGTTCGGAGAAGAGTCCGGCTCCTTGGAGTCCTGGGCCGTGCGGAGTACGGGGCTGGCGTTCGGCTCGATCGCCTTTGAGATCGCAGCCCCCGACGTGATGTCCAACCGTTCATCCTCGGAGAACGCAGCGGTTTCCGAGTCAAGGATCGGGGCCGGAGCGTGTGCGGCCTCTAGAGTACTATTCGGAGGCAGAGCTATATCATGCCCCTCAAAATAGTGCGGCGCGCTTGGCTGTGGCTCGAACCCGTCGAAGATCAAGTCTCCGTGGATATCGGCCGTGTAGTTTAAGCTTCCAAACCTGACTTGATGGCCAGGGGCGTAGCTTTCGATCTGCTCCAGATGACCAAGCGAATTGGCCCGCAGAGCGAAGCCGCCGAAGACGAAGATTTGTCCGGGGAGGAAAGTCTCACCCTGGACCTCATCGTTGTTGATGATAAAAGGAGCCATCGGGCCTAAAAGCGACGACACAGAGGAACTCTCAATGAAAGCACCAATGTCGGTGTCAAAACCGGCGGATCTCGGGTAGGGGGTCCCGAACTGTACGTCAAGGTCGGATGGTAACAGGAGACAAGGGACACTTTATTTTACCCAGGTTCGGGCCCTCCCGGTGGAGGTAAAACCCTACTCCTGTTGTATTAATATTGATGATATGGGTAGTACAAGAGTGGATCTACCACGAGATCAAGGAGGCTAAACCCTAGAAGCTAGCCTATGGTATGATTGTGTATGATGATGGTTGTCCTACGGACTACAACCCTCCGGTTTATATAGACACCGGATAGGGTTAGGGTTACACAGAGTCGGTTACAATGGTAGGAGATCTCGAATATCCGCACGCCTAGCTTGCCTTCCACGCCAAGAAAAGATCCTTCCGGACACGGGACGAAGTCTTCAATCTTGTATCTTCATAGTCCTGGAGTCCGGCTGAAGGTACACCCCCTAATCTAGGACTCCCTCAGTCTTCCAAGAATAATATAGACATACTATCATCCTCGGGAATATCAAGAATAACAAAGTCCGTCAAAATAGTAATGTTTGCAACCACAACAGGCACGTCCTCACAAATACCGATAGGTATAGCAGTTGATTTATCAGCCATATGCAAAGATATTTCAGTAGGTGTCAACTTATTCAAGTCAAGTCTACGATATAAAGAGAGAGGCATAACACTAACACCGGCTCCAAGATCACATAAAGCAGTTTTAACATAGTTTCTTTTAATGGAGCATGGTATAGTAGGTACTCCTGGATCTCCAAGTTTCTTTGGTATTCCACCTGAGGGAGTCCTGGATTAGGGGGTGTTCGGATAGCCGAACTATATTTTCAGCCGGACTCCAGGACTATGAAGATACAAAGTTGAAGACTTCGTCCCGTGTCCGGAAGGATCTTTTCTTGGCGTGGAAGGCAAGCTAGGTGTGCGCATATTCGAGATCTCCTACCATTGTAACCGACTCTGTGTAACCCTAACCCTATCCGGTGTCTATATAAACTGGAGGGTTGTAGTCCGTAGGACAACCATCATCATACACAATCATACCATAGGCTAGCTTCTAGGGTTTAGCCTCCTTGATCTCGTGGTAGATCTACTCTTGTACTACCCTTATCATCAGTATTAATCTAGCAGGAGTAGGGTTTTACCTCCATCAAGAGGGCCTGAACCTAGGTAAAATAAAGTGTCCCTTGTCTCCTGTTACCATCCGACCTTGACGCACAGTTCGGGACCCCCTACCCGAGATCCGCCGGTTTTGACACCGACATTGGTGCTTTCATTGAGAGTTTCTCTGTGCCGTCGCGATCAGGAAGGATGCCTCTTCCCGTCTTTAAAGACGGCGCCATTACAAAGGGAGCCTTGGCTGTCGGCCAAACTCTCCGGCTAGGTGGTTTTCTCGCAACCTCCTGTTCGGCTGTTGCGCCGACGATGACCTCCCGGGTCATCGAAAGCAACCTCCACGTCGGCTCAGAACTCGCCGAGCAATTGGATCCGATGGAACTCTCCTCTGTAAACGAGCTCCTGGATCGTATCGCCGCACTGGGTGTCGCCACAAATTACGACCAGGTTGGGCTTAAACCCGATCGGAGAGAAATTAACGCTCCCCAGGTCACGCACCACGTTGCTGTGGTGGAGACACAATGCGGCAATCCATCGTCTATCTTAAGGACTAGTTACATCCGAATTCCCGAACCCTCCATGCCGGACATCCGCGGAGGGGAGGAAACAATCCAAGACCCGAGCTTCAAATCAGGCAAATCGGATAACATCCAAGACTCCGGATCTCAGAATTCGGAAGTTCTTCGGCCTCCGAACAACAAATTGGGCGAGCTCTCAGATTAAACGACACCCGCCCACCCGATCTTAAGCGATCTTTCCCAAATCAGGCAAATGCCCGAAGAATCAGTACATCATTACTGGGCCAGATTCCTCCTGGTTATGAACAGGATAAAGGACTGCCGCGAGGGAGACACAATTTCAATCTTTTGCAGTAACTGCACGGACAAGGGAATACTCAATGCCATAAGTCGTCGTAATATTACACGCTTTGCTGGCCTGGCGTCCATAGTACAAAAATACTGTGCCATGGAAAGTGCTCGGAAAACCGAAATTGAATTTTGGGATAATCCGGCCCTGAATAACAATCCCGTCCGAATCAAGAGGGCGCACCGCAATAAGTCGCCCGGATTAAACGCTAAAAAATCAAAACCCTCCTGGGGGCATGGAACTGTACTTGAGAAGTGGCTAGATGGACCCTGCAAGATTCACAGTGCAGAGGACGCCACACCAACCCATAGCCTCAGGGCATGTTGGATACTCCGGCAAGTGGCCAAAATTGGCGAGGACCTCCTAATTCCAGAGGTCGAAGGAAACCAGCCCGAGAATTCCAGTTCAGTTCTCACAGTCTTTGAGACTTTCGCATCAAATAACATGCGAAAAAGAACACTCCGCAGCCTCACTGAAGTCTATCAAGTAGCGACAATAAACCCATGGAGTAATACTGCTATCACCTTCGACGCAAGTGACGAGCCTAAAATTCGAGCAGCCAGGGCACCAGCCGCACTGGTCCTAAGTCCCATAGTGGACGGCTGTCGCCTCACAAAGGTACTCATGGACGGAGGCAGTGGATTGAACCTGATTTACGAGGAAACCCTCCAAAAGATGGATATAGACTAGAACCGCATTGAGCGAAGCAGCACAACCTTTAGAGGAATAATCCCCAGTCAGGAAGCGCACTGCACCGGAAAGATCACACTAGATGTGGTATTCGGCACGTCGGATAATTACAGGTCCGAACAGATCACGTTCCAGGTGGCCCCGTTCAAAAGCGGATATCACGCTATACTAGGACGGGAGACTTTCACAATTTTTCAAGCCATACCCCATTACGGGTACATGAAGCTTAAAATGCCTGGGCCAAACGGAATTATCACCCTCGCTAGTGATCCGGACACAGCACTCCGCGCAGAGAACAAGACAGTCGCACTGGCCCTCGAGGCACTATCCAAAACCTTAGCGGCCGAAGAACTGACCGCGCTGCGATCCACCGTAAATAGGGATGACGTGATACTCGATAAGAGATCAAAATCCACATCCTTCAAACCAGCGGACGAAATAGTCAAATTCCAGGTCCACCCGACGGACCCCAATAAAACAGCCTCCATCGGGGCATGACTGAACCCTGATGTAGACGCCGCACTGCGAGAGTTCCTACGAGAGAACTGGGACATTTTCGCTTGGCATCCCTCAAACATGCCTGGAATCCCACGCAGTTTGGCCGAACACAGCCTAAACATCCAGAAAGGATTCAAACCTGTCAAACAGGCTCTTCGGCGTTTCTCCGAACCAAAGAGACAGGCTATGGGAGAGGAGCTAGCCAAGTTATTGGAAGCCGGATTCATCAGAGATATAAAACACCCGGACTGGCTAGCAAACCTGGTGAAGGTACCAAAGAAGGACAAATCCTGGCGCCTATGTGTCGATTTCAAAGACCTTAATAAGGCTTGCCCAAAGGATCCCTTCCCCCTCCCTCGAATAGATCAAATCATCGATGCCACAGGACACGATTCGTTGTGCTTCCTCGACGCATACTCCGGTTACCATCAAATCAAGATGGCAGAATCAGACCAAGCCGCAACAGCATTCATCACACCATACGGCCCATTCTGCTTCAACACAATGCCCTTTGGGCTAAAAAACGTCGGCGCAACATATCAGCGCATGATTCAAACATGTGTGGCAAAACAGATCGGCAAAACAGTGGAGGCGTATGTAGACGATGTGGTCGTTAAATCAAGACATGTCGAATCTCTAGTAGATGACTTGAGGCTCACATTCGACAACCTCCGAAAATACGACATTAAGCTCAATCCAGAAAAATGCGTTTTCGGCGTTCCAGCCGGAAAGCTCCTGGGCTTCATTGTATCCGGTAGAGGAATTGAAGCAAATCCAGCTAAAATCTAAGCCCTGTCACAATTGGATGTCCCAAAAGACCTCAAACAAATACAGAAACTCACCGGATGCGTGGCGGCTTTAAGCCGCTTTATCTCCCGCCTGGGGGAAAAGGCATTGCCCCTTTACCACCTCCTTAGGCGCACCGAACACTTCAAGTGGAAAGACGCCGCCACAGCCGGACTAGAGGAAATAAAGGCCATCTTGGCAACAAACCCAGTCCTGGTCGCGCCAAACACTGGCGAACCCATGCTATTGTACATTGCCGCAACCCATCAAGTTGTTAGCGCAGTACTCGTCATCGAGCGGGCAACGGACGGACACAAACTCCCCCTTCAAAGGCCGGTCTACTACGTGTCCACCCGCACTACCAAAAGATCGCGTACGCGGTGTTTATGGCATCCCGGAAGCTACGACACTACTTTCAAGAGTTTTCTATAACAGTAGCCTCGGAAGTACCACTCAACGATATTATCAACAATCGTGATGCAACGGGCCGGATAGCAAAATGGGCCATAGAGCTCCTCCCGTTCGACATAACCTACAAACCACGGCGAGCCATTAAACCGCAAGTTCTAGCCGACTTCGTCGCCGAATGGACAGAGGCCGAACTCCCTAAAGAGTACGGCACATATTCAAACTGGATTATGCATTTCGACGGCTCCAAAATGTTGGTTGGACTAGGGGCCGGCGTCGTTTTGACGTCCCCTACAGGGGACACAGTACAATATGTACTCCAAATTATGTACACGGACTCCAACAATGCAGCCGAATACGAGGCCCTTCTACATGGTCTCCGGATGGCAGTATCCATGGGTATTCAACGCCTGGAAGTACGCGGGGACTCAAACCTCGCGATATCCCAAATAAATGGCGACTTCGATGTCAAAGACCCAAAAATGGCAGCTTATCGCAATGTCGTTCTAAAAATGTCAGTTCGGTTCGAGGGACTGGAGTTTCACCATATAGCCCGAGAAAACAATCAGGCAGCAGACGTCCTGGCACGCATCGGAGCAAAACGAGATGCGGTCCCCCCCCCCCAATATCTTCTTAGAAAGATTATTCAAGCCATCTGTAGCATGGGAGGGGGAGCCCTCAGACAACAGTCCGGACATAACCGCACAACCCGACGCCGAACAATCCGACATAATCGGAGGCCCTGCCACCGAAACCACACCTTCAGCCCACGTAATAATGGCGGTCATCGCCCCGTGGACAGAACCATTCCTAGCCTACCTTACTAGGCAGGAACTCCCAGAGGACCAAAACGAGGAACGCTGCATAGTGCGGCGATCTAAATCCTATAAAATCCACGAGGGAGAGCTATATAAGAAAAGCACTATAGGAGTCCTTCAAAGATGTATCTCCGAGGAGGAAGGGCGGAGTCTGTTGGCTGAAATTCATGCCAAACTGGCGGCCACCACGCTGCAGCTCGGTCCCTTGTAAGCAAGGCTTTCCGTACGGGCTTTTATTGGCCGACGGCCCGAGCAGACGCTCATGACTTAGTCAAACGATGTGTCGGTTGCCAGCTCTTTGCAAATCAAAGTCATATGCCGCCCAACGCCCTCCGAACCATCCCCATCACTTGGCCTTTTGCGGTCTGGGGGCTTGATATGGTGGGACCCCTTAAGGGTGGAACCCACAAGAAAAAATACCAATTGGTCATGGTGGATAAATTCACCAAATGGATAGAGGCCAAGCCTGTTAAGACGGCCGAATCCGGACCCGTGATAGACTTCATATCCGGGGTCGTACACCGTTACGGTGTCCCCCACAGCATTATCACCGATAACGGCACAAACTTCACCTCTGACGAAGTAAAGCTGTGGTGCAAAAACATGGGCATTAAGCTCGATTTTGCATCTGTCTATCATCCACAAACTAACGGTCAGGTCGAACGTGCAAATGGTCTCATCATGAGCGGTATCAAACCCAGACTAGTGCGGTCCCTAAAGGAATCAAATACGCACTGGGTAGAGGAGCTCGACTCCGTACTCTGGGGGCTGTGAACCACGCCGAATCGTACCACCGGATTCACACCATTCTTTATGGTATATGGCGCAGAGGCAGTTCTGCCCTGCGATATAATTCATGACTCACCTCGAGTGCGCATGTACGAAGAAAGAGAAGCCGAGCTTGATCAGCAGGACAACTTGGACGCCTTAGAGGAGGAGCGCGATGTGGCTAAAGCCCGTTCCGCATTTTATCAACAGCAGGCTCGAAGATATCAAAGTAGAGAAGTACGAGCCAAAAATTACAACGTTGGTGAACTAGTCCTGCGCCTGCCGGATAAGAAAAAGGACAAACTCAAGCCCAAATGGGAAGGTCCCTTCATAATTGACCAAGTCCTGACTGGTGGAGCGTACCGCCTGCGAGATGCGTCGGATAACCGACTCGAGCCGAACCCATGGAACGCCGCACGTCTCCGAAGATTCTATGCCTAGCGCCGGACTCGGGGTTTGTCTCCTTCCTCTGTCCACTTCTATATTTTTTTTCTGTTTTTGTCTCCCCCCACTCTTTCCTTTTATAGCCCTTAAAGGCTCATCATGTGACGCGCCACTCGCGCTCCTTAAACCTGGGGGCTTCCCTAATAGAAGCTTGTTTATATGGGTTTCACGCCCAACGCATGCGTCAGACTTCCGCATGCACCTTTTTTTTCACCACTATATGCATCGATATGACTTAAGTTTTGGCCAAGCTGGGTTGCCTGGCTCCTGTGCTTACCCCTACGTTCCCGATTGTTCGGCTAGGCGGTAAAGGGAGCACCTCTGCGATTGTTACTACCGGATAAGCCAGATGTGTGCCTCAGGCTGGGTGAAGCCGAAAGCTAGCGTTCTTAAGGGAATATTCGGTCGGTGAACTAAAGATGAACCTTTTTTACTTATACATGCCCCCAGATGTTTTCCAGCACTTGCAGTCCGGGCGTGCACTTCAGGGCACGCCACCCCAGCGAAAGGAACCCTTAACGGAACTATTCTCTCTGGAAGATGTTTCTTACTAACCATGTAATATAACATAACTAGTTGGGCACTTGTCTGATAAAGCACTAATGACCCCTACGCCTGCTCTCCACGCATACCTCGGTTCTTATATAACCGTTATGGTATTCGGACACACTCCGGACCGTCAGGTCCCGAGGTCGAAGCGAAAAGGTCGGCAACGACAAACGATCTACAATCCAGCTAGAAGGCATTACACATGTCAATTATAAATTACATAGTCATCAAGACTGATTGTATTCCTCTTCTATACCATCTAACAGGCTGTCTAATTTACAGTCCTGCTGGGAATACTTTGCGGCCAATTCTACCTGGCCATACACTAAGCTCACAGGGATCTCCTTCCCGTCAGGCCCCACCGGTCCAACCTCGGCCATATGATTAGGGTCAGACTTCGTAAAGCGGGTCTTCACCATGGCCCAAGACTCCCTAGCGCCCTGCCGGCAGGCCGATATCTTCCACAACCGGAAGCGCCGCCGAGCTCCCTTCAACTTCTCCGCAAGTTCTCCAAGGCCCTCGGGTATGGAGTGGGCAGGCCACAAGGCTTGGGCAATACCTCGCATCGCCTGCCGAACTCGTTCGTGCAGTTGCAAGAGTTCGGGAAGAAGATCGCCCGTTGAACTGGGCATCTCCTCTACAGGACGACCTGTAAGCATACCTACAGACATAACTCTGTTAGTTGTCTTCCTCGCCGGACTCCTTTTTCAAGAGTTCGCTTAAGCACTTACTAAACATGCCGCGTCGAAGTCGCTGATTCTCCTTATTGGAGTCCGACAGCTGGCCACGAACATCTTTTAGTTCAACATCCAGCTTGGTGTTGGCATCTTGGAGATCATTCTTCTCCCGCCTCACCTTTGTTAGAACGCTTTCACCAGACTCTAACCGGTGTAGAAGCTGCTGCTTGTCCGGATCGAGTCCGGCGCCATCTACAATAAAATTTGTCAGATTGGCACTTAAATCCATACAATACTAATTATTCTAGAGTATTGTTTACCTGCAGGGGTCTCTTTAGACCCTCCTGCTGCCGATCGTGCGGCCTCCAGTTGGGCCCTGCACCTTTCCAGCTCCTGGGACAGCGCGGTATTCTTCTCGGTAAGAAACTGCATGTTATATGATTCTCGAATCAGTTATTTCCACTGCTTCAAGTCTCGGGGGCTACTGGCATATCTATATTTACCAAAAAAATTCTTACCCATATGTCTTTTACATACTGCTCCGTGGCTCTGGATAAACCATCTTGAGCGGCACGGAGGTACGCGTCTCCTGAATTAAAGGCATTTAAAGCCTCCTGGGAGAAACAAGCGTCGCGAAGAACCGTCCGGCGACGCCTGTGGTTCATGGCACTCTCCACCTCGGAATTGGTGGCAGACAGCCTATCCGCATCCTCTGATGGAGGAGCATCCGGTGCGTGCCTTGTGCTGACCTCCGCCTTCGGGCCGGGCGTTGGAGTCTGGCTGGTGGAGGCCCGATTGGCAACCTCTCCGGGTATAGTCCGGCGAGGTCTCTTCGTCCTGAAGATAGCACGAATGTTAATATACCCTGGAGGAGTAAAACACCAGGGAAAAAGAGAGGGTACGCCATACCTTTGTTCTGGCACCTCAGACCGGACTACGTTCCTTTTTGCCCCACGGGGCCCTGCGGCCCCCCGCCGGCTAGCTGCAGCAGGGTCGGCTTCCCCCCTCGGGAATCTCCCCTACAAAGCACGGTTGTTGTCAGAACAACCAAGCCCATGAAAACGGAACCCCTCTTAAGGGAGTAAAGCTTCGGTATTTGTCACCTGGGAGGCCAGGATTAACCCTGGGTAATCAGCTATAATAGCAACCAAGGTATCATCCTTGCTTAGCTAATGAAACACTCTGTCAATGAAGTCCACTGCTAAGTTCGGATCCTCTTCGGAGTCCGGATCGAGGGGCCGGTCTGGGTCCTCTGGCTGTGGAGGACGGCTGTTTATGTTTTTTACCTCCTGGCGCAGGTCCTGCATTAAAGTCGTTAGACTGCCTATTTAATCATGGGAATGTAAAATGAACAGAGAAGTACGACTGTCCGCTTACCCAATTCGGAGGATTGTACATGGAAAATCCGCCCTGCGGATCGACGCGGAGGAATTCCTCTTCTTCTCCCTTGTGCAAAGAGGATAAGATCTTCATTAGAGCGGCAGGCGAGTCCGGCCCCTTACGGCCGTAACGGGTGGCGTCATCCTCCCCGTTAAAATCCCACATGGGGTGGCCTCTGTATTGGAGCGGCTGCACCCCTCGCATAATGCATATGGCCATGACTTTAATCATGGTCAGTCCGGAATGAGCCAGTAGCTTAATTCGGCCCATTAAGTAAAGGACGTCTCTGTCATTCTCTCTCTAAGGGTTCCGAGGGCGCCAGCTCAAGCGTTTCTTCAAGGGAGCGTTGTCGAACTCAGGGAGACCGGCCCGGACAGGGTCCGGCAGGGGGACGTCGTCTATATAGAACCATTCTGAAGGCCAGTCCTCGGACGCCTTCTTCGGGGTTCCGGACGGGTATCCGGTCCCGGCGATATGCCATACTTCGGCTCCGCCCACTTGATATATAGACCCCTTTTTGGGAACGGGGCAGTAGGCAGAATATCTTCCTCCATAGCGCAAAATGAGCCTCGACGCCTAAAAATAGCTCGCAAAGAGCTATGAAGCCCGCAATGTGTAACACGGAACCGGGCGTAAGGTGGTGCAGCTGGAGGCCATAGAACTCCAAAAGCCCGCGGAGAAAGGGATGAATTGGAAATCCCAGTCCCCTTACTAGATAAGGGACCAGGCACACCCGCTCCCCTTTAGAGGGACTAGGTGAGTTCTCCGCTTGTTTTCCGCCTTGATAAGTGGCGAGTCCGGCTCGGACCGAGACCATGTAGGCTTGAGGGAGGAATCCCTTGGCTTGGAGCGACACTAACTCGCTGTGTGGGATGGTGCATCTCTCCCAGTCTCCGGGTTTAGGACTGGAGGGGCGAGGGGAGGAGCTGCGGCGGCTGGTCATGTCGAAATGGACCTTTGCTGGATACGCTTTGATGATAACTCGCAGAGAGGAGAAGATGTGGTTTGGATCTAGATCCCCATCCCGTTAAATAGGCGGCTCGTTTATATGACTAAGGGTGTGGATGTAAAAACACCCCAAGCTCTTCGCATTCGTTCAGCACGTGGAAGACGGCCATTATTGGGCACTGAAGCCGAGGAGTGCTACATTACAAAAAGCGGACATTATTCGTACAGGTACACAAGATTCGGAGGAGGAACCCGCCTTGCAATGCCGAAGACGATTTGCACGCTGGACTCGTCGTCATTGAAGCCTGGTTCGGGGGCTACTGAGGGAGTCCTGGATTAGGGGGTGTTCGGATAGCCGAACTATACCTTCAGCCGGACTCCAGGACTATGAAGATACAAAGTTGAAGACTTCGTCCCGTGTCCAGAAGGATCTTTTCTTGGCGTGGAAGGCAAGCTAGGTGTGCATATATTTGAGATCTCCTACCATTGTAACCGACTCTGTGTAACCCTAGCCCTATCCGGTGTCTATATAAACCGGAGGGTTGTAGTCCGTAGGACAACCATCATCATACACAATCATACCATAGGCTAGCTTCTAGGGTTTAGCCTCCTTGATCTCGTGGTAGATCTACTCTTGTACTAGCCTTATAATCAATATTAATCTAGCAGGAGTAGGGTTTTACCTCCATCGAGAGGGCCTGAACCTGGGTAAAATAAAGTGTCCCTTGTCTCCTGTTACCATCCGACCTTGACGCATAGTTCGGGGCCCCCTACCCGAGATCCGCCGGTTTTGACACCGACACCACCCTTAAAAGTATAATTAGCAAGCATGGTGGAAATTTCAGCTTCCGGTATTTTCCTTTTATTAGTAACAATATCTTTCATGTACTTAGCATAAGGATTCATTTTGAGCATATCAGTTAATCGCATACGTAAAAAGATAGGTCTAATCATTTCAGCAAAGCGCTCAAAATCCTCATCATCCTTTTTCTTGGATGGTTCGGGAGGAAAAGGCATGGGTTTCTGAACCCAAGGTTCTCTTTCTTTACCATGTTTCCTAGCAAAAAAGTCTCTCTTATCATAACGTTGATTCGTTGATTGTGGGTTATCAAGATCAACAGCAGGTTCAATTTCCACATCATTATCATTACTAGGTTGAGCATCATCATGAACATCATCATTAACATTTTCATTAGGTTCATGTTCATTACCAGATTGTGTTTCAGCATAAGGCATAAAGATATCATTTAGATTATCAGGTGGTTCAGCAATAGGTTCACTAGAAGTTTGCACAGTTCTATCATTTTTCTTTTTCTTCTTTCTAGAAGAACTAGGTGTATCAATATTATTTCTCTAAGAATCTTGCTCAATTCTCTTAGGGTGGCCTTCATGATACAAAGGTTCCTGAGTCATTCTACCAGTTCTACTAGCCACTCTAACAGCATAATAATTTTTCTTACTATTCATTTCATCGAGCAATTCTTTTTGAGCCTTAAGTACTTGTTCTACTTGAGTGGTAACCATAGAAGCATTTTTGCTAACAAGTTAAGTTCACCTCTAATGTTAGCCATATAATCACCCAAGTGTTTAATCGTATAAGCATTTTGTTTTAATTGTCTACCAAAATAAGCATTAAAGTCTTCTTGCTTAAACATAAAGTTATCAAACTCATCCAAGCACTGACTAGCCACTTTAGTAGGAGGGACTTCAGCTCTATCATATCTATAGAGAGAATTTACCTTTACTACCTGTGTCAGGTTATCGGGATCAGGAGGTTCTTCAATAGGTAATGGATCAAGATCATAAGTTTCTTCAACTGGCGGTAAATTAAGACCATGTATTTCTTCAATAGGAGGTAAATTCTTAACATCTTTAGCTTTAATACCTTTTTCTTTCATAGATTTCTTTGCCTCTTGCATATCCTCGGGACTGAGAAATAGAACACCTCTCTTCTTCGGAGTTGGTTTAGGAATAGGATCATTAATTGGAGCGGGAGCTGGCTCAGGAGATGGCTCAGGAGGTGCCCGATTATTTTCATTTGTCAATGTATTGTTCAATAGAATTTCAGCTTCATCCGGTGTTCTTTCCCTAAAAAGAGAACCAGCACAACTATCCAGGTAATCTCTGGAAGCATCGATTAGTCCATTATAAAAGATATCAAGTATTTTGTTTTTCTTAAGAGGATGATCAGGCAAAGCATTAAGTAACTTGAGAAGCCTCCCCCAAGCTTGTGGGAGACTCTCTTCTTTAATTTGCACAAAGTTGTATATTTCCTTTAAAGCAGCTTGTTTCTTATGAGCAGGGAAATATTTAGCAGAGAAGTAATAAATCATATCCTGGGGACTACGCACACAACCAGGATCAAGAGAATTAAACCATATCTTAGCATCACCCTTTAATGAGAACGGAAATATTTTAAGTATATAAAAGTAGCAAGATCTCTCATCATTAGTAAACAGGGTGGCTATATCATTTAATTTAGTAAGATGTGCCACAACAGTTTCAGATTCATAACCATGGAAAAGATCAGATTCAACCACCGTAATTATATCAGGATCAACAG
This sequence comes from Aegilops umbellulata, assembly GCA_032464435.1. Taxonomy (NCBI): domain Eukaryota; kingdom Viridiplantae; phylum Streptophyta; class Magnoliopsida; order Poales; family Poaceae; genus Aegilops; species Aegilops umbellulata. Next base: position 56,343,139 of record CP136058.1, read on the forward strand.
AGAATTCATAATCCTTATCGGGAACACAGGTAGGTGAAGTAGCAAAAGCAGGGTCAGGCCTCATTTTATCTTGAAGAGATTCTTTGTTCCATTTAACTAATAGCCTTTTAAGTTCATTACGATCTCTGCAAGCTAGAATAGTGGCAGAAGATTCCCTATCAAAAACATAACCCTTAGGAATAATAGGCCTATCTTCATCATCACTTTCATCATTATAATCAGATTCAATAATTTCTTTCTCTCTAGCCCTAGCAATTTGTTCATCAAGAAATTCACCTAGGGGCACAGTAGTATCAGGCATAGAAGTAGTTTCATCATAAGTATCATGCATAGCAGAAGTGGCATCATCAATAACATGCGACATATCAGAACGGATAGCAGAAGCAGGTTTAGGTGTCGCAAGCTTACTCATAATAGAAGGCGAATCAAGTGCAGAGCTAGATGACAGTTCCTTACCTCCCCTCGTAGTTGAGGGATAAATTGTTGTCTTAGCGTCTTTCAAGTTCTTCATAGTGTCCAGCAGATATAAATCCCAAGTGACTCAAAGAATAGAGCTATGCTTCCCCGGCAACGGCGCCAGAAATTAGTCTTGATAACCCACAAGTATAGGGGATCACAACAGCTTTTGAGGGTAGAGTATTCCACCCAAATTTATTGATTCGACACAAGGGGATCCAAAAAATATTCTCAAGTATTAGCAGCTGAGTTGTCAATTCAACCACACCTGGAAACTTAGTATCTGCAGCAAAGTGTTTAGTAGCAAAGTAATATGATAGTGGTGGTAACGGTAACAAAAGAGTAAAGGAAGCAAAGTAATATTTTTGGTGTTTTGTAGTAATTGTAACAGTAGCAACGGGAAAGTAAATAAGCGAGAACCAGTATATGGAAAGCTCGTAGGCATTGGACCGATAATGGATAATTATGCCGGATGCGGTTCATCATGTAACAGTCATAACATAGGGTGACACGGAACTAGCTCCAATTCATCAATGTAATGTAGGCATGTATTCCGAATATAGTCATACGTGCTTATGGAAAAGAACTTGCATGACATCTTTTGTCCTACCCTCCCGTGGCAGCAGGGTCCTATTGGAAACTAAGGGATATTAAAGCCTCCTTTTAATAGAGAACCGGAACAAAGCATTAGCACATAGTGAATACATGGACTCCTCAAACTATGGTCATCACCGGGAGTTGTCCCGATATTGTCACTTCGGGGTTGCCAGATCATAACACATAGTAGGTGACTATAGACTTGCAAGATAGGATCAAGAACTCACATATATTCATGAAAACATAATAGGTTCAGATCTAAAATCATGGCACTCGGGCCCTAGTGACAAGCATTAAGCATAGCAAAGTCATAGCAACATCAATCTCAGAACATAATGGATACTAGGGATCAAACCCTAACAAAACTAACTCGATTACATGATAAATCTCATCCAACCCATCACCATCCAGCAAGCCTACGATGGAATTACTCACGCACGGCGGTGAGCATCATGAAATTGGTGATGGAGGATGGTTGATGATGACGACGGTGACGAATCCCCCTCTCCGGAGCCCCGAATGGACTCCAGATCAGCCCTCCCGAGAGGTTTTAGGGCTTGGCGGCGGCTCCGTATCGTAAAACGCGATGATTTCTTCTCTCCTATTTTTTTCTCCCCGAAAGCAAATATATAGAGTTGGAGTTGGCGCCGGGAGGTCTCCAGGGGGCCCACGAGGGTGGGGGGCGCGCCCCCCACCCTCGTGGACAGGGTGTGGGCCCCTGGTCTTCATCTTTGGCGAGGATTTTTTATTATTTATTCTAAGATATTCAGTGGAGTTTCAGGTCATTCTGAGAACTTTTGTTTTCTGCACATAAAACAACATCATGGCAATTCTGCTGAAAACAGCGTCAGTCCGGGTTAGTTCCATTCAAACCATACAAGTTAAAGTCCAAAACAAGGGCAAAAGTGTTTGGAAAAGTAGATACGACGGAGACGTATCACAACGCGCCGATGACATTCCAGTGCTTGATGAATGCCATCTTCGCCAAATACACCTGTAAGTTTGTCATCATTTTCCTTGACGACATTCTGGTTTTCAGTGAAACGCTGGAGGAGCACATTGAGCATCTTCGGCTCGTCCTCAACCTTCTCCGCGAGCACCAGCTCTACGCCAAGATGTCCAAGTGCCCGTTCATGCAAGATCACATCGATTACTTGGGCCACGTCATCTCCAAGCAAGGTGTCTCGACCGACATCGAGAAGACGAACATCATGGCGCAGTGGCCAACACCAACCAATGCCACTGAACTCCGTGGCTTCCTGGGACTCACAGGCTACTACCGCAAGTTTGTGCCACACTATGGATCATCACCAAGCCCCTCACGCAACAGCTCACCAAGAAGGGCTTCGAGTGGCTCGAGTCAGCACAGCGCGCGTTCGACACGCTCAAGCAGGCGATGGTGACCACGCCGGTGCTCGCCCTCCCGACTTCGACAAGCCATTCTCCGTCGAGACCGACGCGTGCGACACTGGCATCGGCGTCGTGCTTGTCCAAGAGGGGCACCACATCGCCTACTACAGCAAGGCTCTGGGCGTGAAGAACCAAAAGCTTTCTACCTATGAGAAAGAATTCTTGGCGGTGATGATGGCGGTGGACAAATGGCGCTCTTACCTCCAGCGCGGCCGTTCACCATCATCACCAACCACAAGAGCTTGTGCACACTCGGGGATCAGCACCTGGTGACCGATGTTCAGCGTCGCGCCATGTCCAAGCTCGTCGGCCTCCAATTCAAGTTCCAGTACAAGCGCGGGCTCGACAACAGCGCCGCTGACGCTCTCTCGCGCGTGGGCAGCCATTTCAGCGCCAATGCACTTTCCATATGCCAGACTGCATGGATCCAGGAGGTGGCCAACTCCTACGTCACGGACCCGGATGCCCAGGAACGGCTGCAGTAGCTCGCTCTGCACAGCCCCGACAACGACGAGTACGAGCTGTATCGTGGGGTCATCCATCGCCACGGGCGACTGTGGATCGGCACTACGCACCAAGCTCATCAGTGCCGTCGGAGGCCACTCCGGCTCGACAGCCACGTACCAACGCATCAAGAAGTTGTTCGAATGGAAGGGCATGAAGCAGGACGTCGACGACTACGTGCAACAATGCCAAGTGTGCCAACAAGCAAAGCACGAGCTGTGCAAGCCAGCGGGCAAGCTCGCGCCCCTGCCCATCCCAACGGCTCCCTGGCAAGACCTGATGATGGATTTCGTCGAGGGCCTGCCCAAGTCTGAAGGGTACGATGCCATCATGGTCGTGGTCGACCGCTTCACCAAGTTCGCGCACTTTGTGCCATTGTGGCATCCGTTCACGGCGACACAGGTGGCGAAGGTGTTCTGGGACAACGTTGTCAAACTGCACGGCATCCCCGCTTCCATCGTGTCAGACCGCGACAAGGTGTCACCAGTGTGCTCTGGCGAGAGCTGCTCGCCGGCGCTGGCACCAAGCTCATCTATTCCACTGCTTACCACCCACAAACTGACGGACAAAGTGCGCGCGTGAACTAGTGCATGGAGATGTACCTGCGCTGCACGGTCCACGACACTCCGTGTCAATGGCGTCGATGGCTGCCCTCCACTGAGTTCTGGTACAACTCCTCCTTCCACTCATTGGGTTGTTCTCCATTTAAGGCACTGTACGGGGTGGAGGCAAATGAGGGGAGCATGGCCACTTGTCCAACAACATCAGCAACATTGCCGGATGGTGAACAGTGGGACTGGGCAGTACACAAGGACAATTTACGGGCGCAGCTGGCTCGGGCGCAGGCAAAGTACAAGAAATTTGCAGACAGGAACCGCACTGAGCGCTTCTTTCAGGTTGGTGAACAAGTGCTCCTGAAACTACAGCCATACATGCAGAAATCTGTCGCTAGTCGCCCGTGCGCCAAGCTGGCATTCAAAGTTCTTCGGGCCTTTCTCCATCATCGCCAAGATCGGTTCCTCTGCATACAAGCTGGAATTGCCACCAGACAACCGCATCCATCCTGTGTTCCATGTATCACAACTGAAGCCGTTCACGCCCAACTATACACCGGTGTTTTCTAAACTTCCTGCAACTACAGACCTGTCCGCGGTGGATTCCATACCTATGGGGATTCTGGACCGGAGAATGATGAAGAAAGGCGATGCTCCGGTAGTTCAAGTTCAAGTGGCGTGGAACACCACTCCTCCATCAACAACCTGGGAAGACTACGAGGTACTTCGACGGCGCTAACCGCTGGCAGCGATCTGGGACGACAGCACCATGGACGAGGGAGTCGCTTCTCAAGACGGGGAGAATGTCACAGTGGTAGTGCACCTCACCGCGTGACTGCCAGTTGGCATAGCCAAGTGTAGGTGTGCGTGGGTCCCACCTGTAAGGCGCAAGGGCCAGGCACCAGTGGAGTCGTGTGCGTGTACTTAAACCCTGGCGAGGAGATGTATCGGGTATGCTGATAGAAATACTAAACTGAATTCTCTCACCTACTTTCCCCTTGCTCATCCCCTTCTCCAAGATTTCCCCTCACCCTCTCCTCGATCCGCCTTGGCCGCCTACTTTGATCGCTCTGATCTAGATCGGTCGTTACAATATGGCGAGCTACGGTTCCATAGAAGATGTAAATTATAGCATGGAAAGCATGTACCGGGTGTTGGCAACTTCAAAGGGTAACAAACTCATCACCTATAGACTACTGCTAGCTATTCCTTGTGCGGTGTCGAGGAAGAAACAACGTTTTATGCTTGGTTACATGCAAATCATGCAATTTTAATGTGGGACCTCATCGACAAGTATGTTCGTTGACATCAAAAGAGAAACTCGCCAACACAGGTATTGATTGGTGGCTAAATTTCATGTTTTGACCCTTTTGACAAAGAATTTCAGGATCTGACCCCGATTGCAAAAAAATTCGGGATTTGACCCTTTTGCTACCGCCATGGGATATGGCGGTAGGCTTAGATAGCCTACCGCCACGTTCCATGGCGGTAGGGTGCGACGGAGGGGGACGGCGGCCGTTTCCGCGTGCTGACGTGGATAAGTACCCTACCGCCAGGGGTCCTGGCGGTAGGCTTCTAAACCTACCGCTAGAGCCCCTGGCGGTAGGGGTGTAGCAGGGTTTTGTCGTGCAACCCTTCTGTAACGAAATGTGTAGTGGACCTGGCGGTAGGCTGTGTGACCCTACCGCCAGGTCCCCTGGCGGTAGGGTCATGTGTTTTCCAGTGTAATGTTTCTATGACGAAAAATGGAAGGACCCTGGCGGTAGGTGCGCCCTACCACCATGGTGGCTGGCGGTAGGCTGTCTAACCCTACCGCCAGGGTCCTTGGCGGTAGGGTCCTGTGTTTTGTTGTTCATATACCTGCGTATGCATCAAAGCGAAAGGAATCAAAGAGAAAGGTGTTGGGCGAGTTCATATACCTGCGTATGCAAAGCATCCAACTCGTTGGTGTAGGTCTTGTACGAAGTCTTGTTTAGGCCCGTGTAGAGTTTGACAACGTCCCACTCGTAAGCTATGGTGGGGTTTCGAGTCTCGTCGCCGTCTTCGCCATAGTCTTCCCATGGGCGTCTTCGCAACTTCTCCGGACGCCCCACCGGCAGCCACTCCGACATCCAAATGGAGAAGGCCCAAACAAAGCCACCCATATTGGACTTGTCTCCCGTCCTCTGCGTTGCATCGTCAAGCTGTAAAACATCAAATGAGGATCAGATATAAGAAAATGTCATGGACACACTTTCGTAGGTAGGTAGGCAATTAGACATTCTCACACCAGACGGTATAGGTAGGCAAGAGATGCGGTCCCCCAACTGTACCCTGCATCCCAGTCCGCTAGGAAGAATAGATACGCCCAGTTGGCAGAGTTCCAGGAGCTGTCTAGAAACACGACCTCCGAGAGAATATACCACGGACAGGCCCTCGCGTACAACTCCACAGTCGCCTCATTTGCGCCTTGGGGGCATGTCTTCTGGTGCTCCGAGAGCCAGATCAATGGCACACCGGATGTACGGTTACTCTTGGACCCGAGGCAGTTGCCGATGAGGGTGGTGACACTCTCCTGCCAGTTGGCCCTCTCCACTCGACCGATGAGTGCATGACCCTCGATCGGCATGGCAGTAATCATCCCCCAGTCCTCTAGGTCACCGTCATCTCCCCGCATGGCATATGGAAAGAATGGGTCTCCGGTCGCCACTGGTCAATCAGAGCTGTGAGAGCCGCGTGGAAAAGGGTCGGCGGCTGACGCTTGAACTGCAACACGAAACCCAACAGACGGGCTTTCTTGCAGAATGGCACGTAGCGCTCGTCGTAGTCCATATGCCCATGAACCCCGTGACCCCTCATGCGCAGTGGCTGGAGCATCTGTCAAACAGTGAACGCCAAAAGTTAGGAAATCATTTTCATCAATCCCAAAACTTTGATCAATATTTCATTCATATCACTTACCTCTCCATTCTCTATGAAACGGGCACGATGACCCTTGTCGAATGCCCAGTCCAGCATGGAGTACCGTTGGCCGATGTTGTCCGCAAGAGGTGGCCGCCTTAATAGAGTTTCATAAACAAAAGCACCATAAGCATAAGCATACATAAACAAACAATGAACTCAAATCATATCAAAATAAAATTTTAAGCATATTCCTCCAACAACATCTACTACACATGATGGATCAAATCATATCAACATGCATCATATCAAAAAAAACCTCCAACATACATCATATCTTCATATTTTTAAATAAAAATTCCAAAACAACATCTTCATATCATCATATCAACATGCATCATCAAACTAGGGTTCATCTTCACACTAGATCATATCATCATATCAACATGCATCATCAAACTAGGGTTCATCCTCATATCAACATCACATCATAATTTTTTTAACAAAAAAATTATGAACTAGGGTTCATCTTCACACTAACATATGAACTATTGATTAGAGTTCATATCCAATACCACTACTTAATGAAGAACTAAGAACTACAAGTACAATCAATCTTAGGTGAAAAAAATCCAATCTAAGTTCAAAAACATGAGGGATTTCAAGCAAATAATGCGTCAAATCGGAAGCAAGTTTGCAAAAACTAATTGGGGGGATCGGATGAGCTTACGATTCTCTCTTTGGGGCCATCTTGATCCGCCAAAACGGTGAAGAATCGGTGAAGATCCAAGGGGGAGTGGAGGAGATGAGAGAGGGAGAGAGGGGCGACTTGGGGGACAAAATGAGGATCTACCGACGGGGGGGAGGGGGAGGGGTGGGGAGATGGGCAGGGGCATGGGGGTGAAAGGATCAAGAAGAGGTGTCTAGAGGGGGGTGATTAGACACCAAGTGCCAAAAGTTGCAGTTTTTAATATTCTTATGTTTAAGTGGAGTTTAAGCACAAGTTTAACCAACACAATACATATCAAGCAAGCATGCAATGAGTATATGAGTAGCAGAAAGTAAAGCATGCAACTTGCAAGAATGTAAAGGGAAGGGTTTGGAGTATTCAAACGCAATTGGAGACACGGATGTTTTTGTCGTGGTTCCGATAGGTGGTGCTATCGTACATCCACGTTGATGGAGACTTCAACCCACGGAGGGTAACGGTTGCGCGAGTCCACGGAGGGCTCCACCCACGAAGGGTCCACAAAGAAGCAACCTTGTCTATTCCATCACGGCCGTCGCCCACGAAGGACTTGCCTCACTAGCGGTAGATCTTCACGAAGTAGGCGATTTCCTTGCCCTTACAAACTCCTTGGTTCAACTCCACAATCTTGTCGGAGGCTCCCAAGTGACACCTAGCCAATCTAGGAGACACCACTCTCCAAGAAGTAACAAATGGTGTGTTGACAATGAACTCCTTGCTCTTGTGCTTCAAATGATAGTCTCCCCAACACTCAACACTCTCTCACTGGATTTGGATTTGGTGGAAAGAATATTTGAGTGGAAAGCAACTTGGGGAAGGCTAGAGATCAAGATTCATATGGTAGGAATGGAATATCTTGACCTCAACACATGAGTAGGTAGTTCTCTCTCAGAAAATGTGTATTGGAAGTGTAGATATGTTCTGATGGCTCTCTCCACGAATGAAGAGTGGGTGGATGGGTATATATAGCCTCCACACAAAATCTAACCGTTACACACAGTTTGCCAAACTCGGTGGGACCGAATGGTTAAACTCGGTCGGACCGATTCAGCAAACCTAATGACCATTAGGATTTTCGGTGGGACTGAGAGGCAACTCGGTAGGACCGATATGGTTAGGGTTAGGGCATAACGTAATCTAGGTGTGACCGATTACACAAACTCGGTGGGACCGATTTTGGTAATAAGCTAACCAGAGAGTTGGTCATGCAAACTCGGCGAGACCGATTACACAAACTCGGTGGGACCGATTTTGGTAATAAGCTAACCAGAGGGTTTGCATTGTAATCTCGGTAGTACCGATTGCTCAAACTCGGTGAGACCGATTTTGGTAATGGACACACACAGAGAGATTACAATCCCATCTCGGTGAGACCGAGATCCCTATCGCTGAAACCGATTTGCTAGGGTTTGTGGCAGTGGCTATGACATTTGAAACTCGGTGGCGCCGGATAGAAAGAATCGGTGGGGCCAAGTTTGACTTTTGGTTTAGGTCATATGTGGACGTGGGAAGGTAGTTGAGGGTTTTGGAGCATATCACTAAGCACTTTGAGCAAGCAAGCCATTAAGCAACACCTCGTCCCCTCTTGATAGTATTGGCTTTTCCTATAGACTCAATGTGATCTTGGATCACTAAAATAGAAAATGTAGAGTCTTGATCTTGAAGCTTGAGCCAATCCTTTGTCCTTAGCATCTTGAAGGGGTTCCACATCCTCTATTCCATGTCACTCCATTGTTGAACTTCTCTGAAACATACTAGGTAAAAGTGTTAGTCCAACAAGGGATATGTTGACATTAATTACCAAAACCACCCAGGGAGCACTTGTGCTTTCAATCTCCCCTTTTTTGGTAATTGATGACAACATACATCAAAGCTTTAGATAAAGATATAGAGAATAGCAAGTAAAGCTTTGGAAAGACATGTAACATGCATAGGCTCCCCCTACATGTATGCAAACATGTGAATATGGAATATAGGAGCATGTGAATGCATAAGCATGACAGAGTAAGCAATGTATTACATGTATCTTGGCTATATGCATCAGAGCAAATGATGTGAATATGAGAAATGTACCTTCATGCTCATGAGTCCTTCTTGCAAACAGTATGTACATCAGCAAGAACTTCTCATTCACATGACTGTGATGCATATACTTACCTTGTGGTCTTGAGTTGGCTTAGGATGGGATGAACCTGCGCAAACAAGGTTAGATAACACAGATACACCTACTGACCAGAGCAAATAAGAGAAACCACAAGAGAACCAAGACTGGGATGACATGTACAGTGAGTACTAAGTACCACAGTGGATATAGACATGTCCCCAAAGGTAAAGATATGCAATAAAATTAGAGATTTCCTTCCCTTAGATGTCTTGCTCCCCCTGAATCTGCATGGGATATTGGGAGAAGATAGGGAATAGAAAATCAGAGCAACAGAAAAGAAACAACAGAGCTTGAGCTAAAGCAAGCAAACAAACATGTCTTTCCCCTCTTAAAGACATGTGACATCTCTCCTCTTGAACACCAAGCATCTAGGGTCTTTGATGATGTTACTTTCTCCTTGTTGAGAAACTCTCTCCCCCTGAGTATTCTCTCTTTCTCCCCCTATAGGAAAGATTAAGCTTTGATGTGATCTCTCTCTCCCCCTTTGACATCAATTTCCAAGAAGGGCTCTTCTGGACATGTGATACAAATGGGTTGGTCCTTGAGCCACAGAGCAAAGCAGTATGTCTAATATGATGCTGGTAGAGGACAAGAATCATTGAGTGGAGCTGGAGCAAACAGAAATCAGGAATAAGTGGCAAGTTGGTTTTCCTGTGGTGAAATCGGTGACTCCGAGTTGTGTGCTTCGGTTGCACCGAAAGATTTCGGTTGGGCCGAAGAGAACAAACCGGTGTGACCGAGTTCATCAGAGTGAAACCACTTGTCACCTCAGCTCACTAGACAAGTAAGATCTCACAAAGATATGCAATGAATTAAGTGAAAGATTTGCAATGAATTGGATGCAGAAAATGCAGAACAAAAAGGAAAGAAAAGAAAAGATCTAGATGAAGTTTTTTTTTGAAAGGGGAAACAAATATGCAAGAGACAAATGCAATAACACAGAAAAGAACGCAAGAGAACTTCATCTAGAGATGGTCGGCGACAAAGTCACCTATGTTAGAGTATATTGACTCCGAGTTGTGTGCTTCGGTTGCACCGAAAGATTTCGGTTGGGCTGAAGAGAACAAACCGGTGTGACCGAGTTCATTAGAGTGAAACCACTTGTCACCTCAGCTCACTAGACAAGATCTCACAAAGATATGCAATGAATTAAGTGAAAGATTTGCAATGAATTGGATGCAGAAAATGCAGAACAAAAAGGAAAGAAAAGAAAAGATCTAGATGAACTTTTTTTGAAAGGGGAAACAAATATGCAAGAGACAAATGCAATAACACAAAAAAGAACGCAAGAGAACTTCATCTAGAGATGGTCGGCGACAAAGTCACCTATGTTAGAGTATATTGACTTAGGAGTCAAGTGAGAGCACTTGATCATAGGTCATACTCATCGTTTAAGCTCAAAATGGAGTTACCATTTTTCGTTTAAGCATTTTGATGTATTCACATCTTGCCGAGTTGCTTTGTCTCATGACTTGGAGTAAAGCTTCTCTAAGATGGAATAACATACCTTGGTTGGTGATGTTGATCTTGCTCATGTAGTTGAACTTGTGTGGGTTGCTCAAGGTTGATGTAGTTCATCAAGAGTTGGGAGCACCACTTGGAGTTTGAGTTCATCTACCTACATGGGTTAGTCTTGCAGGGAAGAGCACTTGTGTATCCAAAATGACAATCATGAGACTCAACATAGAATTTGTCAAAGGATATGCTTGAATGGTTTCGTGCTTCCTTGTCTTCAACCACCATTGTATAGAGACTTGGTGATGTAGAGATTGCTCAAGATGTGAGTGAGTCGCAATCTCATAGATTTAGATTCAACCAAGTACCTACACGGGTTAGATAACATGCAAGGTGCAAAAATATCCAAGACATATGAATAGCATCATAAGAGAAATATCGAGGATTAGTCATAGGCTCATGCCCCGCATGTATCAAATGGAGTTCCTACTCCAAGTTTGAAGCATCAGTGATGTTCAATTCACCTCTCAACCTGCAAAACACTTTCTCATCAAGTGGTTTAGTGAATATAACCGCTAATTGCTTATCGGTGCGAACATGCTTAATGTTAATGTCCCCTTTTGCAACATGATCTCGAATGAAATGATGACGAACTTCAATATGCTTAGTTCGAGAATGTTGCACGGGATTGTGAGCAATCTTAATAGCACTTTCATTGTCACATAGCAATGGAACATGTTTCACATATATTCCATAATCTTTAAGAGTTTGGGTCATCCAAAGTAATTGAGCACAACATGAACCAGCGGCAATGTATTCCGCTTCGGCGGTGGATAAGGATACCGAGTTTTGTTTCTTGGAAGACCAAGACACAAGAGATCTACCAAGAAATTGACAAGTACCCGAAGTGGACTTTCTATCAACCTTGTCTCTGGCATAGTCCGAATCGGAGTAACCAACAAGATCAAAAGAGGACCTCTTAGGATACCAAATGCCAAAATTTGGTGTATGGATTAGGTATCTCACTATCCTTTTTACAGCCTTAAGATGACATTCTTTAGGAGCAGCTTGATATCGTGCACACATGCACACACTTAGCATAATATCGGGACGTGAGGCACATAGATATAACAATGAACCGAACATAGAGCGATAAACCTTTTGATCAACCTGTTCACCATCTTTGGTCAAATCAAGATGTCCACTAGTAGGCATGGGTGTAGTCATACCTTTGCATTCTTGCATATTGAACTTCTTGAATAAGTCCTTAGTGTACTTCGTTTGAGAGACAAAGGTACCTTCCTTAGTTTGCTTGATTTGCAAACCGAGAAAGAATTTGAGTTCACTCATCATAGACATCTCAAACTTCTCCGACATTAGCTTTCCAAACTTCTCACTAAAATGAGGGTTAGTTGAACCAAATATGATATCATCAACATAAATTTGGCACACAAATAGTTCTCCATTAACCCTTTTACTAAAAATAGTAGAATCAATTTTACCAATTTTAAAGCCTTTTTCAACAAGGAACTTGTTCAAGCATTTATACCATGCTCTAGGAGCTTGTTTAAGACCATAAAGAGCTTTGTGAAGTTTGTAAACATGATTAGGTTTCTTAGGATTGACAAAGCCAGGAGGTTGCTTAACATAAACTTCCTCCTCAATTTTGCCATTTAGAAAAGCACTTTTAATGTCCATTTGGTACAAGGTGATGTCATGGTGATTAGCATAGGCAAGTAAGATGCGAATGGACTCAAGTCTAGCAACGGGAGCATATGTCTCACCATAGTCCATACCTTCTACTTGTGTGTAACCTTGGGCGACGAGATGTGCTTTGTTGCGAACCACTTGTCCATCTTCATCTTGCTTGTTGCGAAACACCCATTTGGTACCAATGATGTTGTGGTTGTTGTCGGGCTTCTCGACCAATGTCCACACTTGATTTCTCTCAAAGTTGTGTAGATCTTCATGCATAGCGTTTATCCAATCCGGATCCTCCAATGCTTCTTCAACCTTCATAGGTTCAATGCTACAGATGAATGAGTAATGTTCACAAAAGTTAGCTAAACGAGTTTTAGAGCGAGTGATTCTCCCGGTTTGGATATCTTTGTAGATTTGTTCGACGGGATGATCTTTGGCAATTCTTGCTCGAACTCGTGAAAGCTTTTGCTTGGGTTGAGGTGGAACATCCTCTTCATCTTGTCCTTCTTCTTGGCCTTCTTCATTGTTGACGTTGTCGTTCTCTTGTCGTGGTGGAGAAGGAGGTTGTTGATGTTCATCTTGGTGTACTTCCTCGTTTTCTTCATCTTGGCGTGTCCCACTTGTGGATGCTTCCGTATCAACTCTTGGTTCACCTTGTCGTGAGGTAGAAGCTTCCACTTGGATGGACGAGGTATTCTCCTTCACTTCCGTTGGACGAATCTTGCCAATGGACAAGTCTTGAATTGCTTCCGAAGGGTCTTTGTCTCCTACATCAATTGGCAATTGCTCTACTTGCGAGCCGTTAGATTCATCAAACTTCACATCTACCGTCTCTTCAACCTTTCGGGTGAAATTGTTGTAGACACGGTAAGTGTGAGAGTTTGAGCCATAACCAAGTAGGAAACCTTCATGAGATTTAGGAGCAAATTTAGAACGACGATGCTTATCAAGAATGTAGCACTTTGAGCCGAATACTTGAAAGGATCCAACTTGGGGTTTGTTACCGGTGAGGAGCTCATATGCCGTCTTGCCGAGTAGCTTGTGAAGATACAAGCGATTTGTTGCATGACAAGCTGTCTCAACCGCTTCCGCCCAAAAGTGCTTTGGAGTTCTGTACTCATCAAGCATCGTTCTTGCCATCTCGATAAGAGTCCGGATCTTCCTTTCAACAACTCCATTTTGTTGAGGTGTGTACGTAGCCGAGAACTCGTGTGAAATCCCTTCTTTGTCAAGAAAGGTGTCCACATTTGCGTTCTTGAACTCCGTTCCGTTGTCGCTCCGAACCTTCTTGATCTTCACGTCAAACTGATTTTGGGCCTTCCTAGCGAAGTTTTTGAAGATCTTTTGGACCTGCGATTTGTCATCAAGAAAGAATACCCACGTAAATCTTGAAAAATCATCAAATATGACTAGACCAAATGAGTTACCACCGAGACTTTTGTAGGCATTTGGACCAAAGAGATCCATGTGAAGTAGCTCGAGTGGTCTTCTTGTGGTCATGATGTTCTTCGCGCGGTGACTTCCTCCAACTTGTTTTCCTACTTGACAAGCACTACAAAGTCTATCCTTGTCAAATATGACATCTTTTATTCCAAGGATATGATCACCTTTAATAAGCTTATCAAGATTTCGCATTCCAACATGACCTAGTCTTCTATGCCACAACCAGCCTTTAGAAGATTTAGCAATTAAGCAAGTTTTAGGTTGAGCCTTTTTAGTGAAATCAACAATGTAAAGATCTCCTCTATGTATACCGGTAAAGACCATTTTATAATTGTCTCTATGAAACACTTGGCAATCTACTTCAGTGAATAAGACATTGAAACCGAAATCTGCAAGTCTAGAAACTGAAAGTAAATTGTATCTAAGGGATTCAACGGGCATGACATTTTGTATGGAGCTATCGTGTGAGATGGCCACCTTACCAAGGCCAACCACCTTACCCTTTGAATTATCACCAAAAGTGACATATTTTCGAGGGCCGTCATTTTCAGCAAGCTCAAGGAACATCTCTTCATCTCCGGTCATATGATCAGTACATCCACTATCAAGGACCCATTCCTTTCCTCCAGCCATGTAGCCGCGAAGATTTGCCATAACACTAAAATGTCTCATTGCATCATCGAGATCATAGTCACTATCTCATCTTCATCATAGTATCCATGTTCAACATCATCTTGTGATTGATCAATTCCTAGAGAGGGTGATTCATTAGATAAATGATCATCACAATGGTTACCTTTATGAATTTTAATAGCTTCGGATATGATATCACTAATGATTCCAACATTTCCTTTAGCACGCATGAGATTGGTAAGCTCAAATAGACAATCACCAAAGCTAGGATCACTAGAGTTCATCTTACTCAAGGCAATAGACTTATGGAGAATTTCGTCTAAAATTTTCAAGGAATAACTTGGAAATCGTTCCTCAAGAAATTTTCATATAGTATAGGCACAATCAAGAGTAGGCAAACTAGCAATCAAATTTTTGGGCAATCCTCTTATGACAAGATTGATGGTTCTAAGATTGCGAATCATGTCAAGATCTTCATCTAGGGTAGGGTGCAAAGGATCAACATGAGGTGCACAAGGGCTAGTAATGTACTTGTTCAAATGATATTCATTGAAAATCTCAAGCATTTCATTTTTCCACTTATGAAAATACTCTCCATCAAGAATAGGCACTCTATGTCTAAGACTTCCCAAAGTAGACACATCCATCTTCCTCCAATGGTGTTTAAACCAAGGCAATGGAGACCAAAGCTCTGATACCAATTGAAAGGATCGAGAAGAGGTGTCTAGAGGGGGAGTGATTAGACACCAAGTGCCAAAAGTTGCAGTTTTTAATATTCTTATGTTTAAGTGGAGTTTAAGCACAAGTTTAACAAACACAATACATATCAAGCAAGCATGCAACGAGTATATGAGCAATGGAAAGTAAAGCATGCAACTTGCAAGAATGTAAAGGGAAGGGTTTGGAGTATTCAAACGCAATTGGAGACATGGATGTTTTTGTCGTGGTTCCGATAGGTGGTGCTATCGTACATCCACGTTGATGGAGACTTCAACCCACGGAGGGTAACAATTGTGCGAGTCCACGGAGGGCTCCACCCACGAAGGGTCCATGAAGAAGCAAACTTGTCTATTCCATCACGGCCGTCGCCCACGAAGGACTTGCCTCACTAGTGGTAGACCTTCACGAAGTAGGCGATCTCCTTGCCCTTACAAACTCCTTGGTTCAACTCCACAATCTTGTCGGAGGCTCCCAAGTGACACCTAGCCAATCTAGGAGACACCACTCTCCAAGAAGTAACAAATGGTGTGTTGATGATGAACTCCTTGCTCTTGTGCTTCAAATGATAGTCTCCCCAACACTCAACTCTCTCTCTCACTAGATTTGGATTTGGTGGAAAGAAGATTTGAGTGGAAAGCAACTTGGGGAAGGCTAGAGATCAAGATTCATATGGTAGGAATGGAATATCTTGACCTCAACACATGAGTAGGTATTTCTCTCTCAGAAATTGTGTATTGGAAGTGTAGATATGTTCTGATGACTCTCTCCACGAATGAAGAGTGGGTGGATGGGTACATATAGCCTCCACACAAAATCTAACCGTTACACACAGTTTGCCAAACTCGGTGGGACCGAATGGTTAAACTCGGTCGGACCGATTCAGCAAACCTAATGACCGTTAGGATTTTCGGTGGGACTGAGATGCAACTCGGTAGGACCGATATGGTTAGGGTTAGGGCATAACGTAATCTCGGTGTGACTGATTACACAAACTCAGTGGGACCGATTTTGGTAATAAGCAAACCAGAGAGTTGGCCAGGCAAACTCGGTGAGACCGATTACACAAACTCGGTGAGACCGATTTTGGTAATAAGCTAACCAGAGGGTTTGCATTGTAATCTCAGTAGTACCGATTGCTCAAACTCGGTGAGACCGATTTTGGTAATGGACATACACAGAGAGATTACAAACCCATCTCGGTGAGACCGAGATCCCTATCGGTGAAACCGATTTGCTATGGTTTGTGGCAGTGGCTATGACATTTGAAACTCGGTGGCGCCGGATAGAAAGAATCAGTGGGGCCGAGTTTGACTTTTGGTTTAGGTCATATGTGGATGTGGGAAGGTAGTTGAGGGTTTTGGAGCATATCACTAAGCACTTTGAGCAAGCAAGCCATTAAGCACACCTCATCCCCTCTTGATAGTATTGGCTTTTCCTATAGACTCAATGTGATCTTGGATCACTAAAATAGAAAATGTAGAGTCTTGATCTTGAAGCTTGAGCCAATCCTTTGTCCTTAGCATCTTGAAGGGGTTCCACATCCTCTAGTCCATGCCACTCCATTGTTGAACTTATCTGAAACATACTAGGTAAAAGTGTTAGTCCAACAAGAGATATGTTGACATTAATTACCAAAACCATCCAGGGAGCACTTGTGCTTTCAGGGGGTTTCGGGGCAAATAACTGCCCGGACCCTACCGCCAGGGGCCCTGGCGGTAGGGTTAGACAGCCTACCGCCAGGGCCCCTGGCGGTAGGGTGCGACGGAGGGGGACGGCGCCGTCTCCGCGCGCTGACGTGGATAAGTTTCCTACCGCCAGGGTCCCTGGTGGTAGGCTGTGTAACCCTACCGCCAGAGGCCCTGGCGGTAGGAAAAAGGGTCAAATCTCGGAAAAAAATCAAACAGGGGTCACATCCTGAAATTCTTTGTCAAAAGGGTCAAAAGACGAAATTTAGCCTTGATTGGTTGCTATGCACTCTTGATAGCTATTCATATGTGGCGCCGAACATGGTCACTTGTTGGTTTGGCGCATTTGGCAGCTGAGGAATGATATGGTACAAAGGAACGAGGTTCCTCCGGTGATGTCCCTTTTTGACTTCTCATAGATCATAGAATTTCGACTTAGGAGATTCTGAGGGGAAGATGTCAATGATGATTGATGTGATGTGGCAAAGGCCGTTACTATCTCAACACTCGTCTGCCGGCGGCGCCGGCTAGTCGGACAACACTTTCATCGAATATACCTTTTTTTCTGAATAGACGACACAACTATTACAGGTATGGCTCTTTGGTGCTACGATGAGAGCATAATGTTTGCTGCTTATAGATACACGTTCAACTGCAATGATGCTTTTGAGGGGGAGATACATGCGACAGTGCAAGGTATGATGTCGACCATACAAGATACATGTTTTCAGGTTTGTTTGGTCTGCAGCCTAAGGTTGCCATATGCCTAACCTAGTCGTGCCACAATATTTTAGACATGTGTTTGGTTCGTTGCCACACTTTTCTAGCTACATGGTTCACATGTCATAGACTTAATTTTTTTTTGCCAAATCTTAGGAGATTGCTTCATTTCATCCGGATGTAGACGCTCGCTCGTGCAGCCGCCTCCTCTGACTGTCACGTGTTCCCCTGGACCCCACCACCGCTATATTCTCTCCCTCCTTATCCTTTCATGTGATCCTTTATCTAAGCTTAGTTGTGATAAAGTTAGGGGGAGGCGTTTTGGCTCCCGGGTGCATTTGCACCAGGATGAACAGTACCCCGAAAAAACAAATTAAATGTTTTCAAAAAATTCTGAAAAAAATTGTAGATGATCGTGTTGGTGTAGCAAACATGCTTGACAAAATTTGTGTGGAACGGAGCAGCGGTGTTTCGTTGGCGAAAAAACAAATTTGGGCTGACATTTTGGGATGACATTTGGTCTTTGATTTTTTTTTGCGCAAGCCAAAATGATTGACATTTTTGTCTCAAAATTTGCAGGTCACATTTGTATGTGACAAAGATGACAAAAAAAATTGTCTCAATTTTTTCGACATTTGAAAAAAAATCAAAAGTGGGCCCGGGTGCAAATGCACCCGGGAGCCGAATTGATTTTCCGTAAAGTTAGTCATGAACCAAACGGGCCCTTCATGTCATTGTTCAGTCGGACTTGGTGCTATCAATTTTTTTTATGACCAGAGCAATGTCCGTGCGTTGCAACGGGATATAAATATTCTAGTATGTTAGCTACCTGTCGGTTATAATGTGTTTGTGTAAATAAATGTTTATCAAATTCTGACTGTGACCTACCTTATATTTTGACTAGAAGTTTGGTAAGTAAATTGACTGGAATTTGTATCATAAGATAAGTAAAATAAGATGATTGATTATCATAAATATAAAAGATTGGATAACGGGATGATGGAAAGAGAGGTGAAATGGCAACCTTACATACTTTTCGTAAATATAGATAGAGAAGTAGAGATTCATTTGACCGCTCAGTCGCTCACCGTGTCACAGGCCACCCTGGCGTTGGTTCAGGCCGAGGCAAGAGACCATCGACCATCACGCCAACGGACGGCGCGCGCCTCTCCCGTGACGTGCACCCGCAAATCTGGGCCGTCCATGCGCCCACCAACAAGAGGACGATCCCCTCTCAGATCGTATCGGTATCGCACCCGCAGGCAGTCAGGCCCCACCCACAGACAGACGGACCGACCTCTCCCCCCTTCTCCCATGGCGGAAGCCGACGCCCAAACCCAGAGCAACGCGCACTCCTCCTCGCCGCCGGCGGAGGCGTCGGGCGAGCCGATCCGGCCGCCCCAGGTCAGCACCCTTCTCCCCGTCCTTTCGATTTCACGCGTTCTTCTTTTCGTCCGTGCCCAGCGCGTCGAGCTATATCTTAGCGGGATGCCGGGTCTTTGCCCCACGGCGCTTAGATTCAGGGCGTGCTCGTGTTCTCGATGCGGAATTAGGGAGTTCTTAGTCGTGGTTTTCGTGGTTTCCGAGGGGAAGGCCTGCGACCTGGGAGAATCTCCGCCCCTTTTTGGGTCGTCCGGGTGGCGATCCGGTCAAGGTTTCCTTGCAGGCTTGCAGCTGATGCACGAGTTAAAGCTCGTTTTGCTCTCGTATGCGTTGGATTTGACTCTCTCTATGATAGTTTTAGCGTGTACCAATACTATTGAGAACTCAAGATTCCAGGGAACACTTCGTAGTTTCAGTGAATTTGTTGAATTAGTTGTGCTGAATGCTTAACCTATCTTTATACACACTGCTTTGTTTTGATTTTCTTCTGAAACATCATGGCCCCTATCGTATGCTGCCTTGAGGTGATATTTGTCATTGTTTCCGCCTGTTATAATGCAGGTAGGCGCTCCAAGTGCTGCTTCTCCGACGTTTCCGCTCATGTACCCGATGCTCGTCCCAGGGATGTTCTCCCAGCAGGGTATGGATGATCAGGCCCAGGGTCCAGGGATATATGCCATACAGGAGAATCAGTTCATGGGGGCGATGGGAGGTTACGCTCCAAAGACATTCATACCGCTCGCTTACAATATACCAACGTGAGTTGCTTGCTCCTGACGGCAGTAATCCCTGCCGAAGTCATCATGTGATCATATAACCTCACAAGCGGCATGCTGTTGAAAATTTTGAAATGGTTACGATGGGAATGTGCAATTAGTGTGATAAGCGGTTTGAAAGATCTATCTTGAGATCCATATGCTTAATCTGTTGACTTTCATACATGTTTCCAGAACAAAAGCAGATCTGTGACAACAGAACAGAATAAAACGTCATGTTTAAGGGTGACAGAGGCTAGCTGAGAGATTCATGAAATAATTGAGCTTTGTTTAAGCATTGTTTAGTGCTCAACCCCGCCAATTCAGGCATGTACAAAAACATCCTCAGTTTTTATAAAGAATCGGAGGCAATGTGTAAACTTCAGGGTCTTTCTTACACTACAGGTTCTATTCTGCTATAGCACATATAGTGGTTTCACTGTAGAATAGACATAAGCCATAATAACATGGCTCGAAAATAGCGGACATCTTTTGCGTTAATTACAGTGGTGCTTTTCATAAATGATTAATTGCTTTAGAGTTTTAGCAGCATCGCAATATCCCATTTGCTCAAGTAAATTTTCTTGAACCTTTCTTAAGTATTGCTTTTGAAGACACCTGCATATATGAGAGGTTTCATGAAGATGAACTATTTCGTTGATAGGTTGGCAAAGCCTATGCAGTTCTCTACTATGTTAAATTGTCTTCTTATCCTGATCCAGGAATATCTGTGACCAGTTAAAAGCACCATGGCTGTATTCTCTTTACTTATTTCTTCCATTGTTTTCTGTTAAAAGTGAAAGCGTCGGGGCATTGGCTGGTGAAGAGCAAGGACAGGATGCTAGGCAGCAAAATGGCCCTCAAAGACAAGTTGTTGTGAGGAGGTTTCACTTTGCTTTTCAGCTTGACCTGGCTCTGATCATCAAGTTAGCAGCAGTGGTCTTTTTGTTTAGCCAAGAAGGATCAAAACAAAGGCTGTTTCTTCTCATATTGTTTGCGTCCATGATTTACCTGTGAGTTCTTGGCTTGCTTTGACTTTGATGTTTCATTGCTTGTTTGTATAGCCTCTCTTTTGTTGCTAGATAACCATGGGGTTTCATTTCTTCCAGATATCAAACTGGAGCGGTTACACCTTTCTTAAGATGGCTCCAGCGGGCGGGAGGTGTGGCCGCTCGTCCGCCACAGGCTCCTGCTAACCGTGCTCCTGTGGCTGCCCAGAATGATGGCAACGATCAACCACCTGGTAGACATCCTTTACTCCCCATAATCTGCCACTATGCACTTTATGTGTTGTATTTCAAATACCAGATCCACTCCCGTGAATCTCTAAACACAACCATAATATTATAATTATTGATACTTGTTTCTATATGGTTTGCAAGGCAGAAATTTTCATAGCACTTGCATGAACTAAAGTTGTATAAAATAATTAAATATCACAAAGTGGCCATCGGTAGCACCAATAAATAGGATGGATGTGGAAGTTTTCTTGTCATGCAGAGACCCATTGGCTCATGAAATGATATTTCTTGCTGCAATATGTTAGATATTCTCTGATTGTCAGGCATTTACTCCAGTTACTAATATCTTTATTATAACAAGGGGCACCAATGATCGATATATGTTTCATTTAGCTGGCAGTATCGATGTAATTAATTCGTATGTCAATTCACTATCTGCTTCTCAGGTGGAAACCTCGCTGATCCTGCAAACCCTGACCAAGCCGCGGAGAACCAGGAACCAGGAGCAGCAGCGGGCAACGAGAACCAGCCAGGTGCAGAGGGAGAAGCAAACCGGCGCAGCTGGCTCGGCGGCATCTTGAAAGAGGTCCAGCTGGTCGTTGTAGGGTTCGTCGCGTCGCTTCTTCCTGGTTTTCAGCACAATGACTAGGTGAATGTCTTCCCGTGGCGGAATCGATATTGGCACCGTAACTGTTTGTGACATAGGGAGGAGGAACAAGCAGAGGATATATATAAAGTGGCTTCAAATAAGACTTGTGTTACATATGCTCGTTATAAGATTGACTGAATGCAGTGCTGTTGTACATCTTGTTTCGTTTCAAGTGCTCTAGTTCTCTTTGATCTTTCATTCTGGTATATGAAGTATGAACTTCTTGAACCTACGGGCATCCGTGGTGCAGCTATCATCACTCAAAGAAAATGTAAGTAATTCATTTTTCTATCATATGGTGAATGAAGATCACATATATGAGTTCCTGAGCGCTATACCTGTGGTATGCATTTACGATCTTCATTTTATGAGTTGTAACCTTTCTATGCGAAAATTGAAAGCTACGCCTCAAATCTAATGATGCTAGGTGATGCTTTTTTGTCCTTTATCGACGGTCCGTGCTCTATGAAGCTATGTGGTAGAAGTACTTTGCTAAGAATTCATTTCACTTTGGAATTATAGCCAGCCATTGACTCTTCGATCTAGGCTGGTCATAGTGGGGAGTAACTTATACTCCCTCCGTAAACTAATATAAGAGCGTTTAGAATACTAAAGTAGTGATCTAAACGCTCTTATATTAATTTATAGAGGGAGTACTAGTGTATACTCCCTCCTTTCCGATTTATAGGACTTATCTTAAAATTTTAGTTTTTTCCATTTTATAAGCCTCAATTTGGTTGTTTCCGATCACATGTTCAGATTCCAAGGTGCATTAAATCATTGCATGCAAGTATTAAGAGAAAATTGACCAATGCATGTAATTTATGCATGCATGCATTGTAATCAATGCATTGGTAAACATACTTTTTTGAAGAAAAAAAAGAGCATTAATTGGATGCTTTTGCAAACTACAAAAAGTATTACACCACTCACTATCTACCTTGGTTGGTGAAATTTTTGAATTGAGCCTTATAAACCGGAAAGGAGGGAGTATGACACTACTCCCTCTGTCTAGTGAGTAAGTCATCTTAGGTTGTGCGCCGTGATCAAGGCAGAGGGGAAAACAAGAGAAGTTAATGTTCATTTGCTAATTAATAGCATTGCATGCAATGAACTGACCACTGCATGTCGTGTTTGGTAGCCTCAAGTCATTAAATGCAGACATGTCCTACATCTCTTATTGGTTAATTCCTTTATTTATGTCAAGAAACAAAAAACAAGGTGAGAGTTAATGCATCGCGCCTAAGTATTTTGGGATTATTTGGTTTTTCGTAAGATGACTTACTCACCTAGACGGAGGGAGTAGTCTAAGTTACTACCTTCATAGTGCAAAATAACATAGTAGTAGTGTCATAGAGGACTTCATTAATTAGCTTATAGACTCATCTTGTCTTGAAAAACACTATGTTACAGTAACATATTATGTTACCACTTCTCATTAACTACATGCCACATAACCAAAAAATTCTCGAAGTGTGATATGTTACTTGCTAAGTTACTCCCACTATGACTAGCCTTAAACTGTTTTGCACGAAGATTTAACATCACATATGATAGGCATGCTGACTTTGCTTCCTTACGTCAACTCCAACGCGCCGATGCATTCTATTCGCGCGCGTTCGTTTGGTTTGAAACGGACATAAATCACAGATCAACGTGTTGACGCAAATGAACAAGCGTCCGCCTTTTGTCCGCCCGCGACCCATTTCAGGCCCAAATTTGGGCCGAATTTTCGACGGCACAAACGTGCGAAACGTACGCCCTTGTCGTCTCCCTGGCTCGCCAGTCGATGGCACATTGGCCATTCTTCCTCTCTCCTATCCATAACCAAGACACCTGACGACCCCGCCCTCGTCATTGTTGTCCAGTAACGCGCTGACGCAAACGGACGAGTGTCTGATTTTTGTCCGCCCGCGACCTATTTCATTCTCAAATTTGGGCCAATTTTTCAACAACGTGGACGTGCACAACGCCCGCCGTTGTCCTCGCCCTGGTCCACTAGTCGGTAGCACATTGGCCATTCTTTGAAGGAAATATGCCCTAGAGGCAATAATAAAGTTATTATTTATTTCCTTATTTCATGATAAATGTTTATTATTCATGCTAGAATTGTATTAATCGAAAACATAATACATGTGTGAATACATAGACAAACAGAGTGTCACTAGTATGCCTCTACTTGACTAGCTCGTTAATCAAAGATGGTTATGTTTCCTAACCATGGACAAAGAGTTGTTATTTGATTAACGGGATCACATCATTGGGTGAATGATCTGATTAACATGACCCATTCCATTAGCTTAGCACCCGATCGTTTAGTATGTTGCTATTGCTTTCTTCATGACTTATACATGTTCCTATGACTATGAGATTATGCAACTCCCTTTTGCCGGAGGAACATTTTGTGTGCTACCAAACGTCACAACGTAACTGGGTGATTATAAAGGAGCTCTACATGTGTCTCCAAAGGTACATGTTGGGTTGGTGTATTTCTAGATTATGATTTGTCACTCCGATTGTCGGAGAGGTATCTCTGGACCCTCTCGGTAATGCACATCATATAAGCCTTGCAAGCATTGCAACTAATGAGTTAGTTGTGAGATGATGTATTACGGAACGAGTAAAGAGACTTGCCGGTAACGAGATTGAACTAGGTATTGAGATACCGATGATCGAATCTCGGGCAAGTAACATACCGATGACAAAGGGAACAACGTATGTTGTTATGCGGTCTGACCGATAAAGATCTTCGTAGAATATGTAGGAGCCAATATGAGCATCCAGGTTCCACTATTGGTTATTGACCGGAGACGTGTCTCGGTCATGTCTACATTGTTCTCGAACCATAGGGTCCGCACGCTTAAGGTTTCGATGACAGTTATATTATGAGTTTATGAGGTTTTATGTACCGAACGAGTTCGGAGTCCCGAATGAGATCGGGGACATGACGAGGAGTCTCGAAATGGTCGAGACGTAAAGATCAATATATTGGATGACTATATTCGGACATTGGAAAGGTTCCGAGTGATTTGGGTATTTTCGGAGGTACCGGGCAGTTACGGGAATACGAGGAAGAAGCAATGGGCCTTGATGGGCCTTAGTGGGAAGGACCAGGAGGTGGCGCGCGCCCCTCCCAAGTCCAGTCCGAATTGGACAAGGGGTTTGGGGCGCGGCCCCTCTCTCCCTTCCTTCCCCTCTTCCCCCCTTTCCCCCCTTCTCCTAGTTGGACTAGGAAAGGAGGAAACCTACTCCAACTAGGAGTAGGAATCCTACTCCCTGGCGCGCCCCTCCTAGGGCCGGCCTCCTCCCCCTTGCTCCTTTATATACGGGGGCAAGGGGGGCACCCAAGGACACACAAGTTGATCTTCGTGATCGTTCCTTAGCCGTGTGCGGTGCCCCTCTTCACCATATTCCACCTCGGTCATATTGTAGCGGTGCTTAGGCGAAGCCCTGCGACAGTAGAACATCAAGATCGTCACCACGCCGTCGTGCTAACAGAACTCCTCCCCGACGCTTTGCTAGATCGGAGCCCGGGGATCGTCATCGAGCTGAACGTGTGCCAAGAACTCGGAAGTGCCGGAGTAACGGTGTTTGGTCGGTCGGATCGTGAAGACGTACGACTACATCAACCGCGTTGATATAACGCTTCCGCTTTCGGTCTACGAGGGTACGTGGACAACACTCTCTCCTCTCGTTGCTATGCATCACCATGATCTTACATGTGCGTAGGAATTTTTTGGAAGTACTACGTTCTCCAACAGTGGCATCCGAGCCTAGGTTTTTATGGTTTGATGTTATATGCACGAGTAGAACACAAGTGAGTTGTGGGCGATATAAGTCATACTGCTTACCAGCATGTCATACTTTGGTTCGGCGGTATTGTTGGTGTTGGGGAACGTTGCAGAAAATTAAAAATTTTCCTACAGTTTCACCAAGATCCATCTATGAGTTCATCTAGCAACGAGTATTCAGATTAGATAGCATCTACATACCACTTTGTAGATCGCAACGGAAGCGTTCGAGTGAACGTGGATGAGGTAGTCGTACTCGTCGTGATCCAATTCACCGATGATCTAGTGCCGAACGGACGGCACCTCCGCGTTCAACACACGTACGGAAAGCGTGACGTCTCCTCCTTCTTGATCCAGCAAGGCAAAGGAGAGGTTGGGGAAGAAGGCTCCAGCAGCAGCACGACGGCGTGGTGATGGTGGAACTGCAGTACTCCGGCAGGGCTTCGCCGTGCACTTACGGAGGAGGAGGAGGTGTTGGAGAGGGAGAGGGAGGCGCCAGGGCAATCGGTGCGCTGCCCCCCTCCCCTGCCCCCTTTTATATAGGCCTCTTGGGGGGGGCGCCGGCCCTGGGAGATCCAATCTCCCAAGGGGGCGGCGGCCAGGGAGGATTCCCTCCCCCCCCAAGCCATCTAGGAGGTGCCTTCCACCACTAGGACTCCTCCTAGATGGAACCCTAGGCGCATGGGCCCTTTGGGGCTGGTTCCCCTTGGCCCAAGCAGGCCAAGGCGCACCCCCTAAGGCCCATGTGGCCCACCAGGGCAGGTGGCCCCACTTGGTGGACCCCCGGGACCCCTTCGGTGGTCCCGATACAATACCGATAACCCCGAAACTTGTCCCGATGGCCGAAACAGCACTTCCTATATATAATTCTTTACCTCTGGACCATTCCGGAACTCCTCGTGACGTCCGGGATCTCATCCGGGACTCCGAACAACATTCGGGTTACTGCACATACATATCCCTACAACCCTAGCGTCACCGAACCTTAAGTGTGTAGACCCTACGGGTTCGGGAGACATGCAGACATGACCGAGACGGCTCTCGGGCAATAACCAACAGCGGGATCTGGATACCCATGTTGGCTCCCACATGCTCCACGATGATCTCATCGGATGAACCACGATGTCAAGGATTCAATTAATCCCGTATACGACTCCCTTTGTCAATCGGTATTTTACTTGCCCGAGATTCGATCGTCGGTATACCAATACCTCGTTCAATCTCGTTACCGGCAAGTCACTTTTCTCGTACCGTAATGCATGATCCCGTGATCAAACACTTTGATCACACTGAGCTCATTATGATGATGCATTACCGAGAGGGCCCGGTGATACCTCTCCGTCAAGCGGAGTGACAAATCCCAGTCTCGATCCATGTCAACCCAACAGACACTTTCAGAGATACCCGTAGTATACCTTTATAGTCACCCAGTTACGTTGTGACGTTTGGCACACCCAAAGCACTCCTACGGTATCCGGGAGTTACACGATCTCATGGTCTAAGGAAAGGATACTTGACATTGGAAAACTCTAGCAAACGAACTATGCGATCTTATGCTATGTTTGGGGTTGGGTCTCGTCCATCACATCATTCTCCTAATGATGTGATCTCGTTATCGATGACATCCAATGTCCATAGTCAGGAAACCATGACTATCTGTCGATCAACGAGCTAGTCAACTAGAGGCTCACTAGGGACATATTGTTGTCTGTTATTCACACATGTATTACGATTTCCGGATAACACAATTATAGCATGAATAAAGACAATTATCATGAATAAGGAAATATAATAATAATGCTTTTATTATTGCCTCTAGGGCATATTTCCAACAGTCTCCCACTTGCACTAGAGTCAATAATCTAGTTACATTGTGATGAATCGAACACCCATAGAGTTCTGGTGCTGATCATGTTTTGCCTTAGGGAGAGGTTTAGTCAACGGATCTGCGACATTCAGATCCGTGTGCACTTTACAAATTTCTATGTCTCCATCTTGAACATTTTCACGAATGGAGTTGAAGCGACGCTTGATGTGCCTAGTCTTCTTGTGAAACCTGGGCTCCTTTGCAAGTGCAATAGCTCCAGTGTTGTCACAGAAGAGTTTGATTGGCCCCGACGCATTGGGTATGACTCCGAGGTCGGTGATGAACTCCTTCACCCAAATTGCTTCATGTGCCGCCTCCGAGGCTGCCATGTACTCCGCTTCACATGTAGATCCCGCCACGACGCTTTGCTTGCAACTGCACCAGCTTACTGCCCCACCATTCAAAATATACACGTATCCGGTTTGTGACTTAGAGTCATCCAGATCTGTGTCGAAGCTAGCGTCGACGTAACCTTTTACGACGAGCTCTTCGTCACCTCCATAAACGAGAAACATTTCCTTAGTCCTTTTCAGGTACTTCAGGATATTCTTGACCGCTGTCCAGTGTTCCTTGCCGGGATTACTTTGGTACCTACCTACCAAACTTACGGCAAGGTTTACATCAGGTCTGGTACACAGCATGGCATACATAATAGAACCTATGGCTGAGGCATAGGGGATGACGCTCATCTCTTCTATTTCTTCTGCCGTGGTCGGGCATTGAGCTGAGCTCAATTTCACACCTTGTAACACAGGTAAGAACCCTTTCTTAGATTGATCCATATTGAACTTCTTCAATATTTTATCAAGGTATGTGCTTTGTGAAAGACCTATGAGGCGTCTCGATCTATCTCTATAGATCTTGATGCCTAATATATAAGCAGCTTCTCCAAGGTCCTTCATTGAAAAACTTTTATTCAAATAGGCCTTAATGCTATCCAAGGGTTCTATATCATTTCCCATCAAAAGTATGTCGTCTACATATAATATGAGAAATGCTACAGAGCTCCCACTCACTTTCTTGTAAACACAGGCTTCTCCATAAGTCTGTGTAAACCCAAACGCTTTGATCATCTCATCAAAGCGAATGTTCCAACTCCGAGATGCTTGCACCAGCCCATAAATCGAGCGTTGGAGCTTGCACACCTTGTCAGCATTCTTAGGATCGACAAAACCTTCTGGCTGCATCATATACAATTATTCCTTAAGGAAACCATTAAGGAATGCCGTTTTGACGTCCATTTGCCATATCTCATAATCATAGTATGCGGCAATTGCTAACATGATTCGGACAGACTTTAGCTTCGCTACCGGTGAGAAAGTCTCATCGTAGTCAATTCCTTAAACTTGTCGATAACCCTTAGCGACAAGCCGAGCTTTATAGATGGTCACATTACCATCCGCGTCTGTCTTCTTCTTAAAGATCCATTTATTTTCTATGGCTCGCCGCTCAACGGACAAGTCAGTCAAAGTCCATACTTCGTTTTCATACATGGATCCTATCTCGGATTTCATGGCTTCCAGCCATTTGTCGGAATACGGGCCCGCCATTGCTTCCTCATAGTTCGAAGGTTCACCGTTGTCTAACAACATGATTTCTGTGACGCCCCCGATTCAATCGTACACTAATCATGCACGCAAATGTGTACGATCAAGACCAGGGACTCACGGGAAGATATCACAACACAACTCTACAAATAAAATAAGTCATACAAGCATCATAATACAAGCCAGGGGCCTCGAGGGCTCGAATACAAGTGCTCGATCATAGACGAGTCAGCGGAAGCAACAATATCTGAGTACAGACATAAGTTAAGCAAGTTTTGCCTTAAGAAGGCTAGCACAAACTGGGATACAGATCGAACGAGGCACAGGCCTCCTGCCTGGGATCCTCCTAACTACTCCTGGTCGTCGTCAGCTGGCTGCACGTAGTAGTAGGCACCTCCAGTGTGGTAGGAGTCGTTGTCGACGGTGGCGTCTGGATCCTGGGCTCCAACATCTGGTTGCGACAACCAGAAGAAAGGAAAGGGGGAAAAGGGGAAGAAAGCAACCGTGAGTACTCATCCAAAGTACTCGCAAGCAAGGAGCTACACTACATATGCATGGATATATGTGTAAAGGGCCATATCAGTGGACTGAACTGCAGAATGCCAGAATAAGAGGGGGATAGCTAGTCTTATCGAAGACTACGCTTCTGGTCGCCTCCGTCTTGCAGCATATAGAAGAGAGTAGACTGAATGTCCTCCAAGTAGCATCGTATAGCATAATCCTACCCGGCAATCCCCTCCTCGATGCCCTGTTGGAGAGCAATCACCGGGTTGTATCTGGCACTAGGAAGGGTGTGTTTTATTAAGTATCCAGTTCTAGTTATCATAAGGTCAAGGTACAACTCCGGGTCGTCCTTTTACCGAGGGACACGGCTATTCGAATAGATAAACTTCCCTGCAGGGGTGCACCACATAGCCCAACACGCTTGATCCCATTTGGCCGGACACACTTTCCTGGGTCATGCCCGGCCTCGGAAGATCAACACGTCGCAGCCCCACCTAGGCACAACAGAGAGGTCAGCACGCCGGTCTAAACCTAAGCGCGCAGGGGTCTGGGCCCATCGCCCTGAGCACACCTGCACGTTGCGTACGCGGCCGGAGAGCAGACCTAGCAACCTCCATTTCAAAGGAAGTCACGTTACGCGGTCCAACCCGGCGCGCGCCGCTCAGTCGCTGACGTCACGAAGTGCTTCGGCTGATACCACGACGTCGGGATACCCATAACTATTCCCGCGTAGGTGGTTAGTGCGTATAGACCAAATGGCCAGACTCAGATCAAATACCCAGATCTCGTTAAGCGTGTTAAGTATCGCGAACGCCGACTAGGGCCAGGCCCACCTCTCTCCTAGGTGGTCTGAACCTGCCCTGTCGCTCCGCCTCAAAGTAACAGTCGGGGGCCGTCGGGAACCCAGGCCCACCTCTACCGGGATGGAGCCACCTGCCCCTTCAGCCCCCATCTCCTAACAGTATCACATGTAATGTAACAGTGTAAAGTATATAGTATGCCCGTGATCACCTCCCGAAGTGATCACGGCCCAGTAGTATAGCATGGCAGACGGACAAGAGTGTAGGGCCACTGATGGAACACTAGCATCCTATACTAAGCAGTAGGATTGCAGGTAAAGGTATCAACAGCAGTATCAAAGACAGGCTATGCATCAGGATAGGAATAACGAAAGCAGTAACAAGCTACACTACTCTAATGCAAGCAGTATAGAGAAGAGTAGGCGATATCTGGTGATCAAGGGGGGGGCTTGCCTGGTTGCTCTGGCAAGAGAGAGGGATCGTCAACTCCGTAGTCGAACTGGGTAGCAGCAGCGTCGGTCTCGGTGTCTAGCGAGAGAAGAGTGGGAAGAAACAATAAATATTTAAGCAAACAGATGCATAATGATGCATGACATGACAAGTAACGGCGTTAGAGGTGCCCTAACGCGGTATGGGATGATACCTGTGAAGGGGGGAAACATCCGGGAAAATATCCCCGGTGTTTCGCGTTTTCGGGCAAAGGAGCCGGAGGGGGAAAGTTGCGAGTTCGATAGGTTAGGGGTGTGTGGCGGACGAACGGGTTGCGTATCCTAAAGCGTCTCGTCGTTCTAAGCAACTTTCATGTTGAAAATATTTTAATCCGAGTTACGGATTAAAAGATATGATTTTCTAAAGATTTTATTAATTTCTGAAATTTAAATAATTATTAAATCCAACATTATCCAAAACAGTGCTTGCTGACGTCATCATGACGTCAGCATGACGTCAGCAGTCAACAGAGGTGTTGACTAGTCAAACTGACGTGTGGGTCCAGTGGGACCCACCTGTCATCCACTAATTAGGCTAATCAGGGTTTAGCTAACTAATTAGTGTTTGATTATACTAATAAGTTAATTAGATTAAACTAATTACAATTAATTAACTTAATTAATTACTTGATTAATTAATTAATTTTATTATTATTACTTAATTAATTAATTTTATTATGATTATTATTATTTTAATTCCTTTTTTTTTGAAACGTTCTGTGGGCTAGGGGCACACTTGTCATTGGCCCCGGGGGGGCTAGCGGGCGCCGGGCTATCGAGCATGCGGGTGCACGGGCGCTGGCGCCCAGCCCGGACGGGCGCACGCCCAGGGGCGGCCAGATCCGGCGCGGCGCCGGATCAAGGGGGGGCGGTGGCCACGGCGTTGGCCAGGGAAGGTGCGGCCTGGCGTGGGGGGGCGACGCAGCAGCGGGACAAGGGGAGCCGGGGCGCTGGGGCACTCGGCCAGGCCGCGGCGTGGCTATACGGCGAGGCGGGTCGCGGAGGGGCGAGGTCGGGGCGGCTCGGCAGGAGCCATGAGCAGGGAGGCACGCGGGGCGCCGTGGCGCGCGCCGGCGCACGCGCGCGTGACGCGAGGGAGTGAGGAGGAGGAGAGGGGCGCGTGCTCACAGCGGGGAGTAGGGAACGGGGTAGCGGTGCTCGGGGTGGTGGTCGGAGACGGGGACGAGCGGCGGAGCGGGAGGAGGCCGGCCGGCGAGGTCCAGGGGCGTCGGGGCGCGGCGTCGGGGCGGCGCCCGATGACGGCGCTCGGGGAGTGGACGAGGAGGCGAGGCGGCGACGGTGGGGAGGGGGACGATGACGGGCGGCGGCGAGGTGGCCTCCGGCGACGTCGACGTCCAGGGAGCGGCGAGGCGCGTTGGAGACCGGTGGGGGGGGAAGTTGGGGAGGCGAGCGACGGGTCGAGGTAGCAGGAGGGGCGATGGCGGAGCGGTCCGGCGAGGGGCGCCGGTGCGGTGGCGACGGGGGCGTGGTGGCGCCGGTGTGGTGCGCCCCGATCCCGATTGGATCGGGAGGAGAGGAAGAGTGGGGGGGAGAGGGAGAGTGGGGGGGATCGGGGGTTAGGGTTTCCGGGGGTGGGGGAGTGGATAAGAGGGAGTGGGAGAGTGGCTGGCTGGGCCTGGTGGCGGCCCAGTTGGGCCTGTGGTCAGCTGGGCCGAAGCCCAGGGGGTTTCCCTTCTATTTATTTTTTTGTCTTTTGTTTTTTTTGTTTTAGCTTCTTTTCTGTTTCTTTTAATAATTAATTAATTTTAGTTTTTGTAAAATATAATTTCAACACCGAAATTAGTATTTAGAATTACAACACTGCCACATTAATTTGGACAGCTAAATAAAATAGTTTAATATTTTATTTATTTGAAAAGGTATTAAATTAAATGTCTTGTTGTTGTTTTAACTACCTTAGTGCATCTAAACACTTTACAAAAATGTGGTTTCTGCATCAATATTATTTATGATTTGTTTTCTACAACCTTAACATTTTAGTTTTAAAGTTTGAAAACTTTTGATGTTTGCTTTGAATTAAATTCGAATTTGAATCGGTTTTGAACTAACGCGAGATTAGCAACCGTAATTCGAGGTGACGTGGCATTATTAGCAGAGGTTACTGTAGCTTGATTATCCGGGCGTCACAATTCTCCCCCACTACAAGAAATCTCGTCCCGAGATTTAAGAGGGG
The DNA here is from genome assembly GCA_032464435.1 of Aegilops umbellulata. Lineage (NCBI taxonomy): Eukaryota > Viridiplantae > Streptophyta > Magnoliopsida > Poales > Poaceae > Aegilops > Aegilops umbellulata. The sequence continues at coordinate 56,376,028 of CP136058.1, forward strand.
AGTAAGGGGGTAAAATAGGTTACGAAATTCTAACGATTCTTCTCGGTCTTGGTTGCTCTTCTCGAAGCGGTCGATCCATTATATTGATGTCTTCATTTCTCTGCTTCAGGTCATCATGATCAGGTCATCATCCTTTTCTTCGGGAACTCCAACGTACTTACGAAACCACACGTGTGGAATAACTTAGGAAACAGGTTTGTACAGGAGAGTCAGGTTTCGATCCTGTGGAACTGTGGGTTATGGGCCCACCATGTTTTTTTTTAAATAGGAGCGGTGACATCTTGCACGGTCTCGATAGCAAGGCGTGTCAGAGGTTATCCTGTCAGTTACGTCGACAACAACATCGATACCAAGGGCGAGGGAGGAAGGGAACCATTTTCCTGCTCGTTGAATGAGGCGGGCCAAGAGGCAAAGTTCTCATCCATCGGTGGTTACCGAAATGTCATCAACAAAAGTAACAGGGTCTTACTGACAGAGTGGTACAACGAGCTGTTTACATAAGCAGGCAAATATTACTGCTTATATAATATAGATCATAAGAAGGTTTAAGGAAAACCAATGGAAAGGAAAAGTGATTATCAGATTTAAACAGAACAATGGAAAGGAAAATGTGTATACACACATATTTTAGGGGTATATCCTTCCCAAGGACAAGCGGAGCATGATATCCATGACAGGATAGAAAGTAGGAAATCATTTAGGTAAGGGGGAGGAATCTCATGATATTTCCCGTACAACGGTCTTAGGATAAATGCTAAAGAAAATTTAGCATTGTGCTTCAAATGCTCTTATTGAAAATTGGAATACCACAGACATGCTTCGAGATAGCATTGACATGGTATTCAAGCAACGGTTAGACTTTGGATACAGGAAGGATCCATCAGGAACTTATAGAATAAGTCTTACAATTTCCTCATGGAAAAATGGATAACCTTGCTGAAAAGGAATCTATAACAATAAGTCCTCCGGCCAGGGTTGCTAGGCATGACATCATCTTACCGGGTCATATAAAGACCAATGTTATAAATTTTGGAAATAAGTTCCAACCATCATATCCGAGCTAGATTCAGATCTGCTTGGGGTCAGGATACCTCAGACTCAGGATGCCTGAGAAGAAAAAGGTGCAACGCAATTCGACGAGAGGACATCGTAAGATTCTCGGGAAATGAGCTATGTAAGCGAGCTCTGAAATAAGAGTTCATCAGCAAACCAAGGAGTGGACGAGGAGGTGGCTGATGGACTCAGCGAAAATTCAACAAGATTTCCAAAGGATGGATTTCCACAATTAAGTGAATAAGGAGATAACATTTGTCAGATCAAATGATATAAGGAAGTATGCTCGAGAAAAACATACACAAATAAACGTTGGTTGATAGGTGCACCCAAAATATGGACTGGGTTGCACAACCAACAACAGAATGGTGATTCAATAATCAATAGACTAAGAATGAACGGCTGACCATTAACTTCAAAGCAATAGGGTTGCTAGAAGGGCAGAATCCAAAAAGTACCGCTCACTTGTTGGTACCCCGATTGGGATCAACACGAGGACCAAGAAAGAATGGTGATGGTGAGAAAGCATCAATATACGAAGAATTCTTAAGAGGTGGTGAAATCCTCACAACATTGATGTTGTAAGAGATGTTAATGTTCCAAGGTAAGGGAGAACAATTCCTGGATAGCAAGGAACTCAAGGTATAGCCACAACACGAACAAGTTTGTGTTGGAAAGAAGGCAAGGAAGTAGTCGATGACGCACAAATCATCGAGGGGCAAGGATGGTAATTCTTATCATGAATTTGATTGTTATTCTGGAATAGCTCAAAAAGTTGATAATGATCACGACACATTTGTCGAGAGATTACCTGAAGATGTAATCGATCCGCGATCACATCAAGTCAAAATAATGGTGAAGCAAGAGGTTATTTGAACCATGGGTACGACACAAACTCGAAACCAAGCTTGTTATCTGAGGTGGAATGATAAGACAAGGAAATCAACGTAAGCTTAGCTCAGCATCGAAAATTGTGTTCCGGGAAGAAGGACCAGGTAGCACAGTTAATGATATAGCCGATCAGGCTAGGAATGACATGATCGAGTATAAACTCGGACTTAAAGAAGATTATCAAGAGTTGTTGAACCGTAGGGCAGACTCGGTTCAGTTATCGGTGTCTTTGAGTGTTTAATAACTCAGAGCCCATGAAAACTGTAATCAGTGAGAATGTAGTACTTGATGAAGACTCATAAGAAGTTATGCAGTTCCAAGATAATCTCGAGATACCAAGGGGGTAATACTCGACGACAGATCAAAGTAGAGGTTGGACTGGTGTATTGGTCCATAGATGACAAGTGATTAAACTTGTCCGAGAAATGGGATCAAAGAGAAAATATGGTCGGAACCATGATTGTAAAAGGCCAGACCCCAGATATAAGATGGACTTATATCAAGGAATAATTAATTTTTAATCAGAAGCATCGATGAGAAGATGTACATCGTGTCCATGGGCATGAACATAAAGTTCAAGGTCGACTCCCACTTCTCCAATGCATAATCTTTCATTCACTTCTCGCGTTCGATAAAGTTGTATTGTTGAAATTTTATCTGGCAAAATACCAGAAGAGTATGACTCGTGAAAACTCCCGAGTTCACTCATATAAAAGGAAGGCATAGGTTCAACCCGTCGGGGTATCGTGGAAACATATACCACAAGCTTCACTAGTAAATACCACCAGCTCGAAAGTAGGGCATGGTTGGCCAAGCAGATGATACAATTTACCAAGGCATTATGTATCAGGTAAAGAACTCACAAGAATTTTGGTTGTGAAGGACACTGTCGGATAATAACCTGGCAACGGGTATGGCGGTCCACAACGGGGCTGATGTGAGTATCGGTACTCAATCAAAGGAAGAAGGAATGCCAAGGCATCGGATTATAGAAACCACTGACTGATTCAAAGCATAATGCAAAGAAATTTTATGATTTCCAAATCAAGGGATCAGAAGCAATCGTGCTGATCGAAAATGAATAAGTTCAATAAACTTAGAAGCACAAACGATCAAGGCATTGATTGGTTAAGAACCAGCTCATGCTTAGAATGACGTCTGAGCCGGGAAGATAATTTAAAAGAATCAACTGATGAGTGCGTGCTTTCACACACATGTTGAATCGATAGGATCAAAATGATGGTGTCAAGGGATACTAATGAATATTGCTACACATATGGAAAGCATCCATATTGCAAACAGACAAGTATTTGCCGAGCAATAGTTCGAGGAGGATACTCGGAAGATCGGGTAGTATTTCCAAGTATTTTGAAAAGCATATGAACAACTGGGGATAAGCGGATACTCGGAAAGTGCGAGAATTTATTCTTAGGGCTATTCAGGTGGCAAGGAACTGCAAGGCAGTAGGCACAAAATAATCTCGGGGTATCTTGTAATAACAAGATCAAGTGGGAATAAAAGTAAGCACGACAGGTGTAAGTATTTATCCATAGGGATATTTCGATGGGAGGGAATTGCAAAAGCAATGGGCACAAGGTCTCAAGAGAATATCAGAGAGTATCTTTGAAATCTTCTGGTGTAGCCGGCGATCATCTGTAATGAAAGGGCTCTCCGGCAGGAAGTGGTAACGAGAACCTAGAGTTAGATTTTAGCAAAATCGTTTAACCCGAATAGAAGAGAGTTCAGAGTCCCAGAGTAAAGGTCGAGGAGTAAAAGATCCTAGTACCACCCGATGGCGACGTGGGCCCGTAAGGCACACAGCCATGTTAGTAAAAGTTTTTGCAATGTCTAGACTCGACTTCGGCCAAGGAGTGTGGAAGGGGGATTCCTATAGGCAGTCGGCTCTGATACCAACTTGTGACGCCCCCGATTCAATCGTACACTAATCATGCACGCAAATGTGTACGATCAAGACCAGGGACTCACGGGAAGATATCACAACACAACTCTACAAATAAAATAAGTCATACAAGCATCATAATACAAGCCAGGGGCCTCGAGGGCTCGAATACAAGTGCTCGATCATAGACGAGTCAGCGGAAGCAACAATATCTGAGTACAGACATAAGTTAAGCAAGTTTTGCCTTAAGAAGGCTAGCACAAACTGGGATACAGATCGAACGAGGCACAGGCCTCCTGCCTGGGATCCTCCTAACTACTCCTGGTCGTCGTCAGCTGGCTGCACGTAGTAGTAGGCACCTCCAGTGTGGTAGGAGTCGTTGTCGACGGTGGCGTCTGGATCCTGGGCTCCAACATCTGGTTGTGACAACCAGAAGAAAGGAAAGGGGGAAAAGGGGAAGAAAGCAACCGTGAGTACTCATCCAAAGTACTCGCAAGCAAGGAGCTACACTACATATGCATGGATATATGTGTAAAGGGCCATATCAGTGGACTGAACTGCAGAATGCCAGAATAAGAGGGGGATAGCTAGTCTTATCGAAGACTACGCTTCTGGTCGCCTCCGTCTTGCAGCATATAGAAGAGAGTAGACTGAATGTCCTCCAAGTAGCATCGTATAGCATAATCCTACCCGGCAATCCCCTCCTCGATGCCCTGTTGGAGAGCAATCACCGGGTTGTATCTGGCACTAGGAAGGGTGTGTTTTATTAAGTATCCAGTTCTAGTTATCATAAGGTCAAGGTACAACTCCGGGTCGTCCTTTTACCGAGGGACACGGCTATTCGAATAGATAAACTTCCCTGCAGGGGTGCACCACATAGCCCAACACGCTTGATCCCATTTGGCCGGACACACTTTCCTGGGTCATGCCCGGCCTCGGAAGATCAACACGTCGCAGCCCCACCTAGGCACAACAGAGAGGTCAGCACGCCGGTCTAAACCTAAGCGCGCAGGGGTCTGGGCCCATCGCCCTGAGCACACCTGCACGTTGCGTACGCGGCCGGAGAGCAGACCTAGCAACCTCCATTTCAAAGGAAGTCACGTTACGCGGTCCAACCCGGCGCGCGCCGCTCAGTCGCTGACGTCACGAAGTGCTTCGGCTGATACCACGACGTCGGGATACCCATAACTATTCCCGCGTAGGTGGTTAGTGCGTATAGACCAAATGGCCAGACTCAGATCAAATACCCAGATCTCGTTAAGCGTGTTAAGTATCGCGAACGCCGACTAGGGCCAGGCCCACCTCTCTCCTAGGTGGTCTGAACCTGCCCTGTCGCTCCGCCTCAAAGTAACAGTCGGGGGCCGTCGGGAACCCAGGCCCACCTCTACCGGGATGGAGCCACCTGCCCCTTCAGCCCCCATCTCCTAACAGTATCACATGTAATGTAACAGTGTAAAGTATATAGTATGCCCGTGATCACCTCCCGAAGTGATCACGGCCCAGTAGTATAGCATGGCAGACGGGCAAGAGTGTAGGGCCACTGATGGAACACTAGCATCCTATACTAAGCAGTAGGATTGCAGGTAAAGGTATCAACAGCAGTATCAAAGACAGGCTATGCATCAGGATAGGAATAACGAAAGCAGTAACAAGCTACACTACTCTAATGCAAGCAGTATAGAGAAGAGTAGGCGATATCTGGTGATCAAGGGGGGGGCTTGCCTGGTTGCTCTGGCAAGAGAGAGGGATCGTCAACTCCGTAGTCGAACTGGGTAGCAGCAGCGTCGGTCTCGGTGTCTAGCGAGAGAAGAGTGGGAAGAAACAATAAATATTTAAGCAAACAGATGCATAATGATGCATGACATGACAAGTAACGGCGTTAGAGGTGCCCTAACGCGGTATGGGATGATACCTGTGAAGGGGGGAAACATCCGGGAAAATATCCCCGGTGTTTCGCGTTTTCGGGCAAAGGAGCCGGAGGGGGAAAGTTGCGAGTTCGATAGGTTAGGGGTGTGTGGCGGACGAAAGGGTTGCGTATCCTGAAGCGTCTCGTCGTTCTAAGCAACTTTCATGTTGAAAATATTTTAATCCGAGTTACGGATTAAAAGATATGATTTTCTAAAGATTTTATTAATTTCTGAAATTTAAATAATTATTAAATCCAACATTATCCAAAACAGTGCTTGCTGACGTCATCATGACGTCAGCATGACGTCAGCAGTCAACAGAGGTGTTGACTAGTCAAACTGACGTGTGGGTCGAGTGGGACCCACCTGTCATCCACTAATTAGGCTAATCAGGGTTTAGCTAACTAATTAGTGTTTGATTATACTAATAAGTTAATTAGATTAAACTAATTACAATTAATTAACTTAATTAATTACTTGATTAATTAATTAATTTTATTATTATTACTTAATTAATTAATTTTATTATGATTATTATTATTTTAATTCCTTTTTTTTGAAACGTTCTGTGGGCTAGGGGCCCACTTGTCATTGGCCCCGGGGGGGCTAGCGGGCGCCGGGCTATCGAGCGTGCGGGTGCACGGGCGCTGGCGCCCAGCCCGGACGGGCGCACGCCGAGGGGCGGCCAGATCCGGCGCGGCGCCGGATCAAGGGGCGGCGGTGGCCACGGCGTTGGCCAGGGAAGGTGCGGCCTGGCGTGGGGGGGCGACGCAGCAGCGGGACAAGGGGAGCCGGGGCGCTGGGGCACTCGGCCAGGCCGCGGCGTGGCTATACGGCGAGGCGGGGCGCGGAGGGGCGAGGTCGGGGCGGCTCGGCAGGAGCCATGAGCAGGGAGGCACGCGGGGCGCCGTGGCGCGCGCCGGCGCACGCGCGCGTGACGCGAGGGAGTGAGGAGGAGGAGAGGGGCGCGTGCTCACAGCGGGGAGTAGGGAACGGGGTAGCGGTGCTCGGGGTGGTGGTCGGAGACGGGGACGAGCGGCGGAGCGGGAGGAGGCCGGCCGGCGAGGTCCAGGGGCGTCGGGGCGCGGCGTCGGGGCGGCGCCCGATGACGGCGCTCGGGGAGTGGACGAGGAGGCGAGGCGGCGACGGTGGGGAGGGGGACGATGACGGGCGGCGGCGAGGTGGCCTCCGGCGACGTCGACGTCCAGGGAGCGGCGAGGCGCGTTGGAGACCGGTGGGGGGGGAAGTTGGGGAGGCGAGCGACGGGTCGAGGTAGCAGGAGGGGCGATGGCGGAGCGGTCCGGCGAGGGGCGCCGGTGCGGTGGCGACGGGGGCGTGGTGGCGCCGGTGTGGTGCGCCCCGATCCCGATTGGATCGGGAGGAGAGGAAGAGTGGGGGGGAGAGGGAGAGTGGGGGGGATCGGGGGTTAGGGTTTCCGGGGGTGGGGGAGTGGATAAGAGGGAGTGGGAGAGTGGCTGGCTGGGCCTGGTGGCGGCCCAGTTGGGCCTGTGGTCAGCTGGGCCGAAGCCCAGGGGGTTTCCCTTCTATTTTTTTTTTGTCTTTTGTTTTTTTTGTTTTAGCTTCTTTTCTGTTTCTTTTAATAATTAATTAATTTTAGTTTTTGTAAAATATAATTTCAACACCGAAATTAGTATTTAGAATTACAACACTGCCACATTAATTTGGACAGCTAAATAAAATAGTTTAATATTTTATTTATTTGAAAAGGTATTAAATTAAATGTCTTGTTGTTGTTTTAACTACCTTAGTGCATCTAAACACTTTACAAAAATGTGGTTTCTGCATCAATATTATTTATGATTTGTTTTCTACAACCTTAACATTTTAGTTTTAAAGTTTGAAAACTTTTGATGTTTGCTTTGAATTAAATTCGAATTTGAATCGGTTTTGAACTAACGCGAGATTAGCAACCGTAATTCGAGGTGACGTGGCATTATTAGCAGAGGTTACTGTAGCTTGATTATCCGGGCGTCACAATTTCCAAGACAGGGTTGCCGTACCACTCTGGTGCGGAACGTGTCCTTGTGGACCTTCGAATTTCAGTAGGAGCTTGATCAGAAGCATCTTGATCATCATCATTAATTTCCTCTCTTGTCGGTGCAGGCACCTCAGAAACGTTTTCTTGAGTTTCGCCATTTTCCGGTTCAAGAGGTAACACTTCATCAAGTTCTACTTTCCTCCCACTTACTTCTTTCGAGAGAAACTCTTTCTCTAGAAAGGATCCATTCTTGGCAACAAAGATCTTGCCTTCGGATCTGAGGTAGAAGGTATACCCAACAGTTTCTTTAGGGTATCCTATGAAGACGCATTTTCCCGACTTGGGTTCGAGCTTTTCAGGTTGAAGTTTCTTGACATAAGCATTGCATCCCCAAACTTTTAGAAACGACAGCTTAGGTTTCTTCCCAAACCATAATTCATACGGTGTCGTCTCAACGGATTTTGACGGAGCCCTATTTAAAGTGAATGCGGCAGTCTCTAAAGCATAGCCCCAAAAAGATAGCGGTAAATCGGTAAGAGACATCATAGATCGCACCATATCTAATAGAGTGCGATTACGACGTTCGGACACACCATTACGCTGAGGTGTTCCAGGCGGCGTGAGTTGTGAAACTATTCCACATTTTCTTAAGTGTGTGCCAAATTCGTGACTCAAGTATTCTCCTCCACGATCTGATCGTAGAAACTTGATCTTTCTATCACGTTGATTTTCAACCTCACACTGAAATTCCTTGAACTTTTCAAAGGTCTTAGACTTGTGTTTCATTAAGTAGATATACCCATATCTACTCAAGTCATCAGTGAGGGTGAGAACATAACGATAGCCTCCGCGAGCCTCAACACTCATTGGACCGCACACATCGGTATGTATGATTTCCAGTAAGTTGGTTGCTCGCTCCATTGTTCCTGAGAACGGAGTCTTGGTCATTTTACCCATGAGGCATGGTTCGCACGTGTCAAATGATTCATAATCAAGAGACTCTAAAAGTCCATCTGCATGGAGCTTCTTCATGCGTTTGACACCTATGTGACCAAGGCGGCAGTGCCACAAATATGTGGGACTATTGTTATCAACTTTAACTCTTTTGGTACTCACACTATGAATATGTGTATCATCACGTACGAGATTCATCAAGAACAAACCATTAACCATTGGAGCATGACCATAAAACATATCTCTCATATAAATAGAACAACCATTATTCTCGGATTTAAATGAGTAGCCATCTCGAATTAAGCGAGATCCAGATACAATGTTCATGCTCAAACTTGGCACTAAATAACAATTATTGAGGTTTAAAACTAATCCCGTAGGTAAATGTAGAGGCAGCGTGCCGACGGCGATCACATCGACCTTGGAACCATTCCCGATGCGCATCGTCACCTCGTCCTTCGCCAGTCTCCGTTTATTCCGCAGCTCCTGCTTTGAGTTACAAATGTGAGCAACTGCACCGGTATCAAATACCCAAGAGCTACTACGAGTACTGGTAAGGTACACATCAATTACATGTATATCACATATACCTTTGGTTTTGCCGGCCTTCTTGTCCGCTAAGTATTTGGGGCAGTTCCGCTTCCAGTGACCACTTCCCTTGCAATAAAAACACTCAGTCTCGGGCTTGGGTCCATTCTTTGGCTTCTTCCCGGCAACTTGCTTACCGGGCGCGGCAACTTCCTTGCCGTCCTTCTTGAAGTTCTTTTTACCCTTGCCCTTCTTGAACTTAGTGGTTTTATTCACCATCAACACTTGATGCTCCTTCTTGATTTCTACCTCTGCTGATTTCAGCATAGCATATACCTCAGGAATGGTCTTTACCATCCCCTGCATATTGTAGTTCATCACAAAGCTCTTGTAGCTAGGTGGAAGCGACTGGAGGATTCTGTCAATGACCGCTTCATCCGGGAGATTAACTTCCAGTTGAGTCAAGCGGTTGTGCAACCCAGACATTTTGAGTATGTGCTCACTGACAGAGCCATTTTCCTCCATCTTACAGCTAAAGAATTTGTCGGAGACTTCATATCTCTCGACCCGGGCATGAGCTTGGAAAACCATTTTCAGCTCTTCAAACATCTCATATGCTCCATGTCTCTCAAAACGATTTTGGAGTCCCGGCTCTAAGCTGTAAAGCATGCCGCACTGAACGAGGGAGTAATCATCGCAGCGTGACTGCCAAGCGTTCATAACGTCTTGTTCTGCAGGGAGAATAGGTGCGTCACCCAGCGGTGCTCTTAGGACATAATCTTTCTTGGCAGCTATGAGGATGATCCTCAGGTTCCGGACCCAGTCCGTATAGTTGCTACCATCGTCTTTCAGCTTGGTTTTCTCTAGGAACGCGTTGAAGTTGAGGACTACGTTGGCCATTTGATCTACAAGACATATTGTAAATATTTAGACTAAGTTCATGATAATAAAGTTCATTTAATCAAATTATTTAATGAACTCCAACTTAGATAGACATCCCTCTTCTAGTCATCTAAGTATTACATGATCCGAGTCAACTAGGCCGTGTCCGATCATCACGTGAGACGGACTAGTCAACATCGGTGAACATCTTCATGTTGATCGTATCTTCTATACGACTCATGCTCGACCTTTCGGTCTTCTGTGTTCCGAGGCCACGTATGTACATGTTAGGCTCGTCAAGTCAACCTAAGTGTTTCGCGTGTGTAAATCTGTCTTACACCCGTTGTATGTGAACGTTAGAATCTATCACACCCGATCATCACGTGGTGCTTCGAAACAACGAACTGTCGCAACGGTGCACAGTTAGGGTGAACACTTTCTTGAAATTATTATGAGGGATCATCTTATTTACTACCGTCGTTCTAAGTAAACAAGATGCAAAAACATGATAAACATCACATGCAATCAAATAATAAACGTGACATGATATGGCCAATATCACATAGCTCCTTCGATCTCCATCTTGGGGCTCCATGATCATCTTGTCACCGGCTTGACACCATGATCTTCATCATCATGATCTCCATCATCGTGTCTCCATGAAGTTGCTCGCCAACTATTACTTCTACTACTATGGCTAACGCGTTTAGCAATAAAGTAAAGTAATTTACATGGCGATTCTCAATGACACGCAGGTCATACAAAAAAATAAAGACAACTCCTATGGCTCCTGCCGGTTGTCATACTCATCGACATGCAAGTCGTGATTCCTATTACAATAGCATGAACATCTCATACATCACATATAGATCATTCATCATACATCACAACTTTGGCCATATCATATCACAAAGCACTTGCTGCAAAAACAAGTTAGACGTCCTCTAATTGTTGTTGCAAGTTTTACGTGGCTGAATTAGGGTTCTAGCAAGAACGTTTTCTTACCTACGTTAAAACCACAACGTGATTTGTCAACTTCTATTTACCCTTCATAAGGACCCTTTTCATCGAATCCGCTCCAACTAAAGTAGGAGAGACAGACACCCGCCAGCCACCTTATGCAACTAGTGCATGTTAGTCGGTGGAACCGGTCTCACGTAAGCGTACGTGTAAGGTTGGTCCGGGCCGCTTCATCCCACAATACCGCTGAAGCAAGATAAGACTAGTAGCGGCAAGAAAAGTTGACAACATCTACGCCCACAACAAATTGTGTTCTACTCGCGCAAGAAGAACTACGCATAGACCTAGCTCATGATGCCACTGTTGGGGAACGTTGCAGAAAATAAAAAATTTTCCTACGGTTTCACCAAGATCCATCTATGAGTTCATCTAGCAACGAGTATTCAGATTAGATAGCATCTACATACCACTTTGTAGATCGCAACGGAAGCGTTCGAGTGAACGTGGATGAGGTAGTCGTACTCGCCGTGATCCAATTCACCGATGATCTAGTGCCGAACGGACGGCACCTCCGCGTTCAACACACGTACGGAAAGCGTGACGTCTCCTCCTTCTTGATCCAGCAAGTCAAAGGAGAGGTTGGGGAAGAAGGCTCCAGCAGCAGCACGACGGCGTGGTGATGGTGGAACTGCAGTACTCCGGCAGGGCTTCGCCGTGCACTTACGGAGGAGGAGGAGGTGTTGGAGAGGGAGAGGGAGGCGCCAGGGCAATCGGTGCGCTGCCCCCCTCCCCTGCCCCCTTTTATATAGGCCTCTTGGGGGGGCGCCGGCCCTGGGAGATCCAATCTCCCAAGGGGGCGGCGGCCAGGGAGGATTCCCTCCCCCCCAAGCCATCTAGGAGGTGCCTTCCACCACTAGGACTCCTCCTAGATGGAACCCTAGGCGCATGGGCCCTTTGGGGCTGGTTCCCCTTGGCCCAAGCAGGCCAAGGCGCACCCCCTAAGGCCCATGTGGCCCACCAGGGCAGGTGGCCCCACTTGGTGGACCCCCGGGACCCCTTCGGTGGTCCCGGTACAATACCGATAACCCCGAAACTTGTCCCGATGGCCGAAACAGCACTTCCTATATATAATTCTTTACCTCCGGACCATTCCGGAACTCCTCGTGACGTCCGGGATCTCATCCGGGACTCCGAACAACATTCGGGTTACTGCACATACATATCCCTACAACCCTAGCGTCACCGAACCTTAAGTGTGTAGACCCTACGGGTTCGGGAGACATGCAGACATGACCGAGACGGCTCTCGGGCAATAACCAACAGCGGGATCTGGATACCCATGTTGGCTCCCACATGCTCCACGATGATCTCATCGGATGAACCACGATGTCAAGGATTCAATTAATCCCGTATACGATTCCCTTTGTCGATCGGTATTTTACTTGCCCGAGATTCGATCGTCGGTATACCAATACCTCGTTCAATCTCGTTACCGACAAGTCACTTTTCTCGTACCGTAATGCATGATCCCGTGATCAAACACTTTGATCACACTGAGCTCATTATGATGATGCATTACCGAGAGGGCCCGGTGATACCTCTCCGTCAAGCGGAGTGACAAATCCCAGTCTCGATCCATGTCAACCCAACAGACACTTTCAGAGATACCCGTAGTATACCTTTATAGTCACACAGTTACGTTGTGATGTTTGGCACACCCAAAGCACTCCTACGGTATCCGGGAGTTACACGATCTCATGGTCTAAGGAAAGGATACTTGACATTGGAAAACTCTAGCAAACGAACTATGCGATCTTATGCTATGTTTGGGATTGGGTCTCGTCCATCACATCATTCTCCTAATGATGTGATCTCGTTATCGATGACATCCAATGTCCATAGTCAGGAAACCATGACTATCTGTCGATCAACGAGCTAGTCAACTAGAGGCTCACTAGGGACATATTGTTGTCTGTTATTCACACATGTATTACGATTTCTGGATAACACAATTATAGCACGAATAAAGACAATTATCATGAATAAGGAAATGTAATAATAATGCTTTTATTATTGCCTCTAGGGCATATTTCCAACAGTTGGATGAAGCGGCCCAGACCGACATTACGTGTACGCTTACGCGAGACTGGTTCTACCGCCGTGCTTTGCACACAGGTGGCTGGCGGGTGTCAGTTTCTCCAACTTTAGTTGAACCGAGTGTGGCTACGCCCGGTCCTTGCGAAGGTTAAAACAGCACCAACTTGACAAACTATCGTTGTGGTTTTGATACGTAGGTAAGATTGGTTCTTGCTTAAGCCCGTAGCAGCCACGTAAAACATGCAACAAACAAAGTAGAGGACGTCTAACTTGTTTTTGCAGGGTATGTTGTGATGTGATATGGTCAAGACATGATGCTAAATTTTATTGTATGAGATGATCATGTTTTGTAACCGAGTTATCGGCAACTGGCAGGAGCCATATGGTTGTCGCTTTATTGTATGCAATGCAATCGCCCTGTAATGCTTTACTTTATCACTAAGCGGTAGCGATAGTCGTAGAAGCATAAGATTGGCGAGACGACAACGATGCTACGATGGTGATCAAGGTGTCGCACCGGTGATGATGGTGATCATGACGGTGCTTCGAAGATGGAGATCACAAGCACAAGATGATGATGGCCATATCATATCACTTATATTGATTGCATGTGATGTTTATCTTTTATGCATCTTATCTTGCTTTGATTGACGGTAGCATTATAAGATGATCTCTCACTAAATTATCATAGTAAAAGTGTTCTCCCTGAGTATGCACCGTTGCGAAAGTTCTTCGTGTTGAGACACCACATGATGATCGGGTGTGATAGGCTCTACTTCAAATACAACGGGTGCAAAACAGTTGCACACGCGGAATACTCAGGTTTAACTTGATGAGCCTAGCATATAACAGATATGGCCTCGGAACACGAAGACCGAAAGGTCGAGCGTGAATCATATAGATCAACATAATGATGTTCACCATGAAACTACTCCATCTCACGTGATGATCGGACATGGTTTAGTTGATATGGATCACATGATCACTTAGAGGATTAGAGGGATGTCTATCTAAGTGGGAGTTCTTTAGTAATATGATTAATTGAACTTTAATTTATCATGAACCTAGTCCTGGTAGTATTAGCATATCTATGTTGTAGATCAATAGGTCGCGATGTTGCTCCCTGTTTAATTTTTATATGTTCCTAAGAGAAAACTAAGTTGAAAGATGTTAGTAGCAATGATGCGGATTGGATCCGTGATCTGAGGTTTATGCTCATTGCTGCACAGAAGAATTATGTCCTTGATGCACCGCTAGGTGACAGACCTATTGCAGGAGCAGATGCAGACATTATGAACGTTTGGCTAGCTCAATATGATGAATACTTGATAGTTTAAGTGCACCATGCTTAACGGCTTAGAATCGGGACTTCAAAGACGTTTTGAACGTCATGGACCATATGAGATGTTCCAGGAGTTGAAGTTAATATTTCAAGAAAATACCCGAGTTGAGAGATATGAAGTCTCCAACAAGTTCTATAGCTAAAAGATGGAGGAGAGTCGCTCAACTAGTGAGCATGTGCTCAGATTGTCTGGGTACTGCAATCGCTTTAATCAAGTGGGAGTTAATCTTCCAGATAAGATAGTGATTGACAGAATTCTCTAGTCACCATCACCAAGTTAGTAGAACTTCGTGATGAACTATACTTTGCAAGGGATAACGAAAACGATTCCCAAGCTCTTCGTGAAGCTAAAATCGACGAAGGTAGAAATCAAGAAAAACATCAAGTGTTGATGGTAGACAAGACCACTAGTTTCAAGAAAAGGGCAAAAGGAAGAAGGGGAACTTCAAGAAGAACGGCAAGTAAGTTGCTGCTCAAGTGAAGAAACCCAAGTCTGGTCCTAAGCCTGAGACTAAGTGCTTCTACTGCAAAGGGATTGGTCACTGGAAGCGGAACTACCCCAAGTATTTGGTGGATAAGAAAGGATGGCAAAGTAAACAAAGGTATATTTGATATACATGTTATTGATGTGTATTTTACTAGTGTTCATAGCAACCCCTTAGCATTTGATACTAGTTCAGTTGCTAAGATTAGTAACTCGAAACGGGAGTTGCAGAATGAACAGAGACTAGTTAAGGGTGAAGTGACGATGAGAGTTGGAAGTGGTTCCAAGATTGATATGATCATTATCGCACACTCCCTATACTTTCGGGATTAGTGTGGAACCTAAATAAATGTTATTTGGTGTTGAGCATGAATATGATTTGATCATATTTATTGCAATACGGTTATTCATTTAAGTAAGAGAATAAGTTGTTGTTTTGTTTACATGAATAAAACCTTATATGATTACACACCCAATGAAAATGGTTCGTTGGATCTCGATCATAGTGATACACATATTCATAATATTGAAACCAAAAGATGTAAAGTTAATAATGATAGTGCAACTTATTTGTGGCACTGCCGTTTAGGTCATATTGGTGTAAAGCGCATGAAGAAACTCCATGCTGATGGGCTTTTGGAATCACTTGATTATGAATCACTTGATGCTTGCGAACCATGCCTCATGGGCAAGATGACTAAGACTCCGTTCTCCGGAACAGTGGAGCGAGCAACTGACTTATTGGAAATAATACATACTGATGTATGTGATCCGATGAGTGTTAAGGCTCGTGGCGGGTATCGTTATTTTCTGACCTTCACAGCTGATTTAAGCAAATATGAGCATATCTACTTGATGAAACATAAGTCTGAAAAGTTCAAAGTATTTAAGAGTGAAGTGGAAATTCATCGTGACAAGAAAATAAGGTTTCCACGATCTGATCACGGAGACGAATATTTGAGTTATGAGTTTGGTCTTCAGTTAAAACAATGTGGAATAGTTTCACAAACTCATGCCACCTGGAACACCACAGCATAATGGTGTGTCCGAACGTCATAACCGTACTTTATTGGATATAGTACAATCTATGATGTTTCTTACCGATTTACCACTATAGTTTTGGGGTTATGCATTAGAGACAGCTGCATTCACGTTAAAAAGGGCACCATCTAAATCCGTTGAGATGACACCTTATGAACTGTGGTTTGGCAAAAAACAAAAGTTGTCGTTTCTTTAAGTTTGGGGCTGCGATGCTTATGTGAAAAAGTTTCAACCTGATAAGCTCAAACCCAAATCGGAGAAGTGCGTCTTCATAGGATACCCAAAAGAAAATGTTGGGTACCCCTTCTATCACAGATCCGAAGGCAAGATATCCGTTGCTGAGAATGGATCCTTTCTATAGAAGGAGTTTCTCTCGAAAGAAGTGAGTGGGAGGAAAGTAGAAAACTTGATAAGGTAATTGTACCTTCTCCTTTATTGGAAAGTAGTTCATCACAGAAATCTGTTCTTGTGACTACTACACCAATTAGTGAGGAAGCTAATGATGATGATCATGTAACTTCAGATCAAGTTACTACCGAATCTCGTAGGTAGACCAGAGTGAGATCCGCACCAGAGTGGTACAGTAATCCTGTTCTGGAAGTCATGTTACTAGACCATGACGAACTTGCGAACTATGAGGAAGTGATGATGAGCCCAGATTCCGCGAAATGGTTTGAGGCCATGAAATCTGAGATATGATCCATGTATGAGAACAAAGTATGGACTTTGATGGATTTGCCCGATGATCAGCAAGCCATAGAAAATAAATGGATCTTCAAGAGGAAGACGGACGCTGATAGTAGTGTTACTATCTACAAAGCTAGAATTGTCGCAAAAGGTTTTCGACAAGTTCAAGGTGGTGACTACGATGAGAGTTTCTCACTCGTATCTATGCTTAAGTCTGTCCGAATCATGTTAGCAATTGCCGCATTTTATGAAATATGGCAAATGGATAAACAAAACTGCATTCCTCAATGGATTTATTAAAGAAGAGTTGTATACGATGCAACTAGAAGGTTTTGTCGATCCTAAAGGTGTTAATAAAATATGCAAGCTCCAGCGATCCATCTATGGACTGGTGCAAGCATCTCGGAGTTGGAATATACACTTTGATAAGTTGATCAAAGCATATAGTTTTATACAGACTTGCGGTAAAGCCTGTATTTACAAGAAAGTGAGTGGGAGCACTACAGCATTTCTGATAAGTATATGTAAATGACATATTGTTGATCGGAAATAATGTAGAATTATTCTGCAAAGCATAAAGGAGTATTTGAAAGGAGTTTTTCGAAGAAGGACCTCGGTGAAGCTGCTTACATATTGAGCATCAAGATCTATAGAGATAGATCAAGATGCTTGATAAGTTTTTTCAATGAGTACATACCTTGACAAGATTTTGAAGTAGTTCAAAATGGAACAGTCAAAGAAAGAGTTCTAGCCTGTGTTACAAGGTGTGAAATTGAGTAAGACTCAAAACCCGACCACGGCAGAAGATAGAAAGAGAATGAAAGTCATTCCCTATGCCTTGGCCATAGGTTCTATAAAGTATGTCATGCTGTGTATCAGATCTATTGTATACCCTACACTGATTTTGGCAAGGGAGTACAATAGTGATCTAGGAGTAGATCACTGGACAGCGGTCAAAATTATCCTTAGTAGACCAAGGATATGTTTCTCGATTATGGAGGTGACAAAAGGTTCGTCGTAAAAGGGTTACGTCGATACAAGTTTTGGCACTGATCTAGATGACTCTAAGTCTCAATCTGGATACATATTGAAAGTGGGAGCAATTAGCTATAGTAGCTCCGTGCAGAGCATAGTTGACATAGAAATTTGCAAAATACATACGGATCTGAATGTGGCAGACCCGTTGACTAAACTTCTCTCACAAGCAAAACATGATCACACCTTAGTACTCTTTGGGCGTTAATCATATAGCGATGTGAACTAGATTATTGACTCTAGTAAATCCTTTGGGTGTTGGTCACATGACGATGTGAACTATGGGTGTTAATCACATGGTGATGTGAACTATTGGTGTTAAATCACATGGTGATGTGAACTAGATTATTGACTCTAGTGCAAGTGGGAGACTGAAGGAAATATGCCCTAGAGGCAATAATAAAGTTATTATTTATTTCCTTATTTCATGATAAATGTTTATTATTCATGCTAGAATTGTATTAACCGGAAACATAATACATGTGTGAATACATAGACAAACAGAGTGTCACTAGTATGCCTCTACTTGACTAGCTCGTTAATCAAAGATGGTTATGTTTCCTAACCATGGACAAAGAGTTGTTATTTGATTAATGGGATCACATCATTAGGTGAATGATCTGATTGACATGACCCATTCCATTAGCTTAGCACCCGATCGTTTAGTATGTTGCTATTGCTTTCTTCATGACTTATACATGTTCCTATGACTATGAGATTATGCAACTCCCTTTTGCCGGAGGAACACTTTGTGTGCTACCAAACGTCACAACGTAACTGGGTGATTATAAAGGAGCTCTACAGGTGTCTCTAAAGGTACATGTTGGGTTGGCGTATTTCGAGATTAGGATTTGTCACTCTGATTGTTGGAAAGGTATCTCTGGGCCCTCTCGGTAATGCACATCACATAAGCCTTGCAAGCATTGCAACTAATGAGTTAGTTGTGAGATGATGTATTACGGAACGAGTAAAGAGACTTGTCGGTAACGAGATTGAACTAGGTATTGAGATATCGACGATCGAATCTCGGGCAAGTAACATACCGATGACAAAGGGAACAACGTATGTTGTTATGCGGTCTGACCGATAAAGATCTTCGTAGAATATGTAGGAGCCAATATGAGCATCCAGGTGCCACTATTGGTTATTGACCGGAGACGTGTCTCGGTCATGTCTACATTGTTCTCGAACCATAGGGTCCGCACGCTTAAGGTTTCGATGACAGTTATATTATGAGTTTATGAGTTTTGATGTACCGAAGGAGTTCGGAGTCTCGAATGAGATCGGGGACATGACGAGGAGTCTCGAAATGGTTGAGACGTAAAGATCGATATATTGGACGACTATATTCGGACATCGGAAAGGTTCCGAGTGATTCGGGTATTTTTGGAGGTACCGGGGGAATTACGGGAATATGAGGAAGAAGCAATGGGCCTTGATGGGCCTTAGTGGGAAGGACCAGGAGGTGGCGAGCGCCCCTCCCAAGCCCAGTCCGAATTGGACAAGGGGTTTGGGGCGCGACCCCTCTCTCACTTCCTTCCCCTCTTCCCCCCTTTCCCCCCTTCTCCTAGTTGGACTAGGAAAGGAGGAAACCTACTTCAACTAGGAGTAGGAATCCTACTCCCTGGCGCGCCCCTCCTAGGACCGACCTCCTCCCCCTTGCTCCTTTATATACGGGGGCAAGGGGGGCACCCAAGGACACACAAGTTGATCTTCGTGATTGTTCCTTAGCCGTGTGCGGTGCCCCTCTCCACCATATTCAACCTCGGTCATATTGTAGCGGTGCTTAGGCGAAGCCCTGCGACAGTAGAACATCAAGATCGTCACCAAGCCGTCATGCTGACAGAACTCCTCCCCGACGCTTTGCTGGATCGGAGCCCGGGGATCGTCATCGAGCTGAACGTGTACCAAGAACTCGGAGGTGCCGGAGTAACGGTGCTTGGATCGGTCGGATCGTGAAGACGTACGACTACATCAACCACGTTGATATAACGCTTCCGCTTTCGGTCTACGAGGGTACGTGGACAACACTGTCCCCTCTCGTTGTTATGCATCACCATGATCTTGCGTGTGCGTAGGTAATTTTTGAAATTACTACGTTCCCCAACATTCTTCCCCTCTCCAATCCATAACCAAGACACCCAATGGCCTCGCCCTCGCCGCCGTTGTCCAGTTCTAGCCGGTTGGACACTGCCCAAGCTGTCGCCCGCCCGCACACACCTCCCCCAGCTACACGCCCCACCCGATGGCCGCTCTTGCCGGCGTTGGTGGCATGCTTTCACCGCCGCCGTAGCACCCCCACGACCACACCACGCCACCCCCCTTGCCTCCGTCGCCACCGGCAACACTCCAAGCCCGGCATCCTCCTTCGACAGTCAATGCCAGGGTCACCTCCACGTATATCTGGCCATGGGCCGGGCCGGGCCAGGCTTGGGTCGGGCCTGAAAAATCCCATGGCAGAAAACTAAGGCCCAGGCCCTCCTACGCCCTACCATCGGGCCTACTTTTCAAGCCCAAGCCCGGCCCATCTGGTAAAAAGCCCTTAGGGCTTAGGGCCGTGGGCCGGGCCTCTTCCTTAAAATGCCAATATGCCAAGCCCAAGCCCGTCCAGGCCCTACTGGTGGGCTCAAAACTCAGGCCCAAGCCTGGCCCACGGGCAAGCCCATCGGGCCTAGGCCCTGGATTTTAGGGTCGGGCCTGAGATGGCCAGGACTACCTCCACGCCAACATGCTTACTGCCTGGACTGGGAGAGGTACGAGGCTCTTCACCGGACGGCTTCTTTCACCATGCCTGCAAGGTGTTCGACGTTTCGCTCGCAAGGTACAAATGGATAGTGGAGATGAGTACTTTTTAAACAACTTTATTTGTGATTCGGACGATGAGGAGTTTGTGGTTGCTACTTTGGTCGTCAATGACCACATTGCTAGGCAGCGGTCGATGTTTAGGGGCTCGATCCCAGGCCATGCTCCGGCATTGAATCGCAACACAGAGATCAACCATTACCTGCTCTGGGAAGACTACTTCAAGTCCACCTCCCACTCTTCAGACACAAGATATTCCGGCGCCACTTCCGGATGGTTAGACATGTGTACAATCGTATTCGAGAGGGAGTGGTGATGTACGATGATTATTTCGTATGCAAGGAGGATGCCCTTGGAAAGGTTGTCTTCTCCTCTTATAAAAAATGCACCGCAACTATTCGGATGCTTGCATACGGAATACCCGGTGATCTTATTGATGAGTATGTCCACATGAGTGAGTCTACGTGCCGCTAGAATCCATGTATAGGTTTTGCAATACTACCCGTAGCAGTGTTTGGCCGGGAGTACTTGAGACTTGAGAGAGCCAAGTGTTGTAGATACAACCCGGTTGTCGGTGATCAATGCAGATAGCGACTTTCCGGGGATACTTGGTAGCATAGATTGTATGCACTGAAAGTGAAAGAAGTGTCCATATGTTTGGCAGGGGCATTATAGGGGCCATGTGAAAGCTTGCACTGTCATACTTGAGACTGTGGCTTCACAAGATCTCCGGATTTGGCACTCTTTTTTTGACATGCCCGACTCTCACAATGACATCAACGTGCTTAAGTGTTCTCCGGTGTTTGAAAGGTTGCAGAATACAACTGCCCGGAGGTCAATATTGAGATCAATGGCCATCACTACAACAAACAAATGATACTACCTAGCTGATGGTATTTATCCTCATTGGACAACTCTTGTGAAGACAATCTCCACCCTGGTTGGAGGGAAGAGGGTTCGGTTTGCTCAACCACAAGAGAGTGCTGGGAAAGACATGGAGCGTGCTTTTGGTATTCTTCAACCCGATGGGGCATCGTTCTGTATTCTGCTAGAACTTTGAGCATCAACAAGTTGTGGGAGGTGATGACTGCTTGTGTAATTATGCACAACATGATCGCAGGGGATGAGCGTGAGTATGAAATCTTCGACCAAGGTTTTCAATTCCAGGGGGAAAACATTGTGCCTGAGCATGAAGGAGCAGAGACGTTTGCACGGTTCACCTAATTTCATCATGAAATGCGTGATTGCCCAACTCACATTCAACTACAACATGATTTAGTTGAACATATGTGGGCTCACCTGCAACTAACAGATGAATCGGCTCTTTTCTTTTAAATGTATTTGTGGCAATATAATTTTTGTTTTGTTTGTAAACTATGAGATTTTTATTTGGTTGAAAAACTATGACATTTTTATTTGGTTATGAATTATGTGTTGGGCAATGCTTTTGATATGTATGCAAAACAAATATGCAATAATATGTCCGCATACCGGTCGCGCAGACGAAAATGAGTCGGCGCGTTGGGCGCACTGAGCACCCAAATGCGGATGGGGACGGATGCTGCCCAAAACACCGATCCAAACAGACAAAAAATGGTCAAAATCCACTGCGTCGGCACGTGGAGTTGCCCTTAAAGCCCAAGTTACTAGTTATATTATCTTCTCCTTTCTCGGGCGTACTAACAAATTACAGACAAGTGGTGGGAGCGCGGTAGAGTTCCGGTGTCGGTTTTTCCCGATATGCTCGCCTTTTTGGTCTCGCCATGTCGTCGAGGAGTCGGAGATGTCCTGGAGGAGCCTAGGTGTTGACGATGACACGTGGCTGATGGTCTGTGGCGATGTGTTGGTTGACGTTGGCTCTGCTCATTTTCCGTGTGTTTTGCTGGTCTTCTTACTCAGAGCTGTATTGGGGCCTGCATTGGTGGGCAGCTATTTGGCATGGATCGGCTTGGGTTCTGGCGTTTGTGGCGACGAGGACTTTGTTGGTGGATGCTAGAGTCGCTCGCTCATCGAGCAGTGATGATGACACATGGTGATGACCTCGACTTTGTGTTTTTTTTTTGCGCATAAAGTTTCCGTTTCTTCTCTATGACGTTTTTGTTTCTTCGTGTGGGTGGCCAGGTTGGACGATGTTGCCCTGTGTGGGTTGTTGCCACGGTTTTAGCTAATTTTTTATTAATTAACTGAACAATTCTTTTTGTTTTAAATGAATCAATGTCTTCAGTGATCTCTACTCTTATAAAAAATCAAATTGAAGATAATGATGTGCCTGCCATTTTATAATATAGACCGTCTGATCTATATCTAATGGATAGAAAGTAACTATAATAATTTTGTAAAAAGGATACTCGTCTCTCTCTCCACATTTGCAGATAGGCTTTCTCGTTCATCCTTATCTTCCACAATCTCATTGTTAAGCAATTAAAAAAGAAAGCCTCTGTAACAACCTGGCATGGTGGCTGCTGAGTCCGACCACCAATCACCACCATGCCCCACTCCTCCTCACCTTATATCCCCTCATTCTTTTTTTTGAACATCAGTACAGACACAAGCGCTACCAATCACCACCATGCCCCACTCCTCCTCACCTTATATCCCCTCATTCTTTTTTTTGAACATCAGTACAGACACAAGCGCTCATATATACGTGCATACCCATCCCTATAAACGGACACACGCACATCCTATCCTATGAGCACATCCGAAAGACTGAGCCGGCATATCATCTTGAGATTTACAAAGTCACCGTAGGCGCCTCGTCGTCGACAGGAACATCTCCTCCTACTGAATGCGCATCGCCGGAAATCCTGAAATAAATTCAGAAATAAATGCGAACACCAGGATTTGAACCCTGGTGGGCTGGGGATACCACAGTCCCTCTAACCAACCAACCACAGGTTGGTTCGCCCCTCGTTCTCTAGATATCATTAGTTTTTACACATACGATTACTCCCGCATGGGTCAATCAACAGGTGTTTTATAAAAAATACATCTTGATGTTCTATGCAATGCACGGGCATCTTGCTAGTAAGCTTAAAAATAGAATTGGTTACTGTATGTCGCTATGGAACAACAAATAATCCACATATATACAAACCCGTTTGCTCAACTGTGTGATGTTTTGTGGAACAACGAATGATTCACGCGCGCACATACACTTTCTCCCTGTGACCCGTTTGCTCAACTGTGTGATGTTTTGTCATCACATGCACATTTTTTAAAACTCAATCCCCATCGTCACTCCATCAATTTTATTATTTATGTATTTTCTTCACATTCTTGGTGATTCTAGAGGTGTGTTTGGTTGCAGTCATGGACTGGAACGGCATGGGTCCAACCCGTCCTCGGGCCTCATTATCGCGTTTAGTAGGCAGATGGAACGACCACCACCTGGTTTCCACAGACCGAATATTCGGGTCAGATCCGGAACCGGGTGAGAGCATTACTAGTAGTACCCCTAAACCCTCAAACCCTCATAAATAACCGCTTTTTTGCGGGTTGCAACAAAAAAAAGCAAAGACTAGAACCCCTAAACCCTCAAACCCTCAAAAAAAAGTAAGAGTCCAACCCTCAAACCCAATTTTAAACCGTAGAAGTGAGGGCTGGAGGGGTGCGCTCGACCCCAGCCCGCACTCCCTTCCCCCGTCGCGCGGGAGGGAAGTTTCCCTTCCCAACCTCCCGCCTCCCGGCCTCCCGCGCCGCCGGCCGTCGCCCGCCGCCAATACGGCCGCCACCCCGCCTTCCCTCGACGCCGCCCCGTCCCGCCCCTGCGCCACGCTCCCCGCCGCCGGATCCGCCCTTCGCCGCCTCCCCTCGACGCCCCCAGTCGCCTCCCGCCCCGCGCCCCGGCCCCCGGCCGCCCCGCCCCACGGCTTCCCGCGCCGCCGCCTCGCGCCCCGGCGTCCCGCCCCCCCCCGGCCTCCCGCGCCGCCGCCCCCTGCCCTGGCCGCCCCGCCCCCGCCCCGCCCCCAGTCGCCTCCCGCCCCTAGCCGCCTCCCGCCCCGCCCCCCAAAGGCCAGAGGCAGGCCGGCCTCCTCGAGCCGCCGCGCCGGATCCGTCCTTCGCGGCCTCCCCTCGACGCCGGCCGTCGCCCGCCCCCAACCCGCAGGTATTCTTCCTGTTCTTCCTTTTTTGTTTTATTTTTTTACTTTTTGATTAATTGTTGGCACTCACAATTTATTGTTTGTTGTATTGTGTAGATGGAGGTGAACAACAACGACATGGACTCGTTGTCCGATTCGTCGGGTTGGTCGTCATCCGATGATTCGGACATCGACGAGTTGTTGCAAGACGACGACGTCGAGATGATGAGCCTCCTCATCGATGTGCAATCCTTTGAAAACCGCGTGAGGCTGATGGATCAGAGGAGAGGGTCGAAGATGGGGCGAGTCACCATCTACCGGAACCGCGCTCTCGGACACGAGCATTTGATGGAAGACTACTTCGCGGAGGTACCTACATACCCTCCTCGTCTCTTCCGCAGAAGGTACCGAATGCGGCGTAGTTTGTTTGTGAAGATTGTCAACGATTGTGGGGCCGCCTCCTATTACTTTAAACGTCGTAGATCCGTCGCCGGTATCATGGGGTTTAGTGCATATCAAAAGATATCGGCGGCAATGCGGGTACTCGCTTATGGCATACCCGCGGATTATACCGACGAGTATCTTCGCATTGGGCAAGATACAACCACGGAGTCAGTCCATAGGTTTGCCAAGTTGGTCATTCGGCTGTACGGTGAGCAGTATCTTCGGGCACCAAACGAGGAAGATACAAAGAGATTAATGGAAATGAATGAAAAAAGGGGATGGCCGGGGATGCTAGGTAGTCTTGACTGCATGCATTGGAGGTAGAAAAATTGCCCAAAGGCATGGCACGGAATGTATTGCGGTAAAAGCCGTGATGCTACCATTGTGCTTGAGGCCGTAGCATCTCAGGACACATGGATTTGGCATGCATTCTTTGGGTTGCCGGGAACACTCAATGATATCAATATCCTCAATAGATCTCCTTTGTTCAAAAGATTAATTTCTGGGAATGCTCCAGCTTGCAACTACAAAATCATGGACAATGAGTACTCAATGGGATACTATCTCACCGATGGCATCTATCCCGAATGGGTAACTCTTGTGAAGTCCATCAAGGAGAAAAATGGGGTGCCCTTAACAAGAAAAGAGGCTCATTTCACCAAGGCACAAGAGGCAGCCCGCAAGGATATTAAGAGAGCTTTCGGTGTTTTGCAAGCAAGGTTTGCCATAGTTCGTGGTCCAGCTCGGTTTTGGGACAAAAAAACTTGATGAACATCATGAAATGTTGTGTGATTCTACACAACATGATCCTAGAGGATGAAAGAGGTTTAAACCTCCCTTGTTTCTATGACAATGTTGGTACTCGTGTGCAACCGGAAAGAAACCCTTCTCGCATACACGCTTTTCTTGAAGCACATCGTGAGACTGAGGATGCAACCACTCATGGTCGGCTCCGGGATGATCTAACAGAGCACCACTGGCAGTTGGATGGGCGGCGCATTGGCCCATGATGTATCTTTGTTTTACTTTTCTATGTCCTATTTGATTCGAACAATTCGTGTAATTTGCTCAAACATTGTTGTAATAATTTGAATGATTATTGTTTTATTCGGTGTTGTAATAATAACTAGAATGATTATTGTTTTATGTCAAATGTGATGGAATTTGCGATATGTCATATGATGAAATGTGATGAAATGTGTGATATATGAAATGACAGTTTTAAAGGTTGGGGTTGACGCAAAGACTAGAACCCTTAAAAGTTTAAGGGTTGGGTTTGAGGGTTCTAGTCTTTGCCCCTGTTTTTCAACCCTTAAAAGTGTCAAAAAGTGGCACTTCTCAACCCTTAAAACTGCTACAGGGGTATAAGGGTTTAGGGGTCCTACTACTAATGCTCTTAGACCTCCAAATTGGGCGGACGACGCGAAACCCGTATCTTTCCTCGCGCTCCCGCAGCCTTATCCTCTCTCGTGCGAGCTCCTCTCCCTCGTCTCTCCCTCCACGGATCTACGCCGCCGGGCTCTCCTCTCCTTTGGTCTGCGCCGCCGGCCCTCGTCGTCTCGTCCACCTCCGAAGCACAGCCTCCCTCTCCTCTGAAGCACGCGCGCGGCAGGCGAGCGGTTGCGAGAAGATCTTGAAGCTGGGCAACAGCGGCGACACACGCCGGGAGGGTCGCGCTGCCGCGCTTGATACAGGCGCCGTCCGTTGACCGCCTGAGCAAGCGCCGCCAGAAGCTGCTGTTGCGCATGGGGCCGCCAAAGCCAAGCCTCGCATCCAGCCGTCCGCCATGCTCAACTGTCGTATATTTCTTCTAGCTGCTGTTTATCTTGTGCTTTGAGTCCGATTGGTGTAGGCTACACTCTTGTTCATCGCATGGATGGATGGATTCGATTCGTTGCTGGTCGAACAAAAATTGCTTGAGTCTGATTTATTGATGCTCACACCCCTGTTCAGAAATCGAACTCAATGTTTACCGAACTTTGTTGCATGGATGGATGGATGACCACTTACAAATCCATTCCATTCTTCAAACCAAACACCAAAACATAATCATTCCATTCCTTTCGATTTATCCCTACCAAACACAAGGATGGAAACGTCCCATTACACTGGAATGGAACCATGCATTTCATTACACTGGAATGGAACCATGCATTTCATTACACTTCGTTCCCAAACCAAACACACTACACCGGCGTTATCTCATTCGATGCACCCGATAAATGTTGACTTTCTTCAAAAAAATGTTGACTTAATCCTTATTATTTAGCACGGATGATAGTGCATTTTCAGAACATGATCACTCCCCTAACTCTGAAAAGTTTAAAACTTGTCAGCACCCGAGAAAAGAACCTAGAGTCCATGGGAAAAACAGACGGATGAAAAACCACCGGAAAACTGCGGCCAACACACACGGCCATTGCAATTGCACTGGGCGTCGTCGCGTAAACAGGGGTGAGGGTTCCCTTTCCGGCCGGATTTTTTTTCGAGAGTACGCCAAAGACGTACCTTAGCTATATAGAAGAAGAGAGAAATATGTACAAGAGATTGCAATGGCGAGATCACCACAACCCGACGATCCCACACCCCTCCACTCCGGCTTAAACTACACGACTACTCACAATGTCGGTGAACTCCTCTCCCTCCTGCAAGAGCCCATTGCCGTATTTCGGCAAAAATAAGCTTTGCCGTGGCAAACACACTACAGATGTTGCCAGAATAAAATACCCTATTGTTGCTTTGCTTCCACAACTTCCAACTAATGAGCATGACAAACGAGTCAAAAACCTTCCTTTCCTCCTTTTGAATTTGCTCGCGTCTGCTTGTCCACCAATCTTGAAGCTTGTCTTGATTTGTAGGGAGCATGCCTAGATTTATGTCCACCTTGAAGAAGCACAAGTACCAAACATGCCTCGCGAAGACGCATTGTAGCAGTAAGTGATCCACAGTGTCTTCCTCTTGATCACAAAGAAAACAGGGTGAAATTTCTTCTTGTAGCCCGTGCCTAAGTCTCCGGTCCGAGGTCCAAAGCCTGTATTGAATCGCTAGCCATATGAAAATTTTGCATGAGAGCAGGGCCCAACTCTTCCGAATCGCGGCATTGGCCTGGAATCTGATCCCTCCTTCCCATAGCATCTTGTAAGCACACGCCGCTGTATACTCCCCAACCTCATTCCATGCCCAAATGGCCTTATCCTCATTTCCCGGCATCAACTCTATCTCAATTAGCAGCTCCCAAAGATGAATAAACTATGTCAGCTCCTCTGTATTAAGATATCCCAATATATCATTAATCCAAGAATGTGCCGTCAGACCCATCTTAGCTGACCTCCTATTTACAATCCTTGTATTCACCTTTCCTAGCAGTGCATGTGCAATTTCAACAATTGTTGACCCAAGGAGCCATCTGTCTTTCCAGAAAAGAATCCAGTCGCCGTTCCCCGCATGCCATTGCACTAAGCTATCAAAAGCTATCTTGACCTGCTTGGCCGGAGCCATATTTAGTCCTTGCCATGGCCTAAAACCATCCGTCCTTCTCAACCATTCCCAGCGAAGCCGAAGGGGCAGACCATGCTTGCTAAGATCCATCACACCTAATCCACCAAGGTACTTAGGTCTGCAAACACGTAGCTAAGAGACCACACACTTTCCTCCATTGATCTCCTCTGATCCAGCCCAGAAGAAAGCCCTACATCCTTTATCGATCCTGGCTAGCGCCCTTAGGCGCTTCTGCCACAATTAAGTGGTGAGTCGGCCTCGCTCGCATAACCTGGTTCACCAGGATCAACCTCCCTGGCCTTGTGATCATGCCTCTCTGCCAGCATGGGAGAATTTTCAGCGCTGCATCCACCATATATTGCCACTCAGAGCGGGTGAGTTGCTTAATGTTTAATTGCAGTCCCAGATACTTGCATGGGAAACTACCAATCTTCCAGGGTATAGCATTCCGAACCAACTCCACATCTTCTTCTTCAGCGCGAATCAGAATCGCTGAAGATTTAGCATAGTTTACACGCAATCCCGAAGCCATGCCAAAGATCTGCAGGATCTCCTTAACTAGATGGATGTCGGTTAAGGAGGCTTGATGAAAAGCACCACATCATCCGCACAAAGCGACAACCTTTGCATCGGACGGCATCCATTAATCTGTTGAAGCATCTTGAGCTCATGCGCCTTGATCACAATTGCCGTGAGGGCGTCCATGGCGATAACGAATAGGAGCATGGATATGGAAATTTGAGGGATGGGCGATGGTGCATTTTCAAAACTTGATACCTACCCTATCTAACTTTTTCTTTGCCTACTCTATCTAACTTTCAAATGTTTATTGTTCTTTTCAGCACACAAGAAAAGAAGCGAGAGTCCACAGAAAAAAAAAGACGGATGAAAACCCACCGGAATCCAGTTAAAGAAAAAATCCCACCGGAAAACCGCGGCCATTTGCAGTTGCGTTGGGCGCCGCCGCGTAAACAGGGGGTTCCCTTTCCGGCCGGATTAACCACAGTTTTACTCCACGTCAACATCAACGCCATCCCCACCTCCACGGCAGCCGGCCAGCCCATCGCCGCTTCTTCTTCCCCTCCCCTCCCATCCCCCGCTCCCACCCATCACTCCCCCCCGAACCTTCTAGACCCCCCCGAGGCCAGAACCCTACCCCATGGCGGCCTCGCTCCTCTCGCGCGCCGCCGCCGCCTCGGCCGCCTTCGCCCTCCGCGGCGGCGCCCGGCTCCTCCCCAAGGAAACCCCCCTTCCTCTCCTCCTCCTACTCCTCCTCGCCACCGCCGCCGGCACGCTCCCCGCGGTCGTAACCCTGCCGCTGCAACCCCCGCTTCGATCCGCCAGGTCTGACGGCGCTCTGTTTGTTGGAAACGTGCAGGGCAGGGTCAGATGGGCGCGCGCGGCGGAGGTCGGCTGCGGGGCGTCGCTGTCGCCGTCGATGGCGCGGTTCGGGATCGCCGCGCGCTTCAACGCCACGTCATCGGCCGTCTCGGAGGCCGCCGCCGCGTCGGGCGTCGTCGACGCGGTGCCGCGGACGGAGCCTGTCGTGTCCGCCGAGTGGCTCCACGCCAACCTCAGGGACCCCGATGTGAAGGTATAGCACTTGCTATTCTGCTCCCTCTGAAATCTGAATGTCAGCTGTGCAGTTAGCATATAGATTTAAGACGGAGCACTCATATAGCTGGGGTTCTGCTGCCGTGGCAAACTGGCAATTTCTTCAGCCGTTGCTAGAAGTGATAAATCTGTTTGCTAAACTGGTGATGTTAGCTAGTACGTGAATTGGTATTTTAGCTGAAAGAGGATTTTGATGGGTGTTGTTTTAGCACTAGTAATCTCAAGTCTTTATAAAACAATTGAAGTGTCTATATTGCCGTTCGTGCCAAAAGTCAACGCCTCTCGTTTGCTATTTTTTTTCTGCACAATTTACACTGCATTCACATTATGGATATACCCATTTCCAAAAAAGACAAATCTTTGTTACTAAAAAAAATGGTGCATTTTGGAGGCCTTTTCTTTCTGGACATTATTGACATAGTCTTGGAGTTTTGATGCTGTTAATATGTCCACTGGCATATATTGTATCTTATGCTCTTACTTTTTGTCTAGGTGCTTGATGCCTCTTGGTATATGCCTGCAGAGCAAAGGAATCCACTTCAGGAGTACCAGGTAACGGTTACATGTATTATGTTCATGGTTTGGAATTTGGAAATTTTTATAGCTCAATGTTACGTCATTGCACTTCGCTGATGGCTCTATATGCTTACTATAGTTGTTTATTTATTTAAGGATCCTAATATTTACTTCAATCTCTCCTAGGTGGCTCATATCCCTGGTGCCTTATTCTTTGATGTCGATGGAATATCTGACAGAGCATCTAATGTAAGTTCTGCTCACAGGTTACAAATTAGTGGTATGAACTTTGTTAGTTCTCTACATGTTACATCACTGTGCATTTCGGTCATCTAGTGTTAAGTTCTGCTCTTAAATTGCAGATTAGTTGTGAACGTTCGTATACTACATGTTTACATTACTCTGCATTTCTTTACTTCTGACATATCTGCTTTTTTCTATATACTTCTTTATTGATATCTCTTACCATAAATACTCACAGCATTTCTGTGCATTATGCATTTCAGTAGTTGGCAAGAGCACAAGGTAGAGAATTAACCGTGTCTCCTCAGTTCACTTTAATAAGGACATGTCAGCAGCTATAACATTAGCTAACTCCAGAAGTAAAAGTTCAGGAAAAAGGGCACTAAAACAGCAACTGCCATGCCACAAAACAGTGAACACACTCAGATAACTTTGTTTTGTTAGAGTTGTGACCTGATGTTTCCTATTTTTTAACCCCTTATTACTTGATGATTTAAAGTCACCGAGCTAGTGAAGTTTGCTTTCTTGTAGCTACACGAGCGAGCTTAACATACTTGGTGTGATAGTAGAAACGTTTTTGTTTTATTCTTGTTTTCTATGTTCTTCCCTTCCCTGTCGTTAACCTTCACATGAACTGAATGTATTATTTTTTGAGTCAGCTGCCACACATGCTGCCATCTGAAAAAGCATTTTCTGCCGCTGTGTCTTCCCTTGGCATCTACAACAAAGATGGAATAGTAGTTTACGATGGAAAGGGTCTATTTAGCGCTGCTCGGGTTTGGTGGTAAGTTTATTGTCCTTTTCTTCCCCAGAACTAGGCAAGACAAGGTAGAGTAGAATTCTGTAAGAAACAAGAGACAATTATTGTTCCCTGTTATTCTTAGACGATTATAGGTTTCTTAGCAGTGCATTTGCGACATGCTTCATTTGTATTGGTTTTGTACTTAACTGCATGTGCGTGATGTTTGTTACCTTGATAACAGGATGTTTCGTGCTTATGGTCATGACAAAGTTTGGGTTTTGGATGGAGGCTTGCCCCAATGGCGTGCTTCTGGGTATGATGTCGAATCAAGTGCCTCTAGTGATGCTATCTTAAAAGCCAGTGCTGCTAGTGAAGCAATTGAGAAAGTTTATCAGGGGCAGTCGGTAAATTGTTTTGCACATCTCCTCTTTTAGTTTTGGCAATACTGCATCTGAAAAATCTCACCGAGTCTTACTAGTACTCCCTCTGATCCATATTACTTGTCTTAGATTTGTCTAAAACGTATCTAGACAAATCTAAGACAGGTAATATGGATCGGAGGGAGTACTAGTGATTTATCAACCTCTTAATTGCGATACCTAAGTACTCCCTCTGTAAACTAATATAAGAGCGTTTAGATCACTACTTTAGTGATCTAAACGCTCTTATATTAGTTTACGGAGGGAGTAATTAGTATCTGTTGTAATGGCTTATTCTCTTCATTTTTAGTTATAAAAGAACTTATATTTATCTGTTCGATGTAGGTTGGTCCCACCACATTTGAAGCGAAGTTGCAGCCTCATCTTCTTTGGAATCTTGGTCAGGTTTGTGGTGTTATTTCCCACTGTGTTGCCATTCACTAAATTCATACTGCATGTTGGATATAACTGATGTACATAATTTGCTCAGGTGAAAGAGAACATCGAGGCCCAGACACATCAACTTATTGATGCTCGAGGGAAGCCTAGGTAATATAATATTTTGTTCTGAAAAATTATACTTTATTCTTTATTATCCTGTACATCTTTATTCTTCTAAGGCTTGTATATGTATTATGCTGGCTTTTAAGAGGCAGTTCTGTTTTTTCTGGTATGTGGTAACTATCAAACATGTGAAAATGTTTTTTTTTTGGGAGCTGCAACATAAAAATCCTTGATTTTGGTAGACATTCAGTAACTAAATAATTGCATACTGTGGCACTGTAATGCACCTCATAGCAATGACAAAGGTCCAGTTCTTTTGGCGGCTTAAAAAATAAGCCACCTCCTCCCCAGCTTTTCTCATAAGCCGCCTCCCAAATTCTTTGGAGCTTCTGAACTAGTTATGGGATTACTAATTTATAAGCCTCAAGAAATTTCAGAAACGGCTTATTTTTTAAGCTGGGGAGAGGCAGGTTATTTTTTAAGCCGCCCAAAAGAACTGGCCCAAAGTCACCCTAATAAGTCGCTGTATTCAGCACAAATTATTTGGATAATCTTCATAGTCAGACTCGTCATACTATCCTTCTAGGGCGTACTGAGTGCCGAAAGCTCCCACACGAGGTGGGGTCTGGGGAAGGGAATTTCTAGACAGCCTTACCTTGCATAATAATTCTGGAAGGAGGCTGGTTCGAAGTCTAGAATATTTATTTGTCAATAAGTAGGCACAACCGTAATACTTGTTGTTGTCTTGCCCTGTCCAACCGTAATACTTGACGTGGTTTATGATATCGACTTGTGCTTCTTGTTTGTTACCTCCTGAAAAAGGTGAAATGCTTCATTGAGCTGTATGTGATGCCTATCAGTTACATATTCTGACTGCAATGTACGCCAGATTTGATGGTGCAGTTCCAGAGCCTCGCAAGGGAATAAGAAGCGGGCATGTGCCAGGGAGCAAATGCGTTCCTTTTCCTCAGGTTGAAACTTGGAATAATCGATTCAGTTTTGTACTCATATTTTGAACATGATACTTTGGTTAAATTTGCATTGTGCATAGATGTTGCTAAGTCTTCATTGACTTTCTGCAGGTCCTTGACAGTACACAGAAGCTATTGCCTGCAGATGATCTCCGTAAGCGATTCGAGCAAGAAGGTATGTACTTTATCCATGTAAATTTTCAGAACACTTCCTCCTGCTAGTGATGCCCTCCAGGCTGTGTTTGTCCGGGTTGGAAGTCTTTTTCTCACCCCTTCTGAAATTATTATATGTGCATGTTAACTGCTAAACTAATATAGTGTCATTCCAAATGTTAGCATAGCTTCTTATTTGTGTTATTGTAAAGCTTGATGATTTTCTTCAAATGTCCAGCATAAATAATTCTGTGTGGTACCTGGCTGCTCATGTTTATGCTTGTTTTTAGTGTCATTTAGTGTAGAAATGAACTATGGCCAATTGGCCATAGTATTTCCAGTCTTTTTCTAATTTTTCTGGTGTGGTTTTGAATCAGGTATATCACTTGATCAACCTATTGTGACCTCTTGCGGCACTGGTGTGACAGCATGTGTATTGGCTTTGGTAGGTTTTCCTGGGATTTGAGATTGCAAGATTTACTTTGACAATGCTAGGTTGTGTTGCTAAAATGTACTTTCTCATTTTAGGGCCTTCATCGCCTCGGCAAAACTGATGTTGCCGTATATGATGGATCATGGACTGAATGGGGTGCTCACCCTGACACTCCAGTTGCTACCGCTGTTTAGTCTCACGCGCCGTGTATGGAGGACCATCTTTTGTACCCCCACTTCTCAGCGATATATGAAGGTCAGAAGGCAAAGGAAACTGAAGAGTATGGGTGGGTGTAAGGTTGTGGAAGCGATGCTGTTCGGCGTTTTCAATGTAAATTATCGAAACAGAGAAAAATTGAATACATACTGTGTGAATCAATAGTTGATGATCCACCTTCCTTAAATCTCTTTTCCGCGCCAAGGGGGATAATAAATAACAAAATTCCGCTACCAGACGTGATTTGCTTTCTGCAGCTGTTTTTTTGCTTCTACGAATCAAATTCTGTCTTACTATGAATCTACGATACACCTGTACAAAATTGTCAAATCATCTGACGCAAAAGAATATGTTGATCTGCTTCTCATTTCAGCAGGGAGGATGTCTCAGTCGAGCTTGCTGTTAGGGTGGTGCCGGCGCTGCTGCTGACGCCCGTTGCAACTGAAGATGTGCTAGTGCTGCTGCCGACGCCTGTTGCAACTGAAGATGTGCCAGTGCTGCTGGTGCCGCCCGTGGCAGCCGAAGATGTAGTGAAAGTGCCGACCTGCGGCATGAAGGTCGCCACCGGCATCCTTGACGGTAGGCCGGACAGCGGCGCCTCGAACCGCAGCGCGTTGACAGCCTGCCTGATCGTCGGCCTGAGGCTCCGATCCGGGTGCGCGCACCAGAGCCCGACGACCAGCACACACTCCATCTCCTTGCCGTCGAATTCCCCCTGCAGCCGCTCGTCGGCGGCGTCGAGGATGCTTCCCCTGCCGTACCAGTCCCAGACCCACTGAGTCAGGTGCATCGTGTCGTCCTCGTGCTCGGCTATAACCACCAGGGGGCGCCTGCCGCAGGCGATCTCAAGGAGGACGACGCCGAGGCTGTAGACATCTGACTCGGCGTTGGTCTTGCCGGTGATCATGCATTCCGGGTCCATGTACCCCATGGTTCCGGCGAGCACCGTGGTGTGCGACCCTCGGCCATGGTCGACGAGCCTGGCCAGCCCGAAGTCGCCGAGCTTGGCGGCGAAGGAGGCGTCCAGCATGACGTTGCTTGGCTTGATGTCCCTGTGCAGCACGCACTGCTCCCACTCCTGGTGAAGGTACAGGAGGGCAGAGCCCAGCCCCAGCACGATCTCGTGCCTGACCGGCCATGGCAGCACGGCGGCGTTGTTGCGGCCGTAGAGGTGCGTGTCGAGGCTGCCGTTGGGCATCAGCTCGTAGACGAGGAGCAGCTCGCCGCCGCCGTGGCACCAGCCGATGAGCTGCACCAGGTTCCGGTGCCGGAGCCGGCTTATGATCCGCACCTCCGAGGCATACTCCTTCCTCCCCTGTTTGGACCCTTTGGAGACTCTCTTGATGGCCACGTCAAGGTTCATTTCCTTGAGGTGTCCGCTGTACACCGAGCCGAAGCCTCCTTCCCCGAGCTTCTTCTCGTCGGAGAAGTTGTCGGTGGCGATGGCCAGCTCGCCGTAGCGAAACCGCTTTGGCCCGGTCCCTTTCTCGAAGTCGTCTTGCATGGCCGGGTCGTCGCCGTCGAAGAAGCTGCCCTCTTCCAGCTGCTGCTCAAGCATTTTAGCTCGCTTTCGCCGTCGCCGCCGTAGAGAGAGGCAGATCAAGGAGCCCAGAATGACCAACAGCGCTACAGAACCGACAGAGAGGCCGACCGCCAGCGCTGTTCTTGAGGAAGACGACGATCCTCCCGGCTGTGGAGACGACGGCGGCTCAGGCGGGAGGGTGACGTCGAACGCACCAAGTTCGTACCTGACGTAGCAGCTGAACGCCTTGATTGCGCCGCCGGTCTCGTTCGTGAAACGCCTCCGGAGCTGGCCGACCACGGAGACAAGGCACCTGGTGCACTCGGTGGCGTTTAGGTCCCTGGTGCACTGCGCCAGCCCGTACACCAGCCTCGCCGGGTCGCCGTCGTAGGGCGTGGTCGCGTTCGCCACCCGCGACGGCGAGCCCGCGGCGCGCCCCGTGAGGTCGGTCATGAGCGTGAGCCACGCGTTGAGCATCTTGTCCGGGTCAACGGCGAACGCGACGGCGCGCACGAAGAAATTGACGTCGAGGTCGGCGGTGGAGAAGAAGGAGGGCGGCGGCGAGTACCGGAGCACGCACGCGTCGTAGGCCGCGCGCACGCTCCGGCTCCCCGGGCACGCCGTGGTGATCCCCGCGGGAGCGCCGGCCAGGCACTCCCGGCACTGCGTCGCGTTGCGGTCGGCGTAGCACATGATGAGGCCGAAGACCTGGTCGGGCGTCCCCGGCGCCCCGGCCGTGCCGTTGTAGAACCAGCCATTACCCCCGGCGGCCGCGGGGAGGCTGGCGAGGAGCTCGTCGAGGTTCCTCTTGTACGGGCTGGCGTCCGTGTAGTTATCGGCGGTCGAGCAGCTAGGCCCGCCCGGCAGCAGGGGCTTGGCACCCTGACCGATCGCCGCGCGGCACAGCGAGGCGACGACGGCGAGGAGCACGAGCACACGCCGGGAGACCATTGAGGGTAGCCGGCCGGGGATGGACCGCCGCTGCCAGGACGATCAAATTGCTTTCTCTCTGAATCAATCACCTGTCTCTCTCTGCCGTCTCGGTTGCAGAATTTTCAAGAACAGGGTTGAAAGTCAAGATTGGCGACTTGGAATTGGAGGTTATATCCTCTGCTGCTAAGATCTGTCTTAAGCAGATGAAATGAATTTGGACTGTGGACCGCGTCAAATCATCCTATTTTAGTGATGCACCGACCAATCCATGTGATCGGACGTCAGAACAAAGTCTAGACAAGTCGCCGTGGATGAACCTGCACGCAAGTTCCTATCAAGATCAGATAAAAGATGAGGGCAAGTTTCCACATGTGGTCAAAGCCGTGGTGTTACTGTGTGTAGACTGCAAATATAATACTGCTGGATCTGGCCGAAAGTAGACTGCACAGTGTAGTGGTCGAGATCAAGTCGTGGACGCCGTCATGTGCGACTCTGCCATCCATATTCAGCAGCAAAGAGTCTGTCATTTGTTTCTCTTCAACAAAGGATTTGGCGCAAGAATGTCACGTTCAACTCCAACGCACGATCCGCAACGGAGGTTTCGTTTCGTTCGGATTTCGTCCGTCTGGGACAGAAAAACGGACACGATCGTCCGTTTACGGTCGTGTGGTCGTGGGTGCGCCCAACAGGCCGACCGCACTTCAATTGTCGGTTTTTTAGGACGTGAATTTAAACCCCCCAAAAACCTAAAATAAGCATTGGAAATAACTCAAAAACATTAATATAAACATTAAAACGTACATTACCCAAGTTCAGTACATTAATATAAACAAAAACATTTTTAAAAAATAGATAAGGGCCGTCGTCGCCGTAGTGGCCGTTGCCTTCCGTAGCCATCGTCTACTCGTTGTTGTTGTCGCCAGTTGATACGTCTCCAACGTATCTATAAATTTTACTTGTTCCATGCTGTTGTATTATCATTTTTTGATGTTTAACAATTATTTTATAGCAACTTATATCATTTTTGGGACTAACCTATTGACATAGTGACCAGTGTCAGTTGCTGTTTTTTTGCTTGTTTTTACTTCACAGAATATTAGTACTAAACGGAGTCCAAACGCAACGAAAGTTTTTGAAGATTTTCTTTGGACCAGAAGACACCACATGGGCCAAAGAGTACCAGAGGAGAGGCCCGAGGTGGGCACAACCCACCAGGACCCGCGGGGGGGGGGAGGGGGGGGGGGTTATGCCCCCTCGGTGACCTCCCGCACTGCCTCTTCGCCCTATAACTCCCCAAATATTCCAAAAACCCTAGGGAAGTCGACGAAACACAATTCCAGCCCCCGCAAGTTCCATAACCACCTGATCCAATCTAGACACCATCACAGAGGGGTTCA
This sequence comes from Aegilops umbellulata, assembly GCA_032464435.1. Classification (NCBI taxonomy): domain Eukaryota; kingdom Viridiplantae; phylum Streptophyta; class Magnoliopsida; order Poales; family Poaceae; genus Aegilops; species Aegilops umbellulata. The sequence continues at coordinate 56,414,277 of CP136058.1, forward strand.
TCATCCTCATTGGTGCCTCTCCGATGATGCATGAGTAGTTCATCATATACCTATGAGTACGTAGGCAGTAGCTAGATGGCTTCATCTCTCTTTTGATTCTCAATACAATGGTCTCTTGGAGATCTATTTGATGTAACTCTTTTTTGCGGTGTGTTTGTTGGGATCCGATGAACGTTGAGTTTATGATTCTATATCCATGAATATTATATGAGTATTTCTTATATGCATGATTATTTATAGCCTCGTATTTGTTTTTCTAACCTTTGGTTTAGTTAGGCCAACTAGATCTTTTTTTGCCATGGGAAGAGGTGCTTTGTGATGGGTTCGATCGTGCGATGTTCTTTCCTAGTGACAGAAGGGGCAGCAAGACACGCATGTATCGTTGCTATTAAGGATAACAAGACGGAGGCTAGTCCCACATGAATAGATCTCGTCTACATCATGCCATCGTTCTTATTGCATTACCCCGTTTCTCCATGAACTTAATACACTAGAGGCATGCTGGATAGCGGGCGATGTGTGGAGTAATAGTAGTAGATGCAGGCAGGAGTCGGTCTACTAATCTTGGACGTGATGCCTATATATTGATCATTGCCTTGGATATCGTCATAGTTATTCGATCTTCTATCAGTTGCCCAATAGTAATTTGTTTACTCATCGTATGCTATTTTCTTGGGAGAAGTCACTGATGAAATCTACGGCCCCCGGGTCTATTCTTTATCATATTTGCTTTGAGATCTATTTTTATTCGCTTTTATTTTTAAATCTATTATTCCAAAAACCCAAAAATACCTTGCTGCACTTTTTTATTACTTATTTTATTTCACGTTTTATTGAGATCTATTTATCCAATCTACACAAATTTTATCCCGTCAACTTGACAATTTCTGGCGCTGTTACCCGTAGAGAGATTGACAACCCCTAATAAGCGCCAGGTTGCAAGTATTTGTTCTTTGTGTGCATGTACCGTTTACATAGTGTTGCTTGGTTCTCCTACTGGATTGATACCTTGGTTTCAAAATTGAGGAAAATACCTACCATAGCTGTACCGCATCATCCCTTCCTCTTTGGGGAAATACCGACGTAGTTCAAGCGACATCAAAAGGAATTTTCTGGCGCCGTTGCCGGGGAGACATCAACAATATCTATAAGGTTCCTAATCACAAATCTCATCTCCTTAAAATTTACATTATTTGCCATTTGCCTCTCGTTTTCATCTCCCCCACTTCACAAAAAATGCCATTTTATTTGCCCTCTTTTTTGTTCGCCTTTTTCTCGTCAGATCTATCTTTTTGTGTGTGATCTTGCTTGCCTACTTTGTCACTATGGCTAGCATGACTACTCCTCTTTTGTCACCAGATTTTGAAGTTCTACACTTCAAGCAGAAACAAGGAGAAAATTTGAAAGATGCTTGGTATAGGCTAATGGAATCCTATCGCGTTAGCAATCTAAAAGGGGATGCAAAGATTTTGCTTAGAAATTTGTATATAGGATTAGCTTTGCATCATAGACAACTTTTGAATTTTGCCACTAAAGGGAACTTTATTGAGCTTGACGCTAATACCGCTTATGCGATGCTAGATGGGATTTTGGGAATTCCACCAACCAAAAAGGGGGTTTCTTTTACTCAAGAAGGGGCTCAAATTTTAGGAAAGATGAGTGATTTGCATAAACATTTGGTTGAGTTACAAATATATAACGAACCTCTTAAACATATCAATGGAAACCTCAGTCGCTTGAATACTTTGATTACTCTTTGCAATAAGCATTTGGATATTTTAGATCTCAAGATTGTCTCTTTTCCCGAAAATCTTGGGAAGCATAAAGAGCCTACCGGGTTTGAAAAGGCCCTTACAAAAGTTGCAAAAAATAAAGATGACAATACTTAAATCTATACATTATGCCTAGCTACGGGCATAAAACGATAGCGCTTGTTGGGAGGCAACCCAATGAAGAAATTTTATTGTTGCCTTTTTCTTTTTGTTCTTGAGTGTTTGCTACCGTTACTTGTGTTTTTATGTTTTAATTAGTGTTTATGCCAAGTAAAGCCTTTGGGAACATGTTGGGTGATAGTTGATTTGATCTTGTTGAAAAATAGAAACTTTTGCATGCAGTAGCCGAATTTTGTAAAATCACAGAAGCAACAAATAATTCTGTATATTTTACACAAGATTGATATACAAATTGCCTAAGTTGTTCTAATTTTTCAGAATTTTTCAGGGGGTATAAGCCATGGTAAAATTAGAATACAGTAGATATAATGTAATAAAAAATATGAATGGGTTTGCAACAATACTTAGAGTGGTGATTTGCTTTATTATACTAACGGATCTCACGAAGGTTTTGTTAAGTATTCTGTGATTGAAGTTTTCAACTTTTGGGTGAGATCACGATGGATGAAGGAATTGAGAAACAGTATGACAAAGCTAGCTAGGAGGCCTCACAACGTTTTGAGCCTTGCAGCCATTGGATCGCTTGAGCATATGATCCAGATCAGCTCGGTCGTCCCACCTCACACACGCACTCGATGCACCGTCTCGCGGGCCGCTGCTCCGTAGAACGAGCTAATTTTTTTCTTACTAATCGGGCCATCCAAGGCCCAGGTCTTTCCAAGCACGCTAACAGACGAGGTCATCCAGGCTCCAGCGGTATCCCCACCCTTCAATGACGAACAATTCCTCCATTCCTTTCGTCCGCGATGCGCCGCCATCCCTTTCTTCCACGGTGCGCCGCAGCCGTCGGAGAGCTTATGCTGTGCGTCTCTCTCTGCCTCTCCATCCGCGTCGGTGCCGCCCGCTCGCCATGTACTCTTCCTCTGCAACCCCTTCTTTACTGTTTTTAATTCCGTGTCTTGCAGTGTTCCTCCATGGCGGCCGCCCGCGCCGTCGGCGTCCATCGCCGGCTATCTTCATCTTGCATTCTCCTTCATTCCTTGCAGCTGTACAGTGCGTCCCTTCACATTTTGTTACTGAAGCTGAAACTGCCGAGAGGTGTTGATGGTGATTTATGTACGTTACTCCAATCTCCAAGCCTCCCTCATATATCGTGCCTTGCACCATCCCTTCCTTCCTGTGTTTCATGTCGTATCTCATGCCTGTTGCTCAGTTTCGTTCCTACCGTATCCATCTTCCTCGCTCTGATTCTCCTCATGTCTTCATATCTACAAAAACTGACTTGCTATTCCTCCTTGCATGCTTGTAGTGCTCGATCGTTCGGATTTTCGTGTTCGAACTTGGAATTGCTCAGGGGTCTATGCCAATTGCAACCATGGCTTCGGACAGGTGCGACTGCTCAGTGCTCACACATTCTTACATACAGTCGCTCTTTGATCATTTATGGTTTCTCTATTATTGTGAGTTTAGTTGTTCATCTTATGCAATTTGTTTGATTTACATTCCAACCAGTCATACCCATTTTGTGTGCTTCCTTAATTTTTCTGGCATCTCCATGAGACGACGCCGCCGCCACTGTGGTGCTACCCAGATGTATCCTACATCTGTTTCCCTAGCTCTCTTACTCTCTCGCCACTCTAATCTCTCAGAAGTCCCCTTCGGATATGTATCTCGTTGGTGCTACTACAAGGTAGACAAGTTGGAGTTATTTGAATGTTCTAATTTGTTGTCATATGCCACTGATTTCGGTTAAGTGTTCTAAATTATCTTTTGGATTGTTGTAGGATAGGAACGGTATGACACAAGTAGATAGGGTGCTAAAATAATTGGAATTGTAGTTTTTTAAGAATACATGTATATAACGATATATACATATTGTAAAATGTGATGTTGTACTAATGAGACGCTATTAGGCTATTGATTTTTGGCTCCTGCTTTAAACATAAATGTAGTTTTTGCAGAGCTGATGTTTGATGGACAATATGCAAGGGGCACAAGAGCTACGAGAGTTAACATTCAGGTTTGTTGCTTTGCTTCTCCTTGACTACCATTTTGTGCACGTGGTACTGTCACCACTTGATTGGGTTTGATTTTGTCCAAGCACTTCTTAGGTTGCTTTGAGCCTATGTAGACATGTTTGTTCCTCGCAAAAGAAAATATAGATATGTTCATGCTTATATAGCAATATAATATTCTAATAATGGCTAAGTTCTTTGTCCGACACGGTTAACTTGTTAACTGCCGGGTTTATTCAAAAAAAGATTACAATCATGTGACAAATTATTAAGCGTGTCAAGATCAAAGGTGATGCTGCCTAAGCTTTTGTTTCCATATAGTTTCTCATTTGCTCTGAACCATGGGGAATGGAATATAGAGATTGCGTTTTATATTTGGTATTGTTAGCAACTTGGAATCAGCCTGTGAGTGAACATATTAGGAAACTTACTTTTGATGTCATATTTGATACTCTAAGCTTTGGAAGCATATAGAATCTGGAGAACTGAAAAATAAATATTACTTTGTTGGACTCGATACAGATCCTTCATACAAAATTCTCACTGCATGTATGAATATGTGTCCGTTTATGGTTCATGCTTATATCTAGACAGTGTCAAATGAGAAAATATATCAAGATAACATTTCCATGACCACTAGTGACATACATGTTAATTATGCCAAGGAGTTAGATTGTGACAACTTTTGCTTCGAGAACACTAGGAGGTATTACTCTTGAAGATTGGTTGGAATGTCGTGCAAAGGCAACATCACATGCTGTTAGAATAAATCCGAGGCATATCATCGATCATCCGAGGACCAAGCAATCACATGAGCATGACACCGAGATTTGTTAACGAGGTTCATCGATATGGCTACATCCCCGGGGCTTGACTACGGGCGCTCCTCCCCGTGACACCGTCACAATACCGCACACCGGCCACCCGCGCGCCGGCACACGCCGCCGGCTCCCCCTTGCGCGCCTGTGCTATTATGTTGGCATAGGTTACATCGTGTGTCTACCCCGCTATATATGAGAGGCCTAGGATACAAGTGTCCTACTAGGACACGACTCCATATCCTATGTAAACACAATACTACTCAGAGTCCGACTGTAACCTACCGTGTACACAATATTCGACACAACTCTAACACATGCTAATGGGAGTTGCACTAGGGATAAAAGGACACATGAACTCTATCATCAAGAATTCTATTATAACCCCTCTATCTCAAAATGTAATAATAGAGTTTGACAATAGGCGCATCACTAGGAATAAGCTGCAATTGTTTTTTTACTCAAGCATATTTACATTTTTTGTTCTGATATTGTGTGTATTTATGCACTCATCTACTAAAGACATCAAATGACCATGAAATTTTGAGCAAATATATCTCAACTGGATTGAGGCATGTGTATTTATTTTCTAAAGTATTCTATCATAAATTCATCAAGATTGACGGGCGCGGCAACGCGCGCCTTTATGTTCTAGTAAGGAGTGAAAAGAGGCTAAGCTTGGGGATGCCCTATAACACCCCAAGTTAATATTCAAGGATAACCAAGCAACTAAGCTTGGGGATGCCCCGGAAGGCATCTCCTCTTTCTTCTAACGACCATCGGTATTTTCCTAGGAGCTATATTTTTATTCGTCACATATCATGAGTTTTGCTTGGAGAGTCTTGTATTGTATGAGTCTTTGCTTGTTTTTATTTTTAGTTTGTCACAAGTATCCTTGCTGGACACACCTATATAAGAGAGCCAAAATTATGCTATGATTTGTTAGGATTGCTCTTTATGCTTCACTTAAATTTTTTGAGCTATGAAATTGCTCTGGTCTATACTTATATCTTTTTGAGCACAGTGTGATTTAATAATTTTTGAAGAAATGCTCTCATGCTTCACTTAGATTTATATGAGAGTAATCTTGAAGAAATTCTCTCATGCTTTACTTATATTATTTTGAGAGATGATTTTTTTAGTAAGAATATTGGTGTTGAAGTTTGTGATTCCCTATGCAAGCACGAAATTAAATAGTTATGCAATGAAATTACATCCTACTTGTGGTGCATTATTCGGTGTTAGTTATGTTTAATGCTCGTTTATGTGATTTTTCATTTCTTGGTTGGTTGCTTCTCAATCTTTTTTCTAGCCTCCACTTGTACTAAGTAGAAATACTACTTATACATCTAAAACATCTAAACCCAGTTTTGCCATATGAGTCCACCATACCTACCTATATGCGGTATTTCTGTATTGTTCTAAGCAAATTTGTATGTGCCATCTCTAATTTTCAAAATGAATTTCCTTTTTGTGTGCTCGTACCGCTCATGAAGCGGCAGGGGGTGATACATCTCCATCGTATCTATAATTTTTGATTGTTTCATGCTAATATTATACAACTTTTATACACTTTTGGCAACATTTTATATGATTTATTTGGAATAACATATTGATCCAGTGTCTAGTGCTAGTTCTTGTTTGTTGCATGTTTTTTGTTTCGCAGAAAAATCCATATCAAACGAAGTCCAAACGCGATAAAAATTTACAGAGAATTATTTTGGAATATATGTGATTTTTGGGACTTGGAATCAACGCAAACGGGGGCCCACAATGACCACAACCCACCAGGGTGCGCTGGGCATCCCCTGGCGCACCCAGGTGTCTTATGCCCTCCTCGTAAGTCGGTTGGGGCCCTTCTTCGGGCGCAAGAAAGATAATTTATGGAAAAAGTCATGTAAAAATTTCAGCTCAATCGGAGTTACGGATCTCCAGGAATTTAAAAAACGATGAAGGGACAGAAAATAAGAACGCGAAACAGAAGAGAACAGAGAGACATATCCAATCTCGGAGGGGCTCCTGCCCCTCCGCCGCCATGGAGGCCATGGACCAGAGGGGGAACTCTCCTCCCATCTAGGGGAGGCCAAGGAAGAATAAGAAGGAGGGGGGCTCTCTCCCCCTCTCTCCCGATGGCGCCGGAGCGCCGCCGGGGCAAGGATTGTGACGATGATCTACATCAACAATCTTGCTACCGTCCACACCAACTTTCTCCCCCTCTATGTAGCGGTGTAACACCTCTTCTCCCCACTGTAACCTCTACTTAAACATGATGCTCAAGTACATATATTATTTCGCAACGATTTTTGAGTAGATTCGTTTTTTCCTGTGGGTTAATCGTGATCTTGGTTGGTATGATTGTATATTTTATTTATGGTGATGTCCTACGGTGCCCTTCGTGTCGCGCAAACGGAGGGGCCCCCACTGTAGGATGTTGCAATATGTTCATGGTTTTCTTATCGTCTTTGTTGCGGGGGTGATAGCAGCCTAAACGCAGATAAGTGGGTTATGGTGTATGGGAGGAAAGAGGACGTGATACTTAATGCTATGGTTGGGTTTCACGACCTTAATTATGTTTAGTATTTGCGGATGATTGCTAGGGGTCCAATCATAAGTGCATATGATCCAAGTAGAGAAAGTATGTTAGCTCATGCCTCTCCCTCATGTAAAATTGCAAGAATGATTACCAGTCTTGTTATCGATTACCTAGGAACAAATGACTTTCTTTTTGACAAAAGCTATCCACTTGTATTACCTTTCAATTTATTCGTAGTTTTATTCTTGCAAAATACTCGTAGTTTTATTCTTTCAAAATAGTTTTATTCTTGTTCTAGGTAAAGCGTATGTTAAGTGTGCGTAGAGTTGTATCCGTGGTCGATAAAACTTGAGGGAATATTTGTTCTACCTTTAGCTTCGTAGTTTTATTTATCAAAAAAGGCTACAAATGATCCCCTATACTTGTTGCTTATCAGGGGGTGGCCAATATTTTCCATGCTAGATGTGTTATTCTCAATATGAGTGTTTATCCGCTTGTCATTGCACAAGAGTACGGCGGTAATAGGGATGCCAATCCCGAAATGAAAAATAAATTTACTTTATGTTGTCAAATAATAAATTCCTTGGAAAGTGTTGGTATGGAAGGCACCCGTGGATACGGAAAAACAAGGATTGTGAAAGAATGGTGGAAAAAGGAATAAAATTTATTTTCTGTTTGGGAACCGCCTATGATATATCTAGTATGATAAGTGTTGGGAATTACTCCCAAAAACCAAAAAATACATTGCTGCACTTTTTTATTACTTATTTATTTCATGTTTTATCGAGATCTATTTATCCAATCTACACAAATTTTATCCCGTCAACCTGACAATTTCTGACGCTGTTACCCGTAGAGGGATTAACAACCCCTCATAAGCGTCGGGTTGCAAGTATTTGTTCTTTGTGTGCAGGTACCATTTGCATAGTGTTGCTTGGTTCTCCTACTGTATTGATACCTTGGTTTCATAACTGAGGAAAATACCTTTCGTAGCTATACTGCATCATCCCTTCCTCTTTGGGGAAATACCGACGTAGTTCAAGAGACATCACCGGTGAGGTCGACGTATGGAGGTGGCTGCCAGAGGTGGAACGACGGCCCTTGCCAGGCCGTAGGCGCCTGCTGTGCAGGCTGCGGTGGCGCCTGCAGAACCTCTTCACGCGCGTGGGGATGGTGACCACTGGCCGACGTCCATCTCGTGCATGCACGACACGGTCTCCGTCCACGTCCAAGACTGCCAGGCCGGAGGCGCCTGTTGTGCTGGTTGAGGTGGTGCCTGCACGACCCTCTTCGCGTGCGCGGGGTGAAGGAAATATGCCCTAGAGGCAATAATAAAGTTATTATTTATTTCCTTATGTCATGATAAATGTTTATTATTCATGCTAGAATTGTATTAACCGGAAACATAATACATGTGTGAATACATAGACAAAGAGAGTGTCACTAGTATGCCTCTACTTGACTAGCTCGTTGATCAAATATGGTTATGTTTCCTAACCATAGACATGAGTTGTCATTTGATTAATGGGATCACATCATTAGGAGAATGATGTGATTGACATGACCCATTCCGTTAGCTTAGCACCCGATCGTTTAGTACGTTGCTATTGCTTTCTTCATGACTTATACATGTTCCTATGACTATGAGATTATGCAACTCCCGTTTGCCGGAGGAACACTTTGTGTGCTACCAAACGTCACAACGTAACTGGGTGATTATAAAGGAGCTCTACAGGTGTCTCCAAAGGTACATGTTGGGTTGGCGTATTTCGAGATTAGGATTTGTCACTCCAATTGTCGGAGAGGTATCTCTGGGCCCTCTCGGTAATACACATCACTTAAGCCTTGCAAACATTGCAACCAATGAGTTGATTGCAGGATGATGTATTACGGAATGAGTAAAGAGACTTGCCGGTAACGAGATTGAACTAGGTATTGAGATACCGACGATCGAATCTCGGGCAAGTAACATACCGATGACAAAGGGAACAACGTATGTTGTTATGCGGTCTGACCGATAAAGATCTTCGTAGAATATGTAGGAGCCAATATGAGCATCCAGGTTCCGCTATTGGTTATTGACCGAAGACGTGTGTCGGTCGTGTCTACATAGTTCTCGAACCCGTAGGGTCCGCACACTTAACGTTACGATGACCATTTTATTATGAGTTTACATGTTTTGATGTACCGAAGGTTGTTCGGAGTCCCGGATGTGATCACGGACATGACGAGGAGTCTCGAAATGGTCGAGACATAAAGATTGATATATTGGACGACTATATTCGGACACCGGAAGTGTTCCCGGTGATTTCGGAGAAAACCAGAGTGCCGGAGGGTTACCGGAACCCCCGGGAGAAGTAATGGACCTTATGGGCCTTAGTGGAGAGAGAGAGGGGCGGCCAGGGTGGGCCGCGCCCCCCTCCCCCTCTGGTCCGAATTGGACTAGGAGAGGGGGGGGGGGGCGCCCCCCTTTCCTTCTCCCTCTCCCCCTTCCTTTCCCCCTCCTAGTAGGAGTAGGAAAGAGGGGAGTCCTACTCCTACTAGTAGGAGGACTCCTCCTCCTGGCGCGCCTAGCAAGGGCCGGCCGGCCTTCCCCCTTGCTCCTTTATATACGGGGGCAGGGGGGCACCCTAGAGACAACAATTAATCATTGATCTCTTAGCCGTGTGCGGTGCCCCCTCCACCATAATCCACCTCGATAATATTGTAGCGGTGCTAAGGCGAAGCCCTGCGTCGGTAGAACATCAACATCGTCACCACGCCGTCGTGCTGACGAAACTCTCCCTCAACACTCGGCTGGATCAGAGTTTGAGGGACGTCATCGGGCTGAACGTGTGCTGAACTTGGAGGTGTCGTACGTTCGGTACTTGATCGGTCGGATCGTGAAGACGTACGACTACATCAACCGCGTTGTGCTAACGCTTCCGCTTTCGGTCTACGAGGTACGTGGACAACACTCTACCCTCTCGTTGCTATGCATCACCATGATCTTGCGTGTGCGTAGGATTTTTTTTGAAATTACTACGTTCCCCAACAATGGCATCCTAGCCAGGTTTTATGCGTTGATGTTATATGCACGAGTAGAACACAAGTGAGTTGTGGCGATATAAGTCATACTGCTTACCAGCATGTCATACTTTGGTTCGGCGGTATTGTTGGATGAAGCGGCCCGGACCGACATTACGCGTACGCTTACGCGAGACTGGTTCTACCGACGTGCTTTGCACACAGGTGGCTGGCGGATGTCAGTTTCTCCAACTTTAGTTGAACCGAGTGTGGCTACGCCCGATCCTTGCGAAGGTTAAAACAACACTAACTTGAAAAACTATCGTTGTGGTTTTGATGCGTAGGTAAGAACGGTTCTTGCTAAGCCCGTAGCAGCCACGTAAAATTTGCAACAACAAAGTAGAGGACGTCTAACTTGTTTTTGCAGGGCATGTTGTGATGTGATATGGTCAAGACATGATGCTAAATTTTATTGTATGAGATGATCATGTTCTGTAACTGAGTTATTGGCAACTGGCTGGAGCCATATGGTTGTCGCTTTATTGTATGCAATGCAATCACCCTGTAATGCTTTACTTTATCACTAAGCGGTAGCGATAGTCGTGGAAGCATAAGATTGGCGAGACGACAACGATGCTACGATGGAGATCAAGGTGTCGCGCCGGTGACGATGGTGATCATGACGGTGCTTCGGAGATGGAGATCACAAGCACAAGATGATGATGGCCATATCATATCACTTATATTGATTGCATGTGATGTTTATCTTTTATGCATCTTATCTTGCTTTGATTGACGGTAGCATTATAAGATGATCTCTCACTAAATTTCAAGATAAAAGTGTTCTCCCTGAGTATGCACCGTTGCCAAAGTTCGCCGTGCCCAGACACCACGTGATGATCAGGTGTGATAAGCTCTACGTCCATCCACAACGGGTGCAAACCAGTTTTGCACACGCAGAATACTCAGGTTAAACTTGACGAGCCTAGCATATGCAGATATGGCCTCGGAACACTGAGACCGAAAGGTCGAGCGTGAATCATATAGTAGATATGATCAACATATTGATGTTTACCACTGAAAGCTACTCCATTTCACGTGATGATCGGTTATGATTTAGTTGATTTGGATCACGTGATCACTTAGAGGATTAGAGGGATGTATTTCTAAGTGGGAGTTCTTAAGTAATATGATTAATTGAACTTAAATTTATCATGAACTTAGTACCTGATAGTATCTTGCTTGTTTATGTTTGATTGTAGATAGATGGCCCGTGCTGTTGTTTTGTTGAATTTTAATGCGTTCCTTGAGAAAGCAAAGTTGAATGATGATGGTAGCAATTACACGGACTGGGTCCGTAACTTGAGGATTATCCTCATTGCTGCACAGAAGAATTACGTCCTGGAAGCACCGCTGGGTGCCAGGCCTGCTGCTGGAGCAACACCAGATGTTATGAACGTCTGACAGAGCAAAGCTGATCACTACTCGATAGTTCAGTGTGCCATGCTTTACGGCTTAGAATCGGGTCTTCAACGACGTTTTGAACGTCTTGGAGCATATGAGATGTTCCAGGAGTTGAAGTTAATATTTCAAGCAAATGCCCGGATTGAGAGATATGAAGTCTCCAATAAGTTCTATAGCTGCAAGATGGAGGAGAACAGTTCTGTCAGTGAGCATATACTCAAAATGTCTGGGTATAATAATCACTTGATTCAACTGGGAGTTAATCTTCCGGATGATAACGTCATTGACAGAATTCACCAATCACTGCCACCAAGCTACAAGAGCTTCGTGATGAACTATAATATGCAAGGGATGGAGAAGACTATTCCCGAGCTCTTCACGATGCTGAAAGCTGTGGAGGTAGAAATCAAGAAGGTGCATCAAGTGTTGATGGTCAACAAGACCACTAGTTTCAAGAAAAAGGGCAAAGGGAAGAAGAAGGGGAACTTTAAGAAGAACAACAAGCAAGTTGCTGCTCAGGAGAAGAAACCCAAGTCTGGACCTAAGTCTGAAACCGAGTGCTTCTACTGCAAGCAGACTGGTCACTGGAAGCGGAACTGCCCCAAGTATTTGGCGGATAAGAAGGATGGCAAGGTGAACAAAGGTATATGTGATATATATGTTATTGATGTGTACCTTACTAATGCTCGCAGTAGCACCTGGGTATTTGATACTGGTTCTGTTGCTAATATTTGCAACTCGAAACAGGGGCTACGGATTAAGCGAAGATTGGCTAAGGATGAGGTGACGATGCGCGTGGGAAATGGTTCCAAAGTTGATGTGATCGCGGTCGGCACGCTACCTCTACATCTACCTTCGGGATTAGTATTAGACCTAAATAATTGTTATTTGGTGCCAGCGTTGAGCATGAACATTATATCTGGATCTTGTTTGACGCGAGACGGTTATTCATTTAAATCAGAGAATAATGGTTGTTCTATTTATATGAGTAATATCTTTTATGGTCATGCACCCTTGAAGGATGGTCCATTTTTGATGAGTCTCAATAGTAGTGACACACATATTCATAATGTTGAAGCCAAAAGATGCAGAGTTGATAATGATAGTGCAACTTATTTATGGCACTGCCGTTTAGGTCATATCGGTGTAAAGCGCATGAAGAAACTCCATACTGATGGACTTTTGGAACCACTTGATTATGAATCACTTGGTACTTGCGAACCGTGCCTCATGGGCAAGATGACTAAAACGCCGTTCTCCGGTACTATGGAGAGAGCAACAGATTTGTTGGAAGTCATACATACAAATGTATGTGGTCCGATGAATGTTGAGGCTCGTGGCGGATATCGTTATTTTCTCACCTTCACAGATGACTTAAGCAGATATGGGTATATCTACTTAATGAAACATAAGTCTGAAACATTTGAAAAGTTCAAAGAATTTCAGAGTGAAGTTGAAAATCATCGTAACAAGAAAATAAAGTTTCTACGATCTGATCTTGGAGGAGAATATTTGAGTTACGAGTTTGGTGTACATTTGAAACAATGCGGAATAGTTTCGCAACTCACGCCACCCGGAACACCACAGCGTAATGGTGTGTTCGAACGTCGTAATCGTACTTTACTTGATATGGTGCGATCTATGATGTCTCTTAAAGATTTACCGCTATCGTTTTGGGGTTATGCTTTAGAGACGGCCGCATTCACGTTAAATAGGGCACCATCGAAATCCGTTGAGACGACGCCTTATGAAATATGGTTTGGCAAGAAACCAAAGTTGTTGTTTCTAAAAGTTTGGGGCTGCGATGCTTATGTGAAAAAGTTTCAACCTGATAAGCTCGAACCCAAATCGGAGAATTGTGTCTTCATAGGATATCCAAAGGAGACTGTTGGATACACCTTCTATCACAGATCCGAAGGCAAGACTTTTGTTGCTAAATTCGGAAACTTTCTAGAGAAGGAGTTTCTCTCGAAAGAAGTGAGTGGGAGGAGAGTAGAACTTGATGAGGTAACTGTACCTGCCCCCTTATTGGAAAATAACACATCACAGGAACCGGTTTCTGTGACGTCTGAACCAATTAGTAAGGAAGTTAATGATAATGATCATAGAACTTCAGATCAAGTTACTACAGAACCTCATAGATCAAACAGAGTAAGATCCGCACCGGAGTGGTACGGTAACCCTATTCTGGAAGTCATGCTACTAGATCATGATGAACCTACGAACTATGAAGAAGCGATGGTGAGCCCAAATTCCGCAAAATGGCTTGAAGCCATGAAATCTGAGATGGGATCCATGTATGAGAACAAAGTGTGGACTTTGGTTGACTTGCCCGATGATCGGCAAGCAATTGAGAATAAATGGATCTTCAAGAAGAAGACTGACGCTGACGGTAATGTTACTGTCTACAAAGCTTGACTTGTTGCAAAAGGGTTTCGACAAGTTCAAGGGATTGACTACGATGAGACTTCCTCACCCGTAGCGATGCTTAAGTCTGTCCAAATCATGTTAGCAATTGCCGCATTTTATGACTATGAAATTTGGCAAATGGATGTCAAAACTGCATTCCTGAATGGATTTCTGGAAGAAGAGTTGTATATGATGCAACCAGAAGGTTTTTTCGATCCAAAGGGAGCTAACAAAGTGTGCAAGCTCCAGCGATCCATTTATGGACTGGTGCAAGCCTCTCGGAGTTGGAATAAACGCTTTGATAGTGTGATCGAAGCATTTGGGTTTATACAGACTTTTGGAGAAGACTGTATTTACAAGAAAGTGAGTGGGAGCTCTGTAGCATTTCTAATATTATATGTGGATGACATATTAATGATTGGAAATGATATAGAATTTCTGGATAGCATAAAGGGATACTTGAATAAGAGTTTTTCAATGAAAGACCTCGGTGAAGTTGCTTACATATTGGGCATTAAGATCTATAGAGATAGATCAAGACGCTTAATTGGACTTTCACAAAGCACATACCTTGACAAAGTTTTGAAGAAGTTCAAAATGGATCAAGCAAAGAAAGGGTTCTTGCCTGTGTTACAAGGTGTGAAGTTGAATAAGACTCAATGCCCGACCGCTGTAGAAGATAGAGAGAAAATGAAAGATGTTCCCTATGCTTCAGCCATAGGCTCTATCAAGTATGCAATATTGTGTACCAGACCTGATGTGTGCCTTGCTATAAGTCTAGCAGGGAGGTACCAAAGTAATCCAGGAGTGGATCACTGGACAGCGGTCAAGAACATCCTGAAATACCTTGAAAGGACTAAGGATATGTTTCTCGTATATGGAGGTGACAAAGAGCTCATCGTAAGTGGTTACGTTGATGCAAGCTTTGACACTGATCCGGATGATTCTAAATCGCAAACCGGATACATGTTTGCATTAAACGGTGGAGCTGTCAGTTGGTGCAGTTCTAAACAAAGAGTCGTGGCGGGATCTACATGTGAAGCGGAGTACATAGCTGCTTCGGAAGCAGCAAACGAAGGAGTCTGGATGAAGGAGTTCATATCCGATCTAGGTGTCATACCTAGTGCATCGGGTCCAATGAAAATCTTTTGTGACAATACTGGTGCAATTGCCTTAGCGAAGGAATCCAGATTTCACAAGAGAACCAAGCACATCAAGAGACGCTTCAATTCCATCCGGGATCTAGTCCAGGTGGGAGACATAGAGATTTGAAAGATACATACGGATCTGAATGTAGCAGACCCGTTGACTAAGCCTCTTCCACGAGCAAAACATGATCAACACCAAGACTCCATGGGTGTTAGAATCATTACTGTGTAATCTAGATTATTGACTCTAGTGCAAGTGGGAGACTGAAGGAAATATGCCCTAGAGGCAATAATAAAGTTATTATTTATTTCCTTATTTCATGATAAATGTTTATTATTCATGCTAGAATTTTATTAACCGGAAACATAATACATGTGTGAATACATAGACAAACAGAGTGTCACTAGTATGCCTCTACTTGACTAGCTCATTAATCAAAGATGGTTATGTTTCCTAACCATAGACAAAGAGTTGTTATTTGATTAATGGGATCACATCATTAGATGAATGATCTGATTGACTTGACCCAGTCCGTTAGCTTAGCACTTGATCGTTTAGTTTGTTGCTATTGCTTTCTTCATGACTTATACATGTTCCTATGACTATGAGATTATGCAACTCCCGTTTACCGGAGGAACACTTTGTGTGCTACCAAACGTCACAACGTAACTGGGTGATTATAAAGGTGCTCTACAGGTGTCTCCAAAGGTACTTGTTGGGTTGGCGTATTTCGAGATTAGGATTTGTCACTCCGAATGTCGGAGAGGTATCTCTGGGCCCTCTCGGTAATGCACATCACTTAAGCCTTGCAAGCATTGCAACTAATGAGTTAGTTGCGGGATGATGTATTACGGAACGAGTAAAGAGACTTGCCGGTGACGAGATTGAACTAGGTATTAGATACCGACGATCGAATCTCGGGCAAGTAACATACCGATGACAAAGGGAACAACGTATGTTGTTATGCGGTCTGACCGATAAAGATCTTCGTACAATATGTAGGAACCAATATGAGCATCCAGGTTCCGCTATTGGTTATTGACCGAAGACGTGTCTCGGTCATGTCTACACTGTTCTCGAACCGTAGGGTCCGCACGCTTAACGTTACGATGACAGTTTCATTATGAGTTTATGTATTTTGATGTACCGAAGGTTGTTCGGAGTCCGGATGTGATCATGGACATGACGAGGAGTCTCAAAATGGTCGAGACATAAAGATCGATATATTGGAAGCCCATATTTGGATATCGGAATCGTTCCGGGTGAAATCGGGATTTTACCGGAGTACCGGGGGGTTACCGGAACCCCCCCGGGGGTTATTGGGCCTACATGGGCCCTAAGGGAGAAGAGGAAAGGAGGCAAGAGGTGGCCGCGCGCCCCTCCCCTCCCTAGTCCGAATAGGACAAGGAGAGGGGGGGCGGCGCCCCCTTTCCTTTCCCTCTTCCTCCTCTTTCCCGCCTTCTCCTTCTCCAACTAGGAAAGAAGGGAGTCCTACTCCCGGTGGGAGTAGGACTCCCCCTTGGCGCGCCCTCCTTGGACGGCCGCCCCTCCCCTTGGCTCCTTTATATACGGGGGCAAGGGGGCACGCTAGAACACACAAGTTGATCTTCGTGATCGTTTCTTAGCCGTGTGCGGTGCCCCCCTCCACGATATTACACCTCGGTCATATTGTAGCGGTGCTTAGGCGAAGCCCTGCGATGGTTGAACATCAAGATCGTCACCACGCCCTCGTGCCGACGGAACTCCTCCCTGAAGCTTTGCTGGATCGGAGCCCGGGGAGCATCATCGAGCTGAACGTGTGCCAAGAACTCGGAGGTGCCGGAGTAATGGTGCTTGGATCGGTTGGACCGGAAGATGTACGACTACTTCCTCTACGTTGCGTCAACGCTTCCGCTTCGGTCTACGAGGGTATGTAGACAACACTCTCCCCTCTCGTTGCTATGCATCACCATGGTCTTGCGTGTGCGTAGGAATTTTTTTGAAATTACTATGTTCCCCAACATCGACCACCTCGGTGCTACGCCCGTGCAGCCGTTGCCCAGCCCCGAGCTCGCCGCGCCGCGCCCGCCCCGAGCTCGCCGCCGCCGTGGCTAGCTTATGCGGCTGCAACACCGGGCGTGGCGCGGCAAGGAGCCCGACGGCGAGCGACCTGAGCACGCGGAGCAGCGAGGCACCGGCGAGGGCGGTGGGCGCGAAGTAAGCGCCTGCGAGCGGCAGCCTTCCCCGCCTCTGTCCGTTGACAAGGCCAACAACGGCACCCTCGAACCCATCTCTTTCGACCGAGAGAGAGAAGAAAAGGGAAAGGTGCGGGCTCGCTGATTTGTGGGGCCAGGGCGGATATGAGAGGCAACCAGCGGATGGGAGCGGACGACGGGAGCGCTCGCTTTTGTTCCCATATTTGCGTCCAGTTTGGGTTCGGGACGGACAGTAAGCGGACAGCGGGCGTACGTTTTGTCCATTTGGGTCGCCCCGTCGGGCCATCTTTTCTGTCCGGATAACCCAAACGGACAAAATAGATCGCCCCATTGGAGTTGCTCTGAAAGCTTCTTTTGAATACGGATTCATTGATATAATTTGTGCTCCCGCCGCAGTTGGTCTTGTTGGTTAAATTTTTGGTCAAAGTTGAAGCACGGAAACCAATTATACACTATATTTTGAAACGGAGGGAGTAGCTAGAGGTAATTTCTAATTTTGTTTGACAGCTGCAGGTAATTTCTAATTAGCTATACTACATATTTGTTTTGCGACATAATTAGCTTCACATGTTAAGAAAGGTGTCTAGTCTTGTTAACGTCCACAACTGTGTATTCTTTTTCTTAAGAGAGAGAGAGAGAGAGATCCCAAGCCCTGTCCTCTGCCCTCGGCAGAATGGGAGATTAAACTAAAAATTCCTTTTTTAATAGTATAATAGTAGTTCTCTGATTTTTTTTGTTCATTCACCCTATAGAATTATTTTCTTCTGCATCTATCTGATTTGTACTAAACATTTTATCCACCCATATATAAATAAATTTTTGGGCTGGACCTCCAAACCATGCAGTCAAGGGACTTGCTCTACATCTTTTTTTCCCTTTGATTGGGCCGCAAGGAAAAAAATGGTAGAGCGATTGTTTTCAGGTGCTCTCGCTTTCCTCTTTGCTAATGTAAAATTCAATCTCATCGTGTGAGCTGCGGATTTTTATATATCATCCAAACAGCGTTTGCCCCCATAGGCCTTTCAAAGGGAACCTTAGCTACTAGCTTTGGAAAATATCAATTATACTTTTTTTAGACTTAAAAATATCTGTGAGTTTTTTAAAAAAATCATGAATTTAGAAAATACCCAATATTGTTAAAAATATTCATGACTTTTAAAAATGATCACGGGTTATAAAAATATTTTCATGTTCTAAATGTTCATGAATTTAGAAAACTATTAAAAAAAATTAAAAAAACTATGCACGAGCTATAAAATCGATGAATTTAAACGGGGAAGAGACAAAAATAGAGAGGTAAAACCAAATTTTATAAAATAAAACAAAAAAGTACTTCCTCTGTTCCTAAATATATGAATTTTTGGTAGAATGTCATATATTAGAAATGGAGGGAGTAATAAAAATGGGTAAAAAAATTCGAAAGCAAAATTTAAAATCAGTATTTTTTAGAATTAATATAGAAATCAGTAGTCGAACCAAAACGGGCGCTCTGTGCCGACGCTACCTAGTTGGGCCGGGCCCGATTGGCGAAGTAACCGTTCGCTATGCGCTGAATGGGATATTCCCCCGAGCCCACCACCCACACCATATAAGGGGTCGGTCCAAGCCTCCCAGCAGCACCTACCCCACCGGTCAGGATCATCTTCTTCCTTCGCCCGAGAGCGCCCATAGCAAGAGCACCACCCAGTGGCCAGCGAGCGACGCTTCGAGACTGACGCGTCCCGTCCATGGAGCCTCAGGAAGGAGCACGCGCGCCCCGCCTCAGGCATCGGCCCACTCTCCCACCGGTAGGCACCTTCGCCCGTCGCCACGTGATGAGTCTTGGTTTCTTGCATCGGCAGACGATTCTTGCGCTCCTTATTTTTCTTGGTCTGTTCTACCATGCTGATACTTATACTCGATCTTGTTCTTATTATTGATCTCGCCAATCATCTTATACTTCGAAATCAAAGTCATCAGTCAGTTCTTTCCGTTTCTTGCACGGGAAAGAACAGTTCTTGATACATTTGTTCATTGATCTTCCGCGATTTCCTCAAGTTCATGATGTTCTTGCGGCAGTTTCCGGAGCCTACTGAGTTCGAAGTCCAGGCGGAGCAGGTTACGGGCGACAAATTCATTGACGACCTCAATGAGTCTGTTGCCAACGTCTACACCAGCGTCGCATTGCTTCCGGAGGAGGTTTACAATAACGGAGGCCTGGAGGTGCACGACGCGAAGAGTATGGGAAAGTCGAATCAAGCAGCGTGGAAGAGCATCCGGAGGCTTCTGGTTCTTAAGATTGACGCGCGTGATCTTTTGTTCTCTGATAAGATCTGGTGGAGAACTAGATTTGATGTTTTGAAATGTGAAACCTTTTTTGTGATCTTTTTCTGTTTGGTGGATTGCAAATGCCAATGGTTGCTGATCTTTTTGCTGTTTGGTGCTTCGGCAATTTGCCACATTGGCCATTGGGCACGGTGCTTATACTTTGGATTTGGAAAACTTGGATGCCATGCAGGGCTTTGCAATGGAGGGGTAGTTGCATTCTGAACCGTACTATGTGGTTTATTTTGCTGGTTGCCCTTGTGAAGTTGTGATTCTACAATATCTAATCGCTGATCTTAGTCTGTCACATTTAATGGATAGATAAATGACTGAGCTTAGTCAGCCATTCAAAGTAGACCTGTTTTATGGTTCCGATTATAGTGTCTCTCCCATATACTTTGTGCACAAGCATGAAGGTGATATAATCACATAATCATCCACTTTAGCTATACTAGCAAAAAAGCCCGTGCGTTGCAAGGGGACAGAAAAAACACACGCTTTTAACCCAATAACCACGACTCGAGACCCTGATAGGTAGACGTTCTTTATTTAAAATGGCATCACATTTGTGTTCCCGACGGTGGTCTCACTGCTCACACAACGAAAACGCATTTGAATGTGGTCAGTCCTAAGGCGTCTCTCTCACACACACACGCGCGCGCGCTCGCACACACATAATCGCTCAGAATAAGATGAGCAAATTGTTGTTTTTTCCCGCGAGGTTTTTCAGAGTTGTGCATGCGTGGTTATCAATGTTTTTTCCCACTCAATCTGGTTTTAATGTGTGTTTATTTGCAATTTGGATCGCCGCTGATGTGAAAGAAAAACAGATCGTGCACTATAGATTAAGTTTGCACCCAAATTAATAGTTTAGAAATATTGAACAGCTAAAAGTAACAGCATATTTAGATTCTACACATTTTTCTAATCAAATTTCATATGTAATATGTTAAATTCGGAGTTACGGTTTAAAAGATATGGATAATTTTGTTTTAGATAAACTGCGGATTGATTAACCGAAAGGTTAGGGGTTTTCTGTTAAAACACAAAAAAACGATTCGTATGACTTAAATATGGACGGCGGGTTGATTACCTGAAACTTCAGGGGGTTTTCTGAGAAAGTTAAAAAAACGGCTCGTTATGACTTATAGATGGACTGCGGGTTGATTTCAACAAACTGCAGGGACTTTTTTGCAAATAGGGATGACGGACGGCCGAAACCCACCGTGCTTTATTAGTAGGTAGAGATGTAAGTTGCTTGAAAATTGAATTTGGGTTAGTCAATTTTTCTGACCGTTGATTGCCGCTTCAAGATCCGTGCTCCCTTTTTTTTTCTATTGTATGGTGTGTCTAATTCGGACTGTGAGACCGACTGACTCTGTTTTGGGTCAGTCAATGCTTAGCAGGCTGACGCCCATCAGCCCGTCAGCCCTTCTGAGACCCAGGCTTCTACTATCTTCATTTGTCTTTTGTCTATCATTTTTTCTTTGTGTCTTAGTCTTTTTTGCTTTTTGCTTTTTGCACTATTTTTATTTTTTATTAGTAGTTTTTAGATTTTTTTGTGGGTATTTGTAGGATGTTGGGTGAGTGTAAATATATGTACATAAATCTATACAATATGTGAATCTTTTTGCACTATTATATGATTATTATTTGCATATTACTAAAAGTGCAAATTTACTCCAAAGTTGCATGTATATTTTTTCTTTTTCGATTTTATTAAAAAGGTGATACCAATGTCAGTAATTGATTTTTTCTGATTATTATTATTATTATTATTATTATTACTATTATTATTATTATTATTATTATTATTATTATTATTATTATTATTATTATTATTATTATTATTATTATTACGTTTTCTTTACTATGAAGTTAAGACCAATGCCACTAATTCATTGCTTCTTAGAAAACTTCATTTTTTTCATATGTTTGGAACCATAATTTTTGGTTATATTATGTGCACATTTTTTCATTGCTTATTTTACTTTTCTTTCTTCTTAAAGGGCAAATACCAATGCCTCTAAAATTCATTCTTTCTTGGAATAGTTCATTATTTTGATTTATTTTTAGTTTTTTATTTCATTTTCTTTCTGCTTAAAAGATAATACTAAAGCCAATAGTTCATTCTTTTCTCATCATTTTGATTTCCTTTTAGTTTTTGTTTCATTTCCTTTCTTCTATAAGGGTAATACCAATCTCACTAATTCGTTTCTCCTTATGATTTTTTTTAAATTCCACTATTATATACTTACTCTTGCATATTTTTTAAAGCGCTATTTTATGTATATTGTGTGCAAATTTTGCCATTGTTTGGTTTAGATTTTATTTAGAGTACGCTTTAGTTTTTATTTCATGTTCTTTTTCCTTAAAGGGTAATATCAAAGCAACCAATTCTTTCTTTCTTAGAATACTTCATTATTTTAACTTTGTTTTAGCATTTGTTTCATTTTGTTTCTTCTTTAAGGTTAATACCAATGACACTAATTTATTCCTTCTTGTATTTTTTTTTTGCAAAAATCCACTATTATATGCTTATTCTTGCATAGTTTAAAAAAACACATTTTTTGGTATATTGTGTGCAAATTTTATCATTGTTTGTTCTAGATTTTCTTTTTTTGGAGGGCAATACACATGTCATTAATTCATCATTTCTTACATGTAAGTACTGAGTAATATGTGTGTAAATTATACTAGAGCGCAAAAATGACATTATTATATGCTTATTCTTGCATATTCTTAAAAAGCGCAAATTTCATAGAATACTTTGTTATTTTGATTTCTTTTAGTTTTATTTCATTTTCTTTCTTCTTAAATGGAATCTAGTAATTAAGTTTCTTTGGAAAATTTATTTTATTTTAGTTTTTGTTTCATTTTCCTTCTTCTAGAATGGTAACACCAATGCCACTAATTCATTCTTTGTTAGAAAACTTTGTTATTTTGACCTTTTTGTTTTAATTTTTGTTTCATTCCCTTTCTTCTTTAAGCGTAATACCAATGCCAGTAATTCATTCATTCTGAGGAAACTTTTTTTTATGAAATTTCACTACCATTGATACGTCTCCAACGTATCTATAATATTTTTTGTTCCATGCTATTATATATTCTGTTTTGGATGTTTAATGAGCTTATTTATACACTTTTATATTATTTTTAGAACTAACCTATTAATCAAAGGCCCAGCCTAAATTGTTGTTTTTTTCCTATTTCGGTGTTTCACAGAAAAAAGATATCAAACGGAGTCCAAACGGAATGAAACCTTTGGGAGCATGATTTTTGGAACGAACGTGATCCAGAGGACTTGGAGTGGACGTCAAGCAACCAACGAGGAAGCCACGAGGCAGGGGGCGCGCCTACCCCCTGGGCGCGCCTACCCCCCTGGGCGCGCCCTCCACCCTCATGGGCCCCTCGTGGCTCCACCGACCTACTTCTTCCTCCTATATATACCTACGTACCCTCAAACCATCGAGGAGCACCACGAAAACCTAATTCCACCACCGCAACCTTCTGTACCCGTGAGATCCCATCTTGGGGTCTTTTCCAGCGTCCCGCCAGAGGGGGCATTGATCATGGAGGGCTTCTACATCAACACCATAGCCTCTTCGATGATGTGTGAGTAGTTTACCTCAGACCTTCGGGTCCATAGTTATTAGCTAGATGGCTTCTTCTCTCTCTTTGGATCGCAATACAAAGTTCTCCTCGATTCTCTTGGAGATCTATTCGATGTAATCTTATTTTGCGGTGTGTGTGTCGAGATCCGATGAATTGTGGGTTTATGATCAAGATTATCTATGAAAAATATTTGAATCTTCTCTGAATTTTTTTATGTATGATTGGTTATCTTTGCAAGTCTCTTCGAATTATCAGTTTGGTTTGGCCTACTAGATTGATCTTTCTTGCAATGGGAGAAGTGCTTAGCTTTGGGTTCAATCTTGCGGTGCTTGATCCCATTGACAGTAGGGGAAATGACACGTATTATATTGCTGCCATCGAGGATAAAAAGATGGGGTTCATATCATATTGCATGAGTTTATCCCTCTACATCATGTCATCTTGCTTAAAGCGTTACTCTGTTCTTATGAATTTAATACTCTAGATGCATACTGGATAGCGGTCGATGTGTGGAGTAATAGTAGTAGATGCAAGCAGGAGTCGGTCTACTTGTCACGGACATGATGCCTATATACATGATCATACCTAGATATTCTCATAACTATGCTCAATTCTATCAATTGATCGACAGTAATTTGTTCACCCAGCGTAATACTTATGCTATCTTGAGAGAAGCCACTAGTGAAACCTATGGCCCCCGGGTCTATTTTCCATCATATTAATCTTCCGTCTACAAGCTATTTCTTTCGCCTTTTATTTTTCAATCTTTACTTTTAATCTTTATCATAAAAATACTAAAAATATTATCTTATCATCTCTATCAGATCTCACTTTTGCAAGTGGCCATGAAGGGATTGACAACCCTTTATCGCGTTGGTTGCAAGGTTCTTATTTGTTTGTGTAGGTGCAAGGGGCTTGAGTGTGGCCTCCTACTGGATCGATACCTTGGTTCTCAAAACTGAGAGAAATACTTACGCTACTTTGCCGCATCACCCTTTCATTTTCAAGGAAAAACCAACGCAATGCTCAAGAGGTAGCAATCATATGCTTATACTTTTGTAATAAGAAAGCTCAATTTTTCTTTCTTCTTTTAAGGATAACACCAATGCCACTAATTCTTCCTTCTTTGAAAACTTTTTTTTTGAAACTTTCATTATTATATGCTTATTCTTGCATATTATGAATAAGCGTAATTTTTGTGAAAATTGTGTGCACATTTAGTCTTTATTTGCATTTTTACATATATTTTCTTTCTTTTGAAGGGTACCAATGTCACTAGTTCATTCCTTCTTAGAATTTTTTTTGGTTGCATTGTGGTTATTTTCGTGCTCGATTGCCTTTTTGTGAAAAGGACCTCAGGTTATATTGAAACTTCAATGGTAGTATAGAGGACCCCAAAAGTAATAGAAATTACAGCAAGGTCCTCAGACCACACAAAGGAGCCAAGTCACACCTATATAGAGAGGGGCGAAAAGGGAGCAACCATAGAGTTCCCCTAATCCCACCTGCGAGGGCGCGGATCCTTGCTTCTCCGCTTGCTCAGGCGGCGGGAGGAGGTGGGGATCCCGTTCCTCTGGTCCCGGTGTGTAGATAGGGTAGGAGTAGGCCCCGGCGGCGTCGATTTGGTGAGGTGTTTGTCGCTCTTCTGGAATAATTTGTCCACCGATCTTCCCTCCCCTTGCCGGCTGTGGTGGTGCTGGCATGTGGACAACGTGTTTCGTGCGCCGATCTATGGATCGGCCGGTGGTTTGGCTCCCTTCTCCATCGGTGGTAGAGCCAGTGTGAGGGGAGATTTTGCTCCTTGCGGATCTTTCGATCTCGCAAGTTCTTTGCTCCTCAGGTGGGTTAGCGAGGCAGCGGCGTCGACCTTGCCATGTGAATATCATCCCCTCCCTCTTCGTCACTGTACTAACGAGTTCCCCATCGGAGGCGCATGGGTTGGGTGTTGTTGTGTTCATGGGGTTGGATCTTTGGGTTATGGCGAAGCTTCTTCGGCGATGGCGGCTCCCTTGGGGTGCTCGTCTTTTTAGGCTGAAGATTGGAGACTTCCCGATCGCCATGGTCGTCTTTACAAGGATGCTAGCTCCAGCTATGGAGCGGCGACGATGACGGCGATGACGACGTCGCACCTCCAACTCATTCTAGCATGCTCGATTGCATTTGATTGCATGATGTGCCAAAAAGTTGAGACACTATGGGCGTGTTTGGTTGCCCGCATGAGGCCCAGCTAGGCCCGCACGGGAAGGAAGAGGTCTGTTTGGTTGCCTGGATTCACAGTTGGGCCTGCATCACATGCTTCTCAAAGCAGCCTAGAGCCTGGCTCGCTAGAAACCGTCGGATCGGCAGTTTCTCGCGAGCCAGGCTGAGTGCGGCGCGAGGTCGCACGGGCGGGTGCGACATAATCGAGGGGGATGGCGGGAGATGGAAATCTGGCACGCTGTCCCGACGCCAAATCTAGCCTCACCCCCCTTTCACTCGCTCACCCATAGCCACTACCCCCCTTTCTTCCCTACTGCCTCACCACCGGCGGCGGCTGTGATTTCAGATCTGTGCTACAGGCGGCGGCGGCGGAAGAGCCGGCGGCGTTTGCGGCGGATCTGGTGCTTCCCTTGCTGTTGGCCACCGTCTGGTCGACCTTGTCTGTGCCATGGCTCCCCCTACGCCGTCCTCGTCTCCGATGCCGGTAAGCAACACCCCCTCCCCCCTTTGTTAGCTCGGTGGTTAGGCCGTTAGCCTAGGTGTAGGATCGATTTCCCAATGAACGAACCAACGATGTCGACTAGGTTATGGACGCACGGATGAGGCTGATAATTCAGGCATCAACACTGATCAGTGTGATTTAGGCATGGGTCATGTTCATGCACCAGAGAGTTGTTCGTCGTGCTGGGAGGCCTTTGATCCGCTATGGTCCATTGTTTGTCCGGGAACAGGAGAGGATCCAAAATCTGAACTACATCTACAACTGCAATGGCGTCGAGGCTCTGTGGATGCTTTGAATGAAAAGAGCACCATTTTCCAGGCTTGTCGAGACCTTCAGGAGCAGGGGGCTGCTACAAGATAACATCAACACCAGTGTGGAAGGGCAAGTGGCCATGTTCCTCCATGTTGCTGGCCATAACCAGAGGTTCAGGGTCATTCACAAACACGTTCAGGAGATCAATGGAGACCATCTCTAGGTACTTCAAGCGGTGCTTTTTTGCTATTGGGGAGGTTAGAGGAGAGATGATCAGGAGACCATCTGGTCAGACTCCACCCAAGATTCGCGAAATCCCAAGATGGTATCCATACTTCAATGTGAGCATTGACAATATACACTTTTCATGGCTTGATATGCTTGTATTGTTCAAGTTGAGCACTAACACAGGCTTGTGATGCCATTTTCAGGATTGCATTGGTGCAATAGATGGTACTCATGTCACTGCCTGAGTTCCTAGGTCATAGTCTACAGCATACAGGGGGAGGAAGCACTACACAAGCCAAAATGTGCTTGCTGCTGTTGACTTTGATCTGAAGTTCACATATGTGCTGGTTGGCTGGGAGGGGTCAGCGCATGATGCTAACATTCTCAGTGACAGCATGAGTCGACCTGATGGGATCAACATCCCCGACGGCAAGTTCTACCTTGGAGATGCTGGCTATGCATGTCGGTCGGGTATTCTTCCACCCTTCTGGAAAAACCAAGTACCATCTCAACGAGTTCTCTGGTAGGAACTATCCTAGGACTGCACACGAGCTGTTTAATCTCAGACACTCCAGCCTTAGAGTAACTATTGAGAGGGCAACGGAGCTCTGAATAACAGGTTTAAGATCCTGGATCAGAAGCCATTCCACCCATACTCCACTCAGGTTAAGCTTGTTCTTGCTTGTTGCATTCTGCATAACTGGATCCTCAAGTGGGGCTTTGATGAACACGTGCCTGAGGAGGAAGAGGTCGAGCCTGACGATGTTGTTAGCTCCGGCCATGGTGTGGAGGCATTTGACAATGATGCTTGGAAGAACAAAAGGTTGGGGTGGGCAGAGGCAATGCGGCTTAATAGAGATCAGTTCAAGATTTGATGAAGATGGAAGAAGAAGAAGAAGCAGCAGCAGCAGTAGTACAAGCAGTAGCAGCAGCAGAAGCAGAAGCAGAAGCAGAAGAAGAGGATGATGAAAATCTGGTAGCAGCAACACCGATGAACTATCCCCTATTTAGCCAATGGCTCTTAATAACTTGAACTGTCATTTGATAGTAGTTAGGATGAACTGTCATTTGTTTAACTAGCTGGCACTACATGTTCAAATTGTGTGTGGTAAGCTCACCACTAGTTAGAAGTGGTGACCACCTTATGCAGGTTGCAACCAAACACCATGTCATATCTGCGCCTAATACAATGCGGGCGACCAAACGCCGGGTTAAAAATGGTTGTCTCATGCAACTAGGTACATGCAGGCAACCAAACTATGTGCATCTGGATTTTTTCCCCTAGATCCACTCAAACCAGCTCACTAGAGCCAGACTCGCCGAGCCAGGCTGGATTGACAATGTAACCAAACACGCCCTATAGGCGGCACGAGAAACCCTGCATACGCTGGCGGCGCCATTATCATTCATTTTGTGTAGAGTAGTTAGCCGCACTGGCAGAACTTGGAAAATACAGAGTAAAAACTAGGTGGGCTAGCCTAGAGGAGAAGTAGAACACACAAAAAAATGAACCATACTAATTCAACAGGCAGTAATTTGTTAGATGTGCGTGTGCAGTGTTGCTTTGCCAACATAGTTTAGCCGGTAATACAGTCCTGAAGGGGGGAGGGTCCGCTCCATCGTAGCCATCCTCCACGGCCCTCCGGCGGTGGCGTTGCAGGGAGCCAACCGCGGAGGGGTTGGCCCAATGCAGGGACAAGAGGAGCAGGAACGAAATCCGCCCACCGCCGCCATCCCCGGGCGCGGTGCGGCTTCACTGGCTGGCCCACCGGTGGCGGCGATGCGGGCGTGGTGGTGTCGAAGGGAGTTCCTGGTGGCGAGGGTTTTCCCGTGTCACCCAGTGCGGGCGACACGGGGTAGTAGGCTAGTACTAGCTAGCTAGCTGCCTCGAAAAATAGCTTTTATATTTATTTCTTTACAGAGGAAGTACTAGGGGAAAAATATCCAGTGCTCTTATCCCTGGGATGCTACGCTGCTCCTGAACCACCCGGTGCATTAGATCTGAGTGTAAGGCTAGGATCAGTTCACTATCCTTTTTACGTATGCCCCCTGTAACAATTTTGCTTCTCGCTCCCTGAAAGCAGAAGGTCTTCACAAATTTAGATCTGATACATTATCTATGAGTTGAGAAATGTTGTCTGCAGCACACGGTTTGGCACATACCCTTCACAGGAGCCAACGGCGTGGTGGTGAGCAATGTGAATGCCACCCACTTCAGCTGCTGCACCGGAATCTTCGAGACAGGGCAGGATCTCCAGCAAGTGCTTCCTATCTTCCCCACCAAACAATAGTTCTTCTTGTTCCTTAATCAGCACATCCAACACTACCTAGGCCTCCACCTTCATCTTTAGGTTGCCCTTGAACCAGGAACAGATCTCGCGCAGACGCGTAAGCTTCCGCCCATCTTCACCAGCAAACCTCACCAGCTTCTCCTTGCCCATCGCCATCTCAGGAGACCTCGTCGCTCGAATTGGAGGAAGGTGTTGAGTGGTGGCGAGAGAGAGAGAGAGAGAGAGAGAGAGAGAGAGAGAGAGAGAGAGAGAGAGAGAGAGAGAGAGAGAGAGAGAGAGAGAGAGAGAGAGATCCGAAGTGCAAATGCAAGGGGACACGCTCACCAGTCAGCCAGGAGAGGTTAAGCACCCCCACTTCTCGGATAGGCTTTGCGCCCCGTCATACTGAAATAACTGTGGGCGCCAACAACACATCAGCCCAAAAAAAAGTAAAAGAAGGAAAGAGAAACAAATGCGCCCTTCGGAGTTGTTCCACCACACTTCTAGCACTCTGAAACACCGCGTACCAAGCAACACCTTCAAGAAGGAGTGCGACGACGACGATGTTGTTGCCCAGACATGTCCTAGGGTTTCCCCCCGAACGCAGAGGGAAGAGGGGAATGGGAACATGCGACGCCCTTCAGGAAGGAATGGCGGCACCCGCAGGCGTCACCGTGTCGATGGCAGAAGAAACGACAAGGCACTAGTAGAAAAGGGGGCAACGGTTCAGGCCGGGGCAGCCCATTAGTCCCGGTTCAGACTAGAACCGGGACCAATGGGGGCATTGGTCCCGGTTCGTGAGCCCAGGGGGCCGGCCGGGCCACGTGGGCCATTGGTCCCGGTTCGTCTGGACCTTTTGGTCCCGGTTGGTGGGACGAACTGGGACCAATGGGCCTGGCTCCTGGCCCACCACAATTGGTCCCGGTTGGTGGCCTGAACCGGGACCAAAGGCTCCCCTTTAGTCCCGGTTCATGCCACGAACCGGGACCAATAGTGCGGCCTATATATACCCTCGCCCGCGAGCAGAGCACTCCAGTGCTCTGTTTTTCTGGGCCGGCGAGGGGAGGTGTTTGTGGTGCTCTAGCTCATCTCCTATGCACATGAGGTATTCGATGAAATGCCCGAGCCACACTAGTTAAGCTTTCTCCTCTCGAAGCTCGACCTCAAAGCTTCATTTTCCTCACGCCCCACCCCCGTCTTCACCGCCGTCGATCACCCGCGCCGATCTCATCACCGACACCACCGTGGTGAGCCTCTTGTTCTTATCTTCTTCTGAAAGGAAAAATATTGCTACTTGTATGTTTAGATAGATACTTGTATCATTTTCTTACTTTTATTATTGCATCTTATAAAGTGCGATGGTTTTGGTATCCGCCCCCGTCGGCCCTCGTCCTGTCTATGATTCGGATATGGTATATATATTAATCTTTATAACTATTGGTTCATTTATTATTTATGAAAATTATGCGGACCAACATGACATAGATTTTATTTATCTAGGATGTATGTGAACCGGAAATTCCAACCGACCCTATTGTCGAGAGGTTAAATTTAGTTGAAGAAGAAAACAATTTCTTGAAGGAAAAAATAAAAAAATTGAGGAGGAGAAGATGATATTGGAGTTGCATGTTGCGGATGTCGTCGATGATCACAAGATCAAGATGGATGCAATGCGCTTGAAGATTAGAAAGATTAGAAAATATGCCATTCATACCGAGGCTTGGTATCATTATGCCATTGGATCAATTGTTACCTTGGTTGCGACTATGATCGCCTTTGTTTTTGCATTAAAATGTTTTACATAGTTTCAATGTATGGTTTAATTAATTAGATGCTCTGGAGAGCTATATGTTGTTAGATGAGAACTATGTATGCACTTTGCTTTTAATGTGATGATGAACTTCTATCAATTTGGACACTTAATTATATATAATGCACGCAGATGAACCGGCAATGGATGTACGGTGACAGACACACCTTCGAGTACATTAAGGGCGTGCATGAGTTTCTCGATGCGGCTGAGGCAAACAAGCAGAATGGTTTTATGTGTTGTCCATGCCCTGATTGTGGGAATACAAAGTCTTACTCTAACCGGAAAATCCTTCACACCCACCTGCTTTACAAGGGTTTCATGCCACACTATAATGTTTGGACGAGACACGAAGAAATAGGGGTTATGATGGAATACGACGAAGAAGAAGAGTATGATGACAACTACGTGCCCCCTGAATACCGTGATGCTGCAACGGGGGGAGCTGGTGAAGATCAAGAGGAACCAGACGATCTGCCCAATGATGCTGCAATGGGTGAAGGTGCTAAAGATCAAGAGGAACCAGGCGATGTGCTCGATGATGATGATCTCCGCCGGGTCATTGTCGATGCAAGGACGCAATGCGGAAGTCAAAAGGAGAAGCTGAAGTTCGATCGCATGTTAGAGGATCACAAAAAAGGGTTGTACCCCAATTGCGAAGATGGCAACACAAAGCTCGGTACCGTACTGGAATTGCTGCAGTGGAAGGCAGAGAATGCTGTGCCTGACAAAGGATTTGAGAAGCTACTGAAAATATTGAAGAAGAAGCTTCCAAAGGATAACGAATTGCCCGACAGTACATACGCAGCAAAGAAGGTCATATGCCCTCTAGGATTGGAGGTGGAGAAGATACATGCATGCCCTAATGACTGCATCCTATACCGCGGTGCATACAAGGATCTGAACGCATGCCCGGTTTGCGGTGCATTGCGGTATAAGATCAGACGAGATGACCCTGGTGATGTTCACGGCGAGCCCCGCAGGAAGAGGGTTCCTGCGAAGGTGATGTGGTATGCTCCTATAATACCATGGTTGAAATGTCTGTTCAGAAATGGAAAGCATGCCAAGTCGATGCGATGGCACAGTGAGGACCGTAAGAAAGACGGGAAGTTGAGAGTACCCGCTGACGGGTCGCAGTGGAGAAAAATCGTGAGAAAGTACTGGGATGAGTTTGCAAAGGACCCAAGGAACGTATGGTTTGCTTTAAGCGCGGATGGCATTAATCCTTTCGGGGAGCAGAGCAGCAATCACAACACCTGGCCGGTCACTCTATGTATGTATAACCTTCCTCCTTGGATGTGCATGAAGCGGAAGTTCATTATGATGCCAATTCTCATCCAAGGCCCTAAGCAACCCGGCAACGACATTGATGTGTACCTAAGGCCATTAGTTGAAGAACTTTTATAGCTGTGGAATGGAAACGGTGTACGTACGTGGGATGAGCACGTACATGAGGAATTTAACCTAAAGGCATTGTTGTTCGTGACCATCAACGATTGGCCCGCTCTTAGTAACCTTTCAGGACAGACAAACAAAGGATACCACGCATGCACACACTGTTTAGATGACATTAAAAGTATATACCTGCAAAAATGCAGGAAGAATGTGTACCTGGGCCATCGTCGATTTCTTCTGACCAACCATCAATGTCGAAAGAAAGGCAAGCATTACAAAGGCGAGGCAGATCACCGGAAGAAGCCCGCCATGCGTACTGGTGATCACGTACTTGCTATGGTCAATGATTTACACGTAATCTTTGGAAAGGGTCCCGGCGCAGTAGCTGTTCCGAATGACGGTGAGGGACACGCACCCATGTGGAAGAAGAAATCTATATTTTGGGACCTACCCTACTAGAAAGACCTAGAGGTCCGCTCTTCAATCGACGTGATGCACGTGACGAAGAACCTTTGGGTGAACCTGCTAGGCTTCTTGGGCGTGTATGGAAAGACAAAAGATACACCTGAGGCACGGGAGGACCTGCAACGTTTGCACGAAAAAGATGGCATGCCTCAGAAGCAGTATGAAGGTCCTGCCAGCTACGCTCTTACGAAAGATGAGAAAGAAATCTTCTTTGAATGCCTGCTCAGTATGAAGGTCCCAACTGGCTTCTCGTCGAATATAAAGGGAATAATAAATATCCCAGAGAAAAAGTTCCAGAACCTAAAGTCTCATGATTGCCACGTGATGATGACGCAACTGCTTCCGGTTGCATTGAGGGGGCTTCTACCGGAAAACGTCCGATTAGCCATTGTGAAGCTATGTGCATTTCTCAATGCAATCTCTTAGAAGGTGATCGATCCAGAAATGGTACCAAGGCTAAGGTGTGATGTGGTGCAATGTCTTGTCAGTTTCAAGCTGGTGTTCCCACCATCCTTCTTCAATATCATGACGCATGTCCTAGTTCATCTAGTCGACGAGATTGTCGTTATGGGGCCCGTATTTCTACACAATATGTTCCCCTTTGAGAGGTTCGTGGGAGTCCTAAAGAAATATGTCCGTAACCGCGCTAGGCCAGAAGGAAGCATCTCCATGGGCCATCAAACAGAGGATGTCATCAGGTTTTGTGTTGACTTCATTCCTGGCCTTAAGAAGATAGGTCTCCCTAAATCGCGGTATGAGGGGAGACTGACTGGAAAAGGCACGCTAGGAGCGGACTCAATAATATGCAGGGACGGACATTCTTGGTCTCAAGCACACTACACAGTTCTATAGAACTCTACCTTGGTGACCCCGTATGTCGATGAACACAAGAACAGTCTGCGCTCCAAACACCCGGAGCAGTGCGACGACAGGATTACATATGAACACATTAGGACTTTCAGCAGTTGGTTGGAAGCATGTCTCAGAGGTGACAACACTGTTTGTGATGAGTTGTACTTGTTGTCCAGGGGACCACCTTTGACTGTATTGATTTACAAAGGATACGAGATAAATGGTAATACATTTTACACGATTGACCAAGATCAAAAGAGCACCAACCAAAACAACGGTGTCCGCTTTGATGCAACAATCGAGAAGGGAAAGGACACATATTATGGTTACATAGTGGACATATGGGAACTTGACTACGGACAAGATTTTAAGGTTCCTTTGTTTAAGTGCAAATGGGTCAATCTGTCAGGAGGCGGGGTACATGTAGACCCACAGTATGGAATGACAATAGTGGATCTGAAAAATCTTGGGTACACTGACGAACCGTTCGTCCTAGCCAATGATGTGGCACAGGTTATCTATGTGAAGGACGTGTCTACCAGACCGAGAAAAAGAAAAGATAAGGAAACGAATACATCATACGATGAGCCAAAGCGCCACATAGTTCTTTCAGGAAAAAGGGATATCCTGGGAGTGGAGGGTAAGACAGACATGTCTGAAGATTATGAAAGGTTTCATGAAATTCCTCCCTTCAATGTCAAGGCTAACCCAAGCATCCTGATAAACGATGAAGATTATCCATGGTTACGGCGCAATAAGCAAATGAAAAAAGCGAAGAAAAAGTGAAGACTTTCTCCCACAACTATTATGATGATACCATGCCAAATTTGTAACAGACGAGCATGCTATGCCAACTTTTTCAGAGTTCATTTGAAAACTATGAATTTAGGTCGAATTTTCTCTATAGGTGCATCTATGTTCATTTTTTTAGTAAAGTTAATCACAAACTTGTGATTCACACAAATTTCAAAGAATTCAAATTTTAACTATTCAAATTTGAGTTTATAATTTTTCTAAAACTAATGGCACTAACAGAAAGTTTATAATTTTGCTGACCTAAAAGCAAAAAGAATAAAAAAATAAAGCAAAAAACAAAAGAAAAATGCCTATAATATTTGTTATGACTAACTAAAATTACCAAATTGAGTATAATAATAAAACACAGTAATATTAAATAGCAGGAAAAACAATGACTCAAAAATCAATTTTTATTGTAAAGTTATTCATAAACTAGTGACATAAAATAAAAAAGAAATCACTACAAAACTATAAGTATTTAGTTCTAAGTAGAAATGAAAAAAATAGCAGCCACCAACTGGGCCACCACGGTCTGAATACGACTAGAAACCCAATCATGGGCCAGGATTCAGGCCCGCAGCAGGCCCAGTAGGCCCACAGGCATTGCAGTGACAGATTAGGCCCGAAAGCCTGCATTTGAAGGAGCTCCAGAGGGTGGGCGCAGCAGCGCTTATAAACCACTCCCGAGCCCTCTCAACTAGCGAGGTGGGACTAAACTTTTGGGTGCGGGGCAGCACAAGGCCATTGGTCCTGGTTGGTGGGACGAACCGAGACCAAAGGGGTGCATTGGTACCGGTTCATGGCACCAACCGGGACCAATGCCCCTCTTTAGTCCCGGTTGGTGCCATCAACCGGGACCAAAGGCCGCCGCTTCCCACCCTTCGGGCTGCTGAAAAGAGGCCTTTGATCCCGGTTGGTGGCACCAACCGGGACTAAAGAGGGGCATTGGTCCCGGTTGGTGCCACGAACCGGGACCAAAGGCCTGGGTATATAAGTAGCACTTAGGAAAATTTGGCGAACTCATCGCCAGTTGTCCCCCGGCCCGCCCGGCGACGCCGAGCACATCGACGCCGCCAGGCTGCCCCGACGCCGTCCGCCGCCCCTGCCGTCGCCGCCGACTGCGCCGTCGCCGTCGCCCGTGCCTCGCCGTTGCCGACGTCGTCCCCGAGCCCGCGCACTCCTGCCCTCGCCCCTGAGCGCGCGCGCCTCTGCCGTCCCCGAGCCTTCCTCGTCGCCGACGCCACCTCGCGGTGAGTGCCGCCCCGTTCCCCTGCTCCTCCCCCTGTACTGGCCGCCGACGCCGCCGCGCGCTGCCATCGCGCCGCCGCGCGCCCCTGCCCTTCGCTGCCGCGCTGCCCCTGCCCTTAATTTTTTTTAGTTTAATTTTTTTCATATGTGTATGTATATTGTATATGTGTATGTATAATGTATATGTGTATGTATATGTGTATGTATATGTCTATGTATAATGTATATGTGTATGTGGTTAGTTTAATTTTTTTTGTTCATAGAAATTTTGTTCATATATATATATATATATATATATATAAAGTTTTTTGTTCATAGAAAGTTTTTTGTTCATATATAGAAAGTTAGAAGAAAATTTAGAATATGCTAAAATTTAGAAGAAAAAGAAGGATAGGAAAGAAGAAAATAAGAAGAGGAAGAAAGAAGAAGAGGAGAGGAAAAAGAGGAGAAATAAATAATAAGAGGAAAAAAGAAGAAAAAGAAGAGGAGAAGAAGAAAAAAAATAGAAATTTCTATTTTTTTTCTTCTTCTCCTCTATTTCTTTCTTCTTCTCCTCTTTTTTCTTCTTCTTTTTTCTTCTTCGATCTTCTCCTCTATTCCTTTCTTCTTATCCTCTCTATTCCCTCTCCTGATAACTTCAACACGAGGGGGGTCGATATACCCCTCGGATAACTTCGACATGAGGGGCGGTCGATATATATACCCCCTCTCGACTGTGATAATAACTTATACCGCGGGAGCACCCCCGACCCTCTCGCTCGACCAAAACTCTCGAGGACACCCAAACCCTAGAAAAAAACGATGTCGGTCTCCTACCCCCTCCCGCCGCGCCCCTACCCGACAAACTCTCTCGAGGCCACCCCAAACCCTTGAAGCGTTGTCGAGGCCACCCCAAACCCTAGAGAAGCAACGTCGAGGCCACTAATTAATATATATGATTCCTTACTATGATTAGCTAGCTAGTTCTACGTTTGCCACTAATATATCCATTTGTCATGTTTGAATAATAATTGCCATGTTGTAAATATTTGTAGAAACTATGGACACCACCCGAGACGAAGCAAACGAAGCGATGTTGAGGGACATAGTCGCAGAAGGAAGTGATGCCGTCTCGTTGTATCTCAACGACACTGATGGTACTCTGGAAGGAAAGGGTGAAGAAGCTGGCTCTGGTGACCTAATGCCGGTGCAAGAAGAAGAACGTGAGGACAGCTCCGGTGACCCAATGCTGGTGCAAGAAGGAGACCGTGATGACGGCTCCGGTGACCGAACCGAGTCCGGCCAGGTATATATATTAGTTAAGCCTGTGCTGACTAGCTAATTGATGCATTCATTGTTTTGGTATGTACACATATTAATTAAGTCTTTGCTCTTTTTTCTATCCCTCCAGATCGAGCACAACTGAGGTAAAGAGACGAGGCCCGAAGAAAAAGTTGAGCTCGGATGAAAGGTTTGAGATCATAGCAATCGCGCCCGACGGCCAACCTATTGAACCCATCCGAACAAAGAAGGCATTTGTTGCTTAGTGCGGGGTTCTGGTTAGGGACAAGATCCCGATCAGCATCCAGCAATGGTTCAAGCCGGCTACAGAAGACCCTGAGGTGTCTTACGTCAATGATATGCAGAAAAATGATCTTTGGACTGAGCTGAAGACAAATTTCACCCTACCGCCAAAGGATGATCCGGAGAAGCCAGTTGAGCAATTAATCAAGTCTTTTGCTCTTAAGAAGATGGCAGACCTATTCAGGAGGTGGAAGAATGACCTGAATAGGTTTGTCGAGAAAAAAGAGACACCAGAATTCAAGGGCATATATGAGAAGATCAGAGATGACTGGCCTGCATTTGGCCTACAAGACATCGGAAAAGAGTAAGCAGATGTCGGTGACAAACAAGAAAAATGCTGCGAAGAAGAAGCTTCACCATCGCACGGGGTCAGGTGGCTACCTCGTAGCCCGGCCTAAGTGGGCCAAGACTGAGAATGATCTTCTTGCAAAAGGGATCGAACCAGAGACAATGAGCTGGCCAGACCGTTGCCGGACTTGGTTCTTCGGGGCTGGCGGAACCTTGGACCCTGTAACAGGGAAGTGCATTTGGACGGATGAGCAACTTGACATACCCTTGAAGAAGCTTCGGTACTATATCGCTGCAGCGCAGAAAGGGACGTTCCTTCCAGATAGAGAGAACGACGAGCTCACAAAGGCCCTTGGAAATCCTGAGCACCCTGGACGGACACGAGGCACGCCAGGCTCCATTCCATGGAAGGTTGGGTTTCCGGACGCAGGCGGTTACAAAAGCCAGGAGAGGAGGAAGAAAGTGCAGCAGTCCGAACTGCAGGCGCTTAAAGAAAGGGTACTCGGGATAGAGGAACGAGAAGCAAATCGCAGCAAACAAACTGCCGAAGCTTCCCCTGAAGCTACCCCGCCATCTCAGCGGAGAAGCAGCGTGGCTTCCACCGAGCTGCTTCAGCCGAAGCTTGTCTTGACGGCTCCTGCCAGCTATCCCGTGGATGCTATCACAGAGGCTCAAATTTGCCACCTTATGACGCAATGGATGAATATGAAGGTCAAGGCGGCTGTTGGCTCTGTTTTTCCTAATGAACCCGACACAACTTTTCACTGCCAGCCGATTCCAGAAGGATATGCTAAGGTGATGGTGGATGAAATAACGGAGGGATTTGAGGACCTCCTGCTTGACCACCCTACCGGAGAAGGGGAGACTCGGCTGGGTTCTGCTCTGAAGACTCCATGCCTATGGCGGAAGGAGCTCATCAAGCTTCCAAACTGGACGCCTCCGCCTCCTCCTCCTCCTCCGGCGAGTCAGGGCACTCCGCCTCCTCCACCGCCTCCTCCTCCGGTGAGTGATGATCAGGCCCTCGGCCGGCTCCTTCTCTGGCGCGTGGCGGCACTCCGCCTCCTTCTCCGCCTGCGCCGACGCGCCCGAGCAGCCAGCCTACTCCTTCTCTGCCTCGTCAGCAAGGGCGGAAGAGACCCGCCGCCGCTCCGGCAGCTGCTCCGGCGCGTCGTAGTCCTTCTCCTCCGCCTCGTAAGCAAGTCAAGAAGACTGCCGCTCCGTCTGCTCTGTCGGCGTCTAGCAGTACAGCCAGAGGCGGGAGAAAATACAGATTCGGTCCTTCTCTGAAGACTCCAGAGAAGTTACCATACGAGATGACCCTGGAGGAGAACGCGAGGATCGCGCGAACCGAGAAGGATGACTGGTTTCAAGGGTTGAAAGCACGGAGACATCCACCTCCGAAGGAGAAGGTAGATTCGGTGAAAGTGAAGCGCACTCTGGCTACCCTGGCAAAACCACCCAAGTCTCCGCCGAAAGGCAACTATGAGCGCATTATTGCAAAGACATGGGCCGAAGCGTCGTGGTCGGGAAGTACAGTCAGTGATCAAAGGCTGAAAGAACGATGAGTAGCTGGGAAACAAATTGCCCAGCTCGGCGAACAAGCAAAGCAATCGTGCCCCCCGCTCAAGGTGCCTAGCGTCGATCCGAGGATGGCGCCCGGTTATAACAATCCTGACGATTACCTGCCCGAGGATGTAGATTATGATTTCCTGGACGTGCAGATACACAGATACGAGTACGGGAAGCCTCTCGTCAAAGATGAAAGATCTCTTACAACGATGATGTGAAGATTGCATGATTGGTACATGAAAACCTGCAGAGAGTCGGGGGGGAGGAATACTTTGTATATGAGAGTTAAACCGGAGCATGACCTCGTTGGAATTGAACTGTTGCATGTTCCATTTGAGGAGTTCTATCAGTTTTTCAATCAATTGGCCCTCGATAAAGCAACGGTCACCTGCTACTGTCTGTAAGTACTACTACTTCTGTCATTAAGTCTCTCTATATAGCTCAGCTCTTTCATTGCATATAATTATCCTCACTATATTATGCAGATTGAAGATCGCTGAATTGAAGAAAAGACAAATCGGTGATATTGGGTTCATTAACACAAATCTCATAGATGCAATTCACGTTAAAGATCATGCCGCAGATACCGAGGCCAATTTGCTATGATCATTCAAAATAAATGAACACAAAGATATAATACTCTTTCCTTACAACTTCAAGTGAGTGTTGTCTTGTGCATAATCGGTCTCCCTTATATATTAGTCCAAGTTATAGTAATGTAATTGATGAGTTATGCATGCGTGCGCAGTTTCCATTATATTCTCCTGGAGATTAGGCTTGAGAAGGGATTAGTAACTGTCTTGGACTCGAGACGAAAAGATCCCCAGGAGTATGCGGACATGACTGAAATCCTCAAGAAGTAAGTTAAATCGATCATTATCCACCATATCAGCAAATTTGTACATTTCCTGATATCAAGTAATTGTTTTCTTTTGTCTGGCAGTGTTTGGAGAAAATTCAGCACAAAATCCCCGGGACTCCCGAAGGAGCTGGAATTTAGATACCCGAATGTAAGTACTATAGTACCATGTTCCGAGCGTCTCCTAGCTATTGATTCAAGCGCTAGTTTCATCAATACCATTTGGCATTCTTGCTTATCAGTTTGATTGACCTCTATTTCTTGTAAAGTGGTTGTGGCAGGACCAAGGGAATGATTTCTGTGGATACTACGTCTGCGAGTCCATCCGCCACACGACATGTGAGCAGGGCGGGTACTCTGAGAAACAATATGAAGTGCGTAAGAAATAATATTCACAATTTTTGTTTATTACCATCATTTGTGTTGAGTTTCATTCATATATATATATATATATATATATATATATATATATATATATATATATGTATGTATGTATGTATGTATGTATGTATGTATTGACCCCCTTCTTCAAATTAGATGTTTCGGCAGCGGGATGAACTCCTAGAACCAGATCGCATGCGAGCAATTCAAGAGGAATTGGCGGCATTCTTTCTTGACCACGTGATCGCTGAAGACGGAGAATACTATGTGGACCATCCGTCCATAATTTAAGAGATTATATTTGTAAAAGATAATTATTTGTATATATGTAGCCGGTAGTGTCGGACGATAGATATACGAGAACTTGTTGTTCGACCAATCTCTCGGAGAAGGAGAGGTGGTCGATATCACTTCTCTCTGTATGCATATATGTTCATGACGATCTTCTGTTTCCTTCGTTTGCTTACTAGCTAGTTAGCGTGCCTAGTCCTCTCTATACGTATGTATAGTACGTAGCGTCGACCAAGCACGCACATAAGAGAGGACACTTCTCTCTATTAATTAGCTATCTAACACAATATATAAAATACCTAAATTAACCCCCCAAAACCCCCAAACCCCCCCCCCCTTTAAAAAAAACCAAAAACCCCAGTCACAGAAATGCTGGCGCGTGGAGGTCTATTGGTCCCGGTTGGTGCCACCAACCGGGACCAAAGGCCCTCCTGCCTGGGCTCGGCGCGCAGGCCATGTGGAGGACCATCTGTCCCGGTTCTGGTTTGAACCGGGACTAAAGGGTGAGGGTATTAGTAACGATCCTTTAGTCCCGGTTCGGGAACCGGGACTAAAGGCCCTTACGAACCGGGACAAAAGGCCGGTTTTCTACTAGTGAGGATTTCTCCCGACCCCAGAAACCACTACCCAGCCGCTCCGTAGGCTTCCATCCAGCTTGCCACCCAGCAGCATGCGCCACCACGGTCTTGACGCCACCCTCGTCATTGCACGGTGGTCACCATAACAAGGCCTAAAGGACGAAAAATGAAAGCGCACGGAAACGAGGATGACAGCACAGAGGCCGTGCGGGAGGGAACTACCTCCACCGCCGTCGCACGGGAGGTCACTGGCTCACTGCCTCTAGCGCGCGTTGCGGTAGCCG
Source organism: Aegilops umbellulata (assembly GCA_032464435.1). NCBI lineage: Eukaryota > Viridiplantae > Streptophyta > Magnoliopsida > Poales > Poaceae > Aegilops > Aegilops umbellulata. The sequence goes on from CP136058.1 coordinate 56,455,509, forward strand.
GCCGGACATGGTAGTGGGGGCACACTAGGCCTCCCGGGCCCGCAAAGCTGCTGCCGCCACACTGCAGCATGCCGGCGACAGCACCGCCACCAGCCAGCCTCCCTACGCCCCATCTCCACCTCCAGGGGGCTACGCCACTGACGAAGAAGCCGATGGCCCGCCTCGGCCCAGATGGAGCCTAGATCTGGGCCGAGCGGGCGTAGTCATCCCGCATCACCACGTAGCTCCGCCGCCAACGGTAGCGCCGCCGTGCAACCGACCACCCGCGCCAGCGTCAAGCCACCCCGCCGCGGCGTTGGACCGTCGCCGCCTGAGAGCACCGTCCTGCGCAGGAGCCTCACCGGGAGGGGGAAAGCATCGGGCCATCGGCGCCGGCTAAGGCAAGGGGAGAGAGGGTGGGGGAAGGGCCATGCCAGCGGATCGAGGAGACCTCCGCGGTGCGCCCGATGGTCTCCCCAAGCCGCGCCACATGACACAGAAAATGTATGGTGTCACACGGCACAAATTATTTTTCCTTTTTTTTGCATGGACGGCACAAATTCTTCGTCCGCGCGACATGCACGGTCGTCCACAACGTGACCAGCCTCGTCGATGAGAACCACCTGCGGCGTCTTCATCCGCCGGATCACCTGACTGAACCTCGCCACCGCCAGTGGGCAGTGGCTACCGTACTCGCTACGCGGAGTCTCGGACACACGAGCCGAGTCGAAGATGGATCGAGACCACGCCACCGCCTGCGAGTATATATATTGTGGACTTTTCCCCTCGGCCCAGGCAATCCATCAAACGAACTAGACAGCCACGCGTATAGGGCAGGCCGTCCCCCGAAAATAATAATTTAATGGAGTCGTCATCGCCGGCGCATGCTCAGCGGAAGATCAGGCGGCTGACGCAGGAGGAGATCGAGCACGCCATGGCCCTCGAGAGGAGGCCCTTCCGGCCGCCTGGCCTCGACCGGTTCGCGCGGCTGGGGCCGGTCGGCGCGGCCGTCCTGGAGTTGCTCGCCGAGGCGGCGGAGAACGTGGAGAGGATGCAGGATATCAGGATGGCGTACAAGGAGAGGGTGCTCCGGGAGTACGCCGCCAAGGGCTACGTGGAGGTCACCGTCAACGAGGAGGAGGAGGAGGAGGAGGAGGAGGAGGAGTGACACCGCGATACGATCCTTTAATTTTTTATTAAGCACAATATTACTCTTAGATCTTAATCCTCTTAGAAGTTGAGTATAGACAAATTGTTTCTTGTTACCTGGATGAGCAAATTGGTTCCGGGAAGTGATCTTCAGATAGGCCGATCATGTGCAGCTTCGGTTGGTTCGGTCTGTCGATGATGATGTGTTTGCTTCTTGCGTGCCCTATCCTGTAACCACAACCACATTGCTCATGTACGTTTTATAGCCACACTTCGAGCAAATAGCAAATAGTACTAATTAAGTTGTCGGGGAACTTCAGGGATCATTCCAAACTAAATCATGCTGCAGCTAGTCGCGTCAATGCATCCTGCCTGAAGCTAAGAGGGTGCTTGGATACAAGGGACTATTTTTAGTCTGACTAAAAATAGTCTCTTTTAGAGGCTAAACTTCCAAGCACCTGTGATTAAAAGAGACTAGAACTAGTCTTGAGGCTAAAAAGTTTTAGTCAAGGGAACCCTACTAAAATCTGCATTAGCTTTCTCTCCCCTCGTTTAATTCCTCTCGTTAACGCAGCCGGTTCCCCTCCTGTTCCCTCGTCTCCCCCTCGACCGCTTATTTCCCCCTCCTTCTGTTCGTGCGAGGAGGAGCCAGGCCCGAGCAGAACGCGCCGGCGGCCACCTCCACCTCCGCTGATCCCCGCCGGCTCGGCCTACCGCCGCGCCTCCGCCTACTGCCGTGCCTCCCGCCTCCGCCTACTGCAGCGCGTCCCGCCTCCGCCTAGCGCTCCTCTCCCCCTCCCTCTGTTCCTGCGAGGACAAAAGGTGAGACTGAAGGCGCGCCCAAGATCCATCCGCCATGGGACGGCACCCGTTCGATTTCTTTAGTTTTGTGATTGTTCTTCCATTAATCAGATGAGTTTCTTGTCTCAGATCCATCCGTCATGGACGGCGCCCCGTTTGATTTCTTGTCTCAAACGGAATCATCTGGTGCTGCGGCGGAGGCCATGGACGACGAAGGGTGGGGCTTGACGCCGCCCCGTCTCCGGCGTGATAGTTCCGGCGGCCGCGTTCCGAGGGCCGGGAACGTCGCCGCACCGCGCATGGACCTGGGGGACCTTGACCTCAACGCCGACTTCGGCGGCGCCTCGTACCCCGACATGACCATGTACACACATATCCTCCAACGGGACAGTGGCTCCGGTCAAGGTTTCCCCCCACAGAGGGCTAGATCAGATGGCTTGCCGCTGCGAGGTCGTCCACCTCGCCAAGGTCTGTCCGTAGCGAGGGCACCAGGTGCTCGCGGCAAGGCCGTCGTGGTGCCGGGAGGAGGTGATGCTGCTGCCATGCGAGTTGCTGCACGTCGTGGGGGTTCAAATGGCGCGGACTGCAGCAGGCAGCCGCAGGTAGCGGCGATTCCGGTGGATGATGATGACGGCAACGAAGAAGACGAAGATGAAGATGAAAACACGCTGAACCAGCATAGGAAGGTATACAATTTTCTTTGAAATTCTGCTCACTTATGCATATTTCTTTTAGAGGCTGTTCACTTATGCATATTTCTTTTAGAGGCCAAAAAGCAAGGCTAATTGGACAGATGAAAATACGTACATTTTGTGTGAGTTAGCTTGTGAGGAGATAGAGGATGGCAATTTTACTGCTAAAGTTTGGACCAGTCAGGGCTACAAAAATATGAAGGAGAAATATTATCAAAAGACAAAATTGTGGCATCCAGGGAGGGAAGTGAAGAACAAAATCCAGAACCTGAAGGGTGTCTACAATGATTGGGTATGGTTGCAGCAACAAACCGGATGCGGCCGCGGCGAACATGGAGAAGTTACGGCAACTACAGCTTGGTGGGAGAGGGAGATCAAGGTACGATAAATAAAGCTTTTTCAATGACAAGTACATGAGCAATAGAGACGTATGCTAATGTTGTGCAAATACTATTTTGCAGAGTAGACCAAATCTCAAGAAATTTAGAAAGGGTAACCCTGAGTACATTGGACTGTTGCATGAGATGTTTCATGAGGTAGCTGTGGATGGTACTTCTGCTTACGTACCTGGGCCAGCAGATGATACAGAGGCAAACGACGATGAAGATACAGAGGCAAACGACGATGGCAGCCCAATGAGTACCAGTACCCGCAAGAGGGGTGCCAGCTCAGTTGATTGTAGGAGTACAACAAGTAGTCCTTTAAAGAAAACTAAGGGTCCATTTTTGAGGACCTTGAAGGAGATCACCACCAGAATGGACAAGGAAGCTGAGACATCAAACACTATATTGCAAGCAATTGTAGACCAAGGCAAAGAAAAGGCAAAGAGAAGTGAGGAGCGTAAGGTAGCAGTAGCTACATGTCAGCAACTTGCCATTGAGTGTGGGGCAGCAGAGGAGTCAATTGAGTACTTTGTAGCATGTGACTTATTCAAGGACAAACACAACAGATTTGTCTTCCAGAACATGAAGACCCCTCAAGCTAGGCTCATATGGTTGAAGAGATGGTGCAAAGCAAAGAAGATGTATGACGAAGATGAATCGTAGCTAGGTTGTCATGTATAAAGTGTCTCCTATTGTGTCATGTTTCCTATGATGAGTTAGGCTAATGTGGACCCTTTATGTTTTGAATTGCTATGTGAACCCTTTATGTTTTAAATTGCTATGTGGACCCTTTATGTTTTGAATCGCTATGTGCACCTAATTACTATGTGTTGAACATAATTCATATGTTGCAGGATGACTCTAGTGATGGTGATAGTATTGATGAGTCCAGTGAAGATGAAGAGGAAGATGAGGACTCTAGTGATGAGGAAGAGGAAGATGCAAGGAGAAATAGAGTGCTAGCACTACTCCAGTTGAGGCGGAAAAGGCTCAACAATATAGGTATGATCGTCCAAATGTTTGGTTCATATTACATTGAGCGTTTCATGGATAAGGGGGAAAGGAGGATTTTAAAAGCTAAAGAGTCCGGCTATGAATGGGTACTAAGAACTCTGGGACACAGAACAGACTGCTATAAAATGTTTAGGATGTATCCACCTGTGTTTCATAAACTACATAATTTGCTAGTGGATTCTTATGGGCTGAAGTCTACTAAGAAGATGTCATCAATTGAGGCTCTAGCTATGTTTTTATGGATGGTGGGAGATGGTCAGTCCATTAGGCAGAGTGAGAATCGTTTTGTAAGGTCCATGGAGACAGTTGTTAGGAAGTTTGACACAGTATTGCATTGTGTTGTTAAGCTTGCGGCTGACATAATTAAGCCACGAGATCCTGAATTCAGAGTTGTGCATGAAAGGTTAAGAAATGCTCAGTGGCATCCATGGTTCAATGACAGCATTGGGGCAATAGATGGGACTCATGTGCAAGTTGTGGTGCCACCTACCAAGATTCCGCAGTACTTAAACAGGCATGGCTACTGTAGTCAAAATGTTATGGTTGTATGTGATTTCGACATGAGATTCACTTTTGTTCTTGCCGGGTGGCCTGGATCGGTGCATGATATGAGGCCCTTCAAGGATTCCCTTAGCCGGTTTAGTCACAAGTTTCCTCATCCACCTCCAGGTACCATACTTCACATTCAGTACTTCACATTCAGTACATGATTGAATTGTTATACATTGACATTGACTTTGACTGAAATGCATTGCCATCAATAGGAAAATTTTATCTTGTTGACTCGGGCTACCCCAACAAGGCGAATTATCTTGCACCATATAGGGGACAGAAGTACCATTTCCAAGAGTTCCAGCAAGGCACCATGCCGAGAGGTAAAAAAGAGCACTTCAACTACACTCATTCTAGACTACGCAATGTCATTGAGCGTTCTTTTGGAGTCTTGAAAAATAAGTGGAGGATCCTTTTTAAAATACAAAGTTATCCTCTACACAAGCAAACAAAAATTATTGTTGCATGTATGGCCTTGCACAATTTTATCCGCGAAAGTCAGTTGGCGGATAAAGAATTCGACAGGTGTGATAGAGATGAGAATTATCAACCTCTCCTTGAGGAAACAAGAAGAAGGCGCCGTAATAGGACGGATCTAGAAATGGAGCAAGATTCGGTAGACATGAATCAATTGAGAGATAGAATTGCTGATGGTTTGTTCCAGGGCCATTGAGATCAGTGTCATGTTATTTATTTTCTTGTGTATGGACAATACTAATTTCTTTATGTATGGACAATTTTTTCTGGGTACTGTTCTCAAGTCTGTAGTGTCAACATTGTTATTTCTTTGTGAGTTCCATATCCTGGGCTGGTGTTGTTTGGGTTGGGTTCAGCTACTTTGCCATGCGCTGTTTCTGCATCTTCTGGCTACCTACAAGATAGCACTTTGGTGACAATTCAGTTGCTGCAGCTACCGACTGATTTTCAGGTATGCTCTTGCATAATAACACTTGCAAGCGCCAACTGAATTTCGGTATGCTCTGCTTTCCTGTACCATTCTGGCATCCTGAAATTCAGAATTTGTGATGCATATACCCTAGCCATCCAGAAATTTCCATGGCCATTCAGAATTTGTGATATATATGCAAAAGTACTGCTTGACTGTAGTTGTACAATTTGGACCTGTAGTAGTAGGGGCGGGAGAGGAGTTGGCGGGAGCCAAACTACCGTGGGGGAGGAGTTGGTTGCAGGGACAAGTAGGATTAGGGGAGAGGGACCATAATAAATGCTCATTAACTAAATTTTAGTCTCTTTAATTTTTGGATCCAAGCATGGATGAGACTAGCAAATTTTAGTCTCACTACTTTTAGTCTTGGGACTAAAATGTATCAAGCATGCTCTAAGCTATGCATAGGCCAGGGCGTTGGCCTCACTTGCTTAATCTCATGGTATTCCGCTGTCCATTCAACTTACCAGTCCATGCAAAATACAGTGTTCCCAAAGCGAACAGCACAAAGTGGCATATTCCCTGTAGGTAAGCAGCAATCTCAAGCAGTACTCTTTTCAGTTTGAGTAAATTGCTCAGAACAGTTACATTTGTGGCCAGGATAAAAGATTGACACCGCTTTTCCCAAAAATCATAAAAAATCACCAACTCTGCGGCAAGTAAGTAACAAATCACACTGATTCGAAAATGAGCCACTTCTAACAGCAAAATTGATAAGTGGGGCCTATCTGTCTGGCTGATGAAGACTAATTTGATCTACTGAGGTGAATGGGGCCCCCGCCCGTCAGCCACCTGAATGAGCACTGGGCCCTAGAGGCCTAGACATTCAGTCTGAAACTTCCTTCACGGCGCAGCTTCAAATGCATGGTGCATCTTCGGCATTGCCATTGCCACGTTTGAGAGGGATATCAAGGCCCGGGATGTATTTGCATGGCCTGCTGCGATTCAGGAGTTTACTCGTCCAAGTCTACCTATTCGCGCCTTTGTCAAGGTCTTACGCGATCACCCACCGCGGCTTGCACGTTGCAGCTGGGCATCCTTAAAGTGCAAAGTCTTTGTCTGGCTCGCGACACAATACAGACTGTGGACCTCGGATGCGTGCTCGCCCCGGCCTACAGGATCTTCCCTCCGTGTGCTATACTTTTCTGCAGGACGAGGACCATGTCGATCATATTCTAGTGCGATGCGTCTACGCGAGAGAAGTGTGACACACTTCTTTCGACACCTTGCAGCTCAATGTCCTCTGTCCGGCTACGACCGATACGTTCATCGATTGGTGGTTAAGACCATACAAGGTTTCCGAGGACAGGATAAGCGTGGATTTAATTCCCTGGTAACTGGGACCACATGGTCACTTTGGATGCAAAGAAACACGAGTGTTTCATGTAGTTGAACAGTTCAAAGGTCCACTGTCTCGCCCTACAAATCCTTGATGAGAGTAGAGAGGAGAAAATTGCCGGTGTTGGTATAAGTTCAGCTTGTGTTCATTGGTGTAGCTGTGCCTACGATTGATGTACGCATCTATCGTAGGGCTTGTAATCATTTTGCCCCCATCAATAAAAATATGATACGTTATTAGCGTACTTTTAAGAAAAAGGGTACTTATACTTCATTTCATTATACAATGTCGCCATCCAAAATAGCCAATGGATCATGGGTGTAGGCACACCCGCATTGAAAAATATTTAAAAAAAGCAAACAATTCCGAAACATTTTTTAACGAACATGCTTTAGTGTTATAGTCACGCGTAAAGTGTCACGAAGGAACGACTCACGTTGTCTTCTGTGCGGGAAAAAAATCAGATTACACGAAAGTTGAAGTACTATTCAAGGCTTCAAAATCTGCACCCACCATTGAAGATACCCAATAGAACCCATATGTGCCTAAAAAGACGGACGAGGATCCCCTCACGTGCGGCAGGGTGCCGTTCCATCACTGGCACGTCGGCCCCGCTGGAACTTGGCCCATCTGACAGCGGCCCAACAGCAGGTGCCGTACGTCAGAGGAGCTCTCTCCTAAAAAGACATGGTGCTGACATTGCTGGATCTGCCCCTTGGTGTCGTACAAGGTGCTGGCGCTGCTGGCCGTGACGACCAGAGACGCGAAACCTGAACCTGAACCGGAGAAACCGTATCCGACGGCAGGCATGCTCGCGGGGAATCTCGGCAGTGGTGCCTCGAACCGCAGTGCGTTAACGGCTTGCCTGGCTGACGGGCTGACGGTTCGGTCAAGGTGCACGCACCAGAGCCCGACGACCAACACCGCCTCCATCTCCCGCTGGTCGAACTCCCCCTCTAGGCGCCGCAGCGTCGAGGACGGCTCCTTCGCCATACAGCTCCCAGACCTGCTGCGAGATGTGCACCGCGGACTTGTCCTGGAGGACGACGACAAGCGTCCGTCCGCAGGCGATCTCGAGGAAGAGAACGCCGAAACTGTACACGTCAGACGCCACGCTGGCCTGGCCAGTGACCATGCACTCAGGGTCCATGTACCCCATGGTGCCGGCAACGACCGCCGTCGTGTGCGAGCCTCGGCCGTGGTCGACGAGCCTGACGAGCCCAAAGTCGCCGAGCTTGGTGGCGAGGGAGGCGTCCAACATCACGTTGCTTGGCTTGATGTCCCTTGCAACTCGGGTTAGGAGGTTGTTGTTGGGACAGTTGCATGTTTATCACTAGATAGACATACAATGTAACTACATGGACGGAAAGACTGCAACTAAGGATCATGAAGGGTGTCGGTGTCAAAACCGGTGGATCTCGGTTAGGGGGTCCCGAACTGTGCGTCTAGGCGGATGGTAACATGAGACAAGGTACACGATGTTTTACCCAGGTTCGGGCCCTCTTGATGGAGGTAAAACCCTACGTCCTGCTTGATTAATATTGATGATATGGGTAGTACAAGAGTAGATCTACCACGAGATCAAGGAGGCTAAACCCTAGAAGCTAGCCTATGGTATGATTGTTGTTCTGTCCTACAGACTAAAACCCTCCGGTTTATATAGACACCGGAGAGGGTTAGGGTTACATAGAGTCGGTTACAATGGTAGGAGATCTACATATCCGTATCGCCAAGCTTGCCTTCCACGCCAAGGAAAGTCCCTTCCGGACACGGGACGAAGTCTTCAATCTTGTATCTTCATAGTCCAGGAGTCCGGCTGAAGGTATAGTCCGGCTATCCGGACACCCCCTAATCCAGGACTCCCTCAGTAGCCCCTGAACCAGGCTTCAATGATGATGAGTCCGGCGCGCAGATTGTCTTCGACATTGCAAGGCGGGTTCCTCCTCCAAGTACTTCATAGAAGATTTTGAACACAAAGGATAGTGTCCGGCTCTGCAAAATAAGTTTCCACATATTGCCATAGAGAGAATAATATTTACGCAAATCTAATCTGCTGACGTATTCCGTAGCGCGACATCACACTACGACCAAGCCTTTATTCGAATCGTTTTTACTCCCCCACCTTAGCACGTTTCGTGAGGCGGTTTCCTTGGCACGTCTTGTCAAAGCAGAGATCGTGTCCCCTTTATTTACGGGATCCTCATCAATACGGACGTGGGTAACCCAATCGTGCCCGTTGGTATGTTTTCTTGATTAAAGGCGAGTCCCAAACGGTTACGGGGAGGGCCCTTGGTATTCAACCTCTTATAAAGAGACCAAGGCCTCGCTCCTTCTTTTCAATCTCAAACGAGTTCGCGCTTTGCCTCGAGTTCCAACACCCAAGGCTCTAGATTTCAGGCGCTTCGGATTTTCGACAATGTCCGGTTCCGACCTTCGAGGCCGATGGATGCCCTCCTCCGTTACGGAGGAGGACGTGCTAAAGCTGAGAGAGGCCAGGTATTTGACCGACGAAATCTCACATAGGTTGCCTGCTCAAGGGCAGGCCATTCCCACTCCCAAGCCTGGCGAGAGCGTGGAGTTCATGTCTCACTTCCGTCGGGGCTAGGCTTCCAGACGGATCCCTTCGTGAGGGGGCTCATGTTTTATTATGGGTTGGAATTTCACGACTTAGCTCCGGAGTCCATCCTCCACATTTCCTCATTCATCGTCGTGTGTGAAGCCTTCCTTCGTGTTACTCCTCACTACGGACTATGGCTCAAGACCTTCAAAGTTGAACCGAAGATGATCGAGGGATGACACACGGAGTGCGGAGGCGCTGTTATAAGCAAGAATGCTGATGCTCCATGGCCCGAGGGCTCTTTTCAAGAGGAGCTCGGCTTATGGCAACGAGAGTGGTTTTATATCACCGCTCCCTAGGGCACCAAGTGGGTGGCGCCACCTGCCTTTCGCTCGGGTCCCCCACCACAGCTAGCGTCATGGGTCAATAAAGGACTAGACTGGGGGCCATCCAAGGACGTGCCCTTGTTGCAGGGCCGCATCAGGGATCTCCTAGAGAGAGACCTCAGGCTGGTCAAAGTGACACAGATCATGCTGATTCGCCGAATCCTGCCCGGCAAACGCCGCCCCCTTCGCCTGTGGGAGTTTAATCCGGAGGGACCGCGAGCTCTCCAGCATTTCATGGGTGCGACGCCCGCGGAGATGTATGAATTGTTCTTCGGATCACAAGCAATGTGTCCGGACTTGACCGAGAACGCAGGTCTGAGCTGCAATCGCCCGGATACTCAAGTAAGTAGCCTTGTGTCCGGACTCGCTATCAGTATATTTGTCATAAACTTGCCCCTAAAGAGCGGTCCTTTAAACAGGAGTGGATAGCGAAAGCAAAGCTTATCAGGTGTCCGGATCCCCTTCCCGAGACCACGCCGGATCCCGTGCTGGTCAGGATGTTAAAGATTGTGCCTTTGGAGGAAAGCAAGGGAGGGGACAAGGAAACAACGGCCTCCTCGAAGGAGGCTGTTCGGAAGGGAGGAATCGAAAATTCCTCTCCTCAGGGGAAGAAGAGGACCGCCTCTGAAGACCCAGAGACCATGGCCTCAAAGCGGGGGAAGAAATCCTCGTCAGAGGGTCCTGCGCCGGGGGATACCTCGGCCGAATTATGCCCTCAAGGGATCAGCCCTCCACTGAGCCGTAAGTAGAGAGAGTTTTTCTTCTTAAGAGATAAGATAAATCCTTGCTTAATATCTGAGAAAAGTAACCGAAATTTTACCTTGTAGCTCGGACCTCAGCCCTTCTCAGCAGGGCTCGTCTTCGGGGGACCTTCTTCCGGAGATGATGGAGAGCGGAACGCCTTCCCCTTCCGTACCGCCTAGGAGGCGGGCGACCCTGAGGTATCGTCGCGGAGGGTTTCTCCGAATCCAGCAGGGCCGGACGGTAGTCATCTGGGCCCCCAAAGACCTCCGCGTCCGGCCTTCGAAGAGGGCCATCGAATGAGTCCGGCACCGTCCGGTGCGCGGTCGGAGGAGCTGAAAGATCTGCTAGGGCGAGCGTCTATCTTAGAGGAGCACCGTGCCTTGATGGGTACGGTGGTGGAGAGGATTTCGTCCGCGGAGAGCGGATTGCATGAGGCCGTCAGGAGTTTACTGACAGGTTTTGAGGTATACAGTTGTGCATGAACAAGATGCGCCCTGTGTAGATAGTAGCCCCTGAGACTCTGTGCGTTGTCAAAAGTGACAGCGCGCAGAGGATCATAACCCCAGGTCTAAGATGCCGCCTTTATGTGTAGGTGGCGAAGTGTCCGGCGGCCAGCCAGACTGATGAATTTGCCGAGCTAAAGCGGCAACTTGACGTGGCAGATGCCGACATCACGCTTGTTAAAAGGCGGCTTGATGAGGCACAAGGTATGTAGTTCCTCCGGTGGCACCTAATAAGAGGAGCTTTATGCCAGTATCTTACAATGTGTGTGTGTAACGCAGATGGTGCTGCTGCCATGGAGAATCTTCGGGCGGAACTTGCCCGAGCCAAGGAGCAAGCCAGAAAAAGTGATGCGGCTGTCGGAAAGGCAATGGAAGAGCTGAACGCCGAACATGCTGCTCACCGCCGAAGCAAGAAGGAAATGGCCGAGATGGCCGTGAAGCTGAAGAGCGCTGCTGACCGTTGCAAGCTTCTTGAAAAGGAAGACCGGGCGGAACAGACGGACCTGGAGAAGGCCGTTGCCGATGCCAAGGATGCTCGCTCTGTGATGAGAGCTATGAAGGAGGAGCTGCGTCAGGCCGGAGAGATCGCGGATGGGAAACCCTTTATGCTGCGGAGGAAGTTCTGTGATCCCAAATATGCTCCCTGGACCAAATGTGGAGTACGGCGGGCACCTATCTGGATCTGGCAGCGAGTGCTGCAGATGCGACCGAACACTTCCGAGATCAAGAAGATCGCGAAGTGAAGAAGCTCTTCTGGTCGCAGTTCCATAATCCGGAGCGGCCGCTGTCCGTAGATGATCGTCTGGCCGAATGGGCTGAGCTGAATAGGTTGTCCGGACTCGCCATGAAGTGTGTCATAAGCCACCTGTGGCCGGAGAGGCCGGAGCCGAAAAGTTATTTCAACTTGGTGCAGCAGTTCCTTGGTGCGGTGCCGCATATTAATGCGATGAAGAGGTCAGCATGCATAGAGGGTGCACGGATGGCTTTTGCCCGTGTCAAAACATACTGGGCGGAAATGGAGACCACCGTTGTTGCATCCCGAGATTCGGACAAAAGCCGAGTACCTGCCGAGCACTATTTTCAGGAAGTTCTTCAAGGCGCTCGTGTGATAGAGACGCAGTGCTCGAAGGATGTTATGTTTAAATATCATATGTTATTGTAAAACAATTTTTGATAAATGGTAGAAGCTTTTTATACTTGCGCCTACAAGTATTGTAACACCTCCTGTGCGGCCGTTTAGAATATATGTATATGTATTATGAAAGATGGCAGTCGTCGGCTTCAGCCCCCAAGCAAATATTGCGGGGGTGTTCGCAGAAGGCGCGTTTTCACACTTAATCCAACGTCTTGGTCCTACAAAGGAGGTGATAGCGCAGCGAACTAGGCAATCAGACTATAATGCTTTAACACTTTCACTTAGCCATAGGAGTTTGACAGTGAGGCTACCTATATAGCCCCTGGTGGCGCCTGCGCTCGCCCGAACTCGGGACGCGTATGTGCCTGGCCGGGAAACGGCCCTTCGTTAATGCGGAGGAATCCTAAAGATTCTGGTGAGTCATCGAGTGGTTGACCAGTCTCTCGCTATATCATGACAGTCTGTTTTCGGCTTTCTCTACTGAGGTGCTCGCCCGGCCGAACCGGGGCACAATCGCAGTAGTTCTCCTGGTGCCGCCTTAGCCGATAGAGCGGAACGTAAGGCAGCAAAACACAGGAGCCGGGCAACCCAACATTTGACCAAAGATATGATTCGGTGCTGATGCATATAAGGCCAAACTCGCAACGCCAAACACTCCCTAAGGTATTCGGTCTTTATAAAGGCGGGTGGGACAACGCCCTTAATTATAAGCCCCTGGTGTCCAGGTACGCGCAAATTTCTGACGTGGCCACATGCCAAGACGTCAGCCTCCTCCTTGGTTATACCAAAAAAAACCAGGGGATGTGTATCAACAAGAGACAGTAAAAAAGGTTTACGCAGGGTCTTAATCTGAAAAGAATCCTTGGAACGGGTCCCTGCTGCACGTCTGCGCCTGTGTCTCTGTTGTGCCGTATCCTGGACGGGCGCAGCGCGGTGTTCATCTGTAAAAGAGAGGAACTTAGTTGAAGAAAGGTTGTGCCGAACGGAAGTTATACTAAATAAACAAATTATAAATTGAAATGGTTAAAATTGAGCTTGATTATCTCTTTATTTATATGCGCGGAGCCCCTAGTACAGGGGTATACGGCTATTAAGCCTTTACCGATTGCATTTTTATGCCGGACTCGTCTAGCCGTGTCCGTGGTCTTGACGACCTGTTTAGATGTTTTGGCTTGTGAAGCCGTTTTATTATGGGGCTGTTAAGGCAGCCGCACAATCTTCCGCGCGGGAGGCGCACTCAATGCTTTCCCTTTAATGAGATGATGCCTCGTGGACCGGGCATTTTGAGCGTAAGAGATGCATAATGCGGAATTGCGTTAAAGCGGGCGAAAGCTTCGCATCCCAATAGTGCTTGATAGCTGTTTGAGAATGGGACGATATGGAAGGTTAGCCTTTCGCGACGGAAGTTGTCGGGGGAGCCGAACATAACTTCTAGCCGGAGAGAACCCATGCAATGGGCATCCGGGCCTGGTGTTACCCCTTGAAAGGAGGTTTCGCTATGGCGAATTTTTGCCAGGTCTATCCCCATGCGACGGACTGTGTCCTGATATATCAGGTTTAGACCACTGCCGCCATCCATCAGGACATTTGTAAAGTGGAGTCCGCCGATTATTGGATCTAGTACCAAGGCAGTCCAGCCTGCATTCCGGATACTTCCAGAGTAATCCAGATGATTGAAGGTGATCGGTTTTAACAACCAGTGGCGAGACTCCTTTGGGATAGGCCGTATGGTGCGTACCTCTATGGGCGCCGCTTGTTTTGTTATGTGAAGTAAGTTTACTGTTTTGACTTCTTGTGGAAAATTCTTTTGTTCCCTGGTGCTCTGCTTTTGGGGTTCATCATCGTCTTCACTTGGTGTGTCGAGCCCCTTGTGTTCGGCGTTGAGTTTGCCGGATTGCTTGAAAACCCAACAATCTCTGTGGGTATGGTTTGCAGGCTTCCCGGGAGTACTGTGTATTTGACATATCTTGTCCAAGATTTTGTTTAAATTGGATAGCTCGTCCCTGTTATCCTTGAGGGGCGGCTTTTTCTGATTTTGTCGAGAGCTTTTGAATCCGGCATTGACTGTCGTGCTCTTCGGACTGCTTTCCTTAGTCCGGCACTGGTCCTTGTTGCGTCGTGGTTTTCCGTTTCCATCCCTACTTTCGGATGTACTTGGGTCGCTGGTGCTACATCTTGCCAACCAGCTGTCCTCTCCTGCGCAAAAGTGGGTCATGAGGCTTGTTAATGCGACCATTGTTCTTGGCTTTTCTTGGCCGAGGTGTCTGGCGAGCCATTCATCTCGAACGTTATGCCTAAAAGCTGCTAGGGCTTCGGCGTCCGGACAGTCGACTATCTGATTCTGTTTAGTAAGGAATCTATTCCAGAATTTCTGGGCTGACTCTCCGGGCTGTTGAGTTATGTGACTTAGATCGTCTGCATCAGGAGGGCGGACATAGGTCCCTTGAAAATTTGCCCAGAAAGCGTCTTCGAGTTCTCCCCAACTTCCAATGGTGTTTTCGGGAAGGCTTTTGAGCCAATGCCGAGCTGGCCCTTTAAGCTTGAGGGGTAAGTATTTTATGGCGTGGAGATCATCTTCTCTTGCCATGTGTATGTGGAGGATATAATCCTCAATCCAGACTCCAGGGTCTGTTGTTCCGTCGTACGCCTCTATGTTTACGGGCTTGAATCCCGCTGGAAATTCATGGTCCAGAACCTCATCGGTGAAACATAGGGGGTGTGCGGCAACCCAGTATTTGGGTGTGCCGTGATGTTCGGCTATTGGTTGTGTTGCATTGCTTATGAGAGCTTGCTTTCTTGGCCTATAGATAGATCTAACTGGGCCGTCTTTTTGATGCGGATCCTTGAGTGGGTCGCGTGCCGATTTGTGTGCGGCGCCGCTTGCCGCTTTGTGCTGGCCATGGGGTCGTCTATCCGACCGAGTGGCTTTCTTATTTTTTGATTGCGGGGGCTCTAAGGCCTCCTCATCAAATTCCAGCAGTAGCTTTCGCTTCGAATAGCTTTTGGTGTGGCGACTGCCGCCATATTTGTCTGCGGTGTTGAGTACTTTGCTCCATCTGATTCTGAGTGCATCTTCCGCAGTTTTTAGCTTCCGCTTCTGCTTTTTCAGGCTACGTGCAGTGGCAACGAGCCTTCGGTGGAGGTTCTTCTGCTCCATTAGCTTGTCCGGCGTAAGGTCGTCCGGAATGCTGTTCTCGCCGGGGACAGGTTGTTCGGTTTGTTTATTCGAGTTGCCTTGTTCGTCGTCCGCCGGCTCGTCCTGCTCTATGGCTGGGTCTGTATGGCTGCTGTCTCTGTCGAGACGGGGCTTGGAGCGGCGTTTACGTCGCCGCTTTGATTGCTTTTCGAGAGAACGATCCCTCGTTGCATCCCTGTGTTCCTCGTCGTCGCTTCCTTTAGGTGTGTCCACCATGTACACATCATGAGATGAGGTGGCTGTCCAGCGCCCTATAGGGGTTGGTTCATGTTCGTCTCCTACATCGTCGTACATACCGTCGATGTCTTGGGAGTCGGAGTCGAGCACGTCGTTTAAATTATCGACAGTGGCTACCAAGTAGGTGGTGGGTGGGCTTTGAATTTCTTCATCGTCCGTATCCCAACCTTGCTGACCGTAGTTCGGCCAGGGCTCTCATGATAAAGAGAGAGACTTTAGTGATTTCAGAATATCGCCGAAAGGCGAGTGCTGAAAGATGTCTGCGGCGGTAAACTCCATGATCGGCGCCCAATCGGATTCGATCGGCAGAGGCGCGGAGGGCTCGGAGTCCGGAGAGGAGTTCGGCTCCTTGGAGTCACGAGCCTCGCGGAGTGCGGGGCTGGTGTTCGACTCGATCGCCATTGGGATCGCAGCCCCCGAGGCGGCGTCCAACCACCCATCCTCGATCGGCGCAGTTGGCTCCGAATTAAGGGTCGAAGCCGATGCGGGTGCGGCCTCCAAGGCACTGTTCGGCGGCAGAGCTAGATCATGCCCATCGTGACAGTGCGGCGCGCTTGGCAGTGGCTCGAATCTGTCGAAGATTAAGTCCCCGCGGATGTCAGCCGTGTAGTTTAAGCTTCCAAATCTGAACTGATGGCCAGGGGCATAGCTTTCGATCTGCTCCAGATGGCCAAGCGAATTGGCCTGCAGTGCAAAGCCGCCGAAGACGAAGATCTGTCCGGGGAGAAAAGTCTCACCCTGGACTGCGTCGCTATTGATGATCGGAGGAGCCATCGGGCCTAAAAGTGATGACACAGAGGAACTCTCAATGAAAGCACCAATGTCGGTGTCAAAACCGGCGGATCTCGGGTAGGGGGTCCCGAACTTTACGTCTAGGCGGATGATAACAGGAGACAAGGGACACGATGTTTTACCCAGGTTCGGGCCCTCTTGATGGAGGTAAAACCCTACATCCTGCTTGATTAATATTGATGATATGGGTAGTACAAGAGTAGATCTACCACGAGATCAAGGAGGCTAAACCCTAGAAGCTAGCCTATGGTATGATTGTTGTTCTGTCCTACGGACTAAAACCCTCCGGTTTATATAGACACCGGAGAGGGTTAGGGTTACATAGAGTCGGTTACAATGGTAGGAGATCTACATATCCGTATCGCCAAGCTTGCCTTACACGCCAAGAATAGTCCCTTCCGAACACGAGACGAAGTCTTCAACCTTGTATCTTCATAGTCCAGGAGTCCGGCCGAAGGTATAGTCCGGCTATTCGGACACCCCCTAATCCAGGACTCCCTCAAAGGGCGTGTTCGGGCCAGTTGCATGTTCATCAATAGACATGCAACTGCAAGCGCTATTACTCAACTTCAACTGCACTGGCACAAAGTAACTACACATGACACACATGTCATGCAATTGCAAGGGAACAACAAGGCTGGAACTTGGGCGAGGTTGCAACTTTTTTGTCCTTTTCTTGCGTGACGTGAGAAAGAAGATTCTAAGACGATCCACGTATGAGGGAAATGTCTTATTTCCCTACGGTCACCGCCAACCAGTTGCATGTCCACCCATGACATGCAATTGCACACGACACACATACTACGTAATTAGAGGGGCCACAACGCGACTGTGCATGGCGATATTTTTTAAATACGCAGTGAAGTCTTTTAAACACGCGTTGAATTGTTTTTACATCGAAATGTTTTTTCCCGAATACAAGTTGAATAATTTTTTGCAAATACATCTTGAACATTTTGAAATACATTTTAAACGTCTTTTTATACATAATGAATGTTTTTCACAACATTATACTCCCTCGTTCCTAAATATAAGTCCATTTAGGGATTGCACTATAGACTAGATACAGAGCAAAATTAGTGAATCTATACGCTAGAATCTGTCTATATACATTTGTATATAATCTATATTGAAATCTCTAAATGACTTATATTTAGAAACACAGGGAGTAGTACATTTTTCAGATACACAATATTTTTCTACTACATGATATGATATTTTTAGATATGCATGAACACTTTTTGTGAAAGACTACAACAAATTAAAACATTTTCTTTCATATTTTTATTTCTAAGGAACATGAAAAATAAATAAAAGAACTTGAATAGGAAATATAAATGAAAAAAATAAATGAAACATAAATACTGAACAGAAACTAACCGCACATTAGAAAAATTGTACAAAGAACAAACTGAGGCCGGACGTTGCTCGTGACGACGCTGCTACTGGCAAAAAATAATCCCATCTAAGCACAAATCATACGAACAAAGAAACAAAACCAGGCTAGCATTCCTATTCTGCGCTTCTTCAGCGCCCTTTACGTTGTTATCCGCAAACGGGCGCACACCTCCCTCAAAGCTTGACCGGACCATTTAGCTTCTTTTTCTTTCTGTTATCCTGCAAAAGATTCATGTCTGTTCCCATCACTTACGTGCATTTCCATCTTTTCTTCTTTCTTCTATTTGCCAAATCCTAATTTCTATTTCATGGTTTAAAATAAATTTTTTTATTTTAAATTTAGTTTTCAATGTGCAGGAGCTTTTTCCAAAATCGATGAACTCTTTCAAAATTAATAATATTTTTTTCAAAATTGATGAACATTTTAAAAAATTGATTTTTTTCAAATTCGATAAAAAATTCTCAAGAAAGATGACCTTTTTTCAAAATCGATGGACTTTTTACAAAAATGAAGAAATATTTTTTCAATCAATGAACTTTTTCAAAATTTTGAACTGCTCTTCAAAATTGATAAACTTTTTTTGAAATTGATGAACATTTTCAAAAAAAAAAATATAAACTTTTTCAGATTTGCGACTAGCAAAAAATTGTGAAATATTTTCAGATCTATGCTTTTCGAACTTTTATGAACTTCTTTCAAAAGTCAACGATCATCTGCGAGACGGTCAGCTGCTTTGAAAATAGTTACATTCGATGAGCTTTTTGTTTTTGAGATAGTTGACGTGAGCGAGCGAACGACTTGCCTTGAAAAAGGGTATGTTCAATCGATTAGTTTATCATTCCAGCGTCACGTTCCATCGAACGAAGAATGCTAGGCTGGCCCACTTAGCGTCTCTTTCGAGCGCTGGTGGTCTAAACCGGCACCGAAAGCGTCGTTTAGGACCTCTCAACCAGGCTAGAAGCAACTCGAGGAAGGCGATCGAGGCTAGAGGGGTGCACATATTTGGGCTGCTCTGTGCATGTACAACAGATATCCAGAACTGGTAAACAATAAACTAAAAACTGATGGGCCAAACCAGGAGACAACCCAAACCCTAGTGGAACAAACAAGTATACGAGGGACTCAAACGGGCTGCAATGACAGCGGATGACATCAACTAAAAGAGACATAGTTATGTCTCCACTAGATGAGTTCGAGGCGCTCCCTATTTAATTCCTTTCTTTTCTAAATCAAACAAATCAACAACGCTCGTCCTCTCCAAATTCCAAAATCTTCCTGACGACCTCCCCGGTTGGCCTCCTCCTGCCCCAATTGCATTTCTCTTCCGGCCAGCCTCTCGGTGTCCGTTGACTTCCTCCTCGATCTTCCTCGTTGCCTCTTCTCCTCTCTGAAGCGATACCTCAAGTATACTGTTTCGTACGTACATCATTAATCGGCTAGTGCTTGTTGCAAACAAATTAACCAGAAACTGATACCAAAGCAAAACTCGATGACATGAATGGGGTAGCTTTCTACAATCCACTCCTAAACCTGGTTACTTGGCAGTCTCGGAAGCAGAAGGTGGTGGACCTATCAAGCTATGAAGCAGAGTACATCATCGTGATATATGCGGCATGCAAGGGAGTGTGGATGGACATGATGCTATTTGATCTGCTGGAAGGCGATGGCGGCGGCGAAAATTATGGTGGACAACAAGTTTGCAATACAACTCTCCAAGAATATGGTTTTCCATGACCAGAGCAAGCACATTGAGGTCCGGTTTCATTTCATCTGTGAATGCACCAACTACATGAACATCGGCGATCAGCTCATGCATATCATCATGAAGCAACTCACGCATACGTGGTTTCTGGAGCTGTGCCCTCACACTGGGATGGTTGAGATCTTAGGTGGAGTATGTTGACAAATGAACTAGTGTGACAACATCAATCTAGTTTTCGCTGCTATGGCAGTGTTTTCGGCTGCCATGGCAGCGCTAATTCGTCGACACGGCAATGATTAGTTAGTTAGCATTTTTGGTCTTCCTGTTAGTACCGCCCGAGGAAGTGACTTGTACGATCCCGAGGCGTGCTTGTAGGCCTATTAGACTTGTCCTCAATTGTGGGATGGCACGATCCAGTAGGAGGGGTAGCTCTACAACACGTTTGCTTTCTGGTGAGAAATAAAAGGAAGAGAGAAATGCTACATTTAGTGCACTGCACAAAAATCCAGAGTTCTTCTTCTGGTCTTCTTAAAACCGAGAGGGACCGAAAGGAGATAATTGTGAGTGCTACCAGATATGCCTTTTCCCAACATCATATCTCTCGCCAATTATTTTATTTTCCAAGAAAATTGTTTTCGGAAGTTACTCAAAGATCCACCCTATTTCGGGCATATGCGTGTATTGATTTCCGTTCCGATCGAGATTGTCTAGTTCACACAACTTTTACAACTTGCAACTAGATACTGTTAAGCATAATTCTGGAATTATCATACACCCTAATCCCATATTGTATTACATGAACCAAATAGTTCACCCAAAACTTAAGCTTGTGGAGAAAAGTGGCCTATATATTTCAACACAGGAGACATGTGTTGCAAATGGCCAAATACTACTAATTTATTCGACATGAATCATTCTTGTAGAGATGTATTCATTGTTCTAGAAAAAAAATCATGAGTCGTTTCAAATTTATCTGAAGACACATAGAAAACATACCCTAGCTTTTCAAGGAGATGTATCCATTGTTGATCATCCACTCCATACTCCAGTGGTTGTTTAAAAATTTTGAGAGTCCAATGGACCCCAAATATTGCCTTCGCATATACATCCATCTCTGCATTTGCAAACATCTGGTACTCTTTCTTCACTATATTGGGTACCTTCCACTTAGCCACCCATTCTCCCATGGAAAACATGTCATCAATGCAACATGAAATGCATGAACCAATTACTAGTGACGGATTACCATCACCAATAACGATCTTAGGTTAAAAGTTGGCTCATCATAGTTGATGATTTGGCCCGTCAACAAGAATGGTCGTTAGTGAGAAATTTAGGTTCGTCACCTAAGACACGAACTTGCGTGATAAAAAAGTGGTACCATAAGGAATTTATTTCTATGACGTCTCTTCAATGACGGTGGGAGTGACGGCCAAAAAACGTCACCAGGCCATTTTGGTGACGATAATTGGTTTTACGTGACAAAAGTGAAATGTCATAAAATAGTCCACATTTTGTAGTGAGCTAAGCAGGATTTTTTTATGATGAAACTAAGCTTCACCTAATGACAAAGCATGCATGGTTGCGCACCAGACAGGTCAAACGAAAAGAATTAGAGCTACTTGGGTATATTGTGGTGAGAAGCATGATTTAATCATACTAGGCCTCATGATTTATAAGCGAGTTTCTTTTTTAAAGAAAATAAAATTATGAGTAAACTCCCATTTTATTTTTCCATGTGAGCTATGTTTTTAGTGAATGTGCATATTTAGTTGATATTGTTGTTTTAGCTTAGCTAGGAGTTGAGATGTCTCCACTGTCTCTACTCAACATTGTTTTTGTCTCATATCACCTCGGTGGTCTATTGTTAAGGTAATAAATTAAAAGAACAAAAATCACACTCATTTTTGGCTTTTCATCAAATTTTCTTTAGAGGCTTACTCTGAACAATATTTCTTTTAAAAAAATTGTCATGAACTTATACTATGCTTCATAAACTTTCTCACGTTTTTAAACATCAAATTAATTGTTGTTCCCACAACAACGCGCGGGATATGAACTAGTTAACATAGACTCTGATCCCATATTGCATTACATGCACCAAATAGTTCACCCAAGCCTAAGCTCATGGAGAAAAGGGTGCTATATATTTCAACACATGGGACATGTGTTGCAAATGGCCAAATAGTACAAATTTATTCGACTTAGAATCACTTTTCTAGAGATGTATCCACTGTTCTACAATTTAATTTCATGAGTCGTTACAAATTTATTTCAAGAGTCATAAGTAATGACACATAGAAAACATATCCTAGTTTTCCAAGGAGATGTATCCATTCTTGATCATCCACTCCATACTCCAGTGGTTGTTCACATTCTTGAGATTTCAGTAGGCCCAACCAAACGTTGCCTTCCCATACACATCCATCTGTATATTTGCATGCATTTTGAGCTCCTCCTTCGTTGCATTGCACACCTGCCACTCAGCCACCCATTCGCCTGTGGAGAACATGTCATCCATGGCACATCAAATGTTTTCACTAAATTCTTGTAGAAATGGGGACAAAAAATATACATGCTCCAAAACCAAAAGGGGCCAAAATATTAGTTACACTCACCTACAAAGCTGAGGGGACCATTTTGTTTTGTGACAGCGTTGAGAGCGCTTGAGTAGTTGGTCTTGAAAAAATCAATGTTCTGCTGAACGGTGAAAGTATCAAACATGTTGTTGAACAACACGTAGTAATGCACGTCGATGACAGATCCGGGTAACCCGCCGGCGAGCCCAAGGTGTTGGAGAACGTAGTATTTCAAAAAAATTCCTATGATCACGCAAGATCTATCTAGGAGAAGCATAGCAACGAGTAGGGAGAGTGTGTCCACGTACCCTTGTAGACCGAAAGTGCAAGCGTTTAGTAACGCGGTTGATGTAGTCGAACGTTGTCGCGATCCAACCGATCCAAGTACAGAACGCACGGCACCTCCGTGATCCGCACACGTTCAACTCGATGACATCCCTCGAACTCTTGATCCACTTAAGGTCGAAGGAGAGTTTTGTCAGCACAATGGCGTGATGACGGTGATGATGAAGTTACCGGCGCAGGGCTTCACCTAAGCACTGCAACGATATGACCGAGTTGTGTTTCTGTGGAGGGGGCACCGCACACGGCTAAGAGAAACTTTGGTGTGCCTTAGGGGTGCCCCCCTCTCACGTATATAAAGGGGGGAGGGAGGAGGCTGGCCAAGGGGAGGAGGCGCGCCTAGGGGGGGGGCAATCCTGCTCCAAGTAGGATTCACCCCCCTTCCTAGTCCAACAAGGAGATGGGGGGAAGGTGAGGGAGGAGAGAAGGTAAGGGGGGCCGGCCCCCCTAGTCCAATTTGGTTCGGGCTAGGGGGGGCGCACTGCCTTGTCCTGCCTCCTCTCTTCCACCAATAGTCCCATGAGGCCTAATAACCCCCCGGGGGTTCCGGTAACCCCCCAGTACTCCGGTAAATACTCGATACACCTCGGAACCATTCCGGTGTTCGAATATAGTTCTCCAATATATCAATATTTATGTCTCGACCATTTTGAGACTCCTCGTCATGTCCTTGATCTCATCCGGGACTCCGAACTACCTTCGGTACATCAAAACACATAAACTCATAATACCGATCGTCATCGAACGTTAAGCATGCGGACCCTAAGGATTCGAGAACTATGTAGACATGACCGGGACTCATCTCTGGCCAATAACAAATAGCGGAACCTGGATGCTCATATTGGTTCCTACATATTCTACGAAGATCTTTATCAGTCAAACCGCAGAACAACATACGTTGTTCCCTTTGTCATCGGTATGTTACTTGTCTGAGATTCGATCGTCGGTATCATCATACCTAGTTCAATCTCGTTACCGGCAAGTCTCTTTACTCGTTTCGTAATGCAACATCTCGCAACTAACTCATTAGTCACATTGCTTGCAAGGCATATAATGATGTGCATTACCGAGAGGGCCCAGAGATACCTCTTCGACAATCGGAGTGACAAATCCTAATCTTGTTCTATGCCAACTCAACAAACACCATCAGAGACACTTGTAGAGCATCTTTATAATCACCCAGTTATGTTGTGACGTTTGATAGCACACTAAGTGTTCCTCCGGTATTCGGGAGTTGCATAATCTCATAGTCATAGGAACATGTATAAATCATGAAGAAAGAAATAGCAATAAACTAAATGATCAAAGTGCTAAGCTAATGGATGGGTCATGTCAATCACATCATTCTCTAATGATGTGATCCCGTTTAACAAATGACAACTCATGTCCATGGCTAGGAAACTTAACCATCTTTGATTAACGAGCTAGTCAAGTAGAGGCATACTAGTGACACTCTGTTTGTCTATGTATTCACACATGTACTAAGTTTCCGGTTAATACAATTCTAGCATGACTAATAAACATTTATCATGATATAAGGAAATATAAATAACAACTTTATTATTGCCTCTAGGGCATATTTCCTTCACAAGGAGCTCTGTTGGGTCCAGGGATGACAGACGGTTGGACATGATCACGTAGGCCTCCGATGAGTACTTCCTAACGGCGTTGTACCCATCGTGATAGTACGTTTCCAGGCTCTCCAGGGACACCCCAGGTGCCACCGGCTCGTTCATCAGCTCCATAGCGAGGAGGCTTGGATTTTTGGCATACCTGGATGTGAGGAAATCTATCACTTGCACGGCTTCTGCAATGTTAGCATCGGTGGTGCCCCAGCCCCGCGAGCCGTCCTTGGAGGAGCTGTGCTCGAAGGGGTTTTGCGACCCAGGAGATGCGTGTTGGTCAATGATGACGCCTAGATTGTACTTCCTATTCATGCACACAAATTGAGCATTTATAAAGAGAAATATTCCCTAATATAATTAGATGTTCAAAAAAAGGAGGATTAACGCCTAGCCAAAATTTAATTAGATAACGGAAGCTTTAGTTTACTCAAAATGATGCCAAGATTAACCCCTGGCTTGAAATTTCTGGCAGTTGAGCCAATCATTGGTTTCTTACAATTAGGTCAATTGGATTACAAGTTTCTAAAGGTTGCTTACTCTGCCCATTTGAATGCCTTGTCCAAAGTTTCAAGTGAACCTCCAACTTAGGGTGCAGAAGGTCTAGGGTCGTTAGCGATCCACCATCCCACTGGTATTCTCACTGCGGTCAGCCCGCTCTCAGAGATGAACCTGAAGTCATCTTCCACTATATATGTGCTCCGGTGTTTCTGCCAAACATGTAACATTCCACAAAATTGAGGTGCCAAGAATGATATGTATTCCTAACTTCCAGAGAGAGAAAAATGGTACTTATTCCTAGGTTAGCTATAAACTCTGCCAGCTTTGAGTATCTACCTTGTCAAGACAATAAAATCACACTTCTCGCAAAAATAGTAATAATAGAAACACACAATCAGTTAGATAATAATACTAAGTTGCGAACAACAAACACATACATAGTGTATCTTTTGTCATTTGAATAGGTCCCATTTTGAGTTGGTTTTTTTATGCAATGATTTCAAACTAGGTGTATCTCATGAGGTTATTCACGCCACAATGATCGTCACTACGACTCATTCTTGGTTTCCTTGTGCAAGTGGACAAATATATAATAACATGAGAGAAAACAATGAGGAGGGAAACCACTGAGGACAGTGATCTCCCCATCATGCATGATAAGCATGCATAATCTACAAGTGTTGCTCACTATTATTTCGAATCAAAATAGTAGGGGTCAGCAAGTAGAGCAGTGGGCGCAGTGATGGTTAAATGTATTAGTTTACCCCCTAAAAAATGTATTAATTTACCCTGAGAATTGGTGTAGCCTTTGCCGTCCCATGGCCGTTGCAGATTTGGTACTCCCCTTGGAGCCCAGAAACTCTTGTCACCGCGAACACCGACGGGTCGTTGTCGCCCCAGCTGGTGTTCTAGCCATAGTTCGCCGTCAACGAGCCATCTTTGTTTGCCTGCACACCACCAACGGAATGTGACTAATAGTTTGGATTATGAAAGAAAATGAGCTTTCTAATTACTTATTTTTTGTGGTAGTCAAATCCCTAGAAAAGTCAACTTTGGAGGTTCGCGTTGAATAATACCGGTTTTGAACGCACATGCAACTTGATGGCAGACACTTGTTGCCCAGTTGGCAAATAATAGGAGTAGTGCAGAGCAGACCAACATGCTAGTGGAAGTATCTCACTGGTACGCGTCGGTCCTAAACAAACGGTTTTTAACCCCTTTTCGCGACGGCATTCGGAACCTTCCCCAAGTGAGTGTGGGCGATAGGGGGGGTCCTTCCCACATGACCCAGAAACCATCGGGGATATGCCGTCCTTGAAGGAAATATGCCCTAGAGGCAATAATAAAGTGATTATTTATGTCCTTACATATCATGATAAAAGTTTATTATTCATGCTAGAATTGTATTAACCGGAAACATAATACATGTGTGAATACATAGACAAACAGAGTGTCACTAGTATGCCTCTACTTGACTAGCTCATTAATCAAAGATGGTTATGTTTCCTAACCATAAACAAAGAGTTGTTATTTGATTAACGAGATCACATCATTAGTTGAATGATCTGATTGACATGACCCATTCCATTAGCATAGCACCCGATCATTTAGTATGTTGCTATTGCTTTTATCCATGACTTATACATGTTCTTTTAACTATGAGATTATGCAACTCCCGTTTACCGTAGGAACACTTTGTGTGCTACCAAACGTCACAACGTAACTGAGTGATTATAAAGGTGCTCTACAGGTGTCTCCGAAAGTATTTGTTGGGTTGGCATATTTCGAGATTAGGATTTGTCACTCCGAATGTCGGAGAGGTATCTCAGGGCCTTCTCGGTAATGCACATCACATAAGCCTTGCAAGCATTGCAACCAATGAGTTAGTTGCGAGATGATGTATTACGGAACGAGTAAAGAGACTTGCCGGTAACGAGATTGAACTAGGTATTGGATACCGACGATCGAATCTCGGGCAAGTAACATACCGATGACAAAGGGAACAACGTATGTTGTTATGCGGTCTGACCGATAAAGATCTTCGTAGAATATGTAGGAGCCAATATGGGCATCCAGGTCCCGCTATTGGTTATTGACCGGAGACGTGTCTCGGTCATGTCTACATTGTTCTCGAACCGTAGGGTCCGCACGCTTAAGGTTTCGATGACAATTATATTATGAGTTTATGAGTTTAAATGTACCGAAGGAGTTCGGAGTCCCGGATGAGATCGGGGACATGACGAGGAGTCTCGAAATGGTCGAGACGTAAAGATCGATATATTGGACGACTATATTCGGACATCGGAAAGGTTCTGAGTGATCCGGGTATTTTCGGGAGTATCGGGGAGTTACGGGATTACGGGAGAAGTAATGGGCCTTGATGGGCTTTAGTGGGAAGAGGAAAAAGGCTGATGCGCCCCCCCTTCCCTCTGGTCCGAATTGGACTAGGGAAAAGGGGGCCGGCCACCTTTCCTTCTCCTCCTATTCCTTCTCCCTTCCTCCCCTCTTGGTGGACTCCTACTAGGACTTGGAAACCTAGTAGGACTCCACACCCTGGCGCGCCAAACCCTCGGCCGGCCACCCCCTCCCTTGCTCCTTTATATACGGGGGCAGGGGGCACCCCATAGACACACAAGTTGATCTACGGATCGTTCCTTAGCCGTGTGCGGTGCCCCCTTCCACCAAATTCCACCTCGGTCATATCGTTGCAGTGCTTAGGCGAAGCCCTGCGCCGGTAACACATCAAGATCGTTACCACGCCGTCGTGCTGACAGAACTCTTTCCCGACGCTTTGCTGGATCGGAGCCCGGGGATCGTCATCGAGCTGAACGTGTGCCAAGAACTCGGAGGTGCCGGAGTAACGGTACTTGGATCGGTCGGATCGCGAGGAGAACGTACGACTACTTCCTCTACGTTGAGTCAACGCTTCCGCTTCGGTCTACGAGGGTACATAGACAACACTCTCCCCTCTCGTTGCTATGCATCACCATGGTCTTGCGTGTGCGTAGAATTTTTTTTGAAATTACTACGTTCCCCAACAGTGGTATCAGAGCCTAGGTTTTTATGGTTTGATGTTATTTGCACGAGTAGAACACAAGTGAGTTGTGGACGATACAAGTCATACTGCCTACCAGCATGTCATACTTTGGTTCAGCGGTATTGTTGGACGAGACGATCCGGACCAACCTTACGCGTACGCTTATGCGAGACCGGTTCCCTCGACGTGCTTTGCACATAGATGGCTTGCGGAAGACTGTCTCTTCAACGTTAGTTGAACCAAGTGTGGCTACGCCCGGTCCTTGAGAAGGTTAAAACGGAGTCTATTTGACAAACTATCGTTGTGGTTTTGATGCGTAGGTAAGATGAGTTCTTGCTTAAGCCCGTAGCAGCCACGTAAAACTTGCAACAACAAAGTAGAGGATGTCTAACTTGTTTTTGCAGGGCATGTTGTGATGTGATATGGTCAAGACATGATGCTAAATTTTATTGTATGAGATGATCATGTTTTGTAACCGAGTTATCGGCAACTGGCAGGAGCCATATGGTTGTCGCTTTATTGTATGCAATGCAATCGCGATGTAATGCTTTACTTTATTACTAAGCGGTAGTGATAGTCGTGGAAGCATAAGATTGGCGAGACGACAACGATGCTACGATGGAGATCAAGGTGTCGCGCCGGTCACGATGGTGATCATGACGGTGCTTCGAAGATGGAGATCACAAGCACGAGATGATGATGGCCATATCATATCACTTATATTGATTGCATGTGATGTTTATCTTTTATGCATCTTATCTTGCTTTGATTGACGGTAGCATTATAAGATGATCTCTCACTAATTATCAAGAAGTGTTCTCCCTGAGTATGCACCGTTGCGAAAGTTCTTCGTGCTGAGACACCACGTGATGATCGGGTGTGATAGGCTCTACGTTCAAATACAATGGGTGCAAAACAGTTGCACACGCGGAATACTCAGGTTATACTTGACGAGCCTAGCATATAACAGATATGGCCTCGGAACACGGAGACCGAAAGGTCGAGCGTGAATCATATAGTAGATATGATCAACATAGTGATGTTCACCATTGAAACTACTCCATCTCACGTGATGATCGGACATGGTTTAGTTGATTTGGATCACGTGATCACTTAGAGGATTAGAGGGATGTCTATCTAAGTGGGAGTTCTTAAGTAATATGATTAATTGAACTTTAATTTATCATGAACTTAGTCCTGGTAGTATTAGCATATCTATGTTGTAGATCAATAGCTCACGTTGTTACTTCCCTATGTTTATTTTGATATGTTCCTAGAGAAAATTGTGTTGAAAAATGTTAGTAGCAATGATGCGGATTGGATCCGTGATATGAGGTTTATCCTCATTGCTGCACAGAAGAATTATGTCCTTGATGCACCGCTAGGTGACGGACCTATTGCAGGAGCAGATGCAGACATTATGAACGTTTTGCTAGCTCAATATGATGACTACTTAATAGTTTAGTGCACCATGCTTAACTGCTTAGAATCGGGACTTCAAAGACGTTTTGAACGTCATGGAGCATATGAGATGTTCTAGGAGTTGAAGTTAATATTTCAAGCAAATACCCGAGTTGAGAGATATGAAGTCTCCAACAAGTTCTATAGCTAAAAGATGGAGGAGAATCGCTCAACTAGTGAGCATGTGCTCAGATTGTCTGGGTACTACAATCGCTTGAATCAAGTGGGAGTTAATCTTCCAGATAAGATAGTGATTGACAGAATTCTCTAGTCACCATCACCAAGTTAATAGAACTTCGTGATGAACTATAATATGCAAGGGATAACGGAAAATATTCCCAAGCTCTTCGCGATGCTAAAATCAGCGAAGGTAGAAATCAAAGAAAAACATCAAGTGTTGATGGTTGACAAGATCACTAGTTTCAAGAAAAGGGCAAAAGGAAAGAAGGGGAACTTCAAGAAGAACGGCAAGCAAGTTGCTGCTCAAGTGAAAAAGCCCAAGTATGGTCCTAAGCCTGAGACTAAGTGCTTCTACTGCAAAGGGACTGGTCACTGGAAGCGGAACTACCCCAAGTGATTGGCGGATAAGAAGGATGGCAAAGTGAACATAAGTATATTTGATATACATGTTATTGATGTGTACTTTACTAGTGTTCATAGCAACCCCTTAGTATTTGGTACTAGTTCAGTTGCTAAAATTTAGTAACTCGAAACGGGAGTTGCAGAATGAACAAAGACTAGTTAAAGGGCAAGGTGACGATGTGTGTTGGAAGTGGTTCCAAGATTGATATGATCATCATCACACACTCCCTATACTTTCGGGATTAGTGTTGAAACTAAATAAGTGTTATTTGGTGTTTGCGTTGAGCATGAATATGATTTGATCATGTTAATTGCAATACAGTTATTCATTTAAGTTAGAGAACAATTGTTGTTCTGTTTACATGAATAAAACCTTCTATGGTCATACACACCAATGAAAATAGTTCATTGGATCTCGATCGCAGTGATACACATATTCATGATATTGAAACCAAAAAGATGCGAAGTTAATAATGATAGTGCAACCTATTTGTGGCACTGCCGTTTAGGTCATATTGGTGTAAAGCGCATGAAGAAACTCCATGCTGATGGGATTTTGGAATCACTTGATTATGAATCACTTGATGCTTGCGAACCATGCCTCTTGGGCAAGATGACTAAAAATGCCGTTCTCCGGAACAATGGAGCAAGCAACAGATTTGTTGGAAATCATACATACTGATGTATATGGTCCGATGAATATTAAGGCTCGCGACAAGTATCATTATTTTCTGACCTTCACAGATGATTTGAGCAGATATGGGTATATCTACTTGATGAAACATAAGTCTGAAACGTTTCAAAAGTTCAAAGAATTTTAGAGTGAAGTGAAAATCATCGTGACAAGAAAAATAAGGTTTCTACGATCTGATCGCGGAGACAAATATTTGAGTTACGAGTTTGGTCTTCAATTAAAACAATGTGGAATAGTTTCACAAATTCATGCCACCTGGAACACCACAGCATAATGGTGTGTCCGAACGTCATAACCGTACTTTATTGGATATGGTACAAACTATGATGTTTCTTACCGATTTACCAATATCATTTTGGGATCATGCATTAGAGACAGCTGCATTCACGTTAAAAGGGGCACGATCTAAAGTCCGTTGAGACGACACAAAATAAACTGTGGTTTGGCAAGAAACCAAAGTTGTCGTTTCTTAAAGTTTGGGGTTACGATGCTTATGTGAAAAAGTTTCATCCTGATAAGCTCAAACCCAAATCGGAGAAATGTGTCTTCATAGGTACCCAAAGGAGACTGTTGGGTACACCTTCTATCACAGATCCGAAGGCAAGACATTCATTGCTGAGAATGGATCCTTTCTAGAGAAGGAGATTCTCTCGAAAGAAGTGAGTGGGAGGAAAGTAGAAAACTTGATAAGGTAATTGTACCTTCTCCCTTATTGGAAAGTAGTTCATCACAGAAATCTGTTCTTGTGACTACTGCACCAATTAGTAAGGAAGCTAATGATGATGATCATGTAACTTCAAGATCAAGTTACTACCGAATCTCGTAAGTAAACTAGAGTGAGATCCGCACCAGAGTGGTACGGTAATCCTGTTCTGGAAGTCATGTTACTAGACCATGACGAACTTGCGAACTATGAGGAAGCGATGATGAGCCCAGATTCCGCGAAATGGTTAGAGGCCATGAAATCTGAGATATGATCCATGTATGAGAACAAAGTATGGACTTTGATGGATTTGCCCGATGATCGGCAAAGCCAAAGAAAATAAATGGATCTTGAATAGGAAGACGGACACTGATAGTAGTGTTACTATCTACAAAGCTAGAATTGTCGCAAAAGGTTTTCGACAAGTTCAAGGTGTTGACTACGATGAGAGTTTCTCACTCGTATCTATACTTAAGTCTGTCCGAATCATGTTAGCAATTGCCGCATTTTATGAAATCCGGCAAATGGATAAACAAAACTACATTCCTTAATGGATTTATTAAAGAAGAGTTGTATACGATGCAACTAGAAGGTTTTGTCGATCCTGAAGGTGTTAACAAAATATGCAAGCTCCAGCGATCCATCTATGGACTGGTGCAAGCATCTCGGAGTTGGAATATACGCTTTGATAAGTTGATCAAAGCATATAGTTTTATACAGACTTGCGGTGAAGCCTGTATTTACAAGAAAGTGAGTGGGAGCACTACAGCATTTCTGATAAGTATATGTAAATGACATATTATTGATCGGAAATAATGTAGAATTATTCTGTAAAGCATAAAGGAGTATTTGAAAGGAGTTTTTCGAAGAAGGACCTCGGTGAAGCTGCTTACATATTGAGCATCAAGATCTATAGAGATAGATCAAGACGCTTGATAAGTTTTTCAATAAGTACATACCTTGAAAAGATTTTGAAGTAGTTCAAAATGGAACAGTCAAAGAAAGAGTTCTTGCCTGTATTACAAGGTGTGAAATTGAGTAAGACTCAAAGCCCGACCACGGCAGAAGATAGAAAGAGAATGAAAGTCATTCCCTATGCCTCAGCCATAGGTTCTATAAAGTATGCCATGCTGTGTACCAGATCTATTGCATACCCTACCACTGAGTTTGGCAAGGGAGTACAATAGTGATCTAGGAGTAGATCACTGGACAAGCGGTCAAAATTATCCTTAGTGGAATAAGGATATGTTTCTCGATTATGGATGTGACAAAAAGGTTCATCGTAAAAGGTTACGTCGATGCAAGTTTTGACACTAATCTAGATGACTCTAAGTCTCAATCTAGATACATATTGAAAGTGGGAGCAATTAGCTAAAGTAGCTCCATGCAGAGCATTGTAGACATAGAAAATTGCAAAATACGTAACGGATCTGAATGTGGCAGACCCGTTGACTAAACTTCTCTCACAAGCAAAACATGATCACACCGTAGTACTCTTTGGGTGTTAATCACATAGCGATGTGAACTAGATTACTGAATCTAGTAAACCCTTTGGGTGTTGGTCACATATCGATGTGAACTATTGCTGATAAATCACATGGCGATGTGAACTAGATTATTGACTCTAGTGCAAGTGGGAGACTGAAGGAAATATGCCCTAGAGGCAATAATAAAGTGATTATTTATTTCCTTACATATCATGATAAAAGTTTATTATTCATGCTAGAATTGTATTAACCGGAAACATAATACATGTGTGAATACATAGACAAACAGAGTGTCACTAGTATGCCTCTACTTGACTAGCTCATTAATCAAAGATGGTTATGTTTCCTAACCATAAACAAAGAGTTGTTATTTGATTAACGAGATCACATCATTAGTTGAATGATCTGATTGACATGACCCATTCCATTAGCATAGCACCCGATCGTTTAGTATGTTGCTATTGCTTTTATCCATGACTTATACATGTTCCTTTAACTATGAGATTATGCAACTCCCGTTTACCGTAGGAACACTTTGTGTGCTACCAAACGTCACAACGTAACTGAGTGATTATAAAGGTGCTCTACAGGTGTCTCCGAAAGTATTTGTTGGGTTGGCATATTTCGAGATTAGGATTTGTCACTCCGAATGTCGGAGAGGTATCTCAGGGCCTTCTCGGTAATGCACATCACATAAGCCTTGCAAGCATTGCAACCAATGAGTTAGTTGCGAGATGATGTATTACGGAACGAGTAAAGAGACTTGCCGGTAACGAGATTGAACTAGGTATTGGATACCGACGATCGAATCTCGGGCAAGTAACATACCGATGACAAAGGGAACAACGTATGTTGTTATGCGGTCTGACCGATAAAGATCTTCGTAGAATATGTAGGAGCCAATATGGTCATCCAGGTCCTGCTATTGGTTATTGACCGGAGACGTGTCTCGGTCATGTCTACATTGTTCTCGAACCGTAGGGTCCGCACGCTTAAGGTTTCGATGACAGTTATATTATGAGTTTATGAGTTTTGATGTACCGAAGGAGTTCGGAGTCCCGGATGAGATCGGGGACATGACGAGGAGTCTCGAAATGGTCGAGACGTAAAGATCGATATATTGGACGACTATATTCGGACATCGGAAAGGTTCTGAGTGATCCGGGTATTTTCGGGAGTATCGGGGAGTTACGGGATTACGGGAGAAGTAATGGGCCTTGATGGGCTTTAGTGGGAAGAGGAAAAAGGCTGATGCGCCCCCCCTTCCCTCTGGTCCGAATTGGACTAGGGAAAAGGGGGCCGGCCACCTTTCCTTCTCCTCCTATTCCTTCTCCCTTCCTCCCCTCTTGGTGGACTCCTACTAGGACTTGGAAACCTAGTAGGACTCCACACCCTGGCGCGCCAAACCCTAGGCCGGCCACCCCCTCCCTTGCTCCTTTATATACGGGGGCAGAGGGCACCCCATAGACACACAAGTTGATCTACGGATCGTTCCTTAGCCGTGTGCGGTGCCCCCTTCCACCAAATTCCACCTCGGTCATATCGTTGCAGTGCTTAGGCGAAGCCCTGCGCCGGTAACACATCAAGATCGTCACCACGCCGTCGTGCTGACAGAACTCTTCCCCGACGCTTTGCTGGATCGGAGCCCGGGGATCGTCATCGAGCTGAACGTGTGCCAAGAACTCGGAGGTGCCGGAGTAACGGTACTTGGATCGGTCGGATCGCGAGGAGAACGTACGACTACTTCCTCTACGTTGAGTCAACGCTTCCGCTTCGGTCTACGAGGGTACGTAGACAACACTCTCCCCTCTCGTTGCTATGCATCACCATGGTCTTGCGTGTGCGTAGGAAATTTTTTGAAATTACTACGTTCCCCAACAGTCCTGGCACACACGCTCAGCAAAATGAGGTCGTGTGCGACCGGCGAGCACTCAAAAATAGAAATACGTACAATAGTGCTAAAAAAATACAATTATACAGGCGAAACCATTTTCGGTTGTAAGTACATCCCACACAGTCAGTCATCGCTAAACGTTTCCGTTCGTATATACATCTCACACAGTCACTCCAAGGAAAACGTTTGCGCAAGGTGGCGTAACGCAAACATTTTTCAAGAGAATGTCGTGTGTGATTGTTCATTGGTCCAACACGGTTTATTCCTAGAAACTGTGTGCGTTGCCTGAGGTCATCGCCCACGATGTTTTCTCATTAACCGTTTGCAATAGGAAAACCCAATTAGCAAGCTAATTGTCCAATTAGCCGGCTAATTGCCCTATTATTAATAATCCATTTACTAATCTAATTGACATTCATATTAAGCACATAATATATTCCATTTCCATATTAAGGAAGCATGATTTCATAATGGAAATACATCGTAGTACAACATCGTATAGTTTCAGCACTCAGCCACCCCATTACACAACTGCACCAGCAGCAAGTTTCACATGCAACATCTAGAACCTTTCGAAATTAGAATCATAGACGGTACATAGAGAGATGCATCTCATCTGGAAAACTGCTGAAGCGGAAGGCGAATATTGAGCCTTCATTCATGTTGAAGGTCTTTGCAACTTTAGGCTAGTGCCTGTAGATGATTGACCGTCCATCCTTCGACCTCTTCAGGAACACTTCAATATTGAACCGTGGGTGTTGTATGAAAACTTTCTTCGCCTTCTGACCACAGAGGTGGTTTGAGAGGTAACCATCAGTGAAGCCTGAAAACAAGGATGTGCATAAATATCTTCTCTTTATTGAAAATGGAGCAAAGGAATACAAAAGGGCAAGGTATAATAGTTAGTATCATCTTGTAAACCTTAGTGCTTCCCATTGTTTCCCTGCAACACATATAAGGTAGTTAGTCATCAGGTTAAGTAAGGGTTCGCATGCTATCATAAAAATATGTTGATGAAAAATAAGCACATTGCAGATTCATCAGATTAATTCAAGCCACATGGAAAACCCATTATCCAAACCAAGCATGATTAAGAACTAGGAAATATAGCACTTGTATATGTTTCTCATGTTTTAAGTGCAGCCAAATTCAATTTATTCCTCACATGGTATACAATAAGAGAATGCAGCCACAACAATTGAACATCGCATTGCAGAATTGAACAAAGGAGTTAACTAAACACCACAGCAAATGAACCAAACGTTAACTGAGCACCACATTGCACAATATAACATACTCCTAATAGAAGATCAGACAGTTAACCAAACCAAGCATGCTTAACAACTTGGAAATACAGCAACTGTATTTGTTTCTCATGTATTTAGTACAGCCAAATTCGATTTATTGCTCACATGGTATACAATAACGGAATGCAGCCACAACAATTGAACATCGCATTGCAGAATTGAACCAAGCAGTTAACTAAACACCACAACAAGTGAACCAAGCCACAACAAATGAACCAAGCAGTTAACTAAACACCCATTGAACAATATAACATACTCCTAATAGAAGATCAGACAGTTAACCAAACCAAGCATGCTTAACAACTTGGAAATATTGCACCCTGAAGAATTGAACATCACATTTGCAGAATCGAACCAAGCAGTTAATTGAACACCACATTGCACGACATATAGAACATATACACTATAGGAGAAGATTGCATGGTAAAGGTAGATAGCACAATTCACTATAATTTGTTAAGGAAAGGCAGTAGCTAGCAAACTGAACATGGGTCCTTATAGTGAGCTAATAAGACAAGCAACTCCTCATTGTCGGAGATATCGATGACGATTGGCTCCTTGGGCATGGAAGAGGGCGAGGCATCCACATCGTGGGTGACCTCGTTCTAGTGATGAGTTGCCTGAGCCGCTCCTGGCACCAACCTGCTGGGTCTTGAGATGAGGTAAGCACGTGCACGCTGAGAAAACACCTCATAGTCTTCGTCGAAGGCACCGACGGTGGCCTCGAGAAAATGCCATGAAATGTCGTTTAAAGTAGCCAACCGCATCGCGGCGTTGGCGCACGAGGCATCAACGGTGGCCTCGACGGCGAGGTGCTCCTCCAAGATCTGGGGGTCGGCACGAATGGCAGCCATCGCGACCTCATCCGCGCGTGCGGCCGCAATTTGCTTCTCCGCTGCCAAATGCTCCTTGAGGTCCTGGCTATACTGCGTGCACCATGGCTTAGGCCGGCGCTTATTTGGTGGATGGGTCGGTGATTTGGGTGGAAGGTGTCGCGCTCGCAACGGCGGTCGGGGCATGTGGGATGTGGAAGTAGGAGGAGGATGGGGGTCGCGTGTGGATTACCTGCCTGGATAGGCGAGGCCGAGCAACGTGAAGGTGGGTCGCCGACGAGGAGGCGGCGGCGCTGCAAGCAAGGAGTGAAGGTTTCAACTTGGAAAGGAAGGCGGAAACAGGGGAAATGTGGCTTTTGGCAAAGGGGGAGGGAGCGGGGAGGTAGATATTTCTGCGGCAGCTGAAAATTTGGAATCGCTTCAGCCAAAAACTGGCGTGCAAAGTGTCATCAGACACGGTCCCTTATTCAGAGCGGGCTGTGGACTGTAGCCATCGCACCTTCTCGTGAAAGCCGTATGCATACTATACTCCGACTGTGCTCCAAGATATTTTGTGCTGCAAGATGACCCACAAGTATAAGGGATCTAACATAGTCCTTTCGATAAGTAAGAGTGTCGATCCCAACGAGGAGCAGAAGGAAATGACAAGCGGTTTTCAGTAAGGTATTCTCTGCAAGCACTGAAATTATCGGTAACAGGTAGTTTTGTGATAATTGTAATGGATAACAAGTAATTAAAGTAAATAAAGTGCAGCAAGATGGCCCAATCCTTTTTATAGCAAAGGACAAGCCTGGACAAACTCTTATATAGTGAAAAGCGCTCCCGAGGACACATGGGAATTATCGTCAAGCTAGTTTTCATCACGTTCATATGATTCACGTTCAGTACTCTGATAATTTGATATGTGGGTGGACCGGTGCTTGGGTGCTGTCCTTACTTCGACAAGCATCCCACTTATGATTAACCCCTATTGCAAGCATCCGCAACTACAAAAGAAGTATTTAGGTAAACCTAACCATAGCATGAAACATATGGATCCAAATCAGCCCCTTACGAAGCAACTCATAAACTAGGGTTTAAGCTTCTGTCACTCTAGCAACCCATCATCTACTTATTACTTCCCAATGCCTTCCTCTAGGCCCAAATAATGGTGAAGTGTCATGTAGTCGACGTTCACATAACATCACTAGAGGAGAGACAACATACATCTCATCAAAATATCGAATGAATACCAAATTCACATGACTACTAATAGCAGGACTTCTCCCATGTCCTCAGGAACAAACATAACTACTCACAAAGCATATTCATGTTCATAATCAGAGGGGTATTAATATGCATAATGGATCTGAACATATGATCTTCCACCAAGTAAACCAATTAGCATCAACTACAAGGAGTAATCAACACTACTAGCAACCCACAGGTACCAATCTGAGGCTTTGGGACAAAGATTGGATACAAGAGATGAACTAGGGTTTGAGAGGAGATGGTGCTGGTGAAGATGTTGATGGAGATTGATCCCCTCCCGATGAGAGGATCGTTGGTGATGATGATGGAGATGATTTCCCCCTCCCGGAGGGAAGTTTCCCCGACAGGATAGCTCCGCTGGAGCCCTAGATTGGTTCCGCCAAGGTTCCGCCTCGTGGCGGCGGAGTTTCTTCCCGAATGCTTGCTTATGATTTTTTCTCGGACGAAAGATTTCATATAGCAGAAGATGGGCACCGGAGGGCCACCACGGGGCCCACGAGGTAGGGGGCGCGCCCAGGGGGTAGGGCGCGCCCCCACCCTCATGGCCAGGGTGTGGGCCCCCTCTGGTATTTTCTTCGCTCAGTATTTTTTATTATTTCCAAAAATAACTTCGGTGGAGTTTCAGGACTTCTGGAGTTGTGCAGAATAGGTCTCTAATATTTGCTCCTTTTCTAGCCCAGAATTCCAGCTACCGGCATTCTCCCTCTTCATGTAAACCTTG
This sequence comes from Aegilops umbellulata, assembly GCA_032464435.1. Lineage (NCBI taxonomy): Eukaryota > Viridiplantae > Streptophyta > Magnoliopsida > Poales > Poaceae > Aegilops > Aegilops umbellulata. The sequence goes on from CP136058.1 coordinate 56,494,029, forward strand.
TAAAATAAGAGAGAATAGGCATAAGTATTGTGACATAATGTGTAATAACAACCCATAATGCAATAAATATCAATATAAAAGCATGATGCAAAATGGATGTATCACTCATCTCACACGGTTGGTTATAATTAACTGTGTGGGATCTTGTTCTAAAAAAAACTATGTGCGATCTACTTGATTTTTCGTCTTGATTTGAATTACATAATGAGGTCACAGCGGCCATGGACGGTGTTTGAATTGCTAGACCTTTTATCTGCAGTGATCATAAAAGAATTGGAATTATTCAGGGTTCGTTTGGATATTATTATGCATTAAGTGAGTTTTCAACGCATTTATGTGCATAATTCAAATTTGAACTACATGCACATGCTCCAGTGCATATAAGTTGGTTGAAAAATCAAATCTTTATCCTCGGTTGCATGCTTAGGTCCCATGCAAGAAATAAGAATGAATGTCAAACACACTGACACCGTCACTCGGCCGCAAATATTGAGATACCTGGTTTTTAAATTCTAGTAAATCCAAAACTCGTCTGAAATTCATGAAACTTGGCATGCTATCATGGAGCGGCATCAACATGTCATGGTAAATTTTTTGTCCCATTTGGGACAGGTTTGGGCATATGCTTCTAACAAACCAGAGCTTCCCACAACAAGCATGATGGTTTTGACAGGGAACACCCCAACTTTGGGGACGAAACGATATCCATTGCCTCTAATTGCTTTCAAATTTTTTCTCGTGTCAACATAGAACAACAGGAGTGTTGCGTTATTTTTTGTGATTTTTTGGGGTTTGTTTGGACATTTTTATGCATTAAGTGAGTATGCATTTATGTGCATAATTCAAATTTGAACTACATGCACATGCTCCGGAGCATATAAATTGGTTGAAAAATCAAATCTTTTGTCCTTGGGTGCATGCTTAGGTCCCATGCAATAAATGGGAATGAATGTCAAACACCCTGCCACCGTCACTCGGCCGCAAACATTGAGATACCTGGTTTTTTAATTTTAGTAAATCCAAAAATCGTCTGAAATTCATGAAACTTGGCATGCTATCATGGAGCGGCATCAACATGCCGTGGTAAACTTTTTGTATCATTTGCGGCAGGTTTGGGTATATACTTCTCACAGTCCAGAGTTTCTCACAACAAGCATGATGGTTTCGGTAGGGAAAACCCCAACTTTGGGGACGAAATAATATCCATTGCCTTTTATTGCTTTTAAATTTTGTCTCATGTCAACATAGAACAACAGGAGTGTTGTGTTATTTTTTGTGATTTTTCGGGGTTCGTTTGGACATTTTTATGCATTATGTGAGTTTTCAATGCATTTATGTGCACAATTAAAATTTGAACTGCATGCACATGCTCAAGTGCATATAAATTGGTTGAAAAATCAAATCTTTGTCCTTGGGTGCATGCTTAGGTCCCATTCAAGAAATGGGAATGAATGTCAAATGCCTTGCCACCGTCACTCGGCCGCAAACATTGAGATACATGGTTTTTAAATTCTAGTAAATCCAAAACTCGTCTGAAATTCATGAAACTTGGCATGCTATCATGGAGCGGCATCAACATGCCGTGGTAAATTTTTTTATCCCATTTGGGGCAGGTTTGGGTATATGCTTCTCATAAACTAGAGCTTCTCACAACAAGCATGATGGTTTCGGTAGGGAATGCCCCAACTTTGGGGCCGAAACGATATCCGTTGCCTCTTATTGCTTTCAGTTTTTTTTCTCGTGTCAACATAGAACAACAGGAGTGTTGTGTTATTTTTTGTGATTTTTCGGGGTTCGATTGGACATTTTTATGCATTAAGTGAGTTTTCAATGCATTTATGTGCATAATTAAAATTTGAACTACATGCACATGCTTCAGTGCATATAAATTGGTTGACAAATCAAATCTTTGTCCTTGGGTGCATGCTTACGTCCCATGCAAGAATTGGGAATGAATGTCAAACGCCCTGCCACCGTCACTCGACCGCAAACATTGAGATACCTGGTTTTTAAATTCTAATAAATCCAAAACTCGTCTGAAATTCATGAAAATTGGCATGCTATCATGGAGCGGCATCAACATGCCGTGGTAAATTTATTGTCCCATTTGGAGCAGGTTTGGGTATATGCTTCTCACAATCCAGAGCTTCTCACAACAAGCATGATGGTTTTGGTAGGGAACGCCCCAACTTTGGGGGAGAAACGATATCCATTGCCTCTTGTTGCTTTCAGTTTTTTCTTGAGTCAACATAGAACAAGAAAAGTGTTATGTTATTTTTTGTGATTTTTCGGGGTTCGTTTGGACATTTTTATGCATTAAGTGAGTTTTCAATGTATTTATGTGCACAATTCAAATTTGAACTACATGCACATACTCCAGTGCATATAAATTGGTTGAAAAATCAAATCTTTGTCCTTGGGTGCATGCTTAGGTCCCATGCAAGAAATAGGAATGAATGTCAAAAACCCTGCCACCGTCACTCGGCGCAAACATTGAGATACTTGGTTTTTAAATTCTAGTAAATCCAAAACTCGTCTGAAATTCATGTAAATTGGCATGCTATCATGGAGTGGCATCAACATGCCGTGGTATTTTTTTGTCCCATTGGGGCAGGTTTTGGTAAATGCTTCTCACAATCCAGAGCTTCTCACAACAACCATGATGGTTTCGGTAGGGAACGCCCCAACTTTAGGGGCGAAACGAAATCTATTGCCTCTTATTGCTTTCAATTTTTTTTCTCGTGACAACGTCGAACAACAGGAGTGTTGTGTTATTTTATTTTGTGATTTTTCGGGGTTTGTTTGGACATTTTTATGCATTAAGTGAGTTTTCAATGCATTTATATGCACAATTCAAATTTGAATTACACGCACATGCTCCAGTGCATATAAATTGGTTGAAGAATCAAATCTTTGTCCTTGGGTGCATGCTTAGGTCCCATGCAAGAAATGAGAATGAATGTCAAACACCCTGCCACCGTCACTCGGCGCAAACATTGAGATACCTGGTTTTTAAATTCTAGTAAATCCAAAACTCGTTTGAAATTCATGAAAATTGGCACGCTATCATGGAGCGGCATCAACATGTCGTGGTAATTTTTTTGTTCCATGTGGGGCAGGTTTGGGTATATGCTTCTCACAATCCAGAGCTTCTCACAACAACCATGATGGCTTCGGTAGGGAACGCCCCAACTTTGGGGGCGAAACGATATCCATTGCCTCTTATTGCTTTCAATTTTTTTTCGTGTCAACATAGAACAACAGGAGTGTTGTGTTACTTTTTGTGATTTTTCGTGGTTCGTTTGGACATTTTTATGCATTAAGTGAGTTTTCAATGCATTTATGTGCATAATTAAAATTAGAACTACATGCACATGCTCCAATGCATATAAATTGGTAGAAAAATCAAATCTTTGTCCTTGGGTGCATGCTTAGGTCCCATGCAAGAAATGGGAATGAATGTCAAACACCCTGCCACCATCACTCGGCTGCAAATATTGAGATACCTGGTTTTTAAATTCTAGTAAATCCAAAACTCGTCTGAAATTCATGAAAATTGGCATGCTATCATTGAGCGGCATCAACATGCCGTGGTAAATTTATTGTCCCATTTGGGGCAGGTTTGGGTATATGCTTCTCACAATCCAGAGCTTCTCACAACAAGCATGATGGTTTCAGATAGAACACCCATATGCAAAGTGAGAGCAGGATTTATGCATCTCTTGAACACAAACGGTTCTTTTGGATGACCCTGAAGGAAATATGCCCTAGAGGCAATAATAAAGTTATTATTTATTTCCTTACATATCATGATAAATGTTTATTATTCATGCTAGAATTGTATTAACTGGAAACATAATACATGTGTGGATACATAGACAAACAGAGTGTCACTAGTATGCCTCTACTTGACTAGCTTGTTAATCAAAGATGGTTAAGTTTCCTAACCATGGACAAAGGAGTTGTCATTTGATTAACAAGGTCACATCATTAGTTGAATGATCTAATTGACATGACCCATTCCATTAGCATAGCACCCGATCGTTTAGTATGTTGCTGTTGCTTTTATCCATGACTTATACATGTTCTTTGACTATGAGATTATGCAACTCCCGTTTGCCGGAGGAACACTTTGGGTGCTACCAAACGTCACAACGTAACTGGGTGATTATAAAGGAGTACTACAGGTGTCTCCAAAGATAGATGTTGGGTTGGCGTATTTCGAGATTAGGATTTGTCACTCCAATTGTGGGAGAGGTATCTCTGGGCCCTCTCGGTAATGCACATCACTTAAGCCTTGCAAGCATTGCAACTAATGAGTTAGTTGCCGGATGATTTATTACGGAACGAGTAAAGAGACTTGCCGGTAACGAGATTGAACTAGGTATTGGATACCGACGATCGAATCTCGGGCAAGTAACATACCGATGGACAAAGGGAACAACGTATGTTGTTATGCGGTCTGACCGATAAAGATCTTCGTAGAATATGTAGGAGCCAATATGGGCATCCAGGTCCCGCTATTGGTTATTAACCGGAGACGTGTCTCGGTCATGTCTACATTGTTCTCGAACCGTAGGGTCCGCACGCTTAAGGTTACGATGAAAGTTATTATGAGTTTATGAGTTTTGATGTACCGAAGGATTTCGGAGTCCCGGATGAGATCGGGGACATGACGAGGAGTATCGAAATGGTCGAGACGTAAAGATCGATATATTGGACGACTATATTCGGACATCGGAAAGGTTCTGAGTGGTTCGGGTATTTATCGGAGTACCGGAGAGTTACGGGAATTCGTATTGGGCCTTATTGGGCCATACGGGAAAGGAGAGAAAGGGCCAAAAGGGTGGCCGCACCCCTCCCCTTGGACTAGTCCGAATTGGACTAGGGAGGGGGGGCGCCCCCCTCCTTCCTTCTCCTTCTCTCTTCCCTTTCCTTCTCTCCTACTCCCCCTACAAGGAAGAACTCCTAGTTAGACTAGGAAAGGTGGAATCCTACTCCCGGTGGGAGTAGGACTCCCCGTGGCGCGCCAAACCTAGGGCCGGCCTCCTCCCTCCCTTGCTCCTTTATATACGGGGGCAGGGGCACCCCATGGACACACAAGTTGATCTTCGTGATCGTTCCTTAGCCGTGTGCGGTGCCCCCCTCCACCATATTCCACCTCGAATATATCGTTGCAGTGCTTAGGCGAAGCCCTGCGCCGGTAGAATATCAAGATTGTCACCACGCCGTCGTGCTGACGGAACTCCTCCCCGAAGCTTTGCTGGATCGAAGCTAGGGGTGCGTCATCGAGCTGAACGTGTGCCAAGAACTCGGAGGTGCCGGAGTAACGGTGCCTGGATCGGTCGGATCGGGAAGACGTACGACTACTTCCTCTACGTTGCGTCAACGCTTCCACTTCGGTCTACGAGGGTACGTAGACAACACTCTCCCCTCTCGTTGCTATGCATCACCATGATCTTGCGTGTGCGTAGGAATTTTTTTTGAAATTACTACGTTCCCCAACAGTGGCATCAGAGCCTAGGTTTTTATGGTTTGATGTTATTTGCACGAGTAGAACACAAGTGAGTTGTGGACGATACAAGTCATACTGCCTACCAACATGTCATACTTTGGGTCAGCGGTATTGTTGGATGAGACGACCCGGACCAACCTTACGCGTACGCTTACGCGAGACCGGTTCCCTCGACGTGCTTTGCACACAGATGGCTTGCGGGAGACTGTCTCACCAACTTTAGTTGAACCGAGTATGGCTACGCCTGGTCCTTGAGAAGGTTAAAACGGAGTCTATTTGACGAAGTATCGTTGTGGTTTTGATGCGTATGTGAGATTGGTTCTTGCTTCAGCCCGTAGCAGCCACGTAAAATTTGCAACAAACAAAGTAGAGGACGTCTAACTTGTTTTTGCAGGGCATGTTGTGATGTGATATGGTCAAGACATGATGCTAAATTTTATTGTATGAGATGATTATGTTTTGTAACCGAGCTATCGGCAACCGGCAGGAGCCGTATGGTTGTCGCTTTATTGTATGCAATGCAATCGCCCTGTAATGCTTTACTTTATCACTAAGCGGTAGCGATAGTCGTAGAAGCATAAGATTGGCGAGACGACAACGATGCTACGATGGAGATCAAGGTGTCGCGCCGGTGACGATGGTGATCATGACAGTGCTGCGGAGATGGAGATCACAAGCACAAGATGATGATGGCCATATCATATCACTTATATTGATTGCATGTGATGTTTATCTTTTTATGCATCTTATCTTGCTTTGATTGACGGTAGCATTATAAGACGATCTCTCAATAATTATCAAGAAGTGTTCTCCCTGAGTATGCACCGTTGCGAAAGTTCTTCGTGCCGAGACACCACGTGATGATCGGGTGTGATAGGCTCTACGTTCAAATACAACGGGTGCAAAACAGTTGCACACGCGGAATACTTAGGTTATATTTGACGAGCTATGCATATAAGATATGACCTCGGAACACGGAGACCGAAAGGTCGAGCGTGAATCATATAGTAGATATGATCAACATAATGATGTTCACCATTGAAACTACTCCATCTCACGTGATGATCGGACATGGTTTAGTTGATTTGGATCACGTGATCACTTAGAGGATTAGAGAGATGTCTATCTAAGTGGGAGTTCTTAAGTAATATGATTAATTGAACTTTAATTTATCATGAACTTAGTCCTGGTAGTATTAGCATATCTATGTTGTAGATCAATAGCTCGCATTGTTGCTTTCATATGTTTATTTTGATATGTTCCTAGAGAAAATTGTGTTGAAAGATGTTAGTAGCAATGATGCGGATTGGATCCGTGATCTGAGGTTTATCCTCATTGCTGCACAAAAGAATTATGTCCTTGATGCACCGCTAGGTGACGGACCTATTGCAGGAGCAGATGTAGACGTTATGAACGTTTTGCTAGCTCAATATGATGACTACTTAATAGTTTAGTGCACCATGCTTAACGGCTTAGAATCGGGACTTCAAGGACGTTTTGAACGTCATGGACCATATGAGATGTTCCAGGAGTTGAAGTTAATATTTCAAGCAAATACCCGAGTTGAGAGAGATGAAGTCTCCAACAAGTTCTATAGCTAAAAGATGGAGGAGAATCGCTCAACTAGTGAGCATGTGCTCAGATTGTCTGGGTACTACAATCGCTTGAATCAAGTGGGAGTTTATCTTCCAGATAAGATAGTGATTGACAGAATTCACTAGTCACCATCACCAAGTTAGTAGAACTTCGTGATGAACTATAGTATGCAAGGGATGACGAAAACAATTCCCAAGCTCTTCGTGATGCTGAAATCGACGAAGGTAGAAATCAAGAAAAACATCAAGTGTTGATGGTTGACGAGACCACTAGTTTCAAGAAAAGGGCAAAGGGAAGAAGAGGAACTTCAAGAAGAACGGCAAGCGAGTTGCTGTTCAAGTGAAGAAGCTCAAGTCTGGTCCTAAGCTTGAGACTAAGTGCTTCTACTGCAAAGGGACTGGTCACTGGAAGCGGAACTACCCCAAGTGATTGGCGGATATGAAGGATGGCAAAGTGAACATAAGTATATTTGATATACATGATTATTGATGTGTACTTTACTAGTGTTCATAGCAACCCCTCAGTATTTGATACTGGTTCAGTTGCTAAGAGTAGTAACTCGAAACGGGAGTTGCAGAATAAACAGAGACTAGTTAAGGGTGAAGTGACGATGTGTGTTGGAAGTGGTTCCAAGATTGATAGGATCATCATCGCACACTCCCTATACTTTCGGGATTAGTGTGGAACCTAAATAAGTGTTATTTGGTGTTGAGCATGAATATGATTTGATCATGTTTATTGCAATACGGTTATTCATTTAAGTAAGAGAATAAATTGTTGTTCTGTTTACATGAATAAAACCTTCTATGGTCATACACACCAACAAAATGGTTTGTTGGATCTCGATCGTAGTGATACACATATTCATAATATTGAAGCCAAAAAGATGCAAAGTTAATAATGATAGTGCAACTTATCTGTGACACTGCCGTTTAGGTCATATTGGTGTAAAGCGCATGAAGAAACTCCATGCTGATGGAATTTTGGAATCACTTGATTATGAATCACTTGATGCTTGCGAACCATGCCTCATGGGCAAGATGACTGAGACTCCGTTCTTCGGAACAATGGAGCGAGCAAATGACTTGTTGGAAATCATACATACCGATGTATGTGGTCCGATGAAGATTAAGGCTCGCGACAAGTATCATTATTTTCTGACCTTCACAGATGTTTTGAGCAGATATGGGTATATCTACTTGATGAAACATAAGTCTGAAATATTTGAAAAATTCAAAGAATTTCAGAGTGAAGTGGAAAATCATCGTGACAAGAAAATAAAGTTTCTACGATCTGATCGCGGAGACGAATATTTGAGTTACGAGTTTGGTCTTCAGTTAAAACAATGTGAAATAGTTTCACTACTCACGCCACCTGGAACACCACAGCATAATGGTGCGTCCGAACATCATAACCGTACTTTATTGGATATAGTACAATCTATGATGTCTCTTACCGATCTACCACTATCGTTTTTGGGGTTATGCATTAAAGACAGCTACATTCACGTTAAATAGGGCACCATCTAAATCCGTTGAGATGACACTATATCAACTGTGGTTTAGCAAGAAACCAAAGTTGTCGTTTCTTAAAGTTTGGGGTTGTGATGCTTATCTGAAAAAGTTTCATCCTGATAAGCTCAAACCCAAATCGGAGAAATATGTCTTCATAGGATACCCAAAGGAGACAGTTGGGTACACCTTCTATCACAGATCCGAAGGCAAGACATTCGTTGCTAAGAATGGATCCTTTCTAGAGAAGGAGTTTCTCTCGAAAGAAGTGAGTGGGAGGAAAGTAGAACTTGATAAGGTAACTGTACCTATTCCCATGTTGGAAACCAGTACATCACAGGAACCAGTTTCTGTGACGTCAAAACCAACTAGTGAGGAGGTTGATGATGATGATCATAGAACTACAGAACAAGTTACTACAGAACCTCGTAGATCAACCAGAGTAAGATCCGCACCAGAGTGGTACGGCAATCCTGTTCTGGAAGTCATGCTACTAGATCATGATGAACCTACGAGCTATGAAGAAGCGATGGTGAGCCCAGATTCCGCAAAATGGCTTAAAGCCATGAAATCTGAGATGGGATCCATGTATGAGAACAAAGTATGGACTTTGATGGATTTGCCCGATGATCGGCAAGCCATAGAAAATAAATGGATCTTCAAGAGGAAGACAGAAGCTGATAGTAGTGTTACTATCTACAAAGCTAGAATTGTCGCAAAAGGTTTTCGACAAGTTCAAGGTGTTGACTACGACGAGAGTTTCTCACTCGTATCCATGCTTAAGTCTGTCCGAATCATGTTAGCAATTGCCGCATTTTATGAAATCTGGCAAACGGATAAAACAAAACTGCATTCCTTAATGGATTTATTAAAAAAAGAGTTGTATATGATGCAACCAGAAGGTTTTGTCAATCCTAAAGGTGCTAACAAAATGTGCAAGCTCCAGCGATCCATCTATGGACTGGTGCAAGCATCTCGGAGTTGGAATATACGCTTTGATGAGTTGATCAAAGCATATAGTTTTATACAGACTTGCGGTGAAGCCTGTATTTACAAGAAAGTGAGTGGGAGCACTACAACATTTCTGATAAGTATATGTAAATGACATATTGTTGATCGGAAATAATGTAGAATTATTCTGCAAAGCATAAAGGAGTGTTTGAAAGAAGTTTTTCGAAGAAGGACCTCGGTAAAGCTGCTTACATATTGAGCATCAAGATCTATAGAGATAGATCAAGACGCTTGATAAGTTTTCAATGTGTGCATACCTTGACAAGATTTTGAAGTAGTTCAAAATGGAACAGTCAAAGAAAGAGTTCTTTCCTGTGTTACAAGGTATGAAGTTGAGTAAAGACTCAAAATTCGACCACGGCAGAAGATAGAAAGAGAATGAAATTCATTCCCTATGCCTTGGCCATAGGTTCTATAAAGTATGCCATGCTGTGTACCAGATCTATTGTATACCCTACACTGAGTTTGGCAAGGGAGTACAATAGTGATCTAGGAGTAGATCACTGGACAGCGGTCAAAATTATCCTTAGTGGAATAAGGATATGTTTCTCGATTATGGAAGTGACAAAAGGTTCGTCGTAAAGGGTTGCGTCGATACAAGTTTTGACACCGATCTGGATGACTCTAAGTCTCGATCTAGATACATATTGAAAGTGGGAGCAATTAGCTAGAGTAGCTCCGTGCAGAGCATTGTAGACATAGAAAATTGCAAAATACATAACGGATCTGAATGTGGCAGACCCGTTGACTAAACTTCTCTCACAAGCAAAACATGATCACACCGTAGTACTCTTTGGGTGTTAATCACATAGCGATGTGAACTAGATTACTGAATCTAGCAAACCCTTTGGGTGTTGGTCACATGGCGATGTGAACTATGGGTGTTAATCACATGATGATGTGAACTATCGAGTTAATCACATGGTGATGTGAGTTAATCACATGGTGATGTGACCTAGATTATTGACTCTAGTGCAAGTGGGAGACTGAAGGAAATATGCCCTAGAGGCAATAATAAAGTTATTATTTATTTCCTTACATATCATGATAAATGTTTATTATTCATGCTAGAATTGTATTAACTGGAAACATAATACATGTGTGGATACATAGACAAACAGAGTGTCACTAGTATGCCTCTACTTGACTAGCTTGTTAATCAAAGATGGTTAAGTTTCCTAACCATGGACAAAGGAGTTGTCATTTGATTAACAAGGTCACATCATTAGTTGAATGATCTGATTGACATGACCCATTCCATTAGCATAGCACCCGATCGTTTAGTATGTTGCTGTTGCTTTTATCCATGACTTATACATGTTCCTTTGACTATGAGATTATGCAACTCCCGTTTGCCGGAGGAACACTTTGGGTGCTACCAAACGTCACAACGTAACTGGGTGATTATAAAGGAGTACTACAGATGTCTCCAAAGGTAGATGTTGGGTTGGCGTATTTCGAGATTAGGATTTGTCACTCCAATTGTGGGAGAGGTATCTCTGGGCCCTCTCGGTAATGCACATCACTTAAGCCTTGCAAGCATTGCAACTAATGAGTTAGTTGCGGGATGATGTATTACGGAACGAGTAAAGAGACTTGCCGGTAACGAGATTGAACTAGGTATTGGATACCGACGATCGAATCTCGGGCAAGTAACATACCGATGGACAAAGGGAACAACGTATGTTGTTATGCGGTCTGACCGATAAAGATCTTCGTAGAATATGTAGGAGCCAATATGGGCATCCAGGTCCCGCTATTGGTTATTGACTGGAGACGTGTCTCGGTCATGTCTACATTGTTCTCGAACCGTAGGGTCCGCACGCTTAAGGTTACGATGACAGTTATTATGAGTTTATGAGTTTTGATGTACCGAAGGAGTTCGGAGTCCCGGATGAGATCGGGGACATGACGAGGAGTCTCGAAATGGACGAGACATAAAGATCGATATATTGGACGACTATATTCGGACATCGGAAAGGTTCTGAGTGGTTCGGGTATTTATCGGAGTACCGGAGAGTTACGGGAATTCGTATTGGGCCTTATTGGGCCATACGGGAAAGGAGAGAAAGGGCCAAAAGGGTGGCCGCACCCCTCCCCTTGGACTAGTCCGAATTGGACTAGGGAGGGGGGGCGCCCCCCTCCTTCCTTCTCCTTCTCTCTTCCCTTTCCTTCTCTCCTACTCCCCCTACAAGGAAGAACTCCTAGTTAGACTAGGAAAGGTGGAATCCTACTCCCGGTGGGAGTAGGACTCCCCTTGGCTCGCCAAACCTAGGGCCGGCCTCCTCCCTCCCTTGCTCCTTTATATACGGGGGCAGGGGGCACCCCATGGACACACAAGTTGATCTTCGTGATCGTTCCTTAGCCGTGTGCGGTGCCCCCCTCCACCATATTCCACCTCGAATATATCGTTGCAGTGCTTAGGCGAAGCCCTGCGCCGGTAGAACATCAAGATTGTCACCACGCCGTCGTGCTGACGGAACTCCTCCCCGAAGCTTTGCTGGATCGGAGCTAGGGGTGCGTCATCGAGCTGAACGTGTGCCAAGAACTCGGAGGTGCCGGAGTAACGGTGCTTGGATCGGTCGGATCGGGAAGACGTACGACTACTTCCTCTATGTTGCGTCAACGCTTCCGCTTCGGTCTACGAGGGTACGTAGACAACACTCTCCCCTCTCGTTGCTATGCATCACCATGATCTTGCGTGTGCGTAGAATTTTTTTTTTGAAATTACTACGTTCCCCAACAGACCCATGTGAACCACTTACAAACAATTTGGTGCGATTTGCATCTGTCATATTGGGTATGTTGCCATTTGTCAAACTAGAAAAATTGACATTTGTTGATCTAGTAACATTGCCATTTGCGAACCTTGTAACACTGCGATTTGTCAAAATATGAAGCTAGAAATCGCTAGCAGTATCTAGTTTTTGCAACTAAAATTCAGTAATTAAGCATAGATGGAGGCGAGGAGGCATGTTCAGCCAGGCGTGCAACGGGTGGCACAGTACTATTTGATTTGACAGCGGGCGGTGCAGTTCTCGATATGGCTTTAATGCAGACGAGGGAGAGGGTAAGGGTTCCCGAAATGTTGAACGACCAATGATGCATCCTCCTTCAATTAGCGTCGTGAAAATGCATGAGGGAAGTAATGGGAGGACCAGGAAAAGAGGCAGCACGATGTGAATGCAACGTAGTTTGCACTCATATAAAGGCGCCCCTCCATTCCAATGCATCTATCACATCGTACGCACCTAAGCATTTTCCTAAGAACGTACACTAATAAGCGCAAAAGTGCCCACTCTAGACCCATGGCGGCGATGCGCGCGGGCAGCTAGCGGCTGTGCCAGATGGTCCACGACGCCGGCCTACGGCATGGCACCGTGGATCGTCTCCATACGATGTTGGCGACCGGCTGGTGGATGGCCGCCGTCGATGCCAGCTACGACTCTCAGTTGGACCATTTGATCGTTCGCACCACCAACAGGTTCACCGTCGCCAAGAAGCTCACGGACGACATCGCCGTTCTCCTCCAGCCCGCGCGCCCGGGCTCCTCATTGCCTGCCACCCTAATCGGCCTCCATGATCGGAACCTCTTTCAAGCACTGGTGGCCCTGCGACTGCCCGCCGACGCCACGAAGAATGTCCACCTGGAGGTCGCGCTCGCCGCGAGGCGGCTCGCCCTGCAAGAAACCGTCGACCTACACATCCATGTGTACGAGCGAATCGTGTACATAGGTATCTACAAGGCCAGTGAGGACGCTACGATGTTGGCCTTCTTCAGCCGGCTGGAAGCCTTGGATGCCTTTGTTGAGAAGCACCTTGACCCCGCCACAAAAGCCACCGCTCCTTAGCCGCCGGTCAGTGGCCCGGCCGGCGCACTGAGTTGAGGAGGAGGAGGTCGTACGTTGATGGATGCATCTTTCTTCTTGCCTCCTTTAACCACCACTGCGACCGCATCATCGTGGCCTTAATTCTTATTTTTCTACTGCATTCTCGTTCCAGTCAATACAGACATGTGCGATCCCTTTGCTCAATACAGACATGTCCTTTCCAGTCTTATTTTGATTGGCTTGAATGAAGGTCTATCCCACCGTTAGGCGCCGTGGCGCGCTCTGCTCGCGTCCGTCGGCGCGCTCGGCTTGTGGACAACTTTTCCTTCCATGTTCAACTGCTATATGCGTATATATATGGTTGCCCGCTGTTGAGGCGACCGCGGAGCGCTCTGCTCGCGTCCCTCCATGCGCGCTCTGCCAACGGTTGGGCGTGCGCACAATCAGGTCGAGGCCCCCGTATGCATGCGGTTGCGCCACGCGCGTTGCCACGCGATGCAGTTACGTGCGGCACGATGGAGTTAAGCGCTGCAAATTAGAACTGCCATGAGGGACTGCCGATATCCCTGGCCATCCGTCTTCCCCTTTAATTCCCGCGGCCATTATAACCTTAGTCTCTTCAACCTTTCGATCGCGCCCCACAACACAACAAGCACACCCACGATGACACATAGAGAGGGGATGTCCAGCGGCGCTTCAATGAAGTTCGGCGAGCATAGAGTAGAGACCCACGCGAGGGAGACGGATCTCTCGGTGGTGTACACCATCGACCCGGTCGTGGTGGACGACTACATCAATAGCGTTTGAGCAATTGCTTGCTGGAGACAAGTACAAGGTGGTCGGCATCGACCTGCAGTACACCGTCGGTCGTCCCGGCATCGATCAGAAGGTTGTCATCGCCAAGTTGTGCATGCACCATCATGTCCTCATCTACCACTACTGCATGGCCACAAAGCCTTGCAACCGTTTCAGTAGGTTTGTCAACAACACCGACTACAAGTTCGCCACGGTGAAAACCACCGACCATGTAAAAGCCCTAAGTGTTAAGGGCTTGGCCTGCAAGAACCTTGTCGAAATCCGTGACCACTACAAGGTCTGGGGCAGCACGAAGAAGGGCTCCCTGGTCAAACTCGCCTCGGCCATCATCGACCCCTACTACGAAAAGATGAAGCAGGATGCCCAGAGAACAAGCCCCCTATCCTGGCACAGGGCCTGGATGCGGCAAATGGATGAACCTCACCTCAGGTTCGCAGCCAAGAGCGTGTACACATGCTACGAGATGCACAGGCGGATCGTTGACATGAGGAAGTGCCTCGTTACCCAAATCGACGAGCCTGGATCGAGCCACAAGCAGAGCAAGTGTCACAAGAAGTAGATGATAATCAGATGATTGTTTATGCTAGTTAATCATGCATGTAATATATAGTTTACTTTATTGGTGTGTGGAAATGTCATGTGTGTAGTAGCCACCTATGTAATTATGCATGTAATAGTTCACTTTGGTGTGTGCAAATGCCATGGTTGTAGTAGCCACCTATGTAAATGGATGTTTAATTTGGTTATGCAAGCATGTCCTTATAAGTGTGTGTGTGTGTGTGTGTGTGTGTGTGTGTGTGTGTGTGTGTGTGTGTTGTTCTGTATGCAATCCCATCGCGCAACACACACGTCTTGTTAAGTTGAACCGTTTCTGTTCTCTTGTCTCAACGCAAACAGTTCATTCGAGTGAATCGCATGCCGTATATCGCACACACCTTCATCTGGCTGACCGTTTCTTTTGTGTTGCCTAATCACAAACAGTTCATCCGAGTGAACCGTATGCTGTACATCGCACACACCTTCATCTGGTTGCCTGTTTCTTTTGTTCTTCCTCATCGAAAACGGTTAATTGAACTGAACCGTATGCCCTGAATCGCACACACAACTAAAATCTGAACCATGTTTGATGCATCCTCCATCGCAAACGTTTTGCACCTTTTTTGATGGTTTTTTTACACCACCATTTGCGATTATGGCATCGCACACGGTTTCGTCGAAGGGTCTATGATCGTAGTGTCGCGTTAGCAGCATCCTGTAGTAGTGTCTCTTAGGGCATTTTGGTTGTCGTTTGCTATAGTGCTTGCATTGCATACACTTCTCAGCCCAGTCTGGTTGAGCAAAAACAGGTTCTAATACGCCATCTATAACTTGTTTGGTTGCCTGCATCTACTGTCCATGCATTAGATAATATGCAAGTGCACTTTGTTTGGTTGCCTGCATTGGCCCAAGCGGCACGTGAACATGGCGTTTGGTTTCATACGGCATACATGTTGTGCTTACCTTGTACCCTAGTTGATGAGCTTACCAACACCTAGCAAAGCAACGCCACAACACAACAATGGCGATGAACTGGGTGAAGATGATGAAGTTCTTCAGCTTCAGCCCAAACTGACGATCCACCTTTACACCTCCAACCTTGCCACTGTCAACACTGCTGCCTCCGTGCTTTCACACCCAGTCGGAGTAAGCTTGTTCTGCTGCCTGCCTAGTCTTGAACCCTCTATGGCTGCTGTTGCTATACGATGCCACTTGTGCACTGGCTTCTTCCCATGAACTATAAACCCCTGGAACCTTACCGATGAACACGACGTACCACTGCCCCTAGCAATGCACAAGAGAAAGAGTTGAAGCAGCAAATCAATGAAGCACACAAGTAGCAAGCAAAGTAGCACACAAACAACAATGAAGCAGAAGAGAAGAAGTAAAGCATGCATGATCATATGGCATAGCAAGTTCTACCTAGCACTACCTTGGTGTTAACCTACCACCACATCCAAAAGAGGGTGCCGTCCTATCACCGCAAGTTCACTATCAGCGTGAGGGGTTAGTATATACCACCTCACCTAAATATACAGACCTTCAAATAGATTTTGAGCCATAGCTACACAAAATGTACGTCGTCATCGTCATCGTCGTCGTCGTCGCACTGCCTTCGGGGATCATGCACGCTCACATGCAGCACTACTCTAGTAGTAGTGCTCGCCCAGCTAGCTCCTGAGCCACAGCACCCTGTGTGCGTCGGCCATGGCAATGAACCCAACACCCTGGGCCTTGTTGCCAAGCAGGTGCCAGAGCGCTGCCATGAGAGCCTCGTCGCTGAAGCCACCCTGGGTCATGACAGCGCCATACAGGTCAGGGTGGACGTCGAGGGGCTTGCACTCCCTGATGGCTGTTGCCACCTCCTTCACTGCCTCAGTCATGATGCAAAAGACATTGATCTCCTCCTCCATCAGGCCTCCTCTCTTCCTCTTCCTATCATGGACGGGGTCAAATGGCTTGTCGAAGGGCTTTACGAAGGGCTTGTCAGGGCCATCAAGGACCTCGACGTCCGGGGTCCCAGGGAAGTCTGGCATGGGAGAACCAAGAGGCTCCCCCGAGCCCATGACATGCTTCCTAGTTGCCAGCCCGAAGGAGAAGATGTGTTGCATCTGGCTGTAGTTCTGTATGGGTGTGTTGAGGAACTCAGCGTCCCTTGGGTGGTCCTAAGAATGAAACACAAGTGTTGTTAGTTGCGATTACGAGTAGGCAATGGTGAACAATATGAAAAGGAAGAGGGTTGTGAGCTAACCGCGACATGGGTGGCGTAGTGCTCTGCCTCCAGAACTATGGAGCAAGTGTTCTCATCCCATGAGGCGCCGCTAAGGTCTCTCAGCTTGGACACTTGGATCCATCGACCTCTCCACTTCCTCAGGTGGTTGTACACCTAGGTGGCAGACACCTCCTGCCCACATAACTCGAACACCTGCTTCACAACGGTGTTCAAGTGCACCTCCTTGAAGCCCTTGTCAGTCCTAACTCCACTAAACATGAGCTCACACATCTTGTTCAGCACGAACGTGGACATGAATGACTGCCAGTTCATGTTGTTCGACCTACCATCCTTCTTTGCCTTTGCTGCTGCTACCTTGAGTGCAGCGACAGTAGCAGCAGCAGCAGGAGTTGACTCAACAAGCACTACTGGCACATAGAGGGAATCAGACGCGAACACCTCTGAATCAGGTGCCATCTCAGACATAGGCTGTGAGTCCTCAACAAACGATGGAGCAAACTGGCTGTCGGACACGACAAGGGCCTAACTAAGATCTTGTGTCTGCGTGGTCATGTCCTACAACCGTAGCACGCATTGACAGTAAGCATAGCACACAACATACCGGACAATCCACGAAAGCAGGAGCATACATGTACATGGTTCATCACTATCATAGCAAGTACATGCTTCATCACTATCATAATAAGCATACCGGACAATCTATGAGCAGAAACATACATCTACAACAAACAACATGCTACAAATGGACCACCAATAGCTACAGATCATAGATCTAAGAACGAATCAACACAAGCACAAGTTTCAACTTCAAACTCTACTACTAATCTAGCGTACCACATGCTTGAACATCTAGCCCTATCACACATTGCAATCGCAGCAAAGCAATCAACCATATGAGCTCACAGATCAGACCACTAACCAACCATGCATCTACATCAAACCCTAGCTGCAGCTCAGATCTAGCTACAAGGAACAAAGAGTAAGGGGGATTGAACTCACCGAGGCCATGGCTGCGGCTCGAGGACGAGGGGGGGCGATCATGGAAGATCAATGCCGGCCAGTGCAGGAGCGCCGACGCCGTGGACCGCCGGCGGATGAAGATGCACCGCTTACCTGCACGTCGGTGTCGATGTGCGTCGGCGGGAAAGCTCAAACGGAGGGAGAATGGTGGCGGAAGTTGGGGCGGTGAGGGAGGGGCTAAATAGGGGTGGACTCGGCGAGAGGTGAGCCGAAAACCTCCCTCCGATTTTTCGGCGACGCGGGCGAGCTCACGCCATCTCCCTGCTCGCACGAGGGGAGAAGCGCCTCGCCCTCCCCTGCCTCGCCCAAGCCAGGCTCGCGAACTACTGCCGATTCGGGCGTTTCCTCTGGGCCTGGCCTGGAAGTGCTTTAAGTTCCATGCGATGCGGGTCGCATAATGAACACAGGCTACCAAACGGGCTCAATCTTTCCCGCACGGGCCATGCTGGGCCTTATGCAGGCAACCAAACACGCCCTTATTATCTTTACCTCCAAGAAGAGCCCGTTGGGCGCCATGATCCACATCCTGTATTTGTTGTTGGGGCTGCGCACCAACCGAAACGTCTCCGGCCGCCTCGGCACCGCCACCGTCGCAACCAGCGAGCCTTCGCTCTGGACGCCCACGAACTAGTTGCCGAACACCTTCAAATTGAACGTCGTCTCGTTGACCCGCCACAGCTTGAAGGTCTCCCAGCCAAACGCCTGGGGCCGGTTCGCCACCAGGCCCACGCCGCTGCCATTCTCCGCGGCCATGTAGGCGTTCTGCTTTACCGAATTGAACTGCAGCTGCATGCCATCCTGCGTGCGTACGTCCGCGTGTTCATCCGTCAATCAAGAAACTGAAAAAGAGAGCCATGGCGGTGGCCGGCGCATGCATATGCAAAGCTACGGCGTTAATTACCAGAAGATCGTTGTTGGGTATGCCCTCGAAGAGGGATGGCCACATCCATCCCTCAACCACCAGCCACCCGCCGAGGTTCACCGCTCGGACGGGGAGACGAGGAGAAGCCGCCATAGCCACCGCGCTGTGGGAGAGGAAGCTAATTAATGAATGCTCCTTCCGATCCACTAGGCTCGATTGCTTGCAAGTTGCAATGCAATTGCTCGGTGTTGTGCCCTGCCCTGCCGTGCTCTGCTCGCTTATATAGCTCACGCTACGTGCCCTGCCGCGATCCACTGGGCTCTCGATTAACTAAGATATGATCCACTTGTTCGAATTTATTTTTTGAACACCATCCACTTGTTCGACGAACGCTCGATTAGAACGGGAGGGTTTCAACTAACAATCCGGGGGTCAAAACTAATTTTTTTTGAAAAGGAGGATTACCTCTGGCCTCTGCACCGACCGATGCATACGACCATATTATTAAAAAGCACAAGAAGGTCTTAAGATCAAATGCTGCTCATAGTCCGAGCAAAGAGAGAAAAAATTAAATCTGTAACGTGCCACACTCGGCGAAAACGCTCCACATTCGGTAATAAAGAATAGACTATGATGCCTACACACCTAGCCTATTATTAAGTTGCCATCCAAATCGGCTGAAGATAGCCCGTGCTACCGTCTCCCAGCGGTTGCACCCAATATCCAAAGGCTCCCTGAAATCCGAATGAGTGAGTAACGATCACATACGGATCCAAGTGGTAGCTCTGTAGATGACCTGCAAAAAGTTAGTGAAGTTTGTCCCATTAAATATCATATCATTTCTCGTGTTCCATATAAGAGTGCACATATCCCTATCCGCATACGTTTAGCTATATATTTGTCCACTCCATTAGGCCATGTCCCAAATAACGTGTTTATGCTCGTTGGGGGATGAATGTTAAAAGCTATATGTATTGATCGCCATAACAATTTTGCAAGCGGACATCGGAGAAAGAGGTGTTTAATCGATTCATTTTGGTCACAAAAACAACATCAGGAGTTACCATTCCAATTTCTTTTTAGCAAATTATCTTTGGTCAAAATAACTCCCTTGTGCACGAACCACATAAAGATTTTGATGCGAAGCGGAACTTTAATCTTCCATATGTGTAAAGACCTCGACAATGGACTGGAATCAATTCAGTCGAAATACATGGATTTCACAGAGAAAATTCCATTCGAGGTTAACTTTCAACTTATTGTATCTGCTTGGTCGGAAAGTTGAACATCCATCAACCTACGGACCAGGTGAAGCCAAGCATTCCAGTGTTCCCCTACGAGGGATCTCCTAAACTGGATATTAAGTGGTACCGAGCTTAATACTGTGGCGACATAATCCTCCTTATGTTGCACAATATTATATAAGGAAGTGTATTGTAGAGCCAAGGGTGTCTCCCTATCCAGGTATTATTCCAGAATCTAGTAGTGGTACCATTACCAACGGAGAACTTTACCCGTTGGAAAAAAGATACGTTTGTCCTCATTAATCCCTTCCAAAAGGGCGAGTCCGTTGGCCTTGCACTAACTTGGGCCAAGGTCTTAGAGTGTAGGTATTTATTCCGCAAAATTTGTATTCACATGCCCTCGATCTCGGTAGATAGTCTGTATAACCATTTGCTAAGCAAACATCTATTCTTAACCTCTAAATTTCTGATCCCTAGCCCACCCTGGTCTTTTGGTCTACATAGTATATCCCATCTAGCCGGTCTGTATTTCTTCTTGGCCTCATCACTTTGCCAAAAGAAACGGGATCTATAGAAGTCGAGTCTTTTGCGTACCCCTACCGGTACTTCGAAGAAAGATAAGAGGAACATCGGCAGGCTTGTCAAAACCGAATTTATTAAAACCAGTCGACCTCCGTAAGACATTAGCTTGCCCTTCCAGCAGCTTAGCTTTTTATTCAATTCTATCTTCAATACATTTCCATTCCTGGTTCGTTAGCCGACGATGATGAATTGGGATCCCTAGATAACTAAATGGTAGAGATCGCATTTCACAACCGAACAAGCTTTTATAATCATCTTGTTCTTCTTTAGCTCTCCCAAAGCAGAACAATTCGTTCTTATTAAAGTTGATTTGGAGCCCAGACAGTTGCTCAAAAGGCATAAAACAAGCTTCATATTCCTAGCTTTTGCGAGATCGTGTTCCATGAATATAATAGTATCATACGCATATTTAGAACGGATACGCCCCCGTCTACAAGATGTGGGACGAGTCCCCCTACTTGGCCACTCTCTTTAGCCCGACCAATAAGTACTGCCAACATATCCACTACAATGTTAAACAGCACAGGAGACATGGAGTCCCCTTGTCGTAACCCCTTACGTGTCTGGAAATAATGACCTGTATCATCATTGACTTTTATTCCGACACTGCCTTTCTGTATGAAGGAATCCACCTGAGATCTCCACCGTTCATTGAATCCCTTCATACGTAAGGCTTCTTGGAGAAAGGGCCATTTGACCTTATCATATGCTTTTTCGAAGTCCACTTTGAAGATAACACCATCTAGTTTCTTCGTATGGATTTCGTGCAACGTTTCATGTAGGACTACAACCCCTTCTAGGATTTGTCTTCCTGGCATGAAGGCAGTTTGAGTTGGTTGTATAACCGAATGAGTTATCCGAGTTAGCCTATTCGTGCCAGCCTTTGTAAAAATCTTAAAGCTAACATTGAGAAGACAGATCGGCCTGAACTGCTCAATGCGAACATCTTCCACCTTCTTAGGCAACTACGTTATTGTTCCAAAATTAAGGTGAAACAGATCCAAGTGACCATCGAATAAATCATGAAACATAGGCATAAGATCTCGCTTGATGATGTGCCAGCATTTTTTGATAAAACTCCGCCGGGAACCCATCCGGCCCTGGCGCCTTATTATGCTTCATTTGCATTACTGCCTCAGACACCTCTTTGTCAGAAAAAGGGGCAGCCAACACCTCATTCTCATTTGAATCGAGTTGAGGTATGTCCCCGATCGCACTCTCGTCGAGAGATACGAAACTTTCTTCGGGCGCTCCGAAAAGTTTCTTATAATACTCGGAGATGTACAATTTTAGGTTCTCATGACCTACAATTGTACCCTCATCTTGTTCTAACTGGATTATCTTTTTCTTTCTATGTTTCCCATTAGCTATCATGTGGAAGAATTGTGTATTATCATCACCTTGGACGATTTTAGAAATCTTTGCTCCAAGCGCCCATTTCATCTCTTCCTCTCTCATAAGGGCATGTAACTTCTTCTCTGCCTCATTCTTGATATCTCCCTCCGAAATATTAAGAAGAGTGGATTCCGCTTTCACATCGAGTTCATTAATAATTTATGTCAATCTCTCCTTTTCAACTTTATAAATACCACTTTGGTTTTTGGCCCAGCCTCTCAGAAACTGGCGCAAATGTCTAATTTTGTTTTGCCATCTCTTCATATTAGAGGACCCGCCAGAGTCCCTGGCCCATTCAGTCGCAATGAGCTCCATGAAACCCTCCCTCTCAAACCATCCTAGTTCGAAAGAGACAGTATTTCTATTTCCCACATGAGTTGCTTCCCCTGAATCAACTAGGAGTGGTGTATGGTCTAAAATGCCCCTCTGTAAAGCCTGCACCGTTATCAGTGGAAACTTCTGTTCCCATTCCACACTAGCGAGAACCCTATCCAGTTTCTCGTAAGTAGGAATAGGCAAAGTATTAGTCCACGTGAATTGTCTACCAGTGAGGTTGATCTCCCTCAATCGAGACTTTCAATTATCATATTAAACATGCATGACCATCTTCCATCGAAGTTATCATTATTTTTTTCCTCTTGTCTTCTAATGATATTAAAATCACCTCCCACCAGAATGGGCAACCTTTCATCCCCGCAAATTCTCACCAAATCTGCGAGGAAGTCAGGTTTAAGCTCTGGCTGCGCCGCACCATAGACATCTACCAAAGCCCATCTGAAGCCATCAATTTTCGATCTTACACGAAATTTGACAGCAAAATCACCGTGGACCACATTGAGCACTTCTAAGGTTTCGCACTTCACTCCAAGTAGGATCCCTCCGGATCGCCCCTTGGAGGTAGATAGTGCCAATCAAAATCAACCCCCCCCCCCCTCCCCCCTTAAATGGTATTGAGAAACTGCGGCGTGAAGTTGTCTCTACCCATCTTCAATAAGGCTATAAAATCCAATTTGTGTTCTACAGATGTCTCACTAAGGAATCTTCTTTTAGCCAAGTCCGCGAGACCTTTGCTATTCCAGAATATTCCTTTCATATTCCTTTCATAGACAGCTAGTCGATGTAGGATTAACCTTCCTCTTCCAGGTTCTTTTTGGTTTATCCTTCATCTCCTCAGCATTTTGAGGATCGGTTTCAGGAGTAGTATCTGGCTGCAAAGGGGCCACATACCCCTCTTCATCTCCTGTACTGGTCGTTGGGGCTGCGGACCAATCGGAACGTCTCCGATCGCCCCGGCGACGCCGCCGTCGCGACCAGCGAGCCGTCGCTCTTGACGCCCACGAACTGGTTGCCGAACACTTTGAAATTGAATGTCACCTCGTTGATCCGCCACAGCTTGAAGGTCTCCCAGCCGGACGCCTGGGGCCGGTTCGCCACCAGCCCCGCGCCGCCGCCATTCTCCGCGGCCACGTAGGAGTTCTGCTTTACCGACTTGAACTGCAGCTGCGCGCCATCCTGCGTACGTACGTCCGCGTGCTCATCCGTCAATCAAGAAACTAAAAACAGAGAGCCATGGCGGCGGTGTTAGTTACCAGGAGATCGTTGTTGGGTATGCCCTCGAAGAGGGACGGCCACATCCAGCCCTCTGTCACCAGCCACCCGCCGAGGTTCACCGCTCGGACGGGGAGACGAGGAGAAGCCGCCATAGCCGCCGCGCTGCGGGAGAGGAAGCTAATGAATGCTTCTTCCCATCCACTGGACTCGGTTGCTTGTTGCTGGGTGTTGTGCCCTGCCCTGCCGTGCCCTGCTCGCTTATATAGCTCACGCTACGTGCCCTGCCGCGATCCACTGGGCTCTTTGATTAACTAAGTTATGCTCCAGTTGTTCGATTTTCTTTTTTGAACACCCTCCACTTGTTCGACGAACGCGCGATTAGAACGGGAGGGTTTCAACTAACAATCCGGGTGGTTTCGCACTTGCCTAGTATTCGAAGATTTAGGTTTGCTTCAAGTGAAAACATGTTCCACTGAGTATCTTCTCCTAGTTTATGCGTCGCTGGCCAGGCCAGCGCTCAGGCCACCGGGAGCTTCACGGTGGCTGGAGCGTGGGCCTCCCATGGGGTGCAGCCTTGCATGCGTTCTTTGCCATTTGATTTTTTAGTCGAATTTTGCCGTTTGATTAGCGACTACTAATTGCTTGCGTAGACCTGAAGCTAGCTACAACTCTCTGCTGAGCCAGCCCATAACTCCCGCCGGAGTAAACAACTAATGTTCTGTCCGAAGAATACCAGTCGAAGAAAACTCGGCAACTCCCTGTTTTAGAATACTGACTACCGGATTTTGATTTTATAAATATATTTATTGCAAGAAAATGCCTGCATTTCTAAAATATTCACATATTTTAAAACTGTTTGCGAGCTTATAATATACTCATGAATTTCAATAATTCCAAAAATGTTCTTAAATTTTAAAATATTTGCAAACTCAAAAATGTTGACAAATTTAAAATATTAATTAAATTTATCAAAAAGTTCATGAATTCGAAAAAAATTAAAGGAACAAAGAGAAAACCTGGGAAGAAAATCAGTAGATAGAATCCCGATCTACCATATAAAACCGTCCAAGTTAGAAGAAAACCACAATGTTTGCGATTGTCCAACAACGTGGCCTCTTCGTTGTCCGTGGAGATTACACAATTCAAATAATTAGGAATTCGTCCAGAAGCAGAATAAACAAACAAAAGAAATCTTTGAATTCATGAAGATTATTGATTATTGAACTTTTTTTCTTTTTTACAAAACATTAGTAATTCTTTACTAACTATAAATAAAAACAAATAACTACTACTTGTTGGAGTTCCTTTCTTAAATCAAACTAGATTTTCATGATATAATATAACTTCTAACTACACAACTAATACAAAAAAACTAATCCCTTTTCCTTCCTTGAATCCTTTGTTTTTAGTTTATTCATGAAATTTTCATATTATGGATTTTTTTACCCATAATGGATTCACATGGACCAATATATGAGTTTGGTCGGGATGGCCCCAGTACCAACATGCGCACATCAGGTAAACGGCCACATTCCCTGAATCCTTTTTTTTATTTTGTATGCAAAATTAACGTTTAGATCAAAACTAGTAGTGTTTTTGTGACCTAATGGTGGAGTGAAGGCATCTACTATAGTGTCCCCTCCACTATGTATGTGCCGTACCCACATCACATAGTAAATATTGAGTGTATCGTAAGAGAACTCCACGAGTAGTTTACATGATCGATCATCAAAAAACTTGTTGAGTACTTTACATGACAAACTAGCCCTATCATTCTTGCAAGGATCGATCGAGCTCGCATGCATTATTGTGACCTGATCTTTAGACAAGATCAACATCAATGGTTGTATAGATCTTAGTATGTGGTAAATCCAGAATTGGCTTGGGGAACACATAAATCCGTTGGTTTTTTTGGCATTAATTCGGATTGCAGGGTCCAAGCATGTGGAAGGTTATGAGAGCGAGGAGGGCTGTTACAAGGTGGTCCCATCATATCAAAGTTAGATTTTCTTGATTATGAAATGTTTGGGCAATGCCCCCTTTCGTTATCAATGTCTTGCCGGTAACATGCAAAAGAATGTGTAATTCAGAAATATTTTCATCAAGTCTTACAAATATAGAGTAAGCACATCGATAATACAAACTCAAATAAACTGCTAATATATGTACTCTAGATCAATTTGCCAACTCATATTCCAAAACATCGTGTATTTGCGAGCGGGAGAGGGTCCACCTATCCTTGACGAGTCCCTCTGTCGTTGCGACGAGACACCATGCACACAAACAGAAGACCAGCAGCGGCAACAGAAGCAGCAAACTGAGATAGAAACTCCCAACCATTACCCGCCGCGCCAAACTGCAACAGCCCATGAAGACGACCCCAAATGCCAGAAAAGGGTAGACCATCCCGTGCTTGTATCGCGCCCTTAGGTACTGCTCCGTGACGCTCGCCCTAAGCTCTTCCGGCGCGGCGTCCCAGTAGGCATCCATGAGCATGTGCTTCCACCGCGCGATCTCTGTCCTGGCTCGCTCGTCGTACTCCGGCCAGTTGTTTAGTCCGAGTTTGCACAGGGAGCGGTAGGCCTTGACGAGTGGAGCGAGATCTGCGGCCAGCGCGCGGTAGCTGTGGTGACGCGTCTTGCGGATGTAGCGGCGCTTCGCTGTGGAGTAGACGCCGCTGCGGTCAACGATGAGCAGGCTCGGCCGGCTGCTGCCGCGGAAGCCGGCGAATCCTTGTCGCTCGCGGACTCCGAACCAGTAGTCCAGTACGGTGCTCTCCGGTTCCATGGTTGGCCAAGTTTGTTCCAGCTAGATTTTCTATCCGCTCGCGCTAGTCTAGCTTGCACGTACGTAGTAAGTTACGGGTCACAGCGTGATGTGTATATATAGAGAACTGTCCAGGGCAGTAGTAAGATCATGACTCGGATTTCGAACTTCTTTCCAAGTCGGACCAGGTTATTGTCTTTTTCCTTTTCTTTTTTGCTTGTTGTTATTTAACGCCTTGTGAGGGGCGATGCTATATAGCGCCCGCTGCGCCCGGGTGACTCACACGCGCCTCTGCTGGGCCAGCCCAAGCAGTGCAGTTTTTTTTCTTTTTCTCGTTTGGATATTTTTCTTTTGTATTTCACCTTTTCCCAATAATCTTTTCTCTGTGTTTTTAGCTGAAATAAACTAGTCATATTTTCTAGAGATGCATGCACACATTTTTATATAATACTTTGAACATAATCTATTTGTGTTACTAATCTATATACAATTAATTTCAGAATAAGACTAAAAATTATTCATGTGTTATACAAGATTTCACACATACAATTAATTCACAGATTTTTTAGTGCACCATTTATACTTAAGCTAACATTCCTTTTTTTCAAAATCTTTTATATATATTTATACTAGACAAAAAATTAAAGTTGTTTTTTCCACATTGGAGTTCTAAAATTTTCACAACCTACAAATTTTAAAGTCATATGTTGTTTCATGCACGAGAAACGCAAAAGAGAAACTTTCATCAAGTAATAAATTTAGTTCGCTAGCACATATCTCAAGTTCTCAACGCAATGATGGACGGTGGATTATAGATTCTATTGCGAGAACGTTTTCCCCTTTCGTGTTTAAGTCATCAGGTTGTGTCTTGTGTATGCCAGTATGGTTGTGGAGTAATCACTCCATGCAGACATATATGCTCTAATACATATTTTGAGATTTACCTTGACCATCACTTAAAATAATAACATATGATTTATGTGTCACAAAAATTATATCATCGAGTTTGTATTTGAATGAAGTTTCTAATGATATGATTTTTTAGCATACATTTCTTCATTATTAATTTTATCAATGGTGATCGTAATTCTTGAAATACATGTTGGGCCCGATACATCCGGATAGAGGGAGTACATAATTTCATAGACAAATACTTGAAAATATGAGAAATTAGAGTTTCACTCATTCACCAAGTTATTGTTTATGTGCACATAGTATTACATTAGTAAAGCCAAAAGTTGTTACGATAACTTCCGACTAAGACAGATTGCAAATGTTGTGGCATAGCATGCGGCAGAAATTCAGATATGTATCTAGGTATGATTGATATGACACTATATAGGATATGGTATTACTATTATATAATGACGTAGGATAATTCAATTTTGCTAATTGGATAATTCATAACTTTAAATATGTTTTATAATGTATTTGATAAAACTTGAAGTACTCCCTCAGTACGTTTTTAGTCCTGGCATGGGCCTAGACCCGCATACCAAGGAGGGAATTTTGGACTAGTCTGTCCTTGTTCGCGCCGGAGAGCCGCAACATCTTAATTGTTGCATGAAACTGATTTGGAGTGCTTTACTATTTGGTGCATGTAACTGATTGGCTAAACACCGTCTATCCTTCCTCGTCTTCTAATTTTATCAGTAATGCTACATCTACAAAGATATGCTTACCCCCCACAAAAAAAATGCTTACGGGTTTAATGTAACCAACCAGTTGGAGGATTAGAATTGGAGATTACGGGAGGAAGGGGCCCACCCCCTTGAAATTTAGGAGGGGGGGATAGTTATTTAGAAAAAAACTTACGTAAGAGTTTTCGTAGGCTTGCATAGATGTAGGATTATTGAATTTTTATAGTTGGAATTTACTGCAACACATGGGTCCTCGCATAATAGTCTGCATGGGACCCGAATAATTGCGCTTTGCTACACTTAAATATATTTTTACGTAAACACCTTATGTAAGCATAGTGCCATCTAGTAATTGGTTAGTGCCATCTAGTGTATCTCATAAGAAAACACCACGAGTAGTTTACATGATTGATCGTTAGAAAACTTGTTGAGTACTTTACATGATCAACTAGCCATGTCCTTCTTGCAACGATCGATCAAGCTCGTATGCATTATTGCGACCTGATCTTTAGACATCATCAACATCAATGGTTGTATAGATCTTAGTATGCGGTAAATCCATATGTGGCTTGGAGAACACGTTAAAGCAGTTGGTTTGTTTGGCATTAATTCAGATTACAGGGTCCATGCATGTGAAAGGTTATGAGAGCGAGGAGGGCTGTTACAAGGTGGTCACATCAAATCAAAGTTAGATTTTCAAGATTATAAGATGTCTGGGAATGCCTTCCTTCCGTTGTCGATGTTTTGCCGGTAGCATGCAAAAAGGATGTCTAACTTAGAAATACACCAAGTCTTACAAATAGAGTACAAACATGGATCATACAAACTAAAATAAACTGCAAATATATGTATTGTAGATCAATTTGCCAACTCATTTTCTAAGACGTCGTGTATTTGCGAGCGGAAGAGAGTCCACCTATTGGTCACCAGTCCCTCTGTCATTACTACCAGACACCATGCACCCAGGTAGAAGGCCAGCATCAGTAGCCACAGGAGCGGCGAGCTAAGGTTGGAACTCGATCACGAGCAGCATCCACCGCTCCAGATTGGAGCAGGCCATGACGGCGACCACAAACGCCAGGAAAGGGTAGACCATCCCGTGCTTGTACGGCGCTCGCCCTAAGCTTGTCCGACGCGGCGTCCCAGTAGTCGTCTATGAGCACGTGCTTCCACCGTGCGATCTCTCTCCTGGCACACTCGTTGTGCTCTGGCTAGTCGTTTAGCCCGAGCTTAAGCAGGGAGCGGTAGGCCTTGACGAGCGGAGCGAGATTGACGGCCAGCGCGTCGTAGCTGTGGTGGCGCGTCTTGCGGATGAAGCAGCGCTTCGCTGTGGAGTAGACGCCGGAGCGGTCGATGATGAGCAGGCCCGGCCAGCTGCTGCCGTGAAAGTCGGCCAATGCTGCTCGCTCGCGGACCCCGAACCAGTACTCCAGCACGGTGCTCTCCGGCTCGTGGACCTCCTGTCACGTCTCAAATTAGCCACTCTACATTCGAGTCTCTCATATTTTAACCCCTAAATCCATACAAAGTATGCAAAAGAAATCCTACATACTACCCTAGCTAACCTTCGTCGTCGGAGATGTGGTGCCGGTGCCAGCTGGATGGGCGGGTAGGAGGGCTCCGGCTCATCCTCCTCCTGCCCGACCTCATCCATGTAGGCGAGCATCTCCACCTCCTACTCGGCCTCCATCTCCGCCATCAGTCAGTCAATCCGATGTGGGACCCCATCGTCAGTCCAATATGGCGGGCGTGCCCGGGCGCCCCCATATATGTCCCATATTTGGGCTAGATATGAGGGGTGTTGGTCAGCCCATTCGTTTGAGGCCCATTTGAGGGGGCCATCTGCGTCGAAAAATCATGACGGGTCTGTTGGAAATATGCCCTAGAGGCAATAATAAAAGGAATGATAAAATGATTATTATTATATTTCCTTGTTCATGATAATTGTCTTTTATTCATGCTATAATTGTGTTATCTGGAAATCGTAATACATGTGTGAATACATAGACACCAACATGTCCCTAGTAAGCCTCTAGTTGACTAGCTCGTTGATCAACAGATAGTCATGGTTTCCTGACTATGGACATTGGATGTCATTGGTAACGAGATCATACCATTAGGAGAATGATGTGATGGACAAGACCAAATCCTAAGCATAGCACAAGATCGTATAGTTCGTTTGCTAGAGCTTTTCCTATGTCAAGTATCTTTTCCTTAGACCATGAGATCGTGTAACTCCCGGATACCGTAGGAGTGCTTTGGGTGTACCAAACGTCACAACGTAACTGGGTGACTATAAAGGTATACTACGGGTATCTCTGAAAGTATCTGTTGAGTTGACACGGATCGAGACTGGGATTTGTCACTCCGTATGACGGAGAGGTATCACTGGGCCCACTCGGTAATGCATCATCATAATGAGCTTAATGTGATCAAAGTGTTTGATCACGGGATCATGCATTATGGTACGAGTAAAGTGACTTGCCGGTAACGAGATTGAACGAGGTATTGGGATACCGACGATCGAATCTCGGGCAAGTAACATACCGATTGACAAAGGGAATTGTATACGGGGTTGCTTGAATCCTCGACATCGTGGTTCATCCGATGAGATCATTGAGGAGCATGTGGGAGCCAACATGGGTATCCAGATCCTGCTGTTGGTTATTGGCCGGCGAGCCGTCTTGGTCATGTGTACGTGTCTCCCAAACCCGTAGGGTCTACACACTTAAGGTTCGGTGACGCTAGGGTTGTATAGATATGAGTATGCATTAATCCGAAAGTTGTTCGGAGTCCCGGATGAGATCCCGGACGTGACGAGGAGTTCCGGAATGGTCCGGAGGTGAAGAATTATATATTGGAAGTGCAGTTTCGGCCATCGGGAAAGATTCAGGGTCATCGGTATTGTACTGGGACCACCGGACGGGTCCCGGGGGTCCACCGGGTGGGGCCACCCATCCCGGAGGGCCCCATGGGCTGAAGTGGGGAGGGGAACCAGCCCATAGTGGGCTGGTGCGCCCCCTTGGGCCCCCCTGTGCCTAGGGTTGGAAACCCTAGGGTGGGGGGCGCCTCCACTTGCCTTGGGGGGCACTCCACCCCCTTGGCCGCTGCCCCCTTGGGAGATCCCATCTCCAGGGCCGACGCCCCCCAGGGGGCCTATATAAAGGGGGGAGGGAGGGCAGCCGGACCCCATGCCCCTGGCGCATCCCTCTCCCACTCCAACACCTCCTCCTCCTTCGTAGAGCTTGGCGAAGCCCTGCCGGAGTACTGCCTCTCCACCACCACCACGCCGTCGTGCTGCTGCTGGAGCCATCTTCCTCAACCTCTCCCTCCTCCTTGCTGGATCAAGGCGCGGGAGACGTCATCTGCTCCGTACGTGTGTTGAACGCGGAGGTGCCGTCCGTTCGACACTTGGTCATCGGTGATTTGGATCACGGCGAGTACGACTCCTTCAACCCCGTTCTCTTGAACGCTTCCGCTCGCGATCTACAAAGGTATGTAGATGCACTCCGATCACTGGTTGCTAGATGAACTCATAGATAGATCTTGGTGAAACCGTAGAATTTTTTTTATTTTCTGCAACGTTCCCCAACAGTGGCATCATGAGCTAGGTCTATGCGTAGTTCTCTTTGCACGAGTAGAACACAATTTGATGTGGGCGTAGATGTTGTCAACTTTGTTGCCGCTACTAGTCTTATTTTGCTTCAGCGGTATTATGGGATGAAGCGGCGTGGACCGACCTTACACGTACGCTTACGTGAGATAGGTTCCACCGACTGACATGCACTAGTTGCATAAGGTGGCTAGCAGGTGTCTGTCTCTCCCACTTTAGTTGGAGCGGATTCGACGAAAAGGGTCCTTATGAAGGGTAAATAGAAGTTGACAAATCACGTTGTGGCTTTCATGTAGGTAAGAAAACGTTCTTGCTAGAACCCTATTGCAGCCACGTAAAAACTTGCAACAACAATTAGAGGACGTCTAACTTGTTTTTGCAGCAAGTGTTTTGTGATGTGATATGGCCAAAGTTGTGATGAATGATGAATGATATATATGTGATGTATGAGATCATGTTCTTGTAATAGGAATCACGACTCGCATGTCGATGAGTATGACAACCGGCAGGAGCCATAGGAGTTGTCTTTATTTTTTGTATGACCTGCATGTCATTGAGTAACGCCATGTAAATTATTTTACTTTATTGCTAAACGTGTTAGCCATAGTAGTAGAAGTAATAGTTGGCGAGCAACTTCATGGAGACACGATGATGGAGATCATGATGATGGAGATCATGGTGTCATGCCGGTGACAAGATGATCATGGAGCCCCAAGATGGAGATCAAAGGAGCTATATGATATTGGCCATATCATGTCACTATTATTTGATTGCATGTGATGTTTATCATGTTTTTGCATCTTGTTTACTTAGAACGACGGTAGTAAATAAGATGATCCCTCATAATAATTTCAAGAAAGTGTTCCCCCTAACTGTGCGCCGTTGCGACAGTTCGTTGCTTCGAAGCACCACGTGATGATCGGGTGTGATAGATTCCAACGTTCACATACAACGGGTGTAAGACAGATTTACACATGCAAACACTTAGGTTAACTTGACAAGCCTAGCATGTACAGACATGGCCTCGGAACACAAGAGACCGAAAGGTCGAACATGAGTCGTATGAAAGATACGATCAACATGGAGATGTTCACCGATGATGACTAGTCCGTCTCACGTGATGATCGGACACGGCCTAGTCGAGTCGGATCATGTTTCACTTAGATGACTAGAGGGATGTCTAATCTGAGTGGGAGTTCATTAAATAATTTTATTAGATGAACTTAATTATCATGAACTTATATTTGTAACTCAAAGCAGGAGCTGCGGAATAATTGTGTTGTCTGGAAATCGTAATACATGTGTGAATACATAGACACCAACATGTCCCTAGTAAGCCTCTAGTTGACTAGCTCATTGATCAACAGATAGTCATGGTTTCCTAACTATGGACATTGAATGTCATTGGTAACGAGATCACATCATTAGGAGAATGATGTGATGGACAAGACCCAATCCTAAGCATAGCACAAGTTCGTATAGTTCGTTTGCTAGAGCTTTTCCTATGTCAAGTATCTTTTCCTTAGACCATGAGATCGTGTAACTCCCGGATACCATAGGAGTGCTTTGGGTGTACCAACGTCACAACGTAACTGGGTGACTATAAAGGTATACTACGGGTATGTCCGAAAGTATCTGTTGAGTTGACACGGATCGATACTGGGATTTGTCACTCTGTATGACGGAGAGGTATCACTAGGCCCACTCGGTAATGCATCATCATAATGAGCTCAATGTGATCAAAGTGTTTGATCACGGGATCATGCATTATGGTACGAGTAAAGTGACTTGCTGGTAACGAGATTGAACGAGGTATTGGGATACCGACGATCGAATCTCGGGCAGTAACATACCGATTGACAAACGGAATTGTATACGGGGTTGCTTGAATCCTCAACATCGTGGTTCATCCGATGAGATCATCGAGGAGCATGTGGGAGCCAACATGGGTATCCAGAACCCGCTGTTGGTTATTGGCCGGAGAGCCGTCTCGGTCATGTCTACGTGTCTCCCGAACCCGTAGGGTCTACACACTTAAGGTTCGGTGACGCTAGGGTTGTATAGATATGAGTATGCAGTAGTCCGAAAGTTGTTCGGAGTCCCGGATGAGATCCCGGACGTCACGAGGAGTTCCTTAATGGTCCGGAGGTGAAGAATTATATATAGGAAGTGCAGTTTCGGCCATTGGGAAAGATTCGGGGTCACCGGTATTGTACCGGGACCACCGGATGGGTCCCGGGGTCCACCGGGTGGGGCCACCCATGCCGGAGGGCCCCATGGGATGAAGTGGGGAGGGGAACTAGCCCATAGTGGGCTGGTGCGCCCCCCTTGGGCCCCCCTGCGCCTAGGGTTGGAAACCCTAGGGTGGGGGGGCACCTCCACTTGCCTTGGGGGGCACTCCGCCCCCCTTGGCCACCGCCCCATTGGGAGATCCCATCTCCAGGGGCCGGCGCCCCCCCCCCCAGGGGGCCTATATAAAGGGGGGAGGGAGAGCAGCCAGACCCCATGCCCCTGGCGCCTCCCTCTCCCACTCCAACAC
Source organism: Aegilops umbellulata (assembly GCA_032464435.1). Taxonomy (NCBI): domain Eukaryota; kingdom Viridiplantae; phylum Streptophyta; class Magnoliopsida; order Poales; family Poaceae; genus Aegilops; species Aegilops umbellulata. The sequence continues at coordinate 56,528,290 of CP136058.1, forward strand.
CTCCTCCTCCTCCGTAGAGCTTGGCGAAGCCCTGCCGGAGTACTGCCTCTCCACCACCACCACGCCGTCGTGCTGCTGCTGGAGCCATCTTCCTCGACCTCTCCATCCTCCTTGCTGGATCAAGGCGCGGGAGACGTCATCCGCTCCGTACGTGTGTTGAACGCGGAGGTGTCGTCCGTTCGGCACTTGGTCATCGGTGATTTGGATCACGGCGAGTACGACTCCTTCAACCCCGTTCTCTTGAACGCTTCCGCTCGCGATCTACAAAGGTATGTAGATGCACCCCGATCACTCGTTGCTAGATGAAATCATAGATAGATCTTGGTGAAACCGTAGATTTTTTTTTACTTTCTGCAACGTTCCCCAACACGGTCAGTGACCGAGCGGACCGCCCGAGCGTTTGAAGCTGGTTTGGGGCGCCCCGCTGTAGATGCTCTAATGTCCTTCCACATTGTATGTGCTCTGGCAGGTCATTCTTCGGCTCCAATAGGGAGTCTTGTGTGGGGGTGGTTCCCAACGAGTCTCTTCTTGAATCCGCTGTGTTGTTCTGGGTCCGGTTTTCAAGGACAATATAGTTGATTAAGCTCACCCACATCACATAGTAAATATTGAGCGTATTGTAAGAACTCCAGGAGCAGTTTACATGATTGGCTCGTTGAGTACTTTACATGATTAACTGGTCCTATCCTTCTTGCACTGTTCGATTGAGCTCATATACATTAGTGTGACTTGGTCTTTATACATGATCAACATCAATGGTTGCATAGATCTTAGTATGAGGTAAATCAAGATTTGGCTTGGGGAACACGTTAGTCTGTTGGTTTGTTTGGCATTAATTCGGATTGCAGGGTCCATGCACGTGGAATGTTATATAAGAGCGAGGAGCGCTATTACAAGGTGGTCTCATCATATCAAAGTTAGACTTTCTGGATTATAAAATGTCTGGGCATGCCCCCATTTCGTTATCGATGTCTTGCCGGTACTACCTCCCTCATGGTTTATTGGTCCCCTTAGTATTTTGTGTCAAATTTTGACCATGGATTTAATTAACAAAATGTTAATGCATGTCACAAAAAATAGTATCATTGGAAACCACGTTAAAATACGAATTCAATGATATTATTAACATTTCCTAGTTAAATTTAGGGTTAAATCATGCGCGTATTGCTTGGTTTTTGATGACTTGTAGATTTTTGCAATAAGTATGTGAGTTATTTATGACTAATGTTGAGTCCATGGATTATACACACTCTTACCCTTCCATCATTGCTAGCCTCTTCGGTACCGTGCATTGCCCTTTCTCACATTGAGAGTTGGTGCAAACTTCGCCGATGCATCCAAACCCCGTGATATGATACGCTCTTTCACACATAAACCTCCTTAAATCCTCCTCAAAACAGCCACCATACCTACCTATTATGGCATTTCCATAGCCATTCCGAGATATATTGCCATGCAACTTTCCACCGTTCCGTTTATCATGACACGTTCATCATTGTCATATTGCTTTGCATGATCATGTAGTTGACATCGTATTTGTGGCAAAGCCACCATTCATAATTTTTTCATACATGTCACTCTTGATTCGTTGCTATCCCGGTATACCGTCGGAGGCATTCATATAGAGTCATACTTTGTTCTAGTATCGAGTTGTAATCATTGAGTTGTAAATAAATAGAAGTGTGATGATCATCATTCATAGAGCATTGTCCCAATAAAAAAGAGAAAGGCCACATAAAAAAAGAAGGCCCAAAAAAAAGAGAAAAGGGGGACAATGCTACTATCCTTTTTCCACACGTGTGCTTCAAAGTAGCACCATGATCTTCATGATAGAGAGTCTCTTGTTTTGTCACTTTCATATACTAGTGGAAAATTTTCATTATAGAACTTGGCTTGTATATTCCAACAATGGGATTCCTCAAATGCCCTAGGTCTTCGTGAGCAAGCAAGTTGGATGCACACCCACTTAGTTTCTTTTGTTGAGCTTTCATGCATTTATAGCTCTAGTGCATCCGTTGCACGGCAATCCCTACTCCTTGCATTAACATCAACCGATGGACATCTCCATAGCTCATTGATTAGCCGCGTTGATGTGAGACTTTCTTCCTTTTTTGTCTTCTCCACATAACCCCCATCATTATATTCTATTCCACCCATAGTGCTATATCCATGGCTCACGCTCATGTATTGCGTGAAGGTTGAAAAAGTTTGAGATTACTAAAGTATGAAACAATTGCTTGGCTTGTCATCGGGGTTGTGCATGATGAGAGCATTCTTGTGTGACGAAAATGGAGCATGACTAAACTATATGATTTTGTAGGGATGAACTTTCTTTGGCCATGTTATTTTGAGAGGACATAATTTCTTAGTTAGTATGCTTGAAGTATTATTACTTTTATGTCAATATTAAACGGTTATCTTCAATCTTTTGGATCTGAATATTCATACCACAATTAAGAGAATTAAATTGAAATTGTGCCAAGTAGCATTCCACATCAAAAATTCTGTTTTTATCATTTACCTACTCGAGGACGAGCAGGAATTAAGCTTGGGGGTGCTTGATACGTCTCGAACGTATCTATAATTTTGTATTGTTCCATGCTATATTATATTCTGTTTTGGACATTAATGGGCTTTATTATACACTTTTATATTATTTTTGGGACTAACCTATTAGCCAGAGGCCCAGCCCAGAATTGTTGTTTTTTGCCTATTTAAGAGTTTCATAGAAAAAGAATATCAAATGGAGTCCAAACGGAATGAAATCTTCGGGAACGTGATTTTCGGAACGAATGTGATCCAGAGGACTTGGACCCTACGTCAAGACATCAACCAGGAAGGCACGAGGTAGGGGGGTGCCTACCCCCCTGGGCGTGCCCTCTACCCTCGTGGGCCCCATGTTGCTCCACCGATGTACTTCTTCCTCCTATATATACCTACGTACCCCCAAACTACCAGATACGGAGCCAAAAACCTAATTCCACCGCCGCAACCTTTTGTACCCGTGAGATCCCATCTTGGGGCCTTTTCCGGAGCTCCGCCGGAGGGGGCATCGATCATGGAGGGCTTCTACATCAACACCATAGCCTCTCCGATGATGTGTGAGTAGTTTACCTAGGACCTTCGGGTCCATAGTTATTAGCTAGATGGCTTCTTCTCTCTTTTTGGATCTCAATACAATGTTCTCCCCCTCTCTTGTGGAGATCTATTCGATATAATCTTCTTTTGCGGTGTGTTTGTTGAGAACGATGAATTGTGGGTTTATGCTCAAGTTTATCTATGAACAATATTTGAATCTTCTCTGAATTCTTTTTTGTATGATTGGTTGTCTTTGCAAGTCTCTTCGAATTATCAGTTTGGTTTGGCCTACTAGATTGATCTTTCTTGCAATAGGATAAGTGCTTAGCTTTGGGTTCAATCTTGCGGTGTCCTTTCCCAGTGACAGTAGGGGCAGCAAGGCACGTATTGTATTGTTGCCATCGAGGATAACAAGATGGGGTTTATATCATATTGCATGAGTTTATCCCTCTACATCATGTCATCTTACTTAAAGCGTTACTCTGTTCTTATGAACTTAATACTCTAGATGCATGCTGGATAGCGGTCGATGTGTGGAGTAATAGTAGTAGATACAGGCAGGAGTCGGTCTACTTATCGCGGACGTGATGCCTATATACATGATCATACCTAGATATTCTCATAACTACGCTCAATTCTATCAATTGCTCAACAGTAATTTGTTCACCCACCGTAATACTTATGCTCTCGAGAGAAGCCACTAGTGAAACCTATGGCCCCCGGGTCTATCTTTCATCATATTAATCTTCCCACACTTAGCTATTTTTATTGCCTTTTATTTTACTTTGCATCTTTATCATAAAAATACCAAAAATATTATCATATCATATGTATCAGATCTCACTCTCGTAAGTGACCATGAAGGGATTGACAACCCCTTTATTGCGTTGGTTGCGAGGATTTATTTGTTTGTGTAGGTGCGAGGGACTCGTGCATGGCTTCCTACTGGATAGATACCTTGGTTCTCAAAAACTGAGGGAAATACTTACGCTGCTTTAGTGCATTACCCTTTCCTCTTCAAGGGAAAACCTACGCAGTGCTCTAAATGTAGCACAAGGTTGCACTTGCCGTCGGAGGGTGGCACTACCTTCGGACCCAGAAGCATTGGATCTGGCCAAAGGGGAGTGAGGGAGTCCTGGATTAGGGGGTGTCCGGGTAGCCGGACTATACCTTCAGCCGGACTCCTGGACTATGAAGATACAAGATTGAAGACTTCGTCTCGTGTCCTGATGGGACTTTCCTTGGCGTGGAAGGCAAGCTTGGCGATGCGGATATTCAGATCTCCTACAATTGTAACCGACTTTGTGTAACCCTAACCCTCTCCGGTGTCTATATAAACCGGAGGGTTTTAGTCCGTAGGACGAACCTCAACATACAACAATCATACCATAGGCTAGCTTCTAGGGTTTAGCCTCCTTGATCTCGTGGTAGATCTACTCTTGTACTACCCATATCATCAATATTAATCAAGCAGGACGTAGGGTTTTACCTCCATCAAGAGGGCCCGAACCTGGGTAAAACATTGTGTCCCTTGTCTCCTGTTACCATCCGCCTAGACGCACAGTTCGGGACCCCCTACCCGAGATCCGCTGGTTTTGACACCAACATTGGTGCTTTCATTGAGAGTTCCTCTATGTCGTCGCTTTCAGGCCCGATGGCTCCTTCGATCATCAATAACGATGCAGTCCAGGGTGAGACTTTTCTCCCCTGATAGATCTTCGTCTTCGGTGGCTTCGCACTGCGGGCCATATCGCTTGGCCATCTGGAGCAGATCGAAAGCTACGCCCCTGGCCATCAGGTCAGGTTCGGAAGTTTAAACTACACGGCTGACGTCCGCGAGGACTTGATCTTCGACGGATTCGAGCCACAGCCGAGCGCGCCGCACTGTCTCGATGGGCACGATCTAGCTCTGCCGCCGAACAGTGTCCTGGAGGCCGCACACGCATTGGTTCCGACCCTTAATTAGGAGCCTGCTGTGCCGATCGAGGATGAGTGGTTGGACACCACCTCCGGGGCTGCGATCTCAAAGGCGATCGAGCCGAACACCAGCCCCGCACTCCGCATGGCCCGTGACTTCGAGGAGCCGGAATCCTCTCCGAACTCCGAACCTCTCGCGCGCCTGCCAATCGAATCCGATTGGGCGCCGATCATGGAGTTCACCGCCGCGGACATCTTTCAGCACTCGCCCTTCGGCGATATCCTGAAGTCGCTCAAGTCTCTCTCTTTATCAGGAGAGCCCTGGCCGGACTACGGTCAGCAAGGTTGGGATGCGGACGATGAAGAAATTCAAAGCCCACCTACCACCCACTTCGTAGCCACTGTCGATGATTTAACTGACATGCTCGACTTCGACTCTGAAGACATCGACGGTATGGACGACGATGCAGGAGACGAACAAGAACCAGCACCTGTAGGGCGCTGGAAGGCCACCTCGTCATATGACATATATATGGTGGACACTCCAAAAGATGGAGATGGCGATGGAACAGCGGAGGATGGCGCATCGAAAAACAGCCCAAGCGCCGGCGCCAGCGGCGCCGCTCTAAATCCCGCCAAAGCAAAAACGGTGTTTTCGGCACGGGAGATAATACTACCCTTGATAGCGCCGAAGAACACCGCCTCCAGCAAGATTCGGCACAGGAGGATGGAGAAGCCAGCCCTCATGAGAGAGCGGTAGACAGAGAGGTTGAGGATGATAATTATATGCCTCCCTCTGAAGGCGAGGCAAGCCTCGACGACGAAGAATTCGTCGTGCCAGAGGATCTCTCCGAACAAGAGCGTTTTAAACGCAGGCTTATGGCCACGGCAAGCAGCCTCAAGAAAAAGCAGCAACAGCTTAGAGCTGATCAAGATTTGCTAGCTGACAGATGGACTGAAGTCCTTGCGGCCGAAGAGTATGAACTCAAACGCCCCTCCAAGCGTTACCCAAAGCGCAGGCTGCTACCCCGATTAGAGGAGGAAGCACCTACATCACCAGCGCATGACATGGCCGACCGGCCACCTCGTGGCCGTGACAGAGAGGCCTCTAGGCCCTCTACTCAAGCCATGCCCCGGCGCCGCTCAAAACATGCTAAGGCACAGGAAAACGCGCCAGACCTGCGAGATATACTGGAGGACAAGGCAAGGCAAACAAGATCGATCTACGGATCCCGTGGGCGCCCCACGGCACGTGACGGTGATCGTCACTCCGGATACAATAAATCCAGTCGGGCCAAACACAATAGACAAAGCTCCTTCGAGCTGCGTCGTGATATAGCCCAGTACAGAGGCGCCGCACACCCACTATGCTTCACAGGTGAGGTAATGGATCATAAAATCCCTGAGGGCTTCAAACTCGTAAACATTGAATCATACGATGGCACAACAGATCCTGCGGTATGGATCGAGGATTATCTCCTTCATATCCACATGGCCCGGCGATGGTCTACACGCCATCAAATACCTCCCGCTCAAACTTAAGGGACCGGCCCGGCATGGGCTTAACAGCTTGCCAGCAGATTCAATCGGTTCTTGGGAGGACCTGGAAGCCGCATTCCTCGACAATTTTCAGGGTACCTATGTGCGGCCACCAGACACTGATGACCTAAGCCACATAATTCAGCAGCCAGAGGAATCGGCCAGGCAATTCTGGACATGGTTCCTAATAAAGAAAAACCAAATAGTCGACTGTCCGGACGCAGAGGCCCTAGCAGCTTTCAAGCATAACATCCGCGACGAGTGGCTTGCCAGGCACCTTGGACAGGAAAAGCCGAAATCTATGGCAGCCCTCACGACACTCATGACCCGCTTTTGCGCGGGAGAAGACAGCTGGCTAGCTCGCAGCAACAACTTAACCAAGAACCTTGGTAATTCGGATACCAAGGACAAAAGTGGCAGGTCGCGCTGGAACAAGCAAAAACGCCGCGTTAACAGCGACAGCAACGAGGATACGGCAGTCAATGCCGGATTCCGGGGCTACAAATCCGGTCAGCGGAAAAAGCCATTCAAAAGAAATACTCAGGGCCCGTCCAGTTTGGACCGAATACTCGACCGCTTGTGCCAGATACATGGCACCCCCAAAAAGCCAGCCAATCACACCAACAGAGATTGTTGGGTGTTCAAGCAGGCAGGCAAGTTAAATGCCGAAAACAGAGACAAGGGGGTGCATAGCGACGATGAGGAGGAGCCCAGGCCGCTGAACAACAGTGGACAGAAGGGTTTTCCCCCACAAGTGCGGACGGTGAACATGATATACGCAACCCACATCCCCAAAAGGGAGCGGAAGCATGCATTACGGGACGTATACGCGCTGGAGCCAGTCGCCCCAAAGTTCAACCCATGGTCCTCCTGCCCGATCACTTTTGATCAAAGGGACCACCCCACTAGCATCCGTCATGGCGGGTTCGCCGCATTGGTTCTAGACCCAATTATTGATGGATTCCATCTCATAGGAGTCCTTATGGACGGCGGCAGCAGCCTGAACCTGCTTTACCAGAATACAGTGCAGAAAATGGGCATAGATCCCTCAAGGATTAAGCCCACCAAAACGACCTTTAAAGGCGTCATACCAGGTGTAAAGGCCAACTGTACAGGTTCAGTCACACTTGAAGTGGTCTTCGGATCTCCGGATAACTTCCGAAGCGAGGAGTTAATCTTCGACATAGTCCCGTTCCGCAGTGGCTATCACGCACTGCTCGGGCGAACCGCATTTGCAAAGTTCAATGCGGTACCGCACTATGCATACCTTAAGCTCAAGATGCCAGGCCCTCGAGGAGTAATCACGGTCAATGGAAACACCGAACGCTCCCTCCGAACGGAGGAGCACACGGCAGTGCTCGCAGCAGAAGTACAAAGCAGCCTCTCTAGGCAATTCTCCAGTCCGGCCTTCAAAAAGCCGGACACTGTCAAGCGCGCCTGGAGTAACCTACAACAAGACCGCCTGGCACATTCCGAGCTAGCGTAGCAATGCGGCCCCAACCCTAGCCCTCGCGATATAGCGAAACCAGTGCTTCGTGTACATAACTACGCTCTTGAAATACCATGGGCACAGGGGGAGGGGCACCATCACGGCACGCCCAAAACAGGGCTTAAACCGTACTAGGGGCTGCCGAATTCCTTTTTAAATTTTCTCTTACTTTCAGGACTCCATACTTCGGACGACCTGTTCGGCAAATTCAACTGCCGCACAAACGATGCAAGAACCAGGGAAGCAGACAAGCCATGCCGCATTATGGAACTCCCAGGTGGTCTCTATCACGAGCAGTATACCTGTTTTGAATACAATTCCGCGGCCTGCCCCTGGCCAGGACATGTTAAATAGTCCAATTTCTTTTGCTTATCGCACTATTTGTATCGTCCTGCTTGGATAGCATCCTTCTTATAAACAATGCATAGCTTTTTGTCTATCTTTTGCATTAACTTTTTTTATATAAATATATGTTCATTCATGACATGTTGCACCCGTACACTGTGGTACGGCAAATACGCCAGGGGCTCCAGTACCCCTTAATATGGCGTGAGAAGTCCGAACACTTTCACAAGTGCGGCACCCCGAACTTATAGCATTATATGCATCGGCTCCGAATCATGATTTAGGTCAATAGTTGGGTTTGCCCGGCTCCTATTTTTTGGTGCCTTATGTTCCGCTATATCGGCTAAGGTAGCACTAGGAGAACTACTGCGATTGTGCCCCAGTTGAGCTGGGCTGAGCACCTCAGTAGAGAAAGCTAAAACTGACTGTCATGATAAGGCGAGAGACCGGTCGCTGTTCGAGAGGTTTTTCGAGTCCTTAAAGACTTATGCCGCTTAGAGCTAGGAGCCGGCTTTGTCTGGCCAAAGGCGTGGATAGCGCCCCGAACTCGGTCTTCCAAATACTAGGGGCTTCGCCGAAATTTAAAATTATAGAGTTCTATGGCTAAGTGAGAGTGTTCAAGCATTATAGTCCGATTGCCTTGTTCGTTGTGCTGAGCGCCTCCCTCGAAGGACCCAAACATGGGAAAAAGAGCGCTCAGGTTTATCCCGAACACCCCAACACTAGTGGCATGGGGGCAGAAGCCGACGACTGGCCATCTCTCAATTTTTTGATAAACGGCCGCACAGAAAGTAATATTTTAAATTCAACAAGCATTGCTTAGCGCATATGAACAAGTTTTCAGCGCACAGGATAACATGAGCGAGTTCATTCAAAAATTACATCCTTGGTACATTCATCCGCCATGAGGCGAGCACCCTTCAGTACATCCTTATAATAGTTCTCGGGTTTGCGATGCTCTTTCCCCGGCGGAGGCCCGTCCTTCGCAAGCTTCTCGCCGTCCAGCTTGCCCAGTGCACCTTAGCACGGGCAAGGGCCCTACGGGCACCTTCGATGCAGACGGAGCTCTTGATGACCTCGAGCCTTGGACATGCCTCCACCAGCCGCCGCACCAATCCAAAGTAGCTCTCAGGCAGGGCCTCTCCAGGCCACAGCCGAACTATGAAGCCTTTCATGGCCTGTTCGGCCGCCTTGTGGAGCTCAACCAGCTGTTTTAGCTGGTCGCTCAAGGGCACAGGGTGTCCGGCCTCAGCATACTGAGACCAGAACACCTTCTTTGTCGAACTGCCCTCTTCGGCTCGGTAGAATGCGGCGGCATCAGATACGATCCGGGGAAGATCTGCGAACGCTCCTGGAGAGCTCCGGATTCGGGTAAGTAACAAGTAGCTTACTTTCGTATGTTTGCTTTGCATAAAGAATGCCTTACCCGCCGCTATCTTTTTCACCGCATCCAACTTCTGGAGGGCCTTCTGGGATTCGGCCTTGGCTGACTTGGCAGTCTCGATGGCCGCCGCGAGCTCGAACGCTCGCGTCTTCGAGTCAAGCTCCAAACTCTCATGTTTTTTCATGAGAGCCTGAAGCTCTTGCTGCACCTCGCCGACCTGCGCCTCAAATTTCTCCCGCTCGGTGCGCTCCATGGCCGCTTTCTTCTCGGCCTCGGTCAACGCCTGCTTGAGGGTTGCCACCTTAGATGTGGCCCCTGCAATAAGCAGCATAATCCTGTCATATTTTGCAATTGCATCTTTTTATATATTTCTATAAGGTATCTCTTACCTTCCTTCTCCTCGAGCTGCCGCTTGGCAAGGCCGAGCTCTTGCTCGGTCCGCTCGAGGCCCTGCTTCAGGGCACCCACCTCCGCAGTCAGTGCGGCGGTGGCTAGCAGCGAAGCCTGCATACGCATATTGACTCTTTTTTTATTAGACTCCTGCGAAATTTATTAGATCCTCTATTCGTCTTTTCTTTCCGAACGCCAAACAGAGCATCAGGGGCTACTCTATGCGGTAATATTTTTACATATTTTTACTTACCTCAAAGCCTGTTAGAAGGCTGGCACAAGCTTCAGTCAGTCCGCTCTTGGCGGACTGAACCTTCTGGATCACCGTACTCATAATAGTACGGTGCTCCTCGTCGATGGAGGCGCCGTTAAGCACCTCCAGCAGATTGTCCGGCACCTCCGGTTGGACGGAGGCCGCCGGTTCAGAAGGCTTGCTCCTCTTGGGAGGAGTTCGCCTACCGCGGTCCGGAACCGTTGAAGATTTCGGCGCGGTGTCCGGCTCAAAGCCGGGGGTCTTGTCCCCTTTACTCCTGGAGTCCGGGAGGTCGCCTCGCGGATCCTCCAGGACCATCTCCTCTTGCCCCGGAGCTTGTTGCGATGCAACTTCGGCGTCGTCCGCAATGTGGGGGAGGCAGCGGGCGGAACTGAATTCACGTCCGATGAATCCAGGGAGCCGCTCGACGACTCGTCGAGCCCGGCCTTGGGCGGGCTGCATAATTATATTCGACATTAGGGAAAGCTGTGCAACAAAGGGATATTATGAGTTACTCTGGTAACCGAATACTTACGATCTCGACGGACGCTTGGCCCTGTCCGGCCACTCCTCTTCGTCGTCGGCGGCATCGGCGTCGGCGGAGTAGTCTGGAGGAAGGGTCTTCCCCTTCTTGGACCCTTAGGCCTCCCCCGTTGGGGCAGCCTTCCTCTTCTTTCCTCCCCCCGCTGGAGGGGGAGAGGATTCTTCTTCCTCCTCCTCGTCTTCACGGGAGGAGTGCGTCTCGGATTCGTCGTACGACGAGTCCGACACCACCATATGTCCGGAACTCTTTCGAGTCCCCGTGGCCTTCTTATTCTTGGCCTTCTTCTCCGGCACCACATAAGGTGCCGGAGCCAGCAGCTTCGATAAACGAGCGTCTGCTGGGTCTTCTGGCAAAGGAGCCGGACAGTCGATCTGTCCGGACTTCGCCTGCCAATCCTGTCAAAGGTAAGGGAGTTTAGATCCCGCATAGAGTCAAACTATGAGAAACAAATGTCCTGTAAAAGGTAAAAATAACTTACCTCGTTAGCATGACGCTGCGAGCTGAATCCGCGGTCCTCAGAAGCAGACGCGGGAGCCTCGGCGCCTTTGAAAAGCACCCTCCAGACATCTTCGTACGTCGTGTCGAAGAGCCTGCTCAGGGTTGGGTGCTGCGCCGGGTCGAACTCCCACAGATTGAAGTCCCGTTGTTGACACAGGAGGCTCCGACGGACGAGCATAACCTGGACTACATTGACAAGCCTTAGCTGCTTGTTCACCAGGATTTGGGTGCATTTTTGCAGTCCGGTCACCTCTTCTTTGTAGCCCCACGACAGGCCTGTCTCTTTCCAGGACGTGAGCCGTGTGGGGGGTCCGGACCGGAACTCAGGGGCTGCGATCCATTCCGGATCGCGCGGCTCGGTGATGTAAAACCACCCTGACTGCCACCCCTTTAGGGTCTCCACAAAGGATCCCTCGAGCCATAGGACGTTGGCCATCTTGCCCGCCATGGCGCCTCCGCACTCCGCCTGGCTGCCTCGCACCACCTTGGGCTTGACGTTGAAGGTCTTGAGCCATAGGCCGAAATGGGGGCGGATGCGGAGGAAGGCCACACACATGACGATAAACGCCGATATGTTGAGGACGAAGTTCGGGGCCAGATCGTGGAAATCCAGGCCATAGTAGAACATGAGCGGCGGACGAATGGGTGAATAGGGAAACCCAGTCCACGGAGGAAGTGGGGAAGGAACACAACCCTCTCATGGGGCCTGGGGGTGGGGAGAAGCTGCCCCTTTTCAGGAAGCCGGTGCGCGATGTCTTTGGACAAGTATCCGGCCTTCCTCAGCTTTTTGACATGGCCCTCCATGACGAGAAGACCATCCACTTGCCTCCCGCTCCGGACATTGCTGGAGAAGGTTGAGGTGGGAAGTGCGGGCTTGGGCGCTGGAGCTCGGGTGCGTAGAAGATGGATAGGCACAGGAGGAAGAAGGCATAGGTAAAAAGGTGGATACTTATCCCCTTATATGGGCGGATGCGGCTATGCGTCCCCACCAGCCTGGTAAAACTCGCTTGCCTCCCAAGCGCCATGGTAAATGGCGCGGTTGGGTTACCCACGCCCGTATTAATGAGAATCCCGTAAATGGGGGACATGATCTCTGCTTCGACAAGACGTGCCAAGGAAACCGCCTCGCGAAACGCGCTGAGGTGGGGAAGTAAAAACGATTTGAATAAAGGCTTGGCCGTAGAGTGATGTCACGCTGCGGAATACGTCAGCAGATTAGATTTGTGTTAGTATTATTCTCTCTATGGCAATATGTGGAAACTTATTTTGCAGAGCCGGACACTACTCTTGGTGTTTACAAACTTTTATGAAGAACTTGGAGGAGGAACCCGCCTTGCAATGCCGAAGACAATCTGCGCGCCGGACTCGTCGTCATTGAAGCCTGGTTCAGGGGCTACTGAGGGAGTCTTCGATTAGGGGGTGTCCGGGTAGCCGGACTATACCTTCAGCCGGACTCCTGGACTATGAAGATACAAGATTGAAGACTTCGTCCCGTGTCCGGATGGAACTTTCCTTGGCATGGAAGGCAAGCTTGGCGATGCGGATATTCAGATCTCCTACCATTGTAACCGACTATGTGTAACCCTAACCCTCTCTGGTGTCTATATAAACCAGAGGGTTTTAGTCCGTAGGACGAACCTCAACATACAACAATCATACCATAGGCTAGCTTCTAGGGTTTAGCCTCCTTGATCTCGTGGTAGATCTACTCTTGTACTACCCATATCATCAATATTAATCAAGCAGGACGTAGGGTTTTACCTCCATCAAGAGGGCCCGAACCTGGGTAAAACATTGTGTCCCTTGTCTCATGTTACCATCTGCCTAGACGCACAGTTCGGGACCCCCTACCCGAGATCCGCCGGTTTTGACACCGACAGGGAGGCTTTGAAATGTACGTAGCAGGGTAGGCAGCGGAGCAAACCACAAGGAGGGTGGGCGATGGCTATCAGCAATGTCGGCGAGCTAGGACTAGAGGGACGCAGATCCGAGCTGTCGTGGCCATAGCCGTCGCGACGTCAGTGAGCCAAGTGAGCTGTAAAGGACGCAACTGCTGGGTCACCGAGGACAGAGCTGCCCGGCAGAGGACACCAGCGGCCATGGGCACTGGAGAGACGCGGACCCGAGGTCGCCGGGCCGGAGCAGCACCAACAAGCACCTGCCTTGAGAAGCACCATGACTGGACAAGCACTGTAGCCTCGTCACCTCCGCACTTTAGACATCTCCGTGGCTCAGGAGGGGAGGAAGGGCCGACTGAAATAGGGGGCCGCTGATACGTCTCCAACGTATCTATAATTTTTGATTGCTCCATGCTATATTATCTACTATTTTGAACCATATTGGGCTTTATTTTCCATTTTTATATTACCTTTGGGACTAACCTATTAACCGGATGCCCAGCCCAGAATTGCTGTTTTTTTGCCTATTTCAGTGTTTCGAAGAAACGGAATATCAAACAGAGTCCAAACGGAATGAAACCTCCGGGAACGTGATTTTCTCACCGAATATGATCCAGGAGACTTGGACCCCCCGTCAAGAAAGAAGAGAGGCGGCCACGAGGGTGGAGGGTGCCCCCCTAGAGCGCGCCCCCTGCTTCGTGGGCCCCCCTTTGCTCCACCGACGTACTCCTTCCTCCTATATATACCTACGTACCCCAAACGATCAGATACGGAGCCAAAAACCTAATTCCACCGCCGCAACTTCCTGTATCCACGAGATCCCATCTTGGGGCCTGTTCCGGAGCTCCGCCGGAAGGGGAATCCACCACGGAGGGCTTCTACATCATCACCATAGCCCCTCCGATGAAGTGTGAGTAGTTTACCTCAGACCTTCGGGTCCATAGTTAGTAGCTAGAATGCTAGATGGCTTCTTCTCTCTTTTTGGATTTCAATACAATGTTCTCCCCCTCTCTCGTGGAGATCTATTCGATGTAATCTTCTTTTTGCGGTGTGTTTGTTGAGACCGATGAATTGTGAGTTTATGATCAAGTTTATCTATGAACAATATTTGAATCTTCACTGAATTCTTTTATGTATGATTGGTTATCTTTGCAAGTCTCTTCGAATTATCAGTTTGGTTTGGCCTACTAGATTGGTTTTTCTTAAAATGGGAGAAGTGCTTAGCTTTGGGTTCAATCTTGCGGCGTCCTTTCCCAGTGACAGTAGGGGCAACAAGGCACGTATTGTATTGTTGCCATCGAGGATAACAAGATGGGGCTTTTATCATATTGCATGAATTTATCCCTCTACATCATGTCATCTTGCTTAAGGCGTTACTCTGTTTTCTTGAACTTAATACTCTAGATGCATGCTAGATAGCGGTCGATGAGTGGAGTAATAGTAGTAGATGCTGGCAGGAGTTAGTCTACTTGTCTCGGACGTGATGCCTATATACATGATCATACCTAGATATTCTCATAACTATGCTCAATTCTATCAATTGCTCAACAGTAATTCGTTCACCCACCGTAAAATACTTATGCTCTTGAGAGAAGCCACTAGTGAAATCTATGGCCCCCCGTGTCTATCTTTATCATATTAATCTCCCAAGACTTTATTATTGCTTTTGCTTTTTACTTTGCTTTTATTTTACTTTGCATCTTTATACCAAAAATATTATCTATCGTCTCTATCAGATCTCACTCTCATAAGTGACCATGAAGGGATTGACAATCCCTAATTGCGTTGGTTGCGTGGAGCTATTGGTTTCGTGTAGGTACGAGGGACTCGCGCGTAGCCTCCTACTGGATTCATACCTTGGTTCTCAAAAACTGAGGGAAATACTTACTCTACTCTGCTGCATCACCCTTTCCTCTTCAAGGAAATCCAACGCAGTGCTCAAGAGGTAGCAGCCGCCTGCGAGGAGTAGGCAGGCAAAGACTGTTGGAAATATGCCCTAGAGGCAATAATAAAAGCATTATTATTATATTTCCTTGTTCATGATAATTGTCTTTATTCGTGCTATAATTGTGTTATCCGGAAATCGTAATACATGTGTGAATAACAGACAACAATATGTCCCTAGTGAGCCTCTAGTTGACTAGCTCGTTGATCGACAGATACTCATGGTTTCCTGACTATGGACATTGGATGTCATCGATAACGAGATCACATCATTAGGTGAATGATGTGATGGACAAGACCCAATCCTAAACATAGCATAAGACCGCATAGTTCGTTTGCTAGAGTTTTCCAATGTCAAGTATCCTTTCCTTAGACCATGAGATCGTGTAACTCCCGGATACCGTAGGAGTGCTTTGGGTGTGCCAAATGTCACAACGTAACTGGGTGACTATAAAGGTATACTACAGGTATCTCTGAAAGTGTCTGTTGGGTTGACATGGATTGAGACTGGGATTTGTCACTCCGCTTGACGGAGAGGTATCACCGGGCCCTCTCGGTAATGCATCATCATAATGAGCTCAATGTGATCAAAGTGTTTGATCACGGGATCATGCATTACGGTACGAGAAAAGTGACTTGCCGGTAACGAGATTGAACGAGGTATTGGGATACCGACGATCGAATCTCGGGCAAGTAAAATACCGATTGACAAAGGGAATCGTATACGGGATTAATTAAATCCTCGACATCGTGGTTCATCCGATGAGATCATCGTGGAGCATGTGGGAGCCAACATGGGTATCCAGATCCCGCTGTTGGTTATTGCCCGAGAGCCGTCTCGGTCATGTCTGCATGTCTCCCGAACCCGTAGGGTCTACACACTTAAGGTTCGGTGACGCTAGGGTTGTGAAGATATGTATATGCAGTAACCCGAATGTTGTTCGGAGTCCCGGATGAGATCCGGACGTCACGAGGAGTTTCGGAATGGTCCGGAGGTAAAGAATTATATATAGAAAGTGCTGTTTTGGCCATCGGGACAAGTTTCGGGGTTATCGGTATTGTACCGGGACCACCGGAGGGTCCCGGGGGGTCCACCGGGTGGGGCCACCTGCCTTAGGGGGCCACATGGGCTCTAGGGGGTGCGCCTTGGCCTGCATGGGCCAAGGGGAACCAGCCCCTAGAGGCCCATGCGCCTAAAAGGGGAAACCCTAAAGAGGGGGGGCGCCCCCCTTGCTTGGGGGGGCAAGCCCCACCCTTGGCCGCCGCCCCCCCTAGGAGATTCCATCTCCTAGGGCCGGCGTCCCCCAAGGGGCTATATAAAGGGGGAGGGGAGGGGGGCAGCGCACCCTTGCTCCTGGCGCCTCCCTCTCCCTCTCCAACACCTCCTCCTCCTCCGTAGAGCTCGGCGAAGCCCTGCCGGAGTACTGCGGCTCCACCATCACCACGCCGTCGTGCTGCTGCTGGAGTCTTCTTCCCCAACCTCTCCTTTGCCTTGCTGGATCAATAAGAAGGAGACGTTACGCTGACCGTACGTGTGTTGAACGCGGAGGTGTCGTGCTTTCGGTGCTAGGATCTCCGTGATTTGGATCACGTCGTGTACGACTACCTCATCCCCGTTCGTTGAACGCTTCCGCTCGCGATCTACAAAGTGGTATGTAGATGCAATCTCTCTCCCATGACTCGTTGCTTAGATGAACTCATAGATGGATCTTGGTGAAACCGTAGGAAAAATTTTAATTTTCTGCAACGTTCCCCAACAGTGGCATCATGAGCTAGGTCTATGCGTAGTTCTCTATTGCACGAGTAGAACACAATTTGTTGTGGACGTAGATGTTGTCAACCTTCTTGCCGCTACTAGTCTTATCTTGCTTCAGCGGTATTGTGGGATGAAGCGGCCCGGACCAACCTTACACGTACTCTTACGTGAGACCGGTTCCACCGACTAACATGCACTAGTTGCATAAGGTGGCTGGCGGGTGTCTGTCTCTCCTACTTTAGTTGGAGCGGATTCGATGAAAAGGGTCCTTATGAAGGGTAAATAGAAGTTGACAAATCACATTGTGGCTTTCACGTAGGTAAGAAAACGTTCTTGCTAGAACCCTAATTCAGCCACGTAAAACTTGCAACAACAATTAGAGGACGTCTAACTTGTTTTTGCAGCAAGTGCTTTGTGATATGATATGGCCAAAGTTGTGATGAATGATGAATGATCTATATGTGATGTATGAGATGTTCATGCTATTGTAATAGGAATCACGACTTGCATGTCGATGAGTATGACAACCGGCAGGAGCCATAGGAGTTGTCTTTATTTTTTGTATGACCTGCGTGTCATTGAGAAACGCCATGTAAATTACTTTACTTTATTGCTAAACGCGTTAGCCATAGTAGTAGAAGTAATAGTTGGCGAGCAACTTCATGGAGACATGATGATGGAGATCATGATGATGGAGATCATGGTGTCAAGCCGGTGACAAGATGATCATGGAGCCCCATGATGGAGATCAAAGGAGCTATGTGATATTGGCCATATCATGTCACGTTTATTATTTGATTGCATGTGATGTTTATCATGTTTTACATCTTGTTTACTTAGATCGACGGTAGTAAATAAGATGATCCCTCGTAATAATTTCAAGAAGTGTTCCCCCTAACTGTGCACCGTTGCGACCGTTCGTTGTTTCGAAGCACCACGTGATGATCGGGTGTGATAGATTCTAACGTTCACATACAACGGGTGTAAGACAGATTTACACACGCAAAACACTTAGGTTGACTTGACGAGCCTAGCATGTACAGACATGGCCTCGGAACACAGAAGACCGAAAGGTCGAGCATGAGTCGTATAGAAGATACGATCAACATGAAGATGTTCACCGATGTTGACTAGTCCGTCTCACGTGATGATCGGACACGGCCTAGTTGACTCGGATCATGTAATACTTAGATGACTAGAAGAGGGATGTCTATCTAAGTGGGAGTTCATTAAATAATTTGATTAAATGAACTTTATTATCATGAACTTAGTCTAAAATATTTACAATATGTCTTGTAGGTCAAATGGCCAACGTAGTCCTCAACTTCAACGCGTTCCTAGAGAAAACCAAGCTGAAAGACGATGGCAGCAACTATACGGACTGGGTCCGGAACCTGAGGATCATCCTCATAGCTGCCAAGAAAGATTATGTCCTACGAGCACCGCTGGGTGACGCACCTATTCTCCCTGCAGAACAAAACGTTATGAACGCTTGGCAGTCACGCTGCGATGATTACTCCCTCGTTCAGTGCGGCATGCTTTACAGCTTAGAGTCGGGGCTCCAAAAGCGTTTTGAGAGACATGGAGCATATGAGATGTTCGAAGAGCTGAAAATGGTTTTCCAAGCTCATGCCCGGGTCGAGAGATATGAAGTCTCCGACAAATTCTTTAGCTGTAAGATGGAGGAAAATAGCTCTGTCAGTGAACACATACTCAAAATGTCTGGGTTGCACAACCGCTTGACTCAACTGGAAGTTAATCTCCCGGATGAAGCGGTCATTGACAGAATCCTCCAGTCGCTTCCACCTAGCTACAAGAGCTTTGTGATGAACTACAATATGCAGGGGATGGTAAAGACCATTCCTGAGGTATATGCTATGCTGAAATCAGCAGAGGTAGAAATCAAGAAGGAGCATCAAGTGTTGATGGTGAATAAAACCACTAAGTTCAAGAAGGGCAAGGGTAAAAAGAACTTCAAGAAGGACGGCAAGGAAGTTGCCGCACCCGGTAAGCAAGTTGCCGGGAAGAAGCCAAAGAATGGACCCAAGCCCGAGACTGAGTGTTTTTATTGCAAGGGAAGTGGTCACTGGAAGCGGAACTGCCCCAAATACTTAGCAGACAAGAAGGCCGGCAAAACCAAAGGTATATGTGATATACATGTAATTGATGTGTACCTTACCAGTACTCATAGTAGCTCTTGGGTATTTGATACCGGTGCAGTTGCTCACATTTGTAACTCAAAGCAGGAGCTGCGGAATAAACGGAGACTGGTGAAGGACGAGGTGACGATGCGCGTCGGGAATGGTTCCAAGGTCGATGTGATAGCCGTCGGCACGCTACCTCTACATTTACCTACGGGATTAGTTTTAAACCTCAATAATTGTTATTTAGTGCCAAGTTTGAGCATGAACATTGTATCTGGATCTCGTTTAATTCGAGATGGCTACTCATTTAAATCCGAGAATAATGGTTGTTCTATTTATATGAGAGATATGTTTTATGGTCATGCTCTGATGGTTAAAGGTTTATTCTTAATGAATCTCGTACGTGATGATACACATATTCATAGTGTGAATACCAAAAGAGTTAAAGTTGATAACAATAGTCCCACATATTTGTGGCACTGCCGTCTTGGTCACATAGGTGTCAAACGCATGAAGAAACTCCATGCAGATGGACTTTTAGAGTCTCTTGATTATGAATCATTTGACATGTGCGAACCATGCCTCATGGGTAAAATGACCAAGACTCCGTTCTCAGGAACAATGGAGCGAGCAGCCAACTTATTGGAAATCATACATACCGATGTGTGCGGTCCAATGAGTGTTGAGACTGGCGGTGGCTATCGTTATGTTCTCACCCTCACTGATGACTTGAGTAGATATGGGTATATCTACTTAATGAAACACAAGTCTGAAACCTTTGAAAAGTTCAAGGAATTTCAGAGTGAGGTTGAAAATCAACGTGATAGAAAGATGAAGTTTCTACGATCAGATCGTGGAGGTGAATACTTGAGTCACGGATTTGGCACACACTTAAGAAAATGTGGAATAGTTTCACAACTCACGCTGCCTGGAACACCTCAGCGTAACGGTGTGTCCGAACGTCGTAATCGCACTCTATTAGATATGGTGCGACCTATGATGTCTCTTACCGATTTACCGCTATCTTTTTGGGGCTATGCTTTAGAGACTGCGGCATTCACTTTAAATAGGGCTCCGTCTAAATCCGTTGAGACGAGACCGTATGAATTATGGTTTGGGAAGAAACCTAAGGTGTCGTTTCTAAAAGTTTGGGGATGCGATGCTTATGTCAAGAAACTTCAACCTGAAAAGCTCGAACCCAAGTCGGAAAAATGCGTCTTCATAGGATACCCTAAAGAAACTATTGGGTATACCTTCTACCTCAGATCCGAAGGCAAGATCTTTGTTGCCAAGAATGGATCCTTTCTAGAGAAGGAGTTTCTCTCGAAAGAAGTAAGTGGGAGGAAAGTAGAACTTGATGAAGTGTTACCTCTTGAACCGGAAAATGGCGAAACTCAAGAAAACGTTTCTGAGGTGCCTGCACCGACTAGAGAGGAAATTTATGATGATGATCAAGATACTTCTAATCAAGCTCCTACTGAAATTCGAAGGTCCACACGGACACGTTCCGCACCAGAGTGGTACGGGAACCCTGTCTTGGAAATCATGTTGTTAGACAACGGTGAACCTTCGAACTATGAGGAAGCAATGGCGGGCCCGGATTCCGACAAATGGCTGGAAGCCATGAAATCCGAGATAGGATCCATGTATGAAAACAAAGTATGGACTTTGACTGACTTGCCCGTTGAGCGGCGAGCCATAGAAAATAAATGGATATTTAAGAAGAAGACAGACGCGGATGGTAATGTGACCATCTATAAAGCTCGGCTTGTCGCTAAGGGTTATCGACAAGTTCAAGGAATTGACTACGATGAGACTTTCTCACCGGTAGCGAAGCTGAAGTCCGTCCGAATCATGTTAGCAGTTGACGCATTCTACGATTATGAAATATGGCAAATGGACGTCAAAACGGCATTCCTTAATGGTTTCCTTAAGGAAGAATTGTATATGATGCAGCCGGAAGGTTTTGTCGATCCTAAGAATGCTGACAAGGTGTGCAAGCTCCAACGCTCGATTTATGGGCTGGTGCAAGCATCTCGGAGTTGGAACATTCGCTTTGATGAGATGATCAAAGCGTTTGGGTTTACACAGACTTATGGAGAAGCCTGCGTTTACAAGAAAGTGAGTGGGAGCTCTGTAGCATTTCTCATATTATATGTAGACGACATACTTTTGATGGGAAATGATATAGAACTCTTGGACAACATTAAGGCCTACTTGAATAAAAGTTTTTCAATGAAGGACCTTGGAGAAGCTGCTTATATATTAGGCATCAAGATCTATAGAGATAGATCGAGACGCCTCATAGGTCTTTCACAAAGCACATACCTTGATAAAATATTGAAGAAGTTCAATATGGATCAATCTAAGAAAGGGTTCTTACCTGTGTTACAAGGTGTGAAATTGAGCTCAGCTCAATGTCCGACCACGGCAGAAGATATAGAAGAGATGAGTGTCATCCCCTATGCCTCAGCCATAGGTTCTATTATGTATGCCATGCTGTGTACCAGACCTGATGTAAATCTTGCCGTAAGTTTGGTAGGAAGGTACCAAAGTAATCCCGGCAAGGAACACTGGACAGCGGTCAAGAATATCCTGAAGTACCTGAAAAGGACTAAGGAAATGTTTCTCGTTTATGGAGGTGACGAAGAGCTCGTCGTAAAGGGTTACGTCGACGCTAGCTTCGACACAGATCTGGATGACTCTAAGTCACAAACCGGATACGTGTATATTTTGAATGGTGGGGCAGTAAGCTGGTGCAGTTGCAAGCAAAGCGTCGTGGCGGGATCTACATGTGAAGCGGAGTACATGGCAGCCTCGGAGGCAGCACATGAAGCAATTTGGGTGAAGGAGTTCATCACCGACCTCGGAGTCATACCCAATGCGTCGGGCCCAATCAAACTCTTCTGTGACAACACTGGAGCTATTGCACTTGCCAAGGAGCCCAGGTTTCACAAGAAGACCAGGCACATCAAGCGTCGCTTCAACTCCATTCGTGAAAATGTTCAAGATGGAGACATAGAAATTTGTAAAGTACACACAGATCTGAATGTCGCAGATCCGTTGACTAAACCTCTCCCTAAGGCAAAACATGATCAGCACCAGAACTCTATGGGTGTTCGTTTCATCACAATGTAACTAGATTATTGACTCTAGTGCAAGTGGGAGACTGTTGGAAATATGCCCTAGAGGCAATAATAAAAGCATTATTATTATATTTCCTTGTTCATGATAATTGTCTTTATTCGTGCTATAATTGTGTTATCCGGAAATCGTAATACATGTGTGAATAACAGACAACAATATGTCCCTAGTGAGCCTCTAGTTGACTAGCTCGTTGATCGACAGATACT
The DNA here is from genome assembly GCA_032464435.1 of Aegilops umbellulata. Classification (NCBI taxonomy): domain Eukaryota; kingdom Viridiplantae; phylum Streptophyta; class Magnoliopsida; order Poales; family Poaceae; genus Aegilops; species Aegilops umbellulata. The sequence goes on from CP136058.1 coordinate 56,550,822, forward strand.
CATGGTTTCCTGACTATGGACATTGGATGTCATCGATAACGAGATCACATCATTAGGTGAATGATGTGATGGACAAGACCCAATCCTAAACATAGCATAAGATCGCATAGTTCGTTTGCTAGAGTTTTCCAATGTCAAGTATCCTTTCCTTAGACCATGAGATCGTGTAACTCCCGGATACCGTAGGAGTGCTTTGGGTGTGCCAAACGTCACAACGTAACTGGGTGACTATAAAGGTATACTACAGGTATCTCAGAAAGTGTCTGTTGGGTTGACATGGATCGAGACTGGGATTTGTCACTCCGCTTGACGGAGAGGTGTCACCGGGCCCACTCGGTAATGCATCATCATAATGAGCTCAATGTGATCAAAGTGTTTGATCACGGGATCATGCATTACGGTACGAGAAAAGTGACTTGCCGGTAACGAGATTGAACGAGGTATTGGGATACCGACGATCGAATCTCGGGCAAGTAAAATACCGATTGACAAAGGGAATCGTATACGGGATTAATTGAATCCTCGACATCGTGGTTCATCCGACGAGATCATCGTGGAGCATGTGGGATCCAACATGGGTATCCAGATCCCGCTGTTGGTTATTGCCCGAGAGCCGTCTCGGTCATGTCTGCATGTCTCCCGAACCCGTAGGGTCTACACACTTAAGGTTCGATGACGCTAGGGTTGTGAAGATATGTATATGCAGTAACCCGAATGTTGTTCGGAGTCCCGGATGAGATCCCAGACGTCACGAGGAGTTTCGGAATGGTCCGGAGGTAAAGAATTATATATAGAAAGTGTTGTTTTGGCCATCGGGACAAGTTTCGGCGTTATCGGTATTGTACCGGGACCACCGGAGGGTCCCGGGGGGTCCACTGGGTGGGGCCACCTGCCTCGAGGGGCCACATGGGCTCTAGGGGGTGCGCCTTGGCCTGCATGGGCCAAGGGGAACCAGCCCCTAGAGGCCCATGCGCCTAAAAGGGGAAACCCTAAAGAGGGGGGGCGCCCCCCTTGCTTGGGGGGCAAGCCCCACCCTTGGCCGCCGCCCCCCCTAGGAGATTCCATCTCCTAGGGCCGGCGCCCCCAAGGGGCTATATAAAGGGGGGAGGGGAGGGGGGGCAGCGCACCCTTGCTCCTGGCGCCTCCCTCTCCCTCTCCAACACCTCCTCCTCCTCCGTAGAGCTCGGCGAAGCCCTGCCGGAGTACTGCGGCTCCACCATCACCACGCCGTCGTGCTGCTGCTGGAGTCTTCTTCCCCAACCTCTCCTTTGCCTTGCTGGATCAAGAAGAAGGAGACGTTACGCTGACCGTACGTGTGTTGAACGCGGAGGTGCCGTGCTTTCGGTGCTAGGATCTCCGTGATTTGGATCACGTCGTGTACGACTACCTCATCCCCGTTCGTTGAACGCTTCCGCTCGCGATCTACAAAGTGGTATGTAGATGCAATCTCTCTCCCATGACTCGTTGCTTAGATGAACTCATAGATGGATCTTGGTGAAACCGTAGGAAAAATTTTAATTTTCTGCAACGTTCCCCAACAAAGACGTCCCCGCGACCGGTTGCAGGTCTCGCGCCCAACCCATGGTCGACGACAGCACCAGCAGGGCTAGCCGTGCCATAAATGTGGGGGGTGGGCGGATTGCAGGGGAGGACGTAGAGGCCGTAGCCAAGTGCGCCGCGCCCGACACCCGACCGGCGGGAGAGCACCAGCTGGGAGGAAGGGTGCCCGCGAAGCGCGACTGGATCCGGGACGCGGGGCCGGGGGGAAGCACGCGAGGGACGAAATCTCCCCGCCGCCACCATCCCGTGGCGTGTCACAGCCAGGTCGGCGGCGGCGGTGCAGCGGAGGCGGACGGAGGGGGAGCATCCTGGCGGCGGCGGCTGGTCGATCTCGGGGGCGTGGTGGAGCAGGGATGCGCTAGGGGGACGGATTTGCCCCGCCGCCACCATCCCGGGGCACGGCGCGGCTTCGTCGGCCGCCCACCGACGGCGACGCGGCGGGAGCAGGGGAAGGGAGGGCCTTCCTGACGGCGGCGGCTGGGGTTTCCCCCGTGTCGCCAGAGGAAGGCGATGAGGGGGGGAGGGGAGGGGACATTTAGCAAAAGACACCTCGAAAAGTTAAGAGAAAAGTCCACATTTCAACCCAAACTAACCACTAAAAGTTTAATTTACAACCCTGAACTTCAAAATTGGTCGGAATACACCCTCAACTTACCATGAAGTTCAGAACACAACCTTGGTCTTGGTTTTCCGTTGGTCAAACGGTTTTGAGCACAGTCAATGCTGACTAGGCATGCCAACTCAGCCTAGGGATCGTTTTTGGTGTCTCACTCGACTGACCCAACAGCAGTAACCGCCCCCACTGCACCTGACTACGGCCACTGCCGGCACTGCTGCATGGATGTGAAAAATTGTTTGTGAATTCAAATAAAATCATGAATTCCAAACAAAATTTGGAAAGTGCAAAAATATTTGAAAATGTGAAAACAATTAACCTTTACAAACATTATATTAAACATTGTGAACAATGTTTGAAAATTAGATTTTTTAAATATTTAATAGTTTTCTTAAAAACTCCGAACTTTTTTTACGAAATATGAGCAATTAATGGAATCGTCAATATCTGTTGGAAAACCGAACAATTTATAAAATTTAGGATAGTTATCGAAGATTTGAACATTTCTTAAATTATGGAATTTAAAATAATATGAAGAAAAGAAATAAAAACAAGGAAGAAAAGAAGAAAATAAAAAATCCGAAAAAGCACTAAAACCGGTCATCACCTCTCCCAAATGCGGACAGGAACCCAGATGGTTGCTAAAACCGGTCATCACCTCTCCCAGCGGTTCGGCGCTCGCTTCACTCCAGTTACTAATGGGCCTGGCCATCTTCCAACACAGTTCAGGCAATTAGTTTTATGCTCACAACGAGCAATACATAGCATTAGGGATATCTCGCGTACTGCAAAACGGATATAGCCTCTCTCCTTGAGCACCACAAGTGGCTCGGTATTCTAGAAGTTTCTATTTGGCGCGCTTGCTCGCTCGATCAATGTATGTTTTTTTCTTGTTTTTTACTGGCGGTTTACCATTAAAGTTGTGTTTAACTTTAGTTTATTATTTTCACTGCATTACCTAGTAATCACCAAAGCCTATATAAGCCAAGATGTGGCTAGGGTTTACGCTATGTTGGAATTCCCCTGTAGTCGAAATGGTAGGAACATGATAGTTACTCATATATACAGGTATGCCCGATTTTTCCTCATACTGCTTATACTTGTTGATTTTCACACAAATTGGCATCCAATCATTCGATAGAGTGGCTAGGACTGGATAGGCGAGGTGAGACGTGTGGGTGGGAATCTTTCGTATCAGGCATATTTTTTTTCTCGAATACGCACAAGCATGCGTATCATATATTGATAGAAAAAATAGCCAAGATGGCCAATACAACGCCTTTCGGCAAAGTGTTACACCAAAAGGTTAAGACCCACATCCACCAAGGCAACACCGACACACAACTTGCCTTACCCAAACTCAAGCCGAACAATGGCAAAGAGGACGGACACAGAGCACACAGGCCGCGTCCCAACCGAACCGAATACCTCAGAGTTGGACAAAAACATCAAAGCAAACTAGATCAACGCACCCCGGATGCTCATACCCATAGCAAGAACCAACACATGACAACCCTGCACCCCAAGTCTCGCTGCCGATGCGAACTGAGACACCCACACCAGTTACTCCTCCGAAAGACACCCTGATCACCTAGGCAACGCCTTCAAGAAGGGGACGACGTCGTGACATCGCCGTTGCCTGGCCCGGCGAACTGAGCCTAGGGTTTCCCCCGATGAGAGCAGGGGATGGACAAGGCCATGGCAATGCCTCCAAGGAGGAGACGGCGCCCACAGGCGTCGCCGTTGCCCGTAGCCACAGCAGCGCACAGATTTCTCCTCGGCCTTGTCATAACGTCTTCGGAGTGCAGCAAACTGGGAAGGGGGGGCAAAGTCGTCACCTTTGGCCATCACCAGCCGCTGCGCCGCTGCCCACGCCGTCGGAACAAGCGCGTCCACCACCATTGTGTCGGACGGCAACCACCACACACCGGCCAGAGCTCGCACCACCGTGCCGCCTCGTCGCACGATTTTCCGGGGCCGCCGCCCCGGCTTCCACCGAGAGGATCCGCTGCCTGGAGCCACAACCCCACCATGGAGCCAGCCGACCCCGAGCTAGGCAGAGCCCCATCCAGACGACGCCACCACCGACGGGAGCGCCCGCTCCAGCCCACCACGCCACCACAGAACGACGCCCCACCACCACCCTCCAGGGCCGCCGGACGAACCCCCGACGCCCCCAACCCCCCCCCCCCCCCCCACCGATCGGATCTGGGCAAGAGACCCCAGATCCGCCGCCACCACGCCTCAGCCCGTGCCCAAGCGAGATGCAGGGCAATGGGAGTAAGGCCGCGCCGTCCGGGCCACCACGACGCCGGAGGGGAAGCGCTGAAGCCGGGATTGGACCACCACCCCACGCCGTTGACATGCGAGCAGCCCCGCGCTGCCCCGCATCTGCCAGGGAGGGAGATCTCCCCGCTGCCGCCCACGTCGCGAGGGCTTTGCCCCGGCGGCGCCCGCTGGCGGCGGCGAGAAGAGGAGGAGCGGGAGGAGGAGTTGCTGGCCGGCGGCGGGGATGGCTCTCCCGGGTCGCCCGCGGGGGGAGCGACACGGGAGCGGGCGAGGAGGAGCGGGATAGTTAAAAAATTGTGCTGCCGATGATGTTGTTGCGGCCCCAAACGCACAAGGTAGATTCATGGTGTAAGTCAAGACCAAGCGGTGTGGGAAAAAAAGTCATCATAATGTCGATTGACCGAGAGCAAAACGTTCGCGCCTTCACGTGGCAGCACGACCGGGATTCTCAATCCAAGCGTTTCCGTCGCATGGTCGTCGGACCTAACGGCCGACGGCACATCGTGCAGGAAAGTTCTCATTGGGCAAGTGCTCGATCAATCGGTGTTGCATTTGCAATATATCCGGAGGGCAAGAGTCACATAGATAATCAATTATCCGGCATCAAACAGCCAGCGCCCGGATATTGATCCCAGGACCTTCTTCCACTACACAGGGATATGTAGAGTACACTGTTTTTGGGTTTTTCGTGGTGACACAACGACCAATGTAAAATGTATATTCTACCAGACCAGTTTCTTTACCCCAAAAGATTAACTACACGACCATTTTCTTTACCCAAAAAAAACTAACTACAAGCTATACATGATCTTGATCAACTGTAACCGAAGAACACTCTGCTGTCGGAGGCATCCTCTTGCTCCTCTGATTAGCAAATCTTGTGGGCATCCTTGCCGGCCGTCTGCAAGAAAATCAACATGAAACAAAGAATAAGGTTAGTAACGAAATACTGTAAACTAACAAGCGTGCAGTTGCTAATTGCTATTCGATCGAGGCCCGGTGCAGCCGCGGGTTAAGCAGCAGCAGCAGCTAGCTTGCTAGCAGAGCAAGAAAAGGCAGTGCCGCCGCCGCGCGGCATTGTGAACGGCGAGCGCGGCGCACCGAGTCGCCCTCGCTGCCGCTCTTGTCGGCCCACCGTCGAAAACCTGCGCCGTTGTCCCCGAACGCCTCCGCAACGCCGAGGTGGCCGGACGTTCTTGTTCTTGGAGGAGCTCTTCGCCGTTGTCCCCGAACGCCTCCGCAACGAGGAAGCAAACGGAAGGGTTCTTGGCTAGTTTCTTGGCGGCTGCGCGGCATGCCAAAGCCGACCCGGAATCCGGGATCCGCCCTCCGCTCGTCCGCGTTCTTGGGTTCTTGGATTTCTAACGGAAGAGGAGGAAGAAGGAAGGAGGGGCATACCAGGAGACAGGAGCGCTAGCGTGTTGGAGCTGTCGATCAGCGCGCCGGTGAAGAGTAGTACCAATGCACCGCGGCGAAAAGAAAGAGGCCGGTGATGGCGCCCGCGACGGAGACGAAGACGAGGAAGAGGTGGCGAACTCCCCACCCACGGCCACCTGCTGCGGCATGTCCGCGTCCGCGTCCCGGTCGGCGGCGCCGCCTGCGACTCCGGTGAGGGGGCTGCACCTCTGCGCCCACGTCCTGCTCGATGTCCTCCTCGTGGCTGCTGTTGGACTCGGTGGCGGTGGCGGCGCCGACGTGCTCCCCGTCGACATCCTCGACAGAGAGGGGACCGAACTTGTTGAGGATACCCGAGGGCATGAACCTCACATTCTCCCGTCCTACCGCTGGCCTGTTCCTCGCGTTGGGGGCGGTGAGATCGCCGGTGGGAGGAACAATGTACGCGGGCGCGGCCATGGATGCTGCGCCTGCGCGGTGGTGAGAAGGATTGCGAGAAAGAAAGAGAGGAAGAGAGGAGAGGGGCGATGCTATATAGCGCCTGCTGCGCTCGGGTGGCTCACACGCGCCTCTCCTGGGCCAGCCCAAGTAGCGCCGTTTCTTTATTTTTCTTGTTTAGATATTTTTTATTTTTGTATTTCACCTTTTTCAATAATATTTTCTCTGGGTTTTTAGGTAAAATAAACTAGTAATATTTTCTGGAGATGCATGAACACATTTTTGTATAAGATTTTATACATAATCTATTTGCGTTACTAATCTATATAAAATTAATTTTAGAATAAAAATAAAAATTATTCATGTGTTATACTCCCTCCGTTTCCTTTTGTAGTGCGCATTAGTTTTTTTGGCAAAATTCCTGAATGTAGTGCGTGCATGCAGCCTAAGTCTCGTTTGAACAAATTTACCCTTGAGAGAAATCACAGAAAGCACAGCAGGGAGCGCACATGGGGTGGGACAGAACTTGCATGCAGGGTTAGTCCAGTATAAACCACATCTCTAGCGCATGCATTGGTATAAGAGCTGAGAACTATGCGCATTATAAACTGGAATAGAGGGAGTACAAGATTTCGCACATACAATAATTCAAAGATTTTTTGGCACACCATTTAAAATTAAAACAACATTAATTATAAAAAAACTATTTTTCTAAATTTAGACTGGACAAAAGAAGTTAATGTTTTTTACTACATTGTAGTTCTAAAGTTGTGACAACCTGCAAAGTTTAAAGTCCATATGTTGTTTCATGCGTGAGAAACAGAAAGAGAAACTTTCATCTAGTAATAAAGTTAGTTGGCTAGCACATATCTCAACACAATGATGGACGGTGGATTATAGATTCTGTGGGGTTAATGTTCTTCCCCTTTCTAGGCTAAGTCGTCAGGTTGTGTCTTGTATATGGCATTATGGTTGTGGAGTAATCCCTCCATGCAGACATATAAGTTCTAATACGTATATTGAGATTTACTTTGACCGTTACTTAAACCAATAATATATGATTTGTGCGTCAAAAATTATATCGTCGAGTTTGTATTTGAAAGGATTTTATAGTGGTACGATTTTAGCATACATCTCATTCATTATTAATTTTATCAATGGTCAACGGAATTCTCGAAATACATACTAGGCCTATATATCCAAATGGAGGGAGTACATAATGCTGGGATTTAGTCTATTTTGGGCAGCCCAATAACTATTTCAGAAATTCATAATAAATCCTATAGGCTCACTTAGCCCATTTATGCAAGGCAAGGGATACTACTAAAGTTTAGTCCCACATTGCTAGCTTAGTGAGAGTTGGACCTCTTTATAAGGGAGGTTCTTTCCCCACATGTATGAGCATGAGAACAAGAGGGACATCCACGTGCGCTCCTCCTCCGCCGCACGCCTCGTCGCGACGCGCCGCGCCACGCCGCGGGTTGCGGGAACGAGCCGATGTCTAAATTTTTTGCCAAGCACGACGGGTATGTGTATCTTCTGAAATCTAAGGATGAGGCTTTGAACTTTTTCAAGATCTATAAAACTGAAGTGGAAAACCGACTTGATCGAAAAATCAAGAGGTTTAGGTCCGACCGTGGTGGAGAGTATTTTTCCAATGAATTTGATGTTTTTTGTGCGGAAAATTGTATAATCCATGAGAGGACGCCTCCCTATTCACCTCAGTCAAATGGGGTGGCCGAAAGAAAGAATCGTACTCTAACAGATTTGGTTAACGCCATGTTAGACACATCGGGTCTCTCCAAGGCATGGTGGGGGAAGGCGATATTGACTGCATGTCATGTCCTAAACCGAGTTCCCACAAAGAACAAAGAGATAACTTCATTCGAGGAATGGGAGAAGAAAAGGTTAAAACTCTCTTATCTACGAACATGGGGTTGTTTGGCAAAAGTCAATGTTCCAATTCCAAAGAAGCGAAAGCTTGGACCAAAGATTGTGGATTGTGTTTTCTTGGGATATGCTTTTCATAGCATTGGCTATAGATTCTTGGTTGTAAAATCTGAGGTACCTGACATGCATGTAGGTACCTCATCTAATCAGGAGATGCCTAGCTCATCGAATCAGGAACCAGTTACAATTACCAAACCTGCCATTTTGATGGAACACTTTGAAAGTCTTGTGGAGGAAAACAATGAAGTTCCTACTAGGAGCAAGAGACAGAGGACTGCAAAGTCCTTTGGTGATGATTTTCTTGTGTATCTCATAGATGACACTCCCAGTTCTATTTCAGAGGCTTATGCATTTGAAGATGCTTACTACTGGAAGAAAGCGGTTCGTAGCGAGATGGATTCCATCTTGGCGAATGAAACTTGGGAGATAACTGATCGTCCGTATGGGTGCAAACCTATAGGATGCAAATGGGTATTCAAGAAAAAGCTCAGGCCTGATGGTACTATTGAAAAGTACAAGGCTCGGCTCGTGGCTAAGGGTTATACCCAAAAGGAAGGTGAAGACTTCTTTGATACTTACTCACCTGTGGCTCGACTGACCACTATTTGAGTTCTACTTTCACTAGCTGCCTCGCATGGTCTTCTCGTTTAGCAAATGGATGTTAAGACTGCTTTCCTAAATGGAGAGTTGGACGAGGAAATTTATATGGAACAACCAGATGGGTTTGTACTAGATGGTCAGGAAGGAAAAGTGTGCAAGTTGCTGAAGTCTTTGTATGGACTCAAGCAAGCACTCAAACAGTGGCATGAGAAGTTTGAAAGAACTTTAACAGCTGTAGGCTTTGTTGTAAACGAAGCTGAGAAATGTGTGTATTATCGCCATGGTGGGGGCGAGGGAGTTATCCTTTGCTTGTATGTTGATGACATACTGATTTTCAGAACAAATCTGAATGTTATTAAGGAGGTCAAGGATTTCCCATCTCGTTGTTTTGAGATGAAGGATTTAGGAGTGGCTGATGTCATTCTGAACATCAAGTTGTTGAGAGACGATGATGGTGGGATTACATTGCTTCAATCTCACTATGTGGAAAAGATCTTGAGTCGCTTTGGCTATAGTGACTGCAAGCCCTCTCCAACACCATATGGTGCGAGTGTGTTACTCGAAAGAATCGAAGAATTGCTATAGATCAATTGAAATATTCTCAGATTATTGGCTTGCTTATGTACTTAGCTAGTGCTACAAGACCTGACATCTCTTTTGCTGTTAGCAAACTGAGTCGGTTTGTCTCAAAACCGGGAGATGTGCATTGGAAAGCTCTAGAAAGAGTTTTGCGTTATTTGAAAGGCACTGCGAATTATGGAATTCACTACACCGGGCACCCAAAGGTGCTTGAAGGGTATAGTGACTCAAACTGGATCTCAGATGCTGATGAGATAACGGCCACGAGCGGATATGTATTCACTCATGAAGGTGGCGCTGTTTCTTGGAAGTCTTGCAAGCAGACCATCTTAACGAGGTCAACAATGCAAACAGAACTCACATCACTAGATACAGCTACGGTCGAAGCAGATTGGCTTCGTCGGCTCTTGAATGACTTGCCGGTTGTTGAGAAACTTGTACCGGGTATCCTTATGAATTGCGACAATCAAACTATGATCACGAAAGTGAGCAGCTCAAAGGATAACATGAAGTCATCAAGACACGTTCAGAGAAGGTTAAAGTCTGTCAGAAAAATGAGAAACTCCGGAGTTATTGCATTGGATTATATCCAAACGTCTAAGAATCTGGCAGATCCTTTTACTAAGGGTCTATCATGTAATGTGATAGATAATGCATCGAGGGAGATGGGTATGAGACCCACAATATGAGTTGTTCACAGTGGTAACCTATTCTTTGTGATCGGAGATCCCGTGAATTAGATGTGGAAGACAAGCTGTTGGTCAACTGAGAGGAGAGTATCCTTACTATCAACAATACCACTCCATGAAGATGCAATACTCTCCTAATCTGCATGGCAGGTTGATGTATATCTTAATGTGTTCTAAGTGGCTCATTATAGCAGAGATGTTGTCCTGCAGAACATCTTTTGAAGAACACACCTATATGAGTCTGATTGTCAAACATCGCAATCTATGAGAGTAGGGTTCTCTCTAGTAAACTCATGAAAGGTCTCAGAGTATGACGCATAAGCTCCACCCGCGGGGAAGACCCACAGTAGCCACGTATCGGTCAAGGCTTTATGTGAAGCTAGATTCGCAGAAAACTTGCAGTTCAAGGCCCAGCCCACTGTTCAAGTTGCTTACTAGTGTAGCATAGAGTTCTAGGTGGAAGTTCAACTTAACAGTCTCCACTGTAGTACCGGTATATAAAACAGTGTTTTGGAATCAAAGGCAAATTTTTGTGTGCCTCTAGGATCTGGTGGGGGATTGCTGGAATTTAGTCTATTTTGGGCAGCCTAATAACTATTTCAGAAATTCCTAATAAATTCTAGAGGCTCACTTAGCCCATTTATGCGAGGCAAGGGATACTACTAAAGTTTAGTCCCGCATTGCTAGTTTAGTGGGAGTTGGACCTCTTTATAAGGGAGGTTCTTTCCCCACATGTATGAGCATGAGAACAAGAGGGACATCCACGCGCGCTCCTCCTCCGCCGCCCGCCGCGCCGCGCCGCGGGTTGCGGGAATGAGCCGAGCCGATGTCTAAATTTTTGCCACGCACGACGGGTATACGAAAGGTCTTCGGCCGCTGCCTGTTTGCTTCACCTCCCGCCGAAGCTCATCTTCCTCTCGCCACAGAGTTCCGAGTACTGCGCTGCTGCTACGTTCTTCCCCATCCCGGCTTGCGGCGTGCACCGCATATCGATGTCGACCCCAAGTCCAGTGCTTCTGCTGTTGTTGTCCCATACGTATTCTTGCTCTTTCTGTTAGATGTCATGACACAGTTCATATATGCAACTTCATCTGGTGTCTGTTCCAGATGTGTTTAGTTCAAGTTCATATATGCAGATGCTCTTTACCTTCTCTCTGTCAAGACGCATGACTTGTTTTATCTCTACTATATTAGTCATGCTTTATCTAGTATTTCTGTTAATAAAAACATTCGGTAAATTTCTCATATTTCCAACACATAATTTCATAAACGGGTACTTGGAAAATATATGAAAATAGAGTTTCAACTCATTCGCCAAGTCGATGTCTATGTGTACATAGTATATTACATTATTAAAGAAAAATGTGGTTATGATAAATTCCGACTAAAACAGATTGCAAATCATGTGGCATAGGATGCGACACACAATCGGATAGGTATCTGAGTCTAATTGATATGATACTATGTAGGATACAATATTACTAGTATACAATGATGTAGGATAATTCAATTTTTCTAGTTGAATAATTCATCATTTCGAATATGTTTTCTAATGTATTGATAACATTTTAAGTAACCCCAATACCATTTTAGTCCAGGCATAGGCCTAGACCCGCATATCAAGGAGGGAATTCTAGACTAGTTTGTCCTTGTTCGGGCAGGGAGGGCCGCAAAGGTTTAAGCATGCAACCGATTTGAAGCGCTTTACTTGGTACATGTAATAGATTGGTTAAACACTGTCTATCCTTCATCGTATACTAATTTTTATAGCTGAAATTCACTCCCATGAGCAGGTCCTCGCATATGAAATCTGCATGGGACCCGAATAATTAGGGGCAAAATTTGAAGGAGACAAAGTATTGGCTAGTATGCAGACAGAAAGGGAGAAAAGAGAAAAGAAATGATACGCGAACTACAAAGGATCAGAGGGGTTATAACTAGTATTGCCTATTGCGGGTGCTTGTTAGTGAGTCTTTTGGATTATTGTAGTACCTTGTCATTTTCCATGTGCTTAGAGCGTATAAGTATTAATATTTGCCCATTATTTTTCTACTCTCTCCGTTCCCAAATAATTGTCTTTCTAGCCATCTCAAATGGACTATAACATACGGATGTATGTAGACATGTTTTAGAGTGTATGTTCACTCATTTTGCTCCGTATGTAGTCACTTGTTGAAATCTCTAAAAAGACAATTATTTAGGAACGGAGGGAGTACAATTTTTGTTCATAGACGTGTATATTTCTCGTATATGCATTTGCTATATGCTCGTTTCTAATACAAGTCTGTTCCATTAACGTACCATGTCCAGATCTAACATAATTTGGTATTCAAATCCATATACCCACTGCGTCTCGTCCCACTTTTGAATTCGAATACGATATGATATCGATCATCAATTCTCCTAATCTTGTTTCACCCCTACACAATAGTTGTATGTGCTCTAGCAGGTCATTCTTGGGCTCCAACAGGGAGCCTCATGTGGGGGTGGTTCCCAACAAGCCTCTTCTTGAATCCACAGAGTTGTTTGGGGTCCGGTTTTCACAGAAAGTATAGTTGATTAAGCGCACCCACATCATGTAGTAAATACTGAGTGTATTGTAAGAAAACTCCACGAGCGGTTTACATGATCGTCAGAAAGCTCGTTGAGTACTTTACATGATTAACTAGCCCTATCCTTCTTCCAATGTTCGATCGAGCTCATATGCATTTCTGTGACTTGATCTTTATACATGATCAACATCAATGATTGCATAGATCTTAGTATGCGGTAAATCCAGATTTGGCTTGGGGGACACGTTAATCTGTTGGTTTGGGATGTTGAGGTTCACAAGAATCGAACAACGCCCGCTCCCCCGCTCTCGCTAGGGTTTTCCCCGCCGCCACCGGCCGCCCGGCGCTGGTGCCCCTTCCCGTGCCCCCTCCCTCTCCCCTCCTCCCCGTCCGGCCGCCTCCGTCGTCTCCCCGGGAGGCGGCCGGGGCGGCGCGTGCCCCTTCCACCTCGTTCGTCCCCCCCCCCCTCTGTCTTTCCCTCCCGCCGCCTCCGGCGGTCGCCCCCAGATCTGGCCGGGTGGTGCCGGCGGCGGCGGGCCTTCCCTTACCCGCGTGTGCTCCTCCTTTCCGGGGTGGGGGGAGGCGGCGATGGTGCTCGGCCGGTGGCGGTCCGGCGTCCTGGTGACGGAGGCCGGCGGCGCTCGCCGTGGTGGTGCCACCTCTTGGCGGCGGGGCGATCCGGTGGTGTTGGGCGGCCAGTGGCGCGTCCCCATTCCAGATCTAGGCCCGTAGGGTCCCATCTGGGTCCTTGCAGGTCGGCTCCGGCGCGACCGCTATGCCCTCTATATGGGGAGGGATGGGAGCGGCTTGGACTAGGGCAGCGACGCCGACAGCGTGCCAGCTGCTGCGCAGAGGCGGGAGCTGTCCGGGCCTTTGAGGGCCCGACCGGGCCTATGGGGCCACGGGCCAGTAGGCTCCTGCTTTGGCATCCGGTCGGCTATCGTCATGGACGGTGGAGGTGGGGCCTTCCCGTATGCCGACGGTGCTGCTGCCCTAGTCCTGGCTCCTCTTCTTCGTTGTGCAGACCATCTTCGCGGTGCAGTTGTGAGATAGCGTGGGAAGCTTCGTGTCCGTGTTGGCGCATGGTGGTGGTCGGTTTGGTGGCGAGCTCCGGAGTGCCTGAGGTGGAGGATGTGATCGGGAGAAATCCATGTTGGCTTGGCCGACGACGCGGTGGCGCCTGAGGGTGCCGCCGAACCTTCCTGGAGGGCGTCGAGGCTACCCTTCTTCTCTCCTCGCCGCGTACCGGGGGAAACCCTTGGCAACAGTGTCGTCATCGTCGCGTCCCTTCTTGGAGGTGTTGATTGGTTCCAGCGCTTCGGAGTCTCGGAGCTTGGTGGGCGATCTCCGGTGGACGCAGCGGTCGCGAGGCTTCCTCGTTTTTGTCGATCCACCGTTATCGGCATTTGTTTCTTTTATTTTTCTCTTTCATTTCTTTTGGGCGTGACTGTGCTGCTTCCGGCCCAGCTCCTATCGTTGGTTGTACCGGATGGTTGCTTTGTAATGCAAAGTGGGGGGAAACCCTTTTTCTCTAATCTGTTGGTTTGTTTGGCATTAATTCGAGTTGCAGGGTCCATGCATGTGGAAGGTTATGAGAGGGAGGAGCGCTATTACAAGGTGGTCCCATCATATCGAAGTTAGATTTTCTGGATTATAAAATGTCTGGGCATGCCCCCCTTCCGTTATCGATGTTTTGTCAGTAGCATGCAAAAGAATGTTTAATTCAGGAATATTTTCATCAAATCTTCGACAAGACATAGGACTACAAAGGGCAAGTATGCAAAAAATTATGGGGATAGATGGGCCTTAGTTCATCAAGAAGAGCAAGAAGTTGAAAAATCATTTCTAAAGAAACTTCCAGAGTATGATCACTTGGGAACAACTATAATGCCCGAGCGATATCAAGACCTAATATGAGAATTTGTTTAAGTGCAGGAATGAACAACTTTATGGTGACCATATGCCTCTATCAAGTTTATCCCATTGGCGAGAACCATACTCGGCTTATGTTGTCTACGCCGAGCTCGCATGGTTCTATACTCGGCAAAGATAAAGAAACTCATCAACAACCAATTTTCCAGTAGTGTAGGGACTCATGTGTCTTAATATTTTATTTCACATTACATGGTTTATTTGGACCCTATATTATGTTGAAATTTTAATTTGAAATTTAGAATTATGAATCTATTTTTTGTTAATTCTATTCAGTGGAAACTAGCAAACATGCCCGTGCGTTGCAACAGGAGAAAAAACCCGTATGTCACTAACCCAATTGCTTAAGACCCGACACAAACTCATGTCTTCTATTTTAACATGACACCACACTCGTGCTGTCGCTTATATTCATTTGTCATTTCTTCCCACGTCAATAGTGGCAACAATGTTCATCACATCACAATGTGTTTTGAATGTGGTGAATTCCAAAGCAATGATGTTGGCCACCGCATGGCCCACGTGTCACTGAACCATACCAAGACAAGAGAGTGCTTGCCACGCACATCGTTCATATACCGGCACTCATACTTTGAATTGTATTGTTATGATTCTAAAAAAAATGTATTGTTATGTACTTATTTCATGCATGGATGAAGGGCATGTTCCGCAATTCTATGTACGGAGTATCAAGTTTTAGAAACGGAGAGATGAAAATTACAAGGGTGAGGATATGTGAAAGGACTTGAGCCAATCCACCACCATATATTTCTTAAATAAATTGAAGACCAAGGGACCACCAGGGGTAATTTTGTTATACTCTAACTTTGGCATGCAGCCATGCACATGTGTGCTTCTGGGGTCTTCAATTGGATTACGTGGCCAGTTTTGTAACTGATGATGAGACACGTACGAAGACACACAAAAAATACTACTATTACCGTAGCACATATCTCTCCCTCACCAGATGTCGCTCTCGCTGTTATATTTGCAGCCGCAGTGGTGCCCAGCTGTTTCACCGGCTACATATCCTGCTCTGACCACCCTCGTTGACACTCCAGCAGTCCAGCCTAAGCCCTGTCTATCTCCTTCCACTTCGACCAGATCTCTTTGCCAAGCGGGCACGACGACTCAATGGCGCGGAACCATCAGCCACCAGCGCCCCGCGCAAGCCGGCCTTGCTCGCAGCCTCGCATGCGCACCTCCTCCCCAGCCTGCTGGACTTGTCCAGGCACCCGCAGCCGACTTCGGCCGCGCGACCAAAGGAGCAGGAGCTCCCACAACCGCAATGAGGCGAGCTCCTCGCCGGAGCAGGCCACCAGACCACCCCGTCGGCCTCCTCCATTTCCTCTTTCCCTCGCTCTCTCCTTCTCTTTTCCCCTCCCGTCTCTCTCTCGCTGAGACATGGGAACCACGCCAACCGCCATGGACCTCGACGTCCCAGCGACCGTGCTTCCATGCTCCGTGCGCACGCCGCCGCGTCTCTAGCCCTCGTCGGCGACCTGCCGGACCAGCAGCAGGCTCTCCCACGTCATTTATTTGAACATGATGGGACACTCCTACATTCTCACATATTTCGTTACATATTTGAGGCATCATGCGCCTATGTTTTGCCTGTGCACTGGGTTTGTGTGCATCCCATCCACCTCATTGTAGGTGTGTCTCAACTCTCAAGTCATTCTTGTGCCTAAGCTAGCAGAGCAGGTTTTTGATTTCATTGGAAGCTTTGACGTGCTTGATGGCCCATAAGGCCCAGGCGGATGACTGAATCTATACTACTACTAGTACAATGCCCGTGCATTGCCACGGGCTTCTTAAAATTTATATCGGTTGCATATATAAACATGTGAAATTTGACATGTAAAAAAAACCTTTAGCATAGGTTAAATAACTGAAATTGACTCCACTTGCAATGTATTTCGATAAAGAATGAAATGAAATTCGACGGCGTAGCTATCATATATGCACAAAAAGTAGAAAAGGTGGCCCAAAAACATAGAACCCTTTATTGTGCGCTGCATTACAAATGATAGATAGCACATGGAACCCTTTATTATCCATTAAGTAAATATAACACATGGAGGATTTTGTACTCTTAAAATGAATGTTTCAAGATGCTACAACCAAAACCTTGATTGCACTACGAAATTGTCTAAGAAATTATTACATATGAAATTAGGCACTTGGAGTTTAGAATTTAGGTACTACTACAGAAAAACACATGTCCCATGGCAACACAAAATATTTTAAGCCTTCCCCATCTATTATTCATAGCTCAAAAGATTTTGGACAAACCATGTCTACTTTTCTTGGCTCAAATGGATTGAGGCCCCACCAACTGCACTCAACTTGTAAGATATTTCTTCTTTAATGTCCATGAAAGCAATCATCCAGTAAGGTCGTTAGTGATTGTGAGTGATATTTATAATTACTTGACATTTTCATATACAATATCTAAATAATAAACTATAATCATTATCCTCCATTTACCACCCTCTCAACTCAGGTGCAACTACAGCCCTCTAATTAGAAACACAACAGTAAAGTATTAAGCCAACAATAATGAAGAACGTGATAATCTATCAATTGGTTCTGTGGCATGGTAACCACTCCGACAACTATTGCACATAACTTTGGCCTTTCTCTGTTCATGACAAAATATCAACTCCCAAGGCAATGCTAGGAGTGCCTATTTTTTATGGATGTCACAACTGTTGTAATATGATTTGCCTTCACGATTGTATTTTCATAGAGCCAGACAAAATAAATACAAATAATTAGAGGCCTGGATATCAAACATTAGATAGCCCCATAAATATTGCATACATGTAATCCTTGTAAATATTTTGCTTCTAATAATACATGTTTTAGACATCTGGTAGGAAATATTGAGTCTCGATAGCAAAGACCAAACACATGCTTCCCCGTCTGAGGTGTAAATATGTGTAATTTCTTAATTGGTACGCTTTCAAAATCTTCTAGCTCATAACACCATAATTCCAGTGATTTTGCCACACATCTTGTTGGAACATATACACAAGCACTTCTTCACCCTACAATATATTGTTTGGGATCAAACTGAAAAGCGAAACATACGCCTTTTCACAAAAATTGTAAAATTGATGAGACTAAAAAAAATGAATACCACCTAGTAGAAACAAATCGGACATGTAAATACCTGAGCAAAGGACATACACGAAAACCAATCAAAATCCAAAGAGAAGGGACTTTAAGGCTCCAATCATTATTCTGGTGTCTTGCATTAGGCATGCTGCTGTAGTGTGAGACTGTCACATTTTTCTAGGCTGCTCCTAGCTGATTTACCCAGGATGCCCCTGTCGTTTATGTTCGTTGAAACGGCTTCTGCAATCTCCAAAACTAAATTATTATCGGGTTAAGCAGTTGTAACTTCAAGTTTAGAAGATCAACAGTGCTAAGTTTTTTGCTCCTGTATTGGAGGAGATGCTGCAAAAATAAATCAATGCAGATTAAATAAAGCAATTAAGGATCTTAATCATCTCAGACTAAGTAAAGTTTAGATGAAGCAAACTTGCCCAACCATGGATCTTATAGGTCAAGAAGCCTTGCTCATGTCCACCTGCGGCGCCTCACTCACGACCTCACCTGGTGGTTGGTGCCATTGTAGTCACGAGAAACCACCATCACACACAACTTCTGATCTAATTAATCAGAGTGCTCTTTCTCATCTAGACGAAGAATCTCTTTCCCTCAAAATAAACTATACGAACTCTCGACGCACAAGAAAACCAAAGGCACAGACAGACACAATTTCTTCCCTATCAATTGAAGCTCGGTAGAAGATGCTACCTTCAACCAATCCATTAGGGCAACTCCAACGCACCATCCCGTCCGGTCCGCGTCTGCCCGTTTGGGCCCAAACGGACAGACCGCACTGTAACGCCCCGGATGCAACTTTCCATATTCGTAACTCCAACTCTTGCCTTTTCCGGAGATGCGATATTTTATTTCCTCCGTGGTTGGGTTTTTGTATTTTGTTTTGCATTTTGTTCATGTCATGCATCTCATCTCATAGCATATCATGTGCATTGCATCTGCATGTTTTCTTAAAACTCGTAGCCGTTCGCAGTTGCCTTTTCTCTCTTTGCCTCCGTTGTCATTTTGTCAGGCCCTTGTCTTCGTTGACCTCTCTCAGACCCCGCGTGTGCGTGTCCGAAACTTACCCGAACTCGAACCGCTCTGTCGCTACCGTTGTGTCCGGATCATCCCCTAACGTCTACAAAATATCTCCGTTTTCTTAATTGGACTCCCTAGCATATTTATTCTCGTCCGTCGGATTTCGATCAGGAGATCCAAACTCCCTCCTTTTCCATATATATTGTCCACCCCTAGTCTAATTTGAGACCAAACCCTAAAACATAGGCCGGCTGTCCCATCCCCATCCTCCCGCCGCCACTCCTCTCCCTCGGGATCCAAGCCCGCACCTGATCCAAAAATCCTCTCCGACCATCTCCCTCATCTTGCGTGCCCGACCACCCCAACCAGAGCAGCCCCGTCCCCGCAGGAGCGCCCTCGGCCTCCTCTGCTTCTCCTCGTGCCCGCAACAGCAGCCCCACGCGCGCGTGGATCCCCATTGCCTTGCCTGAGCTCGGGGAGCAGAGCACCACGGCGCCCGAGTTCCCACGCCCCTCTCGATCCATGAGCCCGAGCTCCCTTGCCTGAGGCCGCGTCTTCGACCGGCCTCGTCACAAGCCAGCGCCCTGCTGCCTTCTCCTTCCTGTTCGATCCGGAGGAGAGGAGCTCCTCCATTCCCCACTCCGCTCCATGGAGCCGCGTCACGGCCAGACCCCAACCCCGTGCCGACGCTGTCCTGCGCCGTCGTCGTTGACCACCAGATGAGCAGCGCTGCCCTGCCTTCCTCTTCCCCCTCCTCTAATCCCTCTTTCTTTCTCATGTGACCTGTTCTCTATCTTCTCTGTCACATACAGGAGCTCCGCTTGACTCCATGGACCGTCGTCCCGAACCTCTCCTTCGCCCCGCTGCACCTCCGCCTCAACTCCGATCGGATCGGCTCGGTTCCCAGCCGCCTCGCCAAGCTCCTCCTCGCGCCAAGCTCCTCGCCCCGTCCTCGCCTTGCCGGAGAGGCCCGGCCTTCGCCAAGTCCCAGCGCCGCCGGCCTCTGCTCTCTCTGCATCGAGAAGAGGAGTCCCGTTCGCGCCATGGATCCCTGCTTCGCCGGATCCGAGGTGGATCCATCCGTCCCCGCCGTTTCCCGCGACCCGGATCCGCCGCCGCCTGCCGTTTCTTGCCTCTGCCTCGCGCTATGCTCGCCCGAGCCTCACCTCCAGGACCCCCACCGTCGCCTGAAGCCGCGGCGCCAAGTCCCCTGCTTCTGTTCTTCAGAGACGAGCAGCTCGCCCGTTCCTTCCCTGTTGACTTGTCATCGATGGACTGCAGCGCGTAGGCCCAGAGCCTCTTCCAGCCTCTCCCTCCACCGACCGGGCCAAAGCCCATGGTGAGGCCACCCCCAGCGCCTCTTTTTTTTTACTGTTGGGTCTGCTCCAGTTTCAGTTTCGGCCCGTGTAGTTTTTTTTTCAGATCTGCGATTTTAGCAATTATCCCAGGTTTTACCGTTTTGCAGAAAAACCCTCAAACATCATGCATATAATAACTCATTAACAGTGCATCATATGTAAAAACTTCATATATGAAAAGTGCTTAGAATTTTATCTAGTTTCACAATTTGCAACTTTCATCCATGTTTAAAATGTTTAAAATTGTTGTTTGTAATAATTTGCACAAATGCCATGTTAAAATGATTTAATTCATAACTAAATAACCGTAGCTCGGATTTAATTAATTTATATATGTAAATGGGGTAGAAAAAATGCGTAGATTAACATGTTGCACTTTATTTTGCTGTTTAACAACAATAAAATTGTGTATATGGCAGAACAGTACCAAATCCAAATATGCATACGAGGTTCTTCCGGACTTGTTGTTTGTTGTTCCGGCCTCATTTAAACTTGCCTAGATAGGTAGTATTCATTTGCTTCACCCACTTGCCATGTTTAACAACATTTAATTTTGTTGCTTATATAAACGAGAGAGAACTAAGTAATTAAATGTGGTGTTTTGTCAATATGCAACTCGTTGCATATTGAGCTCCACTTAATTTGTAGCGTTGTATGTTGCACTTTGCCATGCCATGCTTCATTAAGCCGGACATGCATCATACTTGGTTGTGCATCATGCCATGTTCATGTGTTGGTTGTTTACTATGTTGTGTGCTTCTTTCCGGTGTTGCTTCTTCGGGTTGATTCCGTTACCATCGCGTTTGTGAGGACCCGTACGACTACGTCCGTTTGTCTTCTTCATGGACTCGTTCTTCTTCCTTGCGGGATTTCAGGCAAGATGACCATACCCTCGAAATCACTTCTATCTTTGCTTGCTAGTTGCTCGCTCTTTTGCTATGCCTATGCTGCGATACCTACCACTTGCTTATCATGCCTCCCATATTGTTAAACCAAGCCTCTAACCCACCTTGTCCTAGCAAACCGTTGTTTGGCTATGTTACCGCTTTGCTCAGCCCCTCTTATAGCGTTGTTAGTTGCAGGTGAAGATGAAGTTTGCTCCTTGTTGGAACATGGAGATGTTGTTCCTTGTTGGAACATGTTTACTTGTTGGGATATCACAATACATCTTATTTAATTAATGCATCTATATACTTGGTAAAGGGTGGAAGGCTCGGCCTTATGCCTGGTGTTTTGTTCCACTCTTGCCGCCCTAGTTTCCGTCATATCGGTGTTATATTCCCGGATTTTGCGTCCCTAACGCGGTCGGGTGATTTATGGGACCCCCTTGACAGTTCGCTTTGAATAAGACTTTTCCAGCGAGGCCCAACCTTGGTTTTACCATTTGCCTCACCACCACCTACTTTTCCCTTGGGAGTCGCTCTCTCGAGGGTCATCTTTATTTAGCCCCCCCGAGCCAATGCTTGTCTAAGTGTTGGTCCGAACCGAGCAGCCTGCGGGGCCACCTCGAGGAAACTCGAAGTCTGGTTTTACTCGTAGCTTGACTTATCTGGTGTTGCCCTGAGAACGAGATATGTGCAGCTCCTATCAGGATGTCGGCGCATCGGGAGGCTTTGCTGGACTTGTTTTATTACTGTCGAAATGTCTTGTAGCTGGGATTCCGAGACTGATCAGGTCTTCCCGGGGAGAAGGAATATCCTTCGTTGATCGCGAGAGCTTATCATGGGCTAAGTTGGGACACCCCTGCAGGGTTTGAACTTTCGAAAGCCGTGCCCGCGGTTATGGGCAGATGGGAATTTGTTAATGTTCGGTTGTAGAAAACCCGAAGTTGATCTTAATTAAAATACACCAACCGCGTGTGTAACTGTGATGGTCTCTTCTCGGCGGGGTCCGGGAAGTGAACACGGTGTTGGGGTTATGCTTGACGTAAGTAGTTTCAGGATCGCTTATTGATCATAGTTGTTCGACCGTGCTTTTGACTTCTCTTCTCGCTCTCATTTGCGTATGTTAGACACCAGATATGCTAGTCGCTTGCTGCAGCTCCACCTCACTAAGCTTAAATAGTCTTGATCTCGCGGGTGTGAGGTTGCTGAGTCCCCGTGACTCACAGATACTTCCAAAACCAGTTTGCAGGTGCCGATGAAACCGTGTAGGTGTCGCACCCGAGCTCAAGGAGGAGTTCGATGAAGATCTTATCCTTTATGTTGTTTCGTTCTAGTCGATCAGTAGTGGAGCCCAGTTGGGGTCGATCGGGGACCTTTGTCGCTTTTGGGGTTTCTTCTTTTATTTTGGTTCCGTAGTCGGACCTTGATTGTATCTGTATGATGTAATGCTTTACTCATGTATTGTGTGAAGTGGCGATTGTAAGACAACTATGTATCTCTTTCCCTTATGTATTACATGGGTTGTGTGAAGATTACCTCACTTGCGACATTGCTTTCAATGCGGTTATGCCTCTAAGTCGTGCTTCGACACGTGGGAGATATAGCCGTGCTTCGACACGTGGGAGATATAGCCGCATCGAGGGCGTTTCAAGTTGGTAATCAGAGCCTTCCCCAACCTTAGGAGCCCCACTGATTGATCGTTTTTAGCGGCCGAGTTGTGTCTAGAAAAATGTTTTGAGTCAATTAGGAATTATGTATCGGAGAGTTTAGGAATTCTTTTTACTCCTCAGTCCCTTCGTCGCTCTGGTGAGGCCTCCTGACGTAGAGTTTTGACTCTTCTTTTCTCAAATTTCACTAAATTTTTTTTAGGATCACGCGGGTATCTTAAAATCGTTCCGATGGTTTTGTGATGACAACATTGTCTTGGTGCCTCCTGTCAGCGGGGGTTTAGTGGAGGTGTCCCGGGGAGTTGAGCTCTGAGGTGTTGTCGTCATAATTTTATCGTTGCAGTTCTGGAATACCTGAGTTTAGTACGCTGACATCGAAAATCTCTTTTGTACAGTTGTTGGTGAGATAACCCTGATAGCCCAGTACTGAGACGAGTGCGGGAGTATTGCCATAACTCGTATAACGGATGCTTTTCGAAGGTTGAGGTAGACGATTTCCGAAGGTTTCTTGGTTATGTGTTGAAGGATGGATACAGCTGGATCTAGGTATTGTTAGTTTGGGTGATATATTTTGTGTCCCTTGTATCCCTAACACCAGATTGCATAACCAGAAAGTTTCGGGAGTTTATAAGTGGGAATTCAAGTAGCTCCTAGAATATGTTTCCAACAGACACATGATACGATATGGGATCTATCATATGTTTGTTTCCGGCTTATTCTGCAAGCCAAATCCTTTGTTTTGTTTTGTTTTGTGGTATTCGAGTTGCTTCGAAGTCAAGTGTTGATTCCATACCTTTCCTAAGCGGTGTTCTCATATTGCTATGTGAATACTAATCCTTCTTGATCATCGAGGTTGTCATGCCAATTCTTTTTTCAACCGGTGTGTCTCTCTTCAAGTGGATCCGATCACTTCAACATTCGCAAGATCAATTATCAGCTCTTCTCAACGGTGTTTGCTTCATCCGTTCCAAGTTGCCTTTGTTTTTCCCGCCCTCCCACCCTTTTTTTTCCTCAAGGACTCAGATTTCTTAATCAAGTATCCATTTTATTCTTGTGAAGTCTCTCCATTCTTTTCCATCGATGTGTTAAACGGTGATTTCCCATGAAGATACTAATGGAGCTTCAAGTTCATAATTCGTCATTCTTTTCTTCTCCGGTGGTTCCAATTCAAGCTTTGTCGATCATAGTTTTTCCTCGTTTCAAGTGCTTTCTTATGCCGGCGTATCTCTTAATCATCCACTTCTCGCTATTCAATTGTTCCGGAGTGATGAAGATATCTCTGAAGATTCGTGTTTCCATTCTTAATCCGTTCAAGCTATTTCAAGATTGTTATCTCATTCTAGCCATTTAAATCTAACCGGTGCAATCTCTTTTCAAGTAATCGTTCAACAGTGTTTCTTTTGAGTGGGCCCTAACCCACAGGTCTTTTTCCAGGATCTTACATGACTCGTCTAATTTGCCTGGAGCTTCTCAAATTCTTTTCAAAGTTTGACGTAAGAATGAATTATCATCAGTCATATGTCTTTCCCCAAGATCTTTCAAATTCTTTTCATCGTTGGTGCAATCTTTCTATTCTTCATTATTTCGGAGTGCCTCAACAATTCATGGTGGTGTTTCTCGTCATCATTCTCAACATTTGAAGACCGAAGAAGAGTTTCTCTTAAATCTTGCTCCATTCTATTCAAGATTCATGGTTCTAGCTTGATGCCATCCTCTCATAATTGTTTTCGATTGCGAGAATTCTTTTCATACCCATCCGGAGCATTTCAGGAGTCTTCTCAGTTTCATTCTTCGAAGCTCATCATCTCAGTATTATTCATTCTCAGCTTTCAGGTCTCGTTCTCCAATCTTACCGGTGCATCTTTCAATATTCTCTAGTCAGTTCATGATCTCTTCGGTCTCATGTATCTAAATCCTAGCAAGCATCTTCGTTCATTTGCTAATTCTTCTCGGTGTTTCCGTATCTTTTCTTCGTCCATTTTAAATTCTTACGGTGGTTCGTTCAAGATCCTTCTTCCCTTGTTATCATATAGATTCATTCTTTCTTTCCAACCCTACCGGTGGTTCGTTGAAGACCTTCTCAAGTTTGCGCTATATCTCTCTTAATCCTTTCTATGAGAATAAGTGGTATGCCAAGTCCATTGCTTGTCATCAATTTAAATTGGTGAAGGATAAGCATAATGTAATTCTTATTCTTGTTTCATCGAGTAAATTCAATTCCTTATTCCGAAGATTCATCAAAATTCTTAATTTCAATTGTTTCAACTTGTCTTCCTCGGAGTTCCAAGCTCTCGCAATTATATCACCACGGAGATCCATCTAATCATTGCAAGGCTTCACCTTGTGTTTTCAAATCCTCTTTCTTTTTATCATCATTTTGTTACCGGAGTTATTCATGGAGGCTCTACATGGTGGTTCGCCAATGATTCTTTTCGTTCTTCAATTGTTCTTCAAGATTTCTCTCGAAGTTATGATCCGCCAAGCTATACTCAAAATAAACATGGTGTTTCAACACATGTTTTGTCTTGAGGAGTTCAAGTATTCTTCATCTTGCATTCCAAAGTGCAATTCTTTCAACCATATATTCATGGTGTTATTATGTCATTCTTGATAATTTGAGTTCATGTATCATGATTCACATGTTGTTAAGAATGAGATATTTAAATCCATCATTTCCTCTTCGTCCAAGGGGTCTTTTCAACCAATCTATCTCTCCGTTGGAGTCATCTTGTGTCATATTTCACCTAAAGCCTTCTCTAAGGTTTGTTGCTATTATGGTGTTTATCAATGACCCAAGTTCTTCTTTTATCCTCCCGGTGAAATAGTTTCTAGTCTCCTTGTTTTTATCAATCCAATCTCTTCCGTGAGTGGCAGGTTGTCACCTCATAATTTTGGGATGTCTTCCATAAGCCCACATCAAGTCTAAGCTTTCGTTGTTGATAATCCAACAACTCCGTTCAACCTTTTCTTCGTAAGCTTTCTCTTTCAATTTTATTTGTGAGAGTTGTTATTTTCTTCTCCATTCCTTTATTCCAATGATCTATCTTCTATTTCTTCTTTCGGAGGCATAGTGATGTTGCTCTCTTCACTCATCATCTCGAATTGTGAGGATCATGTTCTTTTCATGCTTATCCATTTAACCGGAGTGTTGTGCCCTCTGCTCAAGTTCTTTTCATCTTATCAAGTTTCGTATCACTTTTCAACCTGAGTGCTGTCTGAAATCCTTCTTACCCATTGTGCCATTCTTTCAATAGTTCTGGAGGCAGTGTGTTGCTGATCTCTTCAAGTATCCTCTCATCTTATCAAGTTCATGTTCAATTCCTTCCATTTTCAGTCGGAGTGCTACCCAAATTATGTCAATCTTATTCCTTCTCTATCTATTTTTAACCGGAGTGTTTTCAATATCTATCTTTTCACTAAACCGCTGGGTTCTCGTCATATCCCATGTTCCTTGTTCCTCTTGCTGAACGGAGTGTTTTAGATTTTGTTCACCTCCGTCGTGTCTTTTCTTCAAGCTTTGCGACCTCTCCAGGTTCTTTGGTTTCACTCGTTTGTCAAAGAAACAACTTTGTTTTACCTCTTATCTTCCTCTTTCTTTTCTCTCCGGTGCCATCCTAGATCTCGGGACGAGATCCTCTCGTAGTGGTGGAGTGTTGTAACGCCCCGGATGCAACTTTCCATATTCGTAACTCCAACTCTTGCCTTTTCCGGAGATGCGATATTTTATTTCCTCCGTGGTTGGGTTTTTGTATTTTGTTTTGCATTTTGTTCATGTCATGCATCTCATCTCATAGCATATCATGTGCATTGCATCTGCATGTTTTCTTAAAACTCGTAGCCGTTCGCAGTTGCCCTTTCTCTCTTTGCCTCCGTTGTCATTTTGTTAGGCCCTTGTCTTCCTTGACCTCTCTCAGACCCCGCGTGTGCGTGTCCGAAACTTACCCGAACTCGAACCGCTCTGTCGCTACCGTTGTGTCCGGATCATCCCCTAACGTCTACAAAATATCTCCGTTTTCTTAATTGGAATCCCTAGCATATTTATTCTCGTCCGTCGGATTTCGATCAGGAGATCCAAACTCCCTCCTTTTCCATATATATTGTCCACCCCTAGTCTAATTTGAGACCAAACCCTAAAACATAGGCCGGCTGTCCCATCCCCATCCTCCCGCCGCCACTCCTCTCCCTCGGGATCCAAGCCCGCACCTGATCCAAAAATCCTCTCCGACCATCTCCCTCATCTTGCGTGCCCGACCACCCCAACCAGAGCAGCCCCGTCCCCGCAGGAGCGCCCTCGGCCTCCTCTGCTTCTCCTCGTGCCCGCAACAGCAGCCCCACGCGCGCGTGGATCCCCATTGCCTCGCCTGAGCTCGGGGAGCAGAGCACCACGGCGCCCGAGTTCCCACGCCCCTCTCGATCCATGAGCCCGAGCTCCCTTGCCTGAGGCCGCGTCTTCGACCGGCCTCGTCACAAGCCAGCGCCCTGCTGCCTTCTCCTTCCTGTTCGATCCGGAGGAGAGGAGCTCCTCCATTCCCCACTCCGCTCCATGGAGCCACGTCACGGCCGGACCCCAACCCCGTGCCGACGCTGTCCTGCGCCGTCGTCGTTGACCACCAGATGAGCAGCGCTGCCCTGCCTTCCTCTTCCCCCTCCTCTAATCCCTCTTTCTTTCTCATGTGACCTGTTCTCTATCTTCTCTGTCACATACAGGAGCTCCGCTTGACTCCATGGACCGTCGTCCCGAACCTCTCCTTCGCCCCGCTGCACCTCCGCCTCAACTCCGATCGGATCGGCTCGGTTCCCAGCCGCCTCACCAAGCTCCTCCTCGCGCCAAGCTCCTCGCCCCGTCCTCGCCTTGCCGGAGAGGCCCGGCCTTCGCCAAGTCCCAGCGCCGCCGGCCTCTGCTCTCTCTGCATCGAGAAGAGGAGTCCCGTTCGCGCCATGGATCCCTGCTTCGCCGGATCCGAGGTGGATCCATCCGTCCCCGCCGTTTCCCGCGACCCGGATCCGCCGCCGCCTGCCGTTTCTTGCCTCTGCCTCGCGCTATGCTCGCCCGAGCCTCACCTCCAGGACCCCCACCGTCGCCTGAAGCCGCGGCGCCAAGTCCCCTGCTTCTGTTCTTCAGAGAGACGAGCAGCTCGCCCGTTCCTTCCCTGTTGACTTGTCATCGATGGACTGCAGCGCGTAGGCCCAGAGCCTCTTCCAGCCTCTCCCTCCACCGACCGGGCCAAAGCCCATGGTGAGGCCACCCCCAGCGCCTCTTGTTTTTTTTACTGTTGGGTCTGCTCCAGTTTCAGTTTCGGCCCGTGTAGCTTTTTTTTCAGATCTGCGATTTTAGCAATTATCCCAGGTTTTACCGTTTTGCAGAAAAACCCTCAAACATCATGCATATAATAACTCATTAACAGTGCATCATATGTAAAAACTTCATATATGAAAAGTGCTTAGAATTTTATCTAGTTTCACAATTTGCAACTTTCATCCATGTTTAAAATGTTTAAAATTGTTGTTTGTAATAATTTGCACAAATGCCATGTTAAAATGATTTAATTCATAACTAAATAACCGTAGCTCGGATTTAATTAATTTATATATGTAAATGGGGTAGAAAAAATGCGTAGATTAACATGTTGCACTTTATTTTGCTGTTTAACAACAATAAAATTGTGTATATGGCAGAACAGTACCAAATCCAAATATGCATACGAGGTTCTTCCGGACTTGTTGTTTGTTGTTCCGGCCTCATTTAAACTTGCCTAGATAGGTAGTATTCATTTGCTTCACCCACTTGCCATGTTTAACAACATTTAATTTTGTTGCTTATATAAACGGGAGAGAACTAAGTAATTAAATGTGGTGTTTTGTCAATATGCAACTCGTTGCATATTGAGCTCCACTTAATTTGTAGCGTTGTATGTTGCACTTTGCCATGCCATGCTTCATTAAGCTGGACATGCATCATACTTGGTTGTGCATCATGCCATGTTCATGTGTTGGTTGTTTACTATGTTGTGTGCTTCTTTCCGGTGTTGCTTCTTCGGGTTGATTCCGTTATCATCGCGTTTGTGAGGACCCGTACGACTACGTCCGTTTGTCTTCTTCATGGACTCGTTCTTCTTCCTTGCGGGATTTCAGGCAAGATGACCATACCCTCGAAATCACTTCTATCTTTGCTTGCTAGTTGCTCGCTCTTTTGCTATGCCTATGCTGCGATACCTACCACTTGCTTATCATGCCTCCCATATTGTTAAACCAAGCCTTTAACCCACCTTGTCCTAGCAAACCGTTGTTTGGCTATGTTACCGCTTTGCTCAGCCCCTCTTATAGCGTTGCTAGTTGCAGGTGAAGATGAAGTTTGTTACTTGTTGGAACATGGAGATGTTGTTCCTTGTTGGAACATGTTTACTTGTTGGGATATCACAATACATCTTATTTAATTAATGCATCTATATACTTGGTAAAGGGTGGAAGGCTCGGCCTTATGCCTGGTGTTTTGTTCCACTCTTGCCGCCCTAGTTTCCGTCATATCGGTGTTATGTTCCCGGATTTTGCGTCCCTAACGCGGTCGGGTGATTTATGGGACCCCCTTGACAGTTCGCTTTGAATAAGACTTTTCCAGCGAGGCCCAACCTTGGTTTTACCATTTGCCTCACCACCACCTACTTTTCCCTTGGGAGTCGCTCTCTCGAGGGTCATCTTTATTTAGCCCCCCCGGGCCAATGCTTGTCTAAGTGTTGGTCCGAACCGAGCAGCCTGCGGGGCCACCTCGAGGAAACTCGAAGTCTGGTTTTACTCGTAGCTTGACTTATCTGGTGTTGCCCTGAGAACGAGATATGTGCAGCTCCTATCAGGATGTCGGCGCATCGGGAGGCTTTGTTGGACTTGTTTTATTACTGTCGAAATGTCTTGTAGCTGGGATTCCGAGACTGATCGGGTCTTCCCGGGGAGAAGGAATATCCTTCGTTGATCGCGAGAGCTTATCATGGGCTAAGTTGGGACACCCCTGTAGGGTTTGAACTTTCGAAAGTCGTGCCCGTGGTTATGGGCAGATGGGAATTTGTTAATGTCCGGTTGTAGAAAACCCGAAGTTGATCTTAATTAAAATACACCAACCGCGTGTGTAACCGTGATGGTCTCTTCTCGGCGGGGTCCGGGAAGTGAACACGGTGTTGGGGTTATGCTTGACGTAAGTAGTTTCAGGATCGCTTATTGATCATAGTTGTTCGACCATGCTTTTGCCTTCTCTTCTCGCTCTCATTTGCGTATGTTAGACACCAGATATGCTAGTCTCTTGCTGCAGCTCCACCTCACTAAGCTTAAATAGTCTTGATCTCGCGGGTGTGAGGTTGCTGAGTCCCCGTGACTCACAGATACTTCCAAAACCAGTTTGCAGGTGCCGATGAAACCGTGTAGGTGTCGCACCCGAGCTCAAGGAGGAGTTCGATGAAGATCTTATCCTTTATGTTGTTTCGTTCTAGTCGATCAGTAGTGGAGCCCAGTTGGGGTCGATCAGGGACCTTTGTCGCTTTTGGGGTTTCTTCTTTTATTTTGGTTCCGTAGTCGGACCTTGATTGTATCTGTATGATGTAATGCTTTACTCATGTATTGTGTGAAGTGGCGATTGTAAGCCAACTATGTATCTCTTTCCCTTATGTATTACATGGGTTGTGTGAAGATTACCTCACTTGCGACATTGCTTTCAATGCGGTTATGCCTCTAAGTCGTGCTTCGACACGTGGGAGATATAGCCGCATCGAGGGCGTTTCACGCACGACTCAACATGTGACCGCATCCACATTTTCTGTCCGTTTCGCGTCCGGGCCGCCCATTTTCGGCTCAAACTTGCGCCCGGTTTGCGTCCACATGGACGTCGAACGGACGCCCACGCGCCCGCTCCGCGTCCGCCTTGGGCCCGCGTGGCAGCCGCCCACCTACCACCCACCGTCCACTTTTACGATGCACGCGCGGGTGGCCCCGCTTGTCAGCCACCCCGGCCGAGTGGTCGCCGTCCTTTTTAATGCGGAAGCCATGGACTGGTGGGGGTACACACTTCCACTTCCCCACTCCCGGCGACACATGCCTCCTTGAAGCCCGACACGCTCGGTTTCTCCAAACCCTAGCTCCACCTCGCCGCCGGCCACACTGGATCTCCGGCCGCAAGGGCAGGAACGACCACGAGGCTGGCTCTTCCTCTGGTCGTCATCGTCGCCGCTCCACCCCTCCACCTGCACCTCCAACACCCGCATTTCACATCGCGCCGCTAGCGGCCGGACCTTGCATGAGGCCATACATGAAGGCGGAGATTTGCAAATGGGAATACCTCTCATAGTCATCAAGAAAATGATTGCATGAGATTAATTTTGAATTGGTAGAATACAAGTAATCCCTCCCAAGCCATGATGGATATCAGCTCGCCGCAACTTGGATCAGCGTCCGACGCATTCAAAGCAACATCAAGTTGAGAAGACAGTCACCTGTGTTCAATCATCCCCAGTCCCCGACCACACTTCCAGGACAAATGCCCTCATGATGGTGCTGCTAATCATGGCCAACGCTCATTTATTCATAGCCGTAGCTACTTGCATAAGTGTCACCCCCCTAATAAATATCACCTCTGTTAACTACCTCCAAATAAGTTATGTATCTTGTACGTCAGCTCTGTATTTTTCATAGCAGTGGAGAACAACTGATTTCCTTTTCTAAGTGGTTACGCCAGTTCTGTATTTCA
This sequence comes from Aegilops umbellulata, assembly GCA_032464435.1. Classification (NCBI taxonomy): domain Eukaryota; kingdom Viridiplantae; phylum Streptophyta; class Magnoliopsida; order Poales; family Poaceae; genus Aegilops; species Aegilops umbellulata. Next base: position 56,582,211 of record CP136058.1, read on the forward strand.
CAAAACAGCTTGCTTTAACGTTGAGTATTCACATGCATTAACATATGTCAGTCATCTCTACTATCTAACGATACCAAAGGGAAGCAAGCCCGAGCACTAAATGTCTGCGCCCTAAGTTAGTATTGCTACTAAAATTGCATTTCTGTGCTTTGATGGCTTATTTCTTATGCGGCAAATTTGAAACTGATACAATTATTTGAGCAGACATAGAACAAACCAAATTAGTTGTTCCCCAGTAATATGAAAAATAACCTTTTCCAACCGCATTGGACATAGAATCAAGCCGTGATTATAATTTCATCCACTACTTAAATGCACACCATATAGTCAAATTCTTAAATCAAGAATAGAGAATGCATGTTAAAGGGACTCCAGTCTACACAAATCATGAAAAAGTTTCCTTCATTTCGCTAGTAGCTTAGGCATGGATGCATGGTGATATGTACTAATACAAGCTGCAAAGCATGTGCCTAATAATTGGAAATCTGAAACAACAGACACCTGAGTGTTAATGCAGAATAGCAAAAGATAAAAGGGCAGACGAGAAGGTGAAAATTCATGTCACCTTTTTGCTGAAATTCTTGTCATGTCAGTAGCCAAACATATATGATCTCCTTCAAGGCCTTGGAAGGCAATAGTATGCACCGGCTCGATCTACGCCGCTTTAAAATCTTTCTGGATCTTTCATGTGTTACCACTTTCGGCACGAGAAAAAAATTATAGCTACAGCATAGAGACCATCTGCAAGGTTCAGGCTACAAACAAACATAAATAACCTGATGTGTTCAAAATACCTTAGACCATAGAAAACACGCAAACAACTTTAACTCTGAATATATGGTATGCGAGTGAGCACAACAACACCTCCCGGGGTCGCCACATGCCTTATCAAGTCTTGAGCTGAAGTGAATTTCCTTGCTAGCACAACCTTTTTTGTTCCAAAAAATTTCGGGTTTTGTCAAACACCGTATCGGATTGTGATATATGTGAAGCGAGATTTAGGTCATTTAACACCACAATATCCCCAAGTAGCAGGCATATTCTTAAGCTTCTGTACGAGTTTGCAAAGAAATTTTGTTGACATATCTAGATTGTCTGAGCAGCAGTATTGACCTCAGATTGCCGGTTGTATATCTCAAATTCAGATTTAAACACTTGCAGCAAACTACACAGAAAGTCTCTATCTCATGAAGGATGCTTACAATCAATTCCATTCTTTCTTATCCTTGTGTTAACAGATAGTATAGTTTCACTCAAAACTTACACGGTTTAAAAAATGATGCAACCACATGAAGGAAATGCTAGATATCTTACTGGCCTATCCTTGCAAAAGTGAACGACACCTTATCCGCAATTAAAGAAAACACTATACGATCCTCCACAACCTATACTGACGTGGGATAACTGTATAAGAAATCAATGAACATAACTATATTTCTAAACTGTTAACAGAAGGATGCAAGGTAAGCATAATTGAAAAAGTATCAACAAGTATAGATGACAAAGTCTTCACCTTAATATATCGTTGCCTTGTGTGATGATACAGTGTGACTCTTTGAACAAATTATTCACAAACTAAAAGCCTTATAAGCTACATATTAAGGTGTTGTATGAAAAAATGTTCATTGTTACAAACAATTCGAAGTGATTCACAACGCAATTTATTGAGCCAAATAATATACGTTGACAATCTATTTTCATATGCAAAAAAAAACTATATGTCTGCATGACTGCATATAACTTCTATATTTCCAGTTGATATGAGCAACTTTTGATATCTTGACAACAAATCCTTCATTGTCTGATCTTGTGTTAAAAATTGCAATTATTCATGCCAATCTCCACTCCCCCAATCATTTTGGTCCGAACGCGAGAACTAAAAAGACCCAAACTCCAAACCTATCCATGATAAGAGCAAGGAGAATATGATAGCACTGCTCACTGAACAAATTTGGGGAAAGCAAGTTCAGGGTCGAGCCACGTCCACTAGTATGCCTTGCTCAAGCACCTTGTCGAGCACCAAGAGCCGCTCGTTCTCCACGTGATGGCAGGGTCGCTCCTCCCAACAGCCTAGAAGAAGACCAGAACTCACGTTACACCCAACTACATGGTGAAGTAAACATGAGGTGGAAAACTAATCCGTCAACATGTTTCATGGCTTGATCTGGCGCTTATTGTGAAGCCTTGACCTGGTCCTCGCCGCCACTGTCGCGCCACCCCCGGGTGAGTTTCAGCTTGCGCCAGCGGCGGTCGGTGGTGGACGATTCGAGCAAGTCGCTACAGTGTTGGAGACAGTGCGGTGAAAGAAGTTCAGTGGAACACAGAATTTAAAAATAAAATCTGTAAATCATCTTCCGTCAAGGTAAATCCATCACCAAGATTTATTCCCTCTGCTAGAGTTTATACAAGAAAAATAGCCGACACACGCTAATAGGGGAATGAAGGGGAACAAATTGAAAGGAGGGGATCTCACCTGAGAGAACCCTTGCTGTTGGTGGTCGCATAGAATAGTCAGTACAACATAGAATAGTTAGTACAGCATAGAGTAGTCACATATCTGAACCCATTTCCTCATGATCTGAAATAAAATAAAAGAGCAATACCTTCAGAGCGATTGATTGCTAGCTGTCTAAACTCGGAATCAACTCATGTGCAATTTATGATAGAGGCAGTACAAGCATGAATCCTTATCCTGCTATATAATTGTAGTACGGTTAAAAAGAAAGGAATTTGTCCCAAATAATCCAAGTAATTGGACTGCAAGATGAAGGTGCATACAACATTCAGTTCTGCTAGTGGTCTTCCACACAGAAATTTTTTGTTCTTGAAGCAAGCCAGAACTGAAGAAGTGATAGAGGCTCGGACCCCGGGACACACACTTGAGCCATGGATTTCGTAGAGCCGAGAAGTGCTGCCACATCTCGGACCCATCAGCTCAAAACGAAATCTAGAAGAAGCATAGGGGAAAATTATAGTACCTGTGTGTACGTGGGATCAATCCACGGTTCCTATGCCCGCAGCCAATTCCCACCAACTGCAGCTCTCATGCCGGTACGCCCGAGCATACTCCCGCTACAGTGAGCGTCGGCGCCAGTCTAGCTCTCCGGCGAGCAGGGCCTTCTCCGCCGCCTTTTTTCTTCACTCCTCCTGTTGCTCCTCCCTGACCTCCCCCTCGTCTCGTTTTCTCTGCATAGGAAGCCATGGCGCCGTCCGAGTTGCAGCTTCGCCGCCGTCCCAAACCGCCGCCGCCGCGCGTCTACAGGTCTCCCCGTCGACCGGTTCCAGCCCTCCGTCGCCAGAACGTGCGGCTCGGAGTTCGTCGCCACCGATCGAGCTCTCCGGCGAGCAGAGCCTTCTCCGCCGCCTTCTTTTCCTTCACTCCTCCTGCTGCTCCTCCCTGACCTCGCCCCGTCTTGTTTTCTCTGCACAAGGAGCCATGGCACCGCCCAAGTTGCAGCTTCAAGTTGTAGCGAGACGATCGATGGCTCCCGTCGAGGTAGCGCAGGGATCGGCGACGGCTTCATGTGCGAGGGCGGCGGCAAATGGATGGATCTGTGGTGGCTTGATGTGCGAGGGCGGCGGCGGAGGGATGCGAGTGCGAGGGCGGCGGCGATGGGATCTGGTGTGGCCTCCACCAGAAGAAGGTACCCGTCGCTTGGGAATGGAGGTGGAGGAGGAGGCATCGGCGGCGGCGGCATAGGGCATGGGCCACGGCACAGGGATGCATCGGCCGCGGAGGGGGCGTAGGGCTGGATCGGGCGTGCGAAGGTCTGTTTGGCGGCGGAGACCGATCTGCTGTAGGAACGAGGATCCTAAGGTTTTTTTGCACCGGTTTATTTTGCTGGAGGGTACCGAGTAAGGGTGGGAGGATGACAAAAATAAAACGGAGGTTTGAGAATGACGAAAATAAACCAACGAAAATAAACCGCGCGAACTATTCACCAACTGCTCCATTAGTTAGGAGTACTAGTAGAAGGCCCGTGCGTTGCTACGGGCAAAAGCCGAATAACCATGAGTTGTCATCGAATAATAAAAATAAGAACAGATTGATCAAATTATTTTTTTTATTTAGAAATACACGTTAAGCACGGTGGCATCCAGTTTTCTCATAAGATGTCATCCAGTTTCCATCATACAACGGCAAATACGAACTCTCTTCCACTCAGCCTGTAGGTGGGACAACCTGCAGTTGCCCACTTCCTGCCACATATGTCCACTTATTTAAGTGGCATTAGGTGGGCTGCCCACATACTGTATATACTGTATGTGGTATTATGTGGGCTGCCACATACCCACATAATTCATGAAACATGAAAATACAAAACTTGAGATGTAAGACAACTTAACACAAAGGCACGTAAGTCTAGATTGAAGTGGAGAACATGCCCACATATGATACAACACAAACTACAATCTTCAGCAGTACAAGACTGGAGGTTAACATATCTTCAGGATTATTGCAGATTATAAACTATACATGAATGAGCAGGCTAGTACACATGAATCGGCAAGATTGCTTGTTCATATCTTCAGGATTTTTAAATGTCAATCTGTCCATTTCTTCAGGCTTACTTGCTTCTTCAACTCAGCTGACTAAAAGCTAACAAAAAAAGAACATGAATAAGCACTCTAAGTCAGAATTCGAAACTTGGCAAATTTTAGAAGTACAATACGGAGAAAAATGAGCTGAGTTAAATAAAAGTACATTACAAAGATGCCATTTTTTACACAATTACAGAACACAAGGATGCATTCAGTAAATCATAGGAGAAAAGAACTTAAGGAAATTTCGGTAACACTTGTAAACTTGCTTTGTTATCTTCTGCACATCATTCAGGTCCTACTGGAAGGTGTGCGTGATGCTTGTAGGCAAAAGAAACAACACTGTGTAGTACATGATCCGGATTTGAGAAGGTTAAATGACTGAATTATTTTTTGATTCAGGCCAAAAAATAATACACTGTGTAGTACATGTACGCACAACAGAATAGATGATTCAGGCCAAAAAAGCATAAGAAATTTACCATTGTGTCTAATCAAGCTATATATACATACCTTGATCTTCTTCCTCTGGCATGCATAAAATTGGATACATAAATAAGAAAGCCCTCCTGACAAATCTGATCAGTCGAGTCTTTCAGTTACTCTTTGCAGACTCTGCACAAATATGCACTCTGCTCCATCTGTACAACCAGTAAGTCGTTGCAAACCTGTGGCCAGTGCCCTTGTTATAAATGCATTCTGCTTCCATCTTCCATCGGCCCAGCATGCTAATGCATAGCTCGGAAGATGAAACCCTGGAGAGGGATATGATGCCAAAGCACCGTCATCGTCCGATCACATGAATCTAGAGTTTCCTCCGAAGCAGCATAAATTGCGGCTGAGAGTACCTCGGCGATGCCCATAGGAATGAAACGACACTCGAAAGCTTCGCCATCACCGGCTCTTGGAAACTCCGGAGACAAGCTTTCGCCCGGATCAACCTCTAGAGCTCCGCACAACATGCACCAGCAAGTCCAACGTCGAGCCACGATGGCCAAATCCGTTCGGATCGAACCACCTGCTCACCAGGGCACCGCACTGGCCACCCCGCGTCCTCTTCACGCACCGCCGAAGCACACGCACACACGCAGCCGCCCACACATCCACCAGTCCAGGACGCCGCCGAGGAGCACACCAGCCGGAACCGCGCATCGCAGATACACCCAGCCCCTCCGCCCTTCTTGATTAGTCCACCAACGAGCCCTCGTGGACAGATGTGGCCCAATCAAGCCCTCCCTCCAACTCCTCGGTAGGCTGCTGCCCAACCATCCCTCTACAGCCGGACTACCACGCCAGCGCTCCCCATGTTGTTGTTGAACTTGTAACCATACGATTTGTATTGCCTGACAGATGAATATTTACCAGATAAACACGTAAAGAAGATAAGCCGCTCTTCATTCCTATAAGCCCTTAGTAGACCATCAGATCCTTCTTTTTGCACATGCACGCCATATTATTGCAGAGATGATGGGGGAAGCAAAGAAGTTATGCCTCTCTGTGCGTGCATTGCGAGGAACCCCCAACAAGTATTGAACTCTTGATATGAATCCTTGTCGGGAGGGGCAAGCAAGGATGATAAATCATCTAGGGTAACATGAAAAGGTTAAGTGATGTTGCTGCACCTCAAGTGTTCTTAGGAATCCTCGTGGTTCCTCTTGATTATGCATCTTCATGAACAAAACAAAATCTTGAGCTCTTCGTTCCTATAAAATTTCAGTAACAAGATAAATTTTAACACAAGAAAACTGAGTATCTTGACAAAACAAATAGTAAAAGTCAAATTTCACTAAAACGAGATATTTTATTAGCTCTAGAAAAATTGAGTGCAAGGGTAAATTTTAGTATCCTGAGAAAAGTTTTAGTATGAATATGAAACAAAAGTAGTCCTAAATAAAGAAACTTAATGACAAGGTACATCACGTAATAATCCACACTGAAGGTATACAACAAGAAACATGCATTTTATGTCATGATTCAGCAGTAATAAAGAAGTGAAAACTACCCATGTTTATCACCATTTGTAACACTATTTAGTTTATTCAGGAAAAGAATGTACCTTTGCAATCTTATTTTCGTCTATCCTAAACATGATAATATATCACAAGCTATCAAGGCTGAACATCTTTGGTTGCCAGCCCGAATCTCTAGGAAAAATCTGAACAGTAAAATAGGATATACAAGCAGAGAATTTACAAATCAATCCTTTGACTGAAAATATTTCTTCACACATGGAGATTTGGAATACCAAGATATAAGATACAACGGACTGAAATGAATACCTAATTCGGTTCAGATTATAGAGCTGCAGATCTACATCATTCTTTTTCATATCCAGCTCATCGCACGCAGAAGGATCACAAGTTCCCATTTTCAGAAGGTAAATCATGAGCACATTAATTTGGTGTGTACCCATATATAAACAACAAAAGTGGCTCTCAACTATTTCAAATATAGGCCTGCTAAAATACAACACCCACTCAAGAGGGAAGTCACACAACTTGATGATTTGAGATGCTGTCATTGAAGCTATTCTTGTCTGTACTAAAATACAAAGATCAAAGCAATTAGACAGGTGACTCGAGGAGTGGAGCGGTGGCATCACATCCCCGCAAAGGGAGTATTCGTGACAAATATTAGACAGGTGACTCGGAATAAATTAAAAGGTTCATTGTTTTCAGAATACACTGAATTACAAGAGATTAAAACTGACCTCAACGTGAACCTCAAAGAGCCATGGTATGCAAGATAGCCTTGATGATTTTCTTTTGCATTTATCCTCAGCAACCAAGGTTGAACATTGTATGTCTAAGAGCTCCCCAGTGCCTCATCTTCTGCTGTCCTTTTAGCTTCTCCTTGTTCCTCCAGCTCTCTCGAGCTTCTCAGCTCTTCCTTTCATCTTCAAATCACCACATCTGGGCTATATGCATATTTTCCTGCTATATATAGATCTCATTTAGCTTTATAAACCTAACATATTGGTGCCATAAAACACAACCGTGAGCTATTCCTAAAAGAACACCCAGATGAACTGAGATCAACTTACAGAGCATACATCTACAGAAAGGTAATAACAGAGATGACTATTGATTGTAATCATTTGTTGCAATCTTGTATCATAAGCAGGCATTGGCACAACTGAAACATGATGGATGTGGAAAGGATACCATGCGATCCTACCTGTGGTACAGCCAGAACCATGCATGGACTAGCTTGTTCATGCCTTCATCGTGGTGGCGTCTCCCGAGCACCGCACGTCACCCGACGTCATTCGCGTGCAAGCCCAGAAGCACTCTCAAGCCCTGTTTCAGTGAACTCAAATCAATGTATAAAGTTTTGAACATAATTTCTTTCAGTACGTGATAACTTGATATGTTATCCTCCTATTTAATAACACCAAGAGTTCCCTATTCAGCATTCTAACAATGGAAAACTGAGAATGGTGGAAACGGCTAGACAATTACCCGAGGAATAATCTCATAGCTCTGCCCCTCACAGTATGTCACATTGCCGGCATGGTCGATGATGACATGGCACGTCTCTCCTAGAGCGTTATGACCTACTGCCTGCTCTACCGAGACGATGGTGGTTGTGTAAGGTCCCTTGGGCTTGTAGGTGTTGAGAGGCGGCTCTTTGGCGCTCTCGGGGGTTGAGTGGCGCGATCCTGCAGGCTAGAAGAGGAACAACAATTAGATGAATACACATATTTCATGTCACAACACATCAATACCATGCGTCAAAAGAAATCACAAAACACAAAGATGAGAAGAATGAGTGTTCATCAGGTCCGCCAAAGTAACTGCATCAAGGAATTACAATTGTTTGAATAGTTGGGTCAATGTTTTGGCTGTCAGGTTAAATCTCTCTTGTGTTTACTACATGAGACAAATTAAGACACTTGAGTAAATGAACCATGCATTTCTCATCGTGAGAGCATGAGCAAGTATCGCTTCTGATCCATAAAACATACGGTCTCTCGTTTTCTAATCATTATATAGCAGTCTATATCTATAAAGGATGTAAAATTTCAACAAATTACAATCTCAACTCTACAGATAAAGTGAAATCAAATCACGATATCTCACTGAATTCAACATTACATATGTTGTCCAACTCGAGTTGAAGACTTCAAGTAGTCACTGAATTCAAGAAAACATTTTACCTCTAGATGTAGGCCAAAGAACAACAAATGAGTGGAAAGTTCCAATCCAGAAAGCCATACCGGGGAAATTGTACGGCAATTGGAACTGATTTTTTGTAGAGGGGGAAAGAGAAGAGGAGCACTCATCTGCCTTGTTCCATTATGTTCGTTGAACCAACAGGAAATCTGTAGTACAAATCGTGAAACATCGAGTATCCTGCATACAGAACAAAACCAAGATCAATACATGCTTGTAAAATCGAGAACTACCATAGCACAAACATGAGATGCACCTTTAGACCTACTGTTACACATGTTGAGTCTGATTTTTTTTGTACCACAACACAAGATGAGTAGAGAGGGAGGTGGACGGACCTGAGTTGCTGGTGAAGTGACGAAGCTCAATGACGGCTGCACTTGCTCAACTTGTTCCCCAGAGCCACGACTCGAAATTGCTCGTCACTGCTAAATAGAACAGGACACCATTAAATTCAGTTCATCATCGGGAAAGCAAGAAGAAATCGACCAATCTGGGACAATTTGAAGCAGCAGACCTTGACGGGGTTGAAGGAAATTAAAGAGGAGAAGAGCAGCAGCGCCCCCCTCGTGTATCTTGCAGGGCATCCAGGTCCCTAGTAACTTAGTTGATCTTAACTTAATTGGAGCAATTTCCAATAGACTCGAAAATCACCTATTCTGATATGTTTGCTCTGTATTAACAGTCAAACAATTTGCTTGATGGATGCACTTCATCGTAAATTACGTGCTATACTTGATGGATGCACTTCATCTAAAGGCTACAATAATAATCCAGAATTAGACCGGGAACTTGCATTGGGCGGTAAGGGAAGACTGCAGTTTTAGCCCCTCACAGATTTTCCTACCAACTATGTATCATCAATTTTTGCACGGAGAGGATTCAGTCATGTGCAAACTAACCGGAAATTTTCTGTGTACACCTACATCCTAGTGTATCATCTTTATCAGATTAAATCATCAAAGCAATGCTATCTAACAAGTAAGCGGAGAGAATGTTGATTGCCTAAGATCAGCAAGACTGTCACTGAAGGCGAGTATATATAGGTCACAAAGAAAAAATTGTGGCGGATGGTTGCATAAGTTTAGTGTCGAGGAAGCCGCAATGCTGACCTAGATACGCTGCGACAGAAGGTGGAGGTGACTACCGGCCGACCACCATGCATCAGAGAAAATATAATCAATAGGGGGCGGCTGCACTAAACTTGACCAAGCACATCAGACTCCTGAAAAATAACATTTTATTAGGAATTCATCAGAAGTAGCATAAACCTATGGTTATGAAATACAGACCACTATTGAGACTGGACACCTTAAATATTACTAATTCATGAAATGGACTATTAAACATGGCGTCTGTAATCTATGAAATAGTGCTTATTCACATCAAAAATTGAAAGCATGACAGACTATCTAGCAAGGATTGAAGAGTTAGCAGCTTATAAGAACATTTTTCTGAAGTTTTGATGGTCCATTGACATCTACCAGCAAATACTAACTGCACAGAATAGTAGTTGGTGCATGAATCAGAACCAGTGGAGATCCCACTTGTGTTCGTGAATGAATTGCATTGCATAAGGACAGCTGCAATATCATCGGGGCATCAACGACAGAAGGGCCAAGATCAGAGAGAGACCGGAGCGCTACCAAGGTCAAAATCATATATATGCACGCACAACGGTGAAGAGGACGGCGGCAAAAGCAAGCCTACAAAGCCCTCGGGCTGGAGCGGCGCGAATCCTGAAGGTGTGGCCGGAGGAAAAGACGCGGGCTGGGGACGCGCCGAGCGGCGCAAGCCTCCGAAGTGCGTACCGAAGCCGGAGTTGCCGGAGTTGGAGGCGACCGAAGCCCTTGCCACCGAGGAGCGGCGAATCCAACCCGATGGGTGGACGCAGCGGCGCGAGGCGAGCACAGGAGGAGTGTTCTTAGCGCCGCGGAATCGGTCGGCCTAGATCCAGATGGCGGCGACGGAGAGAGAGTTGGGTCAGTGCGAGGGCCGGATCTAGCCGCCGGCTGAGCGCGCGCTCTCTCTCTCTCTCTCTCTCTGATGCGGGTGCGGGTGCGGGGAGAGGGCGTCGGTGGTTGGGTGGCACCCGCGGAGGAGTGGAGTTGAGTGGAGGACGCCCGGGGTTGGGGAGAGGATGGAGGTGGGCAGCGGCGGCCGGAGGCAGGGCCAGTCGACGAACACCCATGCAGCGGCGGTGATGACGGCGACGTGAGGAACCCTAGCACGCGCGACGGGCTAGGGACAGGAGCGACTCGTTTTCCTGCGGGCTGGTTTTTCTTCTGCGGTGCGTGTGTGGGGTGGGGAGCGGATGGGAGGGGACGAAAAAAACCGGCGAAAAAAACCAACGAAAAAAAATCAGACGAAAATGGTGGGACGAAAATAATGGGACGAAAATAAAACCCGGAACGCGACCTACCAACTGAGACATTAGGAATAGAGATTATTATTATTATAGGAGTATAGGAGTAGAGATTAAAAAAGCAAACATGAATTCCTCTACAGTCACACCATACAATGCACACGGAACAACCAGAAGCCTCCGATCTAATCTATCCGACGAAATCCAACCGACTATATTTCTCAAATAGTCTGCCACCTAATCGGACGGCTCGGATTGAATGTTCCGCCGGCAGACTCCTCGCGCAGGTCCTGCTTCAATCCGCTCGATGGCCCAACTCACCAAATCACGGAACAATATCAAAACTGCCCCGCTGAAGAGATTTCCACGTCTCCCCAATGTCCGCATCCATTAACGCCCGGTCACGGGATGCCAGGATCGGACGAGGACGACCCCGACCACCACGGGCGATGCGGATGTGCCCGCAGCTGCCATCGGTCTGTTGCGAGGCGCCGGAGAGCGGGGCACAACACACCTGCACGTCGTAGGACCAGGCGAGGTGGCTGCCCGACGACGAGATCAGGATGTCAAGGCGACTTGACGCGCGAGCGCATCCCTCGTGGTTGCGCCACTTGAGCCCCCGCGTCGCCAGCTCTCCCTCCTGTGGCCGCTCCGCCCATCGCGCAGATGTCGTTGCCGACGCCTCCCCTGCCCACTCAGCGCTCCAGGAGCTTGGCCCGCGGCCCGTCCACGGGATCGTCGACTCCTCTCGCGGCCTCATCTCATCGGTCGCTGACGCTGGCAGTGCTCATCGGATCACCGAGGAGGACCTCGAGAATCGTTGCACGGCAGTGCAGGCGTGCAGGTCGAGGAGAACCACGACGCTGCAGGAGGTGGAGGGGAGGATCAAGATTGTGTACCGGACGTAGATGGAGGGACCTGTAGGAGGAAGAGGAGAAGAATGAACATGAAGCAGAGGTGCCTGCCCGAGGCGTTCAGAAGGATGCAGGGGTCTCATACAAACAGCTCCAGGTGAGGAACGTGCTGGATCTGGATTTGAAACTTCGATTACTTTACATCGACTTCTTCTTTGTTAATTTACATGACCATCCAAAATTGGTTTCTGTAATAAGACATGGGAAACAGTGTGACTCACTGACATTTTTACTTTCTTAATTCCATCATCATCCAAAATTCAGGTTTCCAAATTACATGCATACTCTGCAATCTGCAGACATTTTGAGTTTGCAGATTTGAGGTGGGAAAACCAAAATGCCTTTTGTAGAGTAGGATGTATATTTCAAGATCTCTAGCCGCTGCTATGCATCAACATGTGATTGAGAATTGGGGACGACCTGACGAAGAATGGAGCATAGACAAGTTCTACTTAGCAATCCATACAATTGGCTTTCTATCCATCTGTACAATGTAGTGTATATATCAAAATTCTTGGACTGAGTTTTCCAGCAACGTTCAAGCAACAATCCAGAAATCTGAGTCTGTCTCACCTGGAGCTCCAGCGTATTTTTTAGCAACAGAGTCATGACTAATCCTTGCATTTTTCATCTTTTTCAGCTTGAAAGGTTTCAGTTATTTCGATCAAAAGACGTGCAGGTATCCTGCTGTGTGCTCGACAACAAAAGATGAACTGCGAAATTTTTTTCAAGTAGCAAGGTTCGACCTCCCTTCACTTATGATCTGTTCTTCATAGAGATTCCATAGCTTCATTTCTCCCGGCAGGTGGCTTGTACTATTAGGTGCCCACTATACGTGAGGACACTTTGGTGATAGGTATTCAGTATGAACCCATCCAAATTTGATTGAACAAGATGATTCAGTAGCTATGCATTTCCTCAAAACATAGTTTAATTCAGTTTAATCCATATCAGGCTTGAAAGCCAATATTTGTATGTTGATATTATAACAAATTAGTGGAATAAATGGATATGACAGTACCTTATAACTGTTGCTTGATTGGGTATTCAACCATGCTTGCTCTGTTGCCTTTACTTTCGATGTTACTCTAAGCATCTAAATTTGGTTTGCATGTAAGGTTTTTAGTTCAATGAACCTTTGTATTGTATATGTGTGCATAAATCTACTAACTTTGTTCAGAAATCTACTTATTTTGTTCTGTCATATTGATTTAGATGACTTTCTGGCATTTGCTTTTGTTATAATTAATACCCAATGTAAACCTGGATTGATAACTACGAATGGGATTGATATTTTTTTTCCAGGAAATTCAAGGAGCAAGAACATCTGGGCAGGCATATTATTCCTCTGTTTGGGTTGAATAGATAGCAGCACACTTTATTACTATCTCGAGAGTACTCCTATATGTTGTACACACCTAAGAGCCATATTACTCTACATCTCATGTAGGAGATAATAGGGAGTCATGTGCAGCTGAGTGAGTGGTCGTTGAGAACCAAGTCATGTACCTTATAACAAAAAAAATCCTCTATTTGAATTACCCGGAACCATGTGGAGCCCATATATTATACAATATGACAACATTCATCACTAATGATCCACATGTACCGAAAATGCCCGAGCTCCATGAAGGCCTTTATTTGAAAACATAAAAAATTCAAACTTTTTAGTTTTAGAAAATTCTGAAAATAAATACACATATACCTAGATACGTAATGTACATGTGTAAAATGTGAGCTACACAAAAACACAAATCCGGTTTTTTTTAGTATATATGTATTGTTCACCCTTAAAGTCCATGATTTTGTTTTTATGTGCAGCTCGCAATTCAAGGTGTTTCATCCTGAAATTTTTCACACATACACTTTACATCCTTGCATATATGTGTTCTTTTTTCAGATTTTTTTTAAAGTGAAAATTTTGAATTTTGAATTTTTCAAGATAAAGGGCTTCATGGAGCCCGGTCTCCAAAATGCCCTACTCCACGTGTACCTGCTATTATGCTCCTCTGAGCAAACACCTTCGTTAACACCTTTGTCCTGACATTGGGTAGTTCTATGCCCTTGATTTTCTCATGCACCGGTAAATTCTATGCAAATCAATGTTTGGTCTTATACGTCCTCATTTTCCAAAATGGTGTTAATAATGAGGATATGATGAAACATCATAATAATAATCCACAAACCAAGTTGTGCTTTCAATTTTGAAAATTGAATTATGTTAGTATTTTTTTGTTAGTCAACACGTGCGTTGCACGTGCACGATTACTAGTTTGTTAAGCTCATGAGAGGGCATAGGAAACGGTAGGAGCTCGATCGCCTGCTCGACCGGCGAACCCTATTTAACGCTCGCGTGCGTCCATCTGCTGCGCTTCCGCTGAAGCGCACGAGCGAGCAGTGCGAACGGGCCGGCCCATTTCGGGCGTTGAAGCAAGGCCAGGCAAACAGTTTTAGGAATCTTCTAGAGGGTTCCCTTGACTGTTTTTTTTTCTTTTACTCGTTTTTGGTTTTCTTTTTTTTTTTCTGTTTCTTCTGTTTCTGTTTTCTATTTATTTTATTTTTTCTTTCTTTTTCTTTTATCCTTTTTCGTTTTTATTTTTATTATTTGTTTTAACAAATGTTCGACATTCCAAATTTTATTCACGATTTAAAAAATTGTCCATAATTTTAAAAGAAGTTTTTATGCAAAATTAAAAATTGTTCAGCGTATATTAAAAAATGTGCAATGTATATACAAAAATTGTTCAACATATATCACAAAAATGTTCAATGTCTATTTCAATATTGTTCAGCTTATATCACAAAAATGTTCAATGTGTAATTAAAAATGTTCATCATATATTTATAAAAAATATTGAATGTATATTTAATAAAATATTCAGCGTACATCACACAAAATATTCAATGTGTATTTCAAAATTGTTCAGCATGTATCCAAGAATGTTCTTTATCTATTCGAAAATTGAACGTTGTATATTTACAAAAATGTTCAATGGTTGATTTTTTTTCTGGATCTGTCACGGCGTAGAGTTCAAAGAAGCTTGCGCGATCCACTAAACACAAAAGCTTAGCAGCTGAACTAGCGGAGTACGCATACTCGCCGTCGCCAGATTACGAGTTCGAATCCTCGGCGGAGCCGTTTTCTGTACTTCTATTTTTAGTAGCGCTTCGCTATCACGCCACCGAATGGGCCGGCCCATTCAGTTCGCGCCTGCGCGAAAGCTCGTACTTTTTGACGCTAGCGAGCGTCAGCTAGGGACTCCCCGCGATGAGACCTCCTATGCGCCGCTCTTTGCGTCCGATTCGCACGCGCCGCACAGGTACAGCCCCCCGAATGGGCCGGCCCATCGTCGCGACGAAACAGCAAAAAGATCACCTAAAATTATAACGCGGAGCGGGGGATCGATCCCTGCGCCAGGAGCTAGTATACAATTGTCTCTAACCACGCAAGCTAACTACCTCCTTCGGTCATATGTAAAGCGGGTACTTTAAAAGATCATATACTACATATCTAACACCCAAACCTTACACTGTGGATATGTTCAAAAAAATTAAAAATTCAAAAATTGTTCGCGTTTGCTGAATGCTAGAAGAACAACTAAAAAACTTGAACAAAGTTTTGATAAAATGAACACTTTTTAAAATCCCAAACATTTTTTGAATTTAGAGAACAAAATTTTGTACGCGAACGTTATGTTTGAGAAAAAAAAGTTAAGTTCGTACGAAAAATGTGAACATTCTTTAAAATTCCCGAGAAAATTTTGAAATATGTGAACAAATTTTTGAAATGGGAACATTTTACGAAACTCACGAACAAAAATTTCAACCACCAATATTTTCTGAAAAAATGTGAACAAAATTTGAAAAGGAACATTTATTGAAACTCACGATTTTTTCTGAAAAAACGAACATTTTTCTTAGTTTACGAACAAATTTTGCAAAGTTGTGAAATTGTGAAAAAAACATAAAAAAGAAACAAAAACTAAAAAAAGAAAAGAGAAACAGAATTTGAAGATGAGAAAATTTTTTGAACTTTGAATAATTTTTTGAAAGCATGAACTTTTTTTCAAGTAAGGAACAAAAATTGAAAATGAGAACATTTTGTGAAGTTTTGAAAAAACAATTGAAAGCATGAACAAAATTTGAAAAATGAGAACATTTTGTGAAGTTTTGAACAATTGTGAGCAACACAAAAAAATTGAAAATAAATAATATAACTTTGAAAAGAGAAAAACAAAAAATGAAAAAAATGAAAAAGAAACAGAAAACAGGAAAAAAAGAAACATAAAAAACGAAAAAAAGATAGAAAAGAAAACAGAAAAAGAAAAAAGAAATTAAAACGAAAAAGAAAAAGAAACAGTAAAAGAAAAGAAACAAAAAGGGGTAAAGGGGGAAATAGAAAAACGGGTTCAGGAACCTTCAAGAAGGTTCCCAAAACAAGAAAAACCGGCTGAGAACCACACCTAGAAGATTCCCAAAACCGGATTCGCTTTAACGTTTGAACGGGCCGGCCCATCCTAACACGCTCGTCAATCTGCGTGTGCGTCCGGTCGACTACTTGCCGCAAAGAGCGGCAAATAGGAAATTCCCCCCGCGATCCCGCGCGGGGAGAGCTCCTATACGCCGCCCGTCAGCGTCGGTTCATTGCGGCTTCGCTGAAGCGGCATGCAAACGGGCCAGCCCAATTATCACAGGTCGAGCAAAAGAAATCCAAAAAAAAGGAAGCACACGCAAGGATTGAACTCCTGACCTCATTCAGGATTCTAGCGAGCCAAGCCAACCGAGCTAACAACCTACAACGGTGTTGACGCAGCGCCAGTCTTAAAGTATGTAAGACGGCGGCAAAATCCTTTTTTCCAAAGAAATCATTTTTTATAATATACGTTGAACAAAATTTAAAAGACAGTGAACCTTTTTTGGAAACAAATACTGAACAAATTTCAAATACACAAATGAACATTTGTAGTATGGGTCGAACAATTGTTTAATGTACGATGAACAAATTTTAAATACGCAATGAACACTTTTAAATATATGCTGAACCATTTCATAACATACGGTGAACATTTTTGTAATACACGATGAACATTTTTATAATGCTAGATGAACTATTACATAATATATGATGAACATTTTCTTAATACTACAAAGATTTTCGTAATACACGGGGAACTTTTATATAATTAATAAAGAGAAGAAAAACAGAAACAATAAATAAAAAAGGAAACATAAAAGAAAAAGGAACCAAAAAATAAAAAACCGGAACAAAACAACTGAAAAACGGACAAAAAGAGTGAAAAAACTGGAAGCAGAAAACCATATAAGAAAACGAAGAAAACCCCCGCAAAGAACAAAGACGGAAGCAGCAGCGAACGAATCCCGTACATGGGCTGGCCCAATCGGAGGCTTGCCTCAGCGAAACCACAACGATCTGACGCTAACGAGCGTCCAATAGGGTTTGCCCCGCGCGGGACAAGGTAGGATTCTTCATAAAAAACTGAAACAACGTGAGAGGGCTCGATCGCAACGTACAAGTGAAGGCCCAAGTGGAGGAAAGCAGGCCCGACTGAGCCGAACCTTTTTTCGAAATCACTAATTAAGGAGTACTCGTTGCAAAGAATACTCCACTTTCCCAGGTCGTGACAAGTGGCGCACATGCAGCGCGCCACTTGTCGCAACCGGGGAGTTTTCCTTTTTTCGTAGATCCCTTTATTCAAAATGTTTTATCTCTTAAACCGTGCGTCCAAATCTCAAACCGTTTTCACCATTGGATTCCTCACGTCGAGATCTTCAAAACTAGATACCATGTTGATAGGTTTTGACGAATTTATTTTTCACGAAAAAAACCGGGTGAAAAAACCGAACCGGGAGCACGGTTTTTTTCCCTTTCGGAAAGAGGCACGCCCGTACCTCTCGCGAAATCACAACCGTGCCTCTCGTGGAAGCAAAACCGTGACTCTCGTGGAAGAAAAAAAAATAGAAAACGCGTTTTTTTCTGTTTCCGAGAGGCACGGCCGTGACTCTCGCGAAAGCACAACCATTCCTCTCGCGAAACCAAAACCGTGACTCTCGCAAAAGAAAAAAAACAGAAAACGCGTATTTTTTCCCTTTCCGAGAGGCACGGCCATGACTTTCGTGTAAGCACAACCGTGCCTCTCGCGGAAGCAAAACCGTGACTCTCACGAAAGAAAAAAAACAGAAAACGCGTTTTGTTTTTCCTTTCCAAGAGGCACGGCCGTGACTCTCGCGAAAGCACAACCGTGCCTCTCGCGGAATCAAAACTGTGACTCTCGTGAAAGAAAAAAAACAGAAAACGCGTTTTTTCTTTCCGAAAGGCACGACCGTGACTCTCGATAAAGCACATCCGTGCCTCTCGCGGAAGAAAAACCGTGACTTTCGCGAAAGAAAAAAAAAACACGTTTTTCATGCAAAAAAAATTCGAATTTTTTATTGATCGAAAAGCTAAGAAAGACCAGGGGAAAACCAAAACCGAAAAAAACCGTTTAAAAAGCCGAAAACGCGTGCGGAAAAATAAAAAAACAAAATCCGAAGAGAGCGTCCAGAGCGCGACACGTGGCGAACGGCTAAGAGCGCGCCAAGTGGCGCTGATCGTTGCGAGGCTCCCGAAGGAGCGCTCGTTAACTAGTTGCTCCCACCTTTTTTTAATAAACCATACAAAACTTGGGCTCTACAAATTAGTACCACCTCATTTATTTCACGTAACATAGAATTAGATGCGGGCCGAAACATATCACCTTGCTTTAATAGTAGGTATAGAGTATAGATATAGGTATAGATAGATGAAAGAAAAAAACAGAAACAGCTCACGAGAGGAGTTCGATCGCCTGCCCGATCCCGCGGGGGACAAGGTAGGATTCTTCATAAAAAGACTGAAACAATCTAAGAGGGCTCGATCGCAACATACAAGTGAAGGCTCAAGTGGAGGAACGCGGGCCCGACTGAGCCGAACCTTTTTTAATAAACCATACAAAACTTGGGCTCTACAAATTAGTATCACCTCATGTATTTCACGTAATTAAGGTAGAATCAAATGTGGGACGAAATTAAGAATATCACCTTGCTTTAATAGTAGGTATAGATATAGATATAAAAGTTTGGTGGCTAAACATTCTTGGTGCTGCTCCTTTGTATGGATTGCATTGCTAATTTGTATTGAGCATGCTCAGCAAGCTAGCTATAATAGTATACATAAGTCAGTGACTAGCTTTTTCTGTGGTAGGCAAGCCAACGACAGAGTAATTCGGGCTACAAAGATCCAGTACGACACTCGTTGAGATCTACATCAATATTTGTCATGCTATAATTCAGAAGTTTATGTAAACTTATGAAAATAAGCATGTTCTCCTGCTAATTAAAGGACTTGACAAACGTTCAAAACTTTATGTAAAATAGAGAACACGCAGGTGCGATCTTCGCGAAGGTAAAGTCATGTACAAGCACAATAGACTGCTTTCCCCGATTGCTGTGCTTCACTTGTTTCAAACAATACTCTAAAATTTCCTTATGGTTAAAATTAGAATTTATAATTACCATGACCTTACAAATACATATGGATGGACCATACATGCTGAAAATAGTTTTCTACTCCCACTTATGTCAAAAACGCTCTTATATTATGAGACGGAGGAGGTAATATATATATAGTCAATTTGCCAACTCATATTCCAAAACATCGTGTATTTGCGAGCGGGAGAGGGTCCACCTATCCTTGACGAGTCCCTCTGTCGTTGCGACGAGACACCATGCACACAAACAGAAGACCAGCAGCGGCAACAGAAGCAGCAAACTGAGATAGAAACTCCCAACCATTACCCGCCGCGCCAAACTGCAACAGCCCATGAAGACGACCCCAAATGCCAGGAAAGGGTAGACCATCCCGTGCTTGTATCGCGCCCTTAGGTACTGCTCCGTGACGCTCGCCCTAAGCTCTTCCGGCGCGGCGTCCCAGTAGGCATCCATGAGCATGTGCTTCCACCGCGCGATCTCTGTCCTGGGGCGGTGGGAGGGGGAGGGGAAAGGGAGGAGAGGAAGCGGTGGGGGATCCCGTCGTCGGCCCGGCGCACATGGGTAAAGCTCTGATGCCACGTTGACATGTGGGTCCCGGCGTGGCGCACCGACGGGGTGGCCCGCGTGTCAGTGAGAGCGGTGGAAGGTCTCTGATGATTGTTATCCCATGGGGTCAACGAGGAAGTGGGAAGTGGGAACAGGTCAGGCGGGCCCCGCTGCCGGGTTCGTGAAAGCATCCGGCCCAGGCCCATCATCGGGCTGCGACTCAACCGGCAAAGCCCAGGTGCCTATGTTTCTTGTGAGTTGTGTGACTCGAATTAATTCTCCTTTGGGTGTTGGCGAGCCACGCAAATCCTATTTCCCGCATACGTAGCCAAATCCCTCCCTATCTGCAGCTCTCTCTGCGAGCCAGCGAATGTTCATGCTTTCGGAAAACGTTCGTGATTTCAAATTTTGTTCATGCTATTAAAATAATGTTTAAGCTTTTATAAAATCTTTGGGAATTTTTTTTTCGTAATTTCAAATGCTGTTCATTTTTTTTCATAAAAATATCTGGATTTTTGCCTGTTCAATTGTTTTTCAAAAGTAATGTCTGGGGTTTTTTTGTTCGTGTTTTACAACATTATTTGCATTTTGAAATACCTTCAAAATATAAAAAACATGGCTTTCCAAAAGTACCATCGCATGGTAGCATGCAACGTCACATAGTAGGGAGCAACTCACCAAGGGCCACTTTTGGTAGACTGAGGGCGCGCCAAGTGGGTAAAGCGTTCAGGTGATGGAGTGGCCTGCGTGTCAGTGAGAGTGGGGGAGGCCGGGGAAGGTTTCTAATGATTATTATCGGTTCGGGTCAACGACAAAGTGGGAACAACTCAGGTGGTCCCTGCTACTACAGTGTGTGGTTATTGGGCTCATGAAAGCATTCGGCTTAGGCCCATCATTGGGCTGCGGCTCAAGCGACAACATGTCTAGGTAGCCTGTTAGCATTTGTTTCTTGTAAAGTTGTGACTCCAAATTTCGGCCTCTACCTTGATGAGGCAGGCTGCTGAGGGGACTTGTCAGCGTGAGCCGGTAGGACTATGTCTTGCCTGTACCGCGCAAATGTGTCACTCTTTGCGAGCAGTACCTCGCATAGCTCGCTTGGGCGATGACTTTGGGTCGACCAAATAAATTGTGGTGTGATGGGTTCCTATGAGGCTTCTCAACCTGTAGAAGGTTCTCAAACATTTTTACCGGGTTTGGGAACCTTCCACAGAGTTCATGAACTGAGTTTTCCTTTTTTCTAGTATTTTCACTTTTCTTTTCCTGATTTATGTGTTTTTTATTTTTAAAATAAATCATAAATTTGAAAAAAATCAACACATTTGAATTTTTTAGTTTTACGAAAATTTATGAAATTCAAAAAATGCTGTGTTCTTAAAAAAAGTTAGAATTCCAAATTTGTTAGGATATTCAAAAAATGTTTCTCTTTTCAGGTTTAGTTCACATATTGCAAACTACAAGAAATATTGTACTATAAAATTTATTTCTAAGCCTCAAAAGATGTTTCTGCTTTAAAGCTTGTTAACAACTTCAGAATACGTTCATGTTTCATTTTTTTAGAAGAATACAAATTCGTTCGCAAATATTTTTTAGATTGGTGAACAATTTTATGAATCCACGATTTTTTTTATTTTAAGTATAATTTTTGAATTTTTAATATTTATTTGGATTCATGAACATTTTTTTGAATTGGCGAACATTTTATCAAAATCGTGATTTTTTATGAATGTGTGAACATGTTTTTGAATTCATGTATTTTTTTTTGAATTGGCGAACATTTTATCAAAATCGTGATTTTTTATGAATGTGTGAACATGTTTTTGAATTCATGGGTTTTTTTTGAATTGGCAAACATTTTATCAAAATCGTGATTTTTTATGAATGTGTGAACATGTTTTTGAATTCATGAACATTTTCCAAATATGTGATTTTTTTGGATTCACGAACATTTTTTGAATTCATGAGCAATTTTTGGATTTTAGGAACATTTAGAAATTTTGAACAAAACTAACCCAAAAAAAATGTGAATAATCAGGAAAAAAAAGGTCGCACGTGATCAGACGCTGGACGTGGCTCGTTGAGACTTGACGGCGCTGCTACTTGGGCCAGGCCGATAAAGGGTTCGATCCATTCGCACACTCGCTCCCGGTATTCCAGCTTTTCTTTGCTACCGTAGAAAAAAAAAAAGGCTTTTCTTCGCTTTTTTCTTCTTCTTATTTTCCGCTTGTTCTATTTTTCTTTAGTTTTTCTTTGTCTTTTCACCAGTTTTCCTCCGTACCACTCAAAAAGTAAAACCAGTTTATCTCCGTTTTTCGTTTTTCATTTTTTATACTTTGTTTGTCTACTTTTCCTCAGTGCACAATTTTGAATACATGACAATATTTTGAATAAATGTAAAAACATTTTTTTGAAAGGACTTGATATTTTTTTACATTGTTTCAACATTAAAAAATCAAGGACATTTTTTGGATACACATTGAATATTTATTTAAAATGTTACACATATTTTGGTAAGGGAAATAAAATTATTTAACTCTTGAGAATTGTATAATCATTTTTTAAAAAGACTCACGACTGTTTTTTTAATCACTGTATATTTTCTTTACAATGTCACGTTCATTTTTGTATTGGTACGAAACATTTTCTTTATAGAGGAAGAAGACGAACAACGAGCAGTCGCGTCGAGATGCTCTTCTCCTGGTGCGGGATCGCAAAGGGCAGGATTGCATAGGCCTGGTCGTGCATGTGCGTGACGAGACGGAATCGCCGGAAACAACATCGATGAGTTAAATGACAGTGACGGGTAGGTTATACGCGAGGAGCCAGAGTTATCACAATTAATCTCTAATTAATTATTCGTGTCTGGTCAGAAAAATAAAGCGCAACATGATAGGTCAGAGCTCGCGTCCTTCATGAAGCACCGACACGTGGGTGAGGTGGGAGGGGGGAGCCCATGTACCGCTCCTTTTCTCAAGCCCCAATAGCATAGGGAAAATGATTCTTTATAATGAGGTCTCAACTTTCCTTCACTAGGGTGATGGGACTAAATTTCCCAGATTTTCAAGAATTAATTCATATATGGGTCATAGGCCCATCTATCTATGATTCAACAATTTTTACAATCTCAGTCATTATAGAACCCACTTGGTACACCACAACATCCGCAGGACCTATAGGCCATGGACTCTTAAGTACTCCCTCCGTCCGGAAATACTTGTCGGAGAAATGAATGAAAATGGGTGTATCTAAAACTAAATTGCGTCTAGATACATCCATTCCTCAAATCCGTCCGAAAAAACTTGTCCGAAGCTTGTCCCTCCGTCAAATGGATGTATCTAGCACTAACTTGGTGCTCGATACATCCATTTGAGGGACAAGCTTTTTTCTTCGGACCAAGGGAGTACAAGGCAAGTGATCGCCTAACTCGTACCAACAAGAAATAGCAAGCAAGCCGGGATTATGCACACATGGAGCATCTTCAGGTTTACAGCGGTTTAACTTAACATTAACTATAATACAATGCTACCAGGTAGCAAGACTAGAACAGCACAGGACAACTTCAGCCTGACAGTTAGGTCGCAGTTCGTCAGGGCCCGCGTTTAAGTCGCAGTTCGTCCGGGCGCTGGCGGCGGGCTTCATTCCGAGTTCTTTGGAGCAAAAAGCACCCTCACAAAAAACTGGCCGTACTTAAGAACTGAGTCATCATCAGGACAACTAACGGGTCCAACATATTCATCATGAAATGTCCACCGAAACACCGATTCATCCACCCTTAGAACAACATCCAGATTTTCATTTCCCTTCACCGCAACAATATGCTGGAACAGCTTCACGCTCCCAGACACTTCATCGTCAAACAGCACAATCTCATCAACATAGACGGTGCTTAAAGCGGTGAACCTCAGATGACGAGGACGGTCAACCTTTGCATAGACCTGTACTACAGCCTCAACACTTCGAGCGACGACCATGTACTTCAAGTCCAAGTTGCAATCATCACCGCAAATCCGTCCAAACAATCCAGCATCAAAATTTGAACGCATTTCTATCTCAGCATATGCACAAAGTATTTGCTTGTCTTCTGATCCATCTCCTTCCTTCCTTACCCAGAGATCAACTTCTAGTAATGCCCGGTCCAGTACGTACATTCCTCGACATGGGCTACAGAGAGGCAACTCAGAGGATTCCTGCAATTTGGAAGAAAAAAAATATCTAGTTAGAACTGAACAAGCTACATCCACTTTCAAATACATACATTAGCATTGTACCAACATAAACAAACTCAAATAAGACATGCATGCTCATCTAGATCAAGTATTGGGTGAAAGAATGTCATTTTGCCACTTTGCGCCCCCATTCATCTCGCAGCACCTTAAAGATTCACGTATATTATAACCCCACTCTCATTCCCAAAAGTTTTGAGAATGGTACCTAACGGTCTAGATCAACTATTGGGTGAAAGAAGACAAGCATGTGACTTGATGTCATTCTGCCACCATTCATCTCACAGCAACTCAAAGATTCACATATATTATAACCCCACTCTCATTCCCAAAAGTTTTAAGAATTGGTACCTCACGGTCATCTACCCGCAGACCCCTAGTATCTTGCTGGTTGAAGTTATAACCATCTTAATGCCTTGTGAAAGGAAATAGATAAAATGCTATAATTAAAGTATATTAACCAGATTATGATTTGTATGTACATGTAGAAGCACAATCATATAAAAACATAAGATATAATCAGTTGATGGAATCAACAAATTGTTTTTAGCAACCCAAGCCCTTGAAAATGAAAAACTAAATGCAGCTGCTTTCAAGATAAAACCAAATAGTAGAACAGGGTCTCATAAATAATGTTCAACAAATTGGAATTCATTTAGCAACCGCTTTTTAGAGGCTTCTTGACATTTCTCTTCCCTATTTTGGATTTGAATTGAACCGATTCAATTAATTACAATAGAACAATTACACAACAAAAGAGAAAAGAAAGGAGGTACTTGTTGGCAGTAGATGGGTTTTACTAAATCAAAATTGTGATTCTTTAGTTACTTATTTTAGATTTGCATTAATGGACCCAAGCAAATAGTAGAGTGGTCCAAAACAAATCAACTTAGAC
Source organism: Aegilops umbellulata (assembly GCA_032464435.1). Classification (NCBI taxonomy): domain Eukaryota; kingdom Viridiplantae; phylum Streptophyta; class Magnoliopsida; order Poales; family Poaceae; genus Aegilops; species Aegilops umbellulata. Next base: position 56,607,395 of record CP136058.1, read on the forward strand.
GACTGACATAAATATTGTAGTGATCTAAAAGAAGCATAAATATAATTGGCGTTGAGCCATTGAACGTCATGGGTGAGCGGCCAACCATTTTTGTAACAAAGTCCTTATTTACCTGCTTCACGATCTCTACAGCAGCATCTCTAGGGCAGTTGAAGACATAGTTCCGTCTCGGGTCCAAGTCATCCCGAACGGCAAATATGCCATACACACTGAGAGGATAGGAGAGCCCAGAGCCTGATAATCTCATAGAGAAGACCTGTAGCATCTCTTGTGGCTTGCGATATCCCAGGGTTGATGCAGCTGCAAGCATAAACCAAGCAATGTGAGTTGTTAATTAAGCAGACAGCACAAGGATATATAGATCACTAGGGATGATGGAGCGGCATGCGCTTACTGGTAGAAGTGTCGTGGGTCTTGTACGTGCGGTGGTAGCATTTTGCATCGAGGACGCATAGAGCCGTTGTGGGAGGGAAGAGTTTGAGTGGAAAAGGGGGTATGGGAGTATCATCGTCGTCCTCCCGGTCCAGAATGTCATCGCACATGTCCCAGTATTCTCCCATCTGCTCCGAGTGCCTTTTAATCCATTCCCAGTCGATTTCCTTTGCTTTGCTCGCGGGATAGTGCTTTCCTGTAGGGAGAATTAATCATTGTATCATGGATCGGCAGTCGATCCTCTGTTTTGGGTGGTTAATTGCGAGTTAGCTACCTGGGCAGATGATGATCTTGCTGTCCTCGTCAACCACTTGGCCATTGCGCTCCTCGTCATCATCACCGGCATCAACTAGTTGATTCCCTGGAGGAAGAATGAGCGTTAGAATCGGTCCAGCAAGTCAAGCCATTCATTCAAGGCTCGGCATTTTGGGGGAAATTCAATCTATCTAGAGGGACAAACAGGCACCTGCACAATCTTTCTCCTCCACGTCAACCACTTGGCCATCGCCGTCGCTCCAGTCGCTCCACTCTGATTCGCTCCCCTCCCGCGGGAACTCGAGGTCCAAGGCACGCCAGGCAATCTGATCAGGATCTGAACATGCATACATACAAGACGGTAATTGAACAACTGAAACAAGATGGACCCATCCGGAGCCTTCCCGACGGACGGACGGAGAGAAGTGAAGGAGCGTGCGCAGTATTACGAACCGGCGGTGACCATGCGCGCCGGCGGGACGTGGGGATCGAGTTCGGCCTCCTCCAGCGGATCATGGAGATCGCCTAGGTCCTCCTCCGTGCAAGAGCCGTGGTAGTTGGCGGCGTGAAACGAAGCCGCTGTTTCCGCCGCCGATCCACGGCGGAGTCGCTTCTCCGTTGACGCCATCGCAGGCGGCGGCGGCGGCGTGTCGGCGGCAGTCGGGACAGATCTAGGGTTTTCGGCTCGGGGACGGAGAGTTGTTGTTTTTCAGGTAACGGGGATGGAGAGTTGGGTCGGGACAGAAACTGGGGCTGATATGTATGTACTCCGAGAGCCCGCTGCCCAACCGGATTCGGTTCGGTGCCCGCCGCCTATATGTTGTACTCCCTCCGTAAACTAATATAAGAGCGTTTAGATCACTATTTTAGTAATCTAAACGCTTTTATATTAGTTTACAGAGGGAGTACTGATTATTTTTAGGGAAACGTTTGGGGCCGGGGCACCGGTCGAAGCTTCGGCCGGTCCAGTCCACGCGCGCACGCCGCGACCCAATCGCGAGCAACCACGTGGCGCTGTGGACCTCGCGAATCTCGCCTCATTCCTATCTCACAGCTCCGCGGATCTCGCCCCCATCCTCATCTCACAGCTCCTGCAGCGCCGGCGCCCACATCTCGCCGTCGGCCATGGAAGGTCGAATCCCCCGCGCGTCCATGGATGTAGATCTCACCCCGCCATGCTTTTACAGCCCGTTTTGCCATTGGATGCAGTCCGTTGACCAATCCCCATCCCCGGCGGTTGCAACTCCCACACGTCTCGTGCTTCTGCCTCGCCGCCGATGAGCCGGACGGCGATGGTCGACACCGAAAGCTTCTGCAGAATCGCCGCACCCCCTTATGTTGCAACCGTTTAAAAAAAAGCTTCATCCCCTAGATGAAAAGCTTCAACCGGATGTAGAGAAAGCTACAAGCGGTCAGCGCCATCACCGGAAAGCTACAACCGTTGACATGAAATGCTACATCCTTCGACTAAAAAAGCTTCAACCGAAACAACACAAAAAGCCTTGACCAAGTGCTGCTAAAAAGAAAATAGCTACAACTTTTTGGTAGAAAAGCTTCAACGGTTGTTGGAAAAAGCTCCAACCATTCAGAGAGAAAGCTACAACTAGACACTATGAAAATAAGAAAGCTTCAACCAGCGACGGCTGGAGGTGGAAGAAGATGATAAAATGCTGCAGTTTTGCTACATGCTTCAACCGGCATAGGTTTTTGCTACAACTGGCATAGCATTTTGCTACAACTAGCGTCACGTTTTGCTACAACACACAGCCGGCGTCGCGGTTTTGCTACAACTAGCATCGTTTCTTGCTACAACCGGCATAATGTTTTGCTACATCCATCACGGCCGAGCTGCGACCCAGCACGGTTTTCCGTGAATTCCGGCGTCGAGATCCAGCACGGGAGGCAGGGGCGGATGCTGCAACCGGTCGCCGGCGAGCTGCTACGGGCTCGCGGCGAGCTGCAACCTCGACCGGCCGTAACGGAACTCGAGCCCAAATCCATGGCGGCAAGGAGGTCATGTCGTATGTAAGACATGATTTGAAGCAATCCCAAGGTGACTTGATAGGTGGGGGAGCCCCTCGTCGACGTGATTCGGCCGCGGGGAACGAATAACAGGCGGATCTAGCCGCCGCCGCCGCGGATTGGGGACGGGCAGTCGCGGGGGGATCCAGCTCCCCTGTTTTCCTTGCTGTGGCTGTTCGTATACGGTCGCAACAAAACTGTTCTTTTTTGCTGCAACGGTTGCTTCAGTGCGTGTATGCGCGCAGATCTAACGGTCCATGCAAAACGCATCGGACGGCTGGGCCTGGACCGGCCGAACCGTTTGGGCCGGCGCACCGGCGCCTAGCGTCGCCCTTATTTTTATTCGACATTCTAAAAAAAGATTATTTTTTTCGACAAAACAGTGGATTTTATAAACTTAAAATGGAGCGTTAAGCTTCTAAAAAAAAACCCGCTCCTTGTTTTCCGCTCCATCCCTAGGGTGACATTTTGTTTTCGTCTCGCGACGCTCAAGGTGATCCAGGGTTTCCTCAGTCGCTACCCTCGCTCATTCGTCCCCTCCAGATCCTTGTCGTCGTTCGCCCACTTGAGATCCTCTCCGGCCTAAACGGCTAGCCTCCACTTTACCTCCCTATTCAGACCATCCACCATAGGCCTTTTGCACGTGCTAGGGCTCGTGATCGTGATTTGGTTCTGTTGCACGCGTTTGTTGGGGCGGAGATGGAAAGGGTAGAGGGGCCGATGCAGAAGTTGAAGCTGTTGGACAAGAAGACGAAGAAGAAGAAGAAGGGCATCAAGATTGGCTGGGGCAGGATCCGAGAAGGTGGGTATGCTAGAGCCAAAAGCCCTCGCCAAGTTACTTTCGGAGAAGTCGGTGTTTGTAGAAGCGATGGCTGATACCTTGGGCAAGATATGGTGCCTGATCAGGGGCTTGGAATGCAAGGAGGTTGAAGAGAACATTTCCTTTTTCACTTTTAGACAAAGAGTCAGGAAAAAGGATGACTCTTGATGGTGACAGTGTTCTGAACTAAGGGGTACTAACCTGTACGGCCCACAGTCAATGGGCCGGGCTCATGGCTCGCCAATCACTAGAAGGAAGGACTATCGATGCTATGAACCTCGGCATGACCGAGATGAAAACCTCCAAAGACCTGGCGTGCATTTCAAGGACTGCTTTGTAGAAAATGTAGGATGGCTAATATTTGTGATGTTGTGTTGATGTATTGATCTGACCTCGTAAAGGCATATATAGAGAGTACAATGATGGGGTGAGACATGGAGTAGAAGACAAGTCGTACTATGTTTAAACTATTCTATCTCTATCTTCTTATCTCTATCTTAAACACATTTATACTATAACATCCCCTCAGTTGTAGTGGGAGTGAAGTGCACGATTACGACTGAATTTGAAGTCTTGCACTTCCTCGTCTTCTACGGGGCGCCTGTTGGGGAACGTAGCAGAAATTCAAAATTTTCTACGCATCACCAAGATCAATCTATGGAGTATACTAGCAACGAGGGAAGGAGAGTGCATCTACATACCCTTGTAGATCGCTAAGCGGAAGCGTTACAAGAACGCGGATGAAGGAGTCGTACTCGTAGCGATTCAGATCGCTGTTGATTCCGATCTAAATGCCGGACGGACGGCACCTCCGCGTCCAACACACGTACAGCCCGGGGACGTCTCCTCCTTCTTGATCCAGCAAGGGGAGAGGAGAAGTTGAGGGAGAGCTCCGTCAGCACGACGGCGTGGTGGTGGTGGAGCTCATGGTTCTCCGGCAGGGCTTCGCCAAGCACCATGGAGGAGGAGGAGAAGGTAGGAGGAGGGAGGGTTGCGCCAGGGAAGAGGTCGCGGCTGCCCTCCCACCCCTCCACTATATATAGGGGCAAGGGGAGAGGGGGAGGCGCCCTAGGGTTTCCCCTAGGGGGCGGCGGCTAGGCAGATTGGATCTCCCTAGGGAAAATCCTAGGGAGACTTGCCCCCCAAGCCAAGCAGGTGGAGGCTTGCCTCCCAAGCTAGGTGGAGGCGCCCGACCTCCCCAAGTAACATGGGAAAGGGTGTGGGGGCGCACCAACCCTTAGTGGGCTGGTTTGCCCCTTCCCCTTTGGCCCATGAGGCCCTCCAACACTTGCCGGGGCTCCCGAAACACCTTTCGGTCATGCTGGCCATAGCCTGGTACCTCCGGAACACTTCCGGACTCCAATACCCTTCGTCCAATATATCGATCTTCACTGCCGGACCATTCCGGAACTCCTCATGACGTCCGGGATCTCATCCGGGACTCCGAACTACCTTCGGTAACCACATACTATTTCCCATAACAACTCTAGCGTCACCGAACCTTAAGTGTGTAGACCCTACGGGTTCGGAAACTATGCATACATGACCGAGACACCTCTCCGGCCAATAACCAATAGCGGGATCTGGATACCATATTGGCTCCCACATGTTCCACGATGATCTCATCGGATGAACCACAATGTCAAGGATTTAATCAATCCCGTATTCAATTCCCTTTGTCTACCGGTATATTACTTGCCCGAGATTCGATCGTCGGTATCCCAATACCTTGTTCAATCTCGTTACCGACAAGTCTCTTTACTTGTTCTGTAACACATCATCCCGTGATCAACTCCTTGATCACATTGTGCACATTGTGATGATGTCCTACCGAGTGGGCCCAGAGATACCTCTCCGTCACACGGAGTGACAAATCCTAGTCTCGATTCGTGCCAACCCAACAAACACTTTCGGAGATACCCGTAGTGCACCTTTATAGCCACCCAGTTACGTTGTGACGTTTGGTACACCCAAAGCATTCCTACGGTATCCGGGAGTTGCACAATCTCATGGTCTAAGGAAATGATACTTGACATTAGAAAAGCTTTAGCATACGAACTACACGATCTTGTGCTAGGCTTAGGATTGGGTCTTGTCCATCACATCATTCTCCTAATGATGTGATCCCGTTATCAACGACATCCAATGTCCATGGTCAGGAAACCGTAACCATCTATTGATCAACGAGCTAGTCAACTAGAGGCTTACTAGGGACATGGTGTTGTCTATGTATCCACACATGTATCTGAGTTTCCTATCAATACAATTCTAGCATGGATAATAAACGATTATCATGAACAAGGAAATATAATAATAACTAATTTATTATTGCCTCTAGGGCATATTTCCAACAGCGCCATCATCAATTGCGCCGTCACCTAGGGCGGTCACTGCGTCCCCCTCTGGTGCCTTCCTTGTCTCTCCTGTATTCATGTTGGAATTTTGTCTATTTTGGGTCTAGCCCAATAGCAGTTTCAGAAATTCCTAATAAATCCTAAAGGCCCACGTAGCCCATTCGTGCAAGGCAAGAGGTGGAACTAAAGTTTAGTCCCACATTGCTAGTTTAGAGGGAGTTGGACCTCTTTATAAGGGAGGCTTTTTCTCCACATGTATGAGGATGAGAATAAGAGGGACATCCACGCGCGCTCCTCCTCCGCCGCCCGCCTCGCCACGCCTCGTCACGACGCGACGCGACGCGCCGCGGGTTGCGGGAACGAGCCGATGTCTAAATTTTTGCCACGCGCGACAGGTATACGAAAGGTCACACGGAAGCTGAAACGTTTTTGCTGTAGTGGAGATTGAATATGAACAACGCACCTCTTTGCCTGCTGCCTTTTTGTTTTGTCTCCCTCGTTCTCTTTAGCTCCCAGCACAGCCTCTCGCCTCCTTCTCTTGCGCCTATAAAAGGGAGGTCGCTCCTCACAGAGAGACGCACCAGAACCTCTTCTTCCTCTCGCCACAAGTTCCTGAGCACTGCGCTGCTATGTTCTTCCCCATCCCGGCTTGCGGCATGCACCGCAGGTCGGGACAGTAGGCCTCCGGAACCGCACCTTTTGAGTCCTGTACGGGAGAAGGGTGATAAGGTTTTTGGGGAGCGCTCAGCACGACTACTGACTTCTTCATCACGGACGCCCCATACTCCGACTACTACTTCCCCGACGACGACTACTTCCCCGACGTCGACAACCTCCTCGATGACATGGCTGGCGAGGACACCGACCCCAAGTCCAGTACTACTGTTGCTGCTGTGCCATATGTGCTCCTCTCCTTTCTGTTCGAGGTCTTGCCACAGTTCCTGGTTCTGCTATTTGTCCTAGATGTGTTAGATTCTACTTCATATATGAAATTTGCCCTACTGTCTGCTCTAGATAAGCTTGATTACAGTTCATATATGCCCATGTTATTTACCTTCTCTCTGTCAAATCACATGACTAGTTTTATCCCTGTTATATTAGTCATGCTTTATCTAATATTCCTGTTCATAAAATCATTCGGTAAATTGCTCATATTTCCAACAATCCAAAAACCTTATTATAGGCAATTTACCCGAAGTGGTTTTGCTGCTACCATGAGACCTCCTATGTTTGAGCGTATCCACTATAAGAGGTGGCGCGCGAGAGCAGTCTTATGGTTTCAAACCATGAGTTGCTATGACGCCACTCTTGGCAAACCTGAAGGAGGGCTTGATGCTCAACAGGCACAAGCTTTTCAGAAAATGGATACTCTGTTTTAAAGCTGCTCTCTTGAGTGTTCTTGGTGAGAACATAGTTGATGCTTATGCGTCAATTGATAATGGAAAAGATATGTGGGACGCACTCGAGGCCAAGTTTGGGGTCTCGTATGCAGGTACTGAGTTGTACATCATGGAGCAATTCTATGATTACAGGATGACTGAAGAGGGCTTCGTGGTTGAGCAAGCTCATGAGATACAGTCATTTGCTAGAGAACTTGAGCATTTCAATTGTATGCTACCGGACAAGTTTGTTGCCGGATGTATCATCACTAAGCTTTCTCCTTCGTGGAGGAACTTTGCTACCTTACTGAAGCATAAGAGGCAGGAGTTTTCCATTCCGGATCTCATTGGCACTCTTGATGTGGAAGAAAAGGCGAGAGCAAAGGACACACGTGCTCGAGGTATTGAGGGAGGATCTAGTGCCAATTTGGTACAGAAGAAGAACTTCCAGCCCCACAAGTTCAAGAACAAGGGCAAGTTTGATGGTAAAGCAAAGTTTGATGGTAAAGCAAAGTTTGATGATAAAGCAAAGTTTGATGGGAAGAACAAGGTTGTGCAACACACAAACTTCAAGAAGAAGAATATAAATAAGAAAGGTGTTTGTCATGTGTGCGGGGATCCTGATCATTGGGCTCCTTGTTGCCCTAATCGCTATGACAAGCGTCATCCTGAGAAAGGCGGCAAGACCCTTAATGTTGTCATTGGAGAAATTGACATGAAGGATGTTGTGTATGGTATATTTCCCACTATTCTTTCAGTATGGCATTCTCATGATTGGTTGATTGACACGGGTGCTAATGTGCATGTATGCGGTGATATTTCCTTGTTTTCGTCTTATCAGACCGCAGGGACTTCAACCATGCTGATGGGCAACGGTTCAAGTGCTTCTGTTTGTGGTGTTGGCACGGTCGATCTGAAGTTTACTTCGGGGAAGATCGTGCGGCTGAAGAACGTGCATTATGTCCCCTCCGTCAATAAAAATCTTGTTAGCGGATCTCTTCTGTGTAGAGATGGCTACAAGCTTGTCTTTGAGTCAAATAAATTTGTAATATCCAAGTATGGAACCTTTGTTGGTAAAGGCTATGAGTTAGGAGGCCTGTTTCGCTTATCCTTATCAGACGTTTGCAATGAAGTTGTTAATCATATTTGCAACAATAGTGAATCAAATGTGTGACATTCACGTCTTTGTCATGTTAACTTCGGTTGCATGTCGCGACTAGCGAAGTTGAACTTAATCCCTAGTTTCACCACTGTCAAGGGATCCAAGTGTCAAGTGTGTGTGCAAGCTAAGCGACCTCGTAAGTCTCATGTGACTGCGGAAATGAGAAATCTTGCACCACTAGAACTCATACATTCATATCTATGTGAAATGAATGGTGTTTTGACAAAAGGTAGAAAGAAATATTTCATGACGTTAATTGATGACTCCACTAGATACTGCCGTGTGTATCTTCTAAAAATCTAAGGATGAGGCTTTGAACTTTTTCAAGATCTATAAAGCTGAAGTGGAAAACCAACTTGATCGAAAAATCAAGAGGCTTAGGTCCGACCATGGTGGAGAGTATTTTTCCAATGAATTTGATGCTTTTTGTGCGGAACATGGTATAATCCATGAGAGGACGCCTCCCTATTCACCTCAGTTTAATGGGGTGGCCGAAAGAAAGATCCGTACTCTAACAGATTTGGTTAACGCCATGTTAGACACATCGGGTCTCTCCAAGGCATAGTGGGGGAGGCGATATTAACTGCATGTCATGTCCTAAACCGAGTTCCCACAAAGAATAAAGAGATAACTCCATTCGAGGAATGGGAGAAGAAAATATTAAAACTCTCTTATCTACGAACCTGGGGTTGTTTGGCAAAAGTCAATGTGCCAATTCCAAAGAAGCGCAAGCTTGGACCAAAGACCGTGGATTGTGTTTTCCTGGGATATGCTTTTAATAGCATTGGTTATAGATTCTTGGTTGTAAAATCTGAGGTACCTGACATGCATGTCGGTACGATCATGGAGTCGAATGATGCGACTTTCTTTGAAGATATCTTTCCCATGAAGGATATGGCTACCTCATCTAATCAGGAGATGCCTAGTTCATCGAATCAGGGACCAGTTACAATTGTCGAACCTGCCATTTCAATGGAACACTTTGAAAGTCCTGTGGAGGAGAACAATGAAGTTCCTACTAGGAGCAAGAGACAGAGGACTGCAAAGTCCTTTGGTGATGATTTTCTCAAGATCGTGACATCTCAAGAACACGAGAGAGAGAGATTAAACACATAGCTACTGGTACAAACCCTCAGCCCCGAGGGTGGACTACTCCCTCCTCATCGTGGTGGCCGCCGGGATGATGAAGATGGTCACCGGTGATGATTCCCCCTTCCGGCAGGGTGCCGGAACAGGGTCTAGATTGGTTTCTCGTGGCTATAAAGCCTTGCGACGGTGGAACTTCCGATCTAGGGTTACCCCGAGGGTTTTTGGAATATTTGGGAATTTATAGGGCAAAGAGGCGGTGCGGGAGGCCACCGAGGTGGGCACAGCCAGGCGCGCCCTGGTGGGTTGTGCCCCACTCGAGGCACCCCCAGGTGCTGCTCTGGCCCATTGGATGTCTTCTGGTCCATAAAAATCCACAAAAATTTTCGCGGTGTTTGGACTCCGTTTGATATTGATTTCCTGCGATGTAAAAAACAAGCAAAAAACAGCAACTGACACTAGGCACTGGATCAATAGTTAGTCCCAAAAAATGATATAAAGTTGTTATAAAATGATTGTAAAACATCCAAGAATGATAATATAACGGGTTCATAAATTATAGATACGTTGGAGACGTATCACATACCAATGGACAAAGGGAATTACATATGTTGTCATAACGGTTCGACCGATAAAGATTTTCGTAGAATATGCAGGAGCCAATATGAGCATCAAGGTTCCGCTATTGGTTATTGACCGGAGAGGTGTCTCGGTCATGTCTACATAGTTCTCGAACCCGTAGGGTCCGCACGCTTAACGTTCGATGACGATTTAGTATTATATGAGTCATGTGATTTGGTGACCGAATGTTGCTTGGAGTCCCGGATGAGATCACGGACATTATGAGGAGTCTCGAAATGGCTGAGAGGTAAAGATTGATATATAGGACGATAGCATTCGGACACGGGAAATGTTCTGGAGGGTACCGGGTACATATCGGGTCACCAGAAGGGGTTCCGGACACTCCCGACAAAAGATATGGGCCTTATGGGCCAAGAGGGGAACACACTAGCCACAAGGGGCTGGTGCGCCCCACATATGGGCCGCCCAGGGATGGAGAAGGAAAGGGGAAGGGAGAAAGGCAAGTGTGGATTAGGATTCCCACTTCCTTCTCTCCCCCCCTCTTTCCTTCCCCATCCATCAAATATGGCAGGGGGCGCAGGGCAAGGAAGCCCCAAGGGGGCCGGCGACTAGCCCTTGGGCGCCTCCTGGCCTCTCTCCTCCCCCTCCCACCTATATATATATGTGGGGAGGGGGCGCCTAGAACACACAACATCAATTGTTATCTGTGTGTGGTGCCCCCTCCACAGTTTACACCCCCGGTCATATTCTCGCGGTGCTTAGGCGAAGCCCTGCAAGGATCACTTCACCATCACCGTCACCATGCCGTCGTGCTGATGGAACTCATCTTCTACCTCGACGTCTTTCTGGATCAAGAAGGCGAGGGACGTCAGCGAGCTGAACGTGTGCAGAATTCAGAGGTGCCGTAAGGTACTCGATCGGTGGAGCGCGAAGGGAGAGGGACGCTGTGTGGAGCTCTGTCCGCCGCCGCCGTGGGTTACCGGCGGAGCCCGACGAGGACGAGCAGCTCCTCCCGTGGGTCTACCGTCGGTCGCTTACAACCGCGGTGACGGACGCTCGGCGGCTCCGCCAGAAGAACGTGAAGGCTCTTCGGCTTGCCATCAAGCAGTCCGAGCGGGAGGCGATGGAGAAGGCGACGGAGGCGGCTCGGCTGGCCAAGCTTAGGTGCCAGCAGGACCGGGCCGTCTAGCGCCTCAAGGGCCTCATCATCGTCTCCTCCTCGTCCGACGACCACAACTCTTCATCCAGCGAATTGGACGATCCACCACCATCCGCCGACGGCTACAGCTACACCGGCGTCCAGAAGGGGAAAGGGCTGGCCTGGAAGTGGTGAAGTTTAATTTCATTTCAAGTTTTCGATGTAGTATAAAGTTGTCTGTCGTTTATGTGAAGTTTGGTGGACCTTTGAACAACCGTTCGTGATCTTTTGATGAACTATTATGCTATCCTACTATGTCTGATTCTATGTCCGGTCAGCTGATCTACCTAGTTTGATCGATGTTGCATGATTTAATATGGATATATGGGTTCGGATATGAGGTACATAGATGTGGACGACACGATTTGAGGGGTGCCCGGTCAGTGCCCGCGGACGCACCCGGGCGTGTACGCGGGCGTTTGAGAGGTTGGATTTGTCAAGTCCGAATGTAGATGCTCTAATGGCAGGAATATTAGTATCCCCTAAATAGGAGTAGTAATGTGTTCAAGAAACACATTCCAACAACATAAAGTAGTTAGTAGCATGTCCCATGGTCAAAACATTTTATGGTATAAAATCAAACTAAACTGGACCATCAGGCTGTTGTAGCTAAAATCCTAGTAGAAAACTGTTATGAAATTCAATTAAACCAGAGATGCCCCAATATGGCCCGGTCGTCAGGGGCAGAGAACAAACCCAAACCCAAACCCAAACCGTTCTAAACAAAAAACCCAAACCCAAACCGTTCTAAAAGAAAAAAACCCAAACCCAAACCCACTGCGACCGACCGACCCGAGTGCGGTGGAGTCAGAAGTCCGTCCTTGGTCCGGGTCGAGTCCGAAGTCTGAGAAGTCCGTGCCTTGGTCTCGCCGCCGCCGTAGGTCGCCGCCGGTGACAGCGCCCCGCCCTCTCGCCAAGCTCCAACTCCGCCCCGACCCACCTCCGTCTCGCGCCACCCTCCCGCATTCCGCACTGGGTCCCGCCCTCTCGCCGCCGCCGCCGCAGGAGCGTCCCGCAAGCCCCACTCGCCAAGCTTCAATTCCGCCCGACCCCCCCTCCCTCTCGGGCCACCTCCCCGCATTCTGCACGGGGTCCGCCCTCCCGCCGACGCGGCAGGTCGCCGGCGACGGCATCCCGCGAGCCCCGCTAGCCAAGCCGCAGCCCCACCCGACCCGCCCCTCTACGCCGCCAAACCCCCTCCCGGCGTGCTACCGACCAATCCCACCCCACCCCAAGCTGCAGTTCACCTCCCCTGTTTCTCCACGCTCTCTGCTGCGCCGAAATTGGGGGGAAAGGACCCACCTACCGCGCGCCGGTGAAATGGAGCAACACAAAGTACCAAGAAGAGGGCGGAAGAACAACGGGCGGGCTGACGATGGCGGCCCTCAGGATGAAGCTGGTGACGGTCTAAATCGCACCATCAAGTTTACAAGGCCACCTCCGGTGACTGGGAAATTCAAGGTAAAGCTGGCCTGATGATAGGATATACACTGCTTGAATTCGTAAAAGTAAATTCTGCATCATAGATCGAGTTGTCTATTGGCTTATACAAGATGTTAGATTACTTCATATGTTTAACTGCCAGCAAAAGAAATTAGCGTGTTAACTACATTGGGCCATGGACCAACTGATATTTTCATAATGGGATAGATATCATCTTGCAGTCAAGTGTAACGTGTTCAGATGTTACTGTAACCTTCATGGGAATCCCACATATAGTATATAATGCATACCCAAGCTTAAATAGGATTTGATAGTTTTTTCATAGTCTCGGAAAATTATACTATTCGATGTTGGAACAGCTGCTTCAAATGCATGCCCTTCACAATAAGCCCATATATAGAGTGCAAAATCCCTTGAAACAAAAATTCTGTAGCGTTTAAGAGATCTTGAGGTTATGATTTACCCCTTCTTAGATTCATCAATTTCTTGTTTTACTTATTTCCCGTTATGAGGGAATGTCAAGTCACATTTCTTAGTGAAACCGTGATACATTGTTTAAAAATATTATAATTGTTCAAAGTCTATATATATATATATGCTAACAAATGAGTCCTACCAAGTTAAATTCCAAATATTCTTCTTTCATGTAATTAAGTTTTAAGTATGTTTCTCTATTTTTAAATTTTTAGCATATGATTTTGTATTCTCTAATCTTTCGAATGATTTTAATCATAGTTTCCTAACTTAGGTGCTTTTGTCCTACATATAACTTAATCACATGTTTATAAATTTAATGATTAATCATTAGTAATGATGAATAATTACACGATAAAAGTTCCAGAACAAACTCATTCAGAAAAGCTTCAAGGTGTAACCTGCTGGCAAACTGTAGTATCAACCGACCAATTTAGTACTTTCGCAGGTTTATACAAATAAGTGAGATTCTAGACATGTTGATGGTCTTCAGTGTAAGTTAGAACCACTGATTTATATTAGTGTATGTGTTGAATCTCACCTCTCTGTCCGTCGATGGCTGTGGTGACTGGAATGTTTGGTCATGGGCGCCAGCTGCTAGGTTGTCTCCTTTGGAGAGAGAGCTCTCCTTGCTGGAGAGGCCAATGTACCTAAGTGGAGATAGGCGCTGTGTTATGACCGGCATATTAGGTGGGTTGTGGCCCAAGTTATCTTATCGTTATTAGGGGCTTAGCCCAATTATCTTATCGGTATTAGGGTCGTTTGCTTAGAAGTCAAGTAAACCTCTCTCTATAAGGAGAGGAGATGTATCAATCTAGTGAAGCAAGAAGCAATCAGTATTTGCTCGGCTTCCCTTAGGGAGCCGGGAGACCTAACCCTAGCCGCCTCTTGCGCCGCCGCCGCCGCCTCTTCTCCACCACGCAAGGACGACGCCCAGCCGCCGGTCGCCGCGCCCTCGACCTCGTCTTCCTCCATCTTTCCCCTACAATCTCCGCCCTAGAACCGACAGAACCCTAGCTCCTAACACCTTGGTATCAGGTAGCTCAGTTCCGATCATGTCTTCGCTGCCGCCCATCCCGTCGCTTCCGCTGCCGACCGTCACCACCACGCCGCTGGCCTTCTCCACCGCGCCGCTGCCCTCCCCGTTCGTGCCGCTGGTCGCATCCTCCGGCGCCGCCACCATCCTAATGGCGGCGCCCTCCACCGCACCACCGGCCGCCGTCTACTCCCCGGCGGAGATCACCGAGATCCTCAACGATCTCGTCACCGCCGTCCAGGGGATACAACTATACCTAGCCGGCCCCTACGGGTCGCTGGCCGCCGCGACCGGGCCAGCCGCCCTGCCGTGGTATTCGGCACCCGCGGCGCCGACGGGGCCTCTACACCACCACTGGCCGCTTCAGCCGCCGCCCGCGACCGCGCCCCAATGGTCGCAGTGGCCGGCGCCGGCCCTCGCCGCGTCACCCACGCCACCCGGGTCGTCCCCGCCACCGCCTTGGCAGCCCTGGTAGCCGCCGCACCCTGGGGCCACCGCGACGCTGGTCGGGCCGCTGCAGTCCTCGCTGCAGCTACAGCCAGCCCCCGCCCCCGCCCCAATCTGGCCACAATGGCCGGCCGGGCCATCGCCGTGCCCGCCGCCTCCGCCGTTTCCAGGCAGCAGCAGCTGCCGCTGCCGGCGCCTCCGCCGCCCAGCACCGGGCTGACTACAACCGCGCCGGCGGGCGTGCCGATTCAGCAAGTGCGGTTCCCGCCCTCGCCGTCCCAGCTTCCGGCCTGGTTGGTCGGGACGTCACCGCCGCCAGTCTACACCATCGCCGCGGACCAGCCGGTGCCCTCCCTGTCGTACGACGGGCCCTCCGGCTCCGCGGGTTTCCGCGCTGGCTTCGATGGGCCACCGCTTTCCTGCGGACCACCTGTGCACATCGGACCAACGCCATCCTTTTCGCTGCTCCGTACCGCCGAGTCGTACACTCATGGCGGTCATGCTCAGACACCGCCTCGCTTCGCCAAGCTCGCCTTCGCCACCTACGACGGCGCCGAGGACCCCCTCAACTGGCTCAACCAGTGCGAGCAGTTCTTCCGGGGGCAACGGACGCTCGCGTCGGACCACACCTGGCTCGCCTCTTATCACTTCCGTGGCGTCGCACAGACATGGTACTACGCCCTCGAGCAGGACGAGGGCGGCATGCCCCCATGGGAGCGTTTTCGCGAGTTCTGCCTCCTTCGGTTCGGACAACCGATACGTGGGAGCCGGCTATCGGAGTTGGGCCGCCTTCCCTTCACCTCTATGGTGCAGGACTACACCGACCGCTTTCAGGCCCTGGCGTGCCACGCGTCCGCCGTGACGGCTCACCAGCGGGCCGAACTCTTCGTCGGCGGTCTGCCAGATCATATTCGCGTGGACGTCGAGCTGCAGGGACCCCAGTACCTCCAGGCGGCCATGTACTACGCCCGCGCATTCGAGCGCCGCGCGGTGGCCATCCAGCAGGCATCATCGTCCCGGGCCGCTGGGCCGCCACCCTGGCCGGATGTTCCCGCGCAGGGTCGGCCTGCTCAGGCTTCCGCGGCACCCCTTGCCGAGACCGCGACGCGCCCGTTCCGCCGGCTCACCTCGGCCGAGCTACACGAGCGTCGCCGCCAAGGGTTGTGCTTCAACTGCGACGAGACCTAAATGCCCGGCCACGTCTGCCCCCGACTCTTCTACCTGGAGGCTGCAGACTACATTGAGGAGGACGCCGTCGCTGCCGGGCTCGGCGACCTGGCCGCCCCAGCTGTCGCGGAGGTGTTTGACGCTGGTTGATCACCTCGAGGAGTTCAACAAGCGCTTCCCCGCCTTACAGCTCGAGGACGAGCTGTTTGTGCAGGCGGGGAGAAGTGTTATGACCGGCATATTAGGTGGGCTGTGGCCCAAGTTATCTTATCGTTATTAGGGGCTTAGCCCAATTATCTTATCGGTATTAGGGTCGTTTGCTTAGGAGTCAAGTAAACCTCTCTATATAAGGAGAGGAGATGTATCAATCTAATGAAGCAAGAAGCAATCAGTATTTGCTCGGCTTCCCTTAGGGAGCCGGGAGACCTAACCCTAGCCGCCTCTTGCGCCACCGCTGCCGCCTCTTCTCCACCACGCAAGGACGGCGCCCAGCCGCCGGCCGCCGCGCCCTCGACCTCGTCTTCCTCCATCTTTCCCCTACAATCTCCGCCCCAGAACCGACAAAACCCTAGCTCCTAACACGCTGGACCATACTGGTTCAACACTCTCTCGTGCTAGATATCTTCAATCCCATCGTGTCACAAGCCAAGTTACAGTCCTTTGTTCCTAGTCCCTTGATCAAGCATGGACATACAAAGGGTTGGGATGAGAGCAACCACCAATCCGCAGAATGTGCACTAACGTCCATATCCAAATATGAACGTCTTCGCTGCTGCCGGCTTGAGCCATGTCCAAATGAACCCCACATTAACCTAATTATAGTATTGTGCACCTAATTACAGGCAAGAAGATCCAATCTAATGGTTGATGTTATACATGCCTCGTCACATTATAATTTTAGTGTCGTCCGATTGTTTTGATTCAAAAGTGTTGTACCCGTCTCATCTTATGATTTTGATTGGGTAATGTTACGTAGACCAAACTATTATGTTTTCTTTTAAAGATTGGGTCCACAAAATTAATGACCAGATTTTTTGATTTTTGTGAGAATTTCTAGACTATTTATTTGTTTTTGATCCATATTGTGGTTTCAATATATAATATATCATGACTAATCTTGTTGCCCGTGATGTGCAGAACTATTCAGTGATGAATCTTAATGAACCAGCAACTGCTGCCCTTCTCAGTTGGCGCTCGACTATCCGCCAGTTTCGGTTGTGGTGTTATAACACATCACCGGATCGGTTCTCTTTTGGTGATGAAAGAAGATGTAGTTGCCGATTACCAGAAGGAGGTCATTTTATTGTATACATTCAGTACCACAACAATTGGATGGCTGCAATCATGAATGGGCTAACAGGATACTTGGATGGATACATTGTGCAGAGTGAAGGTAAAGATAAAAAAATTCAAGAAAACAGAGTTCCGGCAAGTGAGCAGGAGAAAGCTAAAGGGAAGAGGTCACAGAAGCATCGTCCTGAATATATCGAGGGAGCAGACTTGCTTCCTTGGTCAGGGGCATATCAGTTTGCTGCTAGTGTGTCACTTGGTTACCAGAGCTTGATAGGTTCTTTCAACTCAATGTACCGAAGGGTGAGTAGAATAGGTCCTTCTCCTTCAAGAGACGAGGTAGTAATGGCAGGGGAGTGCTTTATTTTGCATCTCCCGGAAGCAGGAAGATCAGATAAGTTATACGCGATGGTAAATACAAACTTTATCAATGGTATTGAACTTGGGGCTATTCCTCTTCAAGAAGCTAGAGGATGGTCAGGCAGGACCATCCAAGCCCTCAAGTCAACTGAAGATGTTACACCGGACAAATGGGCAGGAAAAAAAAAGCAAAAGGAGAAAAGCCAGAAGAATTATACTGCTACAATGGACTCCCATTCAAAGCGGAATTAGAGAGCGATCTAGAAATTTTAGAAGATCTCAGGCTCTTTTACAGAGAAGATCCTAAGCGTAGAAGGTTTGAGCTTGTGGATTTGCCTGTGCGCCTGGGTCAAGAGGGTCCTTTAACTGATCTTTTAGACACCGAGTTGACGGAGGATGAAGATAAACATAAGGATTCACAGTTTTTAGTCCAGCCTTTCTTGCGTTTCAACCGCAACAAAGGGCTAGCAATAGCTGAGGCCAACAATAATCTGAAAAAGACAATGGATGGTGCAGATGGGAGTGATGAAAGGCACAAATTAAATGGAACTTCAGAGACAGAGCATCTTGGTCTTGGTATGCATAAGGAAGAATTAACAGAATCTGAGTATCATGTTGTTCGGGAATTGACTGAGTCACTAAAGATAACAGAGGATAAATGTGAAACAAGGAAAGGTTCAGCAGCTATCCGCAACCTCGGCAATACCTGCTACGCAAGTTGCACGTTGCAATATTGTCGAGCTGTTCCGGAGCTGCAGTTTGAGTTAATAAGGTACTTCTACTTCCTCAGGTTTTCTGTATGGTTGTATCTCAAATGACATAGGCTCATTGTCTGCTTGTTTGTTTTCTAGATACTTAAAAGGTTCAAGAAATCCAAATGCTGCTCAATCATCGCATGAACTAATAAATTCCCTCCATGACGCGATAGCACGACTTGGAGACGGTGATAAACCTTTTCGTCCCCATAAATTTGTCAAGGTCAGCAAGTGCACGCCATCTCTTGTGTTATTCTTGTGTCAAATTGTTTTTATCTGGGCAGTAATAGTTTTATAAAAACAAAGTATTTGATGCATCAAAGCTTTTAGTGCTTTATGAATTAAAAATAATAATAACAATTTATATTTCCTCTAATTTGAGCAGATACTACGTCAGGTGTATCGAAATTTCCAAGAAACAGAAGATGGTCTTTATAAGCAACAGGTACCTTCTAATAACTTCAACTAATATGATGGAGGTGTAAAGTTCTATGAATAGAAGATGGATGGAAATATCAACCAACTGTTGACATCCAATTGGTGCAATTTCCACCCAAAGTTACGGTGTTCATCTTTGCCACTGCAGCAACCATCTCATCATAGTCAATTCCATAAAGTTCGACTATATCCTATGGTGACCAATTTGGCCTGTCCACACTTGTCATTAGTAGGCCTACAGCTAGGCCTCCAGATCAACCGGTAGCAGCAGACTAAGGCCCCCTTTGTTTGGGCTTCAGATTTTGGAGAATCACTTTGGATGTGGATTTTGAGAATCAGCTGCAGCTACAGATTCCTAAGAATCAGAATCCAACTGTTTGTTAGCCCTGATTTTAGATAGCTGTAGAAATTTTGAGAGATGTGAAATGTCTATAATGCCTGTGGAGCTAGGGGTCGCCGTGCCGAGCGGCTGATCTGGTAGTGAGGCAGTCTGCAATAGGGGCGGCGCAGCTCGCTCGGGCGCTGGACGGAGGGTTCTGGGAGGCGGACCTGGTGGCGAGGTAGTGACGCAGATGGAGCTCGAGCGCCCCAGGGTGGATCTGGTGGTGAGCAAGTCTTCAAAAGGGGCGGTGCAGATGGAGGCGCCGGAAGGAGGATGCTGGCCGGAGGTTGGGGAGGGGCCGAAGGTAGGGGACAGAGGATGCTGGCCGGAGGTAGGGGAGGGAACGGAGGATGTTCGGCCGCCGCTCGAGATGGAGAAGAGGTCGGGGTGGAGGAAAACACGAGGGGCAGAGGGGCAATGAATCCTAGCGGTGGCAGATATGTTGTAATTTCGACTGGAAATAGGGGCAGGGCCTCAGAACGAATCGTTTCATTGGTGGGAACCGGTGGAATCAGCGGAATCACCAAAATCGCTGCTTCTGGATTCTCTTGCCTCCTAGTTCATTTTTAGAATCAGATTCTAGAAAGCTAGAAAGGAATTTGGTGTGTTTGTTTGAGATTCTGATTCTAGAAGGCCTAGAATCTGAGAATCAGAAGCTGCAGCCCAAACAAAGGCCACCTAAAACCATGAGAAGTCTCTAGTCCCACTAATATTGTTAAGCCAACCCCTAGAAATCTGTTGCAGTTGTGTTCTCCTTTACTCTGGGATTTTTTATCTTTCAATCCTTTTTCTAAGAAAATTGGAGCCACTTTATTTTATATATTGTATACTAACTTTTTTTCAATATATATTTGGCAGGATATGGCAGAGTGCCTTTCCTGTATGATTGAGTCTCTCTCTGCCACTCTTAGAAGAGAGGAAAGGTCCGTTTTAAAATATTTTTTGTTTCGAGACAATGTTTATAATTCATTACATCTGATACCAAATTTTCTGTACAGTGGTTCTGTTTTGGATCCTGTGAGGGCGATTTTTGGAATTGAAATGATAAGCAGGTTTTCCATCTTTCTTTCTTTCTCACTCTCTCATTGTATATATTTCACACACATATGTTTTCTTTGTGCACCGCTGTATTTTTTATGCCTTTCCACTATTCAGAGGTGAAAAAATACCCACAACCGTTTATCAGCTAAATTGTGCAGTCGACGATCAAATTGATGACTTAGACCAAGGGCTTGAAAAAGTAAGTCTCTGATGGTGGGTTTTGTGTCTGCATATTCGTGCTATACATGTGCTTGCATATGATTCCTGTGTTTTGTTTTTCTACAGGTTTTGCATTTAGCAAACTCAAAAATAAGCAAGTTGCCACAGTAAGAATATTATAGTACTTTCATTCAAGCTTGTTGTATAGAGGAGCAACTCTTCATATCCATACCCACTTATTCGTATCCCGGTACCATGTAAAATAGATGATAGGTTATAATTTATTCAAAAATAATGTACAGATTATTTTTTCAGATACTTGATTATCCAGTTTCATCGTGTGATACATGAAGGAAAAGCCGGGCGAGCAATAAAAACATTGCAAGTAAGTTGTATTCTTGTAGTTTCCTTTTTATTGCCCCACGTTATTTTCCTAAATTGATAGGTGCTTATCTACATAATATCTAATAAATTTGCAACAAAAATCCTACCAGAAAGTAGGATTCCCTTCGCAACTTGACATGCACAAACATTGCTCGAAGGTACTAAAGTCTGAGATACAGAGCAGGAGGAAGGTAGCAACACAATTTTTCTGTTTTATTATGGAAATCAATTATATCGCAATTACATTTAGATGGAAATCATCATTGCAGATGTCAAAAACTGGGGAAGGCACTGGAATATATGGTCTAAGTGCAGTCGTCACTCATGAGGGGAGAACTTCGGATTCTGGCCACTACACAACTTTCGTTAAAGAGGACGACATATGGATTCATTTTGATGATGATAAAAAATTCACAACAACAGAGAATGATGTTCTAAAACTGTGTGGCGGATGTGAGTAGCTTTTTCTTTTAAAAATAAGATTGTTTGATTGAAATCTGAATCTCTAAAGCAAATTGTTTTTTCTTAAACAGCCGATGGACCAATGGCATACATTTGTCTATACAAATCTGACACCGGGTGAACATTTTGACCATTTTCTAGTTTGATACAGAAACTCGTTGATTTTCGCCCCGGACAATAAGTTCTAACGATTTGTTTTCAGGATAGGTCCATATGACTACTATGAAGTTGCTTCAGGAGATGAAAAGAGCATGGATAAAGG
This sequence comes from Aegilops umbellulata, assembly GCA_032464435.1. NCBI lineage: Eukaryota > Viridiplantae > Streptophyta > Magnoliopsida > Poales > Poaceae > Aegilops > Aegilops umbellulata. Next base: position 56,628,785 of record CP136058.1, read on the forward strand.
CGACACAAGTAAGAATAATGTAAATTAATCTCCATAGCTTCCCTTATTGCATAGTGTAGAGATGAGAGAGGGACGTACTCGCAGCAGAGCCTGTGTCTCTCATATTGGGGGTGCATTATTTACGGAAGGGATGAACTCGTCCCCTTTAGGTCAGTCTAGGATGGGCCTGGGCCACATTTTTCGCTGCCATGAGCTCCACAAGTTGCTGCAGCACAGAGGTAACTTCAGCCATGACAACCTCCACCTCTGCTTCTCGTCTCCTTCCTCTGCTCCCAGCACCCACACAACAGCAGCCACACAACCTCAACAACACCCCTCTTCTTCAGCCAGCAGACACATGAGCAGCCTTAACAACAAATCACCCTCAAGTCCAAGCAGCAGAAGCAACAACTGACCTCCTTCCTCTGCCACCCACACAGCAGTACCAGCAGCGAGTCAGCACAGCAACATAGGTCAGAGGCAGTAGCACCTTGCAGCCTCCATGACCACAACGCCCAGCAGCAGCTCCTCTCCGCCAGATCTCTCCCCTGGCTGCTCTATGCACGCGCAGCAGCAGCGCCAAGCCGCTTCCGTCGCCTGCCCCTGCAGCCCGCACACTCACACGCAGCTGCCCAGTATGCCCCCCACCTCGCCGCACGTCTACCGCCGTCGCTGGCCTCTCTCGCCCCCGCCTCCATCTGATACCACGTAGAGATGAGAGAGGGACCTACCAGCAGCAGACCATGTGTCTCTCGTATTGTGGCGCACTCTTGAGTCTTGACGGAAGGGATGAACCCGTCCCCCTTTAGGTCAGTCTAGGATGGGCATGGGCCAATATGATGGGCCATACTTATAACACAACATTTAGCTGCCAAAGATCATACTGCAATCAGTCTATATCTTTTAGATTCACATGGAAATGCACTATGCATGATGAAGGGTTTTTCTGTTTGTAATCAAGGATTGTGTTGGCTATGCACAGGACCAGCAAAATATATGCTTGTTTTAATGTAACTACAATCTTATCTGAACGAGTCTATGTTGTAACTGCTCCATTTTGTATCCACGATAGGCAAATTGTATAATTATTTATATGCTTCCTTTAGATAAGTTTCAGCATAGCTCAGAAGAAGTTAACTGCTAGAACATTTTTCTAAATTCAGCATAAAGGTAGATGCGCTACTGTGCTATAGATGTTGATAGTGTAGAACCATACTTGTGGATATGATTGAAGCAATGGACACACATGTGCATTGAGAAAATTTGACATTAGTGCCGAAAATGATGAGAGCCTTGTGAGGAAACTTTGATTAATTTGGTAGGAAGAAATTACGGGCGAAATGTCCTGTGATGTGAATGATTAATGAAGAAAGCAAAAGGCAACAAATGTTGTGTCTATACAAGAATCAGGCCAGCATTTGATGTTTATCCTAAGACAGTGACAAGCGGGTTTCTGTTGTCATTTGTCTAACTATTGTTGTGCTTATTCCATAGCAGCATTAGTAAGCCTCTTTGTGTTGCAGGCTGCCTGAAAGAAGCGGCAAAATATACTGTCGGTAGTTACCAGTAAACAAACAAAAATGTCAAGTTTTTGAAACAGAACCTGTCATCAGAGTTCAGTCAATAGGAAGACTACTGGGAAGGCTATTTATTATTATTATTATTATTAATAACAATACATTAAAACAGCGCATAGTTGTATCTCTGAATCCATGTCATGTACTGCAAAGACTATTTACAATCTTTGGTTTGTTGACAGAGCGCAGATGCTGAAGGAAAGAAGTGGCTGCACAGGCAGAGTGGTAGCAGTGAATGGGCCAGTTGCTGATGGATGTGTTGTGTTGTGCTGTGCTGGGTGGAAAGACAGCCATGCATGTTGGCGATGCCGCACCCTCTGTATACCAAAGAGTTGCCGATTCTTCTGCTGCGTGTAAGGTGTGTGGCGAATTCGGTAAACGGGTGGTGGGTTAACAGATAACACTAATACTTTTGTGTGTGTGTCCTTGGTGAAGTGAGAAGGCCCATGGGTGCATACATAACCTGCCTGTTGGTATACCTTGTGCCTCCCCAGTGAGGACGGTCCATGCGAACCTATCAATTTGTTGGTTGGTAGGTCGGTCGGTCGTTCGTGGCATATGCAACTGGACGGGAAATCAATCACTCGGTTTTATGTGGATGCACTTTGAATGATGGCCGGACGGGTAATTTTGGTCCTCACCCATCTGCTGGCTGGTACTGGTACATGATTTGCAGTCTCGTTCTTCTTTTCTCCTTTTAACTTAAACTTGGTCTAGTGCTGATTGCGGGATGTGGCTTAGCTAGGCTGGGAATCTTTGGTGTTGGTGCTTGTGTTTGCTGAACATTTTGAATTGTACAGGTTGTTGGCCGCGTTAACATGCACAGCCGACGCGAATGCCCATCAGCGGCCTCCAGGTAGGTAGTGTCCGTGTCCATTACCGCCGGTGCGGCCTCCAGGTAGGCGGTAGGCAGTGCCCATGACCGTCGGCGCTGGCGCTGCCGCCCTTGACGGTCATGCCGATCATTTGCCTCGCCGGGCGAGAGTCTTTTGTTGCGCGCTCATGGTCGCAAACTCTACATTATTACAGTGAGTAAATGAATGAATGATACTACCGTATAATCCATGGGTGCCATCGATGTGCAGGGGAAAAAAGTGGATTCAGTTTGTGGGGACGAACACATGACTTACATTCAGGCCGCGGCCACTGGAGCGTATCATGGACATGGAGTCAGCAACAACTTGAGACTGAGAGCACACGCAATGAGCCATTCAGGATTCAGCACCATGAACCTTTCTTTGCCTGCCCTGCCGCACATCTTGTCCAAAACAGGGTCCAAAACACAGGACGAAGCAGAGCAGCTCTCCCATCTTCTTCGTCCTTTGTTTTCCCCCTTATTTTTTGATTTGACATCCGCTCCCTCATCTTCCTTGCAGGAGTAGGACTACCGCTTTCATCTGTCCCGCTGGCAGTCCCGGTGCCACGCGGCGGCCGCATGCTGCCCAAGCACTGTGTGTACACAGGAAGCGCTCAGCAACAAGTTAGTAGTTTGACATCCGCTGCCTCATCTTCCTCTGTATGTCCCGCTGGTCCAAGTGTCATCTTCGGCTGTTGGGAAGCCCCGAGGCGTCAGGCGCCGGTGCGCCATACTCCCTTCGACCGTGAAAGAGGAAAGTCATTTTTATTTTTTTATGTTTGACCATATTTGTATAATAATACACCAACATTTATGCTATCAAGTTAGTAGCACTCGATTCATGATCAAATATATTTTCGTTACATACCTATTTGATTTCACATCATTGATATATTTTTCCACAAAGTTGATCAAGCAAATTTTAAGATTGTTTGACCTTTCAATAAAGTTGGAAGTATACTTTTTCAAAAACAGAGGGAGTGCGTTCTTAGATCTCAAACCGTTCTAACAGGAATAACTTCATATTGTATCACAACCTCGAACTACATTCAAAGTGTAATATACAAACCTGGACCGGTTTGAGACTGATTTTGAGTGGTCAACATCCCAGCTATCGTCCGTTCGTCAGTCGCCGCGTAGGGAGTATCTGTTGCCAAAAAATTACAAGTGCCCAGAAATTTTTTAAAAAATGGGCACCCACGTTACATTCAATCTGGGAAAGTTTCAACATGTTTTGATGAGCAGAAAAAAAAAACTAGAAGGAAAATTCAAATTCAAAGAGATTTTGAGTCAAAATTTGGCCGAAAATTCAATGTGCCCGGAAATTTTTGAAAAGGTTCTAAAAAATCCACACTACACTTACATTCAATCCGGGAAAGTTTCTGCATGTTTTGACGAGCAGAAAGAAAACTAGTAGGAAAATTCAAATCTAGAGCCATTTTGAGTCAAAATCGGGCCAAAACTTGAAAGTGCCTACATTTTTTTTTGAAGAACTTCTAAGAAATCCACACGACCCTTACATTAATCTTGGAAAGTTTCAACAAGTTTTGACGTACAGTAAAAACTAGAAGGAAAATTCAATATGGGTGACGTGGCCGCTGACTAGGATGTTGACCAGTAAAAACCAGTCCCAAACGTAGGGTTGTTTCTTGTCCGTTTTTGGAAGTGCGAGGTTGTAAAATAGAAGGTTTCACAGTTTAGGGTTGTATATTAGACTTTGGTGGTAGTTCGAGATTGTAAGATAGACTTCTCTCTTCTAAACATAGGCACGTTCCGGGCCATCGCATGAAAAAAAATAATTCTGTTTTGAATGAAAATGAGGTTTGTTTTGGGGAAATGTTTCCTATCAACTTGCGGATCATTCATGCGCGTCGACTGCTCATGTGGGCCGCGTGACCCTCCAAGGCCCAGCACAGCGCTCGCGCCCAAGCCCAGCCGCGCAGCCACCTCATCCATGGCTCTTAATTGAAGCTGATTTTGGATTCTCAAATAAATCGTGATTGCAGGCACGGCCTGGGATGGTGCTGCATTTGTAGCTGGTTTGAAAAAGTGTATGTGTACGCCCAATATTTGCTAGGAAAAATGCGTCTGTACATCCATAAAAGTAGGAACAAATGTATGTGCGCAACTAGACGACGTCGCCACCAAAAAATAGAAGATGATAAACCTGAAAAATATGAAAATCCAAGTACATGCCAAATTTCATTAAAAGTAAAAAAGAGACAAAAATCAAGTGATTTTTTTTATTTTTTTGCATGTAGTTGTCTTCCTTTTAATCTTTCGCATACAAACACGAATTTTGATGAAAATTCACACAAATATACTACATTTTTTTGACATTTTGAATAAAAACATGTTTCTAAAAACGACTACAATGTGCCCATGCTCCAAAGTGACTATTCGGATTAATCAAAAAGCCTACATGAAGTATGGTTAAAAAAGGGAAGTGACGTAAAATGTGGAATCACCACATGGCATACATGATAGTATTATTATTTTATTATTTATTATTTTTCAAGGGCCTACATGATAGTATTATGAATGCATGTTGAGGAAAGAATGCATTAAGAGAAAAATAACATCCACGGTTGCATTATTTTTTAAGTCATTCTATTGGAAAAATCATGAAAAATAATGTCAAAGAAATCTTTTTCTCTATTGCAACACATGAAAATATTTTGATATACCTTCAGTTCCAATTATCATCCATACCTGGTGCTAGGAGGCGGATGGTGTGTGGGTTGACGATGACGGCGATAGCAACACTCGAGCGGGTGTTAGGCCATCGTCTCGTGAGGATGTGTAGGAAGGTTGGTTTGGTGCCTAGGGTGACTTTACATCTTCATAGACGGCCGTGTCGGCCAGCCGCCGCCAGTCATTGAAGGCTGTGGTGACCTTACATCTTCATAGTCCATTTAGCTATATTTTCACCTGTTTATAGCAAGGGTATTTGCTCCCTAAAGCATGAGTATATGATTTTTCTCCCGTTGCAACGCACATACATTTTTTTCTTCTAATAAAGCAAGGTGCGTTTCTCTGATTTTTTGATCCGTTCACTCATATTATATTGTTTTATTTTTTTATCCAAGGTGATACTAATAAAGAATTTTTTCCTAAAAAACTTTCGTTACATTTATCCCTCGCGTGAGATCAGCCCATGGGGGTTTATAAAAGCAAGCCCACGGGAGTCATGTGGGTCATCGCTTTGGGCCTTCCCAGGCCAAATTATTTCTGGTCCACATATAGGTGGCCCGATGCAAAAAATTTAGTTGCTGGTCAGGGGATTTGACCTCAAAGACCTCATGTTCAATATATGATGTGAGGACCAACTAAGATAGATCACACCGTCTAATAGTAGAAGGTTGATTGTCCTCTTAAATAGTCCCACCTTGCTTCTTTACATATAAAACTTCTAATTTATAAACGTCTTGGATTTCTTTTGTTTATCAAGGAGCAGTCCTGGGAATCATTAAGGAAGAAAATAAACCGTCTCACAATAAGGAAGAAAAAAGGGATTGAAACAATAAGGAAGGAAAGAGAGGGATTTTGGGTCCAAGCACAAGATGAGGCAGAAAAGGAAGGTAGTCATGTATTGAGGACAGACTCAAGAAGGAAGATTACATATGTGAAAGATGTGACGGAAGGGTTTCCCCTATGGGAAGGCATTGGTAGAAAAAAGCCCTTTAGTCCCGGTTCGCAACAGCCTTTAGTCCTGGCTGTGCAACCGGGACTAGGTATGCGCGACTAAAGACCCCCCCCTTTAGTCGCGCCTCTTACGGACCGCGATTAAAGGCTTTAGTCCCGGTTCTTGTGGCTGACCGGGACTAAAGGCCCGTCCACGTGGGCGCTCGTGGTCCGTCGGGGCGGAGGACGTTTAGTCCCGGTTCTCGTGGCCAACCGGGACTAAAGGCCTCCTCCACAGGTTTAGGGTTTCAGCCCCCCTAAACCTGATTTCTTTTTAATTTGTAGTGTTTTATTTGTTTTATATTTTATTTTTGATGAAGTTTCAGTACACATATTCTACGCTACTATATACATGCATATGAAATTTCAAACAAGAAGAATTCAAGAGAAATATATAATATATATTCAATCTCGGGTGACCATATACAACTTCGAACAAGTTTCCATACACAATTAGGATGGATGACCATATACAACTTCGAACAAGTTTCAATCTCGGGTATGCATATAAATTTCTTCGTCCTCGGTATAGTGTTCTCCTTTAGGATTGATGACTTCCCTCATGAAAAATCCTGCTAATTCTTCTTGAATTGGTCGGAAGCGAGCTTCTGGACTAAGCCTCCTCCGCAAGTTATCCTTCGCGTTCCGCACGCTATCTGATGCCTTCCGCTCAGTGGTGTGTCTCCGGATGTTCTCACAAACATAGTATCCACATAGATTGGTCCCCGGTGGCTGCTTATCCACATTAACTAACCTTCTGAAATCTAGCTCATGTTTGAATTCACCGACAATTTCTTCTGAGAACCGTCTCCAAACCCTACAGGGCAAAGAAAATTAAATGAATAAGGGAGTTATTAGTTACTTGATATTAGGAAATGAACGAAAGAGACCGATCGATATAGAGCTCAAATGATTGAAAATAATTGCTTTTGCAGCATTTTTCTCATGTCGGCCCAACGCTTTGGATCCGAATCCATAGAGTCCATGATTAGAACTCTGGAGGTGTGAAGTTCAATATTTAGCAGAATCCAGTGGAACCTGCGGACACGTTACATGCACAGTCATGCATAACTCATCGATTAGACATACCATGCATGGAGTAAACAAAAGAGAATGGGCACAAGAGAGAAACACTCACCCAAAATGGTAAGGAAAAAGAATATTACTTTTGAGTTGATGCTTTCTAAGAAACTTGTACAGGTCTTTCTCCACGTCTTTGGGGTGATGTTGTAACACATGTCCATTAACGATATGTGGGTCAATGAACCCAACATCATGGATGTTTCTTATTTTGCATTCCCAAATCTTCAATCTGCATAATAGCGTACGCAACAATATAGTTAGGACAATATATATATATATATATATATATATATATATATATATATATATATATATATATATATATATATATAGTGCAGGCAATGAAGAACGAGATGAGGTAGAAATAAATCACTTACAGAACGTAGCAACTCAGCATAAATTTGTCGAGGTCGCGCAGATTGAACAGCTGGAACAATTCACTCATATGAACTTCTACAGAGTACCGTTTGGTGTGATGCTCATCTATAACATCCGCATAAACATATTCTTTGTCGGCCAATGTTATGAATTGCTTGTACCAACGTAGCAGATTTCACATTTGTGGTGGTAGACTCTTTTCCTGCGCAGGCTCGACGAGAGGCCCATTCCGCACATATTGTAATGCTATCTCACATACTGGCGCATCCTCAAGGCCTAAGAAGGCATGAAGAGTCAAACCCATCTCGAACGCTTGTTTAATGGCACCCGCTACAGTCAATCCAAGTGCTGCCGCAGCTGCTATGATCTCGGGGTCCTCTTCCGGACCGGCTTTCACTATGAGCGGGGGGATCGATTGTTTCTTTTGCATCCCGAGCTGGTCAACTTGTTTCCCGCTTTTTTTACTTTCTTTCTCCTCCTTCAATATTTTTGCTTGCCTACGAAGTTCATGTCCATAGTCGTCAGACATATTCAGCTCGGCTTGGGACGGTGTCGTCAAAAAATCCTTAGCCCACTTCTTTTGCTTCTCAGTGAATACTTGCTTGGGCTCAGGCTCTTTTTTCGCCTTCATATCCGCCTTCCATTTCTCATAATCAGCAGACGCGGCCAATTTGGTTTCAGCTTCACTAAGTTCCCCAGGCCTTGGGAGGAGAGGCTTCAGTGATGGCTCCGGTACCCTTGTGGTCTTAGGTACATAAGGGTCCGGGTTAATAGTCCAGGAGCGGGTTTCCTTGCTGTCCGCCTGCTTCTGCTTCTTCGCCGGAGGTGGATTGGGGGGCGTCGTACCCGCCGGAGGAGGATTGGGGGGCGTCGTACTCGCCGGAGGTTGTGGATCGGGGGACGGCGTCGAATGGCGTGAAGGAGGTGTAGGTGAACCACCACGACCACCACCACCGCCACCACCGCCACCACCACCACCACCATCGGAGGGGGGTGGACTTGCTAGCCTTGGCGCCTCGCCTGGAAACACTATGTACTTCTTTTTCCATAGAATGTACTGGCGCTTGACATCTCCAAGTCTTCTCTCCCCTTCGGGTGTAGGTTTGTCAATCTCCAGGTCCTCAAACCCTTGGACTATGTCTTCCACCGTGACACGAGCATAGCCATATGCAATGGGGTTGTTGTGGTGGAGTGCTCCAGGTGTACAGGGTAAAGCACTGCCGCTAGCTACCTTCGTGGAAACGTTCCCCACGGGATAATGCAGATCACATTCTTTCATATCCTTTACATCATCCACGGGGTAGTGAGGCTCCGGTGCACGAATCTCGATCATCGGTGCACTAGCACCAGGCGGGGCATCCGTGGAAGCCACGCTGCTTCTCCGCTGCTGGCTTCCGCGATCCGCTTCATGATCTTCATGCGGCCCTGCAGCCGATTTTTCTTTCAGTAGTTCATGCACGGTCTGCTTCAACTCATGGAGTTCCGATGCAAACTTCGTCATAAGATCTGCATCCCGGTCCGTCTTTCTCTTACGGCTTCTGTAACAGTACGGGTCATTGTCCTGGGAAAACCCTACTTTCCACGGAACTTTGCCTTTGCCTCGTACACGTCCTCCGTGTTCATCATTCCCGAGGGCTGTTGTCAGTGCGCCTTTCTCTCTGTTGAACTTGATCAAGCCCTCTTGAGCTTGGGTCATTGCGTCAATAAGGGCTTGGGTGGGAGCAAACTTTTTCTGCCGGTGAACACACACCCCTGTCTCCGGGTCTAGCGATCCCCCATGCCCGTACCACCAGCTTTTGGCCCTTGGGTCCCATCCCTCTGTACCTAATGGGATTCCTCGCACCCTCAGGTCCCCCTCCATCTTCTGCCACCTAGGCTCCGAAAGGAGGTATCCTCCTGGCCCCATAATATGATGGTACTTTTTCTTACTCGCATTATCCTTATTTTTTTCGATATTTCCTTGAAATGGTCCGATTGCTTTTGCCTCACAAATTCTGGCCAATCATCTTTCAGTTTCTCATGTTGTCCATTGAAATCCGGAGTCTTGCCCTTGTTGACATAGTCACGGGTTAAATTTTTCTTGAAGTTCCGGAATGCTTCGCCCATCTTCTGAAGAGCGAACTCTTTAACTAGCCTCCTCCTCTGACGTCCACCCGGAACCTCGTTACCGAATTCATCGACTTTGTTGTATTCCGGAGGTAGAATGAAATGTTCCATAAGCTTTCTCCAGCAATCCTTTTTCGTTCTCTTGTCGACAAAACTGAAACCAAGACGTTCCTTCTTTGGCTCCTTCCATTCCTGGACGGTGATCGGGACGTTGTCTCTAACAACGACTCCGCATTGGTTGATAAACTTTGAGGTGTGCTGTAGGGGCTTGCCGGTTTCACTGACAAACTCAATGGCATATGTTTCTCCTGTTTTCATCGCCTTGGATTTGCCACGCCTTGTCGTACTCGATCCGGAGGGCTAAAAAAAGAAAGAGAGTCGCGCGCGTTAATACATATGTATTCACATTTCAGTAAGTTTGTATCACGAGAGGATCTCAATGTATATATATACCTCGCCGGAGGTGGTTGCTACTTGCAATTCGAGATCGTCGGTTGTTGACGGTTGACCTCCGTCGACAATGTCCGTTCCTTCACCTTCTTGAGCATCGACAATCTCTGTTCCACCGTCAAGGTTCAGATAAGAAGAGACTACATCCTCTTGTTGCTCATATTCTGAGCCCGGCACATAAGGAATCTCGTTGTTGATGATGCCCATTAAATAACGTTCAGCCTCCGGATCCCTAAGCGGCTCGGTTCTATCGTCCGCCATATGTCACTCCTGCATGTAGTAAAAATTCTTTAAGTATAAAGGAATTAAAAAATAAGATTAAGGGGACATAGAGGAGGAGGAATTAAAAAATAAGATTCTTTAAGTAAAAATTCTTTTTTTCTTATTCTTCCTTTCTTCTTCTTTCTTTCTTCTTCTTCCTTTCTTCTTCTTCCTTTCTTCTTCCTTTCTTCTTCTTCCTTTTTCTTTTTTCTTTCTTTCTTCTTCTTCCTTTCTTCTTCCTTTCTTCTTCTTTTTTTCTTCTTCCTTTTTCTTTCTTCTTTCTTTTGGTTTTCATTTGGTTTTCATTTTTTTCTTCTTCCTTTTTCTTTCTTGTTTTTTCTTCTTCCTTTTTCTTTCTTCTTTCTTTCTTCTTAATTTCTTTTTTTCTTCTTCCTTTTTCTTCTTTCTTTTTTTCTTCTTCCTTTGTTTTTCTTCTTCCTTTGTTTTTCTTCCTCCTTTTTCTTTCTTGTTTTTTCTTCTTCCTTTTTCCTTTCTTCTTCTTTCTTTCTTCTTCTTCCTTTGTTCTTCTTTCTTTCTTCTTGTTCCTTTCTTCTTCTTCCTTTCTTCTTTCTTTCTTCTTCTTCCTTTTTCTTTTTTCTTTCTTTCTTCTTCTTCCTTTCTTCTTCCTTTCTTCTTCTTTTTTTCTTCTTCCTTTTTCTTTCTTCTTTCTTTTGGTTTTCATTTGGTTTTCATTTTTTTCTTCTTCCTTTTTCTTTCTTGTTTTTTCTTCTTCCTTTTTCTTTCTTCTTTCTTTCTTCTTTCTTTTTTTCTTCTTCCTTTTTCTTCTTTCTTTTTTTCTTCTTCCTTTGTTTTTCTTCTTCCTTTCTTTTTCTTCTTCCTTTTTCTTTCTTGTTTTTTCTTCTTCCTTTTTCTTTCTTCTTTCTTTCTTCTTTCTTTTTTTCTTCTTCCTTTTTCCTTTTTCTTTCTTCTTCTTCTTCCTTTTTCTTCTTCTTTCTTCTGCCGGCGCGCGGAGGACGGCAGGCAGGGCCAGCGGGCGGCGGGCGGCGGGCGGCAGGGCGTCGGGCGGCGGGCGGCGGGCGGCAGGGCGTCGGGCGGCGGGCGGCAGGGCGTCGGGCGGCGGGCGGCGGGCCGGGCAAGGGCAGGCATGGGCGGAGGCGGCGCTCACTGGGGACGGGGGCGGCGGCGCGCAGGGCTTCGGCGTCGGGGCAGGGCTTCGGCGTCGGCGTCGGGGTAGGGCGTCGGCGTCGGCGTCGGCGTCGATCGGCGTCGGGGCAGCGCTTCGGCGTCGAGAGAGAGGAGAATGGGAAGTGGCAAAACTGCCAAGTGCAGTATTTATAGACGCACCTTTAGTCGCGGTTGGGGAGGCGGACCGCGACTAAAGGTACCCTTTAGTCGCGGTCCGCCTCCCCAACCGGGACTAAAGGTACCCTTTAGTCGCGGTCCGCCTCCCCAACCGGGACTAAAGGGTTTTGGCGCCGCTTTCGTTCCCGCGCAGAAAGACCCTTTAGTCGCGGTTGGGGACAACAACCGCGACTAAAGGGTACCCTTTAGTCGCGGTCCGCCTCCCCAATCGGGACTAAAGGGTCTGTGCTAGAACTGGCGTTGTGCGATGGGATGTTTAGTCCCACCTCGCTAGCCGAGAGGCTTCGACAGTGGTTTATAAGCGCGGCTGCGCTCACCACTTCGAGCTCCTCTCAAATGCAGGCTTACGGGCCTATTCTGTCACTATGTGCCTGTGGGCCTACTGGGCCTTCTGCGGGCCTGAATCCTGTCCCTTTAATGGGTTTCTAGTCGTATTCAGGCCGTGGTGGCCCAGTAGGTGGCATATTTTTTGTTTTTTGTTTTCTTTTTTGCTTTATTTATTTTGTTTTGTTTTTCTTCTTTTTTTCTTCCTTTTTTCCTTTTTCCTTTTTTCTTCTGTTTTTTCTTTTGTTTTTTTCTTATGTTTTTCTTCTGTTTGTTTTTTCTTCTATTTTTCCTTTTTTCTTCTGTTTTTTTCTTCCTTTTTCCTTCTTTCTTCTTCTTCCTTTTTCCTTTTAAAATCAGAAAAATAAAACTAATTCATTTTAAAATCTTAAAAATACAATTATATATCAAAAAAATTAGAAAAATAAAACTAATTCATTTTAAAATCCCTTGAAGGTTTGACAGAAGGTTTGATACATCATTCAGTTCATCGACCAAATACAAAGTTTGGTACAATAAATTATTACACATCAATTCTTCCCTTGTGTCCCTGCTTGCTTATGATTGTGCCGTATCCATGGAGCATCCTCATCATTTAACTTAATGCTTGGGTCAGTGTTCACTTTGAAGGGCGGAATTTCACCAAACATATTATAATCTTCTGATATGTCTGTCTTGTCCTCCATTCCCATGATGTTTCTTTTCCCTGAAAGAACAATGTGGCGCTTTGGATCATCGCATGATGTACTGATTGTTTTCTTATCTTTCCGTTTCCTCGGTTTGCTACTCATGTCCTTCAAATAAAAAACCTGAGCGACATCTTTGGCAAGGACGAATGGTTCGTCAAGGTAACCAAGATTGTTGAAATCCACCATTGTCATTCCGTATTGCTCGTCCACCTTTATCCCACCTCCTGTTAGCTTGAACCATTTGCACCAGAACAAAGGGACCTTAAAGGAGGGTCCATAGTCAAGTTCCCATATCTCCTCTATGTAACCATAATATGTGACCTTTTGCCCATTCTCGGTTGCTGCATCAAAGCGGACACCGCTGTTTTGGTTGGTGCTCTTTTTATCTTGGGCGATGGTGTAAAATGTATTCCCATTTATCTCGTACCCTTGGAAAGTCGTTATAGTCGAAGATGGTTTCTTGGCCAACATGTACAGCTGATCTCCAACATCATTGTCATTCATTAAATGTTTTCGCAACCAACTGCCGAAAGTCTCCATGTGGGCCTTTCTAATCCAGGATTCAGGCTTCCCCGGGTTGTCCGAGCATAAAATATTCTTGTGTTGCTCGAAGTACGGAGCCACCAAGCTGGAATTTTGCAGAACTGTGTGGTGTGCTTCAGTCATAGAATAACCGTCCATACATATCGTGGATTCCCTTCCGATCTTGCCTTTTCCACTTAGTCTCCCCTCGTGCCGCGATTGAGGAATACCAATCGGCTTAAGGTCAGGAACATAGTCAATACAGAACTCAATTACCTCCTCATTTCCATAGCCCTTGACGATGCTTCCTTCTGGCCTAGCACGGTTACGAGCATATTTCTTTAATACTCCCATGAACCTCTCAAAGGGGAACATATTGTGTAGAAATACAGCACCGAGAATGGAAATCTCTTCGACTAGGTGGACCAGGAGGTGCGTCATAATATCGAAGAAGGATGGTGGGAACACCAACTCGAAACTTACAAGGCATTGGACCACATCGTTCTGTAACCGTGGTAGATCTTCTGGATTGATTACCTTATGAGAGATTGCATTGAGGAATGCACATAGCTTCACAATGGCTACTCGAACATTTTTCGGTAGGAGCCCCCTCAAAGCAATCGGAAGCAATTGCGTCATAATCACGTGGCAGTCGTGAGACTTCAGGTTTTGGAACTTTTTCTCCGACATGTTTATTATTCCCTTTATATTCGACGAGAAGCCAGACGGGACCTTCATACTGCTCAGGCATTCAAAAAAATGACCTTCTCTTCTTTGGTAAGAGCGTAGCTGGCACGACCTTGAAACCATTCCGGATGCCGGTCATCTGGGTCTTTCAAAAGTTGCTGGTCCTGCCGTGCTTCCTTTGTATCATTTGTCTTCCCATACACGCCCAAGAAGCTTAGCAGGTTCACGCAAATATTCTTCGTAACATGCATCACGTCGATTGCAGAGCGGGCATCTAGGACTTTCCAATATTCTAGCTCCCAAAATATAGATTTCTTCTTCCACATGGGTGCGTGCCCGTCAACTCCCCGCGGAACTGATTGTCCGCCAGGACCCTTTCCAAAGATGACTTTCAAATCCTTGACCATATCAAATATCTCAGCACCAGTACGTTCCGCAGACTTCGGCCGGTGATCTGCCTTCCCGTTGAAATGCTTGCCTTTCTTTCTTACGTTATGATTTCGGGGAAGAAATCGACGATGACTCAGGTACACGTTCTTCTTACAATTAACCAAACGTACACTTTCAGTCTCATGTAAGCAGTGCGTGCATGCATTGTATCCCTTATTTGTCTGTCCCGAAAGGTTACTGAGAGCAGGCCAATCGTTGATGGTTACAAAAAGCAACGCTCGTAGGTCAAATTCCTCTCCTTTGTGCTCATCCCAGACACGTACACCAGGTATGGCCCACAACTGTAAAAGTTCTTCAACTAATGGCCTTAGGTACACATCGATGTCGTTGCCGGGTTGCTTAGGACCTTGGATGAGAATTGGCATCATAATGAACTTCCGCTTCATGCACAACCAAGGAGGAAGGTTGTAGATGCATAGAGTCACGGGCCAGGTGCTATGGCTGGAGCTCTGCTCGCCAAAAGGATTAATGCCATCAGTATTTAGACCAAATCTTATGTTCCTTGCGTCAGCTGCAAAATCTTTGAAAACTCTGTCGATCTTTCTCCATTGCGTTCCATCAGCGGTGTGTCTCAACTCCCCGTCGGACTTACGGTCCTCTTTGTGCCATCACAACGACTTGGCATGCTTTTTGTTCATGAACAGACGTTTCAACCGTGGTATTATAGGAGCATACCACATCACCTTGGCGGGAACCCTCTTCCTGGGTTTCTCGCCCTCAACATCGTCACCAGGGTCATCGCCTCTGATCTTATAACGCAATGCAGTGCATACAGGGCATTCATTCAAATTCTCGTATTCACTGCGGTAGAGGATGCAGTCATTAATGCATGCATGTATCTTCAGAACCTCTAAACCTAGAGGGCAGACAACCTTCTTTGCTTCGTACGTACTGGCGGGCAACTCATTATTCTTCGGGAACATATTCTTCAACATTTTCAGCAAATTTTCAAATGATGAGTCACCTACACCTTCCTGTGCCTTCCATTTTAGCAAATCCAGTGTGCAGCCCAGCTTTTTCAGACTATTATCGCATCCTGGATACAACGACTTTTTGTGATCCTCTAACATGCGATCCAAATTCTCCCGCTCCTTGTCAGTTTCGCAGCGTCTCCGTGCATCAGCAATGGTCCGACCAAGATCATCAGCGGGCTCATCATGTGCCTCTTCTTCACCTTCACCTAACCCTTCCCCACCTTCAGCATCATCCTCCATGAAAGTATCACCGAAATGATCATGATAGTTGTCATCGATATCATCCCCTTCTTCATCTTCTTCCATTCTAACCCCTTTTTCTCCATGCTTGGTCCAACAATTATAGCTTGGCATGAAACCGTGCCGAAGCAGGTGCATGTGAACGTCTCTTGAGGAGGAGTAACCCTTCTGATTCTTACAGACAACACATGGACAGATAATAAAACCTTGCTGCTTGTTCGCATTTGCCACTACGAGGAAATCTTTCAAACCCGTAGTGAACTCGCCGGAGAGTCGGGGACCGTACATCCATTGCCGATTCATCTGCATTATTATTATATAAAGTATATAATTAACCATCATGCATTTGTTAAACTAACTAGCTAGAAATAATACAAACTAAACAATGAACTACACACATGCGTATTTTATCAATGACACATGAAAGGTTCAAGTTGCTAACCGCGATCGCGGAGGAAAAATAAATGAGAAAGCTCAAGTGTGGCTCGGACACTTCATATCATGTTTGTTTCAGGCTCTCGGGCATTTCATCAAACACCTTGTGTGCATAGGAGAAACCAAAAGCAAACCCACCACCACCTTCTGAAAATTGTGAAGTGAGCTGAGTGAAGTGAAGTGAGCTGAGTATATATAGGGATGGGCCTTTAGTCGCGGTTGGCCAGGCCAACCGGGACTAAAGCCCCTCCCGTCCGCCAGCTGGATGGGCCTTTAGTCCCGGTTGGCCTGGCCAACCGTGACTAAAGGCCTTCGGGGACCTTTAGTCCCGGTTGGCCTGGCCAACCGGGACTAAAGCCCCTCCCGTCCGCCAGCTGTCGACAGAGCGCGCTGGGCCCAGATAGTTGGTCGCGGGTCTTCTCCCGAACCGCGACTAAAGACCCCTTTGGTCGCGGTTCGATTGTTTTGGGGACTAATGGAGGCGTATGGAAGCCTCTTTTTCTACCAGTGAGGAGAGTCCATCTGGACACATACAAATTAGAGAAGAAGAAGAAAAGCAGAAATGACTATCAAGAATATATAAAAACATGTTTTTTGATGGACGCATATAACTTGAGCACATACAAAATTAGATGCCTTTGCACTTGAGAAAGAAACTTAGATCATGATCAATCAACATTTTGAGTTGTTCAGAAAACTAATGCGATGCACTAAGGCGCGATTTACAGAGCATCACCCACGGCGACCATGATACTAGCATGCAATGGGATCATCATACATGAGCGGCCGGTCTGATCTATCAGGAATATATAAAAACATGCGCATAAGTTTTTTTTATGGAAACATGCATACAAGTTGAAATTAACGAACGGACTATCACCCCCGATCTAGGCAGAGTCCTTTCTCCGTTGATGCTATTAACAAACAAAATAAACATTAATAAACAGTTTTGATCTAAGGAATTCGTCCGGAAGCAGAATAAACAAACAAAAGAAATCTTTGAATTCATGAAGATTATTGATTATTGAACTTTTTTTCTTTTTTACAAAACATTAATAATTCTTTACTAACTATAAATAAAAACAAATAACTACTACTTGTTGGAGTTCCTTTCTTAAATCAAACTAGATTTTCATGATATAATATAACTTCTAACTACACAACTAATACAAAAAAATAATCCCTTTTCCTTCCTTGAATCCTTTGTTTTTAGTTTATTCATGAAATTTTCATATTATGGATTTTTTTACCCATAATGGATTCACATGGACCAATATATGAGTTTGGTCGGGATGGCCCCAGTACCAACATGCGCACATCAGGTAAACGGCCACATTCCTTGAATCCTTTTTTTTATTTTGTATGCAAAATTAACGTTTAGATCAAAACTAGTAGTGTTTTTGTGACCTAATGGTGGAGTGAAGGCATCTACTATAGTGTCCCCTCCACTATGTATGTGCCGTACCCACATCACATAGTAAATATTGAGTGTATCGTAAGAGAACTCCACGAGTAGTTTACATGATCGATCATCAAAAAACTTGTTGAGTACTTTACATGACAAACTAGCCCTATCATTCTTGCAAGGATCGATCGAGCTCGCATGCATTATTGTGACCTGATCTTTAGACAAGATCAACATCAATGGTTGTATAGATCTTAGTATGTGGTAAATCCAGAATTGGCTTGGGGAACACATAAATCCGTTGGTTTTTTTGGCATTAATTCGGATTGCAGGGTCCAAGCATGTGGAAGGTTATGAGAGCAAGGAGGGCTGTTACAAGGTGGTCCCCTCATATCAAAGTTAGATTTTCTTGATTATGAAATGTTTGGGCAATGCCCCCTTTCGTTATCAATGTCTTGCCGGTAACATGCAAAAGAATGTGTAATTCAGAAATATTTTCATCAAGTCTTACAAATATAAAGTAAGCACATCGATAATACAAACTCAAATAAACTGCTAATATATGTACTCTAGATCAATTTGCCAATTCAAATTCTAGGACGTCGTGTGTTTGCGAGCGGGAGAGGGTCCACCTATCGGTCACCAGTCCCTCTGTGGTTGCTACGAGACACCATGCACACAAGCAGAAGACCAGCACTAGCAACCACAGAAGCGGCATGCCGAGGCAAAAACTCCCGACCATTATCCGCCGCTCCAGACTGGAGCAGGCCATGACGGCGACCCCGAACGCCAGGAAAGGGTAGACCATCCCGTGCTTGTATCGCACCCTCAGATACCGCTCCGTGGCGCTCGCCCTAAGCTTGTCCGGCGCGGCGCCCCAGTATGCGTCCATGAGCATGTGCTTCCACCGCACGATCTCTCCCCTGGCATGCTCGTCATGTTCCGGCCAGTCGTTTAGCCTGAGCTTGCGCAGGGAGCGGTAGGCCTTGATGAGCGGAGGGAGATCGGCGACCAGTGCGCGGTAGCTATGGTGCCGCGTCTTGCGAATGTAGCGGCGCTTCACCGTGGAGTAGACGCTGGAGCGGTCGACGATGAGCAGGCTCGGCCGGCTGCTGCCGCGGAAGCCGGCGAATCCTGCTCGCTCGCGGACTCCGAACCAGTACTCCAATACGGTGCTCTCCGGCTCCATGGCTGGCCTGAACTAGTTTGTGTTGTTCTAGCTAGACTAGATTTCCGGTGCGCGCGAGCTAGATTCTAGCTTTGCACATATAGGTACGGGGTCACAGCGCGCGTGTGTATATATTGACAGAAATTTCGTGTCCAGGGCGCAGTTCGGCATCGATTCGTTTTTCTCCGAGTCCGAACGCGCGCGCGATCCAGTTGTTTAATCGGTCATGACGTGACAAGGCTACCTCGGCCGCAAAAAGAAAAAGAAACAGATTCTTTTTACGAATAAAAAAGAAAACGGATTTGCTAATCTTTTTTAATCTTTCTTCTAATAATAAAGCACGGATTGACTTCATGGGTTCACACAATACGCTTTCTTATCATGTCATAATACGCTTTTACGGTTTGTGTATAGACAAAATCCCCCCAATCCGCCGTGCGCCGCCACCGCAGGCTCCGCCCCTCCGCCGTGTGCCGCCCCCACCGGCGACACTCGACGCCGGTTCCGCACCATCCCCCAACTCCTCTCTCTCCTCCTCCTCAGCCGCCGCCCCTCCCTCTCCCCCGCCTAACACCCCAAGCCCCCAACCCTCTCCCTCTGCAGCCTACCTAGACGGCAAGAGGATGCGTGCTCCCATGTCCAGGCTGCTGCGGATTCAGCGCGGTCGCAGCTGGAATGGCAGAATGGCACCGATGGGGGCTGTTAACAAGCACATTCAACACCGCCACCTCGTGTCCCTCGTCGGCCACTGCATCATCCGAATGCTCATCTAGACGTTCGTCCCGATGGCATGGGCGACGAGGCAGCACATCGCACTCCGGGTGGCGAAGGTGGTCCGCGTCACTGGCGCCTCGGGCAACATCGCGGCATGGCTCGTGAAGCTCCTCTGTCGAGGCTACACCGTCCCCGCCACCGTCAGTGACACTGGTACCAATCCCTTCACCCCCCGGGCTTTCTTTTTATCCCGGAACCAGGGATCCATAAATTCAATGGCGGATCGGGTGTTTGGTTAATCTCGCTAGCCAGATTTTATTCAGATTTTATTCAGGTTGTTGTTTCTTCAGCATATGACGTCTTAAATAGGACTACATATATTGTTAAAAAGTGTGTGATGATTGTCAGACAACCTTTTGATATCCGTCAAAAGACTTCACATATAAAATGGAGGATGTGATTCATTCCTTACAATATGGGCTGCGAATCAAATTCCCAGTACTTCTTTTACTGTGATATTTCCACTTAATTATAGTATATCGAATGTGTGATATTTATTAAACAAATAAGAAACATTTTTATTTATTTGGGGACTCAGTTCGTTTGTGGATTTTGTAGAGGTAGCCACATGTGCGTGAAAGTTTCACTCAAACTACAATCTATCTGAAAAAGGCCACGATTTAATCTTGCCTCTCATCAATCACTCTCTTCCCCAATCTTTTAATATCTTCCAATTTTAATTTCCAACCACCCTGCAAGCTGCAATATAACATCCTTTTTCATGTCAATTAGTAAATTAATCTCATGATTTAAGCGGATCAGCCGCCCGCTGTCACCGCTTCCAACTAGAGAAACTGGAGCAGTGGTGCAAGCCTTTTCTCTAGCCATTGTATTTCTCTCATGAACACCCAATCAGCTTGGTCCAATGGTCAATCCCTATTGTTTGAACAAAAA
The DNA here is from genome assembly GCA_032464435.1 of Aegilops umbellulata. Taxonomy (NCBI): domain Eukaryota; kingdom Viridiplantae; phylum Streptophyta; class Magnoliopsida; order Poales; family Poaceae; genus Aegilops; species Aegilops umbellulata. The sequence continues at coordinate 56,649,044 of CP136058.1, forward strand.
TCCGATGTGTACATGTGTAAATCTATGAGCGTTACTCTGTACGCGAGAGACAAGCCACTTTGACCATGGAAACAAGCCGAGTTTGTTTATATTTTTATGTACACAGACATAATGTTGTATCTTACATTGTTGCTTTGAACATATGCTAAATTTCTTTAGTTGGAAGGGGGGGGGGGGGGGTTAGTTGGAAGGGGGTAATCCTCCTTTTCAAAAAATATGTTAAATTTCTTATTATATCAAACCGTTCTTCCTTTCACCATACAGACAAGGTACAATAATGCCTGCACTATTAATATGTTTCCCATATATTTGGCATTTAACATGATGACAACTTCTCAAGATTTCTCAAAATCATGTCTAATAGAGTACTGTTTAGTTCCAGGTTTTAAATTGTCCGTGATACAATTAGTTGCATGGAGTACTTGAGTTACACAGGAGGTTTCTTAATTACATGGTTCCTGATGCCTGGCCAAAAGGCACCGGACTGATGCACAGGAAACAATTCATATGAAGTTTTTCCTTGCTATTCTAACTATGGACGTGTGAGGCATATATGGCAGTGTTATATTTATATATAGCCTGCACCAAATAAGTTCGGTCCATTCCAAACCTGGAGATCTGCTAATGGAACTTTATTTTATTCACTTGTATTCCTCTATTGGCACTATCCTTTGCAAATTCCACACTCCAAATAATTATTTTGTCATTGCTAACTATGGTCAGTGCATAGTCCATACCGTTATGTGAGCAAGTCTTTTCATTGCTCTTAGAACATTCAGAATTAGTGCTCTCTCTAGCTTTGTAAGGTGTTTTTTCAGGAGTAACTTTTCTAACCATTAATTCAAATGTTAGCATGTTCTGCTTAATAAGATAGTACTAGGTGACATAGATGACTATTAAATAATTTTGCTCATGTAGCCCATTGGTCTATCGTGTTGTTGGCACCTTTATGGTCTACATGTAGTTCAGTGGTCTATTGTGTCATGGATATTAACTGTTCCTGCTGAAAGTCTGACATAGAATCCAGTTCTATCTGTGTTACACCTGTTAGTTACGAGCACTTTCGGTTGCCTGCTGCTTGCTTATTTGGTTGCGTGCTGCAAGCGAACTACAATTGTGGTCTCAAGAAATTACATTTACTTGCACTTTTACCTCACTTCGAGAACAAAGTTCTGGTCTGCTGCTGTTATATTCAAACTTCATTTCAGATGATCATATTTGTGTTCTTGCCCCTTTTATATGTACAATTAGTTTGCAATTATTTCTCTTCCTGTTATATAGAATTATTTGTCCTTTGCCGCTGATACGTATACTGACTATGATGATCAGTTGGCTTTGCGAAGCTAAAGAGTGTAATATGCACTGAAGTTCAGTTTCTTAGATGCAAAATATGGGCCTACGAGAAGTGTCAATCAAAGTTTGGCAAATACCCTAACAACTTCTAGGTTTTGGTTTGTTTACTAATAAAGTATTTCTCTTTTTTTTGCTTTATTAGTCTCGCATAGCATTTGATTTGTATTTTTTCTCCCGGTGCAACGCACGGGCATTTTTCCTAGTCTCTCCCTAATAATAAAGCACAGATTGACTCCGTGGGTTCACCGTCACAATACGCTTTTTTTTGTGATTTTACGCTTTCAGTTTGAATTTAAAACATATTCGAGATGGTACTAAAACGTGCATCCTTCATATTCGAGGTGGTACTAAAACGTGCATCCGTCTGCCAAAAAATACGTTGCCTCCCTATGCTTGTACGTCCGGTTGGGCCTTGGCCGAAAGAAGCACACGCAATATTTCGTCCATCCCGATCCTTGCTAAAATATACCTGCCTACATGAGTCTCGGTCTTTCACGGCCCACCTATTCTATTAAAAGGCAGAAAAATACAGCAAGCCGATTCGAACTCATGACCTACCACTACCACACAACGCCAACTGAGCTAGACCACACTGTTTGTGCAAATAATGATTGATTCAGATACTAAATAGTCCCACCTCGCTCTCTAAAACCGAATCTACCCATTTTATATACATCTTTCAGCTTTCTGGGTATCAGCAAGCCATCTCAAAGAACATGACAGAAATTTCAGGAAAAACAAGAGAGGCTAATTAACTGGAAAGCGACGCAAATTAACCTTGGTGGGCTGTGACAAAAAAAAAAGAATTAAGAAAGGAAATCAGAATCCTAATTTAAGAAGGACATGAGGTGATAGAGAACAAAAAAGGAAGGGAATTGGAATGGAAATCAGGGTCCTAATTTAAGAAGGACCCGAGGTGATAGAGAAGAAATAAAGAAGGAAATTGAAATCTTTCTATATGTTGGTCCTGCTCGTCCACCTTTGATCTCTGCACACCTCAGGTGAACTGACACTGCCCCCCCCCCCCCCCCCTAATCCGAAGCTGCAACTCTACACCAAAATACATCATCGTGCTGACTGACGAAGAACAGTAGTGGGACATCAGACTTAATACGTACTCTATCACCTCATGTCGGCATCTTTTCTTATATAATGAACTCACAGGAGGCTTTTTTCACAATGATAGGCACTAAATTAACCTCCTATTACGTGCATTCACTATAAAAAAAATTAACGTATTAATCAGCTACTTATTGCCCCTATTAGGGTATATATATTCTACATCTCCTGTGTAATTTTCATTATCTCTTTGTGTTTAGAGAACATGCATATTTTTTAGTCCGGCTTAGAATTAACCAATGCACTATTAAATTTTTTGTTTTTGAACTAAATGTTTTTTATTTTAAAATTTCTAATTTTGGAAAGAAGTTATCCAATATAAGGTTTATCAAAGTGTAACAGATTAGAATGCACAAGGCACTGCAGGTGGAGCTCAAAAACTTTGTCATTTATTCAAATTAGCCCAAATGAGAATGACATGGTCGAAACCCTATGTTGGCTGAACTTTGCGAGCTGAATGGGAGGAGATTTTTTGCAATTTATTGTTTCTGAAGCATGAAGGTAAAAGGGAATAAATCGCTTTCTTAGTTGAATTCGCTCTCTTTTAAATGGGTTCTATTCTGAAACATTACTCATTTCTTATATTTTAGTTTATCAGGATTTTTTTATTGATTACATATATAGAATCTGTTTATAACTCGCCACTTATTTATTTGAATATGTTTATGTTTACTCGTGCCTATTTCGTTTCACTGAAAGTCGGTTATGTTTGGTCATGCAGATGGTAGAGATGAAGTGGTATAGTATTTAACCATACACAAGGTGTGGTATGTACAAATAACAAAATAATTGTAATATGTTCCAATGACATAACCAATTGTTTTTTGTAGTAATTTTTCTCCCGTTGCAACGCACGGGCATATGTGCTAGTAATAATAATAATAATCTCTCCCTAATAATAAAGCATGGTTCACCGTCGCGGCGTTTTTACACAAAGGTCCCTGTGCTTTTTATGAATTAACCAGCCGTCCCTACTTTAGTTAAACGATTCGTCCAGGCCGTCTTCCTTTCCAGTCGCGCAGCAACAGGATAAGGTGAGCGCCGCGCCCTTGCCGGTGGACGGCTACAGCCGCGGCGCGAGGAGCGCCGGAGTGGAAGGAGCGTCGGGGGTGTGTGGCGCGGCAGGAGTCCCCACGGCGTCTCACGGCTACAGCCGCGGCCCTCTGCAGTCTGAGCCGCGGAGGAGTGGAAGGAGCGCCGGGGAGGGGGACACTCTACGGCGGCGGTGCTTGGGGCTCCGACGAACGGAGGCGGGTGGCGATAGGATAAGCTCTGCGGCGACGCCCTGAAGGCCATCAGCCATGGCGGTTGCGGCTGCGCGTGCGCCCGCGAGCGGTTGCGCGTGGCTGGATGTTGCGCACGCGGCCGCCGACATTCGCTGACCGGCCTACGAGGTCGAGGTAGACTCATATGGAACACGAGGCCGAGGTAACGTACGCATACAAAGCTAGCTACCTAACCAGCTGAATCGGCTTCCTTTCGATTTTGATGGAGGAGCTACTGGCTGGATCGGCTTCTTGTGGGCGCATTGGTAGGGGAACTACGCGAGGAACCGAGCTGGTGGCGGGTGCCGGGTCCACTGCACACAGCAGTCGCCGCCACATCTGTCGTCTCCAGATCTGAGCAGATGCTCGCCGCCGTCCCTTTCGACAACATGTGCTCCGCCTCATCGAGCGAGGACGCGGGGTGCTGCTTCTGAGTACACAGGAACCGCCTCATCCGGAGAGGACTCGCCGCTGTTCCACAACGAGGACGCCGCCGAGGTCGTTCCGCAACACGCCGTTGTTCCTTCCAGCAATAAAACGCAGGTTTTGTCGGCCCCTAAATTGTCTCCTTTGCTGATAATGATTATTTATTTGTCCTTCCTCTGCACAATTGAGCGCATGATTTCAATTGCCATCGTACAATCTGCATCACATGCCATGCTAAAGGCAGTTATGTCATTTGATTAACAGAGTACTAGATTCAACATGATCGGAGCATCAGTGGCCTTGAAGTAGCAAGCCTGTTAGCAACACACTGCTATTGATTTTTTTTCAGCCGTGCTCAGAGCAAGAAAGCTATTTTGTCTTTTCAATGCAACCTTAGGAAGATTACCAGGGAGCCCTAATTGCCAGAATTAAATCTTGATGACTACAAAAGTAAGGTGTGCAGTAAGCAAGTTTAGAGAGGGACATATCAAGTTTAGTCTGAATTAGAACAAGACAGGTTTGACAAACAACACACTTCTGGCCATTGTTTAATTGATTGTTATTAGGGAGCAAAGATATGCACACCTTCCTTTTCTTGAACTATGCTGAGAGCACATAGTTTCATGTTGTCAATTCATAGATCATCACAGGATTAGAACTTGCTCTACAGGAAATTAGTAATTCTCTGTACTGCATTTTTTCAAAGTAAGAATAAAATGAGACTTGAGTTGTGACACTGCAGGACAATGAGACTATTTGAGGGTCTATTTTGTGCACAAGCTGAATTATTATTGTTTGGGCAATCTGATTATGTAATGTTTAACCTTTGGGTACAATGGAAGTTACTGACAGATGTTATGTAACTGAACTAATTTCTCTCGTTCGATTTACCGCAAAAATGTAAATACTAAGGATGAGCAGAGAGAAGAACAAAAGTCACTGATTTGGGGAAATAAATAATGTTAGCATAGAAGAGCATAGCAATTGTTCTTTGCAAGTTGTAGTACATAGGATCTTAGTAGTGAAATTATTCTAGGTGTTGTTTGATAAGTATCTGCCATGGCATTAACAATGCAATTATTTTGAATCGTTTATCCATCTATTATTGCTGCTGCACACTGAGGTTTGATTCTACATATTCTGCATATGCTACATGAATATTGATGCAGAAACTGTTGTTCAACTATGAAATTAAACTGTACCTCTGCTATGCGATTGAAGGAGCATACATATTTTGGGCTTTCGTGGTTTTGGGTCAGGTTTAGTATTGTTCATAGTCGTACATTTTGTACAAGCTGGTATTTATTTATGCATTCACATATTGTAGTTGCTGAAAAGTTCACATTGTTTCTTCTCCTGTGCTTTTTATTCCGATTTGCTCGAAGTTCTATATCAGGAGGATTATGCTCAGTAGGATATATTTGGGAAGACTAGAACCTTATAAAATTTGTTTACTAACTTATGTAATGCTTGAAGATTTGTCATATTCAGTATCATTGTTGTTATCTAATGCTTGAAGTACATCTCAACTTCGGAATTTTCAGTAGATGACACAGTCATCAAAAATATTGAAACTACTCTCAATGATGAAACTTAAAAGACCAAAGGAAATAATTTAACACATTCAACGAAGATTATTCATAGCCTCCGTAGTTAAGAGTCTTCCATGATGGAAAATCTCGAAGGTATTGTATTTGAGAAAATTGTTGTTTAGCCCCGTTGCAACGCACGGGCACTTTTGCTAGTAATAATAAAGCACGGATTGACTTTGTCGGGTTCACTGTCACAATACGCTTCTTTTTGTGAATGTACACTTTCAGTTTTTCTTTCAACATGTCCATATTTTTTCCAAAATTCAAGATGGTACTAATCTATTTATATATCACTTCGTGTTTCGTCTGTATGATGTTTTACTACGTACGCTAATTTTTGTCTATATATATCGTCGCTCGTCACCGAGCCAGCCCTAGCGAACGAAGGAAAAATTACTAAACAAGGTTTTTACTGTCTAAAAAAAAGGTTTTTACTGTAATAATAGTCCCACCTCGCTCCTTTGCGTCCAAAAACATCAACTTTTATACGTTGGCGGCCTCGCTGCATCAGAAGTCAACAAGCAACAAGCAAGGGACGGGAACCGGACAAAGGGATAATCCCGCAAGTGGAAACAGGAGGCAAAGGCATATAAACGAAGGTTGTGAAAAAATCGGGTTGGATTAGCGCAATCGGCAGCGTCGAGGATGTACGATTGACTCAGATGGTAAAAACTTAGGTGGAACTAACTAGCCCATCCCACTTAATTTGCTTTAGTGGGATCCCACTGAAAGGAAAATAATAATAATTTGGGCTAACCCACTTAGCCCATTGGGAGCCCACCTTGTCCCCAGGTCGTGCCCCAACAAGTAGAGAGCCCATTGGGAGCCCACCTTGTCCCCAGGTCGTGCCCCAACAAGTAGAGAGAGGACGGTCCAGCCGCCGTCAGTCCGCCATCGCGCCGCGCTTCTTCCTCCTCACACCGCGACACCCCCGGCGGCCTCCGCATCACCGAGACCAGGACGAGGACTTGCCGTCGGCCTCCGCATCACCGAGACCAGGACGAGGACTTGCCGTCGTTCAGGGACATGTCGGGGATCTGGGGGCCGAAGCAGGTCGGGGCGTGGAAGCTCGTAGTGTACGTCGTGGACGATACGTCTCCAACGTATCTATAATTTTTGATTGCTTCATTCTATATTATTTACTATTTTGGACATTATTGGGCTTTATTATTCATTTTTATATTATTTTTGGGACTAACCTATTAACCGGAGGCCCAGCCCAGAATTGTTTTTTTGCCTATTTCCGAGTTTCGCAAAAAAAGTATATCAAACGGAGTCCAAACGGAATGAAACCTTCGGGAACGTGATTTTTAGGAAGATTATGATCCGGGAGACTTGGACCCTACGTCAAGAAACAAAGGAGGAGGTCACGAGGTAGGGGGACGCGCCCTCCACCATCATGGGCCCCCCTGTTGCTCCACCGACGTACTCCTTCCTCCTATATATACCTACGTACCCCCAAACGATCAGATACAGAGTCAAAAATCTAATTCCACCGCCGCAACCTTCTGTACCCACGAGATCCCATCTTGGGCCTGTTCCGGAGCTCCGCCGGAGAGGGCATCCATCACGGAGGGCTTCTACATCAACACCATAGCCTCTCCAATGAAGTGTGAGTAGTTTACCTCAGACCTTTGGGTCCATAGTTAGTAGCTAGATGTCTTCTTCTCTCTTTCTGGATCTCAATACAATGTTCTCCCCCTCTCTCGTGGAGATCTATTCGATGTAATCTTCTTTTTACGGTGTGTTTGTTGAGACCGATGAATTATGGGTTTATGATCAAGATTATCTATGAACAATATTTGAATCTTCTCTGAATTCTTTTATGTATGATTGGTTATCTTTGCAAGTCTCTTCGAATTATCAGTTTGGTTTGGCCTACTAGATTGGTTTTTCTTGCAATGGGAGAAGTGCTTAGCTTTGGGTTCAATCTTGCGGTGTCCTTTCCCAGTGACAGTAGGGGCAGCAAGGCATGTATTGTATTGTTGCCATCGAGGATAACAAGATGGGGTTTTTATTATATTGCATGAATTTATCCCTCTACATCATGTCATCTTGCTTAAGGCGTTACTCTATTTTGATGAACTTAATACTCTAGATGCATGCTGGATAGCGATCGATGAGTATAGGAATAGTAGTAGATGCAGGCAGGAGTCGGTCTACTTGTCTCGGACGTGATGCCTATATATATGATCATACCTAGATATTCTCATAACTATGCTCAATTCTGTCAATTGCTCAACAGTAATTCGTTCACCCATCGTAAAATACTTATGCTCTTGAGAGAAGCCACTAGTGAAACCTATGGCCCCGGGTCTATCTTCATCATATTAATCTTCCAACACTTAGTTATTTGCCTTTGCTTTTTTACTTTGCTTTTATTTTGCTTTGCATCTTTATCACCAAAATATCAAAAATATTATCCTATCATCTCTATCAGATCTCACTCTCGTAAGTGACCGTGAATGGATTGGCAACCCCTTATAGCGTTGGTTGCGAGGAGTTATTTGTTTTGTGCAGGTACGAGGGACTCGCGCGTAGCCTCCTACTGGATTGATACCTTGGTTTAAAAAACTGAAGGAAATACTTACGCTACTTTGCTGCATCACCCTTTCCTCTTCAAGGAAATCAAACGCAGTGCTCAAGAGGTAGCAGGAGCAATGGACTCGGACAAATCCACGAGGACCCACTACCACACTGAGCCCCTATGCCGACGGCCAAGGCCGTCGGCATAGCCCTGATACCCGTCGGCATAGGCCTATGCCGACGGCCCCCGTCGGCATAGGGCCGTCGGCAACATATGCGTCGGCGTACCCCAGGTCCCCGTCGGCATAGAAAGGCCGTCGGCATAGATGCCTATGCCGACGGTGTCCGTACATCTATGCCGACGGCCCAGGCCGTCGGCAACGTTATCGCCTAACGGCGGCCGCCGTCAAGTGTTGACCAACCATTGTTCGCCACGTGGCAGCTCTAGCCGTCAGCATAGTTTGAAAGTATGCCGACGGCCAGGCCGTCGGCATAGAGCTGCCACGTGGCAGTCACTGGGAGGTCCTGGCGCAGGCCTATGCCGACGGCCTAGCCATCGGCATACTTTAAAACTACGCCGATGGCCGAGCCGTTGGCATAGACCTGCCACGTGGCAGCCACTGGGAGCTCCTGGAGCAGGTCTATGCCGACGGCCTGGCCGTCGGCGTAGTTTTAAAGTATGCCGACGGCTAGGCCGTCGGCATAGACCTGCAACGTGGCAGCCACTGGGAGGTCACGGCAGCTCTATGCTGACGGCCTAGCCGTCGGCATAGTTTCTGTCTGTTTTTTTTTCTTTTTTCTGTTTTGTTTCAGCTCAATTCATTTCAATATATCATCACACAACAAATATATGCATCACATAACAGCTGGCCCAGCAGCATCACACAACAAATTCATCATCACACATCATAAGAAGCATCGCAAAGCATAAATATATAAGTATCATCACCATCAAGCATATAAGAATGTCACAAACAACAAGAAGAAACATCACAAGCATATAAGTATCATCGACATCATGTGACCCAAAGGCTTAAGCGCCAGGATGTCGAGCACCACGGAAGTCGTCACCGCCAAGACGACCGAAGCCCAGGTCGTCACTGCTAGCGGCAGCGCTACCGCCTCCACCTCCGCCTCCGCCTCCGTGGATCGGAGTGGTCGGGCTCCGTGACTTGGGAGTGCTGCGAAGACCACCGCCAACGGTAGATCCACCTGTTCCCTGGATGTTGAAAAGACATATTAACGGGATATATGACTGTGTTGAAAGGCATGACATGCTTTGGTGAATAGATTAGGGATGAACTAACCGGCGAGGGGCCAGCATTCTGTGCCACAAACTCCTCAAAGCTCATCAGCACTGGTTGTGCTGGAGGGCATTGTGCTAGAGGGAACTGAGGACACCTGCCGGCCGCCATATCCTGAAAAGCCTGCTGCATCTGGCTATCCCTCTGCACTTGGTGTTCATAAAGCCTCTGATGCCACGCCATGGTCTCCTGGCGTGTGTACTCCAGGTAGGCCTACGGTATGACATGATGGAACTCATAAAACTACTAAATGCGGAAAATAAAGTGAGCAATGAAGATAAGAGGGAAAATACTTACAGATTGTTGCTCCTGAAAGAGGGTCTGTGTACTGGTTACTGGCTGGCTCGTGCGCTGGCTCAGGCTCGGGTCGATCCAACGAAGCTGTGTGTAGGACATACTAGGAGTGATCATAGCATCGAGAACCGCCTCCCGACCGTGCTCCTTGGGCCCCATTCTCACCACCGCCATGTCGTCCAGAGGCGCCGCAATGGGGTCAGGTGTGTCAGGATGCAATTCCAGATACGCTTCGGAGTAGGCCTGCTTCCTCCCCGCGGTATGCTTGCCGTAGTACTTGGCCTCGCCAGGCTTGGGGTCCTTCCGCGTATGGGCGATCTCCCACGCCTGCATGTGTGAGAGCGGCCGCTTCAGTTTCTCCTCCTGCACCACCAAACAGAGGTTAGTCCTACATAAGAAAGTGATGGTAAATAGAAGAAGAAGAATGTTTAATGGGGTTAGTCATACATTAACTGCCTTGTGGAGATAGTGGTTTCGGTTTCCCTGAGCATGTACTCCCTCCTTCCCTCGGTTAGCCTTATTTTTGGTTCTCATAGCCGCCCAGGGTCCAGCCTTATCACACCAATGATCCACCAATGCCGCCCAGGACTCGTCTTTTCCATAACACCAATTTGGACACACCTACATAATAAAAGCATAATGGCATGTAGGTGTGTCCAAATTGGTGTTATGGAAGCATAAAGCATAAAGCATAAAGCATAATGAAAAATCTTTTATACTTACCGCCAAGAACTCGGGCCTCTCCAAGGTAATGCCCATCCTCCACGCTTCTTCCTTGGTCATCTTCACAGCAAGATAGGTGTGGTAGTATGTGGAGATGGCCACATAGCGCACCTCATACTGCATCTGGCGGGCCTTCTTCTTGCATTGGCGCAGCACGATCTGGTCCGCTCTAGCCCTGTGCTCCGGAAGAACTCGATAGAATTTCTACAATCATGCATGAAAACAAGAATGGAAGAAGCCATGAGTTAAATCATTTTCATGAAACTAGAATGGACTTGTTCTTCTGAAGAGAACTCACCCAGAAAGTAGTGATCACGGGCTTGGCATGGGTCTCATGGTCCGCGTGGCGGGCCGCTTCCCAGTGGTCCCAGCTCAAGGCCAAAACCCGACGATCCGGCTGCCTGACTGGATCCGGACAATACAACCCCGGCCAGTATAACTTCAGCAAGACGGTGATGAGGCCGTTGGGAATACGGACCCCTTTAGAATATATCTAGTTGCTGCAAAAGAATGAACTATTAGCATGTGACAAGCAAAATAAATAACAACCGGAATAAGGATGTGACAAGCAAAATAATGAACCACTTACTCTTTTCCCGTGGGCTCAATGAGCCACTTCTGCTCCTCAGTAGCCGGAACCTGCTTTGGTAGCTTTGCGTTACCACGCAGCCACCCCTTCTTGTCAACCCTCGTCCCATCACCACCATCATCCCCGCCACCACCCTCCTCCTCGCCTGCCTCCCCCTCCCCAACCTCCTCCCCAACCTCCTCCTCCTCCTCCTCCTCCTCCTCCTCCTCCCTAGAGTCTACCTCACTAGAGGAGGGTACCTCACTAGAGGAGGGCCTCGAAGACAACACCCCTAAGTCGGTGAGGGTGCGCTCTTTCTGGCCGCGACCCCCTGTAGTGGCTCTCCCCCCAGCACCTCGTCCTCGAGAGGCTCTCCCCCGCCCCCTCCTCCTCTAGGGGCACCTCTCCCTCGACCTCCCTGTGAGGAGTCATCGTCAAGTAGCCGAGGGGGAGGATTACGTGCTCGACCACTCCGACTAGGCAGGCCGACGACCTTGCGTAGGAAACCCACGCCGTCGGCCTTCCCCTTGCCCATGTTCCACGAACCTGCATTGAAAAGAGAAGAAGCAATTAGTAAATTAATGAAATGAAGGAAAAGGCATGATAATAAACACATTAATAAAAAGGCATAAAAAGGCATATTCCTAAACTATAGAAAAAAATACTTGAAACGTACATCTGCTAGAACCCATATGAATCATTACTGTTGTAACCTCTTTCTTGGTCTGTCTCATCATCACTATCAATCATATCATCTTCGTTGTCCGACGGAGGTGGAGGCTCTTCCTCGTCGTCAGCGTCTTCATTTAACTTTTCTAGCATAAGTATGTCATTTTCATTGACAATGGTCTCACCATCATTCCGTGCATCGTCGACGTTTGGGTCCACATCATCATCACCCAATGGTCTAGCGTCATCGTTTCTAACCACATCATCATCATCATGATCAGGTTGCTCTTGATAGAACACTCCCTCGTATGTCATGGGGTTAATGTTGTAGTAATCGTCTTCATTCGGGTCTGGTAGCTTACCATGTGGCGACACCTTGAACACAAATTCCCAACCCTTTAGATACGCTTTTTGGCATGGGTAAGGCAGATAATATACTTGTGTAGCTTGGGTAGCCGCAATGAAGAGATCGGCTCCGGCATAGATGGTTGATGGTTTAACTTCGACCAAACCAATGGAAGGCGTATGTTTTACCCCCTCCAGCGGATCGAACCATCGGCATTTGAACACAGGCAGACTTAGGGTCTCACGCCCCTGGCGGAATTTAACCTCGTATATATTTTGTACCCTTCCGTAGTAGTCTACTGAATTTTGACCGGGGGTGTACACTCCAGTATTTATAGTTTCGGGATCGGGGCGGCTGTTTTGGTGCTCCTCTGTATGGAAGCGATACCCATTCACATCATACTTTTTACATGTCATGACGGCAGGGTCAAAACCCATGGAAACCCATCTCAATTCATCATCCATAGATATGTTCGGATCTTTTCCCTACAAGTATTATGGAAATTGTTGCGTGCATTAGTTCGGTTAACTAATAAATGTTGAAGTAGGTATTTAATAGGGGAGTGTGGAAATTTACTTTCTCCATGAACCAAGCAACAAAATTTTTACGTCCAGGGTTTCCATGACGGAGAAGAGTAAGTGCCTCCGCCTCAGTAGGAGGATTCACTCCCGTCCATTCCTCTTGAACGAAATCACTAAAAAAAGATAAGCGGTGTTAGACCGGGACTAAGTGAACATGAAACATGATGATGTGGAGGACATAAAGGAATGGTGTAGTGGTATTACCTCATCCACACTTCCTCAACTTCCTTGATGTTGTGCAAGATATAGAACATGAGGTCCTCCCACTCTTGTCGTGGCATGTTATAAGATTTCGGGGCCCCAGCCCTCCCACCTTGCACGTTGAATAGATCGAGCCTGGGTTGATACTTGGGCTCTTCTATATTGTATCGAGGCACCTTGTTATGCAGATGGGGAACGTGGTCTGGATAGTATGATGTCCTGAGGTCTGACACCTCCTCCAGGATAACTGCCTCAGCTATGGAAGCTTCAATCTTAGCTTTGTTTCCACATTTTCGTCGGAGATGCTTGTTCTGCCTCTCAGGGCCGTACTGCCAGCGATTCTGCACAGGCCCCCCAACAATACCTCGTTCGCGAGGTGCAGAATGAGATGTGTCATCGGAGTAAAGAAGCCTGGCGGAAAGATCTTCTCTAGCTTGACTATCAACTCCGGTGCCTTCTTATGCAATTTTTCAATCACCTCTTTACTTACTTCTTTAGCACAGAGCGTGCGGAAGAAATGGCTAAGCTCAGCAAGCACTCGCCAGACATGCTCGGGGACATAGCCTCGAACCATCACCGGCATTATCCGCTCAATCCATACATGGTAGTCATGACTCTTCAGGCCGATCACTTTGCCCGTTGAAAGATTGACTCCCTTACTTATATTCGATGCATAACCATCGGTGAACTTCAAAATTTGTTTCAGCCAGATAAGTACTTCTTTTTTTTTCTGGCGGTTTAAGGACAAAATCAGCATCTGGCTTGAACCAGTTTTTTCGACCGCCTGTGGGAGGCTTCATGTTCAGGCGTGGTCTATCACAAATTCTCTGTTGATCGGCTCTAGCTTTTACGTTATCCTTCGTCTTATCAGGAATGTTGAGGATCGTGTGGAAAAGGGACTCTGCCACATTCTTTTCGGTGTGCATCACATCAATATTGTAAGGAAGTTTGAGGTCCTTGAAATAGGGAAGCTGCGAGAAGGGGGTAATGTGCGTTCAGTTGTGTGTCTCACCATATCCCTCTAAGCCTTTGGCTTTGGCTTTGCCTTTGCCTTTGACTTTAGGCTTGAGAGCTTTTAGCTGAGCAAGAACATCTGCCCCCGAAAATGTTGGAATCTCGGTTACTTCATGAACAACCCGGACTTTCGTGAAGTTCTTCTTGTCTTCCCTGTCTGGATGGTCTGGAGGGAGGAACTGTCGATGCAGGTCAAAGGCTACATACTTGCCACCCTTACTTAGCCAAATCATTCGCAGAGCTTGCATGCACACTGGGCATGGCATCTTACCACTTGTACACCATCCGCAGAATAGAGCATAGCCGGGAAAGTCATGCATGCAATAGTGCAACCAAACTTTCATCAAGAAATTTCTCTGCAGATCCCGGTCGTATGTCAACCTCGGAAAGTACCAAGAATGGTGCAAAGCATCCACAAGCGGCTGCATAAACACACCCAATTGCTTCCCCGGGTAGTCAGGCCCCGGAATGATGAGCGACAAGAACATGGTCTTCCGTTGCATTAGGGCACCGGGAGGAAGATTGAGCGGAATTACAAACACAGGCCAGCAGCTGTATGGATTGGACGACATACCATATGGATTCAACCCATCACCTGATATGGCTATTCTGACATTCCCAGCCTCGGCTGCTTCCTCGGGGTATTCTTCATCGAATGACTTCCATGCTTCCCCTCCCGATGGATGTACGATTTTTTTTGGATTGTACTTTATACCTTCCTTGTGCCACTTCATCATTTTGGCATACTCCTTCGTGATGAAAAGGCGCTGCAGTCTTTTTATAAAATCGAGATACCAAAGAACCTTAACGGGGATGGTTAGCTGCTTTTTCTCACCATCCTCACCGACCACCTCAATGTACCGAGACGAACCGCACTTCCTACAGTACTTGTCATTCGCATACTCGTGCCTAAACAAAAGGCAATTCTTCGGGCAAACATCTATTTTCTCATAATCCATAGAGAGTGCCTTCATGATTTTCTTTGTATCGTACATGCTTTTCGACAGTTCATGACCCTCAGGGAGGCTGTTAGCCCATACTCCCAGGAATGCTTCGAAGCATTTCTGGCTACAGCCGTACTCAGCCTTGACTGCAATCAGTTGCGAGATGGCATCCAGCTGAGATATTTTTGCACCCGCATAAAGAGGTTTCTTCGACGAGGCCAAGACCTCCAAGAAGGCCTTTGCGGTTGCCTCCGGCTCCTCCAGTTCATTCTCTGAAGGTGTCGCATTTGCCGTTTCTGCAACAATGACATCATCTAGCATGTCCCTGACCCCGTCGTCCTCATATCCATCGATGCGTTGTCGCATCACCTCCTCTCTACCACGGTCCTGCTCGGCTATGTTTATCGGCGGCATGTCAAAGTTTGGCATATATCCATGCGTACGAAGGTGCTCACTCATGTCCGTCTGATTTCTACGGTGACGTCTGGCACATCTCGCACAGGGGCATGGTGGGATAATTCTCATTGGACGACGGAATATCTCCTTCAAATACACATCGGTTTTCGCGATCCACTCTGATGTTACTCGATTCCGACGGATAAAACCACTGTACATCCACTGATTATCTGCCATCCTCTGCTTTTTTGCAACCCACACAACATAATTAAGGATTCACTTAAATTAATCACATCAAATTTTCAGTTTCTACCGCGTTTAATCCACCTAAATCTTTAATAGGTAAAGATGGGTCCTAATCCCACCCGAGGATGTGTAGATTGAGTACGTTCTCCATTCTACCCCGTTCTGAGACAAAATTTTGGCAGCACCTCCCCGCTGTTCTCCAGATACACGTCTCGGAAAATAGCCGAGAGAATGTGCTCCGGAGAACAATGGGGAGGCGCCGCCGAAATCCTGTCTCAGAACGGGGTAGTACATGGAGAACATACCCAATCTACACATCCCCAGGCTGTCCATGGAAAACGCTGGACAATCCAAAAGAGCTGCGGTGATAAATATGCAATTGAATGCATATTTATCGATGCAACCCTTTCGGACGGGAGACGCCTAGGTTTACGCGACTTGACATGAAAATGAAATCTAGTGACATGGAAAAAAATCGGACGAGGTCATGGAATTGTTGCTCACCCTCCGATGTAGAGGATGTAGTCGATCAAAGGACGGACGATCGTGGACCAACACCTCCAACGTCGACAATCACTCCACGAAGATGGAACACCACAAATCCTGTTAATTACATCGAGTGAAAAAATTAGGTCATCACCTCACATTAAGCATTGACACATTAAACTATGAAAAAAAATCATATTTTCTCAAGTGTCAATTTTGGAAGTACTTATCATATCCCAATTTAGGTAATCACCTCACATCAAGCACTGACATATCATTTTTTTAGCAAGATCATCATGATGAAATAACCACTTATCATATCCCAAATTTGAAGCACATCTCACATAGCTACTTAACAACATCACAAACTGAAAATAAAAACTAAATCATGCATCCATTCATTTTGCCGAGATTCATCCATCCATCTAAGACACATAGAACATTCATCCATCTAACAACCTAACAACATCCAACATCCATCCATTCATACATCCAACATCCATCCATTCATACATCCAACAGTTGCTAAATCATGCAAAAAAAATGAAGAAAAAAAGACAAAGGAGTGCTAGCTCACCGAGGAGAGGGGTGTTGCGGCTGTGGAGTTGGGGCCGGCGGTGGAGGGGAAGGGAGGGCCGGGGCGTGGTTGGGCCGGCCAGAGAAGCATGGCCAACGGGAGGGCCAGGGCGGTGCGGCCGGCAGGGAGGTCAGGGCACACGGGGGTGGAGAGGGCAGGGGCGGGGTCGCGGCGGCGTCGGGCTGGAGAGGCGGGGACGGGGCTGGGCCGGGGTGGAGGCGAGGCGGCGCGGGTTGGAGAGGCGGTGCGGCCGGCGGGGAGGTCAGGGCGCACGGGGGTGGAGAGGGCAGGGGCGGGGTCGCGGCGGCGTCGGGCTGGAGAGGCGGGGACGGGGCTGGGCCGGGGTGGAGGCGAGGCGGCGCGGGTTGGAGAGGCCGGGGCGGGCCTCGACCAGGTTGGACGGCGGCGGCGGCGCGGGTGTGGAGGAGGAGGCGGCGCAGCGTGGTGGGTGGGGAGTCGGGGGCGCGATGGGGAATGGGTGGAGGGGGCGAGCCCGTGAGTGGATAAGGCGAAGTATGCCGACGGCTAAGCCGTCGGCATATCTGACGATGCCACGTGGCACCTATGCCGATGGCTTAGCCGTAGGCATATTTTTTTTTTAATTTTTTAATATTTTCTTATAGTTATATTTTTCCATTTTTTTAGATTTTTTAATATTTTCTTATAGTTATATTTTTTTAGATTTTTTTATAGTAATATTTTTCCATTTTATGTTTTTATGTATTATCATTTCATATAGGTTTTTTAATTCTTTTAACCGCTCGGCCCTCTCCTCTCCCGGAACCACACAGAGAGGAGGGGAGGGGAGGCGCCGAACTCTAGTAGCTTCGTCCGCTGAGGTCGTGGCCAGGTCGCGGGTCCGGGAGCGCCAAGGCCACCGCCTTGCGTGCTCGATTTGGAGCTTAGTTGGTCAGGTGAGTGAAGGGGGAGGGGATTGTCGACGGTGGGGGTGGGGGCGGCGGCGGATCCAAGTCCGTCGGAGGGAGATGGTTGGCGCTCCCAGACACCTGGGAGCAACATCCGGGCCAAACCCACAGCTACATCCCCTCCATGTAGACCCGACGCGTGTGGTTCCCCCCTTCGGATGCCAGCGACGGCGCCGTCCGTGAGGGGGCCACACCCCGAAGACGCGTGCCGCCTCTTCGGACATGCCACCACACCACCCCGCATGTATGAGGGCCCGGTGCGACGCTCCGGTGGCATTGCTACCCCCCAGGGCCCCCGTCCCGCCTAACCCTGTAGCGTTTGACCACGGGATCTAGCCCTTTGACTTTGCACAGACGAGCTTTGACCAGCGGACCTCCCCGCCCGGTTGTGTTAGGTCAGCCCATAGGAACACTTTGGAGCAACAAGCGGGCCAGACCCATAGCAAGATCCCCTCCGTTTAGACCCGACGCGTCCGTTTCCCCCCTCCAGGTGCCGGCGGCGGCGCCGTCCGTGAGGGGGGCACACCCCGGACACGCGTGCCAGGCGTTTGCAACCGCCACAACACTTCTAGACTTGTGAGAGGCCGCCTACGCAAGATTTGGCGGCATGCTAGCCCCCGGAGGCCGCCGGCCACAGCCGTAGACGCGCGAAAGGCAATCCGCGTAGAGGGAATTTTTCGGATACTTCTCCATCACCAAAAATTATGAAAAAATACCATCGTTCCTATAGCACATGTGCACACGTCGTGGAAAAAAACTCATGATTTTATCACGCTCCGAGTATTTAATAATATTCACGCCGCATCGTTACCGTAGAACGTCTACTACCGTGTCATCGCCGTTCGTGAGGGGGTGCCACGCCCCGGAGATGCGTGCCACCTCTTCGGACATGCCATCACACCACCCCGCATGTATGAGAGCCCGGTGCGACGCTCCGGTGGCATTGCTACCCCCCCAAGGCCCCCGTCCCGCCTAACCCTGTAGCGTTCGACCACGGGATCTACCCCTTTGATTTTGCACGGACGGGCTTTGACCAGTGGACCTCACCACCCGGTTGTGTTAGGTCAGCCCATAGGAACACTTTCGAGCAACATCCGGGCCAGACCCACAGCAAGATCCCCTCCGCGTAGACCCCACGCGTCCGTTTTCCCCGTCCAGGTGCCGGCGGCGGCACCGTCCGTGAGGGGGGCACACCCCGGACATGCGTGCCGGGCGTTTGCAACCGCCACAACACTTCCAGACTTGTGAGAGGCCGCCGGCGCAAGATTTGGCGGCATGCTAGCCCTCGGAGGCCGCCGGCCACAGCCGTAGACGCGCGAAGGGCAATCCACGTAGAGGGAATTTTTCGGATACTTCTCCATCACCAAAAATTATGAAAAAATACCATCGTTCCTATAGCACATGTGCCCACGTCGTGCAAAAAAATCATGATTTTATCGCGCTTTGAGTATTTAGTAATATTGACGCCGCATCGTTACCGCAGAATGTCTACTACCGTGTCATCGCCGTCCGTGAGGGGGGCCAAGCCCCGGAGACGCGTCCCGCCTCTTCGGACATGCCACCACACCACCCCGCATGTATGAGGGCCCGGTGCGACGCTTCGGACATGGCACAAATAGGTAGTTGTGTAACTAAAATAGGTAGGAGGAGAGATAGCTCTTATGTCACAAAAAAGAAGTTGTATCAAACCTTTTATGTCGGATCTAGAACAAACTAATCGGTATCGCCATCATACAGCCCAACCGTGGCTCGTGATGCATATATATGCATATCAAATGCACGGTTGGACGTATGATGGCGAATCCGAATGATTTGTATTCAGTCGATGAGCTGGTAGATGTATGCAGTCGATGAACTGGTAGATGTATGTAGTCGATGAACTGAAAGACTTATGCAGGGAAGGCGAGAGGTGGGCTATATAGGGTCGTCTGGCTCACAAAGTGATTGTGGTAGTTTCGATCCAACGACTCACATGAGCTAGGAAGAAACACACCCTTGATCCAACGACTCGCAAGAGCTAGAAAGAAACACACGATCCGTGTGATTCTTCCTGATTGGTGGGATGCACATTAGTACCCACTCCGGACTCCGAAACCCTGATACTCGGAAAGAGTTTGTCCAGTTTGTACACGAAGTGCGTCCGGTTTTTGCCGTGACCCTCTCTACTCTTTCGCGCATCCCCCCCCTCTAAGTGACGGCTGCTCTACCTTCCGTGGAGGGGGGCCACCCCGAATCCCCGTTGACCAATAGATCTAGCCCTTTGACTTTCGCTGGACGGGCTTTGACAGGTGGACTCTTCCACCTGGTTGCGATAGGTCAGCCCATAGCAACATCCCCGAACACGGTCTGGACCCAACCCAACACTAGATTCCCTCCGGTTCCACCGTACCCGCACCATCCCCCCCTCTAAGTGACGGCTGCTCTGCCTTCCGTGGAGGGGGGCAACACCACGGAGCCCTAAGACGGGCGTCTACGCATGCCGGAACACTTTCACACATGCATCGGGACCCGTGCGATGTTTCGGTGGCATAGATACACCCCGAAGGCCACCCCGAATCCGAGTTGACCAGTAGATCTAGCCCTTTGACTTTCGCCGGACGGGCTTTGACTGGTGGACTCTTCCACCTGGTTGCGATAAGTCAGCCCATAGGAACATCCCCGAACACGGTCTGGACCCAACCCAACACTAGATTCCCTCCGGTTCCACCGCACCCGCACCATCCCCCCCTCTAAGTGACGGCTGCTCTGCCTTCCGTGGAGGGGGGCCACACCACGGAGCCCCAAGACGGGCGTCTACACATGCCAGAACACTTTCACACATGCATCGCGACCCATGCGATGTTTCGGTGGCATAGCTACACCCCGAAGGCCATCCCGAATCCCAGTTGACCAGTAGATCTAGCCCTTTGACTTTCACCGGACGGGCTTTGACCGGTGGACTCTTCCACCTGGTTGCGATAGGTCAGCCCATAGCAACATCCCCGAACACGGTTTGGACCCAACCCAACACTAGATTCCCTCCGGTTCCACCGCACCCGCACCATCCCCCCTCCAAGTGACGGCGACTCTGCCTTCCGTGGAGGGGGCCACACCATGGAGCCCCAAGACGGGCGTCTACGCATGCCTTCGGCAAGGTATAAACTAAAAATAATAAATATATAAACTAAAAATAAAAAAATAAAAATACAAAATAATAAATATATGAACTAAAAATAAAAAAATAAAGCTATGCCGACGGCAAGGCCGTCGGCATAGCTGCGCACACGGAGCTACGATCCAACGGATCGATGACATGGCATTGCACGCGGATTGATGACGTGGCAGATGACATGGCTAGGACTATGCCGACGGCTATGCCGTCGGCCTAACTCTGCCACACCACAGGCCCTCACTCCCTCGGATCGATGACGTGTCGACGACGCGGATCGGTGATGTCAGCAAC
Source organism: Aegilops umbellulata (assembly GCA_032464435.1). Taxonomy (NCBI): domain Eukaryota; kingdom Viridiplantae; phylum Streptophyta; class Magnoliopsida; order Poales; family Poaceae; genus Aegilops; species Aegilops umbellulata. The sequence continues at coordinate 56,670,042 of CP136058.1, forward strand.
TCTATGCCGACGGCCGCCGTTAACCCCCGTCGGCGTAGTTTTGACGCCGTCAAACGGTCGCCGCTAATCGGGTAGGTGGGCCCTCTCTATGCCGACGACGCGTTCTATGCCGACGGTCCCCGTAGGCGTACCGCGAGCTGCACCGACGGCCATAGTATGCCGACGGCCCCCGTCGGCATAGATAGACGTATGCCGACGGCTATTCTACGCCTACGGCCTGCCCTTTGCCGTCGGCATATATCCATTTATGCCGACGGGCGCCGTCGGCACAGATGAGGCCGTCGGCAAATAGGTAATTTCTGGTAGTGGCCCGCGTGGACTCCGGCCGCGCCCGCATTGCATTGCGCGCAAGGTCGAGCGACGACGCCGAGGAGAAGAGGGAGATGTTGGCGACGAGCACATCGACGTCTGCGGGCGCCACGCCTGACCGGACGAATAGCTCCGCGATGGCCTCATCGAAGAAGGCGTCCATCTTGTTGAGCGCGTCCCGGTGGGTGGGTGAGTCCTCACGACACTCGAGGATGCTGCGCGGGCCGTAGCTGTGCTCGCCGATGCCGGAGCGATCGATGACGCGGAGGAGGAACCGGAGTCCGTAGGTTGCACCGCGAGCGCCGCCGGTGAGCGACGGCCGCGCGCACCAGGGCAGCCACCACGTGCGCAAGGAGGAGTACGGTGAGCATGAGAAATGGTTCCATCATTGTGTCCGCATCCAGGCTAGCTGCGCACGCCTAAATTCGTGTCTTATAGAGAAGGAGAAGGCCTTAGAGAGCACGGGTGTGGCCGGCGTCGGGAGGCTCGTCCCGCGGGTGCACATGGCCGGATCTCTAGCCGGAGATGTTGGCGTCGTGCTCTCGCAGCTGCTGCATCCACTGCCCACAACTCCGACCACCTCGTCGTCGTTCTGGTGGAGTTCACACAGCTCAACACCTACGGCTCCATGACCACGAGAGTCATCATCTCTGCTCATGGGCAGCCATGGGACATCACGACGTGCTCCACTAGGACCACGACGGAGTGAGCGGAGTCTGAATTCAGCGATGTGAAGGAGCGAAGGAGCCCAACTGGCCTGTTAAGTGGGATGCCCACTTATTCCCACATAATCTGAGTTTATTTTCGTGGGATACCCACTTTTGCAACACCAAACTGAATTGGGACGAGGTGGATTGTAGCGGGACTCCCACCTCTAGTCCCACCTGCAGCCTGACTTCCGGCAAGCAACCTCACGGCACCGGCGCTCCATCAAACACGCCAAGGACTTGTGCTTCGCATGCTGGATGTGGCTCCAGCTTGCAGATGCCTTGGCGGTGGTGGCCCGACAGAGAAGAGGGAATCGGGGGATGGGGGCGGCTTAAGAAGATAAGGTTGCGGGACAGCGGTGCCATGGGCCCACATGACACGCGTCGCCGGTGCGAGATGAGATGGGCTTGAAAACAAGCAGTTCCCACAAAATTTAGCTCAACCAGATATCTAAGAAAGAAATACTTATACTTAACTCAAGAAGGTTTCCTAAAAAATACTTAACTCAAGAAGGAGTCATGCACGCGATTGCCGGGTTTGGCTCTACATTTTCTTTTAAATTGGATTTGCATCTGTTTGTTTTTTTGTTATACTCATACTAACTACACAGCTTATGACACACACGGCGGAAACATATTTGTCTAGATGCCCAAATGAAGTAAATACATAAATTATCTCAAGGAGCTGTTGACCCAGATTTATACGAGTTCATAATAAATCATCAACATTAAAACATAGGCATTTACATGTCATGGCCACATAGTCTTTAGTTGTTCTCAATAAAGTTATTTTTCTGGATCAGGAAGAAGATGCCATGTTTGATGTCCCTTAAGACCGTCATGTTGAACGTGGTACGGAGGAACCTACCAACCGGCTTAAACATCATTTTAACCCAAACATTCATACTATGGAGAAATGAGAACAATTGGGATGCATATACGATACTTTTATTGTCTGATGTCAGTGCAATAGTTAATCTGCCGTTGTGGTGTGTTTTATTACTAGGTACCGATAGACTAAAATACAATGTTGTACTGAAGTCGTCGGACAATAAACATGGTGTATACAACAATGCTCTTACTTTAATATCATATTTTTCACTTTCTAAATTACTTCAAAGAAAAGCATGACTCTGATACTATGTCTGGCATAATTAAATTTATTTATACGTAGCTACCTATGCTCTATTTATGATGCAGAAATTATATCACTTTTTAATCACAACAGATTCATACAGTATACGAAACTCACATGTAGGCTAGCAATTTGGATGGCAATCTCAAGTCACGGAAGCTAAGAAACAAAGGAGGGAAAGGATAGAGAGCAGTATGCACGGGCCAATGAAGAACTAAAAAAGCGTCATGAAGCGTATCAACTAAAAATAAATAAAGATTCGCCTCAGTTGCAAAGAAAAATACATAAATGGCAGGAAGAAATATGCAAATACGGAGCCACCATAGAAGGTAAAAAGGTGTGACTGGAAAAGGCAGAAATATACAAATATGCAACTAGAACAAAAGAAAACTTACCTGCGAAATTTTTCAAAGAAAAGTTGGAATAGAGCAAATTACAACTAACTGTAGGCGCAACACACTAAGCAAAGATTCAGTTGCGATGGATAATCTTGCATATATCGCGTCAAGACACAAGTTAGTACATTGGTTCATACAACAAGGTCTTCACAGTAGCGCACACACACAACATGCCTGGATGCAGGGCGAAGTATGCGACATTTTTATTGTGTGATATCAGTAACTCAACACAAGTGTTGTGTGTATGATATTTTTATTATCAGTATGATGGTTAATTAACTGATGAGATATGTGTTGTCACTATATATTAACGGTCCGATCTACAACATCATATTGAAGTCAGACAAAAAAAAATATCATGTGTGCTCTTACCCAAAAATCCTCTGAATTAGTAACTGAACTCTTGAAGAATGTGCTTCAAAGTCGAGAAAAAACGCACTTGGTGGAAATCCTCTGTGCACCCCTCTCTTTCTAACCACTGTCCGTTCAATCCGTAGCAACGCACGGACATGTTTCCTAGTACTTATCTAAATAAGAATTAGCTATGTCACATCTACATTGTCCACCACATGATCTAGTTGCTGAAAAATTCGCGCAAAAACTTTGATCCCGCTCCTCGCGGTGTCTTGTTCCGTTTTCCCGTCACGCGTTGTGTCCCTTCCCTTGTCGGACCGTTTTCCCGTTGCGTGCTGGGGCCCGTGCCACCGTTTTTTCTGTTTGCGTTCTGTTTCTATGGGTCGGCGCCTTTTTGATCTAGTTGTTTTGCTCCGCCTTCTTAAGGCAAGCTTGTCTATTTATGTCTGTACTCAGATGTTGTTGCTTTCGCTGACTTATGTATTCGGGTCCTCGTGGCCTGACTTGTAATTTAAAGCTTAACATTTGTACTAGTTTTCTTTTTGAGACATACGTTTGTACTAGGAGAATGCCCGTGCGTTGCACGGGCCTTTAAATTTAGTTCTGATTGTGTGTGTTTGTGTGTTTATTATTGTTATTAATTAAAACTCGGTGAATTTTTGGTTCCTTCCAACGACATCGCCTCGACACCCTTGTTAATGGATTCCTTTTGTCCATCTCTATCCCTCTCATACTCTGCATAAATAGAAATATATAGAAATACGTGCAAGGCATATATAAAAAGGAACAATTATCTGTATGCATTTCTTCTCATTTTGTAAAACTCAAGAAGTTTTTAGTAAAGTTCATCATAAAGCTTTATCAATCGACATTTTCAAAGCGTCATCCGAAGGCATCATGTTTGATCTAAAGTGAATATATACACACGCATTTATAAAGCCCATATGCAATTGGGTCAGAGTGAGTGAGTGGCATCATGCCTTTTAGTAGAGTGAGTCGCATCCCAATCCTTGTTAGAAATGTACTTGTTAGGGTAATCGTGGCTTCCCTCTTGGGGGTGAAGCCTGGAGGTATGGTCTTTCACCAGTTCGCGATGGCTCGGGTGGCTTTGTGCGTTCATTATTCCACAGGCGTGCGCACAGCCTCGGGGCTGGTGAGGAAGTTGGAGCGGCGACTTCAAAGAACGGTGTGGAGTGTCGAATCTAGTCGCGCCTAAGGGCATGTACATTAGTTCAGACACCTACAGTCTGTAACAATCCTCCACGTCACGTATAGACATCCGCAAAAACACCCTGTACAACAAGCTGTCTTTTTTGCTATCTTTATCACCACAAAAATAGCAACTGAAAACTAAAACTTGCCCACGATCTCTGCGGTAGCCGTTGGGGTTTGCTGGCCGGGCGTTGAAGAAATAGCAAATTAACGACGGCTGACCATACAACGGGGAAAGGGCTATCGGTAAGTAGCGATTGTTACGGGGTATCGACCGTCTGCTAAATTACAGACACCTTCGTTATCTCTCCTGATTCTCTCTGCTCCACCTAATTAAAAATCTTACGTGGCATGGGTTACAGACGGCTGAGTAGATGCCGTTGTACATGCCCTTACCGATAGCCCTTTCCCCGTTGTATGGTCAGCCGTCGTTAATTTGCTATTTCTCCAACGCCCGGCCAGCAAACCCCAACGGCTACCGCAGAGATCGTGGGCAAGATTTAGTTTTTAGTTGCTATTTTTGTGGTGATAAAGATAGCAAAAAAGACGGCTTGTTGTACAGGGTGTTTTTGCGGATGTCTATACGTGACGTGGAGGATTGTTACAGACTGTAGGTGTCTGAACTAATGTACATGCCCTAAGTAGCGATTGTTACGGGGTATCGACCGTCTGCTAAATTACAGACACCTTCGTTATCTCTCCTGATTCTCCCTGCTCCACCTAATTAAAAATCTTACGTGGCATGGGTTACAGACGGCTGAGTAGATGCCGTTGTACATACCCTAAGTAATAGTTGTCCGACTGGGATTACTATTTGGCCGTATGTACACGTGTTAGAGTTGGCTTCCATATCATGGTGCTAGCTGATTCCATATACGTATTGGTTAGTGCCGAAGTAGTAGTCCTTGCCGTGCGTCAAGGTGAGTCCGGTTTGGACTCAAGAGCAAGTACGTGGAGGTTTAGTTAGGATTATAGTAGTAGTCAGAGTCGGTTTGTACCGGCCAGTCGTGCATGTTCACGCATTTTTGTATGCGGGTATAGGGGTCATATAATATCAGATTGTAACATGTAGAGAAAACAGAAAAAAAAATAAAAGAAGAGAGGTACGACACGTGCCTTTGGCTAAAGGTTTTTGAGCATTGTATAAATACGGTCAAACATGAAAAAAATTGACTTTCCAACAAAGTTAGGTACACTCTTTCGAGGATGAAGAGAATATATCTTTAGAACAAGCTCTCTGTAAACTGCTAGTACACCCAATGACCTATACCAAACGAATTAAAGTCAATAAGTTCTACAGGTTGTTCACAAACCCAGTGACGGACCCTGCAGCCCAAAGCTGGGCGGGCCAACCAAAAAGAAAATATCTTATAGGCTATTATTTAAAGGCCTAGGAGTAAATGCATAGTGTACAAAATACCTTGGGCTGGGCAAACCACGCCCATTAAGCTTTGCTTTAGCTCCGCCAGTGCACAAACCTCTAGTCCAGCCCGGCTGCCCGCGCTTCATCTTTCGGGTCAATAGCTTGGAGACCTGGGCGAGATCTCCCTTCTTGTGTACACCTTTGTTTCTTCCTTGTAGTACTGTGCATCTATGTTCGCCGCCGCTTCCGCATGTTCTAGTTCCCCTATACTGTCGTCCAAAAAAGATATAGTTCCATCTTTTAAGCTGACATTCCATACTGAGATGATGTACTGAATAATTTTGATATGATTTTTGGTGAGTACGGATGCTCTCGAAGTTCTTCAACATCTGAAAGTAGTTTTCCCTATACCATAAAGCACATCATTTCATTAGGAGGCAAATAGTAAGCTTTTCTTGTACCATAAAGCACAACATTTCATCACGATTCAGACTATTCCTTGGACTGTATGAATCATAAAGCTAATTAGCATTGCCTCAGCATACGAAGTGTACCCATAAGAAAGCAAACGAAGCGGAAAATAAAGAGTCAATGCTCCATGCATATACATTGTAGGATCTGATATGTACAAAAAGTACACCACCATGCAATCATCAGGGCTTTATAAAACGACCAAAATACATGAGTTCATATTTTCTCTAGAAAACAGAAGAACACAAATTGAATGTTGCACAAAAATATCATAACATGATCTCCCACCAGTATTGACAAAAAAATTACACGTATACTATTACATCAACAGTTAAGTTGAATGCACGCATTTATAGATGTACATAGAAGCAATTGTGGAGCTAGACAAGTTTCCTTTTTTTCTGTTACCTGTTTCAAGGCTTCCATGCCTATGTGGCAATCCTTCCATCTATGGTGGCAGTCGACCCTACTCGAGGAAGCGGCATGCTTCTTCAATTTAAGAAAAACAATACAACGAGCCATGCCATTGCGAAATGCAATAGTATTGTCTAATACCTCAAGCAAGCAGTTCACCATGCCATGCGTCCATCCTTGTTTTACCACTCCCTTGCGTGATTGTTTGACTTGGAAATACCTCCTATTCCGTTCCATTACCTTCTTATCACCAAGAAATAAAACATATGTATATGATGCAGCCAGAAGCTTTTGTCGATCCAAAGGGAGCTAACAAAGTGTGCAAGCTCCAGCGATCCATTTATGGACTGGTGCAAGCCTCTCGGAGTTGGAATAAACGCTTTGATAGTGTGATCAAAGCATATGGTTTTATACAAACTTTTGGAGAAGCCTGTATTTACAAGAAAGTGAGTGGGAGCTCTGTAGCATTTCTGATATTATATGTGGATGACATATTGCTGATTGGAAATGATATAGAATTTCTGGATAGCATAAAGGGATACTTGAATAAGAGTTTTTCAATGAAGGACCTCGGTGAAGCTGCTTCTATATTGGGCATCAAGATCTATAGAGATAGACCAAGACGCTTAATTGGACTTTTATAAAGCACATACTTGACAAAGTTTTGAAGAAATTTAAAATGGATCAAGCAAAGAAAGGGTTCTTGCCTGTGTTACAAGGTGTGAAGTTGAGTAAGACTCAATGCCCGACCACTGCAGAAGATAGAGAGAAGATGAAAGATGTTCCCTATGCTTCAGCCATAGGCTCTATCATGTATGCAATCCTGTGTACCAGACATGATGTGTGCCTTGCTATAAGTTTAGCAGGGATGTACCAAAGTAATCCAGGAGTGGATCACTGGACAACGGTCAAGAACATCCTGAAATACCTGAAAAGGACTAAGGATATGTTTCTCGTTTATGGAGGTCACAAAAAGCTAGTCGTAAATGGTTACGTCGATGCAAGCTTTGACACTGATCCGGACGATTCTAAATCGCAAACTGGATATGTGTTTACATTGAACGGTGGAGCTGTCAGTTGGTGCAGTTCTAAACAAATCGTTGTGGCAGGATCTACGTGTGAAGCGGAGTACATAGCTGCTTCGGAAGCAGCAAATGAAGGAGTCTGGATGAAGGAGTTCATATCCGATCTAGGTGTCATACCTAGTGCATCGGGTCCAATGAAAATCTTTTGTGACAATACTGGTGCAATTGCCTTGGCAAAGGAGGAATCCAGATTTCACAAGAGAACTAGTCACATCAAGGGACGCTTCAACTCCATCCGGGATCAAGTCCAGGTGGGAGACATAGAAATTTGCAAGATACATACAGATTTGCATGTTGCAGACCCATTGACCAAGCCTCTTCCACGAGCAAAACATGATCAGCACCAAGGCTCCATGGGTGTTAGAATCATTACTGTGTAATCTAGATTATTGACTCTAGTGCAAGTGGAAGACTGAAGGAAATATGCCCTAGAGGCAATAATAAAGTTATTATTTATTTCCTTATATCATGATAAATGTTTATTATTCATGTTAGAATTGTATTAACCGAAAACATAATACTTTTGTGAATACATAGACAAACAGAGTGTCACTAGTATGCCTCTACCTGACTAGCTCGTTGATAAAAAATGGTTATGTTTCCTAGCCATTGACATAAGTTGTCATTTGATTAACTGGATCACATCATTAGGAGAATGATGTGATTGACTTGACCCATTCCGTTAGCTTAGCACTCGATCGTTTAATATTCTGCTATTGCTTTCTTCATGACTTATACATGTTCCTATGACTATGAGATTATGCAACTCCCGTTTATTGGAGGAACACTTTGTGTGCTACCAAACGTCACAACGTAACCGGGTGATTATAAAGGTGCTCTACAGGTGTCTCCGAAGGTACTTGTTGGGTTGGCATATTTCGAGATTAGGATTTGTCACTCCGATTGTCGGAGAGGTATCTCTGGGCCCACTCGGTAATGCACATCACTATAAGACTTGCAAGAATTGCAACTAATGAGTTAGTTGCGGGATGATGTATTACGGAACAAGTAAAGAGACTTGCCGGCAACGAGATTGAACTAGGTATTGAGATACCGACGATCGAATCTCGGGCAAGTAACATACCGATGACAAAGGGAACAACGTATGTTGTTATGCGGTTTGACCGATAAAGATCTTCGTAGAATATGTGGGAGCCAATATCAGCATCCAGGTTCCTCTATTGGTTTTTGACTGAAGACATGTCTCGGTCATGTCTATATAGTTCTTGAACCCGTAGGGTCCGCACGCTTAAAGTTCAATGACGGTTATATTATGAGTTTATGTGTTTTGATGTACCGAAGGTAGTTCGGAGTCCCGGATGTGATCACAGACATGATGAGGAGTCTCGAAATGGTCGAGGCATAAAGATTGATATATTGGAAGCCTATATTTGGATATCGGAAGTGTTCCGGGTGAAATCGGGATTTTACCGGAGTACCAGGGGTTACCGGAACCCCCCCGGGGGGTTTAATGGGCCAAGATGGGCCTTAGTGGAGAAGAGGAGGGGCGGCCAGGGCAGGCTACACGCCCCCTCCCCCTCTAGTACGAATTGGACAAGGAGGGGGGCGGCGCCCCCCTTTCCTTCCCCTCTCCCTCCTCCTCCCTCCTTCTCCTACTCCAACTAGGAAAGGAGGGACTCCTACTCCCGGTGGGAGTAGGACTCCTCCCTGGCGCGCCTCCTCCTGGCCGGCCGCCTCTCCCCCCCTTGCTCCTTTATATACGGGGCAGGGGGCACCTCTAGACACAATAATTGATCCCTTGGATCTCTTAGCCGTGTGCGGTGCCCCCCTCCACCATAGTCCACCTCGATAATATCATAGCGGTGCTTAGGTGAAGCCCTGCTTCGGTAGAACATCATCATCATCACCACGCCGTCGTGCTGACGGAACTCTCCCTCAAAGCTCGGCTGGATCGGAGTTCGAGGGATGTCATCGAGCTGAACGTGTGCTGAACTCGGAGGTGTCGTACGTTCGGTACTTGATCGATCGGATCGTGAAGACATACGACTACATCAACCGCGTTGTGCTAACGCTTCCGCTTTCGGTCTATGAGGGTACGTGGACAACACTCTCCCCTCTCATTGCTATGCATCACCATGATCCTGTGTGTGCGTAGGAATTTTTTTGAAATTACTACGTTCCCCAACAACTGCGGGAGGCACCAGATGGACCTACCGCCGCGCTGGGAGTGCATTGTGTTAAAGTGTATAAATGTAAATGTGTATATGGTATTTGTATAAACCGTATACACGAGTAGATAAGGATCGCGCTGCGTCTTGTACTCCCGGTTGTTGGGTTATTGTGATCGATCTCATAGATCTTGTATAGGATATGACTTGGAGATCAATCCATCAACTACTTAACAACTAACCTTGTAATCTGCTATCTATATATAACACGCAACGCGTCCCTGCAGATGCATATGCTTCACGCAACTTTACATGGTATTCAGAGCCATTCTCCTCTATAGCGCATCTCTCTCACGCCGCCTTGTCGTCCTCGAGCTCCATCGCTGCCGCACCTTCCGTCCTCATTCCCATCGATGAAAAACTCCACCGCTCCAACTTCAACGTCGGGCGCGCACAAGCCCTAGCCACCATTCGCGGCGCCCAGCTGGTTGCCTACCTTGATCCAGAGAGAGAACTAACAGGGCCAAAGCTCTCTGACAAGGATGGCAAGCCCACAGATATGCCCATTCCGACGTACGAGATCGACAGGGCTCGAGACTCCCAGGTTTTGAGTTTCCTTTTTAATTCCATCTCACCTCCTATGATGGTTCAGATCGCAAACTGCATCACGGTGTCAGCAGCATGGACTGCAATCACCGAGATCTTCATCTCCGAGATGCAGGCGGCCATCGTCAACACGAGGATCGCCCTCTCCACCACCAAGAAGGGGACTTCCACCATCGTCGAGTATCTTGGCCGCATGAAGGCCCTTGGTGATGAGATGGCTGCCATCGGCAAGCTACTCACTGACGACGACATGGTGTCGTACATCCTCGTCGGCCTTGACTTCGACTACATGTCGTTTGTCTCCTCGGTCTGCGCCAGGACTGTCCCCATCAAGCCAAATGATCTCTACTCCCAGCTGATCAGCTTTGAGAGCCGCCTCGCCATGTTTGAGGCGAACTCATCTTCACACTCCTCCGCCAACGCTGCCTCTCGCGGCGGCCGCGGTGGATTTCCTCATGGCGGCGGCCGCGGCAGGAACGACGGAGGTCGTGGTCACGGTGGTGGCCGCGGCAATGGAGGCAATGGTGGCGGCCGTGGAAACGGCCACGATGGCCGCGACAATGGAGGTGGCGGCCATGACGAGCTCCCGGAAGTCTTCTGTCAGATCTGCAAGAAGCCAAATCACACTGCCCTCAAGTGCTATCATCGCTTCGACATCGCCTTCACCAAGGAGAAAAGCGCAAGCGCAATGTACAAATCCTCCTACAGTGTTGACACGAACTAGTACGTTGACACCGGCGCCACCGACCACATCACAGGCGACCTGGACAAGCTCACCATGAGGGAGAGGTACAACGGCGATGACCAAGTGAACATGCCCAACGGGTCAGGTATGAAAATAATGAAGGAAATATGCCCTAGAGGCAATAATAAAGTTATTATTTATTTCCTCATATCATGATAAATGTTTATTATTCATGCTATAATTGTATTAACTGGAAACATAATACATGTGTGAATACATAGACAAACATAATGTCACTAGTATGCCTCTACTTGACTAGCTCGTTGATCAAAGATGGTTGAGTTTCCTAGCCATATACATGAGTTGTCATTTGATTAACGGGATCACATCATTAGGAGAATGATGTGATTAACTTGACCCATTTCGTTAGCTTAGCACATGATTGTTTAGTTTACTGCTATTGCTTTCTCCATGACTTATACATGTTCTTATGACTATGAGATTATGCAACTCCCGAATACCGGAGGAACACTTTGTGTGCTACCAAACGTCACAACGTAACTGGGTGATTATTAAGGTGCTCTACATGTGTCTCCAATGGTGTTCGTGGAGTTGGCATAGATCAAGAATATGATTTGTCACTTCGATTGTCGGAGAGGTATCTCTGAGCCCTCTCGGTAATGCACATCACAATAAGCCTTGCAAGCAATGTGACTAATGAGTTAGTAGCGGGATGATGCATTACAGAACGAGTAAAGAGACTTGCCGGTAACGAGATTGAGCTAGGTATTGAGATACCGACGATCGAATCTCGGGCAAGTAACATACCAATGACAAAGGGAACAACGTATATTGTTATGCGGTTTGACCGATAAAGATCTTCATAGAATATGTACGAACCAATATGAGCATCCAGGTTCCGCTGTTGGTTATTGGCTGGTAATGTGTCTCGGTCATGTCTACATAGTTCTCGAACCCATAGGGTCCGCACGCTTAAAGTTCTGTGACGATCGGTATTATGAGTTTATATGTTTTGATGTACAGAAGGTAGTTCGGAGTCCCGTATATGATCACGGACATGACGAGGAGTCTCTTAATGGTCGAGACATAAAGACTGATATATTGGAAGCCTACATTTGGACATCGGAAGAGTTCCGGGTGAAATCAGGATTTTACCGGAGTGCCGGAGGGGTTACTTGAACCCCCCGGGGGTTAATGGGCCTTGTTGGGCCCTAGTGGAGAGAGAGAGGGGCCGTCCAGGGCAGGTCACGCACCTCCTCCCCCTCTGGTCCGAATTGGACTAGGAAGGGGGGGGGGGTCTGCGCCCCCTTTCCTTCCCCTTCTCCCCCTTCCTTTCCCCGTCCTAGTAGGAGTAGGAAAGAGGGGAGTCCTACTCCTACCAGGAGGAGGACTCCTCCTCCTGGCGCGCCCTACAGGGCCGGCCGGCCTCCCCCCTTGCTCCTTTATATACGGGGGCAGGGGGCACCCTAGAACACACAAGTTGATCATTGATCTCTCCCAGTCGTGTGCGGTGCCCCCCTCCACCATAATCCACCTCGGTCATATCGTAGTGGTGCTTAGGCGAAGCCCTGCGTCGGTAGCTTCATCAACATCGTCACCACGCCGTCGTGCTGACGAAACTCTCCCTTGAACTCTACTGGATCGTGAGTTCGCGGGATGTCACCGAGCTGAACGTGTGCTGAACGCGGAGGTGCCGTACGTTCGGTACTAAGGATCGGTCGATCGTGAAGACGTACGACTACATCAACCGCGTTGTCATAACGCTTCCGCTTAACGGTCTACGAGGGTACGTGGACGACACTCTCCCCTCTCATTGCTATGCATCACCATGATCTTGCGTGTGCGTAGGATTTTTTTTGAAATTACTACGTTCCCCAACAGTGGCATCCGAGCCAGGTTTATGCGTAGATGTTATATGCACGAGTAGAACACAAGTGAGTTGTGGGCGATACAAGTCATACTGCTTACCAGCATGACATACTTTGGTTCGGCGGTATTGTTGGATGAATCGGCCCGGACCGACATTACGTGTATTCTTACGCGAGACTGGTTCTACCGACGTGCTTTGCACATAGGTGGCTGGCGGGTGTCAGTTTCTCCAACTTTAGTTGAACCGAGTGTGGCTACACCCGGTCCTTGTGAAGGTTAAAACATCACTAACTTGATGAAATATCATTGTGGTTTTGATGCGTAGGTAAGAACGGTTCTTGCTCAGCACGTAGCAGCCACGTAAAACTTGCAACAACACAGTAGAGGACATCTAACTTGTTTTTGCAGGGCATGTTGTGATGTGATATGGTCAAGGCATGATGCTATATTTATTGTATGAGATGATCATGTTTTGTAACGGAGTTATCGGCAACTGGCAGGAGCCATATGTTTGTCGCTTTATTGTATGCAATGCAATCACCCTGTAATTGATTTACTTTGTCACTAAGCGGTAGCGATAGTCGTAGAAGCAATAGTTGGCGAGATGACAGATGCTACGATGGAGATCAAGGTGTCGCGCCGGTGACGATGGTGATCATGATGGTGCTTTGGAGATGGAGATCAAAGGCACAAGATGATGATGGCCATATCATATCACTTATATTGATTGCATGTGATGTTTATCCTTTATGCATCTTATTCTGCTTTGATTGATGGTAGCATTATAAGATGATCTCTCACTAAATTTCAAGGTAAAAGTGTTCTCCCCGAGTATGCACCGTTGCCAAAGTTCGTCGTGTCGAGACACCACGTGATGATCGGGTGTGATAAGCTCAACGTTCATCTACAATGGGTGCAAGCCAGTTTTGCACACGCAGAAATACTCGGGTTTAACTTGACAAGCCTAGCATATGCAGATATGGCCTCGGAACACTGAGACCGAAAGTTCGAGCGTGAATCATATAGTAGATATGATCAACATAGTGATGTTCACCATTGAAAACTACTCCATCTGACGTGATGATCGGACATGGTTTAGATTATTTGGATCACGTGATCATTTAGATGACTAGAGGGATGTCTATCTAAGTGGGAGTTCTTAAGTAATATGATTAATTGAACTTTAATTTATCATGAACTTAGTCCTGGTAGTATTTGCATATCTATGTTGTAGATCAATAGCTCGCGATGTTATTCCCCGTTTATTTTTGATACGTTCCTAGAGAAAAATAAGTTGAAAGATGTTAGTAGCAAAGATGCGGACTAGCTCCGTGATCTAAGGATTATCTTCATTGCTGCACAGAAGAATTATGTCCTTGATGCACCGCTATGTGACAGAATTGTTGCAGGAGCAGATGCAGGCGTTATGAACGTTTTGACAAAAGCTCGAAATGATGACTACTTGATAGTTTAGTGCACCATGCTTTACGGCTTAAAACCGGGACTTAAAAAATGTTTTGAACGCCACGGAGCATATAAGATGTTCCAAGAGTTGAAATTGGTATTTCATACTCATGCCCGTGTCTGGTGGTATGAGACCTCAGACAATACTTTGCCTACAAGATGGAGGATAATAGCTCAACCAGTGAGCATGTGCTCAGATTGTCTGGGTACTACAATTGCTTGAATCAAGTGGGAGTTAATCTTCCAGATAAGATAGTAATTGACAAGGTTCTCTAGTCACTATCACCAAGTTATTAGAACTTCTTGATGAACTATAATATGCAAGGGATGACGAAAATAATTCCCAAGCTCTTCACGATGCTAAAATCGGTGAAGGTAGAAATCAAGAAAAACATCAAGTGTTGATGGTTGACAAGACCATTAGTTTCAAGAAAAAGGGCAAAGGGAAGAAGGGGAACTTCAAAAGGAACGGCAAGCAAGTTGTCTCTCCCGTGAAGAAGCCCAAAGCTAGACCCAAGCCTGAAACTGAGTGCTTCTACTGCAAAGGAAATGGTCACTGGAAGTGGAACTGCCCTAGATACTTGGCGGATAAGAAGGATGGCAAAGTAAACAAAGGTATATTGGATATACATGTTATTGATGTGTACTTTACTAGTGTTTATGGCAACCCCTCGGCATTTGATACTGGTTTAGTTGCTAAGCGTAGTAATTCGAAACGGGAGTTACAGAATGAACAGAAACTAGTTAAGGGCGAGGTGACGATGTGTGTTGGAAGTGGTTCCAAGATTGATATGATCATCATCGCACACTCCCTATACTTTTGGGATTAGTGTTGAACCTAAATAAATGTTATTTGGTGTTTGCGTTGAGCATGAATATGATTTGATCATGTTTATTGCAATACGGTTATTCATTTAAATTAGAGAATAATTGTTGTTTTGTTTACATGAATAAAACCTTCTATGGTCATACACCCAATGAAAATGGTTCGTTGGATCTTGATCGTAGTGACACACATATTCATAATATTGAAGCCAAAAGATGCAAAGTTAATAATGATAGTGCAACTTATTTGTGGCACTGCCGTTTAGGTCATATTGGTGTAAAGCGCATGAAGAAACTCCATGCTGATGGGATTTTGGAATCACTTGATTATGAATCACTTGATGCTTGTGAACCATGCCTCATGGGCAAGATGACTAAGACTCCGTTCTCCGGAACAATGGAGCGAGCAACTGACTTATTGGAAATAATACATACTGATGTATGCAATCCGATGAGTGTTGAGGCTCGCGGCAGGTATCGTTATTTTCTGACCTTCACAGATGATTTGAGCAGATATGGGTATATCTACTTGATGAAACATAAGTCTGAAACATTTGAGAAGTTCATATAATTTCAGAGTGAAGTGGAAAATCATCGTAACAAGAAAATAAAGTTTCTATGATCTGATCGTGGAGGAGAATATTTGAGTTACAAGTTTGGTCTTCATTTAAAACAATGTGGAATAGTATCGTAACTCACGCCACCTGGAACACCACAGCGTAATGGTGTGTCCGAACATCGTAACCGTACTTTATTAGATATGGTGCAATCTATGATGTCTCTTACCGATTTACCACTATCGTTTTGGGGTTATGCATTAAAGACAACTGCATTCACGTTAAATAGGGCACCATCTAAAACCGTTGAGACGACACCATATGAACTTTGGTTTGGCAAGAAACCAAAGTTGTCGTTTCTTAAAGTTTGGGGTTGTGATGCTTATGTGAAAAGGTTTCATCCTGATAAGCTCAAACCCAAATCGGAGAAATGTGTCTTCATAGGATACCCAAAGGAGACAGTTGGGTACACCTTCTATCACAGATCCGAAGGCAAGACTTTCGTTGCTAAGAATGGATCCTTTCTAGAGAAGGAGTTTCTCTCGAAAGAAGTGAGTGGGAGGAAAGTAGAACTTGATGAGGTAACTATACCTGCTCCCTTATTGGAAAGTAGTTCATCACAGAAATCTGTTCCTGTGACTCCTACACCAATTAGTGAAGAAGCTAATGATGATGATCATGTAACTTCCGACCAAGTTACTACCGAACCTCGTAGGTCAACCAGAGTATGTTCCGCACCAGAGTGGTACGGTAATCCTATTCTGGAGTTCATGTTACTTGACCATGACAAACCTACGAACTATGAGGAATCAATGATGAGCCCAAATTCCTTGAAATGGCTTGAGGCCATGAAATCTGAGATGGGATCCATGTATGAGAACATAGTGCGGACGTTGGTTGACTTGCCCGATGATTGGCAAGCCATAGAAAATAAATGGATCTTCAAGAGGAAGACGGACACTGATAGTAGTGTTACTATCTACAAAGCTAGACTTGTCGAAAAAGGTTTTTGACAAAGTTCAAGATGTTGACTACAATGAGATTTTCTCACTCATAACGATGCTTAAGTCTGTCCGAATCATGTTAGCAATTTGCCACATTTTATGAAATTTGGCAAATGGATGTCAAAACTACATTCCTTAATGGATTTCTTAAAGAAGAGTTGTATATGATGCAACCAGAAGGTTTTGTTGATCCTAAAGGTGCTAACAAAATGTGCAAGCTCCAGCGATCCATCTATGGACTGGTGCAAGCATCTCAGAGTTGGAATATACACTTTGATGAGTTGATCAAAGCATATAATTTTATACAGACTTGCGGTGAAGCCTGTATTTACAAGAAAGTGAGTGGGGGCACTACAACATTTCTGATAAATATATGTGAATGACATATTGTTGATCAGAAATAATGTAGAATTTTCTGGAAAGCATAAAGGAGTATTTGAAAGGAGTTTTTCAAAGAAAGAATTCGGTGAAGCTGCTTACATATTGAGCATCAAGATCTATAGAGATAGATCTAGACGGTTGATAAGTTTTTTCAAGAGTACATACATTGACAAGATTTTGAAGTAGTTCAAAATGCAACAGTCAAAGAAAGAGTTCTTGCCTGTGTTACAAGGTGTGAAATTGAGTAAGACTCAAAACCCGACCACGACAGAAGATAGAGAGAGAATGAAAGTCATTCCCTATGCCTCAGCCATATGTTCTATAAAGTATGCCATGCTGTGTACCAGACCTATTGTATACCCTACACTGAGTTTAGCAAGGGAGTACAATAGTGATCTAGGAGTAGATCACTGAACATCGGTCAAAATTATCCTTAGTGGGATAAGGATATGTTTCTCGATTATGGAGGTAACAAAAGGTTCGTCATAAGGGGTTACTGTCGGTGTCAAAACCGGTGGATCTCGTGTAGGGGGTCCCGAACTGTGCGTCTAAGGCGGATGGTAACAGGAGGCGGGCGACACGATGTTTACCCAGGTTCGGGCCCTCTCGATGGAGGTAATACCCTACTTCCTGCTTGATTTATCTTGATGATATGAGTATTACAAGAGTTGATCTACCACGAGATCGTAGAGGCTAAACCCTAGAAGCTAGCCTATGGTATGATTGTTGTTGTCCTACGGACTAAACCCTCCGGTTTATATAGACACCGGACGGGGCTAGGGTTACACAGAGTTGGTTACAAGGAAGGAGATCTACATATCCGTATTGCCAAGCTTGCCTTCCACGCCAAGGAGAGTCCCATCCGGACACAGGACGAAGTCTTCAATCTTGTATCTTCATGGTCCAACTGTCCGGCCAAAGGATATAATCCAGCAGTCCGAATACCCCCTAATCTAGGACTCCCTCAGTAGCCCTTGAACCAGGCTTCAATGACGATGAGTCCAGCACGTAGTTTGTCTTCGGCATTGCAAGGCGGGTTCCTCCTCTGAATACTCCATAGAAGATTTTGAACACAAGGATAGTGTCCGGCTCTGCAAAACAAGTTCCACATACCACCGTGGAGAGAATAATATTTCCACAAATCTAATCTGCTGACGACCTTTCATAACGTGACATCATACCATGACCTGTTCTTTACATGAACCATTTTTCCTTGTGAGGCGATTTCATTGGCACGTCTTGTCGGAGCAGAGATCGTGTCCCCCTTATTACGGGATTCTCATCAACACGGACGTGGGTAACCCAATCGTGCCCGCTGGTATGACTCCTCGATTGTAGGCAAGTCCCAAGCGGTTACGAGGAGGACGCTTGGTATTCATCCTCTTTATAAAGAGACCAAGGCCTGTCCTTTTTTCTTCTCGAACTCAATTGAATCCTCCCCCCCCCCCCGCCTCGAGTTCCAACACCCGAGGCTTAGGTCAGGCGCTTCGAACCTTCAACCATGTCCGGATCCAACCTTCAAGGTTGGTGGATGCCTTCCTCTGTCACAGAGGAAGACGTCAAGAAGGTAAGAGAGGCCAGGTTTCTGACCGGTGAGATCTCGCACAGGCTGCCTGCTCAAGGGCAGGTCATTCCCACTCCCGAACCCGGCGAGAGCGTTGTATTCATCTCTCACTTCCTCCGAGGGCTAGGCCTCACTCTAGATCCTTTTGTCAGGGGGCTTATGTACTACTACGGGATGGATTTTCATGACCTGGCCCCAGATTCAGTCCTTCATATTTCGTCGTTTATCGTCGTATGTGAGGCCTTCCTCCGCATTACCCCTCACTTCGGCTTGTGGCTCAAGACTTTTAATGTGGAGCCGAAGATGATCGAGGGGCGACACACAGAGTGCGGAGGTGGCGTAATAAGCAAAAGTGCCAATGCCCCATGGCCAGAGGGTTCCTTCCAGGAGGTGTCCAGCTTATGGCAACGGGAGTGGTTTTATATCACAGCTCCCCGGGGTACCAAGTGGGTGGCCGCCCCTGCCTTTCGCCCAGGCCCCCCGCCACGACTGACGTCATGGATCAACAAGGGGCTGGACTGGGGGCCAGTAAAGGACGTGCCGACATTTCAGAGCCGCATCCGAGATCTCCTTGAGAGAGATGTCAGTCTGGCCACGGTAATGCAAGTCATGTTAGTCCGTCGAGTCCTGCCCTGCAAACGTCGACCTCTCCGCATGTGGTAGTTCAACCCAGAAGGACCGCGAGCTATTTAACACTTCCACGGCATGACGCTCGAAGAGATGTATAAATTGTTCTTCGGACCACAAATAAGGTGTCCGTACACCACCGAGGATGCGGGTCTGAGATGCAATCACCCAGACGCCCAAGTAAGTAGTCCCGTAGCCGAACATGTTGTCTTTTTATTTATCACAACATCATTTTGAAGAGTCACTCTTTGACCAGGACTAGGTAACAAAGGCGAAGATGATCAGGTGTCCGCCCCCCCCTTCCCGAGGTCTCACCGGATCCTGTACTAGCCAGGATGCTGGAGCTTGCGCCTTATCAAGCGCCCTCAGGGGAAGATAAAGGGGGGAATAAAGAGGCCGAAAGCGGATCTCGCTCACTGTTCATCCAAACCGGGGGAGTTAGCGCCTTCGCGAAGAAGGATAACTGGGAGAGAGGAATCCAAAATTTCCTCCCCCCAAGGAAGGAAGAGGACCACCTCTTAAGACCCGGAAACAATGGTTTCCAAACGGGGGAAGAAATCTTTGCCAAAGGGTCCTGCCCCGGGGAGTACCCTTGCCGCACAGTGCCCGCAAGGGGATCAGCCCTCCACCGAGCTGTAAGTAAAAGGGTACTTAATAGTAAAAATATCCTTCCTTACTTCTGAGGACAATAACCGAAGCATTTATCTTGTAGTTCGGATCGTAGCCCTTCTCGACAGAGTTCGTCTTCGGGGGATCTTCTTCCGGAGATGATGGAGAGCGAAACACCTCCCCATGCCACCCGCCTCATGAGGCGGGCGACCCTGAAGTGTCGTCGCGGAGGGTTTCTCCTGATCCGGCAAGGCCAGAGGGTAATCCTTTGGCCACCCGAAGTCCTCAGTATTCGTCTCCTGAAGAGAGCAACCGAAAGAGTCCAGCACCGTCCGGTGTGCGATCGGACGCACTGAGGGATCTGCTAGAACAAGCGGCTATCTCAGAAGCGCATCGTACGCTAATGGGTATGGTGATTGAGAGAATTTCATCCGCCGAAAGCGGGTTGCATGAAGCTTTTATGAGTCTGCTGAAAGGCTTTGAGGTACGTGAAATAGTGTATGTTTTTTGATGGTACCGCACACGTTAGGTGTGCCCTGTGCAGATAGTAGCCCCTGAGACTCTAGTTGATGTCGAGACCGGCGACAAATAGAGGATCATAGTCCCAGGTAATAATCAGGTAGCCTTCATATGTAGGTGGCGGAAGGTCCGGTGGCTAGTCGGACTGGTGAGTTTGCCGAGCTAAAGCGGCAACTTGATGCGGCGGATGCCGACATCATGTTTGTTAATGAACGGCTCGACGAGGCACAGGGTATGTGATTTCTCCTGTGATCAACACATAGTAAGAGGAGCATGATGCTAGTATCTTTAATATGTTGTGACTGCAGATGGGGCTGCCGCCGTGGAGACCCTTCGGACGGAACTTGCCCGAGCCAAGGAACAAGCCAGGAGAAGTGATGCGGCCACTCTAAAGGCAGTCGAAGAGCTGAGAGCCGAACAGGCTACGCATTGCCGAAGCAAGGATGAAATAGCCAAGATGGTTTTGGAATTGAAAGATGCCGCCGGCCGTTACGAGCTTCTCGAAAATGAAAATCGAGCGAAGATGACGGACCTGGAGAAGGCCACGGTGGCGGCCAAGGACGCCCGCTCTACAATTAGAGCGATGAAGGAGGAGCTGCGTCAAGCCTGGGATATCGCGGCCGAAAATCCCTTTATGCTTTGGATGAAGTTCGGAGTGTGCCACTGCTATATAGCAGTGGCGCACCAGATACAGGTGTGCCATTATTGACATATTACTAATGGCGCACCTGGTGTGTGGTGCGCCATTAGTAGCTTTGAAAGAAAAAAAATGTTAGTAATGGCGCACCATGGGATATTGCGTCATTACTAGTTTACATAGTAATGGCGCACCACACCCACCGTGCGCCATTAGTAGTTTTGAAAAAAAGTTGTTAGTAATGGCGCACCAGTAGACAGTGCGCCATTACTAGTTTTTAACTAGTAATGGCGCACTATCCCATCCCATGGTGCGCCGCGCACTATCCCATCCCATGGTGCGCCATTACTAATATTTTTTTTCAAAACTACTAATGGCTCACCACACATCAGGTGCGCCGTTAGTAACCCTGGTGCTAAATGCACCACACCCCCCGGTGGACCGCCTTTTCAATTTTAAAAAAATAATAGAAAATGATGGAAATGTCAAAAAAATAAAATAAAATAAGTTTCCCATGTGATATGTGGTCTAGTTGTTGGAAAAATTTACAAATATGAATTTCGACTTTATTTGCAAAATCTCGCTGGAATTTAGTAAAATGGGCATAACTTTTGCATACGAACTCGGATTAAAAAGTTTTTTATATGAAAAATCATCTATTCGAAAAGTTACATACGAATTGAATGGGGGAACTTTGTTCATCATCTTCAAAATCCCCAAAAACCTAACAGAACGAAAGATACGGGGCTTTTAAGATCTAGAGAGGGGGATAAAAAAATCAAACTTACTAGTGGCGCACCGCCACTAGTAACAGAAAAAAATTTGTTTCAAAAAAAATTTAGATTTTTTTTTTCAAAATATGATACGTAATATGACCGGAAAGTTTGAAATATTTTTTCAAAATTCCATCACACTCATGAACAAAGTCCTAGACATCAACAAGGTTTAATAGGATTGATATGATAAATATATCAACAAGTGCCTGTGAAGTGAGCTGGTGCTGGGGTTAGATAGAACTACGAAGTTAAGCGTGCTCGGGCTGGAGTAGTGTGAGGATGGGTGACCTTTCGGGATGTTTGATCACAGAGTGCGATTTGACTTGAAATTAAGCCATAGTGACTTGAGATTAAGAAAAAAATTCTGAAAAAAAATTGTTAGTAATGGCGTACTTCTATGTGGTGCGCCATTACTAAGCCAGATAGTAATGGCGCACCAAATAGGCATAGTAATGGCGCACTCCCTGGTGCGCCATTAGTATCTGGTAGCGCACCTGTAGTGCGCCATTAGTAGCCAAAACATGTGCGCCACTAGCAGGCCTTTTCCTAGTAGTGAGTACATGGTTCACATATTATAAGGAAAAATAAATCAGTCGTTTGCATTCAGCCATGAATTAGAGGAAGTACAACAACTGATCTTGGCATATAATGTCATGCGAATTCTGGTCGAAGTACCAACCTAGACAAAAGTGGATGCAACTCCAAACCTATCCTCGAAAAGACATCAAGCTAAGTAACTAAGCGAAGGATCATTCTTCAGTAGAAGATCAGTGCAAGTTCAAGACCATAGCACCATTGCTCCTTGTAACTCCTGAGCTTGAGAACACACAAATGCTTCTAGAAAAGCTTCAGACGAGCACTAACATTGCAAACCATGTCAGACTGCTAACAAAGAGTCAGTAAAATCAGAAAATAAACATCAGCTAACCACAAGTACTGAAGACCGCAAGGCAAAAGATGCAGAAATAAGATGATATATCATTACACTGCAACTTCATTATTTACAGCTATGGGGTATATCATCCAATCAAAAAAAAAACAGTATGTGCCTTGTTCTAGCCACTAATAAGGATGTCAGCAGTCGGCCACCGAAACGAAGCTAAATTAATTTGCCGTATGACACTGCAACTTCATTTCTTTACAGCTGTGGGGTATATCACCCAATCGAAAGAAAAAAATAGTATGTGCCTTGTTCTAGCCCCTAAAAACATATCAGTAGTTCGCCACCGAAACAGACCTAAATTAATTCTCCATACAAGATATTAGCTATATCATGTGTGAATTCACCCAAAAAGATATCTAGCCGCCAGTGAAGAAAGATTGTAGATACTGCAAATATATACAGAAGGTTTCTTGCTGCACTGGGTGAATTTAATTGTAACATGAAAGACGTGGATGGAGTGCATCAAATGAAAATGAAATGCTCTCACTATCTCCATGTTGCTAGGCTTATTCAGACAACCTTGACATGAACATGGTTCTGAATAGAAGACTCCAGCATGAAAACACTCGCAGTAACTGCATGAGAATTAGCCAAGTCATCAATACACCAGATAGAATGCATTATCTAAATTTGTCTGCGTTTTCAGCAACTTTTGGCAACAAAAATAATTAAAAAATCAAACTGATTTTTTAACAAAAGAAGTATAGTTTAACCAGTCAGACCAAATTTATTTCAAATAATAATATCTGCAGTTGTTGATGTGCATATCTAAAAGAAGAAAAAGAGAAGTATCACACAGACATGGACATTTCAAGTACTGTTTCTATCTATAGTTAAGTATATTTAGCATCCCCCTTTATGGTCGTATTCTTGGGAGGCATACCTTGCTACCTCACTAGCGGTGTGGTGCTATGGCAGCGAGTTCATTATGCATATGACCGCAGTAGCTGATAGCTCAACTAACAACCCATACCAGATATCTTCATTTAAATTCCTCTAAATCCTATGTCAGTTGCACTGTACCCTTAGAACGTTTTACACCACTAGTTTAAGTCTTACACAGTTAGTGATGAAAGACCAAAATGGTCTTCATTAAAGTATATAGGGGTGACTAGAAGACCATATGTGGTGATACAGTGAGTGTGACTGTGTATTAGCCAAGTGCACCACAGCTTTCTGTTTTGGGCTTTGCTCATATTGAATTATGCCGATTATTATGTCATCAGAAAAGATAGAAGCCTTACAACACAATTAATTATCATGTCAGTATACCACCATCAGTTGCTATGTAGAACAGGTGAATGACAGTGAGGCTCAGTCTGTGGTTAATGTGCTGTGTTGTGCTTACCTTTAAGTTGTTGTGAAAAAGTCTATACTCTGCAGTAGAGCAGATTATAAAGTTGAAAGTTATGTTATCCAACAACTGTTATAGTATCCTCGTCTCATATGTTCTAAAGTACAATAATGTATCCATTTGCAACTGGCTTCTTATGAAAAAAAGGTGCTAACTAAACACCCAAATATCTAAAAGCAGTTCAACCATATTGCGTCATGCCAAATAGAACCTTAGATGATCCTGGGAATCAAACCACATGGAGCGCTGGAGACTGAGTCTTCACCAATTTTTGCCATAAATACTATGGTAGTACCCCCACTGTCCCACAATACAAGATTGTTTTTCAAGCTATGTTAGGTTGAAAAACGATCTTATATTGTGGGACGGAGGGAGTAAAGACTCGGCAATACACAACCGCATCACAAGAGAGCGCAACCAAAATAATAGCGAGAATAACAAACCGAGGCCAATCAGAAGTAACTGAACCTAGCTCAAAGAGATCCCAAACAGCACCTGAACTGCAGAGACGATCCACTCAGCACACTGAACGCCGAATCGAAGTCGAGAATGAGCTCATTTGTGCGATTTCTGACAAAAGAAATCAAAATCTCAGGCCACCATATGGATGGCATAGCATCAAACACCTAGTGAGCATGAATCGACCAACATACATATGAATCTAAGGGCACCGAAAACACAAAATCACACGGACAAATATAGCAGAAACTCATCTTAACCACAAACGAAGCAGAAGGCCCACCATAGGAAGATGAACAACACGATCGATGGATGAAAGGCCACAAAACCGGTGCTCACTCGACAACCACCTGTTAACAGAGGAAACACACATGCAAAAATTAGATAAAAGACTTGCTTCAATACAAATAAACAAAATAATAGAGTGATTTCAAGGGAGGAACGATCCCAAACACATCAAAAGGTACTGCTTTTTGAGGGAGTGCTGATGCTACTACAAACAGGAGCAGTTAACCAGAACTTTGACAAACGTATGTAGATGGAGGAATTTCACAAGCAATAACTACTAGTCTACGATTATGTAGCCATCACACCATCAAAATCAAGGCTAATAATCCTGCCAGGAAGAGGGAGAAAGAGAGGGGAAGGAAGAGGAGGAAGATCTTAATGATCAGAGAAGCCAGAGGCGGACTGCCACGACTTGGTGGTGCTCCCGGCTATCACCGACGCCGGCGCATGGGAGAGGGCTGACCTCAGATCCTGCCATCTGTCCCTGTGGCGGCGCCTGTGGCAGATCACAGATTGAAACCGCTGCCGCGGCCTTCTCCTCCCAGCCAATCCTCCCTCGAGGTCCAGGGCCGGTGGCGTGCTCGCAGCCACTTCCCCTCCTCCTCCTCCCCACCTTCCCGGCCGCTGGCACCTGTTCTACCTCCTGCCAAGAATGGGAAGGACTATATTGTGGAAAGAAGAGAATGGAGACGTTGCGTGTGCTACGAAATTTTGGGGAGAAAAGGAGAAGGGGTGAGGGGCTCGAGGGTCGAGGCGACCAAGACGGAGGAGGAGGCGGCTAGAGCGATGCGATGGACCCACACTAACCGGCGCTTCCATTGGCCAAAACG
Source organism: Aegilops umbellulata (assembly GCA_032464435.1). Taxonomy (NCBI): domain Eukaryota; kingdom Viridiplantae; phylum Streptophyta; class Magnoliopsida; order Poales; family Poaceae; genus Aegilops; species Aegilops umbellulata. The sequence continues at coordinate 56,695,637 of CP136058.1, forward strand.
AGCGCTGACGTGGACACGAAGTTGCGTTCTCATTGGCCAAAACGAACAGTAACCTGCTGCCGATGTGGACATCGCGTGGGGGCGCCCCTTGCGCGACTCTTAATGGGTTTAATTAAGGAAGTTGTTGCTAGGCCTAAGGTTATACCCATAGTTGACCCAGGCCTATCTCCGCCACTGGCGACAGCTACTGCATTCACGGGAGGAGCAGGGGGCGCGAGACAGAAAGAAGTCAAAGAACGATTCACGTGTTTGTTTTTCAGTCCTCCCAATCCTAGCATAGTTGGCAGTGCCAGATCATCATTGACTGTGGTCAAAACCGCTTGACCAATGCAAACCGGAAACCAAGGTTTGAGTTCTGAACCTCGTGGCTAGTTGGGGGTGTATTTCGACCGGTTTCAGAGTTCAAGGTTGTAAATCAAGCCGAGTGGCTAGTTCGAGATTGAAATGTGGACTTTCCTAAAAATAAATAAACAAGGTTCTTTTTGCAAACAAAAATGCCGAGTTAGTAGGGCACCTCAGCTCCTCGAACCAGTATGTAACATGTTTGTTCATACAATGGAGTGTTGGGACCATTTCATCACATTTTAGGAGAAGACCGATCAAAGTGCTTGCCTCGTGAGAGTTGTATGACTTCTGGTGCGTTTATTCACAAAGTTATTTTGAATATTAAAGAGGTTGCCGCGCATTTGCACATACGCTTGAATCGATCGAAGATCCATGAATTACTTAATGTAGGATTAACAGGGCAAGGGCGCAGCCAGCGTTGATGGGTTCGGTTTGAAGTTTGAACCCAGCAAAATTTGTCAAACTTAATTCTTGAATAGTCGATAGTTTTGACCCACGAGATGGTCAATGGAAACCGGAAACCCTCCCGTTCTGATCTTGTCTCCACCGAAGAAGTCAAATATCCTGATTAATCACTAGGCATCTTGGCCTATATAAGCTTGCAGAGCACAGCAGGGCAGGGCACTACACCGAGACCGAGAGAGCTCTGGCCTTCCGAGTAACCGAGGCCAAGCAGCAGTACGTAGCAGCCAAATGAGGAGCCGCCTATCCCGCTGCTTCTGGCTCCTCCTGCTGTGCCTCCTCTCCCGGCGCGCGGCGGCTGCTCCTCGCCTCCCCGTCCGAGCGGTGAACCTCGGCGGGTGGCTGGTGACGGAGGGCTGGATCCTGCCGTCCCTCTTCGACGGCATCCCCAACAAAGATCTCTTGGTACTCAACGTATAACTTTGCATACGCATACACGCCAACACATGTGGATGTGGGAGGTCGCCGCCGCCCGCCGCCGCCGACATGGCTCTCTCTGTTTTCAATTTCTTGACCGATTAGCGCGCGGCGTACGTACGTGCAGGACGGCACGCAGCTGCAGTTCAAGTCGGTGACGCAGAACGGCTATGTGGCCGCGGAGAAGGGCGGCGGCGCGGGGCTGGTGGCGAACCGGTCTCAGGCATCTGGCTGGGAGACCTTCAAGCTGTGGCGGATCAACGAGATGACGTTCAATTTGAAGGTGTTCGGCAACCAGTTCGTCGGCGTCCAGAGCGACGGCTCGGTGGTGGCCACGGCGACGTCGCCGGGGAAGTCGGAGACGTTCCGGTTAGTGCGCAACGCCGGCAAAGACAGGATGCGGATTATGGCGCCAAACGGGCTCTTCTTGCAGGTAAGATTAATTATGTCTCTCGCTACTCATATTTGCCAAAGAGGCACCAAGTGTCATTCTTCTACAAACATGTAAACTATTCACGTCTCACTACTCAGTATTCATATTAAAATGGAAACCAAGTGAAATCTATATTTCAGATGTTCTAAAAATTCTGAAAAAAAATACAGTATGGCAGAGAGTTAACGTCTACAAACATGTAGACCCTCTGTTCCTAAATCCTACATCTAGAAACAGAGGTAGTAAAATTTAAATTTAGTGCTAAACTTCGAGCATGTCTCAACAGAAGTGCAACAAAATACATTCATCATTATTAATCGACCCTAGAAAGAATGACCCAGCGCCTGCATAAGAAAGGAATTAGCAAGGTATATATCCAACAAAATTATTCAATTATTTACATACAATTTCTTAAACATTTAGTCGGCATGTACTTATGTTCAAAACCGGCACTGGACTCAACATGCGCCTCCAATGTTGACTTGTCTAGCCGTCTAGGATATTTGACTAGTACACACCAATAAGTTAGAAAGCTCATTCTCTTCCATATAAACTAGCAGTCAAATTCCATTGATGGCAGGCAAACAAAGACAGCACAGTGACAGCGGACTATGGGAAGAGCACAAGCTGGGGCGACGACGACCCGTCGGTGTTCGCGGTGACCAGAGTGACGGGGCTACAAGGGGAGTACCAAATCTGCAACGGATATGGGACGGCAAAGGCCACGCCAGTTCTCAAGGTAAAGACATTATTGAACATGCATGTGCCCACTTGCTGATTGCTACTGTTTTAAATCAAAACAACGTGGTGAACAGCACTTGCAGATTATGCTTATCATGATGTGGATATCACTGCCCTCGGTGGTTCCCCTCCTCATTTGTTTCTTGTGTACCATGTGACTCATGTCTATGCATGCCCACTTGCACAAGGAAACAAGAAACAAGAAAAGAGTAGTGGCCACGATAGTACAGCGAATGACTTCACCAGATACCTAGTTTCAAATAATTGCATAAAGAAACAATTTGTAAAGGAATTTATTCATTCATACGAAAAAAGAGATACAAAGTCTTTGGTGTTTGCAGTATAGTATTATAAATTGAATGTGGTTATAGCTAGGAATAAGTACTGCCATTTTTCTCTCTCTCTAGAAGTCAGAAATAAGTATCATCACTTTGTGGAACATTGCATGTTTGGCAGAACCACTGGAGCACATATATAGTGGAAGATGACTTCAGGTTCATATCTGAAAGCGGGCTGACCGCAGTGAGGATACCAGTGGGATGGTGGATCGCTAGCGACCCCAGTCCTCCAGCACCTTACGTCGGAGGTTCGCTTCAAACCTTGGACAAGGCATTCAAATGGGCAGAGTAAGCAGGTTTCATGTTTGATCTTGGCATAATCTTGAGCAACATCAATAAAGCTTACATTATCTAATTATTTCTGGCCAAGGCATTCAAATGGGCAGAGTAAGCAGGTTTCATGTTTGATCTTGGCATAATCTTGAGCAACATCAATAAAGCTTACATTATCTAATTATTTCTGGAATAAATGCTCAATTTTTCTGCATGGACAGGGAGTACAATCTGGGGGTCATCATCGACCTACACGCAGCTCCTGGGTCACAAAACCCCTTCGAGCACAGCGCCTCCAAGGATGGCTCACAGGACTGGGGCACCAGCACAGCTAACATCGCGCAAACCGTACAAGTGATAGATTTCCTTGCATCCAGGTACGCTGCCAGCCCGAGCCTCCTCGCAGTGGAGCTGCTGAACGAGCCGCTGGCACCTAGCGCGTCCCTGGAGAGCCTGAAAATGTACTACCGTGACGGGTACAATGCCGTCAGGAAGCACTCATCGGAGGCCTACGTGATCATGTCCAACCGGCTGTCGTCCCCAGACCCGACAGAGCTCCTCGAGTTCGCTGGCGGGTTGCCCAGGGTCGTCATCGACGTGCACTACTACGTGTTGTTCAATAGCATGTTTGATACTTTCACCGTGCAGCAGAACATTGATTTCATCAAGACCAATTACTCAAGCGCTCTCAGCACTGTCACGAAGCAGAATGGTCCTCTCACCTTTGTGGGTAAGTGTAACTAATATTCCTGAAAGACTTCAGTGAAAATGTCTGATGTGTCATGGATGACATTGTTCTCCACAGGCGAATGGGTGGCTGAGTGGCAGGTACCCAATGCAACGAAGGAAGAGCTTCAAATGTTTGCAAATGCACAGATGGATGTGTATGGGAAGGCAACGTTTGGATGGGCTTATTGGACTCTCAAGAATGTAAACAACCACTGGAGTATGGAGTGGATGATCAAGAATGGGTACATCTCCTTAAAAAACTAGGATGTGCTTTCTACGTGTAATGATGCATGAAATAACTTTGTAGAACAATCGATGCATCTCTACAAAAAATGATTGAAAGTGAATAAATGAATTTGTAGTATTTGACCATTTTCTACATGTGTCTTATTTCTCAAAATATATGGCCAACTTTTGCCCAACCCCTAGGCGTTTGAGTGAACTGTGTGGTTCATACAATTTCTTATGGTATCCGCACTTATGATTATTCTAGCATTATGTTTAAAAGTCTCTAGTTGCAAGGTGTGGAAGTTATACAAACTATTATCTACTAGACAATGTCGATCAGTATAGCAACCAATGCGCGCATGTGCATGACCTAGGGGGCATGTTTGAGTAACTTCTAGAGAAAAACCATTTTCTGAGACAACAAAATTATTCGTGAGAACACTGATGTTGGCAACGGCTATAATATCATTTGGTATGGGGTTGATTGTCACATCGCAACCTCTTCATGCTTTAGGGAGAAGTAAGAGCTTACATGGGTACTTGGTTGTTGTGGACAGTTGGCGACATGCAGTGTGAGAGGTAGAGATTGGTTTGGGAAGGTTGCCTCATGCTCATCCTTGGAGTCCGGCACCACTATACATACCTCGGTATATACCGGTAAGATTACATGTGATAGCTACAATTACCGTGAGAGAGAGAGAGAGAGAGAGATACAGGTAGGATTACAAGGGGAGGTTACAACTAAATAACCAAATGATCTGCGTTATCCTAACATTTCACAGCCCCTCTCAATCTCAACTCCTTGAGGTTGAGATTATGGAGAAACTTATGAAGTAACGGAACAAAAGTATTGGTAAAGCCATCCACCAGGTCATCTGGCCGAACAAACCTAACATAAAAAAAAATCTTGCAACCTGCTCAAGCACAAAGTGAAAGTCAATTTCTATGTATTTTATCCTTGCATGCAAGACTGGGTTCATTGACAAATATGTGGTGCCGAGATTGTCGCACATAGTAATGATTACAACCAGATGATCTTTGTTATAACATTGGCCATTGATTTGTACTCATCCTCTTTACTAGTTTTAGACATCGCGGCTTGTTTCCTTGCACTCCAAGAGATCATATTTGTTCCAAAGAACACCGCAAAGCCACCTGTGGACCGTTCATCATCTAGACAACCTGCTAGTCAGTATCAGAGAATGAACTAAAAAGAGTAGATGGTGATCTCGTAAAGGACAACCCCATCATAATAGTGCCACTCAAATATCTCACAATTATCTTGGTTGTGGTCCAATGAATTGTGTTTGGAGCATGGATGAACTGACATACCATATTAACCAAATAGGATACGCCAGGCCATGTCAATGTGAGGTACTGCAAGGCATCTACAATGTTGCGGTGTCTGGTTGCATCTTCAATGTCAAGTTCCCCCCCCCCCCCCCTTTAACCAGAGATAGTTTCTCTGTCATGGACAATGATGTAGCACCTTGCTTACACTTCACCATGTTCACTCTAGCTAAGATTTCACTGACACTTGGCTTAAGAAAGGTGCAGCCCCTCTATAGCTCTATGTACCTCAATACCAAGGAAATAGTGAAGCTCCTCTAGATCCTTCGGTGCAAATTGTGATTGAAGTCCATGAAGCAAGGTTGCAACAACTGATGAATTGCGCCTTCATATGTAGTACTAGTTGAACGATATAGTACTTAAGAATAAATCTACTTCCATTAGTACTAGGATCTGTATTAGTATCTGCTCTGATCCAACCGTGTACGGACACTAGGTGGTGTAGATGTGCCTACAGCCGCAGAAGGCTCGGTGGAGTCCGGTGTGCCATCCACCCTAGTAGAGGCATGTCTACCTGGCACGTCAGGTTCCTCGGCATCACGAGAACTATATCTCGATTATAGTGAGATACATGCTCCCCTTGCCTAGAGCTTTTGTTCCTCACTTAGGTATTGGGCCGACCCGTTTCATTTTTTTCAATTCGCTCGCTCCTCGCTCGGAAGAAAGAACTGTACTATTTCATTGGTTTTCTGTAGGTTTTTCTGGGGTTTATTTTTCAAATAAAAACCTATTTCCTATGTTTCTCTTTGGACATTCTTCGTTGTTTCCAGTTTCTTTGTTTCTTTCTCGTTTTCGCTGTTTTCACTCTGTTTGCATTGGTTTTCTTCGGTTTTCAATTTTTCATTTACTTTGTTTCTTTGTTTAATTTTTTCTTTCTTGGTTTACATTTGTTTTCTTCCTTTTTCTTTGGTTTTCATTTTTCCCCTGATTTTCACTAATTTGCACTTTTCTGCATTAGTTATTCTCAGTTTTTTTCTTTGTTTTAGTTCGTTTTCTTTGTTTCTTTCTCGGTTTTTCTTCCTTTTTCTTTGGTTTTCATCACTTTTCTTCTGTTTCCTTGTCGGTTTTCATCAGTTTTCCTTTTTTGCCACATCTCTACTTTTTAGAGTAAATTGTGTACATGTTTAGAGTACATGTGAAAGATTTTTTTCATACATGTTGACATTTTTTAAATACACAATGTGCATTTTTCTTAAACACATGTCCTGAAGATATTTTTGAATACTTGGTGAACATTTTTTAAATACACATTGAACATTTTTAATGGCAATAAAAAAATTCACACACAACTTACAATTTGTCTATACATATGGAACATATTTTATATACGCATTGAACATTATCTAAATACATAATTAACATTTTTTAAATAGTTTTTATGTCTAGTATTCATCTAAGTTGTACATTTTTTATACATCAGGAACATTTTCTTATACATGTTTAAAAAAAATTAAATACCTGATCAACATTTTTTTCTATTTCTTTTCTTTTCTTTTTTCAGTTTTCTTCTTGTTTAAAATAATCTGAATTTTCCCTTGATAGAAGTAGTAGTCATGAGTGCAGCATGTCTTCTCTCCAAAGATCTTCAAATCTGGACAAGAGTCGAGTTATCACTCGAATATGGTGCATTAGTTCATTTTTATCTATGTTGAGTTATCATAAGCAGTCCTTTGTGTTGAATTCTGAATCTGGTGCATTAGTTAACTTTTTATCACGGGAGGCCAATATCTGATATGCTTGATTATATCCCTCATACTAGATTAGTAAGATATTCCGATGATTCAGGACAACACTTCATGGTTAAAATATCCCCCTTGTATACATCTACGGAAGTGTGATGCTTAGAGAAAAGTCGAGTTATTTTGTGCGGAGACACGAAAGTTTTACTTATTTTCCAGGCCAGGTCAGGGTAGTAGTACTACATGGTTGAAATATTTAGAGAGAGCTATCTTTTAGACGAACCGTTATCCAATTTTAGTGGATTTAGCACTTTCTTTCTTGGCCTATAATCCGAGCCTATTATCTATGGTGTAATTTGGTATTTGGTCTGCACCTTTCGTCCACTTCATCATCATCTTAAACTAAGAGCATCATGTTTCAGTTATCTTGAGGTGACGTAGACCCCAATGGTGAGTGTCGTTCTGTCTCACTTGCCCTCCTCGATAGTGTGTGTTTGCCTGCAATCTTTTCTGAGAGGGAAAATGCATTCTTTTCTAATCGGAAAAATGCATTTCATGGAATGAGGGTATACCACAGGTTGATCTATAGTAGGTACTTATGGCTCTGTTTGGCTGTCCCATTGTGTTTCTCTTGTCTTCCTTGGACTACCGACTATTGTCGTGTTTGCTGGACCACGTATATAGCAAGAGCATTAACATCATGATTAGTTTCTGCGAAATATATAGGTTAATTAAGGCTGTAGCTTCTATTGCCACAAGCATGTGGAATGGAAGGAGATGAACTATTCGGGAATTGAGATGCATGCTTTGTTGTACATGTACATCATGTTCCAAGCTTAGTTTGGGAATTGAAATGGGCAGAGAATCTCCTTGTTACATTCCTCCATGAGCACGGACAGACCAAATCGTACCCATTCTTCTGAGCCAAACACAACAGAAACACAGATTCAATCATTCATGTGTTGTTTCAGAGATAGTTTTGTTGTTTGAATCCACTGTCGAAGTAGGTTAGATAGTTTTGTTGTTTGAATCCACTGTCGAAGTAGATTATGAAGGAAATATGCCCTAGAGGCAATAATAAAGTTATTATTTATTTCCTCATATATCATGATAAATGTTTATTATTCATGCTAGAATTGTATTAACCGGAAACATAATACATGTGTGAATACATAGACAAACAGAGTGTCACTAGTATGCCTCTACTTGACTAGCTCGTTGATCAAAGATGGTTATGTTTCCTAGCCATAGACATGAGTTGTCATTTGATTAACGGGATCACATCATTAGGAGAATGATGTGATTGACTTGACCCATTCCGTTAGCTTAGCATTCGATCGTTTAGTATGTTGCTATTGCTTTCTTCATGACTTATCATGTTCCTATGACTATGAGATTATGCAACTCCCGTTTACCGGAGGAACACTTTGTGTGCTACCAAACGTCACAACGTAACTGGGTGATTATAAAGGAGCTCTACAGGTGTCTCCAAAGGTACATGTTGGGTTGGCGTATTTCAAGATTAGGATTTGTCACTCCGATTGTCGGAGAGGTATCTCTGGGCCCTCTCGGTAATGCACATCACATAAGCCTTGCAAGCATTGCAACTAATATGTTAGTTGTGAGATGATGCATTACGAAACGAGTAAAGAGACTTGCCGGTAACGAGATTGAACTAGGTATTGGATACCGACGATCGAATCTCGGGCAAGTAACATACCAATGACAAAGGGAACAACGTATGTTGTTATGCGGTCTGACTGATAAAGATCTTCGTAGAATATGTAGGAGCCAATATGGGCATCCAGGTCCCGCTATTGGTTATTGACCGGAGACGTGTCTCGGTCATGTCTACATTGTTCTCGAACCGTAGGGTCCGCACGCTTAAAGTTTTGATGACAGTTATAATATGAGTTTATGAGTTTTGATGTACCGAAGGAGTTCGGAGTCCCAGATGAGATCGGGGACATGACGAGGAGTCTCGAAATGGTCGAGACGTAAAGATCGATATATTGGACGACTATATTCGGACATCGGAAAGGTTTCGAGTGGTTCGGGTATTTTCGGAGGTACCGAGGAGTTACGGGAATACGAGGAAGAAGCAATGGGTCTTGATGGGCCTTAGTGGGAAGGACCAGGAGGTGGCGCGCGCCCCTCCCAAGCCCAAGTCCGAATTGGACAATGGGTTTGGGGCGCGGCCCCTCTCTCCGTTCCTTCCCCTCTTCCCCCTTTCCCCCCTTCTCCTAGTTGGACTAGGAAAGGAGGAAACCTACTCCAACTAGGAGTAGGAATCCTACTCCCTTGCACGCCCCTCCTAGGGCCGGCCTCCTCCCCCTTGCTCCTTTATATACGGGGGCAGGGGAGCACCCCATGACACACAAGTTGATCTTCGTGATCGTTCCTTAGCCGTGTGCGGTGCCCCCTTCCACCATATTCCACCTCGGTCATGTCGTTGCGGTGCTTCGGCGAAGCCCTGCGTCGGTAGAACATCATCATCGTCATCACGCCGTCGTGCTGACAGAACTCATCCCCGAAGCTTTGTTGGATCGGAGCCCGGGGAGCGTCATCGAGCTGGACGTGTGCTAAGAACTCGGAGGTGCCGAAGTAACAGTACTTGGATCGGTCGGACCGGGAAGACGTACGACTACTTCCTCTATGTTGTGTCAACGCTTCCGCTTCGGTCTACGAGGGTACGTAGATAACACTCTTCCCTCTCGTTGCTATGCATCACCATGATCTTGCGTGTGCGTAGGATTTTTTTTGAAATTACTACGTTCCCCAACAGTGGCATCCGAGCCTAGGTTTTTATGGTTTGATGTTATATGCACGAGTAGAACACAAGTGAGTTGTGGGCGATATAAGTCATACTGCCTACCAGCATGTCATACTTTGGTTCGGCGGTATTGTTGGATGAAGCGGTCCGGACCGACATTACGCGTACGCTTACGCGAGACTGGTTCTACCTCCGTGCTTTGCACACAGGTGGTTGGCGGGTGTCAGTTTCTCCAACTTTAGTTGAACCGAGTGTGGCTACGCCCGGTCCTTGCGAAGGTTAAAACGGCATCAACTTGACAAACTATCGTTGTGGTTTTGATGCGTAGGTGAGACTGGTTCTTGCTTAAGCCCGTAGCAGCCACGTAAAACTTGCAACAAACAAAGTAGAGGACGTCTAACTTGTTTTTGCAGGGCATGATGTGATGTGATATGGTCAAGGCATGATGCTAAATTTTATTGTATGAGATGATCATGTTTTGTAACCGAGTTATCGGCAACTGGCAGGAGCCATATGGTTGTCGCTTTATTGTATGCAATGCAATCGCCCTGTAATGCTTTACTTTATCACTAAGCGGTAGCGATAGTCGTAGAAGCATAAGATTGGCGAGACGACAACGATGCTACGATGGAGATCAAGGTGTCACGCCGGTGACGATGGTGATCATGACGGTGCTTCAAAGATGAAGATCACAAGCACAAGATGATGATGGCCATATCATATCACTTATATTGATTGCATGTGATGTTTATCTTTTATGCATCTTATCTTGCTTTGATTGACGGTAGCATTTTAAGATGATCTCTCACTAATTATCAAGAAGTGTTCTCCCTGAGTATGCACCGTTGCGAAAGTTCTTCGTGCTGAGACACCACGTGATGGTCGGGTGTGATAGGCTCTACGTTCAAATACAACGGGTGCAAAACAGTTGCACACGCGGAATACTCAGGTTATACTTGACGAGCCAAGCATATACAGATATGGCCTCGGAACACGGAGACCGAAAGGTCGAGCGTGAATCATATAGTAGATATGATCAACATAGTGATGTTCACCATTGAAACTACTCCATCTCACGTGATGATCGGACATGGTTTAGTTGATTTGGATCACGTGATCACTTAGATGATTAGAGGGATGTCTATCTAAGTGGGAGTTCTTAAGTAATATGATTAATTGAACTTTAATTTATTATGAACTTAGTCCTGGTAGTATTAGCATATGTATGTTGTAGATCAATAGCTCGCGTTGTTGCTTTCATATGTTAATTTTGATATGTTCCTAGAGAAAATTGTGTTGAAAGATGTTAGTAGCAATGATGCGGATTGGATCCATGATCTGAGGTTTATCCTCATTGCTGCACAGAAGAATTATGTCCTTGATGCACCGCTAGGTGACAGACCTATTGCAGGAGCAGATGCAGACGTTATGAACGTTTGGCTAGCTCAATATGATGACTACTTGATAGTTTAGTGCACCATGCTTAACGGCTTAGAATCGGGACTTCAAAGACGTTTTGAACGTCATGGACCATACGAGATGTTCCAGGAGTTGAAGTTAATATTTCAAGCAAATACCCGAGTTGAGAGATATGAAGTCTCCAACAAGTTCTATAGCTAAAAGATGGAGGAGAATCGCTCAACTAGTGAGCATGTGCTCAGATTGTCTGGATACTACAATCGCTTGAATCAAGTGGGAGTTAATCTTCCAGATAAGATAGTGATTGACAGAATTCTCTAGTCACCATCACCAAGTTAGTAGAACTTCGTGATGAACTATAGTATGCAAGGGATGACGAAAACGACTCCCGAGCTTTTCATGATGATGAAATCGATGAAGGTAGAAATCAAGAAAGAGCATCAAGTGTTGATGGTCAACAAGACCACTAGTTTCAAGAAAAAGGGCAAAGGGAAAAAGAAGGGGAACTTCAAGAAGAACAACAAGCAAGTTGCTGCTCAAGAGAAGAAACCCAAGTCTGGACCTAAGCCTGAAACTGAGTGCTTCTACTGCAAAGGGACTGGTCACTGGAAGCGGAACTGCCCCAAGCATTTGGTGGATAAGAAGGATGGCAAAGTAAACAAAAGTATATTTGATATACATGTTATTAATGTGTACTTTACTAGTGTTTATAGCAACCTCTCAGTATTTGATATTGCTTCAGTTGCTAAGAGTAGTAACTCGAAATAGGAGTTGCAGAATAAACAGAGACTAGTTAAAGGTGAAGTGACGATGTGTGTTGGAAGTAGTTCCAAGATTGATATGATCATCATCGCACACTTACCTATACTTACAGGATTAGTGTTGAACCTAAATAAGTGTTATTTGGTTTTTGCGTTGAGCATGAATATGATTTGATCATGTTTATTGCAATACATTTATTCATTAAAGTCAGAGAATAATTGTTGTTCTGTTTACATGAATAAAACCTTCAATGGTCATACACCCAATGAAACAAGTTCGTTGGATCTCGATCGTAGTGATACACATATTCATAACATTGAAACCAAAAGATGCAAAGTTAATAATGATAGCGCAACTTATTTGTGGCACTGCCGTTTAGGTCATATTGGTGTAAAGCGCATGAAGAAACTCCATGCTGATGGGCTTTTGGAATCACTTGATGCTTACGAACCATGCCTTATGGGCAAGATGACTAAAACGCCGTTCTCCGGAACAATAAAGCAAGCAACAGATTTGTTGGAAATCTTACATACTGATGTATGTGGTCCGATGAATATTAAGGTTTGCAGCAGGTATCATTATTTTTTGACCTTCACAGATGATTTGAGCAGATATGGGTATATCTACTTAATGAAATAGAAGTCTGAAACATTTGAAAAGTTCATATAATTTCAGAGTGAAGTGGAAAATCATCGTAACAAGAAAATAAGGTTTCTACGATCTGATCGCGGAGACAAATATTTGAGTTACGAGTTTGGTCTTCAATTAAAACAATGTGGAATAGTTTCACAAACTCATGCCACCTAGAACACCACAACATAATGGTGTGTCTGAACGTCATAACCGTACTTTATTGGATATAGTACAATCTATGATGTCTCTTACCGATCTACCACTATCATTTTGGGGTTATGCATTAGAGACAGCTGCATTCACGTTAAAAGGGGCACCATCTAAATCCGTTGAGACGACACTGTATGAACTGTGGTTTGCCAAGAAACTAAAGTTGTCGTTTCTTAAAGTTTGGGGTTGTGATGCTTATGTGAAAAAGTTTCATCCTGATAAGCTCAAACCCAAATCGGAGAAAAGTGTCTTCATAGGATACCCAAAAGAGACAGTTGGGTACACCTTCTATCACAGGTCCGAAGGCAAGATATTCCTTGCTGAGAATGGATCCTTTCCAGAGAAGGAGTTTCTCTCGAAAGAAATGAGTGGGAGGAAAGTAGAAAACTTGATAAGGTAATTGTACCTTCTCCCTTATTGGAAAGTAGTTCATCACAGAAATCTGTTCTTGTGATTACTACACCAATTAGTGAGGAAGCTAATGATGATGATCATGTAACTTCAGATCAAGTTACTACCGAATCTCGTAGGTAAACCAGAGTGAGATCCGCACCAGAGTGGTACGGTAATCCTGTTCTGGAAGTCATGTTACTAGACCATGACGAACTTGCGAACTATGAGGAAGCGATGATGAGCCCAGATTCCGAGAAATGGGTTGAAGCCATGAAATCTGAGATATGATTCATGTATGAGAACAAAGTATGGACTTTGATGGATTTGCCCGATGATCAGCAAGCCATAGAAAATAAATGGATCTTCAAGAGGAAGATGGGCGCTGATAGTAGCGTTACTATCTACAAAGCTAGAATTGTCGCAAAAGGTTTTCGAGAAGTTCAAGGTGTTGACTACGATGAGAGTTTCTCACTCGTATCTATGCTTAAGTCTGTCTGAATCATGTTAGCAATTGCCGCATTTTATGAAATCTGGCAAATGGATAAACAAAACTGCATTCCTTAATGGATATATTAAATAAGAGTTGTATATGATGCAACCAGAAGGTTTTGTCAATTCTAAAGATGCTAACAAAATATGCAAGCTCGAGCGATCCATCTATGGACTGGTGCAAGCATCTCGGAGTTGGAATACACGCTTTGATAAGTTGATCAAAGCATATAGTTTTATACAGACTTACGGTGAAGCCTGTATTTACAAGAAAGTGAGTGGGAGCACTACAACATTTTTGATAAGTATATGTAAATGACATATTGTTGATCGAAAATAATGTAGAATTATTCTGCAAAGCATAAAGGAGTATTTGAAAGGAGTTTTTCGAAGAAGGACCTCAGTGAAGCTGCTTACATATTGAGCATCAAGATCTATAGAGATAGATCAAAACGCTTGATAAGTTTTTTCAATGAGTACATACCTTGACAAGATTTTGAAGTAGTTCAAAATGCAACAGTCAAAGAAAGAGTTATTGTCTGTGTTACAAGGTGTGAAATTGAGTAAGACTCAAAGCCCGACCACGGCAGATGATAGAAAGAGAATGAAAGTCATCCCCTATGCCTCAGTCATAGATTCTATAAAATATGTCATGCTATGTACCAGATCTATTGTATACCCTACACTATGTTAAGCGAGGGAGTACAATAGTGATCTAGGAAGTAGATCACTGGACATCGGTCCAAATTATCCTTAGTGAAATAAGGATATGTTTCTCGATTATGGACGTGACAAAAAGGTTCGTTGTAAAAGGTTACGTCGATGCAAGTTTTGACACTAATCTAGATGACTCTAAGTCTCAATCTAGATACATATTGAAAGTGGGAGCAATTAGCTAAAGTAGCTCCGTGCAGAGCATTGTAGACATAGAAATTTGCAAAATACATACGGATCTGAATTTTGGCAGACCCGTTGACTAAAGCTTCTCTCACAAGCAAAACATGATCACACCTTAGTACTCTTTGGGTGTTAATCACATAGCGATGTGAACTAGATTACTGACTCTAGTAAACCCTTTGAGTGTTGATCACATATCGATGTGAACTATGGGTGTTAATCACATGGTGATGTGAACTATTGCTGGTAAATCACATGGCGATGTGAAATAGATTATTGACTCTAGTGCACTGGGAGACTGAAGGAAATATGCCCTAGAGGCAATAATAAAGTTATTATTTATTTCCTCATATATCATGATAAATGTTTATTATTCATGCTAGAATTGTATTAACCGGAAACATATTACATGTGTGAATACATAGACAAATAGAGTGTCACTAGTATGCCTCTACTTGACTAGCTCGTTGATCAAAGATGGTTATGTTTCCTAGCCATAGACATGAGTTGTCATTTGATTAACGGGATCACATCATTAGGAGAATGATGTGATTGACTTGACCCATTCCGTTAGCTTAGCATTCGATCGTTTAGTATGTTGCTATTGCTTTCTTCATGACTTATACATGTTCCTATGACTATGAGATTATGCAACTCCCGTTTACCGGAGGAACACTTTGTGTGCTACCAAACGTCACAACGTAACTGGGTGATTATAAAGGAGCTCTACAGGTGTCTCCAAAGGTACATGTTGGGTTGGCGTATTTCGAGATTAGGATTTGTCACTCCGATTGTCGGAGAGGTATCTCTGGGCCCTCTCGGTAATGCACATCACATAAGCCTTGCAAGCATTGCAACTAATATGTTAGTTGTGAGATGATGCATTACGAAACGAGTAAAGAGACTTGCCGGTAACGAGATTGAACTAGGTATTGGATACCGACGATCGAATCTCGGGCAAGTAACATACCGATGACAAAGGGAACAACGTATGTTGTTATGCGGTCTGACTGATAAAGATCTTCGTAGAATATGTAGGAGCCAATATGGGCATCCAGGTCCCGCTATTGGTTATTGACCGGAGACGTGTCTCGGTCATGTCTACATTGTTCTCGAACCGTAGGGTCCGCACGCTTAAAGTTTTGATGACAGTTATATTATGAGTTTATGAGTTTTGATGTACCGAAGGAGTTCGGAGTCCCAGATGAGATCGGGGACATGACGAGGAGTCTCGAAATGGTCGAGACGTAAAGATCGATATATTGAACGACTATATTCGGACATCGGAAAGGTTCCGAGTGGTTCGGGTATTTTCGGAGGTACCGGGGAGTTACGGGAATACGAGGAAGAAGCAATGGGTCTTGATGGGCCTTAGTGGGAAGGACCAGGAGGTGGCGCGCGCCCCTCCCAAGCCCAAGTCCGAATTGGACAATGGGTTTGGGGCGCGGCCCCTCTCTCCCTTCCTTCCCCTCTTCCCCCCTTTCCCCCCTTCTCCTAGTTGGACTAGGAAAGGTGGAAACCTACTCCAACTAGGAGTAGGAATCCTACTCCCTGGCGCACCCCTCCTAGGGCCGGCCTCCTCCCCCTTGCTCCTTTATATACGGGGGCAGGGGAGCACCCCATGACACACAAGTTGATCTTCGTGATCGTTCCTTAGCCGTGTGCGGTGCCCCCTTCCACCATATTCCACCTCGGTCATATCGTTGCGGTGCTTCGGCAAAGCCCTGCGTCGGTAGAACATCATCATCGTCATCACGCCGTCGTGCTGACGGAACTCATCCCCGAAGCTTTGCTGGATCGGAGCCCGGGGAGCGTCATCGAGCTGGACGTGTGCTAAGAACTCGGAGGTGCCGGAGTAACAGTACTTGGATCGGTCGGATCGGGAAGACGTACGACTACGTCCTCTACGTTGTGTCAACGCTTCCGCTTCGGTCTACGAGGGTACATAGACAACACTCTTCCCTCTCGTTGCTATGCATCACCATGATCTTGCATGTGCGTAGGAATTTTTTGAAATTACTACGTTCCCCAACAGGTTAGACTAGTATATTTGCTTGCCTTTGTATGCACTGACTATGCTCAATGTATGCCGTTAGTAGCAGAGCAGTTTGAATGATTGCTTTTGTTGCCTCTGGGAAGTAAAAATGTTTCTTTTGCTGTTTTGATTACCGCTTCAAGTTGCTGCCCTAAAATCGGTATAAAACTGGTTGAAAGTGTAGGAAATATGCCCTAGAGGCAATAATAAAGTTGTTATTTATATTTCCTTATATCATGATACATGTTTATTATTCATGCTAGAATTGTATTAACCGGAAACTTAGTACATGTGTGAATACATAGACAAACAGAGTGTCCCTAGTATGCCTCTACTTGACTAACCCGTTAATCAAAGATGGTTAAGTTTCCTGACCATAGACATGTGTTGTCATTTGATCAACAGGATCACATCATTAGAGAATGATGTGATGGGCAAGACTCATCCGTTTGCTTAGCATAATGATAGTTTAGTTTTATTGCTATTGCTTTCTTCATGACTTATACATATTCTTCTGACTATGAGATTATGCAACTCCCGAATACCGGAGGAACAATTTGTGTGCTATCAAACGTCACAACGTAACTGGGTGATTATAAAGATGCTCTATGGGTGTCTCCAAAGGTGTTTGTTGAGTTGGCATAGATCGAGATTAGGATTTGTCACTCCATTCCTCATGGGCAAGATGACTAAAACTTCGTTCTCCGGAACAATGGAGCGAGCCACTGACTTATTGGAAATAATACATACCGATGTACGTGGTCCGACGAGTGTTGAGGCTCGCGGTGAGTATCATTATTTTCTAACCTTCACAGATGATTTGAGCAGATATGGGTATATCTACCTGATGAAACACAAGTTTGAAACATTTGAAAAGTTCAAAGAATTTCAGAGTGAAGTGGAGAATCATCGTGACAAGAAAATAAATTTTCTACGATCTGATCACGGAGGCAAATATTTGATTTACGAGTTTGGCCTTCAATTAAAACAATGTGGAATAGTTTCACAACTCACACCACCTGGAACACCACAGCATAATGTTGTGTCCGAACGTCGTAACCGTACTTTATTAGATATGGTGCGATCTATGATGTCTCTTACCGATTTATCACTATCATTTTGGGGTTATGCATTAGAGAAAGCTGCATTCACGTTAAATAGGGCACCGTCTAAATCCGTTGAGACTACACCGTATGAACTGTGGTTTAGTAAGAAACCTAAGCTGTCGTTTCTTAAAGTTTGGGGTTGCGATGCTTATGTGAAAAAGTTTCAGCCTGATAAGCTCGAACCCAAATCGGCGAAGTGCGTCTTCATAGGATACCCAAAACAAACTGTTGGGTAAACCTTCTATCACAGATCCGAAGGCAAGATCTTTGTTGCTAAGAATGGATCCTTTCTAGAGAAGGAGTTTCTCTCGAAAGAAGTGAGTGGGAGGAAAGTAGAACTTGATGAGGTAATTGTACCTTCTCCCGAATTGGAAAGTAGTTCATCACATAAATCAGTTTCAGTGATTCCTACACCAATTAGTGAGGAAGCTAATGATGATGATCATGAAACTTCAAATCAAGTTACTACCGAACCTCGTAGGTCAACCAGAGTACGATCCGCGCCAGAGTGGTACGGTAATCCTATTCTGGAAGTCATGTTACTTGACCATGACGAACCTATGAACTATGAGGAAGCGATGATGAGCCCAGATTCTGTAAAATGGCTTGAGGCCATGAAATCTGAGATGGGATCCATGTATGAGAACAAAGTGTGGACTTTGGTTGACTTGCGCGATGATCAGCAAGTGATGACCCACAAGTATAGGGGATCTATCGTAGTCCTTTCGATAAGTAAGAGTGTCGAAACCAACGAGGAGCAGAAGGAAATGATAAGTGGTTTTCAGCAAGGTATTCTCTGTAAGCACTGAAATAATAGGTAACAGGTAGTTTTGTGATAAGATAATTTGTAACGAGCAACAAGTAACAAAAGTAAATAAAGTGCAGCAAGGTGGCCCAATCCTTTTTGTAGCAAAGGACAAGCCAGGACAAACTCTTATATAGAGAAAAGCGCTCCCGAGGACACATGGGAATTATCGTCAAGCTAGTTTTCATCACGTTAATATGATTCGCGTTCGGTACTTTGATAATTTGATATGTGGGTGGACCAGTGCTTGGGTGCTGTCCTTACTTGAGAAAGCATCCCACTTATGATTAACTCCTATTGCAAGCATCCGCAACTACAAAATAAGTATTAAGGTAAACCTAACCATAGCATGAAACATGTGGATCCAAATCAGCCCCTTACGAAGCAACACATAAACTAGGGTTTAAGCTTCTGTCACTCTAGCAACCCATCATCTACTTATTACTTCCCAATGCCTTCCTCTAGGCCCAAATAATGGTGAAGTGTCATGTAGTCGACGTTCACATAACACCACTAGAGGAGAGACAACATACATCTCATCAAAATATCGAACGAATACCAAATTCACATGACTACTAATAGAAAGACTTCTCCGATGTCCTCAGGAACAAACGTAACTACTCACAAAGCATATTCATGTTTAAAATCAGAGGAGTATTAATATGCATATAGGATCTGAACATATGATCTTCCACAAAATAAACCAACTAGCATCAACTACAAGGTGTAATCAACACTACTAGCAACCTACAGGTGCCAATCCCAGACTTAGAGACAAGAATTGGATACAAGAGATGAACTAGGGTTTGAGAGGAGATGGTGCTGGTGAAGATGTTGATGGAGATTGCCCTCTCCCGATGAGAGGAGCGTTGGTGATGACGATGGCGATGATTTCCCCCTCTCGGAGGGAAGTGTCCCCGGCAGAACAGCTCTACCGGAGCCCTAGATTGGTTCCGCCAAGGTTCCGCCGTGTGGCGCCGGAGTCTCGTCCCGAAAGCTTGCTTATGATTTTTCTTCGGACGAAAGACTTCATATAGCAGAAGATGGGCACCGGAGGGCCAACAGGGGGCCCACGAGGCAGGGGGCGCGCCCAGGGGGGTAGGGCGCGCCCCCACCCTCATGGCCAGGGTGTGGGCCCCCTCTGGTATTTCTTCCGCTCAGTATTTTTTATTATTTCCAAAAATAACTTTCGTGGAGTTTCAGGACTTTTGGAGTTGTGCAGAATAGGTCTCTAATATTTGCTCCTTTTCCAGCCCAGAATTCCAGCTGTCGGCATTCTCCCTCCTTATGTAAACCTTGTAAAATAAGAGATATTGGCATAAGTATTGTGACATAATGTGTAATAACAACCCATAATGCAATAAATATTGATATAAAAGCATGATGCAAAATGGACGTATCAACTCCCCCAAGCTTAGACCTCGCTTGTCCTCAAGCGGAAGCTGATAACGATAAATATGTCCATTTGTTTAGATATAGAGGTGTCGATAAAATAAAATACGGACATGAGGGCATCATGATTATTCTCATAACAGCAACATATACGGATATTGTCATATGGTTTCTTATGCTCAAGTAATAATCTATTCACAATGCAAAGTATGAGTCAGAAACTTTATTGAGAACCTTGTAACGGACATGTAATCACGACTACTGTTCCTAGCGAACCGTCGCTGCGTCTTTCCGAAACAACGCGAACCTTGTAACGGACATGTAATCACGACTGCTCAGGACATATAAGTACCTGCAGTAACTATCAATGAAATCAATCTGTTCACTTCAATCTTTCTGTTTCTCTTCACGTCATCAGCACTGCTCGAACCAGAGAATAGGCTACAGGAGAGAAAGAGAGGTGAGAAGAGATGGATTCTCTGCAGGACCTTGCTTTCGCTTTCGCTCGATTTGTGGCCAGGGAACGCCGGGGCTTCCGTTTTCCTCGCCGGATTTTTGGTCCGGCTGCTGCTCGTCGACGGAACTTCGGCCACCGCCGTCAGCGTCGCCTGAACAGGAATGGCGGCCTCCGCCGCCGCAATGCACTATACCGTGCTCCTCTTCGTCGCTACGGTCCTGGTGGTGGCCGCCTTCGCCGCCACGCCCATCACCAGCGCCTTCACTGTGGTCACCGCCGGGTGCATCGCAGCAACTCCCCTGGAGCGCCAGGACCGAGTACCAGGGCGGATGCGCCCAGGGAAGACGTCCTGGTCATGCCCCAAGAGGCTGCTGCCGCACCAAACGCTGTCGACGAACAGGTTGTTGCAGGGGACGGGATTGAGCACGAGGATGAGGCCTCTGCCTCCAACATCACCACGGATGCCGCGGAACTGCCGCCTCCTCCGCCGGTGTACGCACCCATGGAATGGATGCTTGCCAGACCAAGCACCGGATGGCTCGTCGATGACCCAGACCGCTACTTCTCCGACGAGGAACTCGCGGCGCCGCCTCCGCTGATGTACTCTTGCCCAGGCTACGGGTACGGGTCGGGCCTCTCGTCCCCGACGCCATCTGACGAGGACCCGGAGCACTTCAACCCACCGGGCTACGATCCGCTGCCGGAGTTCTCCTCGCTGCCGGCTGCAGTCTCTCTGGACGCGCCCAAGCCCCGACTCGTCATCAACCTCCTGCCGAAGGTGAAGACGGAGGAGATCGAGGCCGATGCGCCGACGCACGCTCTCCCAGCACACCGCGACCTCAACCTCCCGGCGCTGGAAGTGGGGGAGGAGGAGCACCAGGAAGCAGCGCCGCTGTCTGCACTCCCGACGCCCTCGCCGGAAGCCCGTGTGCTCCTCCACCGCTTCGCATCAGCCATGGCTGTCTGCCCCGCTGGAACCCGCGCCGGCACTTGGTCGCCCGAGGCACTCGGCCTCACCGACCGTGTCGCGGATCTCCGCCCCCACGAGGCCGCCTCCCAAGCCCCCTCCTCCTCTGCGCGCGCGGGGGGGGGGGGGGGGGGGGGGGGGGCGCCGCGCCGCTGAAGAGCCGGCCCTGAGCGCCGGCCTGAAGCAGAGCTTGAACAAGCGATTGTGGAGTGGATGTGTGATTTTGGGTGTACCTTATCCACTCCCTCCTCGATTCCTTTTACACGCTTCAGGGGTGCCGACAGAACCATGGGCCACGTCACATGGGCTTATCACTCTTGATGTGTAGTATATATAGTACTAATATACTCCCGTTTGTATTAGACGTACGAATTACTAATTAGACGTACTCCCAGTTTGTATTCCCTAGCTGGAGATTTATATGGTCTTGTAAACCTATATCGTAGCCCTTATATCTATTAATATCTGTAATATGACATGTTTATAAATATTTGTTTTAGTATATTATAACATGTTATTTGGTACAACAATTTTATTTTGCATTTAAAAAAATATTTTTTTTCATGCAATATTATCTCATTAATATGACATAAAAAGGCCAAATAAAATATATGATTATCTTGAATTATATTTGTGCAATCACACAGTAATGGCATTTCTACTGTATATTACAGTTTGCCTATTATAGTGCTCTTCCAAATATATCAAAATTCGATGATATACACATATATGGCTTACGAATTATAAGTGTTCCTCTAGAACATATTTGTTGTTTACCAAAATAAATTTTACTATCAAGTAAAATTAATTAAATGCATGATCATACATGCAGGAAATATGGCTGACATCAATAAGAAAGAATTCCAAGAATTACAAATAGATGGAAGTAACTATCTATCATGGGCCATGGATATGAAAATATTCTTAAGTGGACGTAGCCTCGGTCCTTGCATTGTCGCACCCCTCGAAAATGCTCCAGAAATACCTCAAGTGGTAAAGTATGCAGCATTGCACTACATAAGGCACCATCTCCATCCTGATTTAAAAACTGAATATTTGATGGAGGAGGATCCCTTAGCTTTATGGAACTCCCTCAAGGAGAGATATGACCAACAAAGAGCAGTAATGTTGCCGGAAGCCCAAAGAGAATGGTCTCTTATAAGGTTTCAGGACTTTAAGTCTGTTGCTGCATATAATTCTGCCGTGCATAAAATTAACTCCAAACTAAGATTTTGCAATCAACAAGTTTCAGATGCAGACTTAATAGAGAAAACTTTATGCACTTTCCATCCCTCGATGAGGATATTGCAACAGTAGTATCGTCAATAGAAATACACAAAGTATTCTGAGCTCATATACACATTACTTCAGGCCGAGAAGCATGATGAACTTCTCATGAAGAATCACAATGCTCGCCCAACGGGTGCCATGCCTATCCCTGAAGCACATGCTAATGCTCATTCTACTAGTAAATTTGGAAACCGTAAAAGGAACTTCCAGAAATTCAAGGGAAAGTGGAAAAAGAACAATGGTCAAAAGACCAATGGTTAAACGAAGGGGAAAGGTCATTTCAAGAAAAATGATCAAAATGACAACTCTCAAACTTGTCAAAGGTGTGGGTGCATGAATCATCGTACTAATCAATGCCGAATTCCCAAACACCTTGTGGATCTATACATGAAGTATGGAGGAAAAGGCAAACAAGTTCATGGAAATAAAGCTGAAGCTCACTTCAACGCCATTCAAGATGACCCTCAAGCTGGTCCTTCTCAAAGCGCTATTCAAGTATACAAGCCAAAGGAAGCTCTCATCCTCGATGAAGACATGCTTGTGGATTACACCCGAGATGTTTTTGGAGACCTCAGTTAATCTCCATAAACAAATTGATGTCACTTAGCTATTTAAATACTACAAGACGTTATATATTATATAACAATAAGTAGAATAAAGTCTTTCAGACTATGTATATTGCATTATGTGAATCAGACATAATATTGTAGTGAACTTATATTTGAGATTGTAATATAAATATTATGTATGTAATTTAATGAATATATGAACAAAAATAAATTTATTCTAAAATATTTTTTTCTATCTATAGAATTTTAACGGGAACAATCCGATGGAAGAAGAGTTATGTTTAGTGGATAGTGCTACCACTAACACAATTCTAAGGGAAGCAAAATATTTCCAAACTCTTACTAAGAGAAAGGAAAATGTTATGACCATAACAGGAAATAACAAAGCAATTATTGGTTCAGGAAGAGCCACATTTACACTCCCTATGGGTACTACTATCGTAATTCAGAATGCACTCTTGTATCCTGAATCTACACGAACTCTTATAAGTTTCGAAGATATCCGATCTAACAATTTCCATCTAAAAACAATAGAGGTGGATAACAAAGAATATTTGCTTTTAACAAAAAGCAACGGATATGAGGAACAAACTCTTGAAAAATTCCCTTCATTTTCATTTGGATTATACTTTACATACATAAAACCCGTACCTTATGTTGCGTACAAAATAATTTTTCAAAATCTTGATAAATTCAAGACTTGGCATGATCGCCTTGGTCATCCTGGAATAGGTATGATGAGAAAAAATATAAGTAATTCTGTTGGTCATAATTTACCAATTAAAAGATTTCCCAAATCATCAGATTTTGTATGCACCGCCTGTGCTACCGGGAAATTAATTATTAAGCCATCTTATCTTAAAGTAAAATATGAGTCACTTAATTTTCTTGAAAGAATTCAAGGAGACATATATGGTCCAATACAACCTCTATCGGGACCATTTAGGTACTTCATGGTGCTCATCGATGCATCTACTAGATGGTCACATGTGTGTCTATTATCCACACGTAACCATGCCTTTGCCAAATTAATTTCTCAAATTATCAAATTGAGAGCAAATCATCCTGAACACAGGATAAAAACAATAAGAATGGATAATGCTGCTGAATTTAGTTCACGCGCATTTAATGATTATTGTATGGCTTTAGGAATCCATCTTGAACATTCAGTACCCTATGTGCATACTCAAAATGGAATGGCTGAATCTTTAATCAAAAGAGTAAAATTAATTGCTAGACCACTATTACAGAATTGCAATTTACCAACCTCTTGTTGGGGACATGCGGTTTTACACGCCGCAGATCTAATACAAGTCAGACCAACTGCATATCATGAAAGCTCCCCATTTCAAATAGTACGTGGCAATAACCCAAGTATTTCCCATCTGCGAAAATTCGGTTGCGTTGTATACGTACCGATATCACCACCGCAACGTACCTCTATGGGACCCCATAGAAAATTAGGAATCAATGTGGGATATAATTCTCCGTCAATTATAAAATATTTAGAACCCCTAACAGGGGACCTGTTCACAGCCCGGTACACTGACTCAATTTTTGATGAGGACCATTTCCCGGTATTAGGGGGAGAAACAAACCCCAAAGAATGCCAGGAAATAGATTGGAATGTAACAGGCATTCAGTCCTTAGATCCACCTACTAAAGAATCTGAATCCGAAGTTCAGAAAATTATAGATTTGCAACACTTTGCAAATAACCTGCCAGACGCATTTACTGATCACAAAGGTGTCACTAAATCTTATATCCCCGCAGTTAATGCACCAGAAAGAGTAGAGGTACCAAATAAAACTACTCAACTCCCAATTACAAATAAAAGGGGGAGAAATCTGGTCACAGCGGAAAAGGCTTCTCTAAAGCCTCCACGGAAACAAAGAAAATCAAAATCTATGACAGTAAATGCAAATCAACCTCAAGTGGATGGACACCAAGTTGATGTTCTACATCAAGAACCCAACATAAATGTGCACACAAATTATAATGTTGGGGTATCGAAACAATCAGACTCCGTTGATATGGGAAATCATACGGAGCCTGAAGAAATTAATGAAATATCCATAAATTATATTGATTCGGGAGAAACATACAATAGAAGCACTACAGTTGTCGACACAGATTTCTCCTCGAAAATTGCTGAAACCCTTCAACTGGATCCAGAGCCAAAATCTATGAAAGAGTGCCTCAAGCGCTCGGATTGGCCTAAATGGAAGGAAGCAATTGAGGCAGAATTACACTCGCTTAACAAAAGAGAGGTATTTTCTAAAATAATGCCTACTCCTCATAAAGTCTTCTCTGTGGGAGCTAAATGGGTTTTTGTTCGAAAAAGGAACGAAAACAATGAGGTGGTGAGATATAAAGCGAGACTAGTAGCTCAAGGGTTTATGCAGAGACTCGGTATCGACTACGACGATACATATTCTCCTGTAATGAATGGAATTACATTTCGATACTTAATATCTTTGGCAGTACAAATGAATCTACCTATGCAGTTAATGGATGTAGTGACCGCTTATCTATATGGGTCACTCGATGCGGAAATTTATATGAAAGTTCCTGATGGACTTAAAATTCCGAATCCAAATATAAATCGCAACATGTATTGTGTAAAACTACAAAAGTCACTCTATGGCTTGAAGCAGTCGGGTAAAATGTGGTATAACCGACTCAGTGAGTTCCTTCTCAGTAAAGGATACTCGAATAACAATGATTGCCCATGCGTATTTATAAAGAAATCCTCAAAGGGATTTTGCATCATCTCAGTATATGTTGATGACCTCAACATCATTGGCAACGCATCAGATATAACTGTAGCACGCAATCATTTAATGACGGAGTTTGAGATGAAAGATTTGGGAAGAACCAAATTTTTCTTAGGTATACAGCTTGAGCATTTTCCCTCAGGAATACTCGTTTATCAACCCGCTTATATTCAGAAAATTTTGGAAAAATTCAACATGGATAAATCATATCCATCCAAAACACCTATGGTCGTCAGATCCCTTGATATGAACAAGGATCCTTTTAGACCAAGGGATGATAACGAGGAGGTATTGGGACCTGAGTTTCCATACCTCAGTGCCATAGGAGCACTAATGTACCTTGAAAATTGTACTAGACCAGACATTGCCTTTGCAGTAAATTTACTGGCTCGACATAGTGCAGCTCCAACAAAACGCCATTGGACAGGAGTAAAGAATATCTTCAGATATTTACAAGGTACTAAAGATCTTGGTTTATTCTATCGGAAAAATCAAGACATGACCCTGATTGGTTATTGTGACGCTGGATATCTTTCTGATCCCCATAATGCCAGGTCACAAACAGGGTTTGTATTTTTATATGGTGGAACCGCTATTTCATGGAATTCAACAAAACAGACTTTAGTAGCTACCTCCACTAATCACTCTAAAATAATTGCATTATTCGAAGCCTCACGAGAATGTGTATGACTCCGCAGAGTAATAAATCATATTCAGACATCATGCGGTATTGGTTCATTACAATCACCAACCATTATCTATGAAGATAATGCTACATGTGTTGCTCAAATGCATATGGGATATATTAAAAGTAATATCACAAAACATATCTCTCCAAAACTATTTTTTCCTCATGAATTACAGAAAGATGGAGAGATTGATATTTTGCAAATAAAATCTTGTGACAATCTTGCAGATTTGTTCACTAAGTCTTTACCAGGAGCAGCATTTCAAAAATGCATTCTTGGCATTGGTATGAGACGACTACGAAATTTGCAAAGTTCAGGGGGAGAAAACTCCTAGAATTAAAAGTTATTTATTATTATCCTCTGATAATAAATAAATTGTACTCTTTCCTTATGAGTTTTCCAACGGATTTCTCATAAAGATTTGAATGAGATAATTGGTTACACTAACAATATATATCAAATTCCAATTATTTTATATATTTTCACAGGCTTTTTGCAAAACATAGACAATACAAGATCAAAGATTCTTGAAGCTCCAAGACCAAGACAATCCAGAAAATACAAGATATTTCAGCACTCAAGACAATGAAGATTACAAACAGCGTTGTCCAAGGGGGAGTGTTAGGAATAAATTAGTATTAGTTTAGGCTAATTAGGCAGCCAATTATTCCTTAGAATATTCCGTCTGGAGTTAAGATACTGCGTTGGCCAGACGCTGTTCCTAGCGAACCGTCCCCGCGTCTTTCCGAAACAACGCGAACCTTGTAACGGTCATGTAATCACGACTGCTCAGGACATATAAGTACCTGCAGTAACTATCAATGAAATCAATCTGTTCACTTCAATCTTTCTGTTTCTCTTCAAGATACATGCTCCCCTTGCCTGGAGCTTTTGTTCCTCACTTAGGTATTGGGCCGGCCCATTTCATTTTTTTCAATTCGCTCGCTCCTCGCTCGGAAGAAATAACTGTACTATTTCGTTGGTTTTCTGTAGGTTTTTCTGGGGTTTATTTTTCAAATAAAAACCTATTTCCTATGTTTCTCTTTGAACATTCTTCGTTGTTTCCAGTTTCTTTGTTTCTTTCTCGTTTTCACTGTTTTCACTCTGTTTGCATTGGTTTTCTTCGGTTTTTATTTTTCATTTACTTTGTTTCTTTGTTTAATTTTTTCTTTCTTGGTTTACATTTGTTTTCTTCCTTTTTCTTTGGTTTTCATTTTTCCCCTGATTTTCACTAATTCGCACTTTTCTGCATCAGTTATTCTTAGTTTTTTTTCTTTGTTTTAGTTCATTTTCTTTGTTTCTTTCTCGGTTTTTCTTCC
Organism: Aegilops umbellulata; assembly: GCA_032464435.1. Lineage (NCBI taxonomy): Eukaryota > Viridiplantae > Streptophyta > Magnoliopsida > Poales > Poaceae > Aegilops > Aegilops umbellulata. The sequence continues at coordinate 56,723,614 of CP136058.1, forward strand.
TTTTTCTTTGGTTTTCATCACTTTTCTTCTGTTTCCTTGTCGGTTTTCATCAGTTTTCCTTTTTTGCCACATCTCTACTTTTTACAGTAAATTGTGTACATGTTTAGCGTACATGTGAAAGATTTTTTTCATACATGTTGACATTTTTTAAATACACAATGTGCATTTTTCTTAAATACATGTCCTGAAGATATTTTTGAATACTTGGTGAACATTTTTTAAATACAACATTGAACATTTTTAATGGCAATAAAAAAAAATTCACGCACAACTTACAATTTGTCTATACATATGGAACATATTTTATATACGCATTGAACATTATCTAAATACATAATTAACATTTTTAAATAGTTTTTATGTCTAGTATTCATCTAAGTTGTACATTTTTTATACATCAGGTACATTTTCTTATACATGTTTAAAAAAAAATTAAATACCTGATCAACATTTTTTCTATTTCTTTTCTTTTCTTTTTTCAGTTTTCTTCTTGTTTAAAATAATATGAATTTTCCCTTGATAGAAGTAGTAGTCATGAGTGCAGCATGTCTTCTCTCCAAAGATCTTCAAATCTGGACAAGAGTCGAGTTATCACTCGAATCTGGTGCATTAGTTCATTTTTATCTATGTTGAGTTATCATAAGCAGTCCTTTGTGTTGAATTCTGAATCTGGTGCATTAGTTAACTTTTTATCACGGGAGGCCAATATCTGATATGCTTGATTATATCCCTCATACTAGATTAGTAAGATATTCCGATGATTCAGGATAGCACTACATGGTTAAAATATCCCCCTTGTATACATCTACGGAAGTGTGATGCTTAGAGAAAAGTCGAGTTATTTTGTGCGGAGACACGAAAGTTTTACTTATTTTCCAGGCCAGGTCAGGGTAGTAGTACTACATGGTTGAAATATTTATAGAGAGCTATCTTTTAGACAAACCGTTATCCAATTTTAGTGGATTTAGCACTTTCTTTCTTGGCCTATAATCCGAGCCTATTATCTATGGTGTAATTTGGTATTTGGTCTGCACCTTTCGTCCACTTCATCATCATCTTAAACTAAGAGCATCATGTTTCAGTTATCTTGAGGTGACGTAGACCCCAATGGTGAGTGTCGTTCTGTCTCACTTGCCCTCCTCGATAGTGTGTGTTTGCCTGCAATCTTTTCTGAGAGGGAAAATGTGTTCTTTTCTAATCGGAAAAATGCATTTCATGGAATGAGGGTATACCACAGGTTGATCTGTAGTAGGTACTCATGGCTCTGTTTGGCTGTCCCATTGTGTTTCTCTTGTCTTCCTTGGACTACCGACTATTGTCGTGTTTGCTTGACCAGGTATATAGCAAGAGCATTAACATCATGATTAGTTTCTGCGAAATATATAGGTTAATTAAGGCTGTAGCTTCTATTGCCACAAGCATGTGGAATGGAAGGAGATGAACTATTCGGGAATTGAGATGCATGCTTTGTTCTACATGTACATCATGTTCCAAGCTTAGTTTGGTAATTGAAAATGGGCAGAGAATCTCCTTGTTACATTCCTCCGTGACCACGGACAGACCAAATCGTACCCATTCTTCTGAGCCAAACACAACAGAAACACAGATTCAATCATTCATGTGTTGTTTCAGAGATAGTTTTGTTGTTTGAATCCACTGTCGAAGTAGGTTAGATAGTTTTGTTGTTTCAATCCACTATCGAAGTAGGTTAGACTAGTATATTTGCTTGCCTTTGTATGCACTGACTATGCTCAATGTATGCCGTTAGTAGCAGAGCAGTTTGAATGATTGATTTTGTTGCCTCTGGGAAGTAAAAATGTTTCTTTTGCTGTTTTGATTACCGCTTCAAGTTGCTGCCCTAAAATCGGTATAAAACTGGTTGAAAGTGAAGGAAATATGCCCTAGAGGCAATAATAAAGTTGTTATTTATATTTCCTTATATCATGATACACGTTTATTATTCATGCTAGAATTGTATTAACCGAAAACTTAGTACATGTGTGAATACATAGACAAACAGAGTGTCCCTAGTATGCCTCTACTTGACTAACCCGTTAATCAAAGATGGTTAAGTTTCCTGACAATAGACATGTGTTGTCATTTGATCAACGGGATCACATCATTAGAGAATGATGTGATGGACAAGACTCATCCGTTTGCTTAGCATAATGATAGTTTAGTTTTATTGCTATTGCTTTCTTCATGACTTATACATATTCTTCTGACTATGAGATTATGCAACTCCCGAATACCGGAGGAACAATTTGTGTGCTATCAAATGTCACAACGTAACTGGGTGATTATAAAGATGCTCTACGGGTGTCTCCAAAGGTGTTTGTTGAGTTGGCATAGATCGAGATTAGGATTTGTCACTCCATTCCTCATGGGCAAGATGACTAAAACTTCGTTCTCCGGAACAATGGAGCGAGCCACTGACTTACTGGAAATAATACATACCGATGTACGTGGTCCGACGAGTGTTGAGGCTCGCGGTGGGTATCATTATTTTCTAACCTTCACAGATGATTTGAGAAGATATGGGTATATCTACCTGATGAAACACAAGTTTGAAACATTTGAAAAGTTCAAAGAATTTCAGAGTGAAGTGGAGAATCATCGTGACAAGAAAATAAATTTTCTACGATCTGATCGCGGAGGCAAATATTTGATTTACGAGTTTGGCCTTCAATTAAAACAATGTGGAATAGTTTCACGACTCACACCACCTGGAACACCACACCATAATGTTGTGTCCGAACGTCGTAACCGTACTTTATTAGATATGGTGCGATCTATGATGTCTCTTACCGATTTATCACTATCATTTTGGGGTTATGCATTAGAGAAAGCTGCATTCACGTTAAATAGGGCACCGTCTGAATCCGTTGAGACTACACCGTATGAACTGTGGTTTAGCAAGAAACCTAAGCTGTCATTTCTTAAAGTTTGGGGTTGCGATGATTATGTGAAAAAGTTTCAACCTGATAAGCTCGAACCCAAATCGGAGAAGTGCGTCTTCATAGGATACCCAAAACAAACTGTTGGGTAAACCTTCTATCACAGATCCAAAGGCAAGATCTTTGTTGCTAAGAATGGATCCGTTCTAGAGAAGGAGTTTCTCTCGAAAGAAGTGAGTGGGAGGAAAGTAGAACTTGATGAGGTAATTGTACCTTCTCCCGAATTGGAAAGTAGTTCATCACATAAATCAGTTCCAGTGATTCCTACACCAATTAGTGAGGAAGCTAATGATGATGATCATGAAACTTCAAATCAAGTTACTACTGAACCTCGTAGGTCAACCAGAGTACGATCCGCGCCAGAGTGGTACGGTAATCCTATACTGGAAGTCATGTTACTTGACCATGACGAACCTATGAACTATGAGGAAGCGATGATGAGCCCAGATTATGTAAAATGGCTTGAGGCCATGAAATCTGAGATGGGATCCATGTATGAGAACAAAGTGTGGACTTTGGTTGACTTGCGCGATGATCGGCAAGTGATGACCCACAAGTATAGGGGATCTATCGTAGTCCTTTCGATAAGTAAGAGTGTCGAAACCAACGAGGAGCAGAAGGAAATGATAAGTGGTTTTCAGCAAGGTATTCTCTGTAAGCACTGAAATAATAGGTAACAGATAGTTTTGTGATAAGATAATTTGTAACGAGCAACAAGTAACAAAAGTAAATAAAGTGCAGCAAGGTGGCCCAATCCTTTTTGTAGCAAAGGACAAGCCAGGACAAACTCTTATATAGAGAAAAGCGCTCCCGAGGACACATGGGAATTATCGTCAAGCTAGTTTTCATCACGTTCATATGATTCGCGTTCGGTACTTTGATAATTTGATATGTGGGTGGACCAGTGCTTGGGTGCTGTCCTTACTTGAACAAGCATCCCACTTATGATTAACCCCTATTGCAAGCATCCGCAACTACAAAAGAAGTATTAAGGTAAACCTAACCATAGCATGAAACATGTGGATCCAAATCAGCCCCTTACGAAGCAACGCATAAACTAGGGTTTAAGCTTCTGTCACTCTAGCAACCCATCTTCTACTTATTACTTCCCAATGCCTTCCTCTAGGCCCAAATAATGGTGAAGTGTCATGTAGTCGATGTTCACATAACACCACTAGAGGAGAGACAACATACATCTCATCAAAATATCGAACGAATACCAAATTCACATGACTACTAATAGCAAGACTTCTCCGATGTCCTCAGGAACAAACGTAACTACTCACAAAGCATATTCATGTTCAAAATCAGAGGAGTATTAATATGCATATAGGATCTGAACATATGATCTTCCACCAAATAAACCAACTAGCATCAACTACAAGGTGTAATCAACACTACTAGCAACCTACAGGTGCCAATCCCAGACTTAGAGACAAGAATTGGATACAAGAGATGAACTAGGGTTTGAGAGGAGATGGTGCTGGTGAATATGTTGATGGAGATTGCCCTCTCCCGATGAGAGGAGCGTTGGTGATGACGATGGCGATGATTTCCCCCTCCCGGAGGGAAGTGTCCCCGGCAGAACAGCTCTACCAGAGCCCTAGATTGGTTCCGCCTCGTGGCGCCGGAGTCTCGTCTCGAAAGCTTGCTTATGATTTTTCTTCGGACGAAAGACTTCATATAGCAGAAGATGGGCACCGGAGGGCCAACAGGGGGCCCACGAGGCAGGGGGGCGCGCCCAGGGGGTAGGGCGCGCCCCCACCCTCATGGCCAGGGTGTGGGCCCCCTCTGGTATTTCTTCCGCTCAGTATTTTTTATTATTTCCAAAAATAACTTTCGTGGAGTTTCAGGACTTTTGGAGTTGTGCAGAATAGGTCTCTAATATTTGCTCCTTTTCCAGCCCAGAATTCCAGCTGTCGGCATTCTCCCTCCTTATGTAAACCTTGTAAAATAAGAGAGAATAGGCATAAGTATTGTGACATAATGTGTAATAACAACCCATAATGCAATAAATATTGATATAAAAGCATGATGCAAAATGGACGTATCAACTCCCCCAAGCTTAGACCTCGCTTGTCCTCAAGCGGAAGCTGATAATGATAAATATATCCATATGTTTGGAGATAGAGGTGTCGATAAAATAAAATACGGACATGAGGGCATCATGATTATTCTCATAACAGCAACATATATGGATATTGTCATATGGTTTCTTATGCTCAAGTAATAATCTATTCACAATGCAAAGTATGAGTCAGAAACTTTATTGAGAACCTTGTAACGGACATGTAATCACGACTGCTGTTCCTAGCGAACTGTCGCCGCGTCTTTCCAAAACAACGCGAACCTTGTAAGGGACATGTAATCACGACTGCTCAGGACATATAAGTGCCTGCAGTAACTATCAATGAAATCAATCTGTTCACTTCAATCTTTCTGTTTCTCTTCACGTCATCAGCACTGCTCGAACCAGAGAATAGGCTACAGGAGAGAAAGAGAGGTGAGAAGAGATGTATTCTCTGCGGGACCTTGCTTTCGCTTTCGCTCGATTTGTGGCCAGGGAACGCCGGGGCTTCCGTTTTCCTCGCCGGATTTTTGGTCCGGCCGCTGCTCGTCGACGGAACTTCGGCCACCGCCATCAGCGTCGCCTGAACAAGAATGGCGGCCTCCGCCGCCGCAATGCACCATACCGTGCTCCTCTTCGTCGCTACGGTCCTGGTGGTGGCCTCCTTCGCCGCCACGCCCATCGCCAGCGCCTTCACTGTGGTCACCTCCGGGTGCATCGCAGCAACTCCCCTGGAGCGCCAGGACCGAGTACCAGGGCGGATGCGCCCAGGGAAGACGTCCTGGTCATGCCCCAAGAGGCTGCTGCCGCACCAAACGCTGTCGACGAACAGGTTGTTGTAGGGGCCAGGATCGAGCACGAGGATGAGGCCTCTGCCTCCAACAACACCACGGATGCCGCGGAACTGCCGCCTCCTCCGCCGGTGTATGCGCCCATGGAATGGATGCTTGCCGGACCAAGCGCCGGATGGCTCGTCGATGACCCAGACCGCTACTTCTCCGACGAGGAACTCGCGGCGCTGCCTCCGCTGATGTACTCTTGCCCAGGCTACGGGTACGGGTCGGGCCTCCCGTCCCCGACGCCATCTGACGAGGACCCGGAGCACTTCAACCCACCGGGCTACGATCCGCTGCCGGAGTTCTCCTCGCCGTCGGCTGCAGTCTCTCTGGGCGCGCCCAAGCCCTGACTCGTCATCAACCTCCTGCCGAAGGTGAAGACGGAGGAGATCGAGGCCGATGCGCCGACGCACGCTCTCCCAGCACGCCGCGACCTCAACCTCCCGGCGCTGGAAGTGGAGCAGGAGGAGCACCAGGAAGCATCGCCGCTGTCTGCACTCCCGACGCCCTCGCCGGGAGCCCGTGTGCTCCTCCGCCGCTTCGCATCAGCCATGGCTGTCCGCCCCGCTGGAACCCGCGCCGGCACTTGGTCGCCCGAGGCACTCGGCCTCACCGGCCGTGTCCCGGATCTCCGCCCCCATGAGGCCGCCTCCCAAGCCCCCTCCTCCTCTGCGGGGGGGCCGCCGCGCCGCTGAAGAGCCGGCCCTGAGCACCGGCCTGAAGCAGAGCTTGAACAAGCGATTGTGGAGTGGATGTGTGATTTGGGGTGTACCTTATCCACTCCCTCCTCGATTCCTTTTACACGCTTCAGCGGTGCCGACATAACCATGGGCCACGTCACATGGGCTTATCACTCTTGATGTGTAGTATATATAGTACTAATATACTCCACCCTCATGGCCAGGGTGTGGGCCCCCTCTGGTATTTCTTCCGCTCAGTATTTTTTATTATTTCCAAAAATAACTTTCGTGGAGTTTCAGGACTTTTGGAGTTGTGCAGAATAGGTCTCTAATATTTGCTCCTTTTCCAGCCCAGAATTCCAGCTGTCGGCATTCTCCCTCCTTATGTAAACCTTGTAAAATAAGAGAGAATAGGCATAAGTATTGTGACATAATGTGTAATAACAGCCCATAATGCAATAAATATTGATATAAAAGCATGATGCAAAATGGACGTATCAACTCCCCCAAGCTTAGACCTCGCTTCCTCAAGCGGAAGCTGATAACGATAAATATGTCCATTTGTTTAGAGATAGAGGTGTCGACAAAATAAAATACGGACATGAGGGCATCATGATTATTCTCATAACAGCAACATATATGGATATTGTCATATGGTTTCTTATGCTCAAGTAATAATCTATTCACAATGCAAAGTATGAGTCAGAAACTTTATTGAGAACCAACAAACTATAATCTCAGTCATTGAAGCAATTGCAATTTATCATAACATCAGAAAGAGTCTAAGTCAGAGCTTTTCAGCAAGTCCACATACTCAACTATCATTTAGTCTTTCACAATTGCTAACACTCACGCAATACTTGTGGTTATGGAATTTTAATCGGACACAGAGAAAGATAGGGGCTTATAGTTTCGCCTCCCAACCTTTTACCTCAAGGGTAATGTTAACAATAATAACTCATGCTAACTTACATCCAATTAGATATATATATCAGGATCTTTCCAACATACTGTGCTTGCCAAAGGATAAAATGTAAAAAGGAAAGGTGAAGATCACCATGACTCTTGCATAAGGTAAAAATAAACATAAAAGATAGGCCCTTCGCAGAGGGAAGCAGAGGTTGCCATGCGCTTTCAGGGCTGGATGCACAAAATCTTAATGCGAAAGAACGTCACTTTATATTGCCACTTGTGATGTGGACCTTTATTATGCAGTCCGTCGCTTTATTTCTTCCACATCACAAGATTGTATAAAGCTTATTTCCTCCACTCCAATCAATCATACATTTTTAGAGAGCAATTTTTTATTGCTTGCACCGATGACAACTTACTTGAAGGATCTTACTCAATCCATAGGTAGATATGGTGGACTCTCATGACAAAACTGGGTTTAAGGGTATTTGGAAGCACAAGTAGTATCTCTACTTGGTGCAAAGAATTTGGCTAGCATGAGGGGGAAAGGCAAGCTCAACATGTTGGATGATCCATGACAATATACTTTATCTCAGATATAAGAAAACATAACCCATTACGTTGTCTTCCTTGTCCAATGTCAACTCTTTAGCATGCCATATTTTAATGAGTGCTCCCAATCATAAAAGATGTCCAAGATAGTATATTTATATGTGAAACCTCTCTTTCTTTATTACTTCCTATTAATTGCAACGATGACCAGAACTATGTTTGTCAACTCTCAACAATTTTTAATCATCATACTCCTTATATGTGAAGTCATTACTCTTCATAAGATCAATATGAACTCTTTTTATTTCTTTTTATTCTTTCTTTTTCTTTTATTCACTAAAGATCATGGCAAAATAACCAAGCCCTTGACTCAACACTAATCCTTATTATATAGCTCACGGACTCGATTACATAGAGGGATCATAAAGCAAAACTCAAAACTAGATCATACCAAAAACTTTTACTCTACTAGATCAAGATACTAATAATAGGATCGAACTAAGAAAAACGGTAAAGATAGGAGATGTGGTGGTGATACGATACCGGGGCATCTCCCCCAAGCTTGGCAGTTGCCAAGGGGAGTGCCCATACCCATGTGATTATATTTCCTTCTTTGGAGGTGAAGAAGATGATGGTTTAGTTGATGGCGTAGGCTTCTTCCTTAATTTGCGCTTGAGGACAGAATTTTGATCCCTCAGGTCATCAATCTCCTGCTCCAGGCTTAATATCTTTTTGCATAATTCCTTCTTGTTTTCCTGCAAGAGGCGAAAAGGGATAAACTCGATCTTAAATTTCTTTGCTCTATTAGGAAGACTTGACCTTTTGAACTCCACATGCATGTCCCCAGGTTGAGGTAATGGGACTTCATCTTCATCTGAGCTAGTCTCCTCCTTTCTCTTGGGTTCATAGTCCTCTTCTTCTTCCGTAGTCCAACCACAATGTTCCACATCCCCATAGACCTTAGGATCTGCAAGGTAATCAGCCACATAGCTTTCTCCTTCCGAATCCTGGGACGACATGTTGCTCTAATCTGCAGCAAGACAGCTCGAAACAAGAACAGAGGGTAATCGCGTGCTACATGAGTCAAAACCTTCGGGAGATTATATAATGAATTTTTACTAACCAAAATACGTATCGTGCAAGAAAACGGAGTCCGGAGAGCGCACGAGGTGCCCACAAGGCAGGGGGCGCGCCCTCCACCCTCGTGGAGGCCTCGTGTCCTTCTCGGACTGCTTCTTATTTTTCTATTTTTCTAAATATTCCAAAACAAAGAAAAATTGCCATTAGAACTGTTTTGGAGTCAATTTACTTACCGTACCACATACCTATTCCTTTTCGGAGTCTGAAACGTTCCGGAAAGTGTCCCTTATGTATTCCTCCGGGGTTACGGTTTCAATAACATTAGTTTCGACATTTATAGGATTACCTGAGATGTAATGTTTGACTCTTTGACCGTTCACCACCTTCGGATTTGTGCCTTCGAAGTTATTGATTTTTATGGCACCGAAACGATAGACCTCCTCGATAACATAAGGGCCTTCCCATTTAGAGAGAAGTTTTCCTGCAAAAAATCTTAAACGAGAGTTGTATAGCAATACATAATCACCTATATTAAACTCACGCTTTTGTATCCTTTTGTCATGCCATCTTTTAACTTTTTGTTTAAACAGTTTGGCATTCTCATAGGCTTGGGTTCTCCATTCGTCAAGTGAGATAATGTTAAATAAGCTCTTTTCATCGGCAAGTTTGAAATCATAATTGAGTTCTTTAATAGCCCAATAAGCCTTATGTTCTAGTTCGAGAGGTAAGTGACATGATTTTCCATAAACCAATTTATACGAAGACATACCCATAGGATTTTTATACGCAGTTCTATATGCCCATAATGCATCATCAAGTTTTTTGGACCAATTCTTTCTAGATCTATTAACAGTCTTTTGCAAAATTAATTCGAGCTCTCTGTTACTCAATTCTACTTGACCACTAGACTGTAGGTGATAAGGAGATGCAATTCTATGATTAACATCATATTTAGCAAGCATATTTTGGAAAGCACCATGAATAAAATGTGAACCACCATCAGTCATTAAATATCTAGGGAGTCCAAACCTTGGAAAAATAACTTTTTAAAGCATTTTAATAGAAGTGTTATGATCAGCACTACTAGTTGGAATAGCTTCTACCCACTTAGTAACATAATCAACAGCAACTAAAATATGTGTGTATCCATTAGAGGCAGGAAAAGGTCCCATATAATCAAAGCCCCAAACATCAAATGGTTCAATAACAAGTGAATAATTCATAGAAATTTCTTGACGTCTACTAATATTACCAATTCTTTGACATTCATCACAAGATAAAACAAACTTACGGGCATCCTTGAAGAGAGTAGGCCAAAAAAACCGAATTGCAATACCTTATGTGCAGTTCTATCTCCAGCGTGGTGTCCTCCATAAGCCTCGGAGTGACACTTGCGTCGGATCACTTCCTGTTCATGCTCAGGTACACAACGTCTAATAACACCATCTACTCCTTTATAAAGATGTGGGTCATCCCAAAAGTAAAGTCTCAAATCATAGAAGAACTTTTTCTTTTGCTGGTATGTGAAACTAGATGGTATAAATTTGGCAACAATGTAATTAGCATAATCAGCATACCATGGAGCAGTACGAGAAGCGTTTATGAAATTTAATTGCTCATCAGGAAAGCTATCATCAATAGGTAGTGGGTCATCAAGAACATTTTCCAACCTAGACAAGTTGTCTGCAACGGGGTTCTCAGCTCCTTTTCTATCAATAATATGTAAATCAAATTTTTGTAGCAGGAGAACCCATCTAATAAGTCTAGGTTTAGCATCTTTCTTTTCCATAAGATATTTAATAGCAGCATGATCAGTGTGAATAGTTACTTTATGTCACATCCCTAGCTTCTGGTGCTGCCTAGTGTTTGCACCCTGCTTGCATCATGTTTAACTTTCATGGAAATTTGAAATGGGGATGTTCAAACCCTAGCATCAAAAGGAATTCAAATAGGTGCAACCAAAATATTTTTCAATGATTTCAAAATGCCCTTTAAAAATGTTCATCATTTCTGGATCAAGGTGTAAGCATCTACCAAAAATGGTTCACATTTTTGCAGGACATATTTGGGGTTTGAATTAATCCAAACATATTTGAATTGGAGCTACTTAAATGCTATATATATTTTAGATGCTCCAAAAATGTTGGAAATTGTTAAGGGTCACTGGAATAATTCAGAAAGCACCCATAATTATTCCCAGGATTTTATGAAATGGTTTAGCATTATTACTAAACCAGAACAAAAAAACATAAAATAGAAAAACAGAAACAGAGAGAATTAGAGAGGACAGAGAGAGAATGACTCACCTGGGCCTTACCTGTGCCGGCCCAGCACTGTTGGCCCAGGCCAGTCATCGCCTACCTCCTGCCAGGAGGACAACTCGCACGTGGCCGGCGCGCATTAGCCCGAGCCTCCACCTCCTGCTTGCTTGCCGCCCTTCCCGCGATGCGCCTACGAGCGCCACGGCACCCCCCTGACCGCCCCTCTCTCTCCGGACCCCCTCCTCCTCCTCTGCTCTCTCTCTCCCGCGATCGACCACGAGCACCTGAGAGCGCCGACGAGCACCACAGCGGCCCTCGTCCACCCCTCGCCTCGCCGATGCTGCCAGAAGAACCGTCGCACCTTCCTCTTCGTCTCCACCAACCCATGTGACGCCGGAAGCCCCGTAGCACCGTCCCCGCCGTCGTCTTCCTCCTCCGGACGCCGGAGATCGGCTTCGCCGTTCCGCCCGCACCGGACCTTCCCCGAGCCGCTGACCTCTTCAACGTGATCGCTGTGAGCTTCCGCGCTGAACCCCTCTCTTCTCCCTCGCGTTCGCGAGCTCCAGGACGCATCTCCGCCATGGCCGAGAGCTCGGCTCCGCCACGCATGTCGCCGCCGTCATTCTAGCCACCGCCGCTCGCGTCCGAACCTATAAACGCACTCAGCGCGTTCCCAGGAACCCGTAGCACTCGCGGGTTCGCCCTGCCGTGCCCTGTAGCGCTGCCTCCGAGCACGCCCGAACTCCGGCCGCCGCCGAGGTCGACGCCGTGCCCAACTCCGGCCACCTCGCACCCTCCCCCTGGCACAGATGGATGCGCACGAGCCCCAGCTCCTCGTAGGTGGGCTCGGCCATCGATTTGGTCGCCGAAGAGCGAATCCCGCGCTGCCCCGCCGCGTCTGGTCGTCACCGGCGGCTAAACGCCGGCGAGTTGACCCCGTTTGACCCTGGTTGACCCGTGTGGGCCCAGGTTGACTTCTCTGACTCCATGACAGGTGGGGCCCATCTTCTAATTAAATTAGTTTAGTGCTAACTAAAAACTAGTTAGGCTAATTACACTGACACGCGGGACCCACAGGTCAGGGTTTGACCTGGACCGCATCTGTTGACCAGATGACGTCAGCATGATGCAAGGCTGACGCAGTAATGCTTTTGTATATTTTAAATAAATCTAAATGATTTATTTATTTCCAGAAAATGTCCTAAACTTCAAAAAATCATAGAAATTCAACCATAACTCCAAATGAAATAATTTATATATGAAAAATGATCAGAAAAATCTAATCTATCAATCTGTACCATTTTCATGCATGTTTGAACAACTTAAAGTTGATGTATAAGACAATTTGAATTAATGGCATTTAAATAACCATATGTGGAGTTTGAATTTGAGCCTTGGGTTCAAACCAACTACACTTAATTGTGATGCTAGCTGCATTAGGCCAAATCACAAGTATATTGCCATGTCATGATCATGCATCATATTGTTGCATTGCATTGATTGTGTTCTTTCTATGTTTGTCGGTAACCGCCTCCTCTCAGTCGATGATGTTTCCGACGACGTGATCGATGACACCGATGAAGAACTATATTATCTTCAGAAGTGCTAGGCAAGTAAAAACCCCTTGTTCATTCCGATACAATCCCAGTCTCTCGCTCCTGCTCTCTTTTACTACATTAGGACAACAACGCTTCAACTGTCACATGCTGCGGTAGTTGAACCCCTTTCCTCTGCATGACCTGTCATTGCCACAGTAAATAGATGAAACCCACTAGCATGAGTAGGAGTTGTTTGAGCCCTGATGTGCCTACTCATTCATGCTTGTTTGTCATGACTGCTATTGCTTAGAGTTGTGTCAGGTCCAATTCGTCGGGGATGAATTGGGAAGTTGTGAACATGTCCTACTATTGAGAGCTATGTGTGTGAACACGATTTGGTAAAGGTAGCGGTGAGAGGCCATGTAGGAGTACATGGTGGGTTGTCTCATTGCAGCCGTCCTCAGGAACTGAGTTCTGTGTTTGTGATCCATGAGCAGTTACTACCACACATTGGGCTCCGGGTGCTCCAAGCTCTCTCGACTTATTAATCAACCTGATCTCTGTCCAGGAGTTGCAACTAGTTTCTGGTGTTTGTAGGTAGTGTTAGTAGTCTACCAAGTGGCACCCGGTACAGGTGGGCTTGGGACAGACTAGGCACCGTGGCCGGTTAGACCAAGCGCCGCCCGTTTGGTGGGCTTGGAACCCTATACACATCGTTTGGGGCCGTGAGCGACACCCCGGCCGGATCTCCTTGTGGATGGAACCCGAATAGGCGATAAACCTGGACTAGAGACTTGTGTGGTTAGTCAGGTCGTGGCCGACTCCCTCGCCAGGCTTCCGCTTGAAGGTTGCCGAGGTACATGACGTGTACATGGTGGTAAGTGGCGAGAGCGTGTGTGAAGAAGTACACCCCTGCAGGGTTATCATTATCTTTCGAATAGCCGGATTCCTCGGATATGGAAACTTGGACCCCTTGCATAGTTCATAGACAAGTGAAAGTGGATACCCTAAAATGCGCAAGATAAGCGTGAGTGCTATGGATGGCCTTCTCGTAGGGAGACGGGAGCGGATCCATAGTGGTGTATTGATATGGTGAATTTGTGGACTCGTGTGCGCCACCTCAAAAGAGTTACTTGCAGTCGTAGTTCAGGATAGCCACCGAGTCAAAGCTGGCTTGCTGCAGTCAAACTCCACCACCCCTTTATTGATACCGATGCATATGTAGATAGTTCTGATGTAAGTCTTGCTGGGTACATTTGTACTCACGTTTTCCTATTTTATGTTTTTGCAGAGAGACGTCAGTCTCACTAGTAGTTCCGCGTGGACTTCAACGTTTAGCTTGTTACCTCAGCTACGATCTTGTGCCCTCGGCAGGATCTGGTAGATAGTCAGGCTTCTCAGCCTTTTTCTTTTGTAGTTGTCTGTACTTAGACATGTTAAGCTTCCGCATGTGCTTTGAATTGTATGCTTTGAATGTTGGGTCATGTGACCTATGTTTGTAATATCTCGCTCCTCGGAGCCTAATGAATAAATACTTGAGTCGTAGAGTCTTGTTGTGATGCCATGTTGTATTTACACATATCGGGCATATTGTGTGTATGATTGAAATGCTTGGTATGTGTGGGATCCGACTATCTAGTTGTTTATCCTTGGCAGCCTCTCATATGGGGAAATGTAGTCTAGTGCTTCCTGAGCGATAGTAGTCCGCTACAGCCCGGTTCACCGGAGTCCTGCTAGCCCAGCACTACTGCTTTGGACACTTGACTGGCCGGCATGTGTTTCACTTCGTTCCTGTGTCTGTCCCTTTGGGGAAATGTCACGTGGTGACATCCGGAGTCTTGCCTAGCCTGCTACAGCCCGGGTTACCGGAGTCCTGTTAGCCCAGTGCTATAGCCCGGATTCACACGCTGTTGACCGACATGCTCTAAGTTGATTCATGTATACCTGTCCCCATGGGTTAGTGCCGCTTTGGGTTCACGACTAGCCATGTCGGCCCGGGTTCTATGTCATATGGATGCTAGCGACACTATCATATACGTGAGCCAAAAGGCGCAAACGGTCCTGGGCCAGGTAAGGTGGCACCCGTGGGAATACCGTGCGTGAGGCCGCAAAGTGATATGATGTGTTACATGGTAGATCGATGTGGCTGGGATCGGGGTCCTGACAGCTTTGGTATCAGAGCCTGAATGCCTGTAGGATTACCAAGGCAAACTGGTCGAAGTCGAGTCTAGAAATGCTTTAGTTATATAAGGGAATTGATTGTGGAAGGGAACGTAATGCTCTTTTTACTCCTTATACCTCATGGCCTTCTGATCTGAGTCAACCTCTTCTTTTCTACGGGGATTAAGAACTAGGCCTTCTCATCTATGTATCAGGATGACGAGTTACTATGATAGAGACTTATAGGATTGATGGATTTAAGCCCAAGTTCTGTTTCTACTACTTCCGTGTGTTGTTAGTTAATCTCAGAATCTTGATATTGTGCTTCTGAGTGGTTATGCCACCATTTTTGCAGGATGTCTTAAATCTTTTTGAGCATTTACAGCCGTTATGCTGTCCGAGTCATCCCACGTCTCTAAAGAGTCTGATGCATTTGCAAGTTCCTTCTTCCCGTTTCTGATGTCCTTTTGGGCCAGATTAAGCACACTAAACGGTCTGTTGAGGTACTCCATTGCCTTGACATATATGTTGGAGCTATTATTATGTCCCTAGGTGTCTTAGGGAGTCACCTAGTAATCTAGCAATGCTTTGTGTTCCCAGTGTGATGATTCTGGCCACCATTCTCGAAAGCATCCCGTGATGCCATTTAGTAGTAGGTATTCTACTCCTGGGTTCTTGACCCAAGATTCACCCTACTTACTTCATGTTGATAGTGTTTGCTAGTTCCTTTAGGATATTAGTAACCTTGTGATAGTCCTCGAGGTCCGTGGTAAATCTTTCTTCCAAACCCCATGAACCATTAAGGCAGATGTTCTTTTGAACCAAAAGATCACAATAAGAGTGCTCTTGATGAGTTCTTCGTTCTACATCGTGAATCTGCCAGCTCTACCTTTCTGCATGGGTTATCCGGAAGAAACGTTGGGCTTTGCTCGGCATACTAATCTATGCATCCACAACTCGGAAAATCAGATGTTCCTTTGAGTTGTCCCTCTGTAGTTGTATTCCAATCCTTGTCTATCAGTTGATAGTCAAGTTTATGTCGTGAATTCGTGTTCTTCAATGCGTACTATTTTTGTGGTCCGTCAAGCCGTTCTATTTCAGAATGAATGGGAGAAACAAACTCCAGAACCTCATCCATATCTAGGATTGGGTCAAAGCAATTGTACTCCGCAGATCAAAATGCCAATCCAACTTCTGATTAGCTATACCTTGGAGTGTTTCCATCTTTACGTCAAGAGTGTCATGAGAATTGCACCACCTCTTATGAATTCTTAACGCAGTAATACTTCTTGCCATCATTGTTAATTCCTCGGTTCCCGTGTTATTGTAACCGGAATGCCGACAAGTGAACTATGATGTGTGAAATCAATACTCTTAGCAACTCCGTTGCTTGGTAGTTAAATGGACAATAATCTCATTCTTAGCGTGTTGATTTTTGAATCATCACCCTAAGGTTGATCATGCTAGCTAGTCCATTTTTCCTGGTGCACCCTTTGATAAAGAGTTAGGATTGCATCAATCCCTTTCTTGTTTGGTCACATCGTCTTGCCCTGAAAAGCAAGATTGTTCTCGAGCTTGGTAACATATCGGTGGTTCGTGATTTTCCAAATATATTCTCGGAAGTGTTACCAGGTTGTCACCTGACCGATATGTTGAGTTTGTGATCAAGTTGGTTTTCCAATAAACCACTCTTTCTCCAAGAATCTGTGTTGGATACCCTGAGCTAGTTGGTTAAGCCAAACAACAACTCGGAGAGTTGGAAGATAAAAGCTTGCCTAACTTAGTTCATTAAAGGGATCTTGTTTTGTGTGTGTGAGTTGAAGAAAGATGATGTCTTCATTTATTGATCATCATGATCAATTGTTGGATCTATTGTCTTGTCAAAACTTTGACTTGAGTATGGGCTATCGTCAAGTCAAATCAGAACCAACGATGATCGTAATGTTGTCTTACTCGTGGTTGATCCCTCGAGAATACACCATTACATCTTTTGGTCTGACCAATGCTATCACCGTGTTCACATGATGGTGGAAGTCCAGTGATATGGAAATTCCAATGAGTTGCTGTTGAGCCCATCAGCAGCATCTTGTCTCCTCCATGATGTTGAACATCTAGCTAGTGTTGGAAACTTGTGTAAGCATTTTCTTCATGCCCCGTTCATGAAGTATATGTTTGGATGAAAGAAGTGACTTCCTCTCATTCATGTGCATTCGATGCAAGTTGCCGCCGTGAATTTGAGAAAGTTAGTTTTACTTCCTTTGGAATCGTCCCAAGTCAGTCATGCACGTGCAAAGTATACTATGGTTTGGTAGATTAATTAACTCCACTCCATATGAATTCCGTAGCACACCAAGCCACTGATTGACTTGTTCTAGGTAAAGAAGTCTAATTTAAGTGCACAAGACTTCGATATCCTCAATGATGGTTCCTCACCTGAACTTTGGTAGTGTTTTATTGTAAGACTACTCTGTGGTCATGCTTGTCTTGGACAACATGTTCACATGTGTGTAGCAGAACCAGCTCATGTTTTGGAGCTTGCTACCATAGTTCATCTCCCGAGAGTCTCGCAACGCCATCTCGTCGAATTGTGTTGCAAACTTTCATTTTCCTTTCTAGACTTGATGAGTCTGGATTATTCTGACACCAACCAGATCTGAATCTCAGGCAGATATGATGGTTGGAACGTTTCTCAAGAACTATAATATTGGTCTCTCTGTAACCCGGTAAAGTGGATGTTGTGGCCAACACATCCAGCCGGAAGAGCTTTTATTGTAGTATCTTGATTGAGTAAGTTGGCCACCTCCCCATAAGGATTTCATAGGAATTACTCCAGTAGTTATTCCTTATGGATTCTTGTGCTCCAGAAGTCCGACCTTTTACTTGATGTTCTAGATACCAAACCATATCTATGAATGGGTTACGCTAGCACATCAAGGGGAACATTAGAAGCGGAGTGCTAAATGTCTCTCGGTCGATCATCCAGATTTTGTTTCCTTGGCCTTGCTAAGGTAAAATCTGAGAAGGTGTTGTCCTCCTTTGCATCTGCGTCGTCCATCACTATTCATCATGGTAGTATGACGTGTTGCCAGGATCCTCGGCACGGATGTTGGTAAGACCTTGATGAATATGGAAATGCTCAAGTTCTCGAGAGCATGCTCAAACACTAGGTTATACTCTCGGTATCCATTGGAATGTGCCTCCCGTATGCTGAATTGTCGTATAACTCTAGTTTCCTTTCCAAACTGAGTATGCCATTTGAGGGAGTCCTAGATTAGGGGGTGTTCGGATAGCCGAACTATATCTTCAGCCGGACTCCAGGACTATGAAGATACAAGATTGAAGACTTCGTCCCGTGTCCGGAAGGTTCTTTCCTTGGCGTGGAAGGCAAGCTAGGCATGCAGATATTCAAGATCTCCTACCAATGTAACCGACTCTGTGTAACCCTAACCCTATCCGGTGCCTATATAAACTAGAGGGTTGTAGTCCGTAGGACGAACACATCATAACCATCATCATACCCATAGGCTAGCTTCTAGGGTTTAGCCTCCTTGATCTCATGGTAGATCTACTCTTGTACTACCCATATCATCAATATTAATCTAGCAGGAGTAGGGTTTTACCTCCATCGAGAGGGCCCGAACCTGGGTAAAATAAAGTGTCCCTTGTCTCCTGTTACCATCCGACCTTGACGCACAGATCGGGACCCCCTACCCGAGATCCGCCGGTTTTGACACCGACATTGGTGCTTTCATTGAGAGTTCCTCTGTGCCGTCGCGGTCAGGAAGGATGCCTTTTCCCGTCTTCAAAGACGGCGTCGTCACTGACGGAGCTTTGGCTATCGGCCAACCCCTCCGGCTGGGTGGTTTTCTCATGACCGCCCGTTCGACCATTACGCCGACGGTGACCTCTTGGGTCATCGAAAACAATCTCCGCGTCAGCTCGGAATTGGCCGAGCAGCTAGATCCGGTGGAGCTCTCCTCCATAAACGAGCTCCTGGATCGCATCGCCGCCTTGGGGGTCGCTACAAACTATGACCAGGTTGGGCCTAAACCCGATCTAAGGGAAATCAACTCTCCCCAAGCCACCCATCATGTTGCTGTGGTGGAAACACAATGCGGTGACCCTTCATCAATCTTAAGGACCAGTTACGTCCGAATTCCGGAACCCTCCATGCCGGATATCCATGGAGGGGAGGATACAACCCAAGACCTGGGCTTGGAGCCAGGCAAACCGGAAAACATACAGGACTCCGGATCTCGGAATCCGGAGGTCGTTCGGCCTCCGAACAGCAAACCGGGCGAAGTATCAGATCTAATGAATTCCGCCCGTCCGATCTTAAGCGATCTCTCCCAAATCAAGCAGATGCCCGAAGAAACAGTACATCATTACTGGGCCAGATTCCTCCTGCTTATGAACAGGATAAAGGACTGCCACGAGGGAGACGCGATTTCAATCTTCTGCAGTAACTGCATGTACAAGGGGATACTCAATGCCACAAGTTGTCGTAATATTACGCGCTTTGCTGACTTGGCGTCCATAGTACAAAAATACTGTGCGATGGAAAGTGCTCGGAAAACCGAAATTAAATTTTGGGATAATCCGGCCTTGAATAGCAATCCCGTCCGAATAAAAAGGGCGCACTACAGCAAAGCACCCGGATTAAATAAAAAAATCAAAACCCTCTAGGGGGCACGGAACCGTGCTAGAAAGGTGGCTCGATGGACCCTGCAAGATTCATAGTACAGAGGATGCCACCCCAACTCACAGCCTCAGGGCATGTTGGATACTCCGGCAGGTGGCCAAAATTGGTGAGGACCTCCTAAATCCAGAGGTCGAAGGAAACCAGCCCGAGAATTTCAGTACCGTTCTCACAATCTCCAAGACTTTCGTATCAAATAACATGCGAAAAAGAACACTTCGCAGCCTCGCCGAAGTCTACCAAGTAGCGACCATAAATCCATGGAGCAATACTGCCATCACCTTCAATGCGAGCGACGGACCTAAATTCTGAACAGCCAGAGCGCCAGCCGCATTGGTTCTCAGTCCCATAGTGGACGGCTGTCGCCTCGCCAAGGTACTTATGGACAGAGGCAGCGGATTGAACCTCATCTACGAGGAAACCCTCCAAAAGATGGAAATAGACTGGAACCGCATTGAGCGAAGCAGCACAACCTTTAGAGGAATAATCCCCAGTCAGGAAGCGCGCTGCACCAGAAAGATCACACTAGATGTGGTATTCGGCACGCCGGATAATTACAGGTCCGAACAAATCACGTTCCATGTGGCCCCGTTCAGAAGCGGATATCACGCTATATTAGGACGAGAGGCATTCACAGTTTTCCAAGCCATACCCCATTACGGGTACATGAAGCTTAAGATGCCTGGGCCAAACGGAATTATCACTCTCGCTAGTGATCCGGACATAGCACTCCGCGCCGAAAACAAGACAGCTGCATTGGCCCTCGAGGCACTATCTGAAGCCTTAGCGGTCGAAGAGCTGACGACGCTGCGATCCACGGTTAGCAGGGATGATGTGATACTCAATAAGAGATCCAAATACACATCCTTCAAACCAGCGGACGAAATAGTCAAATTCCAGGTCCACCCAATAGACCCGAATAAAACAGCCTCCATCGGGGCACAATTGAGCCCTGATGTAAACGCCGCACTGCGCGAGTTCCTACGAGAGAACCGGGATATTTTCGCTTGGCACCCCTCAGATATGCCAGGAATCCCACGCAGGCTGGCCGAGCACGGCTTAAATATCCAGAAAGGATTCAAACCTGTCAAACAAACCCTTCGGCGTTTCTCCGAACCAAAGAGACAGGCCATGGGAGAGGAGCTAGCCAAATTATTGGAGGCCGGATTCATTAGAGATATCAAACACCCGGACTGGCTAGCAAACCTGGTAATGGTACCAAAGAAGGACAAATCCTGGCGCCTGTGTGTCGACTCCAAAGACCTCAATAAGGCCTGCCCAAAGGATCCCTTTCCCCTCCCTCGAATTGATCAAATCATTGATGCCTCCGCAGGATACGATTCCCTGTGTTTCCTCGACGCATACTCCGGTTACCATCAAATAAAGATGGCAGAATCCGACCAAGCTGCAACAGCATTCATCACGCCATACGGCCCATTCTGCTTCAACACAATGCCCTTTGGGCTCAAAAACGCCGGCGCGACATATCAGCGCATGATTCAAACATGTTTGGCAAACCAGTGGAGGCGTAGGTAGATGATGTGGTCGTTAAATCAAGACACGTCGAATCTCTAGTAGACGACTTGAGACTTACATTCGACAACCTGCGAAAATACAACATCAAGCTCAATCCGGAAAAATGTGTTTTCAGCGTCCCAGCCGGAAAGCTCCTGGGCTTCATTGTATCCGGCAGAGGAATTGAAGCAAATCCAACTAAAATCCGAGCTCTGTCACAATTGGATGTCCCAAAAGATCTCAAGCAAATTCAGAAACTCACCGGATGCGTGGCGGCCTTAAGCCGCTTCATCTCCCGCTTGGGAGAAAAGGCACTACCCCTTTACCGCCTCCTTAGGCGCACCGAACACTTCGAGTGGACGGACGCTGCCACGACCGGACTCGAGGAAATAAAGGCCATCTTGGCAACAAACCCCGTCCTGGCCGCGCCGAATACCGGCGAACCCATGCTATTGTACATTGCCGCAACCCATCAAGTTGTTAGCGCAGTACTCGTCGTCGAACGGATAACGGACGGACATAAATTAGCCCTTCAAAGGCCGGTTTACTACGTGTCCACTGTCCTCACACCATGCAAATCACGGTACCCGCATTATCAGAAAATCGCATACGCGGTATTCATGGCATCCCGGAAGCTACGACACTACTTTCAAGAGTGTTCTATTATAGTAGCCTCAGAAGTACCACTCAACGATATTATCAACAACCGCGATGCAACAGGCCGGATAGCAAAATGGGCCATAGAGCTCCTCCCGTTCGATATAACCTACAAGCCACGGCGAGCAATTAAATCGCAAGTCCTAGCCGACTTCGTCGCCGAATGGACAGAGGCCGAACTCCCTAAAGAGTATGGCACATACTCAAACTGGATCATGCATTTCGACGGCTCCAAAATGCTGGCCGGACTGGGGGCTGGCGTCGTTTTGACGTCCCCTACAGGAGATACAGTCCAATATGTACTCCAAATTATGTACACGGACTCCAACAATGCAGCCGAATACGAGGCCCTTCTACATGGCCTCCGGATGGCGGTATCCATGGGCATTCAACGCCTGGAAGTATGCGGGGACTCAAACCTCGCGATATCCCAAATAAATGGCGACTTCGACGCCAAAGACCCAAAAATGGCAGCTTATCGCAATGCCGTACTAAAAATGTCAGCTCGGTTCGAGGGACTGGAGTTCCATCACATAGCCCGAGAAAATAATCAGGCAGCGGACGTCCTGGCACGCATTGGAGCAAAACGAGATGCAGTCCCCCCAACATCTTCTTAGAAAGATTATTCAAACCATCCGTAACATGGGAGGGGGAACCCTCGGATAATAGCCCGGGCATAACCGCACAACCCAATGCCGAACAATCAGACATAATCGGCGGCCCCGCCATCGAAATTACACCCTCAGCCCACGCAATAATGGCGTTCATCGCCCCGTGGACAGAACCATTCCTAGCCTACCTTACTAGGCAGGAACTCCCCGAGGACCAAAACGAGGCACGCTGCATAGTGCGGCGATCTAAAGCCTATAAAGTCCACGAGGGAGAGCTATATAAGAAAAGCACTACAGGAGACCTTCAAAGGTGTATCTCCGAAGAGGAAGGGCGGAGTCTGTTGGCTGAAATTCATGCCGGACTTGGTGGCCATCACGTCGCGGCTCGGTCCCTTGTAAGCAAGGCTTTCCGTACTGGCTTCTATTGGCCGACGGCTAGAGCAGACGCTCAGGACCTAGTCAAACGATGCGTCGGTTGCCAGCTCTTTGCCAACCAAAGCCATATGCCACCCAACGCCCTCCGAACTATCCCCATCACTTGGCCTTTCGCGGTCTGGGGGCTCGATATGGTGGGACCCCTTAAAGGCGGAACCCACAAGAAAAAAATACTTATTGGTCATGGTGGATAAATTCACCAAATGGATAGAATCCAAGCCTGTCAAGACGGCTGAATCCGGACCTGTGATAGACTTCGTATCCGGGGTCGTACACCGTTATGGTGTCCCCCACAGCATTATCACCGATAACGGCACAAAACTTCACTTCTGATGAAGTAAAGCTGTGGTGCAAAAACATGGGCATTAAGCTCGACTACGCTTCTGTCTATCACCCACAAACTAACGGTTAGGTCGAACGTGCAAATGGTCTCATCATGAGCGGCATCAAACCCAGACTAGTGCGGTCCCTCAAGGAATCTGATATGCACTGGGTAGAGGAGCTCGACTCCGTACTCTGGGGGCTGCGAACCACGCCAAATCGTACCACCGGATTCACGCCATTCTTTATGGTGTACGGCGCTGAGGCGATTCTGCCCTGCGACATAATTCATGACTCACCTCGAGTGCGCATGTACGAAGAAAGGGAAGCCGAGCTTGATCGGCAGGACAACCTGGATGCCTTAGAGGAAGAGCGTGACGTGGCTAAGGCCCGTTCCGCATTCTATCAACAGCAAGCTCGAAGATATCAAAGCAGAGAAGTACGGGCCAAAAATTACAACGTTGGTGAACTAGTTCTGCGCCTGCCGGATAAGCAAAAGAACAAACTCAAGCCCAAATGGGAAGGTCCATTCATAATCGACCAAGTCCTAACTGGTGGAGCGTACCGCCTGCGAGATGCGTCGGACAACCGACTCGAGCCGAACCCATGGAACGCCACACGTCTCCGAAGATTCTATGCCTAGCGCCGGACTCTGTGTTTGTCTTCTTCCTCTGTCCATTATTTACATTTATACCTTTTTTTACTTTGTCTACTACTCTTTTCTTTTCTAGCCCTTAAAAGGCTCATTATGTGATGCGCTATCCGCGCTCCTTAAGCCTGGGGGCTTCTTTAACAGAAGCTTGTCTATATGGGTTTCACACCCAACGCATGCGTCAGACTTCCGCATTCACCTTTTCTTCGCCATTATATGCATCGATATGACTTAAGTTTTGGCCAAGCTGGGTTGCCTGGCTCCTGTGCTTACCCCTACGTTCCCGATTGTTCGGCTAGGCGGTAAAGGGAGCACCTCTGCGATTGTTACTGCCGGATAAGCCGGATGTGTACCTCAGACTGGGTGAAGCCGAAAGCTAGCGTTCTTAAGGGAATATTCGGTCGGTGAACTAAAGATGAACCTTTTTATTTTATACATGCCCCCAGATGATCTTCTGCATTTGTAGTCCGGACATGCACTTTAGGGCACGCCACCCCAGCGAAAGGAACCCTTAACGGAACTATTCTCTCTGGAAGATGTTTCTTACTAACCATGAATATAACATAACTAGTTGGGCACTTGTCTGATAAAGCACTAATGACCCCTACGCCTGGTCTCCATGCATATCCCGGCTGTTATATAGCCGTTATGGTATTCGGACACACTCCGGACCGTCAGGTCCCGAGGTCGAAGCGAAAAGGTCGGCAACGACAAACGATCTACAATCCGGCTAGAAGGCATTACACATGTCAATTATAAATTACATAGTCATCTTGACTGATCGTATTCCTCCTCTATACCATCTAACAGGCTGTCTAATTTATAGTCCTGCTGGGAATACTTTGCGGCCAGCTCTACCTGGCCATACACCAAGCTCACAGGGATCTCCTTCCCGTCAGGCCCCACTGGTCCGACCTCGGCCATGTGATTGGGGTCAGACTTCGTAAAGCGGGTTTTCACCATGGCCCAGGCCTCCCTCGCGCCTTGTTGGCAGGCTGATATCTTCCACAACCGGATGCGCCGCCGAGCTCCCATCAGCCTCTCTGCAAGGTCTCCAAGGCCCTCGGGCGTGGAGTGGGCAGGCCATAAGGCCCGGGCAACCCCTTGCATTGCCCGCCGAATTCGTTCGTGCAGTTGTAGGAGTTCGGGGAGAAGGTCACCCGTAGAACCGGGCATCTCCTCTGCAGGACGACCTATGAGCGTACCTACAGACATAATTCTGTTCTTCGTCTTCCTCGCCGAACTCCTTTTTTTTCAAGAGTTCGCTCAAGCACTTACTAAATATGCCGCGTCGAAGACGCTGATTCTCCTTCATGGAGTCAGATAGCTGGCCACGAACGTCTTTCAGTTCAACATCCAGCTTGGTGTTGGCATCCTGAAGATCATTCTTCTCTCGCCTCACCCTTGTCAACGTACTCTCGCCAGCCTTTAACTGGCGTAAGAGTTGTTGCCTCTCCGGATCTAGTCCGGCACCATCTGCAACATCAATTGTCAGATTCGCACATAAGCCGCACAATACCAATCTCTCAACGTATATCGTACCTGAGGGGGTCCCTTTGGGCTCCCCTGTTACGGCTAGTGCGGCCTCTAGTTGGGCCTTGCACTTTTCCAGCTCCTGGGACAGCACGGTGTTCTTCTCAGTAAGAACCTACATATTATATGATCCTTAAATCAGTTAGTTTAACTGTTTCAAGTCTCGGGGGCTACTGGTATATATATATTTAAAATTTTCTTACCCGTATGTCTTTCACATACTGCTCCATGGCCCTGGCTAAACCATCTTGAGCAGCACGAAGGTACGCATCTCCCGAATTGAAGGCGTTTAAGGCCTCTCGGCAGAAACAAGCGTCGCATAGAACTGTTCGGCGACGCCTATGGTTCATGGCGCTCTCCACTTCTGAATTTGTGGCAGATAGCCGGTCCACATCCTCTGTTGGAGGAGCGTCCGGCGCAAGCCTGGTGTTCGTCCCCGCCTCCGGACCAGACGTTGGAGCCTGGCTGGTAGAGGCACGGTTGGCGGCCCCTCCGGATATAGTCCGGCGAGGCCTCTTCGTCCTGGAAACAGTACGGATGTTAACATGCCCTGACAGAATAACGCCAGGAAGACAGAGGGCGCGTTATACCTTTGTGCCGAACTCTGAGTCTGGACTTCATCCCTTTTTACCCCACGGGGCCCGGCGGCTCCTCGTTGGCTAGTCGCCGCAGGTTCGGCCTCCCTCCTCGGAAATCTCCCCTATAAAATACGGTTGTCGTCAGAAACACCAGAATATGTAAGGACGGAATCTCTCTTGCGGGAATAAACACTCCGGTTTCTGTTACCTGGGAGGCCGGGATTACTCCGGGATAATCAGCCGTAATGGCCACCAAGGTATTATCCTTTCTTAACTGGTGGAACACCCCGTCGATGAGCTCCACCGATATGTCCGGATCCTCTTCGGAGTCCGGATCGAGGGACCGTTCTGGGTCCTCAGGCTGTGGAGGGAAGCTGTTGATATCCTTTACCTCCTGTCGAAGCTCCTGCATTAAAATCACCAGATTACGTATCTAGTCGTGGGAGCATTAAATAAGCGGGCGAGTGCAATTGTTCACTTACCCAACTTGGAGGTTCATACATAGTGAATCCGGCCCGCGGGTTGACGCGGAGGAAGTCCTCCTTTCCTCCCTTGTACAAAGATGTTAGAATCTTTACTAGAGCGGCAGCTGTGTCTGGCCCCTTGCGGCCGTAACGGGTGGCGTCATCCTCCCTGTTGAAATCCCACATGGGGTGGCTCCTATATTGAAGCGGCTGCACCCCCCGCATAATACATGCGGCCATGACTCCAATCATGGTTAGTCCGGAATGAGCCAACAGTCTTATCCAGCCCATCAGTTCAACACGTGGAAGACGGCAATTATTGGGCACCGAGACCGAGGAGCGCTACGGACATTATTCATACAGGTACACAAGATTCGGAGGGGGAACCCGCCTTGCAATGCCGAAGACAAATTTGCGTGCTGGACTCGACGTCATTGAAGCCTGGTTCGGGGGCTACTGAGGGAGTCCTGGATTAGGGGGTGTTCGGATAGCCAAACTATATCTTCAGCCGGACTCCAGGACTATGAAGATACAAGATTGAAGACTTCGTCCCGTGTCCGGAAGGTTCTTTCCTTGGCGTGGAAGGCAAGCTAGGCGTGCGGATATTCAAGATCTCCTACCAATGTAACCGACTCTGTGTAACCCTAACCCTATCCGGTGCCTATATAAACCGGAGGGTTGTAGTCCGTAGGACGAACACATCATAACCATCATCATACCCATAGGCTAGCTTCTAGGGTTTAGCCTCCTTGATCTCGTGGTAGATCTACTCTTGTACTACCCATATCATCAATATTAATCTAGCAGGAGTAGGGTTTTACCTCCATCGAGAGGGCCCGAACCTGGGTAAAATAAAGTGTCCCTTGTCTCCTGTTACCATCCGACCTTGACGCACATATCGGGACCCCCTACCCGAGATCCGCCGGTTTTGACACCGACACCATTCCTTCGAACTCTCCTAGACGATCGTTTGAGAATTGTCTTATGCTGGTATAAAGAGTTTCAATGATCTCTGAATCAAAAGTAATTTATTTGCCACTTAAGGGAATAATTCTACGAGTCACCTTCTCAAAGGTGCCCTGATATGGAGTCATAGCAATTCATCTCCTTGCTACTCTGAAACCATGCACCACCTTCTTAAGTGTGGAACTGTTACCTACCAAATTAAACCTTCGTCAATTGTTTCTTCCCTTCCTCTCGATGTGTGTTTTGTGTCTCAGCTCAAGAGATGTTTCAACATCTCGCTCCATGAGTTGATCTTGAGTTACCCGATCTTTGAGAAGATCGTTTTTGTAGAGTTTCTTCCTTTCGTCATCGTGTTGGATGAAGATCTCGAAAGCAAAGATGTCAAGATCAATTTGAAGCAACAAATCAACATCTTCGAGGAGGACAGTCGGATCATGGAGGTCGTGTTAGCTTTGTGTCCCCAGTGTCTTCTTGCCTCACGTCTTGAATCTCGGGACGAGATTCTTGTTTAGTGGGGGCGAGTTGTCACATCCCTAGCTTCTGGTGCTGCCTAGTGTTTGCACCCTGCTTGCATCATGTTTAACTTTCATGGAAATTTGAAATGGGGATGTTCAAACCCTAGCATCAAAAGGAATTCAAATAGATGCAACCAAAATATTTTTCAATGATTTCAACATGCCCTTTAAAAATGTTCATCATTTCTGGATCAAGGTGTAAGCATCTACCAAAAATGGTTCACATTTTTGCAGGACATATTTGGGGCTTGAATTAATCCAAACATATTTGAATTGGAGCTACTTAAATGCTATATATATTTTAGATGCTCCAAAAATGTTGGAAATTGTTAAGGGTCACTGGAATAATTCAGAAAGCACCCATAATTATTTCCAGGATTTTATGAAATGGTTTAGCATTATTACTAAACCAGAATAGAAAAACGTAAAATAGAAAAACAGAAACAGAGAGAATTAGAGAGGATAGTGAGAGAATGACTCACCTGGGCCTTACCTGTGCCGGCCCAGCACTGTTGGCCCAGGCCAGTCATCGCCTACCTCCTGCCAGGAGGACAGCGCACGCGTGGCCGACGCGCGTGAGCCCGAGCCTCCACCTCCTGCTTGCTTGCCGCCCTTCCCCCGACGCGCCTACGAGCGCCACGGCACCCCCCTGACCGCCCCTCTCTCTCCCGACCCCCTCCTCCTCCTCCTCTGCTCTCTCTCTCCCGCGATCGACCACAAGCACTTGAGAGCGCCGACGAGCACCACCGCGGCCCTCGTCCACCCCTCGCCTCGCCGATGCTTCCAGAAGAACCTTCGCACCTTCCTCTTCGTCTCCACCAACCCACGTGACGCCGGAAGCCCCGTAGCACCGTCCCCGCCGTCGTCTTCCTCCTTCGGACGCCGGAGATCAGCTTCGCCGTTCCGCCCGCACCGGACCTCCCCCGAGCCGCTGACCTCTTCAACGTGATCGCTGTGAGCTTCCGCGCTGAACCCATCTCTTCTCCCTCGCGTTCGCGAGCTCCAGGACGCATCTCCGCCATGGCCGAGAGCTCGGCTCCGCCGCGCATGTCGCCGCCGTCGTTCTAGCCACCGCCGCTCGCGTCCAAACCTATAAACGCACTTAATGCGTTCCCAGGAACCCGTAGCACTCGCGGGTTCGCCCTGCCGTGCCCTGTAGCGCTGCCTCCGAGCACGCCCGAACTCCGGCCGCCACCAAGGTCGACGCCGTGCCCAACTCCGGCCACCTCGCACCCTCCCCCTGCGACAGATGGATGCGCACGAGCCCCAGCTCCTCGTAGGTGGGCTCGGCCATCGATTTGGTAGCCGGAGCGCGAATCCCGCGCTGCCCCGCCGCGTCTGGTCGTCACCGGCGGCTAAACGCCGGCGAGTTGACCCCGTTTGACCCTGGTTGACCCCGTGTGGGCCCAGGTTGACTTCTCTGACTCCATGACAGGTTGGGCCCATCTTCTAATTAAATTAGTTTAGTGCTAACTAAAAACTAGTTAGGCTAATTACACTGACACGCGGGACCCACAGGTCAGGGTTTGACCTGGGCCGCATCTGTTGACCAGATGACGTCAGCATGATGCAAGGCTGATGCAGTAATGCTTTTCTGTATTTTAAATAAATCTAAATGATTTATTTATTTCCAGAAAATGTCCTAGACTTCAAAAAATCATAGAAATTCAACCATAACTCCAAATGAAATAATTTATATATGAAAAATGATCAGAAAAATCTAATCTATCAAGCTGTACCATTTTCATGCATGTTTGAACAACTTAAAGTTGATGTATAAGACAATTTGAATTAATGGCATTTAAATAACCATATGTGGAGTTTGAATTTGAGCCTTGGGTTCAAACCAACTACACTTAATTGTGATGCTAGTTGCATTAGGCCAAATCACAAGCATATTGCCATGTCATGATCATGCATCATATTGTTGCATTGCATTGATCATGTTCTTTCTATGTTTGCCGGTAACCGTCCCCTCTCAGTCGACGATGTTTCCGACGACGTGATCGATGACACCGATGAAGAACTATATTATCTTCAGAAGTGCCAGGCAAGCAAAGCCCCCTTGTTCATTCCGATACAATCCCACTCTCTCGCTCCTGCTCTCTTTTACTGCATTAGGACAACAATGCTTCAACTGTCACATGCTGCGGTAGTTGAACCCCTTTCCTCTGCATGACCTGTCATTGCCACAGTAAATAGATGAAACCCACTAGCATGAGTAGGAGTTGTTTGAGCCCTGATGTGCCTACTCATTCATGCTTGTTTGTCATGCCTGCTATTGCTTAGAGTTGTGTCAGGTCCGATTCGTCATAGATGAATTGGGAAGTTGTGAACATGTCCTACTGTTGAGAGCTAAGTGTGTGAACACGATTTGGTAAAGGTAGCGATGAGAGGCCATGTAGGAGTACATGGTGGGTTGTCTCATTGCAGCCATCCTCAGGAACTGAGTTCTGTGTTTGTGATCCATGAACAATTATTACCACACATTGGGCTCCGGACGCTCCAAGCTCTCTCGACTTATTAATCAACAAGATCTCTGTCCAAGAGTTGCAACTAGTTTCTGGTGTTTGTAGGTAGTGTTAGTAGTCTACCAAGTGGCACCCGGTATAGGTGGACTTGGGACAGACTAGGCACCGTGGCCGTGTAGACCAAGCGCCGCCCGTTTGGTTGGCTTGGAACCCTGTACACATCGTTTGGGGCCGTGAGCGACACCCCGGCCGGATCTCCTTGCGGATGGAACCCGAATAGGCGATAAACCTGGACTAGAGACTTGTGTGGTTAGTCAGGTCGTGGCCGACTCCCTCGCCAGGCTTCCGCTTGAAGGTTGCCAAGGTACATGACGTGTACATGGTGGTAAGTGGCGAGAGCGTGTGTGAAGAAGTACACCCCTGCCGGGTTATCATTATCTATTCGAATAGCCGGATTCCTCGGATATGGAAACTTGGACACCTTGCATAGTTCATAGACAAGTGAAAGTGGATACCCTAAAATGCGCAAGATAAGCGTGAGTGCTATGGATGGCCTTCTCGTAGGGAGACGGGAGCGGATCCATAGTGGTGTATTGATATTGTGAATTTGTGGACTCGTGTGCGCCACCTCAAAAGAGTTACTTGCAGTCGTAGTTCAGGATAGCAACCGAGTCAAGGTGGCTTGCTGCAGTCAAACTCCACCACCCCTTTATTGATACCGATGCATATGTAGATAGTTCTGATGTAAGTCTTGCTGGGTACATTTGTACTCACGTTTGCCTATTTTATGTTTTTGCAGAGAGACGTCAGTCTCTCTAGTAGTTCCGCGTGGACTTCAACGTTTAGCTTGTTACCTCAGCTACGATCTTGTGCCCTCGGCAGGATCTGGTAGATAGTCAGGCTTCCCAGCCTTTTTCTTTTGTAGTTGTTTGTACTCAAACATGTTAAGCTTCCGCATGTGCTTTGACTTGTATGCTTTGAATGTTGGGTCATGTGACCTATGTTTGTAATATCTCGCTCCTCGGAGCCTAATGAATAAATACTTGAGTCGTAGAGTCTTGTTGTGATGCCATGTTGTATTTACACATATCGGGCATATTGTGTGTATGATTGAAATGCTTGGTATGTGTGGGATCCGACTATCTAGTTGTTTATCCTTGGCAGCCTCTCATATGGGGAAATGTAGTCTAGTGCTTCCTGAGCGATAGTAGTCCGCTACAGCCCGGTTCACCGGAGTCCTGCTAGCCCAGAACTACTGCTTTGGACACTTGACTAGCCGGCATGTGTTTCACTTTGTTCCTATGTCTGTCCCTTCGGGGAAATGTCACGCGGTGACATCCGGAGTCCTGCCTAACCTGCTACAGCCCGGGTTACCGGAGTCCTGTTAGCCCAGTGCTACAGCCCGGATTCACACGCTGTTGACCGACATGCTCGAAGTTGATTCATGTATACCTGTCCCCATGGGTTAGTGCCGCTTTGGGTTCACGACTAGCCATGTCGGCCCGGGTTCTCTGTCATATGGATGCTAGCGACACTATCATATACGTGAGCCAAAAGGCGCAAACGGTCCCGGGCCAGGTAAGGTGGCACCCGTGGGAATACCGTGCGTGAGGCCGCAAAGTGATATGATGTGTTACATGCTAGATCGATGTGGCTTAGGATCGGGGTCCTGACACTTTAGAATCAACAATATAAGGCCTGAACTTATCACACGCAAATACAACTGCTAAGAATTCTTTTTCAGTAGTAGCATAATTTCTTTGAGCATTGTCTAGAGTTTTACTAGCATATTGGATAACATTTAATTTCTTATCAACTCTTTGCCCTAGAACAACACCTATAGCATAATCACTAGCATCACACATAATTTCAAAGGGCAAATTCCAATCAAGTGGCTGAACAATAGGTGCAGATATCAATGCTTTTTTAAGTATTTCAAATGCTTCTACACAATTATCATCAAAGACAAATGGTATATCCTTTTGCAATAAATTAGTCAGAGGCTAAGAGATTTTTGAGAAGTCTTTAATTAATCTCCTATAAAAACCGGCGTGACCAAGGAAACTTCTTATACCTTTGATGTCCTTGGGACATGGCATCTTTTCAATAGAATCAACCTTGGCTTTATCAACTTCAATACCTCTTTCAGGAACTTTATGCCCCAAGACAATACCTTCATTAACCATAAAGTGGCACTTCTCCCAATTCAAGACAAGGTTAGTTTCTTTACATCTCTGCAAAACTCGATCAAGGTTGCTCTAGCAATCATCAAAAGAGGATCCATAGACGGAGAAATCGTCCATGAAAACCTCACAAATCTTTTCACAAAAGTGAGAGAATATAGCCATCATGCATCTTTGAAAGGTAGCTGGTGCATTACATAAAAGGCATACATCTATAAGCAAAAGTACCGAAAGGGCAAGTAAAAGTGGTCTTTGATTGATCATCGGCTGGCACAGGTATTTGAGAGAAACCAGAATAACCATCTAGAAAGCAAAAATGTGTATGTTTGGATAATCTTTCTAGCATTTGATCAATAAAAGGTAAGGGGTAATGATCCTTTTTAGTGGCCTTATTTAATTTGCGGAAACCAATTACCATCTTATAACCTGTAATAATTCTTTGCAGGATCAATTCATATTTATCATTAGGAACGACGGTAATACCTCCCTTTTTAGGGACACAATGGACATGACTTACCCACTGACTATCAGCAACGGGATAAATAATACCTGCCTCAAGAAGCTTCAGTATTTCCTTTCTTACCACTTCTTTCATCTTAGGATTCAGCCGTCGTTGGTGATCACGAACTGGTTTGGCATCTTTCTCCAAATTTATTTTATGTTGACATAGAGTGGGACTAATGCCCTTAAGATCATCAAGAGTATATCCAATAGCAGCGCGGTGCTTCTTCAGAGTTTTCAATAATCTCTCTTCTTCATGCTCTGAAAGGTTAGCACTAATAATAACAGGATATATCTTTTTCTCATCAAGATAAGCATATTTAAGAGTATCAGGTAACGGTTTAAGCTCAAACACGGGATCACCCTTGGGTGGAGGAGGATCCCCTAGGATTTCAACAGGCAAATTGTGTTTCAGGATAGGTTCCTGTTTAAAGAATACTTCATCTATTTCCCTTCTTTCATTCATAAACATATCATTTTCATGGTCTAGCAAATATTGTTCCAAAGGATCATTAGGAGGTACGGCAATAGAAGCAAGACCAATAATTTCATCCTTACTAAGAAATTCCTCTTCACGATGTTGTCTACGAAATTTAGAGAAATTGAAATCATGAGACATATCACCCAAACCTATAGTAACGACATCCTTTTTGCAGTCTATCTTAGCATTAACAGTGTTCAAGAAGGGTCTACCAAATATAATGGGGCAAAAGCTATCTTGTGGGAAACCGAGAACAAGAAAATCAGCAGGATATTTAGTTTTCCCACACAAGACTTCAACATGTCTAACAATTCCAATGGGTGATATGGTATCTCTATTGGCAAGCTTAATGGTAACATCAATATCTTCTAACTCAGCAGGTGCAATATCATGCATAATTTCTTTTATAAGTCATGAGGTATAGCACTAGCACTAGCACCCATATCACATAAGCCATGATAACAATGATCTCCTATTTTAACAGAAATAACAGGCATGCCTACCACGGGTCTATGTTTATCTTTAGCACACGGTTTAGCGATTCTAGCAGTTTCATTACAAAAATGAATAACATGCCCATCAATATTATCAGTCAAGAGATCTTTAACAATAGCAATATTAGGTTCAACTTTAACTTGCTCAGGAGGTGTATAAGTTCTAATATTGCTTTTACGAACCATAGTTGAAGCTTTAGCATGATCCTTTATTCTAACAGGGGAAGGTGGTTTCTCAACATAAGCAGTAGGAACAATAGGATCATTATAAGTTATAGTCTTTTCTTCAACTTTAATAGATGCAGCTACTTTTACTTCTATGGGAGGATGATATTTAAACCACTTCTCCTTAGGGAGATCAACATGAGTAGCAAAGGATTCACAAAAAGAAGCTACTATCTCAGAGTCAAGTCCATATTAGTGCTAAATTTACAGAAAACATTGGTATCCATAAAAGATTTAACACAATCGAACTTAGGTATTGTCGGTGTCAAAACCGGCGGATCTCGGGTAGGGGGTCCCGATCTGTGCGTCAAGGTCGGATGGTAACAGGAGACAAGGGACACTTTATTTTACCCAGGTTCGGGCCCTCTCGATGGAGGTAAAACCCTACTCCTGCTAGATTAATATTGATGATATGGGTAGTACAAGAGTAGATCTACCACGAGATCAAGGAGGCTAAACCCTAGAAGCTAGCCTATGGGTATGATGATGGTTATGATGTGTTCTATCCTACGGACTACAACCCTCCGGTTTATATAGGTACCGGATAGGGTTAGGGTTACACAGAGTCGATTACATTGGTAGGAGATCTTGAATATCCGCACGCCTAGCTTGCCTTCCACGCCAAGGAAAGAACCTTCCGGACACGGGACGAAGTCTTCAATCTCTTATCTTCATAGTCCTGGAGTCCGGCTGAAGATATAGTTCAGCTATCCGAACACCCCCTAATCCAGGACTCCCTTAGTAGCCCCTGAACCAGGCTTCAATGACAACGAGTCCGGCGCGCAAATTGTCTTCGGCATTGCAAGGCGGGTTCCTCCAAATTCTTCAAGAAGATAATAAACACCGAAAAAATAGTGTCCGGCTCTGCAAAACAAGTTTCCACGTATTGCCATATAGAGAATAATACAAACACAAATCAAATCTGCTGACGTATTCCACAGTGCGTCATAACACTGCAACCAAGCCTTCTGTATGAATTATTTTTTGTTGTTCTACCGCAGCACGTTCAATGAGGCGGTTTCCTTGGCACGTCTTGTCGAAGCAGAGATCGTGTGCCCCCTTTAACGGGATTCTCATTAATACGGACGTGGGTAACCCAACCGTGCCCGTTAAGCATGGCGTGTGAGCGGCAAGCGAGTTTTATTAGGTAGGTGGGGACGCATAACGGCATCAGCCTATATAAGGGGATAAAGATCCACCTCTTTCACCTACACCTTCTTCCTCCTTTGCCCATCCATCTCCTGCGCACTCAAGCTCCAACGCCCGAGTTCGCTCTTTCTTCCCCAACCTGCTCCAGCGATGTCCGGAGCGGGTGGCAAGTGGATGGCTTCCTCCGTTACGGAGGGTCAAATCAAAAAGCTTAGGAAGGCCGGATATCTGTCCAAGGACATCCCGCACCGGCTTCCCGAGGTGGGGCAGCTTCTTCCCACCCCAGGGCCCCATGAGAGGGTAGTTTTTCTCCCCCATTTCCTCCGCGGACTGGGTTTTCCACTTCATCCTTTTGTCCGGGGGCTCATGTTCTACTACGGCCTGGACTTCCATGATCTGGCCCCGAACTTTATCCTCAATATCTCGGCGTTTATCATCGTGTGTGAGGCCTTTCTCCGCATCCGCCCCCACTTCGGCCTTTGGCTCCAGACCTTAAACGTCAAGCCCAAGGTGGTGTCCAGCACCCAGGCGGAGTGCGGAGGTGCTATGGCCGGCAAAATGGCCAACGCACTCTGGTTCGATGGCTCCTTTGTGGAGTCCTTAAAGGGGTGGCAGGCAGGGTGGTTTTACATCACCGAGCCACGCGACTCGAAATGGGTCGCGGCCCCTGAGTTCCGATCCAGACCCCCCACACGGCTCATGTCCTGGAAAGAGACGGGCCTATCGTGGGGCAACGAAGAAGAAGTGACCGGACTGCAAACTTGCATCCGGTCCTTGATGGACAAGCCCATCCGGCATGTCAACATCATCCAGGTCATGCTCGTTCGCCGGATCCTCCCGTGCCAAGAACGGGAGTTCACTTTGTGGGAATTCGACCCGGCGCAGCACCAAACCCTCAATAGGCTCTTCGACACGACGTATGAAGACGTCTGGAAGGTGCTAACCAAAGGCGCCGAGTGCCCCACATCCGCTTCCAAGGACCGTGGATACAGCTCGTAGCGCAATGCTGGCGAGGTAAGCTATTTATACCTTTCACAGGTTCGTTAAGCTTTTCTACATAGATTGACTCTATGTGGGATCTAAAAACTCCCTTTGCCTTTGACAGGCGTGGCTGAAGATAGCCGGACCAATCAACTGTCCGGCTCCTCTGCCCGAAGACCCAGCCCCAGCTCTTTTAGAGAAGCTGCTGGCTCCGGCGCCCTATATGGTGCCGGAGAAGAAGGTAAAGAAGAAGAAGACCACCGGGACTCGAAAGAGTGCCCGCAATGTGGTGGTGTCGAGCTCGTCATCTGGCGAGTCTGCGACGCCCTCCTCTCGTGAAAACGAGGAGGAGGAACAAGGAAGCTCTCCCCCTCCATCGAGGGGAGCGAAAAAGAAGAAGGCCGCCCCAACAGGGGAGGCCGAGGGGTCGAGGAAAAGGAAGACCCCTCCGCCGGACTACTCCCCCAACGCCGAAGAGGGCAGAAAGGAGTGGCCGGACAGAACCAAGCATCCGGCGACGTCGTAAGTATTCACATACCAGAATGACTCATAGTATCTTGAAGTGCGCAGCTTACCCTAATGTCGAATGTTATTTGTGCAGCCCGCCCCGAGCCGCACTCGATGATTCATCGAGCGGCTCCCTGGATTCGTCGGACATGAACTCTGTCCCGCCCGTAGTCTCCCCCCGCGGGGAGGACGACGCTGAAGCGGCATCCCGCCGAATAGGGCAGGAGGAGGTGTTCCTGGAGGAGCCGCAAGGCAATCCTCAGGACCCCAGGAGTAAAGGGGATGAAACCCCCCAGGGCTCCCAGTCCGGCTTTGTGCCGGACACCGCGCCGGACTCAACCGTCCTGGCTCGCGGTGGGCGAACTCCTTCCAAGAGGAGTAAGCCGTTTGCGCCGGCGACCTCTGTCCAATCAGAGGCGCCGGATAGTCTGTTGGAGGCGCTTGAAGGCGCCACCATCGACGAGGAGCACCGTACTGTCATGAGTGCGGTGGTCCAAAGGGTTCAGTCCGCCAAGAGCGGACTGAATGAAGCTTGCGCTAGCCTTCTAACAGGCTTCCAGGTAAGCAAAAAATATGCTAAATTCATTACCGCATAGACAGTAGCCCCTGATGCTCTGTTCGGTGTTCGGAAAGAAAAACCGAATAGAGGATCCAACAATTTTCGCAGGAGTCTAATAAAAAGTCTAATATGCGTATGCAGGCTTCCCTGCTGTCCACCGCCGCACTGACTGCGCAGGTGGAAGTCCTGAAAAAGGACCTCGAGCGGTCCGAGCAAGATCTCGGCCATGCCAAAAGGCAGCTCGTGGAAAAGGAAGGTAAGAAAATACCCCTTAGAAAAAAAAGAAAGAAAGAAAAAAAGGTGGTGCCTATAGAGAGGCTTGATTGCAAAAAGAAATAACAGGATTGTGCTGCTTATTGTAGGGGCCACAACCGAGGTGGCAACCCTGAAGCAGGCGCTGGCTGAGGCCGAGAATAAAGCGGCCGAGGAGCGCGCCGAGCGAGAAAAGCTTGGGGTCCAAGTCGGCGAGGTGAAGCAAGAGCTGCAAGCTCTCATGAAGAAACATGAGGGTTTGGAGCTTGAGGCAAAAACGCAAGCATCCGAGCTCGCGTCGGCTGTTGAGGCCACCAAGAGTGCCAAGGACGAAGCCCAAAAGGCCCTCCAAGAGTTGGAGGATGTGAAAAAGATAGCAGCGGGTAAGGCATTCTTAATGCAAAGTAGGAATATAAAGGTGAAATACCTATTACTTACCCGAATCCGGAGTTCTCCAGGGGCGTTCTTCGATCTTCCCCGCAGCGCATCCGATGCCGCCGCATTCTACCGAGCTGAAGAGGGCAGCTCGACGGAGAGTGTGTTCTGGTCTCAGTATTCTGAGGCCGAACACCCTTTGCCCGTAAGCGATCAGCTGAAGCAGCTGGCCGAGCTCCACAAGGCGGCCGAACAGGCCATGAAGGGCTTACTAGTTCGGCTGTGGCCTGGAGAGGCCCTGCCTGGGAGCTACTTCGGGCTAGTACGGCGGCTGGTGGAGGCCTATCCACGGCTTGAGGTCATCAAGCGCTCCGTCTGCATAGAAGGTGCCCGGAGGGCCCTTGCCCGTGTAAGGGTACACTGGGGCAAGCTGGACGGAGAGAAGCTGGTGAAGGGCGGGCCGCCGCAGGGGAAGGAGCATCGCAAGCCCGAGAACTACTACAAGGAAGTTCTTGCTGGAGCTCGCCTTGTCGCGGATGAATGTGCCAAAGATGTAATATTTCAATGAACTCGCTCGTTTGTATCCTGTGTGCTCAAAACTTGTTCATATGCGCTTAAGCAATGCTTTCTGAATTTAAAATATTATTTTCTGTGCGGCCGTTTATCAATAACTGAGAGATGGCGAGTCGTCGGCTTCTGCCCCCATGCAACTAGTGCTGGGGTGTTCGGGATAAACCTGAGGGCTCTTGTTCCCATAGTTGGGTCCTTCGAGGGAGGCGCTTAGCACAGCGAACCAGGCAATCGGACTATAATGCTTGAACACTCTCACTTAGCCATAGAACGTTATAATTTTAAATTTCGGCGAAGCTCCTAGTTCGGAAGGCCGAATTCGGGGCACTATCCACGCCTTTAGCCGGACTTAACCAACTCTCCGCTCGAAGCGGCATAAGCCTTTAGGGACTCGAAAAACCTCTCGAACAGCGACCGGTCTCGCGCCTTATCATGACAGTCTGTTTTAGCTTTCTCCACTGAGGTGCTCACCCACATGATCTGGGGCACAATCGCAGTGGTTCTCCTAGTGCTACCTTAGCCGATAGAGCGGAACGTAAGGCACCAAAGCATAGGAGCCGGGCAAACCCAACATATGACCAAAATCATGACTCGGAGCCGATGCATATAATGCTATAAGTTCGAGGTGCCGCACTTGTGAAAGTGGACGGACTTCTCACACCAGATAGAAGGGTAATAAAGCCCCTGGCGTGGTTTGCCGTACCATGGTGTATGGGTGCGATCATGTTATTTGAGTAAACATATGTATATTAAAAGAAGATAATGCAAAAA
This sequence comes from Aegilops umbellulata, assembly GCA_032464435.1. NCBI lineage: Eukaryota > Viridiplantae > Streptophyta > Magnoliopsida > Poales > Poaceae > Aegilops > Aegilops umbellulata. Next base: position 56,763,123 of record CP136058.1, read on the forward strand.
ATAGACGAAAAGCTATGCATTATTTATGAGGAGGCTGTTTATTCAAGCTGAACGATACAAGTAGTGCGAAAAAAAATTAGACTATTTAACATGTCCTGACCAGGCGCAGGCCGCGGAATTTAGAAACAGATATATCGCTCGAAATAGACACCACCTGAGAGTTCCATGATGCGGCATTGTTTTTTCTGCTTTCCTGGGTCCTGTATCGTCTATGCGGCAGCGAGGCCGAACACTGTATCCAGAGTATGGAGTCCTGAAAGAAAAAGAAGAACCCGGCAGCCCCTAGTACGTTTGACGCCGTATTGTTGGCATGCCGTTTTATCTGCCCCTTCCCCTATGCCCATGGAATTGTAAGGGTGTAATTGTGTACTCGAGGTACTAGCTTGGCTATGTAGCGATGGCTGGGGTTGGGGCCGTATTGCTACGCGTGCTCTGAATGCGCCAGTCGGTCTTGCTGCGGGTTATTCCTGACGCGTTTTGCTTTGTCCTGCTTTGTAGCGGCCGGACTCGAGAGCTAGCTTAACAGGCTGCTTTGTACCTCTGCCGCGAGGGCCGCCGTGTGTTCCTCCGTACGGATGGAGCGTTTGGTGTTTCCACTGACCGTGATTACACCTCGAGGGCCTGGCATCTTGAGCTTGAGATATGCGTAGTGCGGCACCGCATTTTATTTAGGGAATGCGGTTCGTCCAAGCAGAGCATGATAGCCACTGCGGAACGGAACTATGTCGAAGATTAACTCTTCGCTTTGGAAGTTGTCCGGAGATCCGAAGACCACATCAAGTGTTATGGAGCCTATGCAATTGGCCTCTACACCTGGGATGACGCCTTTAAAGGTCATCCTTGTGGGCTTGATCCTTGATGGATCTATGCCCATTTTCCGCACTGTATCCTAGTAGAGCAGGTTCAGGCTACTGCCGCCGTCCATGAGGACTCTTGTAAGGTGAAATCCGTCAACGATTGGGTCAAGAACCAATGCGGCAAAACCGCCGTGACGGACGCTGGTGGGGTGGTCCCTTCGATCGAAGGTGATCGGGCAAGAGGACCATGGGTTGAACTTTGGGGCGACTGGCTCCATCGCGTATACGTCCCGTAGCGCACGCTTCCTCTCCCGCTTGGGAATATGAGTCGCGTATATCATGTTCACCATCCGCACTTGTGGGGGAAACCCCTTCTGTCCGTTGTTGTTCGGCGGCCTGGGCTCCTCTTCGTCATCGCTGTCTAGCCCCTTGTTTTTGTTTTCGGCTCTTAACTTGCCTGCCTGCTTGAACACCCAACAATCCCTGTTGGTGTGATTGGCTGGCCTTTCGGGGGTGCCGTGAATCTGGCACGAGCGGTCGAGTATTCGGTCCAAGCTGGACGGGCCCTGGGTATTCTTTTTGAATGGCTTTTTCCGCTGATCGGATTTATGGCCTCTGAATCCGGCGTTTACTGCCGTATCTTCATTACTGTCGCTGCTGACGCGGCGTTTCTGTTTATTCCGTCGCGACCTGCCACTTTTGTCCTTGGTATCTGAATTACCTTGCTTCTTCGATAAGTTGTTGCTGCGAGCTAGCCAGCTATCTTCGCCCGCGCAAAAGTGGGTCATGAGTGTCGTGAGGGCTGCCATGGATTTCGGCTTTTCCTGTCCCAGGTGCCGGGCGAGCCACTCGTCACGGATGTTATGCTTGAAGGCTGCTAAGGCCTCTGCATCCGGACAATCGACTATCTGATTTTTCTTTGTTAGGAACCGTGTCCAGAATTGCCTGGCCGATTCTTCTGGCTGCTAGATTATGTGGCTTAGGTCGTCGGCGTCCGGTGGCCGTACGTAGGTCCCCTGGAAGTTGTCGAGGAATGCGGCCTCCAGGTCCTCCCAAGAGTCGATCGAATCTGCGGGGAGGCCGTTAATCCAGTGCCGGGCTGGTCCCTTAAGCATAAGGGGTAAATATTTGATGGCGTGCAAATCATCGCCACGTGCCATGTGGATGTGGAGGAGATAGTCCTCAATCCATACTGCCGGATCTGTCGTACCATCGTACGACTCAATGTTGACGGGTTTAAAACCTCTGGGATTCTATGATCTATTACTTCTTCTGTGAAGCATAGTGGGTGTGCGGCGCCCCTGTACTGGGCTATGTCTCGACGCAGTTCGGAGGAGCTGTTCCTGTTGTGTTCGGCCCGGCCGGATTTATTGTGTCCGGAGTGAAAACTATCACGTGCCGTCGGCGTCCGCGCGATCCATAGATCGATCTTGTTTGCCTTGCTTTGTCCTCCAGGACGTCTCGTAGGTCTGGTCCGTGTTCCCGTGCCTTGGTAAAGCGGCTGCGGGGCATGGCTTGTTTGGATGTTCGACAGGCTTCTCTGTCGCAGCCGCGAGGTGGCCGATCTGCCATGTCTTGGGCTTCCTCCTCTGATTGGGGTAGCGGCCTGCGCTTAGGATAGTTTTTGGAGGGGCGTCCGAGCTCGTGCTCTTCGGCCGCAAGGACTTCAGTCCATCTGTCAGCTAGCAAATCTTGATCAGCTCTAAGCTGTTGCTGCTTTTTCTTTAGGCTGTTCGCCGTGGCTAAAAGCCTGCGTTGAAAGCGCTTTTGTTCGGCGGGGTCCGATGGTACGATGAATTCATCGTCGCCGAGGCTTGCCTCGTCTTCGGAGGGAGGCATGTAGTTATCGTCCTCGACCTCTTGCTCTGCCGCTCTCTCATGAGGGCGGTCTTCTCCATCTTCCTGTGCCGAATCCTACTGGTTTTGGTGTTCTTCGGCGCTGTCCGGGGTAGTATTATCTCCCGTGCCGGAATCACCATTTCTGCTGTGGCGGGATTTGGAGCGGCGCCGCTGACGTCGGTGTTTTGGAGGCTTTTTCGAAGTGCCATCCTCCACTGTTCCATCGCCATCTCCATCTTTTGGAGCATCCACCATGTATATGTCGTTTGACGAGGTGGCGGTCCAGCGCCCTACAGGTGCTGGTTCTTGCTCGTCTCCTCCTTCGTCGTCCATACTGTCGAAGTCTTCGGAGCCGAAGTCGAGCATGTCGGATATATCGTTGACAGTGGCTATTAAGTGGGCGGTGGGTGGGCTTTGAATTTCTTCGTCGTCCGAATCCCAACCTCGCAGGCCATAGTTCGGCCCGGGCTCTCCTGACAAAAAGAGAGACTTGAGAGAATTCAGAATATCACCAAAAGGTGAATACTGAAAGATGTCCGCGGCGGTGAACTCCATTACAGGCGCCCAATCTGATTCGATCGGCGGGGGCACGGACGACCCGAAGTTCGGAGAAGAGTCCGGCTCCTTGGAGTCACAGGCCATGCGGAGCGCGGGGCTCGGGTTCGGCTCATTGGCCTTTAAGATCGCAGCCCCCGAGGTGACGTCCAACCGTTCATCTTCAAAGAACACAGCGGGCTCCGAATCGAGGATCGGAGCCGGAGCGTATGCGGCCTCCAGGACACTGTTCGGAGGCAGAGCTATATCATGCCCCTCGAGATAGTGCGGCGCGCTTGGCTGTGGCTCGAATCCGTCGAAGATCAAGTCTCCGTGGATATCTGCCGTGTAGTTTAGGCTTCCAAACCTGACTTGATGGCCAGGGGCGTAGCTCTCGATCTGCTCCAGATGACCAAGCGAGTTGGCCCGCAGAGCGAAGCCGCCGAAGACGAAGATCTGTCCGGGGAGAAAAGTCTCACCCTGGACCTCATCGTTGTTGATGATCAAAGGTGCCATCGGGCCTAAAGGCGACGACACAGAGGAACTCTCAATGAAAGCACCAATGTCGGTGTCAAAACCGGCGGATCTCGGGTAGGGGGTCCCGATCTGTGCATCAAGGTCGGATGGTAACAGGAGACAAGGGACACTTTATTTTACCCAGGTTTGGGCCCTCTCGATGGAGGTAAGACCCTACTCCTGCTAGATTAATATTGATGATATGGGTAGTACAAGAGTAGATCTACCATGAGATCAAGGAGGCTAAACCCTAGAAGCTAGCCTATGGGTATGATGATGGTTATGATGTGTTCTGTCCTACGGACTACAACCCTCCGGTTTATATAGGCACCGGATAGGGTTAGGGTTACACAGAGTTGGTTACATTGGTAGGAGATCTTGAATATCCGCACGCCTAGATTGCCTTCCACGCCAAGGAAAGAACCTTCCGGACACGGGACAAAGTCTTCAATCTTGTATCTTCATAGTCCTGGAGTCTGGCTGAAGATATAGTTCGGCTATCCGAACACCCCCTAATCCAGGACTCCCTCAGGTATCATACCTGACTCCTTACCTTCATCAAGATCCCAATCTTCAGAGTTGCGTTTAATTCTTTCCAATAAATCCCATTTGAATTCAATAGTCTTCATCATAAAAGAGCCAGCACAAGAAATATCGAGCATGGTGCGATTGTTATCAGAAAGCCGAGCATAAAAGTTTTGAATAATTATCTCTCTTGCGAGCTCATGATTGGGGCATGAATATAACATTGATTTAAGCCTCCCCCAAGCTTGAGCGATGCTTTCTCCTTCGCGAGGCCATAAATTATATATATAATTGCGATCACGATGAACAAATAAATAGGATAAAACTTCTAATGAAATTCCAATTTCAATCGTTTGTAATTCCATGGTCCCATATCATCACATAGCCTATACCATGTCAATGCATCTACCTTCAAAGATAAAGGGAAGACCTTCTTGTTAATAACATCATAGGGCACACCTGCAAGCTTAAATAATCCACAAACTTCATCCACATAGATTAGGTGCTCAGCAGGATGCATTGTTCCGTCTCCTGCAAAAGGATTAACCAGCAGTTTTTTAACATACCCGAAGGAATTTCAAAGTAGACATTTTCATTTTTAGTAGGTTCAGTAGGTTGAGGAGTAACTCTTTGCTCTACTAGTCGGGGTGAAGGTACCCCGAACAAGCCCCTCAGAGGATTACTTTCCATAGTAACAAGTGACAGTAAATTTCAGCACACTATATAAATTTTTCCTTACCAAATTCCACCTACCAAAGGCGCTTCACTCCCCGAAAACGGCGCCAGAAAAGATTCTTGATTACCCACAAGTATAGGGGATCTATCGTAGTCCTTTTGATAAGTAAGAGTGTCGAACCCAACGAGGAGCATAAGGAAATGATAAGCAGTTTTCAGCAAGGTATTCTCTGCAATCACTGAAATAATAGGTAACAGATAGTTTTGTGATAAGATAATTTGTAACGAGCAACAAGTAACAAAAGTAAATAAAGTGCAGCAAGGTGGCCCAATCCTTTTTATAGCAAAGGACAAGCCTGGACAAACTCTTATATAGAGAAAAGCGCTCCCGAGGACACATGGGAATTATCGTCAAGCTAGTTTTCATCACGTTCATATGATTCGCGTTCGGTACTTTGATAATTTGATATGTGGGTGGACCGGTGCTTGGGTGCTGTCCTTACTTGAACAAGCATCCCACTTATGATTAACCCCTATTGCAAGCAGCCACAACTACAAAAGAAGTATTAAGGTAAACCTAACCATAGCATGAAACATGTGGATCCAAATCAGCCCCTTACGAAGCAATGCATAAACTAGAGTTTAAGCTTCTGTCACTCTAGCAACCTATCATCTACTTATTATTTCCCAATGCCTTCGTCTAGGACCAAATAATGGTGAAGTGTCATGTAGTCGATGTTCACATAACACCACTAGAGGAGAGACAACATACATCTCATCAAAATATCGAATGAATACCAAATTCACATGACTACTAATAGCAAGACTTCTCCCATGTCCTCAGGAACAAACATAACTACTCACAAAGCATATTCATGTTCAAAATCAGAGGAGTATTAATATGCATATAGGATCTGAACATATGATCTTCCACCAAATAAACCAACTAGCATCAACTACAAGGTGTAATCAACACTACTAGCAACCTACAGGTACTAATCCCAGACTTAGAGACAAGAATTGGATACAAGAGATGAACTAGGGTTTGAGAGGAGATGGTGCTGGTGAAGATGTTAATGGATATTAACCTCTCCCGATGAGAGGAGCGTTGGTGATGACGATGGCGATGATTTCCCCCTCCCGGAGGGAAGTGTCCCTGGCAGAACAGCTCTGCCGGAGCCCTAGATTGGTTCCGCCAAGGTTCCCCCTCGTGGCGGCGGAGTCTCGTCCCGAAAGCTTGCTTATGATTTTTCTTCAGACGAAAGACTTCATATAGCAGAAGATGGGCACCGGAGGGCCAACAAGGAGCCCACGAGGCAGGGGGCCCGCCCAGGGGGGTAGGGCACGCCCGCCACCCTCGTGGCCATGGTGTGGGCCCCCTCTATTATTTCTTCCGCTCAGTATTTTTTATTATTTCCAAAAATAACTTTCGTGGAGTTTCAGGACTTTTGAGTTGTGCAGAATAGGTCTCTAACATTTGCTCCTTTTCCAGCCCAGAATTCCAGCAGCCAGCATTCTCCCTCCTTATGTAAACCTTGTAAAATAAGAGAGAATAGGCATAAGTATTGTGACATAATGTGTAATAACAACCCATAATGCAATAAATATTGATATAAAAGCATGATGCAAAATGGACGTATCATTAAGCCATAGAGAATAAATGGATCTTCAAGAAGAAGACTGACGCTGATGGTAATGTTACTGTCTACAAAGCTCGACTTGTTGCGAAAGGTTTTTGACAAGTTCAAGGAGTTGACTACGATGAGACCTTCTCACCCGTAGCGATGCTTAAGTCTGTCCGAATCAAGTTAGCAGCTGCGGCATTTTATGATTATGAAATTTGGCAAATGGATGTCAAAACTGCATTGCTTAATTGATATCTTAAAGAAGAGTTGTATATGATGCAACCAGAAGGTTTTATCGATCCTAAAGGTGCTAACAAAGTGTGCAAGCTCCAGCGATCCATTTATGGACTGGTGCAAGCCTCTCGAAGTTGTAATATGCACTTTGATAGTGTGATCAAAGCATACGGTTTTATACAGACTTTTGGAGAAGCATGTATTTACAAGAAAGTGAGTGGGAGCTATGTAGCATTTCTAATATTATATGTGGATGACATATTGTTGATTAGAAATGATACAGAATTTCTGGATAGCATAAAAGGATACTTGAATAAGATATGTTTTGTATTGAATGGTGGAGCAGTCAGTTGGTGCAGTTCCAAGCAGAGCGTCATGGCGGGATCTACATGTGAAGCGGAGTTAATAGCTGCTTCGTAAGTCGCGCATGAAGGAGTCTAGATGAAGGAGTTCATATACGATCTAGGTGTAATACCTAGTGCATCGGGTACAATGAAAATCTTTTGTGACGATACTGGAGCAATTGCCTTGGTGAAGGAATCCAGATTTCACAAGAGAACCAACCATCAACAGACGCTTCAATTCCATCTGCAATCAAGTCAAGGAGGGAGACATAGAGATTTGCAAAATACATAGGGATCTGAATGTTACAGACCTGTTGACTAAGCCTCTTCCACGAGCAAAACATGATCAGCACCAAGACTCCATGGGTGTTAGAATCATTACTATGTAATCTAGATTATTGACTCTAGTGCAAGTGGGAGACTGAAGGAAATATGCCCTAGAGTCAATAATTAAGTTGTTATTTATATTTCCTTATATCATGATAAATGTTTATTATTCATGCTAGAATTGTATTAACCAGAAACTTAGTACATGTGTGAATACATAGACAAACAGAGTGTCCCTAGTATGCCTCTACTTGACTAGCTCGTTGGTCAAAGATGGTTAAGTTTCCTGACCATAGACATGTGTTGTCATTTGATCAATAGGATCACATCATTAGAGAATGATGTGATGGACAAGATTCATCCGTTAGCTTAGCATAATGATTGTTTAGTTTTATTGCTCTTGCTTTCTTCATGACTTATACATATTCCTCTGACTATGAGATTATGCAACTCCCGAATACCGGAGGAACACTTTGTGTGCTATCAAACATCACAACGTAACTGGGTTATTATAAATATGCTCTACAGGTGTCTCCGAAGGTGTTTGTTGAGTTGGCATAGATCGAGATTAGGATTTGTCACTCCCTGTATCGGAGAGGTATCTCTGGGCCCTCTCGATAATGCACATCACTAAAAGCCTTCAAAGCAATGTGACTAATGAGTTCGTTACGGGAAGTTGCATTACGGAGCGAGTAAAGAGACTTGACAGTAACTAGATTGGACTAGCTATGATGATACCGACGATCGAATCTTGGGCAAAGTAACATACCGATGACAAAGGGAATAATGTATGTTGTTATGCGGTTTGACCGATAAAGATCTTCGTAGAATATGTTGGAGCCAATATGAGCATCCAGTTTCCTCTATTGTTTATTGACCGGAGATGTGTCTCGGTCATTTCTACATAGTTCTCGAACCCGTAGTGTCGGGTAAAGCTGATCCGCGAGCACCTATGTGGACGGAGCCCCTTTCGGTTCGGCGGGGGGCGGAGGTCGCACGAAGAGCAGATCGAGGCGGAGCACACGAGCGGTTTACCCAGCTTCAGAGCTCTCCGGAGAGATAATACTCCTACTGCTGCTTTGTGGATTGTATTGAGTTCTTGCTCGGGAGCGCTGAGTGCTACAGTACGCACCAGCAGCTAACGAGACCGAGCGTGAGTGTTCTACTATTCGTCCTCTTCCTCTCTACGTTGTGCATGGGCCTCCTTTTATATGCTCAAGGGGTCACCGACAGGTGGCAACGTAGGCAAGGGCAAAAATGGAAAAGGTGTTGCGGTTGGTACAGCTACCTGCACAGTGTATCATACCTAACCCCGACGGCAGGGGACAAGGGCATTAAATGCCTATCTACGTCGCCCAAACAGTGCAGAAAAGGGACCGTCAGGGACGCCACCGCTCGCCACGATGGCGATCTTGTCAACGCCTGCCGGGGTTTTCTGGCTCCTCGAGCACCTATGGGGACGGAGCCCCTTCTCGGTTCGGCGGGGGGCGGAGGTCGCGCGAAGAGCGGATCGAGGCGAAGCACACGGGTTTTTTTACCCAGCTTCGGAGCTCTCCGGAGAGATAATACTTCTACTACTGCTTTGTCGATTGTATTGAGTTCTTGCTCGGGAGCGCTGAGTGCTACAGTACACTCAAGCAGCTAACGAGACCGAGTGTTCTTCTGTTTTCCTCTCAGAGATCGCTCTCCGGGGGCCGATCCCCTCCTATGTTGTGCATGGGCCTCCTTTTATATGTTCAAGGGGTCTCCAACAGGTGGCAACGTAGGTAAGGGCAAAAATGGAAATATGCTGCGGTAGGTACAACTACCTACACAGTGTATCATACCTAACCCTGACGGCAGGGGACAAAGGCATTAAATGCCTATCTACGTCGCCCAGACGGTGCAGAAAAGGGACCGTCGGGGGCGTCACCGCTTGCCACGATGGCGATCTTGTCAGCGCTGCATGCCACAGTGTACCCCTGGCTGCACAGCCTCTCGCCACGTACGCCAGGAAGGGTCCCGGAGCGACACGTAGGTGGGTGAGCTGGAGCGCGGGTACAGAGTGGTTGCCCACCGTGGCAAGTGCCTTGCCGCGGCCGTTGTCTTGCCGCGTTCGGGAGCTTGTCGCTCGCCCAGTCCTGCCGGGACGCGTGGCGCGTCGCGACAAGTTCTTTGAGATGCACTGGTTGGCCTTCCCGGCAAGCTCCTCTTGCCGGGGTCTTGCGCCTCGAGCGGCCTTCCCGGCAAGCTCCTCTTGCCGGGGACTTGTCTCCTTGGCTTAAATACTTTGCTCTTGAATCGCTCCAAAGGAACCATAGAGGGCCTTGGTGATCACCTGGCAGGCCTTGCCGCGGGGTGCTGCGACTGCCCGTGCACAAGTTTGGGATACTAGGGTACCCCTACTTTAGTACACCGACAGGAGCCCCCGGGCCTGGGCCACACATGGTGCCGAGCGCTGTTGGGCCAGGCCCAAAACAGGGCACGGGCACGCGCGGCCTGGGTCACGTTGCACCTTGCTCCGTATCCACCGCGTCCTCCCCGAACGGCACGCGTCGATTGCGGCGTCGTGGGAGAGGTCGTGGGTGGTTTCTTTATTCGGAAAGGCGAAACGTCCGCCCCCTCCCTCCTTATAAGCAGGTGGAACAGGGGCAGTTCGCCCATCTGCCCGTTGCTATTCCCTCCTCGAGAATCTCCGCCACTCCCCTTCTTCCCAAAGCCGAAGGAGAGCAGCGCCCTGCCCCCAGCGCCACCAGCACCACCAACGTCGTCGTCCTCACTCTCCATTCTCGCCATGGCTCCGAAAGCCGAGAAGGCGAAGTCGGCCGAGGCGCAGCGGCTCGCGGCGCTGCGGAAGGAGCGGGCAATCTTCCCTCCAAGTCTTGAGGCGGCGGAGCTGAAGGAGGACTTCTACCTCTTCTGGTCAACGGGGACGCGAGCGCATCCGCGCACGAAGGTACTCCCAGCCACTGCTTGGGATAAGTATCCCACTGGGTATCCCTTCTTTGCCTTGTTCTTCTACTGCGGGCTCTGCCCGCCCTTTTCAGAATTCTTTTGCGATGTCATGAACACCTACGGGCTCCACCTTCTCGATTTCACCCCCAATGTTGTCCTGACCAAGGCAGTTTTCGCACATCTCTGCGAAAACTTTGTCGGGATCCATCCAAACGTAGCTCTTTTCCACCATTTCTTTTCGCCTCGGGTTGAGAAAGGAGAGCCTTTATCCGGCGGAATCGCCTGGATCTCGAAAGCTGGCAAGAAGGATGCTTATCTGGAGGGAGAGCTCCGCAGCAAATGGGAGGAGTGGAGGGCGGACTGGTGTCTGATCATTGAGGAGAACCCGCAGTCATTTACTGCTCTGCATGAAACCCCAGTAGTGCGCGGTAGTGATTGGAGTAGCCTGGCCCCGGAAGATGACAGACTAAGGATCGCCGTCACCCGGATCCTACGCCTCAGGCTTGCCGGGCTTACTGTAGGAGCGGTTGGCGCAGATTTCCTCCGCCGCCGCATCGCCCCCCTGCAGGAGAGGGGGAGACCCGCCTGGGAGTTTCAGAATGCGGCGGATATCATGAGGTTGCGGCCGGGCCTCAACTTCAACTTCACTGTCCTGGAGCTCAACGCGATGCTCCAGGAGATGTTCAAGCACGACCCACAGCATCCTGAAGTGTTCTGGTTGCCGAGGGGCGTCATCCCGCTGTGCAACAACTCCGCGCTCGACCGTATCCGTGCCATAATGCCGCTGTGCGACTTGCATGGAATTGATCCAGCCTGGATAGAGCCTGCGGATGATGTCGTGCGGGCGTTCTTCGACAACTTGATAGAAGTGCCGGTCGATGCCAACGAGAAAAAAGGCCTCACCCGGGACACCACCGACGATGAGCTCAAGCGCATCGCCACCAGGATGGAAGAGGCGGCGGCAGCTGCCGCTGCGGGCGAGTTTGGGTTCACCGTGGAGGAGGCAGAGGCAGTAAAAGGCAAGCCTTGCCGACCGAGAGGAGCTTGCCGGCGAGAAGAGGTCCGCCGAGCACGACGTCAGGCCGAGCGGGCCCGCCGAGGACACGAGCGGCTCGCTGGAGATCGGCTCCTCTTCCTCTTTGTCTTCGGACAGCTTGCCGCAAGCAGAGCCCCTGACTCCACGAGCAGAGCCCCCGGCTCCACAAGCAGAGCCCCCGGCTCCATCAAGAAGGCGTCTTCGCAAGGCCGGGGACGTAGCGGAGCGGCGGGCGAGTCAACCCCCGCCGCACCGCACGACATGCTCCACCGCGGCAAGTTCTGTTGCCGCGGAAACACCTCACGCTGCAGCGGCAACTGGGGCGGGGTCCTCTCGGCCTGCCGCTCCAGCTCCCGCCAAGCGGCCAAGGGATCCTACTCCACCGCCTCCTCGCGCCGGAGGTGGGCCAGGCTTTGAGTTCTCCGCGCTCAGCTCCGACGAGGAAGGAGAAGAGTCAGATTCTTGTTGTACTTGCATGTCTTCAATACTTGCTGTCTTTTCTTGTATCTCATTTGCTTTACTCTGAACCTATTCCTTTTTAGGACGCTGGCCCAGAGAATGGCAAAGAGAGCCAAGGTCTCGGTGATTGTCATCGAGGATGATCCCACCGTGGCAGCAGGGGGTGCGCCTGAGACAAACTTGCCGGATCCGACGGCTGTTCTTCAGAGCAGCCCCCAGCGCAGCCCCCAGCGTAAGTATATGGTTTACTTCCAGCTGTTAGGCGCGCATGGATACTCTTTGCTTGCTGATATCTAACCGTTGGCTTGTGTAGGAGCAGAGCAGCTCCATCAGGAGCGCTCGGAGGCCACCCCCGACATGCCGCCTGCTTCGACTACGTCGCCAAGGGAGATTACTCCGGCAAGGGAGAACCCCCCGACAAGGGAGAGGTCCCCGGCAAGGGAGAAGTCTCCGACGAGGGAGAGCTCCCCGGCAAGGGAGAAGTATCCGGTAAGGGACAACACCAGCGACCCCCCGGCAGCGGAGATCCCGACTACCGAGCCTGGTACAGGTACTCCTTGCTTCTAAACTTCCCTTGGGTTCTTCTTTTTGGATATTTGCTCGACTTTTCTTCCTTTTCCGGCTGTCAGATCCATCCATTGTGGAGCCGATGGAGACCGAGGTTGTTATTGATGACGCCGCTACCACCGAAGGAACGGTCGGCGCTGATGATCCCGCCGGCGAAGAGGCCGCCAAGGCTGCCGCCGCAGCAGCTGACGAGGGGTCCGGCGATCGTACTGACGACCCTGGGGCCGCAGGAGCGACAGGCGCTACACCGACCACCGATCCTCCCGCCGTTGCCGCAGCGTCAGGCTCCGAAGAACCCCAGCCAGGCGTCTACTTGAAGGCTGGCGCTGGTATCTTCATCAATCTCCCCTGGGTGTCAACGTCCAGGGCGCCAGTCGAAGGAGAAAGCTTCGACGTGGAGGTGCTTGCCTCCGCTGGTCGACGCACCAAGCAGCAGCAGCGACGAGCCCGAAGAGGAGCGACTGCTGCGGAAGTTGGTGTCGCTCTACCGTGCCCGCCAGGCCAAACTGGAGTCCCGCGAAGCGCTTGTCGCGAAGGCGGGGGTGGACGTGGAGAAGCGCGCGGAGGAGCTCCGAGGCCTCAACCAGGCAGCTCTCCAGTCGCTGGCGGCGAAGCGGGTGCAGCTCGATGAGGCACAGAAGGCTTTCATCCTTGAGAAGGAAGAGGTTGCAGAGCAACAGCGGCTTGCCGCCGAGGAGTTATCTGCGCGGGACGGTGAGTTGGTGCAGCTGAAGGCCAGCCTGGACAGCCACGAAGAGGAGCTAGCTGTGCGCGAGCAAGCACTCAGCGGAGCCCTCAAGGAAGCAAAGGACGCTGCCGCAGCTGCCGAGGCCGCCAAGAAGGAGCTGGAGGCAAAAGTGGCGCAGCTGGAGACTGATCTCAAGGCGAGCGGTGAAGCGCTTGCCGCGCTCAAGCATGAGCGCGAGAAGGACGCCTACACCTTTGGCGAACTGCAGGGTCATCTCGCCGAGAAGGTCAAGGAGCTTGACGCCGCCAAGGACTCCAAGGTTGATCTTGAGCTGAAGCTGGCTGCTTTGACCAAGACGCTGGACGGCGCCAGGGAGCAGGAGGCGGCCTTGAAGAAGGAGATCAAGGCCGACAAGGCGCTGCTGGAGAGCATCGCCGCCACCCAGAACGATTTCAGGGGAACTGTGGAGCGGTGGACGGAGGGCCTTGTGAATGCTGCCGCAGACATCGACAAGGAGTTGGCGCTACTGGGGGTGGAGGATCTCGGGTATTCCTCTGACGGGAGCCTCCCATCCAGCGCCAAGCTCACCTTGTTCTTCAAAGGCGTGGCGACGGCCCTCCAGCAACTCCGGGAGAGGATCCCAAAGCAGCTGGCCGACGAGTCGCGCGAGATCTGCGCAGGAGCTCTCAAAAAGGTGCTGATGAAGGTGGCCTTCCGCAACCCGGGCCTCCACCTCACTAACATCCTCAGGTCCCTGCCGCCGGAAGCTGATCTGGAGGAGCTCGAGACCCTCGTCGCACCCATTGTGGACAAGGTGAGCGGGATCAAAAGGGTTGAGGGCGACCGCGCGGACTAGGCCGCCTATTTTCTTCTTTTCTTGTCGTCGCTGGTCATGTTATGAAAACAGTCTATTAGAGCCGCGACAAACTATCTTGTAATATAACTCTGTTTCAGGTCATGATTGCAATGCTACTCCCTTTACTCGATTCCTTCCTTTGTGTGTTTTTGCCCTACGCTTTTAGGGAACTTGCCGGCGTAGGCACCTTTGCCGCGAGCGCTGAGTGCGGGACGTCAGCAGCCTGCTGGCGGTGCCGTTACCGACAAGAAACCTTGTTGTGACTAGTCGCAGCTCGCTTAAGTTGCTGACTGAACTCGAAACAAAGTAAGGGCGCGACTCTAGTCGCAGCACACTTAAACTGTTGAGCGAACTCGAAACGAAGTAAGGGCGCAACTAGCCACGAGCTGGTTCCTCCGTGCACAGGTTTTCCATACAAAGCATGGTCGTTCAAGGAAAATAACTTAAAGTTAAAAAAAACTGATTGCTCAAACTTTGGCACTTAGCTTTTCTGTCGTTTGCTTCCCGGCAAGGCGAAATTTTTCCTGAACGACGTCGGGTCCATACCATTATCTTCCCGTTCCCCCCCGGTCAACTTGTGGGCGAAGGATCCTTAATTTCCTTGAAAGATAAAAGAAAGAAAGTAGAGAAAATAATGATATGGAGTCTTATGGCTCGTTATTGCTTACCAGGGGTGCTTGCTGCACAAAGTGTCAGATAATTCATGCAGAAAGGCATGAAATTGACACGGTGTGCGGAGCACGTGAGTTTTATTTATGCACAGGGTCTGCGCCTGGCTTTGTACAAAGGATTACATGCAACAGTGGCAAGACTTGTATAAAATGGTGGTTGCCGGACAGGGTCCGACAACCGCGCCTTACGGGTAAAACTTACGAAGATGCTCGATGTTCCAGGAGTTGCTCACCGGAAAGCCATCCTCGGTCTCAAGGCGGACAGCGCCAGGCCTAGTGACTTGTTTCACTCGGTAAGGGCCTTCCCACTTCGGCGTCAACTTGTTGGAATTCTTGGCGGAATGAACGCGCCGAAGAACAAGGTCGCCTTCCTCGAGACTTCTGGCTTTAACTTTGCGGCTATGGTAGCGGCGCAAAGCTTGCTGGTATCGAGCAGCTCGTACAGCAGCCTGAAGACGGTCTTCCTCAAGGAGCAGCGTGTCATCTTGTCGCAGCTGCTCTTGCTCAAGCTCATCATAAGCGAGCACTCGAGGTGACCCGTATACGAGTTCCGTGGGGATAACTGCCTCTGCTCCATAGACTAGAGCGAAAGGTGTCTGGCCGGTGGCTCGATTTGGCGTCGTCCTGATCGACCAAAGAACCACAGGCAGCTCCTCGATCCAGTTTCTTCCACACTTGTGCAGCCTGTCGAAAGTCCGGGTCTTGAGTCCATGCAGCACTTCAGCATTTGCCCTCTCTGCTTGACCGTTGCTCCTGGGGTGAGCAACAGAAGCGAAGCAGACCTTGGCGCCAAGGTCCTGGATGTACTACATGAAGGTGCGACTTGTGAATTGTGTACCGTTGTCTGTGATGATCCTGTTAGGGATTCCGAAGCAGCAATCAATCGACCTGAAGAACTTGACTGCTGACTGTGCTGTCACCTTCCTCGCTGGTTCTACTTCCGGCCACTTTGTGAACTTGTCGATTGTGACGTACAAGTACTCAAAGCCCCCGACTACTCGGGGGAAGGAGCCGAGGATGTCGAGCCCCCAGACCAAAAATGGCCAGGATAAAGGGATCGTCTGGAGAGCTTGAGCTGGCTGGTGTATCTGCTTGGAATGGAACTGGCATGCTTCACACTTGGTTACTTGTGCAGTTGCATCCTGGAGGGCTGTCGGCCAAAAGAAGCCTTGCTGGAAAGCTTTGCCAGCAAGCGCTCTTGCGCCAATGTGGTGATTAGAAATGCCTCCATGTATCTCTGCCAACAGCTTATGTTGGAGTGGCGGGTAGCGGTGGTGAACGGTGCGAGGAGCGGGATATGCTCGGACTTCCAACGATGTTAGAAGGAGCAGTATTCCGTCCAGGCGACCGTGCCTCGCTCGCACCAGCACGTTGGCGTGCATGTTGGCCTTGAGCATCCCGGGATCCGCCTGCTCGATTTGGGTCCAGCGAGCGTATGGTACCGTGAGTACCACGACGCTGCCGGTCCTGCGCCTCTTGAGAGGGGCGCGGTGCGTCTACGGACGCTCGGTCGTCGTGGGAGCCGGCTACGCCCCCGACGGGTAGCGCAGCCTTGTCCTTGGACTTGGTGGCACCGTGGGCTCCCTCGTCGATGCCCATTCTTCCGCCGGCGTCTTCCCCACCGGCCGTTTGCTCCGGCGGAAGTGGATTCAACGCGGACGGTGCAGCCGCCTCCGCAGCCTTCTTCTTCGGCGGCATGTCGATGAAGTCGATGAAGATTTAGCTCGCGTGAACGCCGGATCAGGTTCACACAACCTCGATGCCCCCTACCTGGCGCGCCAAAGATGCCGGGGTTTTCTGGCTCCTCGAGCACCTATGGGGACGGAGCCCCTTCTCGGTTCGGCGGGGGGCGGAGGTCGCGCGAAGAGCGGATCGAGGCGAAGCACACGGGTTTTTTACCCAGCTTCGGAGCTCTCCGGAGAGATAATACTCGTACTGCTGCTTTGTGGATTGTATTGAGTTCTTGCTCGGGAGCGCTGAGTGCTACAGTACACTCAAGCAGCTAACGAGACCGAGCGTTCTTCTGTTTTCCTCTCAGAGATCGCTCTCCGGGGGCCGATCCCCTCCTACGTTGTGCATGGGCCTCCTTTTATATGTTCAAGGGGTCTCCAACAGGTGGCAACGTAGGTAAGGGCAAAAATGGAAATATGCTGCGGTAAGTACAGCTACCTACACAGTGTATCATACCTAACCCTGACGGCAGGGGACAAAGGCATTAAATGCCTATCTACGTCGCCCGGACGGTACAGAAAAGGGACCGTCAGGGGCGCCACCGCTTGCCATGATGGCGATCTTGTTAGCGCTGCATGCCATAGTGTACCCCTGGCTGCACAGCCTCTCGCCACGTACGCCAGGAAGGGTCCCGGAGCGACACGTAGGTGGGTGAGCTGGAGCGCGGGTACAGAGTGGTTGCCCGCCGCGGCAAGTGCCTTGCCGCGGCCGTTGTCTTGCCGCGTCCGGGAGCTTGTCGCTCGCCGAGTCCTGCCGGGACGCGTGGCGCGTCGCGGCAAGTTCTTTGAGATGCTCTGGTTGGCCTTCCCGGCAAGCTCCTCTTGCCGGGGTCTTGTGCCACGAGTGGCCTTCCCGGCAAGCTCCTCTTGCCGGGGACTTGTCTCCTTGGCTTAAATACTTTGCTCTTGAATGGCTCCAAAGGAACCATAGAGGGCCTTGGTGATCACCTGGCAGGCCTTGCCGCGGGGTGCTGCGACTGCCCGTGCACAAGTTCGGGATACTAGGGTACCCCTACTTTAGTACACCGACAGCGCCGCTTGCCACAGTGTACCCCTGGCTGCACAGCCTCCCGCCACGTACGCCTGGAAGGGTCCCAGAGCGACACGTTGGTGGATGTGCTGGAGCGCGGGTACAAAGTGGTTGCTTGCCGCGGCAAGCGCCTTGCCGCGGTCGTTGTCTTGTCGCGTCCGGAAGCTTGTCGCTCGCCGGGTCATGCCGGGACGCGTGGCGCGTCGCGGCAAGTTCCTTGAGATGCCTTGGTTGGCCTCCCCGGCAAGCTCCTCTTGTCGGGGTCTTGTGCCTTGAGTGGCCTTCCCGGTAAGCTCCTCTTGCCGGGGACTTGTCTCCTTGGCTTGAATACATTGTTCTTGAATGGCTCCAAAGGAACCACGGAGGACCTTGGCGGTCGCCCGGCAAGCCTTGCCGCGGGGTGCTGCGACTGCCCGTGCACAAGTTCGGGATACTAGGGTACCCCTACTCTAGTACACCGACAGGAGCCCCCGGGCCTGGGCCATACACGGTGCCGAGCGCTGTTGGGCCAGGCCCAAAACAGGGCACGGGCACGCGCGGCCTGGATCACGCCGTATCTTACTCCGTATCCACCGCGCCCTCCCTGAACGGCACGCGTCGATTGCGGCGTCGTGGGAGAGGTCGTGGGTGGTTCTTTATTCGGAAAGGCGGACCGTTCGCCCCTCCCTCCTTGTAAGCAGGGGAAACAGGGGCAGAGGTGTGGTTTTCGAGGCGTCCACTTCCCACGATCACGGGGTGAGGAGAGGTTGCCTCATCCTTCGCCTCGGTTCTGCACGCCTGCCACGCGGCTTCCATGCGCTTGGGGTGGCGAACGGTGGAGGCGGGGAACCGGGCCGTCGTGGGTTGAGGCAGCGGGCCGGTCCCAGTTCCCTGCTCCTTCTGTGTCTTGATTAGCTGAGCGGGGCGGCCGAGCCCCCACCCTGTTCCTTTATAAGGAGCAGGGGGGAAACGGAGGTCCGCATTCTTTCATCTCCTCTTTCCTTCACCTTCTGCTCCCCTCTCTGTCATTCGCCATGGAGAAAGGGAACCCTGGTCCTTCAACGGTGGCGGCGAGGGTCGCCGCTAGACAACGCGTCCTTCCTTCTCCCGCACCCGTGGTGGCAGAGCCAGCCGTAAGGGGAAGAGGGAGGGGGCGAGGCCGTGGGCGAGGTCGAGGGCGAGGCCGAGGCGCTCGGGGAAGAGGTGGACGGGGCGGCGCGCCGGCCTCGCCTCCGCCAGCGGTTCCTCTTCCCATGGCGATCCATATTGGGGACGACCCTTGCGAGTTCTTCGTCAGGCTGCATCGGCCGCCTCGTCGTCGCCTTCGTCTCCCGACTCCATTTGCGAGCGAGATGGAGTTGGATCCGCCCGAGACACTGAGGCTGCACATGAGGGCTGTGGAATCAGTGGTACGCGAGTCCGCGTTGACTTCCCGGCCCCTAATGTGATGTATCTTGGTCGAGGGTGGAAGACGTTCGCCCGTATCCACCGCCTGACGGAGGGGCTCACCCTCCATTTTAAGCTGATGGAGGGCGGTCTCCTCTCCGTCAAGGTCTTCGGGTGCTTCGGAACTCGGGCAAGGTGCTGCGTGGAGAGCTCCTCTAATAGCGAAGACTCCTCCTCGAGCGAGAGTCACGAGGGGGACAGCGGCAGCGACGATGGGGGTAGCGGGCGGCAGGATGACGGGTCCGACTAGGTGTCGGGCGTCGCTCCGTCCGGCACCGGCGACCCCATCATCCGTGTTGCCGGCTCCTTGAGCTTCTCGGGGTCGTCTCCTTGGGCGGCTGGCGTAGGGAGGCTGCGGAAGAGGAAGAGGGAGGGCGGCAAGGCCGTCAACTCGGGGTACGTGGGCGCGACGCCCTCGACAGCGTGTTGACGTCCTGCTGCCTCGTCTTCGAGCCCTGCCTCCAGCGCCGCCATCACCATCCAGCCTTTGGACGACCACCGAGATGTTCTCTTGGTGTCTTCTGCCACCTGTAGCTCGCCTAGGCGCCTCTTTTTCCCTTTTCGCCTCCTTGACCTACCTCCTGAAGAGAGGGACAAGAAAGGGGATTACGGGCACCTTATCTCTTTTTAATTTGTAAGCCTTCGGGCCTTAGCTGCATTTAAAACTTGTAATCCCATCATTCATGTTTTTCATTCTCTATGAACTGTACCTGAGTGGAATGTTTTTTAGTGAAAAGGGGATGCTTGCCGGGTCACTTGTCTTGCGGGTGGAACCCACGTCAAGGAGCAAATCCTTGATATCTTTAAGATAGACACTTTTTTCCGGCAGCAGGCCCTGCCGTCTTCCCACGTCGCTCGACCTTTCTCACGCTTTTGGCGGAGGAAGGGATGAGGCGGGTTTGGGCTCCTCGTTTCGTCCCTTTGCTGCCACGACTACGACCAAACCTGGCCCCAGGAACGAGCCCTAGGGCCTAGAGCTAGGGGAGCACGGTAGCTTTTAGAAAGAAACGAGGTTTCGCATTCCTAAGTCCATAAGAGAATGCATGATAAGGGATGAAAAACTTATCTGAGATTGCAGCCCCGGGCAACTCTGGTTCGCCGTGGGTTAATCTTTGTACTTGCAGCCCCCGGCAACACTGGCTTGCCGGGGTCCAGGTGTTGGTCCGTCCTTCTTCTCCTTTTCGTCCTGAAGTGGTCCGGTCAGGATATGCGAGCCCTGCGAACCAAGGAAAACGAAAGAACGACAAAGGGACGCATACTCGACCTCTAAGTTAGGGGTTAGCCGCTGCTAAGCACTGTCAACCCTAACCAAGGACGAGACTCGATCTAGCATGCATGCTATAACTTAGGGCGCCAGTGCTTCATCTATGCTCAGGGTCTGCGCCTGGCTTTGTACAAGGATTACATGCAACAGCGGCAAGACTTGTACAAAAGGTGGTTGCCGCAACAGGGTCCGACAACCGCGCCTTACGGTAAAACTTACGAAGATGCTCAATATTCCAGGAGTTGCTCACCGGAATGCCATCTTCGGTCTCAAGGCGGACAGCGCCAGGCCTAGTGACTCGTTTCACCCGGAAAGGGCCTTCCCACTTCGGCGTCAACTTGCTGGAATTCTTGGCGGACTGAACGCGCCGAAGAACAAGGTCGCCTTCCTCGAGACTTATGGCGTTAACTTTGCGGCTATGGTAGCGGCGCAAAGCTTGCTGGTAACGAGCAGCTCATACAGCAGCCTGAAGATGGTCTTCCTCAAGGAGCAGCGCGTCATCTTGTCGCAGCTGCTCTTGCTCAAGCTCATCATAAGCGAGCACTCGAGGCGACCCGT
Source organism: Aegilops umbellulata (assembly GCA_032464435.1). Classification (NCBI taxonomy): domain Eukaryota; kingdom Viridiplantae; phylum Streptophyta; class Magnoliopsida; order Poales; family Poaceae; genus Aegilops; species Aegilops umbellulata. The sequence continues at coordinate 56,783,757 of CP136058.1, forward strand.
ATACGAGTTCCGTGGGGAGAACTGCCTCTGCTCCATAGACTAGAGCGAAAGGTGTCTGGCCAGTGGCTCGATTTGGCGTCGTCCTGATCGACCAAAGAACCACTGGCAGCTCCTCAATCCAGTTTCTTCCGCACCCGTGCAGCCTGTCGAAAGTCCTGGTCTTGAGTCCACGCAGCACTTCAGCATTAGTCCTCTCCGCTTGACCGTTGCTCCTGGGGTGAGCAACAGAAGCGAAGCAGACCTTGGCGCCAAGATCTTGGATGTACTACATGAAGGTGCGGCTCGTGAATTGCGTACCGTTGTCGGTGATGATCCTGTTAGGGATCCCGAAGCGGCAAACAATCGACCTGAAGAACTTGACTGCTGACTGTGCTGTCACCTTCCTCACTTCTTCCACTTCCGGCCACTTTGTGAACTTGTCGATTGCGACGTACAAGTACTCAAAGCCCCCGACTGCTCGGGGGAAAGGGCCGAGGATGTCTAGCCCCCAGACCGAAAATGGCCAGGATAAAGGGATCGTCTGGGGAGCTTGAGCTGGCTGGTGTATCTGTTTGGAATGAAACTGGCACGCTTCACACCTGGTTACTTGTGCCGTTGCATCCTGGAGGGGTGTCGGCCAAAAGAAACCTTACCGGAAAGCTTTGCCAGCAAGCCCTCTTGCGCCAATGTGGTGACCACATATGCCTCCATGTATCTCTGCCAACAGCTTCTTTCCATCTTTCCGGTGAATACAATTCAATTTCACACCGTTGAGTCTTCTTCTGTACAGTGCGTTGTCGACAAACTGGTACATACTTGACTGTCGGGCTACTCTTTCCGCTTCTTCTTGCTCTTCGGGAAGTTCTCCTGTCTGAAGGAAACGGACGATCTGCTATGCCCATGCTGGAGCTTGTGGCTCGACAACAAGGACTAAAGGCACATCTGCTGCTGTGGGAACATCCGCTTCTACGGCGAGAAACTGCGGCTCAGCCGGAGCTTGACGTTCCCCGGCAAGCTTGCCAGAGCAAAACTTGTCGGGAGCGTCTGCTTCAACGGAACAAACCCTGGGGTTTGCCGGAGCAGACTGCTCCCTAGCACTCTTGGTGTTGATCTTGGGGACCTTCTTGGCGGCAGCTTCGGGAAGCTCTGCCGGAAAATAGTCACCAGAAATCAACTTCCTCTTCTTGCTCTGTCCAGTTGATGGCGTCACGGACGGTTGAGTCAGCTTGAGCACAAAGATCCCTGGTTCCGCAGGTAACTTAAGTGCTGCGCACTTTGACAGGCCATCGGCAATGTCGTTCTGAGCTCTTGGAACATGTTCCATCTGTAGGCCGATAAAGTGCTCTTCTAGCTTCCTCACTTCATCAACGTAAGCTTCCATCAACGGGCTCTGATAACTCTTATTTACTTGGCGGACGACAAGCTGCGAGTCACCCCTGACAATGAGCTTCTTGATCCCAAGGTCTGCCGCGATCCTTAGACCGGCAAGCAATCCTTCATACTCTACAGTATTGTTTGTTGCTTGCTCCTTGGGAAAGTGCATCTGGACCACATACTTGAGGTGCTCTCCAGTGGGTGCGACAAGCAGCACGCCAGCACCGGCGCCTTGCAGCGAGAAAGCACCATCAAAGTACATCAGCCACTCTTTGCTTGCTTCCTTGACGGGGATGCTCGTTTCTGGAATTTCTTCATGTGGTGTTGGCGTCCATTCTGCTATGAATTCTGCCAATGCTCTGCTTTGGATAGTTGAAGTGCTCTCAAACTTGAGGCCAAAGCTTGACAGTTCCAGTGCCCACTCAACAATCCTGCCTGTTGCTTTTGGATTCTGCAGTATCCTCTGCAGCGGAAAACGAGTGACAACTGTTATCTCATGTGCTTGGAAGTAATGGCGCAGCTTTCTCGAGGCCATGAGAAGGCCGAAAAGCAATTTCTGCACACCAGAGTACCTTGACCTAGCCCCCTGCAGAAGGGAACTGACAAAGTAGACTGGGCGCTGCACCATTTTCTTCTGCTGTATCTCTTCGCACATCTGCGCAGATCCATCTTTGTCGGGACCAGAGCTTGTCGGGGAAGCCCCCTGCTTGTTCCTGGATGTGCTTGCCGCGGTCGCTGGCTCATCATCATCCTCCCTCTCCGCTACTAACGGAGCACTAACCACTTGATTGGTTGCCACCAGATACAGCATCAACTTCTCTTGTGGTTTAGGTGCGACAAGTATTGGAGTGGAGGACAGGTATCTCTTCAAGTCTTGCAACGCAGCCTCCGCTTCCTGAGTCCATTTCATTGGACCTGCCTTTTTCAAAATTTTGAAAAACAGCAGGGCGCGCTCAGCAGACTTAGAGATAAACCTGCTGAGAGCCGCCACGCAGCCGGCAAGTCTCCGCACATCCTTGACGCGCTTCGGTGCTTCAATCTGCTCAATGGCCTTGATCTTGTCGGGATTGGCTTCAATTCCCCGCTGAGACACGAAGAACCCGAGAAGCTTGCCGGAAGGGACTCCAAACACGCACTTCTCGGGGTTGAGCTTGAGGCTGATCTTGCGTAGATTTGCAAAAGTCTCTTCTAGATCTTGAATCAGAGTTGCTTTGTCCCTGCTCTTGACCACTATGTCATCCATGTAGGCTTCTACATTTCTGTGTATTTGTGGCTCAAAAGCGGTATGGACTACTCTTGCAAATGTTGAACCAGCATTCTTCAAACCGAAAGGCATCCGTATGAAACAGTACGTGCCACATGGAGTGATGAATGCGGTCTTCTCCTCATCTTCTTCTGCCATGAAGATCTGATGATATCCTGAGTATGCGTCAAGAAATGAAAGCAAATCACATCCGGTCGTGGAGTCGACAATCTGGTCAATGCGCGGCAAGGGAAATGGATCTTTGGGACAAGCTTTGTTAACATCGGTAAAGTCGATACAAAGCCTCCATTTCCCGTTTGCCTTGCGCACGACTACAGGATTGGCCAACCACGTAGGATGGAGCACTCCTCTGACAAGGCCTGCTGCTTCCAACTTCTTGATCTCTTCTGCGATGAATTCTTGGTGCTCCACTGCTTGCTTTCTGACTTTCTGCTTGACGGGCCACGCATGAGGACAGACGGCAAGGTGGTGCTCAATTACTTTCCTAGGAACATCGGGGATGTCAAACGGTTGCCACGCAAACACATCGACATTCGCCCGCAGGAAAGCAATGAGCGCGCTTTCCTATTTAGGGTCGAGAGTGGCACTGATGGTGAAAGTACCACCAGTGCCGTCCTCCTTGACGGACACCTTCTTGGTCGCTGGCGGAGCTGCCATTATCTTCTTACACTTGCCGGTGGAGCTCGATGGTGCGTCCTCGACGGTAGCACAGCACTCCGAAGAGGTGCGCTTGCCGGAGTGAGCATCAGGACTCTTGCCGGACTTGGTCTTCTTCTTCCCCCCGGGAGCTTCAGCGGCAAGTGTCTCGCGATCCATTGCGGCTGCTGCTTCTCGGTAGATCTTGTCGGCACAGATAAGAGCATCCTTCTTGTCGCCAAGGACAGAGATGACACTTATCGGGCCTGGCATCTTCAGCATGTTGTACGTGTAGTGAGAGGCCGCCATGAACTTGGCGAGCGCTGGACGACCGAGAATCCCATTGTAAGGCAATGGAAAATCGGCAACGTCAAAAGTGATCCTCTCAGTCCTGAAGTTTAGCTCGCTGCCAAATGTCACCGGCAGCGTGATCTTCCCCTTTGGCTTGCTCCTTCCCGGGTTGATTCCTTGGAATGTGCCGGTCTCTTCGAGCTCGCTGTCAGGGACTTGGAGTTTCCGGAGCACAGCGGAGGAGATCAGGTTCAAGCCGGCCCCGCCGTCAACTAGCATCTTAGTGACCTTGAGGTTGCGGATAGTTGGTGAGACCAACATCGGCAAGCACCCGACTGCAGTTGTGCGATCAGGGTGGTCCTCAATATCAAAGACGATAGGCGTGCTGGACCATTTAAGATGCTTGCGTGATTCGACGGGTGGTTCCGCCGCACTGACTTCCCGCACCCACTGCTTGAGTTGGCGGTGTGAAGTATGCAGAGAAGCACCACCGTCAACGCACAAGACCTCTGTGGCTTTCTGAAACTCCTGCTCATTGGTCTCGTCATCATCCATGTCTTCGTCATCGTCGTCATCTTCATCCTTGTCGCGGCCGCGGGGAGGTCTGTCTCCTTGCCGCCGCTTGGCTTTGCCGCGGCGTCCTCCCCAGCCGGTGCGCTTTGTACCGGATCCTCCAGCACCTGCTTGGGCTTTCTCCTTGTCGTGTCGCTCGTACTCGGCCTTTTGCAGCTCGACAAGCTGCTCGACCTTCTTGCAGCTCTAGAGGTCATGGCCCTTGGTGCGGTGGATCTTGCAGTACTGTTTGTTGGTGCCTTCCTGCTTGTCGGCGGCCGCCACAGCCTGGCCGTTGGTGCATGCGGCAACCTCCTTGCCGGGGCTACCATCTTTGGCTTTCTTGGCGCCACCGTCATTGCCGGACTTCTCAACAACTAGCACGTCTTTGCCTTTCCTCTTCGTGTTGTTCCGCCGCCGGTTTTTATTTGCCGGGGCAGCATCCTCGCTGTCAGATCCTCCTGCTCCTGCATCCTCTCCGGGGAGTTTCCTCCCTTCCTCAGCACGTGCACACTTGTCGGCCAGGGCATACAGCTCGCTGACGTCTCTGATCTTGCACATCGCCATCTCCTCCCGCATCCTGCGGTTACGCACGTTCTGGTGGAACACGCTGATGACCGCGGCAGGGTGGACATCCGGGATGTTGCGTTGCACTTGGCTGAATCTCTGGATGTACTTGCGCAAGGGCTCTCCTTCCTTCTGGGTAAGCAGGTGAAGGTCACTCTCCTGGCCATGAGGTTTGTGGCCGCCCGTAAAGGCGCCGACAAACTGATGGCATAGGTCTGCCCAGGAAGATATGGAGTTTTCCGGCAAGTGCATGAGCCAGGACCTGACGTTGGGTTTGAGCACCAGCGGGAAGTAGTTGGCAAGGATCTTGTCGTCTCGCCCCCCGGCAGCCTGCACCGCGATGGTGTAGATGCTGAGGAACTCCGACGGATGCAACTTGTCGTCGTACTTCTCTGGTACGTCTGGCTTGAAATTCTTCGTGCTGGGCCACTGGACTTGCCGCAGCTCACGGGTAAACGCAGGGCAACCTACCGCGTACGGCAGGTCGCCTGGCTCCCCTGGCGCATGCATGTCGACAGTGGGTCCAGCGCGCCGGTCTGATTGACGTCGCGCTTATCTTTGGCGCTCGATGCGAGTACGAGCGTCTTCTTGCTGTCGTTCGTGAAGAACTTGGCGCTGATCGCGACGAGCTCGTGGATCTGATGAAGCAGTGGAGTCACTGTCGCGGTGGACCCGGCGAGTCGGCGATCTTGGCCTTCGGGGCGGAGAGTGCACGATGGTTGCAGCCCCACCGGTCTTGTCGCCATCGGTTCGCACCTGGCTGATTTACCGCGGCTGCGATGCAGTCGGCTGCCGCGGAGTGTCGCCGTTGGCGAAGCCGATGAGGCTCTGAATGTTGGCCCTCCAGTCGTCGATCTTGTCTGGCGTTGGAGGGAAGTCTAGGAGCAGTTGAGCTCGCGCCAAAGCTTCTGCTGGAGTGGCGGGTAGCGGTGGCGAACGGTGCGAGGAGCGGGATATGCTCGGACTTCCAACGATGTTAGAAGGAGCAGTATTCCGTCCAGGCGATCGTGCCTCGCTCGTGCCAGCACGTTGGCGTGCATGTTGGCCTTGAGCATCCCGAGATCCGCCAGCTCGATTTGGGTCCAGCAAGCGTATGGTACCGTGAATACCATGACGCTGCCGGTCCCGCGCCTCCTGAGATGGGCGCGGAGCATCCACGGACGCCCGGTCGTCATGGGAGCCTGCTACGCCGCCGACGGGCAGCCCAACCTTGTCCTTGGACCTGGCGGCACCGTGGGCTCCCTCGTCGACGCCCGTTCTTCCGCCAGCGTCTTCCCCACCAGCCATTTGCTCTGGCGATGGTGGGTTCGTCGCAGACGGAGCAGCCGCCTCCAAAGCCTTCTTCTTCGGCGGCATGTCGATGAAGATGTTGAAGATCTAGCTCGTGTGAACGCCGGATCAGGTTCACACAACCTCGACGCCCCCTACCTGGCGCACCAAAGATGTCGGGGAAAGCTGATCCGTGAGCACCTATGGGGACGGAGCCCCTTTCGGTTCGGCGAGGGGCGGAGGTCGCACGAAGAGCAGATCGAGGTGGAGCACACGAGCGGTTTACCCAGCTTCGGAGCTCTCCGGAGAGATAATACTCCTACTGCTGCTTTGTGGATTGTATTGAGTTCTTGCTCGGGAGCGCTGAGTGCTACAGTACGCACCAGCAGCTAACGAGACCGAGCGTGAGTGTTCTACTGTTCGTCCTCTTCCTCTCTACGTTGCGCATGGGCCTCCTTTTATATGCTCAAGGGGTCACCGACAGGTGGCAACGTAGGCAAGGGCAAAAATGGAAAAGGTGCTGCGGTTGGTATAGCTACCTGCACAGTGTATCATACCTAACCCTGACGGCAGGGGACAAGGGCATTAAATGCCTATCTACGTCGCCCAAACAGTGCAGAAAAGGGACCGTCAGGGACGCCACCGCTCGCCACGATGGCGATCTTGTCAGCGCCGCTTGCCACAGTGTACCCCTGGCTACACAGCCTCCTGCCACGTACGCCTGGAAGGGTCCCAGAGCGAGACGTTGGTGGATGTGCTGGAGCGCGGGTACAGAGTGGTTGCTTGCCGCGGCAAGCGCCTTGCCGCGGTCGTTGTCTTGTCGCATCCGGAAGCTTGTCGCTCGCCGGGTCTTGCCGGGACGCGTGGCGCGTCGCGGCAAGTTCCTTGAGATGCCTTGGTTGGCCTCCCCGGCAAGCTCCTCTTGCCGGGGTCTTGTGCCTTGAGTGGCCTTCCCGGCAACCTCCTCTTGCCGGGGACTTGTCTCCTTGGCTTGAATACTTTGTTCTTGAATGGCTCCAAAGGAACCACAGAGGACCTTGGCGGTCGCCCGGCAAGCCTTGCCGCGGGGTGCTGCGACTGCCCGTGCACAAGTTCGGGATACTAGGGTACCCCTACTCTAGTACACTGACACGTAGGGTCCGCACGCTTAACGTTCGATGACAATTTGTATTATGAGTTATGTGTTTTGGTGACCAAAGTTTGTTCAGAGTCTCGGATGAGATCACAGACATGACGAGGAGTCTCGAAATGGTCGAGAGGTAAAGATTAATATATTGGTTGAATGTATTCGTACACCGGAAAGGTTTCGGGACGTTTCGAATATTTATCGGGGAACCGAGGGGTTACCTGCTACCTCTTGAGCACTGCGTTGTATTTCCTTGAAGAGGAAAGGGTGATGCAGCAGAGTAGCGTAAGTATTTCCCTCAGTTTTTGAGAACCAAGGTATCAATCCAGTAGGAGGCTACGCGCAAGTCCCTCGTACCTACACAAAGCAAATAACTCCTCGCAACCAACGCGAATAGGGGTTGTCAATCCTTTCACGGTCACTTACGAGAGTGAGATCTGATAGATATGATAGATAATATTTTTGGTATTTTTGGTATAAAGATGCAAAGTAAAATAAAAAAGCAGAGTACAAAGCAAAGCAATATTAAAGTGATGGAAGATTAATATGATGAAGGTAGACCCGGGGGCCATAGATTTCACTAGTGGCTTCTCTCAAGAGCATAAGTATTTTACGGTGGGTGAACGAATTACTGTTGAGCAATTGACAGAATTGAGCATAGTTATGAGAATATCTAGGTATGATCATGTATATAGGCATCACGTCCGAGACAAGTAGACCGGCTCGTGCCTGCATCTACTACTATTACTCCACTCATGGACCGCTATCCAGCATGCATCTAGAGTATTAAGTTCAAGAAAACAGAGTAACGCCTTAAGCAAGATGACATGATGTAGAGGGATAAATTCGTGCAATATGATAAAAACCCCATCTTGTTATCCTCGATGGCAACAATACTATATGTGCCTTGCTGCCCCTACTGTCACTGGGAAAGTACACCGCAAGATTGAACCCAAAGCTAAGCACTTCTCCCATTGCAAGAAAAACCAATCTAGCAGGCCAAACCAAACTGATAATTCAAAGAGACTTGCAAAGATAACCAATCATACATAAAAGATTTCAGAGAAGATTCAAAAATTGTTCATAGATAATCGTGATCATAAACCCACAATTCATCATTCTGAATAAACACACTGCAAAAAGAAGATTACATCGAATAGATCTCCACGAGAGAGGGGGAGAACATTGTATTGAGATCCAAAAAGAGAGAAGAAGCCAAACTATGGACCCGAAGGTCTGAGGTAAACTACTCACACTTCATCGGAGGGGCTATGATGATGTAGAAGCCCTCTGTGGTGGATTCCCCTTCCGGCGGAGCTCCGGAACAGGCCCCAAGATGGGATGTCGTGGGTACAGAAAGTTGCGGCAGTGGAATTAGGTTTTTGGCTCCGTATCTGATCGTTTGGGGGTACGTAGGTATATATAGGAGGAAGAAGTACGTCGGTGGATCTTCGTGGGCCCCACGAGGGTGGGGGCGCGCCTGGGGGGTAGGGCGCGCCCCCTACCTCGTGCCCACCTCAAAGCTTCCTTGGCGTAGGGTCCAAGTCTCCTGGGGCATATTCGGTGAGAAAATCATGTTCCCGAAGGTTTCATTCCGTTTGATATTCCATTTCTTCGAAACTCTGAAATAGGAAAAAAAACAGCAATTCTAGGCTGGGCCTCCGGTTAATAGGTTAGTCCCAAAAATAATATAAAAGTGGAAAATAAAGCCCAATATGGTCAAAAGCAGTAGATAATATAGCATGGAGCAATTAAAAATTATAGATACGTTGAAGACGTATCAGGCATCCCCAAGCTTAATTCCTGCTCGTCCTCGAGTAGGTAAATGATAAAAAAGAATTTTTGATGCGGAGTGCTACTTGGCATAATTTCAATGTAATTCTTCTTAATTGTGGTATGAATATTCAGATCCGAAAGATTCAAGAAAAAAATTCATATTGACATAGAAATAATAATACTTCAAGCATACTGACTAAGCAATTATGTCTTCTCAAAATAACATGGCCAACGAAAGTTCATCCCTACAAAATCATATAGTTTATTCATGCTCCATTTTCATCACACAAGAATGCTCTCATCATGCACAACCCCGATGACAAGCCAAGCAATTGTTTCGTACTTTAGTAATCTCAAACTTTATAAACCTTCACGCAATACATGAGCGTGAGCCATGGATATAGCACTATGGGTGGAATACAATATGATCATGGGGGCTATGTGGAGAAGACAAAAAAGGAGAAGACCTCACATCAACGAGGCTAATCAATGGGCTATGGAGATGCCCATTGATTGATGTTAATGCAAGGAGTAGGTTAATGCAAGGAGTAGGGATTGCCATGCAACGGATGCACTAGAGCTATAAGTGTATGAAAGCTCAAGAAAAGAAACTAAGTGGGTGTGCATCCAACTTGCTTGCTCACGAAGACCTAGGGCACTTGAGGAGGCCCATTGTTGGAATATACAAGCAAAGTTCTATAATTAAAAATTCCCACTAGTATATGAAAGTGACAAAACAATAGACTCTATATCATGAAGATTATGGTGCTACTTTGAAGCACAAGTGTGGAAAAAAGGATAGTAGCATTGCCCCTTTTTATTTCTTTTTTTGGGCCTTCTTTTTTTGGCCTTTCTCTTTTTTTATTGGGACAATGCTCTATTAAATGATGATCATCACACTTCTATTTATTTACAACTCAATGATTACAACTCGATACTAGAACAAAGTATGACTCTATATGAATGCCTCTGGCGGTGTACCGGGATATGCAATGAATCAAGAGTGACATGTATGAAAGAATTATGAACGGTGGCTTTTCCACAAATACTATGTCAACTACATGATCATGCTAAGCAATATGACAATGATGAATGTGTCATGATGAACGGAATGGTGGAAAGTTGCATGGCAATATATCTCGGAATGGCTATGAAAATGCCAAAATAGGTAGGTATGGTGGCTGTTTTGAGGAAGATATAAGGAGGTTTATGTGTGAAAGAGTGTATCATATCACGGGGTTTGGATGCATAGGCGAAGTTTGCACCAACTCTCAATGTGAGAAAAGGCAATGCACGGTACCGAAGAGGCTAGCAATGATGGAAGGGTGAGAGTGCGTATAATCCATGGACTCAACATTAGTCATAAAGAACTCACATACTTATTGCAAAAATCTACAATCCATCAAAAACCAAGCACTACGCGCATGCTCCTAGGGGGATAGATTGGTAGGAAAAGACCATCGCTCGTCCCCGACCGCCACTCATAAGGAGGACAATCAAAGAACACCTCATGTTTCAAATTTGTTACATAACATTTACCATACGTGCATGCTACGGGACTTGCAAACTTCAACACAAGCATTTCTCAAATTCACAACAACTCATTTAGCACGACTTTGATATTATCACCTCGATATCCCAAAACAATTATCAAGCATCAAACTTTTCTTAGTATTCAACACACTCAAAAGAAAGTTTTACAAATCTTGAATAGCAAGCATATTCAGATTAGTAAGAACATTACCATGCTATTTAAGACTCTCAAAATAATCTAAGTGAAGCATTAGAGATCAATAGTTTCTATAAAACAAATCCACTACCGTGCTCTAAAAGATATAAGTGAAGTACTAGAGCAAAACTATATAGCTCAAAAGATATAAGTGAAGCACATAGAGTATTCTATCAAATTCCAATTCATGTATGGCTCTCTCAAAAGGTGTGTACAGTAAGGATGATTGTGTTAAACTAAAAAGCAAAGACTCAAATCATACAAGACGCTCCAAGCAAAACACATATCATGTGGTGAATAAAAATATAGCTCCAAGTAAAGTTACCGATGGAAGTAGACGAAAGAGGGGATGCCTTGCGGGGCATCCCCAAGCTTTGACTTTTTGGTGTCCTTATATTATATTGGGGGTTCCATGGGCGTCCCCAAGCTTAGGCTCTTTCCACTCCTTGTTCCATAAGCCATCAAAAGATTTCACCCAAAACTTGAAAACTTCACAACACAAAACTCAACAGAAATCTCATGAGCTCCGTTAGCGAAAGAAAACAAAGACCACTTCAAGGTACTGTAATGAACTCATTCTTTATTTATATTGGTGTTAAACCTACTGTATTCCAACTTCTCTATGGTTTATAAACTATTTTACTAGCCGTATATTCATCAAAATAAGCAAACAACACACGAAAAACAGAATCTGTCAAAAACATAACAGTCTGTAGTAATATGTAACTAACGCAAACTTCTGTAACTCCAAAAATTTATCCAACATAGGAAGACCTAGGAAATTTGTTTATTGATCAGCAGCAGTTGGAATCACCATTTTATCACGTTCCGGTGATTTTTAACAATTGTTTTCGTGAACAGAAAGTTTCTGGAAATTACAGCAAGATCAAATAACTATCATCCAAGAAGATCCTATAGGTTTAACTTGGCACAAACACTAATTAAAACATAAAAAAACATCTAACCAGAGGCTAGATCAAAGATTTATTCCTAAAAATAAGCAAAAGCAAAAAAACTAAAAATAAAATTGGGTTGCCTCCCAACAAGCGCTATCGTTTAACGCCCCTAGCTAGACATAAAAGCGAGGATAGATCTAGGTATTGTCATCTTCGGTAGGCAATCCATAAGTGGATCTCATGATAGATTCATATGGTAATTTTATTCTCTTCCTAGGGAAGTGTTCCATGCCTTTCTTTAATGGAAATTGGAATCTAATATTCCCTTCCTTCATATCAATAATGGCACCAATCGTTCTAAGGAAAGGTCTACCAAGAATAATAGGACAAGAAGGATTGCAATCTACATCAAGAACGATAAAATCTACGGGCACATAATACCTATTTGCAACAATAAGAACATCATTAATGCTTCCCATAGGTTTCTTAATAGTGGAATCCGCAAGGTGCAAGTTTAGAGAGCAATCATCAAAATCACGGAAATCTAGCAAATCGCACAAAGTTTTGGGAATAGTGGAAACACTAGCACCCAAATCACATAAAGCATAAAGTTCATGATCCTTAATCTTAATTTTAATAGTTGTTTCCCACTCATCATAAAGTTTTCTAGGGATAGAAACTTCCAACTCAAGTTTTTCTTCATAAGATTGCATCAAGGCATCAACGATATGTTTGGTAAAGGCTTTATTTTGACTATAAGCATGAGGAGAATTTAGCACGGATTGCAACAAGGAAATACAATCAATCAAAGAGCAATTTTCATAATTAAATTCCTTGAAGTCCAAAATAGTGGGTTTAGCAACATCTAGGGTTTTGCTTTCTTCAATCCCACTTTTATCAATTTTATCATCAAGATCTAAAAACTCTGAATTCTTGGAACGCCTTCTAGGTAAAGGTGGATCATATTCAGTCCCATCATTATCAAGATTCATATTACAAAACAAAGATTTAATAGGGGACACATCAATAACTTTTAGATCCTCATCTTGATTTTCATAGGAATTGGAAGAACACGCTTTAATAAAGGCATCTTTCGTAGCACGCATCCTAGCGGTTCTTTCCTTGCACTCATCAATGGAAATTCTCATGGCTTTGATAGACTAAATGATATCATGCTTAGGAGGAATAGATCTAAGCTTTAAAGAATCAACATCAAGAGAAATTCTATCAACATTCCTAGTCAATTCATCAACTTTAAGAAATTTCTCTTCAAGCAAAGCATTGAAATTCTTTTGTGAATTCATAAACTCTTTAATGCTAGTCTCAAATTCAGAGGGCATCTTATTAAAATTTCCATAAGAGTTGTTGTAGGAATTCCCATAATAATTAGAAGGATTACTAGGATAAGGCCTAGGATTAAAGTTCCCTCTATACGCGTTGTTACCAAAATTATTCCTACCAACAAAATTCACATCCATAGATTCATTATTATTCTCAATCAAAGTATACAAAGGCATATCATTAGGATCAGAAGAAACACTCTTAGTAGCAAATAATTTCATAAGTTCATCCATCTTTCCACTCAAAACATTAATTTCTTCTATCGCATGCACTTTTTTATTAGCAGATCTTTTAGTGTGCCACTGAGAATAATTAACCATAATATTATCTAGGAGTCTAGTAGCATCTCCTAAAGTGAGTTTCATAAAAGTGCCTCCCGCGGCTGAATCCAAAAGATTACTAGAAGCAAAATTCAATCCGGCATAAATTTTTTGTATAATCATCCACAAGTTCAAACCATGAGTAGGGCAATTACATATCATTAATTTCATTCTCTCCCAAGCTTGTGCAACATGTTCATGATCAAGTTGCTTAAAATTCATAATATCGTTTCTAAGAGAGATGATCTTAGCGGGAGGAAATACTTAGAGATAAAAGCATCTTTGCACTTGTTCCAAGAATCAATACTATTTTTAGGCAAGACGAAAACCAAGCTTTAGCACGATCTCTAAGCGAAAAAGGAAATAGCTTCAATTTAACAATATCATTATCAACATCTTTCTTCTTTTGCATATCACATAAATCCACGAAGCTATTTAGATGAGTAGCGGCATCTTCACTAGGAAGGCCGGTGAATTGATCTTTCAAAACAAGATTCAATAAAGCAGTATTGATTTCACAAGATTCAGTGTTGGTAAGAGGAGCAATCGGAGTGCTAAGAAAATCATTATTGTTGGTATTGGTAAAGTCACACAATTTGGTATTATATTGAGCCATCGTGACAAACAATCAATCCTACACACGAGCAAACAAAAAGGAAAGCGAGAAAAAGGCAGACGGAAAAGAGAGGGCGAATAAAACGGCAAGGGTGAAGTGGGGGAGAGGAAAACAAGAGGCAAATGTCAAATAATGTAATGCAAGAGATAAGGGATTGTGATGGGTACTTGGTATGTTGACTTTTGCATAGACTCCCCGGCAACGGCGCCAGAAATTCTTCTTGCTACCTCTTGAGCACTGCGTTGGATTTCCTTGAAGAGGAAAGGATGATGCAGCAAAGTAGCGTAAGTATTTCCCTCAGTTTTCGAGAACCAAGGTATCAATCCAGTAGGAGGCTACGCGCGAGTCTCTCATACCTACACAAAGCAAATAACTCCTCGCAACCAACACGAATAGGGGTTGTCAATCCCTTCACGGTCACTTACGAGAGTGATATCTGATAGATATGATAGATAATATTTTTGGTATTTTTGGTATAAAGATGCAAAGTAAAATAAAAAGCAAAGTCCAAAGCAAAGCAATATTAAAGTGATGGAAGATTAATATGATGAAGATAGACCCGGGGGCCATAGATTTCACTAGTGGCTTCTCTCAAGAGCATAAGTATTTTACGGTGGGTGAACGAATTACTGTTGAGCAATTGACAGAATTGAGCATAGTTATGAGAATATCTAGGTATGATCATGTATATAGGCATCACGCCCGAGACAAGTAGACCGACTCCTGCCTGCATCTACTACTATTACTCCCCTCATCGACCGCTATCCAGCATGCATCTAGAGTATTAAGTTCAAGAAAACAGAGTAACGCCATAAGCAAGATGACATGATGTACAGGGATAAATTCATGCAATATGATAAAAACTCCATCATGTTATCCTCGATGGCAACAATACTATACATGCCTTGCTGCCCCTACTGTCACTGGGAAAGGACACCGCAAGATTGAACCCAAAGCTAAGCACTTCTCTCATTGCAAGAAAAACCAATCTAGTAGGCCAAACCAAACTGATAATTTGAAGAGACTTGCAAAGATAACCAATCATACATAAAAGAATTAAGAGAAGATTCAAATATTGTTCATAGATAATCTTGATCATAAACCCACAATTCATCAATCTCAACAAACACACCGCAAAAAGAAGATTACATCGAATAGATCTCCACGAGAGAGGGGGAGAACATTGTATTGAGATCCAAAAAGAGAGAAGAAGCCATCTAACTACTAACTATGGACCCAAAGGTCTGAGGTAAACTACTCACACTTCATCAGAGGGGCTATGATGATGTAGAAGCCCTCCGTGGTGGATTCCCCTTCCGGCGGAGCTCCGGAACATGCCCCAAGAAGGGATCTCGTGGGTACAGAAAGTTGTGGTGGTGGAATTAGGTTTTTGGCTCTGTATCTGATCGTTTGGGGGTACGTAGGTATATATAGGAGGAAGAAGTACGTCGGTGGAGCTTCATGGGCCCCACGAGGGTGGGGGCGTGCCTGGGGGGTAGGGCGCGCCCCCCTACCTCGTGCCCACCTCGAAGCTTCCTTGGCGTAGGGTCCAAGTCTCCTGGGTCATATTCGGTGAGAAAATCACGTTCCCGAAGGTTTCATTCCGTTTGGACTCCGTTTGATATTCCGTTTCTTCGAAACTCTAAAATAGGCAAAAAAATAGCAATTCTGGGCTAGGCCTTCGGTTAATAGGTTAGTCCCAAAAATAATATAAAAGTGGAAAATAAAGCCCAATATGGTCCAAAACAGTAGATAATATAGCATGGAGCAATCAAAAATTATAGATACGTTGGAGACGTATCATTACCGGAACCCCCCGGGCAAGTTATGGGCCTTAATGGGCCATAAGGGAGTAGGAGAGGGCAGCCCATAGGGTGGTGCCCCCCCCAAGGGAGTACGAATTGGACTAAGGGGAGGGGGCGCGGCCCCCTCTTTCCTCTCCCTCTCCCTCTCCTTCCCTCTTTCCCCTTCTTGGAATAGGAAAGGGAACCCAACTAGGATTGGAATCCTAGTTGGACTCCCCCTTGGCGCGCCCCCTCATGGCCGTCAGCCTCCTCCCTATCCTCCTTTATTTACGGGGGCGGGGGCACCCCAAAGGCACAACAGTTGTTTCTTAGCCGTGTGCGGTGCCCCCCTCCACAGTTTACCACCTCGGTCATATTGTTGTAGTGCTTAGGCGAAGCCCTGCGCGGATCACATCACCAACATTGTCGCCATGCCGTCGTGCTGACAGAACTCTCCCTCGACCCTCTACTAGATCAACAGCCCGAGGGACGTCATCGAGCTGAACAAGTGCTGAACACGGAGGTGTCATACGTTCGGTGCTTGATCGGTCGGAACGAGAATAAGTTCGACTACATCAACCGCGTTGTCAAACGCTTCCGCTTTCGGTCTATGAGGGTACGTGGACACACGCTCCCTTCTCGTTGCTACGCATCTCCTAGATAGATCTTGCGTGAGCGTAGGAAATTTTTGAAATTGCATGCTGCGTTCCCCAACAGTGGCATCCTAGCCAGGTTTATGCGTAGATGATATGCACGAGTAGAACATAAAGAGTTGTGGGAGATAATAGTCATACTTCTTACCACCAACGTCTTATTTTATTCGCGGTATTGTTGAATGAAGCAGCCTGGACCAACCTTACATGACCACGTTCATGAGACCGGTTCCACCGACAGACATGCAACTTATTTTGCATAAAGGTGGCTGGCGGGTGTCTGTTTCTCCAACTTTAGTTGAATCAAATTTGACTACATCCGGTCCTTATTGAAGGTTAAAATAACAAACTTGATGAAACTTCATTGTGGTTTTGATGCGTAGGTAAGAACGGTTCTTACTAGAAGCCTGTAACAGCCACGTAAAACTTGCAACAACAAAGTAGAGGTCGTCTAACTTGTTTTTGTAGGGTATGTTGTGATGTGATATGGTCAAGACATGATGTGATATACGTTATTGTATGAGATGATCATGTTTTGTAAAAGTTATTGACAACTGGCAGGAGCCTTATGGTTGTCGCTTTATTGTATGAAATGCAATCGCCATGTAATTGCTTTACTTTATTACTATGCATTAGCGATAGTTGTAGAAGCAATAGTTGGCGAGACGACAACGAGGCTACAATGGAGATCAAGGTGTCAAGCCGGCGACGATGGAAATCATGACGGTGCTTTGGAGATGGAGATCAAAGGCACAAGATGATGATGGCCATATCATGTCACATATTTTGATTGCATGTGATGTTTATCTTTTACGCATCTTATTTTGCTTAGTATGGCGGTAGCATTATAAGATGATCCCTCACTAAAATTTCAAGGTAAAGTGTTCTCCCTGAGTATGCACCGTTGCGACAGTTAATCGTGCCGAGACACCACGTGATGGTCAGGTATAATAAGCTCTACGTTCACATACAACGGGTGCAAGACAGTTTTGCACGTGCGGTATACTCGGGTTAAACTTGACGAGCCTAGCATGTACAGACATGGCCTCGGAACACTGGAGACCGAAAGGTCGAACATGAATCATATAGTAGATATGATCAACATAGAGATGTTCACCATTGAAAACTACTCCATCTCACGTGATGATCGGACATGGTTTAGTTGACATGGATCACGTGATCATTTAGATGACCCGAAGGATGTCTATCTAAGTGGAAGTTCTTAAGTAATATGATTAATTGAACTTAATTTATCATGAACTTAGTCATGATAGTATTTGCATATCTTTGTTGTAGATCAATCGTTTGCGATGTAGCTCCCCGTTTATTTTTGATATGTTCCTAGAGCAAAATAAGTTGAAAGATGATACTAGCAATGATGCGGACTGGGTCCGTAATGTGAGGATTATCCTCATTGCTGCACAAAAGAATTATGTCCTTGATGCACCGCTAGGTGACGGACCTATTGCAGGAGCAGACGCAGACGTTATGAACGTTTGGCAAGCTCGGTATGATGACTACTTGAAAGTTTAGTGCGCCATGCTTTACGGCTTAGAACCGGGACTTCAAAATCGTTTTGAACGCCATGGAGCATATAAGATGTTCCAAGAGCTGAAATTGGTATTTCAGACTCATGCCTAAGTCGAGAGGTATGAGACCTCTGACAAGTACTTTGCCTACAAGATGGAGGAGAATAGCTCAACCAGTGAGCATGTGCTCAGAATGTCTGAGTACTACAATCTCTTGAATCAAGTGGGAGTTAAACTTCCAGATAAGATAGTGATTGACAGAGTTCTCTAGTCACTATCACCAAGTTACTGGAACTTCGTGATGAACTATAATATGCAAGGGATGATGAAAATGATTTCCGAGCTCTTCGCGATGCTAAAATCGGCGAAGGTAGAAATCAAGAAAGAGCATCAAGTGTTGATGGTTAACAAGACCACTAGTTTCAAGAAAACGGGCGAAGGAAAATAAATGGAACTTCAAGAAAGAATGGCAAGCAAGTTGCCACTCCCGTGAAGAAACCCAAAGCTAGACCTAAGCCTGAAATTGAGTGCTTATACTGCAAAGGGAATGGTCACTGGAAGCGGAACTACCCAAAATACTTGGCGGATAAGAAGGATGGCAAAGTGAACAAAGGTATATTTGATATACATGTTATTGATGTGTACTTTACTAGTGTTCATAGTAACCCCAGGGTATTTGATACCGGTTCAGTTGGTAAGGTTAGTAACTCGAAACAGGAATTGCAAAATGAACAAAGACTAGTTAAGGGCGAGGTGACGATGTGTGCTGGTGATACCTCTTGAGCACCGCGTTGGTTTTCCCTTGAAGAGGAAAGGGTGATGCAGTAAAGTAGCGTAAGTATTTCCCTCAGTTTTTGAGAACCAAGGTATCAATCTTGTAGGAGATCACGCACAAGTCCCTCACACCTACACAAATAAATAAGAACCTCGCAACCAACGCGATAAAGGGGTTGTCAATCCCTTCACGGTCACTTACGAGAGTGAGATCTGATAGATATGATAAGCTAATATTTTTGGTATTTTTATGATAAAGAGAAATAAAGATGCAAAGTAAAATAAAAGGAAATAGAAATAGCTAAGTGTTGGAAGATTAATATGATGGAAAATAGACTCGGGGGCCATAGGTTTCACTAATGGCTTCTCTCAAGAGCATAAGTATTACGATGGGTAAACGAATTACTGTCGAGCAATTGATAGAATTGAGCATAGTTATGAGAATATCTAGGTATGATCATGTATATAGGCATCATGTCCGTGACAAGTAGACCGACTCCTGCCTGCATCTACTACTATTACTCCACACATCGACCGCTATCCAGCATGCATCTAGAGTATTAAGTTCATAAGAACAGAGTAACGCTTTAAGCAAGATGACATGATGTAGAGGTATAAACTCATGCAATATGATATAAACCCCATCTTGTTATCCTCGATGGCAACAATATAATACGTGCCTTGCTGCCCCTATTGTCACTGGGAAAGGACACCGCAAGATTGAACCCAAAGCTAAGCACTTCTCCCATTGCAAGAAAGATCAATCTAGTAGGCCAAACCAAACTGATAATTCGAGGAGACTTGCAAAGATAACCAATCATACATAAAAGAATTCAGAGAAGATTCAAATATTGTTCATAGATAAACTTGATCATAAACCCACAATTCATCGGTCCCGACAAACACACCGCAAAAGAAGATTACATCGAATAGATCTCCACGAGAATCGTGGAGAACTTTGTATTGAGATCCAAAGAGAGAGAAGAAGCCATCTAGCTAATAACTATGGACCCGAAGGTCTGAGGTAAACTACTCACACATCATCGGAGAGGCTATGGTGTTGATGTAGAAGCCCTCCGTGATCAATGCCCCCTCCGGTAGGACGCCGGAAAAGGCCCCAAGATGGGATCTCACGGGTACAGAAGGTTGCGGCGGTCGAATTAGGTTTTCGTGGATGCCCCTGTTGGTTTGGGGTTACATAGGTATATATAGGAGGAAGAAGTACGTCGGTGGAGCAACATGGGCCCCACGAGGGTGGAGGGCGCGCCTGGGGGGTTAGGCGCGCCCCCTGCCTCGTGCTCTCCTCGTTGCTTTCTTGACGTGGACTCCAAGTCCTCTGGATCACATTTGTTCCAAAAATCACGTTCCCGAAGGTTTCATTCCGTTTGGACTCCGTTTGATATTCTTTTTCTGCGAAACACTGAAATAGGCAAAAAAACAACAATTTGGGTTGGGCCTCCGGTTAATAGGGTAGTCCCAAAAATAATATAAAAGTGTATAATAAAGCCCATTAAACATCCAAAATAGAATATAATATAGCATGGAACAATAAAAAATTATAGATACATTGGAGACGTATCAGCTGGAAGTGATTCCAAGGTTGATAAGATCACCATCGCACACTCCCTCTACCTTCGTGATTAGTGTTGGACCAAAATAAATGTTATTTGGTGTTTGCTTTGAGCATGAATATGATTGGATCATGTTTATTGCGATACAGTTATTCATTTAAGTCTGAGGATAATTGTTGTTCTATTTACATGAATAAAACCTTCTATGGTCATACACCCAATGTAAATGGTTTATTGAATCTCGATCGTAGTGATACACATATTCATAATATTGATGCCAAAAGATGCAAAGTTGATAATGATAGTGCAATATATTTGTGGCAGTGTCGTTTAGGTCATATTGGTGTAAAGCGCATGAAGAAACTCCATACGGATGAATTTTAGGAATCACTTGATTATGAATCATTTGATACTTGCGAACCATGCCTCATGGGCAAGATGACTAAAACTTCGTTCTTCGGAACAATGGAGCGAGCCACTGACTTATTGGAAATAATACATACCGATGTATGCGGTCTGATGAGTGTTGAGGCTCGCGGAGGGTATCGTTATTTTCTGACCTTCACAGATGATTTGAGAAGATATGGGTATATCTACCTGATGAAACACAAGTTTGAAACATTTGAAAAGTTCAAATAATTTCAGAGTGAAGTGGAGAATCATCATAACAAGAAAATAAAGTTTCTACGATCTGATCGCGGAGGCAAATATTTGAGTTAGGAGTTTGGCCTTCATTTAAAACAATGTGTAATAGTTTCACAACTCATGCCACCTGGAACACCACAGCATAATGGTGTGTCCAAACATCATAACCGTACTTTATTAGATATGGTGCGATCTATGATGTCTCTTACCGATTTATCACTATCGTTTTGGGTTTATGCATTAGAGAATGCTGCATTCACGTTAAATAGGGCACTGTCTAAATTCATTGAGACTACACCGTATGAACTGTGGTTTAGCAAGAAACCTAAGCTGTTGTTTCTTAAAGTTTGGGGTTGCGATGCTTATGTGAAAAAGTTTCAGCCTAATAAGCTCGAACCCAAATCGTAGAAGTGCGTCTTCATAGGATACCCAAAACAAACTATTGGGTAAACCTTCTATCACAGATCCGAAGGCAAGATCTTTGTTGCTAAGAATGGATCCTTTCTAGAGAAGGAGTTTCTCTCGAAAGAAGTGAGTGGGAGGAAAGTAGAACTTGATGAGGTAATTGTACCTTCTCCCGAATTGGAAAGTAGTTCATCACATAAATCAGTTCCAGTTATTCCTACACCAATTAGTGAGGAAGCTAATGATGATGATCATGAAACTTCAGATCAAGTAACTACCGAACCTCGTAGGTCAACCAGAGTACGATCCGCGCCAGAGTGGTACGGTAATCCTATTATGGAAGTCATGTTACTTGACCATGCGAACCTATGAACTATGAGGAAGCAATGATGAGCCCAGATTCCACAAAATGGCTTGAGGCCATGAAATCTGAGATGGGATCCATGTATGAGAACAAAGTGTGGACTTTGGTTGACTTGCCCGATGATGGGCAAGCCATAGAGAATAAATGGATCTTCAAGAAGAAGACTAACGCTGACGGTAATGTTACTGTCTACAAAGCTCTACTTGTTGCGAAAGGTTCTCGACAAGTTCAAGGAGTTGACTATGATGAGACCTTCTCACCCTTAGTGATGCTTAAGTCTGTCCGAATCATGTTAGCAATTGCCGCATTTTATGATTATGAAATTTGGCAAATGGATGTCAAAACTGCATTCCTTAATGGATATCTTAAAGAAGAGTTGTATATGATGCAACCAGAAGGTTTTGTCGATCCTAAAGGTGCTAACAAAGTGTGCAAGCTCCAGCGATCCATTTATGGACTGGTGCAAGCCTCTCGGAGTTGGAATATGCGCTTTGATAGTGTGATCAAAGCATTTGGTTTTATACAGACTTTTGGAGAAGCCTGTATTTACAAGAAAGTGAGTGGGAGATATGTAGCATTTCTAATATTATATGTGGATGACATATTGTTGATCGGAAATGATAAAGAATTTCTGGATAGCATAAAAGGATACTTTAATAAGAATTTTTCAATGAAAGACCTCGGTGAAGGTCCTTATATATTGGGCATCAAGATCTGAGATGGATCAAGACGCTTAATTGGACTTTCACAAAGCACATACCTTGATAAAGTTTTGAAGAAGTTCAAAATGGATCAGTCAAAGAAAGGGTTCTTGCCTGTGTTAAAATGTGTGAAGTTGAGTCAGACTCAATGCTCGACCACTTCAGGAGATAAAGAGAAAATGAAAGTCATTCCCTATGCCTCAGCCATAGGTTCTATCATGTATGCAATGTTGTGTACCAGACCTGATGTGTGCCTTGCTAAAAGTTTAGCAGGGAGGTACCAAAGTAATCCAGGAGTGGATCACTAGAAAGCGGTCAAGAACATCCTAAAATACCTGAAAAGGACTAAGGATCTGTTTCTTGTTTATGGAGGTGACAAAGAGCTCGTCGTAAATGGTTACGTCGGTGCAAGCTTTGACACTGATCCGGATGAATCTAAGTCACAAACCAGATACGTATTTATATTGAATGGTGGAGCTCTTAGTTGGTGCAGTTCCAAGCAGAGCATCATGGCGGGATCTACGTGTGAAGCAGAGTACATAGATGCTTCAGAAGTAGCAAATGAAGGAGTCTGGATGAAGGAGTTCATATCCGATCTATGTGTAATACCTAGTGCATCGGGTCCAATGCAAATATTTTGTGACAATACTAGAGCAATTGCCTTGGCGAAGGAATCCAGATTTCGCAAGAGAACCAAACACATCAAGAGACGCTTCAATTCCATCCACGATCAAGTCAAGGAGGGAGACATAGAGATTTGCAAGATACATACGGATCTGAATGTTGCAGACCCATTGACTAAGCCTCTTCCACAAGCAGAACATGATCAACACCAAGACTCCATGGGTCTTAGAATCATTACTATGTAATCTAGATTATTGACTCTAGTGCACGTGGGAGACTGAAGGAAATATGCCCTAGAGGCAAAAATAAAGTTATTATTTATATTTCCTTATATCATGATAAGTGTTTATTATTCATGCTAGAATTGTATTAACCGGAAACTTAGTACATGTGTGAATACATAGACAAACAGTGTGTCCCTAGTATGCCTCTACTTGACTAGCTCGTTGGTCAAAGATGGTTAAGTTTCCTGACCATAGACATGTGTTGTCATTTGATCAACGGGATCACATCATTAGAGAATGATGTGATGGACAAGACCCATCCATTAGCTTAGCATAATGATCGTTTTATTGCTATTGCTTTCTTCATGACTTATACATATTCCTCTGACTATGAGATTATGCAACTCCCGAATATCGGAGGAACACTTTGTGTGCTATCAAACGTCACAACGTAACTGGGTGATTATAAAGATGCTCTACAGGTGTCTCAGAAGGTGTCTGTCGAGTTGTCATAGATCGAGATTAGGATTTGTCACTCCGTGTATCGGAGAGGTATCTCTGGGCCCTCTCAGTAATGCACATCACTAAAAGCCTTGCAAGCAATGTGACTAATGAGTTAGTTACGGGATGATGCATTATGGAACGAGTAAAGAGACTTGCCGGTAACGTGATTGAACTAGGTATGGTGATACCGACGATCGAATCTTGGGCAAAGTAACATACCGATGACAAAGGGAATAACGTATGTTGTTATTCGGTTTGACCTATAAAGATCTTCGTAGAATATGTAGGAGCCAATATGAGCATCCCGGTTCCGCTATTAGTTATTGACCATAGATGTGTCTCGGTCATGTCTACATAGTTCTCGAACCCGTAGGGTCCGCACGCTTAACGTTCGATGACGATTTGTATTATGAGTTACGTGTTTTGGTGACCGAAGTTTGTTCGGAGTCCCGGATGAGATCACAGATAGGACGAGGAGTCTCAGAATGGTTGATAGGTAAATATTGATATATTGGATGAAGGTATTCGGACACCGAAAAGGTTTCGGGACGTTTTAGATATTTATTGGGGAACCGAGGTGTTACCGGAACCCCCCAGGGAAGTTATGGGCCTTAATGGGCCATAAGGGGGTAGGAGAGGCAGCTCACAGGGTGGTGCACCCCCCCCCCAAGGGAGTCCAAATTGGACTAAGGGGAGGGGGCGCGGCCCCCTCTTTCCTTTCCCTCTCCCTCTCCTTCCCTCTTTCCCCTTCTTGGAATAGGAAAGGCAATCCAACTAGGATTGGAATCCTAGTTGGACTCCCCCTTGGCGCCCCCCCCCCCCCTCATGGCCGCCGGCCTCCTCCCTCTCCTCCTTTATATACGGGGGCGGGGGGCACCCCAAAGGCACAACAGTTGTTTCTTAGTCGTGTGCGGTGCCCCCCTCCACAGTTTACCACCTCGGTCATATTGTCGTAGTGCTTAGGCGAAGCCCTGCGCGGATCACATCACCAACATCGTCGCCACGCCGTCGTGCTGACGGAACTCTCCCTCGATCCTCTACTAGATCAAGAGCCCGAGGGACGTCATCGTGCTGAACATGTGTTGAACACGGAGGTGCCGTACGTTCGGTGCTTGATCGGTCAGAACGAGAAGAAGTTTGACTACACCCACCGCATTGTCAAACGCTTTTGCTTTCGGTCTACGAGGGTACGTGGGCACACTCTCCCCTCTTGTTTCTATGCATCTCCTAGATATATCTTGCGTGAGCGTAGGAAATTTTTGAAATTGCATGCTACGTTCCCCAACAGAAAGCTTGCCATTCCCCATTCGAGAAATTTCATGTGGGAGTTGCTCGTCCTTTTTTCTGTCATTGTACCTATGGGAAAAATGATGCCCTATTGGTGTAAACTGATCAAAGTTTTTGGAATGGGGCAACTAAATAACTTTTTCACTGTTTTGTGTGCTGCAGACTCTAAGTTGTTATCAAACATGAATCTTTGCTGGATTCTCATGTGATGGACAAAGAGCTTATGAGGAGAAGTGCTAACGTTCAATAAGGTGTGAGAAAAGAGTTCAACCCTTCGTTCACGAGTTTATTCCAGCGAGTCCGTCGGCTTGTGCTGCCTCTCACTCCGACACTGGCTTAGGTAAGCCACTGGTCCTCTCCTCCTCTCTCGTTCATGCTTTATCTGTCCACGTCATTCGATCCATGGTAAATTATCTACCGGCAATCATGCCATGGCAATTTATAAGGTTCTTTAGCTGTGGTGATGGTCTATAATGCCAACAACGTGTGCTTATCGTGACTGTTATAATATTTAATGTCATCATTTAAGTGTATCTTCCAGCTTGTTTCGAGAATACTACTTTTGTCCTTGATTATATGTACAAAACAGAATATAATAAACTGCTTGTCATATTTTTTTGTAGTAGTCAATGTTATTTTGCATCATAAGGTTATGGAACATTTAATTTGACACACCCATCCCTATGATCTGTTGATTATTTTGTTTCTTCCAAAAAGCATCCTCCTTTGATTTCTGACAAAGATGTATTAGCAAGACCATAGCCTGCTGTTTTGGTGTCTGAAAAAGGCGTGTGTTTATGCATGGTTTCGATTTGATTCTGCTGCTTGCACATATTGAAGGCTTTCTAGCTTCATTATCTAAAGGCCTTTTGGGCTCATTGTTTGTGCCAAATCAAATATGTTCATCTACTCGCCTTGAAATCTCCTTAGTGCTACCCTAGAAACCATGCATGGACCATGAAGACACTCCATCCCTAATTTTGCTTTCATCTGTTGTTGATTTTTTTGTTCTTTGCCCAACACTTGACAAATCAGAAGGATTTTATAGTTTTGCTGGTGTTGATAGATTTTTTACTTGTTTTCCACGTCAGGTCACGGTATATTTTAGTAGTGAATGGTTAAAATACTTAGTGAGAGCTAGTATTTTTGTAATGGTTAAGCCTACTGTATTTATTCTCTAAATTATTAACTTGTGCATACATGAAGGTGTTAGGACTGAACCACCAGTTGATATACATTATTTAATTGATGGTTGACTGATTGTAACCGAAAGATAACTTCTTTTGCAGGGGCTCGCTCGCCACAACTTGGAGCTCCTCTCTGCCAATGCAGGTCGGTAATGGTCTCTTTAGTTTTCAGAAGGATCTACAGTCTGTTTCATCTGACACATTTCTCATTCATGCCTAAACTTATTGATTTGAAATTTCATTAAACTAGGCACTATGACGACAAGGCCGCCGGGGCAGCACACCAGTTTTGGAACTATCTCTGTTTTCAATGTGAGAATGGTGGGTTGTTGTTTGCAAAACCTTGTTTTTTGTTATCGTTTACAGTAGCACGTAAAAATGACCGGGATGCTCGTTTCTCATCATGTTTAAGGGCTAGAGGTGTACTAGAGTGTTCAGTTCTCCTCTTGGGTTCATATCATTGTCTGGCATACATTCCTTTCTTTCTGTACCCATTTCACATTAACTGTCGAGGAAAATGATGATTTGATAGGGGAGAAAACATTATTCACATGTACCTCCTGTGATGTTAGCAACTTAGCATATATTGTTGTAGTTGTGTGTATATAAAGTGAAAAGCTTTGTTTAAAATAATCTAAATTTTCCCATGATAGAAGCAGTAGTCATGTGTGCAGCACTGTTTCTTCTCTTCAAAGATCTTCAAGTCTGGACATGAGTCGAGTTATCACTGGAATCTGGTGCATTAGTTCATTTTTATATATGTTGAGTTATCATAAGTAGTACTTTATGTTGAATTCTGAAATCTAGTGCATTAGTTAATTTCTTATCATGGGGAGGCCACTATATGTGATATGCTTGATGATATCCCTCATACTAGATTAGTAAGATATTCTGATGATTCAGGGTAGCACTACATGGTTAAAATATCCCCCTTGACGGAAGCTTAATGCTTAGAGAAATGTTGAGCTATTTTGTGCAGAGGCATGAGAGTTCTACTTCTTTTCCAGGCCAGGTCAGGGTACTAGTACTACATGGTTCAAATAATTAGAGAGGAGCTATTGTTTAGACAAACTATATTCTCTTATTTAACTTGTAAATACATGAAGGTGTTAGGACTGAACCACCATTTTATGTCTTGTCCTATTTGCTGCTTGAGCCATTAAGTTGTGTGTAGAACTGTTGTAGGATACATTGTTGTGCTCCTATACTTTCTATGTATGCAGCTACTTGACCATGTGTTGTTGGCAAAACCTGTTTGCTACAGTGATCAATTATCAACCATGCCCAAGTTGGCAAAACAACCGATCCATGGATGGAGTACTACTAGCAAGGAGAAGCACTAATGTTTAAGAAGGTGCGACACAAGAGTTCAGCCCTTCGTTCACGAGTTTATTCCAGCGAGTCTGCCAGCCTGTGCTGGCGCTCACTCCGGCTCTGGCATAGGTAAGCCACTGGTCCTCTCCTCTTCTTTGTTTCATGCTTTATGTGTCCACGTCAATCAGGCTGTGGTAAATTATGTGGCAATCACGCCATGGTAATTTATATGGTTTTTGGGCGTGGTGATGGTCTGTAATGCCAACATGTGTGGTTACTGTGAATATGTTACAATTTTTACTGCCAAATTTTAGTGGATTTAGCACTTTCTTTGTTTGCCTACAATTTGAGCTTATTATCAATGGTGTAATTTGGTATTTGGTTTGCACCTTTCGTCCACTTCAGCATCATCTTAAACTAAGCAGTATCATGTTTCAGTTATCATGAGGTGGTGTAGACTCCAGCATGCTAAAATGACATGGATGATGTATTTGGTTTGCTTGGATTGTTCAATATATAGTTCCAGTCTAGTCAAGTATCAAACACTTATGACTCCTGCCCCTGTGATAATGTGCCTACTATAGTTGCACAGTCTATTGTATTCAGAACAGGAATGTGATGCTTTGAGTGCCTGATACTGGAAAATAATTGATGCTTGTTATCTGTCTATATGTGTTGTTGTCTTTCTATGTGCCACTGTCCTTGTGTTTTTAGAAAAAACGAGAAGGGTGATGAAATTGCTTTTGTTTCCGCCAGGTAGTTGTCTGGACCCGCAGCCACCGGGAAGTTTGATCTTGTGGTGGACGAGAAGACCGACGGTTGGATGGGGTTTGGTCGTAATTTGGTTGCTCCTGCTGAGTCTGATAGATTTTTGGTGGTGTGGGTTGTTGTTTTGCTGGGTGCATGTTCTAAGCTCCTTATGTATGCAACACAAGGAAGGGCTGTCTGATGAGCTGTGGGCATTTAGACTTGCTAGGATGATGGTATGGAATGGGTTTCATGAATTGAATTTTGGAATGAGAAGGACAACTTCATTCTATGTTGATTCGATTTTTGTAATGCCATTGTGCATGCGATTCTTCCCAACGTGTTATGCTGCTGAAATTTCTAGTGAAAAAATTACCATGACTTGTCAAAAACTAGGCCCTTTATTGTCAAGTTTTCAAACTCCAGGGGGTTCGTGGCAGATAAACAGACCTTTTTGTGGTTTTCAAACTCAAGGGGTGGTACATGGTTGGCACTTCATAGCACTTGATTATATATTAATTTTTTAATTGAAAAAACTAGCTAAATACTCGCCCTAGAAGGCATGATCGGAGCCCTCAGCCATCAGCGCCAGGAATAAATGCTTGACTTCTCTGCATGGACAGGGGGTACAATCTAGGCGTCATCATCGACCTACACGCAGCTCCTGGATCACAAAACCCCTTCGAGCACAACGCCTCCAAGGATGGCTCGCAGGACTAGAGCACCAGCGCCGCTAACATTGCGCAAACCGTACAAGTGATAGATTTCCTTGCATCTAGGTACGCTGCGATCCCGAGCCTTCTTGCAGTGGAGCTGCTGAACGAGCCACTAGCGCCTAGCGCGTCCCTGGAGAGCCTAAAAATGTACTACCGCGATGGGTACAATGCCGTCAGGAAGACTCAGCGAAGGCCTACATGATCATGTCCAACCGGCTGTCGTCCCCAGACCCGATGGAGCTCCTCGAGTTCGTCGGTGGCTTAACCAGGGCCATCATCGACGTGCACTACTACGTGTTGTTCAATAACATGTTTGATACTTTCACCGTGCAGCAGAATATCGATTTCATGAAGACCAACTACTCAAGCGCTCTCAGCACTGTCACAAAGCATAATGGTCCTCTCACCTTTGTAGGTATGTGCAACTAATATTTTGGTGCCTTTTGGTTTTGGTGCATGGTTTTTTTTTGTTCCCATTCCTGCAAGACTTTGGTGAAAATGTCTGATGTGTCATGGATGACATGCATTGTTTTCCACAGGCGAATGGGTGGCTGAGTGGCAGGTGCCCAATGCAACGAAGGAAGAGCTCCAAATGTTTGCAAATGCACAGATGGATGTGTATGGGAAGGCAACGTTTGGATGGGCTTATTGGACTCTTAAGAATGTAAACAACCACTGGAGTATGGAGTGGATGATCAAGAATGGGTACATCTCCTTGAAAAACTAGGATGTGCTTTCTACATGTAATGACGCATGAAATAACTTTGTAGAACAATTGATGCATCTCTAGAAAAAAATGATTGAAGGTGAAGAAATTAATTTGCAGTATTTGGCCATTGGCTACACATGTCTCATTTCTTGAAATATATGGCAACCTTTTTCCCAACACCTAGGCTTTTGGGTGAACTTGTAGCGACCAGACCTCAAACAGTCTGATCTCTGTGCTCAGGTGTCATCCCTGGATCAGTAATGCTGACACCACACAGTACTTGAAGGATATATAACAGAGTAGCAATCACACACTTACATCGAATGTCTCAAAAGAGAAATTATTACAATAAATATGGCTTAAGGCCATCTAGTAACGATAACAGCGGAAGGCTTGGAAGATAAGCGAGTCCAACAACTCCAACGGCATCACTGAGTATAGAACCACGACCTAAAAGGCACCTTACTCGTCGTCTGAAAAGTCTGCAACATGAAACGTTGTAGCCCAAAAACGGGTCAGCACATGGAATATGCTGGCAATGTAACACATAGAGAGTAATGACATATTTAGACTATACTACATGCATATATGGCTGGTGGAAAGCTCTATGGTTACAGTTCTGCGTAAAGCCAATTTTTCCCTACTGCAAAGGAATAAATTTTTTTTAACTATCATGGTGGTTGTTAAACATTGATAATTGTTGACAGCATCCTCAATCCCAATTAAAGTAATCATCATTAAAACCCAACAATATTAATTTAAAGTAACATGATGAGATTCACATGATATCCAAGTACTAGATACTCAAAACGTCCATAACCGGGGACACGGCTAACCATGATTAGTTTGTACACTCTGCAGAGGTTTGCGCACTTTTCCCCACAACACTCGATCGCCTCCGTTGGATTTCTCGCACTACATGGTGTTTGAGAAACAGATGACCGAGACATAGTCTTTCAGAAGCGCTAGCACCTTACGATGGATAGACTGGTACACCTATTCCCCTACATCTGCTAGTCTACCCTGTAAGAGTTCGCACGACTTAATCAACTATGCCAGAGCCCATAATGGCTTCTGGCTGCACACGGAAGTTTCTAGTATGAATAATCTCATGATCCCTTTGAGCCTGGGTGGCGGTCCATAAATAAAAACAACAGGCAATCCTCGAATACCCAGGTACCTTAATCCACCCAGATGTGTGTTTAAGTTGCCACCTTAGATAAACCATTAATTAACAAACTCACATCTGTCATGGATATCGCTCACCCAATCCACGTCTACTAGCATAGCATGGCATAATAAGCAAACGTAGAAGTAACTCCCAAAGGTTTGATAATACAACAGGTAATAGGTACTACCTCAACTACTTCCCATCCCATAATTTAATTAGATCCTAATCATGCAATGTTTGAGGATTGATCTAATGCAATAAAACTGGGTAGTAAAAGAGGTATGATCAAAGTGTTACTTGCCTTGCTGATGATCCGCGAAACGTAGAGATTCGAAGTAACAGGCGGCGCACTCCGGGTATTCTATCGCAGACAAACAAACAAGCATACTCATCTAATGCACAGGTAAAACTCAAATAAGAGATCTAACCAGAAAGTTCAACTTAAGAACTCCGGTTTGCAAAAAGAATCAAATCGAACGAAGCAACGAAAGTCAAACAGCGAAAGAAAACAACTTTGTTCTACTAATCTGGATCTAAGTCAAATTTTACAGTAGCAAAAACTTGTTTAAGTTGGTTAACCGGATAGAGAGTTTTGATACGAAACTCCAGGCGCTTGAATCGCCTAATTCCGATAAACGAGCGAAAAGTTATACAAAAACAAAAATCGGATCAGAAATCACGATCAGAAAATAATCGCGGAAAATCCGAGAAAAAGAAAAACGACGAACAGATGAACGAACGAACGTTCGTTAACTAGGTCTAAACGATGAACATGTTCGTTAAGACGAACGAACGAGCGAACGCTCGCTATTTAACCTAAACCCAAAAAAACCGATCTAAATAAAAAACGAAAACTAAAAAAAACGACGGAAAAACCGAACGGTTTTTCAAAAAAAACGGCGGCACGGGTTTCGAGGCGACCTCGGGCGGCGGGTCGGCGAGGCGGCGGATGGCGGCTCCGGCGATGGCAGGCGGCGGCGCGGCGGCGGGCGGCGGCGTGCGGCGGCAGCGCGAGCGGGCGGCGTTGGCGGCGGCGGCGGCGGGGCTCGGGCGGGGCTAGGGTTTGGGGGGTGCGGGGCTAGGCTGGCCTCGGGCCTCGGGCGCGGCTTATAAAGCCTGCCGGGCCAGAGTCCCAGGCGGACACGACCCGGTTAGGTCGGTTGCCTTTTTTTAAAATAATTACGCGCAGAAGAAAAATAAAAAGAAATACTAAACAGACTCCAAAAATTACGAAATAAATTTTTCCCGACTTCTAAAATCAAGCCGGACAAAGTGAACATTTATTTGGGGCCTAAATGCAATTTTGGAAAACGCATATTTTTCCTAAATTCAAATAAAATAGCGAAAAACTCCGAAATAAAATCTTATTTCATTTTATTATTAAATCCTCAATATTTCTTTATTTTGGGAAAGTCATTTTATTCCCTCTCTCATATTTTTGTAATAGAAAAAAATAATGATAAAATAAATAAAATCAAATAATCATATTCTCAAAATTTGAGAAAACTCAAATATGAAAATAACGAAATCCCCAATTCTCTCCGTGGGTCCTTGAGTTGCTTAGGATTTCGAGGATCAAAACTGTGACGCCCTCGATTCAATCGTACACTAATCATGCACGCAAATGTGTACGATCAAGATCAGGAACTCACGGGAAGATATCACAACACAACTCTACAAATAAAATAAGTCATTCAAGCATCATAATACAAGTCAGGGGCCTCGAGGGCTCGAATACAAGTGCTCGATCATAGACGAGTCAGCGGAAGCAACAATATCTGAGTACAGACATAAGTTCAACAAGTTTGCCTTAAGAAAGCTAGCACAAACGGGGATACAGATCGAACGAGGCGCAGGCCTCCTGCCTGGGATCCTCCTAACTACTCCTGGTCGTCGTCAGCGGGCTGCACGTAGTAGTAGGCACCTCCAGAGTAGTAGGAGTCATCGTCGAAGGTGGCGTCTGGATCCTGGGCTCCATCGTCTGGTCGCAGCAATCGGGTAGAGAAATGGGAAAAGGGGGAACAAGGCAACCGTGAGTACTCATCCAAAGTACTCGCAAGCAAGGAGCTACACTACATATGCATGGGTATATGTGTAAAGGGCCATATCAGTGGACTGAACTGCATAATGCCATAATAAGAGGGGGATAGCTAATCCTGTCGAAGACTATGCTTCTGGCAGCCTCCGTCTTGCAGCAAGTAGAAGAGAGTAGACTGAAGTCCTCCAAGTAGCATCGCATAGCATAATCCTACCCAGCGATCCCCTCCTCGTCGCCCTGTTAGAGAGCGATCACCGGGCTGTATCTGGCACTTGGAAGGGTGTGTTTTATTAAGTATCCGGTTCTAGTTGTCATAAGGTCAAGGTACAACTCCGGGTCGTTCTTTTATCGAGGGACACGGCTATTCGAATAGATTAACTTCCCTGTAGGGGTGCACCACATAACCCAACACGCTTGATCCCATTTGGTCGGACACACTTTCCTGGGTCATGCCCGGCCGCGGAAGATCAACACGTCGCAGCCCCACCTAGGCACAACAAAGAGGTCAGCACGCCGGTCTAAACCTAAGCGCACAGGGGTCTGGGCCCATAGCACACCTGCACGTTACGTGGGCGGGCGGAAGCAGACCTAGCCTAGTGGCGTTCCAGTCCAATCCGGCACGCGCCGCTCAGTTGCTGACGTCACGAAGGCTTCGGCTGATACCATGACGTCGAGTGCCCATAACTGTTCCCGCGTAGCTGGTTAGTGCGTATAGACCAAACGGCCAGACTCAGATCAAATACCAAGATCTCGTTAAGCGTGTTAAGCATCCGCGAACGTCGACCAGGGCCAGGCCCACCTCTCTCCTAGGTGGCCTCAGTCTGCCATGTTGCTCCGCCACAAAGATCCACTCGCGGGTACTCCTACAAGCTGACCCGTCTTTAGTCACCACATGTATCATGTATTATGTATATAAGTATATACCCGTGATCACCTCCCGAGTGATCACGGCCTAATAGTATAGCACAGCAGACGGACAAGAATGTAGGGCCACAGATGGAAATACTAGCATCTTATACTAAGCAAGTAGGATTGCTGGTAAAGGTATCAACAATAGTAGCAAGGACAGGCTATGCATCAGGATAGGAATAACGAAAGCAGTAACATGCTACACTACTCTATTGCAAGCAGTATAGAGGAGAGTATGCGATACCTGGTGATCAACGGGGGGGGGGCTTGCCTGGTTGCTCTGGCAAGAGAGAGGGGTCGTCAACACCGTAGTCGAACTCGGGGTCACCGACAGTCTTGGGGTCTATCGGAAAGAAGTAACGGAAGGGGAACAGAATAAATAACAGAGCAATCAAAGCATCACAAAGCGTAACATGGCAATACGTGGTGCTAGAGGTGACCTAACGCAGTACTAGGTGATACCGTGAAAGGGGGGAAACATCCGGGAAAGGATTCCCGGTGTTTCGTGTTTTCGGACAGGTGAACCGGAGGGGGAAAGTTGCGAGTTTGATAGGTTAGGGATGTGTGGCGGACGAACGGGCTGGGTATCCGGATTCGTCTCGTCGTTCTGAGCAACTTTGATGTACAAAGTTTTCCCATCCGACTTACGGATTATTTTATATTAATTTTTAAAGTTTTAAATCATTTTCTAGATTGTTTTAATTCAAAAATTAAATGTTTAATTGCTATGGGTACATAGAAGTGTACCCACAGAAGGGCTTGTGTGGCTGACCAGTAGGCCCAGTTGACTTGGTCAACTGCCCAGTCGGGGTCGGTGATGAGGCGAGGCCGCGGCATCGGCCGACGAGCGCCAAGGCGGCGAGCCTAGCCCGGCGCGGCAGGCCCGCGGGCAAGCGGGAGGCCTGGGTGCTCGAGGCGATGGCGTGCTGCGAGGAAACGGCCGGTCTCCGGCAAGGGCGTCCGACGCGGGATGCGAAGGAGGAGGTTGGCGATGTGAGGGGGTCGGAGCATGGCAGGGAGCCACGAGAAGGTGGCTGTGGCGTGGGGGGCTTCTACGCCGGCGAGGTGGGGCAACGGGCGGCGGGATTGGCGATGGGGACAGGGCGCCGGTGTCGTGGGGGGGGGGGGGGCGGGGCGTCAGCCCGACCCCGATCCAGAACTGGATCGGGGGGGAGGGGGAGAGAGCGAGTGGGGGTGTGGGTGGTTAGGGTTTGCGGGGGGTGAGGGGATAAGGTGTGGCCGGCTCGGCCTGGTGGGTTGGCCCAGTTGGGTTGATGGCCTGCTGGGCCGGAGCCCGAGGGGGTTCTTTTCCTTTTTTTGTTAGTTTTCTTTTCTGGTTTTGTGTTTTCTTTGCTTTTTATTTATACTTTTCTATTATTTTAGCTGTCAAGTGATTTTTGTTAATAATGAAACTTTGCACATAATTCCTAGCCAACACTATAAGGTTGCACGAAAAGTTTGAGGCCAATTGGAACTTTTCTAATTTATAGTCGAATTAAAATGCTCTTAGTTAATCTTGTTGTTCCACTAAATGAATTACAGGGGCAATTTGGGAAACCAAATGAGGTTGGTTCCAACATGTTCATTACTTAGTGAATATTTGCCACTCATCGAACATTTTTATTTGATAGTTCAAAGAAATAATAATTTGACTTGTTATTTGAATTTGAATTTGATCTCGGTTTGAAACAAGTGAGGTTTAGCAAAAGTTTCATTATGATGACCTGGCATGGTTAGCAAGGGTTTACGGTAGCTTAACTACCCGGGCGTCACAATTCTCCTCTACTACAAGAAATCTCGTCCCGAGATTTAAGAGGGGAGTAAGGGGGGAAGGTTTGGTAACGAATCTAGCGGGTCTTCTCATCCTGGCTTGCTCTTCTCGAAGAGGCCGGTTCAATACATTGATGTCTTCATTTCTCTGCTTCAGGTCATCAGGATGAAGTCGGCGCCTTTTCTTCAGGAACTCCATCGTACTTACGAAAGATTAAAGGGTGGGCACTCTGGGAGAACGGACATCGGCAAGGTTGACTATCGGGTCGACAACATCGAGGAAGGTGGCGGAAAGTAACTCTCAAATTGAATCTTAAGAAAATATCGAGAGCAAAGTATGGAGGTAACCTGGGAAGTTTCGAGCGGGCAGGCAATCGTTCGATGCCTGTTATAGGGCGTGAAAGGGTCAAAACAACGGGAATAAGTATTGTGTCCGATACCAGACCTGAAGGTGGCTCGTGAATTACCCACGAGGCCACGCGCGAGGAACAACCTTGGGAACAGGGGGTGTACATGAGAGTCAGGTTTCGATCCTGTGGAACTGTGGGTTATGGGCCCACCATGTGGGTTAAAAGTAGGAAGGGCAACAATGTCTTGCATGATAATGTAAGCAAGGCATGTCAGAGGATAGCCTGTCAGTTATGTCGGCAACAACATCAGTACCAAGGGCGAGGGATGAAGAGAACCATTTTCCTGCTCGTTGAACGAGGCGGACCAATAGGCAAAGTTCTCGTCCATCGGTGGTTACCGGAATGTCATCAACAATAGTAACAAGGTCTTACTGACCAAGTTGTACACCACGGTGTTTACATAAGCAGGGAGATAATACTGCTTATGTCATATAGATCACAGAAAGTTTAACAAAACAATGGAAAGGAAATTATGTTTATCAGATTAAACAAAACAATGGAAGGGAAAATGTGTTTAAACACATATTTCAGGGGTATATCCTTCCCAAGGACAAGCAGAGCATGATATCCTTGATAGGATATAAAGTAGAAAACCCTTTCAGGTAAGGGGAGAGAAATTTCATGACATTACTCACACAACTGTGTTTGGATAATTGAGCAGGAAACATTTAACATTGGGCTTCAAATGTTCCTGTTGAAAATCGGAGTACCATAGACATGCTTCGAGATAGCATTGACATGGTCATTAGGTGAAGATCAGACTTTGGAAGCAAAAAGGATCCATCAGGAACAACTTATAGAATAAGTCTTATAATTTCCCCACGGAAGAATGACTAACCTTGCTACAAAGAAAACTAAAGAAATAGGTCCTCCGGCCAGGTGTGCTAGGCATGACATCACCTTACCGGTTCATATAAATACCAATGTTAAAACTCTTGGAAATATACCCCAAGCAGCATATCTGACCGAGATTCAGATCTGATTGGTGTCAGGATACCTCAGATTCAGGAACCTAAGGTAAAAAGGTGCGACACGTATTGACGAGAAGTCGGCATAAGATTCTCGGGAAATGAACTATGGAAGTGAGTTCCGAAACAAGAGTTCATCAGTAAACCAAGAAGAGGATGAGGAGGTGGCTGATGGACTCAGCGACAAATCATCCAGATTTCCAAAGGATGGATTTCCACAATTATCTGAACAAGGAGATAACATTTGTCGGATCAAATGATATAATGATGTATGCTCGAGGAAAACATACACAATTTAACAATGATAGAAAGGTGCACCCAGAAATCTGTACTAGGTAGCACGATCAATGTTTGAATGGTGATTCAATAATCAATAGACTTAGAGTGAAACATCGACCATTAATCTTCAAAGCAATAGGGTTGATATGGCAAAAAGTATCACCTGTATTAAGAATTCTTAAGAGGTGGTGAAATTCTCACGACATTCTTGACATAAAAGATGGTAATACTCCAAGGTAAAGAAGAACAATGCTGGGTAGCAACGAACTCAAGGTATAACACAAAACACGAACAAGTTTGTGTCGGAGGGAAGGCAATAAACTGGCCGATGATAACACGACTCATCGAGGGCAAGGATGGTATTTCTCTTCATGAATCTGATTGATATCCTGGAAGAGCTCATAAGGTTGATGATGATCTCGACACATTTGTCGAGAGATTTCATGAAGATGTAATCAATCAGCGACGACATCGAGTCAAAGGAATGATGAAGCAAAAGGTTATTGCAACCATGGGTACGACATAAACTCAAAATCAAGTCTGTTCAAGGAGAAATGATATGACGAGGAAGATGGATGTAAGCTTAGCTCATCCTCGAAAATTTTGCTACGGGGAGATGGGCCAGGTAGCATAGTGAAAATTAGCACTATGATGATAGCCGATCAGGCTAGGATCGACATGCTCGAATACAAACTCATGAGTAAAGGAGATTACTAAGGGTTGTTTAATCGTGGTGCGGACCCGATTTAGTTATCGATGTCCTCGAGTGACTAACAACTCGGAACTAGGAAACATTGGAATCGGTGAGGAATAATACTTGATGAAGGCTCATAATTAAGCAACATGGTTCGGTGATAATATCGAGATACCAGAGGGTAATACTCGGATGTAGGGCAACATAGAGGGTTGACAAGTGTATTGATCTTGCAAAAGACAAGTACTTTAACTTGTCCGAGAAAAGGAATCAAGGAATATCAATATGGTCGAAACCATAGTTGCAAGGGATTCAATTCAAAGACACCGAAAGAATTATCCAACTAATTAAAAGTTTTGCAAGAAGCTTCCATGATAAGTTCCACATTGGGTCCAGGGGCATGAACACTAAGTTCAAGGTCGACTCCCACTTCGTTAATGCATAACATTTCATTCACTTCTCATCTTCAAAGAAGTTGCAGTGTTGAAAATTTATCTGGCGAAGCACCAGAAGAGTATGACTCATGAAAACTTTCGGGTTCACACATTAAGGAAGGCATAGGTTCAACCCGTTAGGGTATCGTGGATACATATACCACAAGCTTCAATAGTAAATACCACCAGCTCGAAGGTAGAGCATGGTTGGCCAAAAGGAGAGGATACAATTTACCGAAGGCATTATGTATCGGAGAAAGAACTCACAGGGTGATTAATTAAGGACACTGTCGAATAATAATCCAACAGTGGATATGGCGATCCACAATGGAGCTGATGTGAGTATCGATACCCAATCAGAGGAAGAAAGAATGCAAATGCATCGGTTTATAGGACATCTAAATAATTCAACGTTTAAATAGCAAAGGAATTATGATTTTCAAATCATGGGATCGGGACCAAATGCTCTGATCAAGGATGGATAAGTTGAATAGACTTAGGGGTACAATCGATAGCAATTTGATTGGTCGAGAACCAGCTCACATTTCAAACGATGTCTGAGCCGGAAGGATGAATTCTAGGATCTGATTGAGTATTGCGAGCATTCGCAACATTATGAATCAACGCACTCAAAATGATAATGACAAGGGATGCCAATAAATTTAGGGACTTATGGGATTAACCATAATGTAAGAAAGCAAGAATTTCAAGAGCAATAGGCTGCTGAGGATTTTCGGAAGATCGAATGGCATTTCAAAAACTTTTGTGAACACATGAACAACTGGGTAGAAACAAATCCTCGATAAGTGTGAGGAATAATTTGTAGGTGTATTTAGGCGACAAGAAACTACAAGGCAGTAAGCACAAAGTTTTCTCGGGGCAATAGAAAGAAGTTCGGGGTATCATGTAATAACAAGTCCAACTGGTAATAAAGGTAAGAATGACAGGTGTATGCATTTATCCATAGTGATGTTTCGGTGGTAGGGAATTGCAAAAGCAACGGGGACAAAGTATCAAAAGAGTATCGGAGAGTAACTTTGAAATCTTCTGGTGCAGCAAGCGATCATCTGGAGTGAGGGGCTCTCCGGGAGAAAGTATTTATGAGAACCTACAGTTAGTCTTTTTAGCAAAATCATTTACCCGAATAGGAGAGAGTTCAGAGTCCCAGAGTATAGGTCGAGGAATAAAAGATCCTAATACCACCCAATCGCGACGTGGGACCGTAAGGCACACAGCCAAGTTAGTAAAAGTTTTTGAAATGTCTAGACTCGACTTCGGCCAAGGAGTGTGGAAGGGGGATTCCTACAGGCAGTCGGCTCTGATACTAACTTGTGACGCCCCCGATTCAATCGTACACTAATCATGCACGCAAATGTGTACGATCAAGATCAGGGACTCACGGGAAGATATCACAACACAACTCTACAAATAAAATAAGTCATACAAGCATCATAATACAAGCCAGGGGCCTCGAGGGCTCGAATACAAGTGCTCGATCATAGACGAGTCAGCGGAAGCAATAATATCTGAGTACAGACATAAGTTAAACAAGTTTGCCTTAAGAAGGCTAGCACAAACAGGGATACAGATCGAATGAGGCGCAGGCCTCCTGTCTGGGATCCTCCTAACTACTCCTGGTCATCGTCAGCGGGCTGCATGTAGTAGTAGGCACCTCTAGAGTAGTAGGAATCGTCGTCGAAGGTGGCGTCTGGATCCTGGGCTCCATCGTCTGGTCGCAGCAATCGGGTAGAGAAATGGGAAAAAGGGGGAACAAGGCAACCGTGAGTACTCATCCAAAGTACTCGCAAGCAAGGAGCTACACTACATATGCATGGGTATATGTGTAAAGGGCCATATCAGTGGACTGAACTGCAGAATGCCAGAATAAGAGGGGGATAGCTAATCCTGTCGAAGACTATGCTTCTGGCAGCCTCCGTCTTGCAACAAGTAGAAGAGAGTAGACTGAAGTCCTCCAAGTAGCATCGCATAGCATAATCCTACCCGGCGATCCCCTCCTCGTTGCCCTGTTAGAGAGCGATCACCGGGCTGTATCTGGCACTTGGAAGGGTGTGTTTTATTAAGTATCCGGTTCTAGTTGTCATAAGGTCAAGGTACAACTCCGGGTCGTCCTTTTACCGAGGGACACGGCTATTCGAATAGATTAACTTCCCTGCAGGGGTGCACCACATAACCCAACACGCTTGATCCCATTTGGCCGGACACACTTTCCTGGGTCATGCCCGGCCGCAGAAGATCAACACGTCGCAGCCCCACCTAGGCACAACAGAGAGGTCAGCAAGCCGGTCTAAACCTAAGCGCACAGGGGTCTGGGCCCATCGCCCATAGCACACCTGCACGTTGCGTGGGCGGCCAGAAGCAGACCTAGCCTAGTGGCGTTCCAGTCCAATCCGGCGCGCGCGCTCAGTTGCTGACGTCCCGTAGGCTTCGGCTGATACCACGACGTCGAATGCCCATAACTGTTCCCGCGTAGCTGGTTAGTGCGTA
Organism: Aegilops umbellulata; assembly: GCA_032464435.1. Taxonomy (NCBI): domain Eukaryota; kingdom Viridiplantae; phylum Streptophyta; class Magnoliopsida; order Poales; family Poaceae; genus Aegilops; species Aegilops umbellulata. Next base: position 56,824,409 of record CP136058.1, read on the forward strand.
TAGACCAAACGGCTAGACTCAGATCAAATACCAAGATCTCGTTAAGCGTGTTAAGCATCCGCGAGCGCCGACCAGGGCCAGGCCCACCTCTCTCCTAGGTGGCCTCAATCTGCCCTGTCGCTCCACCACAAAGATCCACTCGCGGGTACTCCTACGAGCTGACCCGTCTTTAGTCACCACATGTATCATGTATTATGTATATAAGTATATACCCGTGATCACCTCCCGAGTGATCACGGCCCAATAGTATAGCACAGCAGACGGACAAGAATGTAGGGCAACAGATGGAAATACTAGCATCCCATACTAAGCAAGTAGGATTGCATGTAAAGGTATCAACAGTAGTAGCAAGGACAGGCTATGCATCAGGATAGGAATAACGAAAGCAGTAACATGCTACACTACTCTAATGCAAGCAGTATAGAGGAGAGTAGGCGATACCTGGTGATCGGGGGGGCTTGCCTGGTTGCTCTGGCAAGAGAGAGGGGTCGTCAACACCGTAGTCGAACTGGGGGGTCGCCGGCAGTCTCGGGGTCTACCGGAAAGAAGTAACGGAAGGGGAACAGAATAAATAACAGAGCAATCAAAGCATCACAAAGCGTAACATGCCAATACGTGGTGCTAGAGGTGACCTAACGCAGTACTAGGTGATACCATGAAAGGGGGGAAACATCCGGGAAAGGATTCCCGGTGTTTCGTGTTTTCGGACAGGTGAACCGGAGGGGGAAAGTTGCGAGTTCGATAGGTTAGGGATGTGTGGCGGACGAACGGGCTGCGTATCCGGATTTGTCTCATCGTTCTGAGCAACTTTCATGTACAAAGTTTTCCCATCCGAGTTACAGATTATTTTATATTAATTTTTAAAGTTTTAAATCATTTTCTAGATTGTTCTAATTCAAAAATTAAATGTTTAATTGCTTTGGGTACACAGAAGTGTACCCACAGAAGGGCTTGTGTGGCTGACCAGTAGGACCAGTTGACTTGGTCAACTGCCTAGTCAGCAGAGACTGACTGGTGGGGCCAGTCAAAGTCAACAGCCCAGTCGGCATTGACCGTTGACTGGTCAAATTGACCAGTGGGTCCCTACTGTCATTGAAACATGGACTAACTAACAGTTTAATTAGTTTAAGTAGTTATTAGGGTAATTAAACTTAATTAGATTAATTAAACATGATTAATTGACATAATTAACTCATTAATTAATTACCAATTTTATTTATTATAACACATTTTTATATACGTTCTGGGCTGGGCCCCAGCTGTCAATGGGCCAAAGGCCATAGCGGGTTCGGGCGTTGTGGCAGAACAAGCGCCATGGGCGCTAGGACCCGGTTGGGCGAGGGAGGCCGCTCGAGGGAGCGAGCAGGGCGGCGCACCCGAGCACGCACGGCGGCGTGCCGGGTGGGGCGAGGCAGGCCATGAGAGGCCATGGTGAGGCGCCATGGCGCGGTTGCGGGCGCACCCGTGCGGGGCCAAGCCCGTGCACGTGCGGCGCGGGTGCGGGACGACGCGTGCAGCGGCAAGGCGATGGGCGAGCCGGCGCGGTGGTGCCCGCGCTGGATCAGAGGGGAGAGGGAGCCGGCGCAGGACGAGGAGATACGACGCGACGGGCGTGCAGCGCGTGTAGTGAGCATGGTGAGAGCGAGGCTCGGACGGGCATGGTGGTGGATCTGCCAGGGAGGAAGAGGGGAAGGGAAGGGGGCTCACAAAGCCCTGTAGTTGAGCGAGGTGTGCTCGAGGAGGAGGACGAGGACGTGTGCAGCCCGTTGAGGAGGTCCGGCGAGGTCCGACGGGGTCGGGGTCGGGGTCGGGGTCGGTGATGAGGCGAGGCCGCGGCGTCGGCCGACGAGCGCCAAGGCGGCGAGCCTAGCCCCGGCGCAGCAGGTGCGTGGGCAAGGGCGAGGCCTGGGTGCTCGAGGCGATGGCGTGCTGCGAGGAAACGGCCGGTCTCCGGCAAGGGCGTCCGACGCGGGGTGCGAAGGAGGAGGTTGGCGATGTGAGGGGGTCGGAGCATGGCAGGGAGCCACGAGAAGGTGGCCGTGGCGTGAGGGGGCTTCTACGCCGGCGAGGTGGGGCGACGGACGACGGGATTGGCGATGGGGACGGGGCACCGACGTCGTGGGGCGGGGCGTGGGGCGTCGGCCCGATCCCGATCCAGAACTGGATCGGGGGGGAGCGGGAGAGAGCGAGTGGGGGTGTGGGTAGTTAGGGTTTGCGGGGGGGTGAGGGGATAAAGTGTGGCCGGCTGGGCCTGGTGGGTTGGCCCAGTGGGGTTGATGGCCTGCTGGGCCGGAGCCCGGGGGGGTTCTTTTCCTTTTTTTTTGTTAGTTTTCTTTTCTGGTTTTGTGTTTTCTTTGCTTTTTATTTATACTTTTCTATTATTTTAGTTGTCAAGTGATTTTTGTTAATTATGAAACTTTGCACATAATTCCTAGCCAACACTATAAGGTTGCGCGAAAAGTTTGAGGCCAATTGGAATTGCTCTAATTTATAGTCGAATTAAAATGCTCTTATTTATTCTTGTTGTTCCACTAAATGAATTCCAAGGGCAATTTGGGAAACCAAATGAGGTTGGTTCCAACATGTTCATTAGTTAGTCAATATTTGCCACTCATCAAACATTTTTATTTGATAGTTTAAAGAAATAATAATTTGACTTGTTATTTGAATTTGAATTTGATCTCGGTTTGAAACAAGTGAGGTTTAGCAAAAGTTTCATTATGATGACCTGGCATGGTTAGCAAGGGTTTACTATAGCTTAACTACCCGGGCGTCACAGAAACCAAAAGCAAATAAAATATGATATGCAAATGATGATCTAATATATAACATTCCAAATTCAAAATTTGGGATGTTACAAACCTACCCCCCCTTAAGATGAATCTCACCCTCGAGATTCGGGTTGGCTAGAAAATAGGTGAGGGTGGTCCTTGAGCAAATCTTCCTCTCGTTCCCAGGTGGCTTCATCCTCCGTGTGGTGGCTCCACTGAACCTTGCAAAACTGGATAACCTTGAAGCGAGTGACTCGGCTAGCAAACTCGAGAATCTTAACTGGTTTCTCCTCATAGGTCAAATAGTTATCCAACTGAATTGATTCCAATGGCACAGTATCTCTCAAGGGTATGTCAGCCATCTCCGCGTGGCACTTCTTCAACTGAGAAACATGGAACACATCATGAACTCCTGACAATCCTTCGGGCAATTCCAACTTGTATGCCACTTCTCCCATACGCTCCAAAACTCGATATGGTCCTACAAAACGTGGCGCTAACTTTCCCTTGACTCCAAAATGCTTTATTCCTCATAGTGGAGATACTCGAAGATAAATTCTGTCTCCGACCTCGTAAATTGTCACCTTGCATTTAGAATCTACGTAGCTCTTCTGCCTGGACTGTGCTACCTTGAGCCTATCGCGAATCAACTTCACCTTCTGTTCAGACTCCTTAATCAAATCAGGTCCAAACAACTTGCGGTCTCCAACTTCGTCCCACGACAACGGTGTCCTGCACCTCCTTCCGTACAAGGATTCGAAAGGGGCCATTTTCAAACTGGTTTGGTAACTGTTGTTGTAAGAGAACTCTGCATATGGCAAATTTTCGTCCCAACTAGATCCGTAATCTAGCACACAAGCTCTCAGCATATCCTCCAAAATCTGATTGACTCTCTCGGTCTGTCCATCTGTCTGTGGATGAAAAGCGGCACTGAACTCTAGCCTGGTACCCAAAGTTTCGTGCAACTGCTTCCAGAACTTTGAGGTAAACTGGGTTCCTCTATCTGATACGATACTCCTCGGAACTCCATGCGGACATACGATCCTGGTCATGTATATCTTTGCCAACTTAGTGCTGGTGTAAGTGGTCTTTACCGGGATGGAATGAGCTACCTTCGTCAACCGATCAACTATAACCCAAATCGAGTCATAGCCGGGACGAGTCCTTGGTAATCCCGTGATAAAATCCATGCCTAGCTTATCCCACTTCCATTCGGGTATCGGCAATGGCTGCAACAGTCCTGCTGGCTTCTGATGCTCTGCCTTTACTCTCTGACATACATCACAAACTGCTACATACTCTGGAATATCTTTCTTCATTCCGGTCCACCAGAAAGTATCCTTCAAATCCAAATATATCTTGGTATTTCCTGGGTGAATCGAATAGGCTGAGTCATGTGCCTCTTGCAGAATCAACTTCCTGATCTCTGGGTCATTGGGCACATAAACACGGTCTTCAAACCATAGGGTATCGTGCTCATCCTCAGGAAAACCTTTAGCCTTTCCTTCGCTCATTTTCTCCTTTATAGAAGCAATCTCCTTGTCAGTCTTCTGAGCTTCTCTGATTCTGTCCATCAAAGTCGACTAAATCTCCAATGCTGCTACATAGCCTCTCGGAACTATTTCCAAACATAGCTCACGAAGATCCTCGGCTAACTCCATTGGCAATTCTCCCATCATTAGCGTATTGACATGGCTCTTACGGCTCAATGCGTCAGCTACTACATTAGCCTTTCCAGGATTGTAATGCAATCTCATATCATAATCCTTGATGAGCTCCAACCATCTCCTTTGTCTGAGGTTTAACTCCTTCTGTGTGAAGATGTATTTAAAACTCTTATGATCCATGTACACTTCACAATGGTTTCCAATGAGGAAATGTCTCCATGTTTTCAATGCATGCACTACGGCTGCTAACTCCAAATCATGTATGACATAATTTAATTCGTGAAGCTTCAGTTGTCGTGAAGCATACGAAACAACTCTTCCCTCCTGCATAAGCACTGCCCCAAGTCCTCGACGTGAAGCGTCGCAATATACCTCATAATCCTTGGTCTGGTCTGGTAAAATCAACACTGGTGAGGTAACCAAACATTTCTTCAATTCCTGGAAACTAGCCTCACACTCCTCAGTCCATATGAACTTGGTATCCTTCTTCATTCTTCGAGTAAACAAGAATATCATCAATGAACACCACGACGAACTTATCCAAAAACTCCATAAACACTTTGTTCATCATGTTCATAAAATAGGCAGGTGCATTAGTCAGACCAAATGACATAACGGTATACTCATACAGTCCATATCTTGTGGTGAATGCTGTCTTAGGTATGTCTTGCTCTCGAATCTTCAATTGATGGTACCCTGATCGCAAATCGATCTTGGAAAACACTTTAGCTCCTTGCAATCGATCAAATAGATCATTGATCATCGGTAGTGGGTACTTGTTCTTGATTGTTACCTCGTTCAATCCGCGGTAATCAACAACCATCCTTAATGATCCATCCTTTTTCTCCACTAGGAGTACTGGTGATCCCCAAGGCAAAGAACTTGGGCGAATGTAACCTTTATCCAGTAACTCCTTAATCTGCTTCTTAATATCCACCAAATCCTTTGTGGGCATCCTGAATGGTCTCTATGATATTGGCCCTATGCCTGGCAAAAGCTCAATCAAAACCTCAATATCTCTATCTGGTGGCATGCCTGGCAACTCTTCTGGAAATACGTCAGGGAAATCCTTTACCACTGGTACTTCCTCCTGCACAACTCCTGATAAGGAATTTACTTGTGTCCTGTTTGGCGCATGCCGGGATACATACTTGATCCTTCTTCCTTCTGGCGTTGTGAGCAAAATTGTCTTACTTGCACAATCGATGTTTCCTCCATACATCGACAGCCAATCCATACCGAGAATTACATCCAAACCTTGGGATTCCAGAATAATTAAATTCGTTGGGAAAACATGCCTTCCTATACTTAATGGCACTTGAAAACATCCTTGACAGGCCATGTACTCCGCTCCTGGTGAGCTTACTAGCGTAGGTGTTTTAAGAATCCTAATGTGCAGGCTATACTTATCCACGAATCCCCTTGATATGTATGAATGCGATGCACCAGTATCAAAAAGAACGAGTGCAGTAAATGACTTAACCAAAAGCTTACCGATTACTGCATCAGGCTGAGCTTCAACCTCCTCCACATTAACGTGGTTCACCTGTCCCCTGCTGAAAGGGTTCGGCTTCTTTCCAGAGCTTCCATTGCCATTTTGGCCTTCAGGACATTCGTTGGCATAATGCCCTGTCTTCGAACATTTAAAACAGGTGACTTGGCTCAGGTCTCTCTTGGCTGGGGTTGATGGGGTGGTACGGTTCTGGCCGTTGCTTCCTCCATTCCCATTACCATTCTTGGGGCCATTATGATTGTGCGAGCTACCTCCTCCATGGGTATGCTGAAAATGAACTCCCGGTTTAGGGGTAAGACGGGGCTTCTGCTGAGCTCCTGAATTATACTTCCCCTGTCCATACTTCCTCTTGCGATTTTCAAACTGCTGCAGCTTCCCCTCAATCATAAGAGCACGATCTACCAACTCCTGGTAGTTGTTGAAGCTTGCTACCATCAACTACATACTCAGCTCATCATTCAGTCCTTCCAGAAACTTCTCCTGCTTAGTTGCGTCCGTAGCAACGTCATCTAGGGCATAACGTGCTAGCTTACTAAAGTCATACACATACTGGCCAACTGTCCGTCCTCCTTGGCGCAAGTTGCGAAACTCACGCTTCTTCGTGGCCATAGCTCCTGCTGAAACATGGGCAGTACGGAAAGCAAGCTGAAACTGATCCCATGTGACAGTCTCTACAGGGTAAGTGGCTGTAAAATTCTCCCACCATGCTGCTGCGGGTCCTTCAAGCTGATGTGCGACAAATTTCACTTTTTCCCCGTCTGTACATCCTGCAGTGGTCAACTCCCTCCCTGTCATGCGGAGCCAATCATCTGCTACTATCGGCCCGGTGCTACTGGAGAACACCGGCGGATTCAGCCTAAGAAAACGGGTCAAGTGATCAACTAGTGGTGGCGGTGGTGGGTTGTTGTTGTTGTTGTTGTTCTGGTTCTGGACTAACAACTGCATCAAAGCATTCTGCTGCTGGATCAACTGAGTGAGTTCCGGTGGGAAAGCAAATCCATTGTCACGTCTCGGAGGCATCTGAGGGTTGAGAAAAGATGAGAATTAAGAATAGAATGAGGTCTAAAGAGAAAACACTACCCAATGCACATGAGGCAAAATGCACACAAAATCACTTCATTCAATCAAACAAGGCATACAGTCGGCTAGAACTATCGCAAAAGTGCGTGGACTATACTATGTACATGGTGGAACACTACTACTGTTATGGTAGTCTACTAGAAAAACTGCTCCGATGAAGACTCCATGATATCTGCCCCAGCTTCGTCTTCGAAATCATCATCACTAGGATCGAAATCGGTGTCATCGATGATGATGTAGTTCTCTGGACAGGTGCAATCTTCATCTTCTCCTCCGGGTGCTGAGTTCCCCATGAGTTCTTCAATCTACTCCTTAAGATCGTCGTTTTGTCTTACTAGAGCTACAATCTCATCCATGTAGTCCTTGCGAGTGGCCTTCAGTTCTCCTTTTAGCTCAATAATCTTGGCTTTTGCTTTCTTCAACTCCATCATGTCTGCGCACATTTGGTTCTCCTGGCGTCGAATGTCCTGGTTTAACTCATGGATGAAAGCTGCAATGGATCTATCCTTCTTGGTGCTAACTATCTCCCATTGTTCATCTCGGCATCCGCAAATCTGGTAAATAGTATCCTTGAGGTCATCTTGGTAAACTTCTCCAATGCGTCCCATGGTTATGTGAGCTGCCATGCTCTTTCCCAGACTCCAGGTTGGTGCATTAAAAACACACTCTATGGGCTCCGTGACTGGCGCGAACATCCTTCCTGGAACTTGAGCTTGAATCTTCCAACGCTCCTCTTCGGGTAAAGTGGCGTTGTAGGTCTCGGTGAAGCTTGGTATTCCAATGTTCAGGTACTTGGTGACTTCCTTCAGGTGTCGTCCAAAAGGTGTATCTTCATCCGGTTGCGTGAACTTGATCCTCGCTTCCGTCATCCTAAAAGAGTAGAAAAGACGAGGAGTCAGAAATGAGAAGAGAGTAGTGCTCTAGGGCTTTAGCTTAGTGGTCGTGTCCTACAATCAGCATGTGCTCTGATACCATCTTTGTAGCGACCAGACCTCAAACTTTCTGATCTCTGTGCTCAGGTGTCATCCCTGGATCAGTAATGCTGACACCACACAGTACTTGAAGGATTTATAACAGAGTAGCAATCACACACTTATTACTTCAAATATCTCAAAACAGAACTTATTACAATAAATATGGCTTAAGGCCATCTAATAACGATAACACCGGAAGGCTTGGAAGATAAGCGAGTCCATCAACTCCAACGGCATCACTGAGTATAGAACCACGACCTAAAAGGCACCTTTCTCGTCGTTTGAAAAGTCTGCAACATGAAACTTTGCATCCCGAAAACGGGTCAGCACATGGAATATGTTGGCAATGTAACACATAGAGAGTAATGGAAGATTTAGACTATACTACATGCATATATGGCTGGTGAAAAGCTCTATGGTTACAGTTTTGCGTAAAGCCAATTTTTCCCTACTGCAAAGGAATAAATTTTTTTAACTATCATGGTGGTTGTTAAACATTGAGAATGGTTGACAGCATCCTCAATCCCAATTAAAGTAATCATCATTAAAACCCAACAATATTAATTTAAAGTAACATGATGAGATTCACATGATATCCAAGTACTAGATACTCAAAACGTCCATAACCGGGGACACGGCTAACCATGATTAGTTTGTACACTCTGCAGAGGTTTGCGCACTTTTCCCCACAAGACTCGATCGCCTCCGTTGGATTTCTCGCACTACATGGTGTTTGAGAAACGAATGACCGAGACATAGTCTTTCAGAAGCGCTAGCACCTTACGATGGATAGACCGGTACACCTACTTTCCCCTACATCTGCTAGTCTACCCTGTAAGAGTTCGCACGACTTAATCAACTATGCCAGAGCCCATAATGGCTTGTGGCTGCACACGGAAGTTTCTAGTATGAATAATCTCATGATCCCTTTGAGCCTGGGTGGCGGTCCATAAATAAAAACAACAGGCAATCCTGGAATACCCAGGTACCTCAATCCACCCAGATGTGTGTTTAAGTTGCCACCTTAGATAAATCATTAATTAATAAACTCACATCTGTCATGGATATCGCTCACTCAATCCACGTCTACTAGCATAGCATGGCATAATAAGCAAACGTAGAAGTAACTCTCAAAGGTTTGATAATACAACAGGTAATAGGTACTACCTCAACTACTTCCCATCCCACAATTTAATTAGATCCTAATCATGCAATGTTTGAGGATTGATCTAATGCAATAAAACTGGGTAGTAAAAGAGGTATGATCAAAGTGTTAATTGCCTTGCTAATAATCCGCGAAACCTAGAGACCGGGTATTCTATCGCAGATAAACAAACAAGCATACAATAAGTACTCATCTAATGCACAGGTAAAACTCAAATAAGAGATCTAACCAGAAAGTTCAACTTAAGAACTCCGGTTTGCAAAAAGAATCAAACCGAACGAAGCAACGAAAGTCAAACAGCGAAAGAAAACAACTTCGTTCTACTAATCTGGATCTAAGTCAAATTTTACAGTAGCAAAAACTTGTTTAAGTTGGTTAAACGGATAGAGGATTTCGATACGAAACTCCAGGCGCTTGAACCGCCTGATTCCGATAAACGAGCGAAAAGTTATACTAAAACGAAAATCGGATCAGAAATCGCGATCAGAAAATAATTACGGAAAATCCGAGAAAAAGAAAAACGACGAACAGATTAACGAACGAACGTTCGTTAACTAGGTCTAAACAATGAACACGTTCGCTAAGACGAACAACCGAGCGAACGCTCGCTATTCAACCTAAACCAAAAAAAAACGATCTAAATAAAAACGCAAACTAAAAAAACCGACGAAAAACCGATGGAAAAACCAAACAATTTTTCGAAAAAAAAGAACGACGGCACGAGTTTCGAGGCAACCTCGAGCGGCTGGTCGGCGAGGCGGCGGACGGCGGCTCCGGCGACGGCAGGCGGCGGCGCGGCGGCGGGCGGCGGCGTGCGGCGGCGGCGCGAGCGGGCGGCGGCGGCGGGGCTCGGGCGGGGCTAGGGTTTGGGGGCGCAGGGCTGGGCTGTCCTCGAGCCTCGGGCGCGGCTTATAAAGCCTGCCGGGCCAGAGTCCCAGGCGGACACAGCCCGATTAGGTCGGTTGCCTTTTTTTAAATAATTACACGCAAAAGAAAAATAAAACGAAATACTAAACGGACACCAAATTCTCGAAATAAATTTTCCCCGACATTATGTCATGCCGGACAAAGTGAACATTTATTTGGGGCCCAAATGCAATTTTGAAAAACGCATATTTTTCCTAAATTCAAATAAAATAGCGAAAAACTCCGAAATAAAATCTTATTTGATTTTATTATTAAATCCTAAATATTTCTTTATTTTGGGAAAGTCATTTTATTCCCTCTCTCATATTTTTGTAATAGAAATAATTGATGATAAAATAAATAAGATCAAATGATCCTATTCTCAAAATTTGAGAAAAGTCAAATATGAAAATAACGAAATCCCCTACTCTCTCCGTGGGTCCTTGAGTTGCTTAGTATTTCTAGGATCGAAACCAAAAGCAAATAAAATATGATATGCAAATGATGATCTAATGTATAACATTACAAATTGAAAATTTGGGATGTTACAAAACTGTTTGGTTCATACAATTCCATATGGTCTCCACGCTTATGATTATTCTGGCATTATTCTTAAAAATCTCTAGTTGCGAGGTGTGGAAGTTATACATTTTTTCTATTTCTTTGCTATTTCTTTTTTCAGTTTTCTCCTTCTTTTTCTCTTCGGTTTTCTTTGTTTCTTTCCTGTTTTCTTTGGGTCTTTTAATATTTTTTCATACACATCGTACATTTTTCGTACACAACAAGAACATTTTTTATACACATTTAGCATTTTTAAAGTACATGATTATTTTATTGAAACAATATATGTTTTGAGGTCTTATGTTTTTTTCATACAGATTGTACTTTTCACATATATAGTAGGACTTTTCATTTATACTCCATTAACATTTTTTAAATACTCGTATATAATTAACATTTTTTCGGATATATGCTTTGATGTCTGCTATTTTTCATATAGATTGTACATTTTTCGTATACATAAGAAACATTTTTATTATACATGTTTAACATTTTACGAACACATGATTAATACTATTTCAGATATATGTTTTGATGTCTTTTTTTCATACATATTGTACATTTTATAATATGCATGTTTAATATTTTCAAATAAATTATGTACATGTTTCTAAATAGATGTTTTGAAAAAAAATCATATATATGATAAATATTTTTAAATATGTCTTCAAAAATATTTTAGTGCCATACAACTTTTTTTAAACTATGCAAACATTTTTTACACTGTATCAACATTTTTTAGATGTGTCATTAACATATTTTTTTGAAACACGTGAACATTTTTAAAGTGTCACATACATTACACTTAATGGTACGAATTTTTTTTATAAATTATGCAGACATGTTTTACATTGTGTAAACATATTTTAAACTAGCTTATGACATGTTTTTTATTTTTATTTTTTCTAATACACATTGTACATTTTTCATATACACGTGGAACTTTTTGTGATACACATTAATCTTTTTCAAATACATTTTTGAACAGCTTTTGATATAGATAAATGAACATTTTCTTAAGACAATTTTAAATACACTATGTGCATGTTTTGATTGCTAATACATTAATATACTATGAACATATTTCAACCTAATATAATTTTTGATAAATTTTAAGTGCTACAAATAAATTTTATAAATACACAATGAACATTTTTTCTATTGAACAATGAACTTTGTTGTAGCACTTGGTGGACATTTTTTCAAATAGATAACTAACATTTTCTCATGAGATTTTTTGAATACACAATGAGCAGTTTTTACAATGCAAATACATTTTATTAATTCCCCTAAAAATACATTTTCTTAATACTTCGTGAATATATTTTGAGAGAAAAACGTTCTCGAATCAAGTTTTCATGCTATATCTAAAGTATACATGCATATATGGTTTACGAGAGAAAAAGAGGTTCTTGAAAGAACCCGCAAAAAAAACGAACCTACCAAAATTGAGGGAACGCAAATAGGGGAAAAAAAAAGCAAAAGCAAATCGAGGTGCGAACGGAAAGAACCGAAGGAAAAGCAGGGCCGAAGAAAAGAAGAAAAAGAGCGAACGGGGGGGGGGGGGGCCTCGAGGCTATCCTACGGGCACAATACCTGTTTGAAAAAAAAAAAACCGGCGAGCTGTCCGTGCGCGTGACCCACATAAACGCGACGCGCACGCCACGCGTTACCTTGTCCGGATCGGACATGGAGACATCGCCGTCCTCCTAGTAGCTGCCTATATACAGTAGGAGTACATCGTACATCCTCACGTACTCCGTTCGTGAAAGAATCCGAAGCCAGCTCCAGCCTACGCGCGTTTCTCACCGGCCGGCCGACCCAGCTCGCGCGCACAGCAACGTTCCATGCTCATGTCGACGGTAGTAGGCGCACGTTCTGCGCCCGCGTCGACGGCCACCCGCAAGCGCCCGGCGGCGGAGCGCGTCGCCAACGGCAACGGCGGCAAGAAGGCCCGATACTCGTTCGGGAGCATCCGCGACTACGAGACGCTGGAGGTGCTCGGGGAAGGCGCCTACGGCCAGGTCTCGAAGGCGCGCGACCGCCGCACCGGCAAGAAGGTGGCGGTGAAGTGGATCCGCGCGCCCGACATGCCGGCCGTGATCCGCGAGGCCGGCTGCCACGCGGCCTGCCGCGGCCACCCGTCCATCGTCGACATCCTGGACGTGGCGACGGACGCCGACACGGGGGACATGTTCCTCGTCATGGAGCTCGTCGCCGGCGGCCTCACCCTGCGCGAGCACCTCTACAAGCCTCTCTCGGAGGACGTGGTGCGCGTGATGATGCGGCAGCTCCTGGACGCGGCCGAGAGGATACACGGGGCCGGCGTCGTCCACCGGGACATCAAGCCCGAGAACGTCCTCGTCACCATGTTGGGCGAGCTGAAGATGGGCGACTTCGGGTCGGCGACGCGCCGGAAGCCGCCCCGGGTACCGTACGAGGAGTGCCGCGTGGGCACGCTGATCTACACCTCGCCGGAGCAGCTAGAGGGAAACCGGTGCTACGGGCAGGCCGTGGACATGTGGGCGCTCGGGTGCGTCATGGCGGAGCTCCTGGCCGGCGGGACCCTGTTCGTGGGAGACACGGAGGAGGGAATGGCCGCCGAGATGGCCAAGCTGCGAGAGCAGATCGCATCTACGGGGAAGATGGACCTGGAGTGGTTCCCGGATCTTTCGGAAGCCGGGCACGACCTCCTCACTGGCCTGCTTGCCTTCAACCCCGACCAGAGGCTCACGGCGGTGGAAGCGCTTCACCATCGGTGGTTCAACAAGGCCTCTGCTTCGTGACTCTGTTAAGTTAATTAGCTTCATTAGACCGATAGACGAAATGTTCAATGCATTGCTCTGTAGTGTCCCAGAGTTAGCTTAATTATCCTGCAACCCTTCTGCAGGTTTGTTTTCTGGAAAAGGTTTGGATAAATTTAAGCGTGTATGCACGAACTTAATTGAGATATAATCTATGTGTGCTGTTGTGCGCATCCCGATTTGAGATAAATCTTTGAAATGCACGATGGACTTGCTACTTGTGCAAATATGCTGCAATGTACAGAACGTTATTATATATTCTCTTCCATTTATCCTTCAATGGTTGGTTTTTCATTTTTCATAATCAGATAACTGCACGGCAGTGATCACTTTTTTTCCTTGCAATATTCGAGTCCTCGGTGACTCAAATGCTTTGTTCAAGTCACTTGTCATGGTTGCTTTTCCCCCCACAGTTAACAGTGATTGAAGCTTCGAGGCTGGCATGTCAAAAATACTCCCTTCGTCCGAAATTATTTGTCAAGGAAATATCGTAATTTTGAAAGCGCATGCGCCCCTGCAGAACAGAACAACATAAACAATTCAGTTGCATTCAAATAGTAGTACTAGTATATAACAAAGAATGCACATACAACACCATGAAGAAAGAAAACCAAGCAGCCAACAATGCACTTGCATAAGCGCGACAACGATGTGAGCACCATTGCACACACAATTCTTACAAAGTCTTCGTTTAATTGGGAAAGAATCAATATACTTATAATGTTGAATCAAGATTTACTAATAAGACAAAAAGAAACCATTGGACGAAATTGTTCTTCGGTGTTAAGGTGATAGCTGTGAATAAGTCTAACTACTTGGAAAAGATAGAAGAATAAGATGCATTTTCTTTTCTTTTTCAAATTCGCGTGGTATGGTGAGTTTTAGATGGACGGGGGAGATTGCGGTCGAGTGGGGGAGTGAGCTCACAATCATCACCATCAACTCCAATTTATAAGATAGTAGAAAATTGTGAAAATTCCTTATTTGACACTATCTTAAAATCTGCTTCCTTATTTGACACCGGAATTTTTTTTCTTCCCTATTTGACACAAGTTCTAAAATTTATTCCCTATATGACATTTCCGTCCATTTTGAGCCTAAATGACACCTGAAAAGACTCTTTTGCCCCTCATGTGATATGTGTGTGGGGGACAATAGCGCACACACGTAGCATCAGTGCGAGGGCAGGAGCACACACGCAGCAACACATACACATGCACCAACACGCACGCACGCGCACACACACGCAACAACACGCGCACGCGCACACACACGCACGCGCGCGCGCACACACACAGCAACACACACGCAGCAACACACACGCACGCAGCACACACACACACACACATACACACACGCAACAGCAGCACACACACACACACACATACACACACGCAACAGCAGCACACACGCAGGCAACACATAGGCACGCAACAGCACACACACACGCGCGCGCGCACGTACACACGCAGTAGCAAACACACACGCGGCAGCACACATGCACACACACATGCAGCAGCAGCACACATGTGCGCGTGCACCCACACACGCACACACATACCGCATGAGGGGCAAAATCGTCTTTTCAGGTGTCATTTAGGCTCAAAATGGACAAAAGTGTCGTATAGGGAATAAAATTTAGGACTAGTGTCAAATAGGGAAGAAAAACTTTTTCAGCGTCAAATAAGGAACCAAATTTTAAGACAATGTCAAATAAGGAATTTTCTCTAGAAAATTTGGGGGCTATGAACTCCCGAAAGACACTTATTTTGTCTCTAAATATTAATCAATCTAGTTTATCCAATCCAACTAATTTCATTGCCTTGCCTTATCTGCCATGAATCCAGATATGTGAAATGGTTAATGTCATTTTAGTTTATTGTTAGATCATGGGAATGTGCTCATTAAAGTGGAAGAATATCAAAATCCTTTAGGTGTGTTTGGTTCGAGTCACAGAGTGGAATGTAACGGTCCATTACGCACATGGGCCTCATCCTTATGCTTGGTAGCAGTGAAGATTCGGAATCCACCCATTCCCTGAATGTAATATTCTCCCTTTATCTGGAATGCGCTCATACCTCCGGTTTGCGGGAATCGCACGGAATGGCTCGCGCCTCTCACACCCTGACTCTCTCAGAACCCTATCCCATCGTCGCCACTCCCCCGTCTCTCTCTCCCTCTCGATATGAGGCCCCTCGTGTCTCCTTCTTGGACGGCACCTCTCCTCATCTCTCCCTCTCCAACACTGCCTCTCCTCGTCTCTCCCTCTTCGGCAATGCCTCTCCTTGTTTCGCCCTCTCCAACAATGCTTATTCATGTTTCTCCCTCTCCAATGATGCCTCTCATAGTTTCTCCCTCTCCGGCAATAGCTATCCACGTTTCTCCATCTAAGGCGAGCAAGCAATGGTGCAGCAGTGTGCCAGCTAGGCGGCGAGCGAGTGGCTGCTTGGTAGGCAGAGGTACAGACCCTCCATAGCTCTCCCCGTAGAGATAAAAATAGAGACTAAGATGGGAGTGATGAACATATTTTCTCTCCTCTTTGTCTGATTTTTTATTTATATTGTCCAATTATTTTTGTCCTATAGCCTACTGCAATTTGTTTGGACTGAAAGGCTTCGTTATTGTTGTACAATGTCCGATTTGTTTACCTAAAATGTTGTTGTCCACTGTACATTTTCAATTTATGATGTTGTCTATCTTAAATCCATGAGCTTCTCCCAAGGAGAAGTGGAAGAGCTGAGCAAAGATTTTCATCTTGACTCTCACATTGTTTTTTTTTTGTGAAAGACTCTCACATTGTTTTGCAGATTAAAAAACAATAAACCGAGCGTTTGCAGGTAGTACCAAAAGAAAATTGGGAGCACTACAGTTAGGAAACTAAAGAAGAAACGCTGGTGTCACGCATAAGTAATTCTTGCAATGTACTCCCTCCGTTCCTAAATACTTGTCTTTCTAGAGATTTCAACAAATGACCACATACGAAGCAAAATGAATGAACCTACACTCTAAAATATGTCTACATACATCCGTATATTGTAATCATTTGAGATGGCTAGAAAGACAAGTATTTGGGAAGGGAGGGAGTAGTGATCTTGGGCGTGATCGTCTAGCGTAACATTTTTTGCGTAGTGCGTCCCCCAATAGAACACCGTAGGGTAACTGCACCTTCGAGTTGTGACATTCTTTGCACCAAATCATTTTTTGAATCTGCCGAGATATTTGGATGGTTGTACTGCGAGATATTCCCTCGGTTTCAAAATAAGTGTCTTAACTCTAATGCAGCTTTGTATCAACTTTAGTGCAGCTTTATACTAAAATTAGTGTAAAGTTAAGACAGTTATTTCTGGACGAAGAAAGTACTTGTGTCGAGCATTTTGTGGAAGATTCGGGTACCAGGCTATGTTTGAGCGTCATGAGATGAGTTGAGGCCAACTCCAATGCGCGATCCCATCCTGTCCGTGTCTTTTTGTTTGGTCTCAAACGGACAGATCACACAGCCCAATGCGCGTCCCCATCCCCATTTTCTGTCCTTTTCACGCCCGATCCATCCCATTTCTGGCTAAAACTTTTGCCGGCTTTGCGTCCACACGGACGACGAACAAACGCCCACGCGTTCGCTTCGCGTCCACCTCGGGCCCGCATGGTAGCCACCCACCTACCACCCACCGCACACATTAACGGCACACGCGCGGGTGGCCCCACTTGGCAGCCACCCCGGCCGAGCGGTCGCCGTCCTTTTTGATGTGGAAGTCGTGGACCGATGGGAGTCCACACTTCCACTTCCCTACTCTGGCGACGTGTGCCTCCTCGTAGCCCGACAGCCAAACCCTAGTCCGCCACTCCTCCACCTCCCCGCCGACGACAATGGCGAGTCGATGGTTCCATAGCCGCAAGACGAAGCACGACCACGAGGTCGGGTCGTCGTCCGGCCGGCGTCGCCACTCCCCCACTCCGCCTCCATCGCCCGCATTCCATATCTCGCCGGACGGCGCCCCACCTCACCAGCGGCCGTACGTGAAGGCGAAGGTCTGCAAGAGGTACTCGGAGACGCGCACACCATTGTCGTGGGGCGACGTACACCTCCCAACACTAGCACCTCTCCGTGGATCGGGTGCCTATCCCGCCGGTCCTGGTGAGCGGTTGCGCCCGCCGGGAGGAGATCAACCGTCGCCACGCCCGCCTACCCCCAGACCTCATCGGCGACTGGAGGTACGCCGTCGACTCGCCGTTGTGGGACGTGGCTCCACGACAAGATGACATCCAACGGGTAGTCGTTCTTTGTAGGCCGTCCACCGAGCCCGCGGCAGGCGCGCTCTGACCACCGGGCGCGCTCCCAGCCTGCCCCAGCCGCGCGGGCGCTGAGAGAGTCCTGGATTATGGGGTCCTCGGGCGTCAGGGCTATGTGACATGGGCCGAACTAATGGGTCGTGAAGATACGAGATAGAAGACTTTCTCCCGTGTCTGGATGGGACTCTCCTTTGCGTGGATGGCAAGCTTGGTGTTCGGATATGAAGATTCCTTTCTCTGTGAACCGACTCTGTACAACCCTAGGCCCCTCCGGTGTCTATATAAACCAGAGGGTTTAGTCTGTAGAGGTAATCATAACCATAGAGGCTAGACATCTAGGGTTTAGCCACTACGATCTCAAGGTAGATCAACTCATGTAACCCCTATATTCACAAAGTCAATCAAGCAGGAAGTAGGGTATTACCTCCGTTAAGAGGGCCCGAACCTGGGTAAAACATCGTGTCCCTGTCTCCTGTTACCTTCGATCCTTAGACGCACAGTTCGGGACCCCCTACCCAAGATCTGCTGGTTTTGACACCGACATTGGTGCTCATTGAGAGTTCCACTGTGCCGTCGTCGAAAGGCTCGATGGCTCCATCGATCATCTACAACAATGCTGCCATGAAGGAGATTTTTCTTCCCGGCCAGATCTTTGTATTCGGCGGCTTCGCGCTGCGGGCGAACTCGGTTGGCCACCTAGAGCAGATCGACAGCTACGCCCCTGATCACCAGATCAGTTTTGGAAATCTGAATTATGTCGCTGATATCCGAGGAGACTTGATATTCCAAGGGTTTGTAGCACCAACCATTTTCGCTTTGGCCTTAGATCCGGAGCGCGTCACCAGGTCCAAAGACGGGAGTCTGGAGCCCGCCGGACTCTCTGCGGCTATAGAGCTCAACACTGGAGAACCAGAGGGGATAGTGTCACCAGAAGTCATCATTAAACCGGACTCTTCTCCGAACACTACCTCCGAACCCTCGAAGTCCGCGTCATGTGAGCTCGGCCAGGGAACTTTTGTCCCGCCCTACTCCACGGACTCTCGCTTCCCCGTTCAAACCTCGCTCTTAAACGAGGTTTTAGACTTAATGTGATCCCTCGCCATCAGAGAGGAATCGCTTCTGAATTGCGCCCAGCCCGGACTAGGGGCTGAGAGAAGGGACTTTTACTTCCCACCCACCACCCACTTCATAGCCACTGTCGAGGATTTAACAGACATGCTCGATTACGCCTCCAAAGACATCGATGGTATGGACAACGATGCCGGAGAGGAGCAGGCCCAAAACCCGCCGTTCACCGGACGCTGGACGGCCACTTCCTCATACGACGTGTACATGGTGGACACACCTAAAGAAGGCGACGACGATGATGAGAAGGATCCAGTCGAGGACGAACCTCCTGAGATACCACTAAAGCGTCAACGCCAGCGACGCTGCTCTAAATCGCATCATGGAAAAGACAGCAATACCGGCACCGGAGACAATAATACTTTGGAGAACGCCGAATACCAAGAAGCCCCCATCGAACCAACATCCGAAACAGGATGATCGGGAGGACGGGCAAGTCGACCCTGACGAGCCAGCAGGGAACGAAGACTCGAAGGATAGCAACTATCTACCACCCTCCAAGGACGACGTGAGTCTCAGCGACGAAGATTTCATCGTGCCTGAGGAACCCCTTGAACAAGAGCGCTTTAAGCGTCGGCTAATAGCCACTGCAAGGAGCTTGAAAATGAAGTAGCAGCAGCTTCAAGCTCACCAAGATCTGCTCAATGACAGATGGACTAATGTCCTGGCAGCCGAGGAATACGGCTTCCAACGCCCAACTAAGAGTTACCCGAAGCGTAAACTACTACCTCAATTCGACGATGAGGGGTTGGAGCCCGTACCACCAGCACGCAACGCTGCCAACGGACCTGATCGACCACCACATGGCCGGGACAGAACGGCAAATCAAGCCGAACACCAACCCGCACCACCTCGCCGTAAAGGTAGAGAAACAACAGCTCGGGGATACACTTATGACCTACGACAGGACTTGGAAAATAGAGCCGGTCAGACCAGATCAATCTACGGATCACGGGGGCGTGCCCCGGCGCGAGAAGACGGCTACCAAGCCTGGAGCGACAACCACAACCTCACCCGGGCCGAAAACCGCATACGGACCTCTTCCGAACTGCGTCGTGACATAGCCCGATACAGAGGCGCCGCACACCCCCTATGCTTCACCGATGAGGTAATGGAGCACCAGTTCCCAAAAGGGTTTAAACCCATGAACATTGAATCATACGATGGCACAATAGATCCCGCAGTATGGATTGAAGATTTTCTTCTCCACATTCACATGGCACGCGTGATGATCTACATGCCATCAAATACCTCCCCCTAAAACTCAAGGGGCCAGCACGGCACTGGCTGAACAGCCTACCAGAAAACTCTATTGGTAGCTAGGAAGACTTGGAGGACGCATTCAGAGACAACTTCCATGGTACCTATGTTCGGCCCCCAGACGTCGTTGATCTTAGTCACATAATCTAGCAACCCGGAGAATCAGCCCGGCAGCTCTGGACTAGGTTCTTAATTAAAAAGAACAAGATTGTGGATTGTCCGGATGCCGAAGCCCTCGCGGCCTTCAAACATAGCGTCTGAGATGAGTGGCTCGCCTGACACCTCGGCCAAGAAAAGCCGAAGTCCATGGCAGCCCTTACCGCACTTATGACCCGCTTTTGCACGGGAGAGGATAGCTGGCTTGCTCGTAGAAGCAATAGCAATAGTGACCCTGGCACTTCCGAAGCCAGGGACGGCAATGGCAAGCCACGACGCAACAAGCACAAGCGTCGAAACCATAACGAAGGAACCCAAGACACGGCGGTCAACGCCGGATTCAGTGGCTCCAAATCCGATCCGGTCAACGAAAGAAGCCATTCAAGGCAAACAGAGATGGTCCATCCAGTTTAGACAGAATACTTGATCGGCCTTGCCAGATTCATGGCACCCCTGATAAACCTGCCAATCATACCAACAGAAATTGTTGGGGTTTTAAACAGGCCGGCAAACTCAACACCGAACACAAGGGGAAAGGGCCGCCCAGCGACGATGACGACGAGGAGCCTCGTCAACCGAACACAGGGGGACAGAAGCAATTTCCCCCCGAGGTAAAAATAGTAAATATGATATATGTCACACATATCCCTAAGAGGGAGCGCAAGCGCACATTACGGGACATCTACGCCATAGAGTCGGTCGCCCCAAAATTCAACCCATGGTCGGCTTGCCCAATCACCTTTTATCGAAAGGACCACCCAACCAGTATCCTCCATGGAGGTTCAGCAGCTCTGGTCCTCGATCCAATCATTGACAGATTCCATCTCACGCGAGTCCTCATGGACGGTGGCAGCAGTCTCAATCTACTTTATCAAGACACTGTCCGCAAAATGGGCATTGATCCTTCAAGAATCAAGCCCACTAAAACTACCTTCAAAGGAGTAATACCTAGTGTAGAGGCCCGCTGCACGGGCTCAATCACATTGGAAGTCGTCTTTGGTTCGCCAGACAACTTCCGAAGCGAAGACTTGATCTTCGATATCGTCCCCTTCCGCAGTGGCTATCACGCACTGCTCGGACAAACCGCTTTCGCCCGTTTTAATGCGGTCCCACATTATGCCTATCTAAAGCTTAAGATGCCCGGTCCATGTGGCATCATTACAATCAACGGGAACATGGAACGCTCCCTCCATACTGAGGAGCATACCACGGCCATCGCAGTCGAAGTACAAAGCGGCCCTCTCAAGCCGCACACCTCAGCGGCTATTAAGCCGCCGGACTTTATTACACAAGGCCGGTCAATTGTGCACACTGGCAGCCCGGCAATTCCAGAGCTGGATTAGCAATTTCACCTTCGTCGATCGCCACGTACGTCCACGAAATTCATACCACGCGTGCATAATTATGCACTCAAAATACATTGGGCATCAGCGGAGGCACAATACGGGCAAGCCTATAGTCCGGTTCGACCCTATATGGCCTTCCCCTCTCCTTTAATTATTTCTTATCTTTTACCACAAGTGAATCAAAACCTATTCATCCTATGGACTTACAAGGACTATTTCCGAGCCCGGTTTCGTACAAATAATCGAAGACCACTCCTCTCAAGGAATCTTCTCACTAAGGAGAAAGCGGTGCAGACGTGCGGCAGGAGGTCCAAAGGATTTTCTAGACCAAAACTTTATTTAAGAACCTGTACAGAGCTTTTCCCCTTAGTCTTAGACCCCCGGCATGTAAAATGGCCTCAGTGATTATGGTACAATCTGTAAGATTACGTTTGACGTATCAACCAGATTCCAGCCAGTATCGCCTTTATGTTGGAAATATGCCCTAGAGGCAATAATAAAATGGTTATTATTGTATTTCCTTGTTCATGATAATTTTCTATTGTTCATGCTATAATTGTATTAACTGGAAACCGTAATACATGTCTGAATACGTAGACCACAACATGTCCCTAGTAAGCCTCTAGTTGACTAGCTCGTTGATCAATAGATGGTTATGGTTTCCTGACCATGGACATTGGATGTCATTGATAACGGGATCACATCATTAGGAGAATGATGTGATGGGCAAGACCCAATCCTAAGCATAGCACAAGATCGTGTAGTTCGTTTGCTAAGAGCTTTTCTAATGTCAAGTATCATTTCCTTAAACCATGAGATTGTGCAACTCACGGATACCGTAGGAATGCTTTGGGTGTACCAAATGTCACAACGTAACTGGGTGGCTATAAAGGTGCACTACAGGTATCTCCGAAAGTATCTGTTGAGTTGGCACGAATCGAGACTGGGATTTGTCACTCCGTATGACGGAGAGGTATCTCTGGGCCCACTCGGTAATGCATCATCATAATGAGCTCAGTGTGACTAAGGAGTTAGTCACGGGATCATGCGTTACGAAACGAGTAAAGTGACTTGCCGGTAACGAGATTGAACAAGGTATAGGGATACCGACGATCAAATCTCGGGCAAGTAACATACCGATAGAATAGGGAATTGTGTACGGGATTGATTGAATCCCCGACATTGTGGTTCATCCGATGAGATCACCGTGGAACATGTGGGAGCCAATATGGGTATCCAGATCCCACTATTGGTTATTGGCCGGAGAGGTGTCTCGGTCATGTCTGCATGGTTCCCGAACCCGTAGGGTCTACACACTTAAGGTTCGGTGACGCTAGAGTTGTTATGGGAAATAGTATGTGGTTACGGAAGGTTGTTCGGAGTCCCGGATGAGATCCCGGACGTGACAAGGAACTCCGGAATGGTCCGGAGGTGAAGATCGATATATTGGATGAAGGGTATTGGGGTCCGAAATTGTTCTGGGAGTACCGGTGACGACCAGCGTGACCGAAAGGTGTTTCGGAGGCCCCGGCAAGCGTTGGGGGGGCCTTATGGGCCAAGGGGAGGGGGCACACCAGCCCACTAAGGGGTTGTGCGCCCCTCCCAACCCCTCTCACGTAAGCTGGAGAGGTGGGTGTAACGCCCTCGATGCGGCTATATCTCCCACGTGTCGAGGCACGACTTAGAGGCATAATCGCATTGAAAGCAATGTCGCAAGTGAGGTAATCTTCACACAATCCATGTAATAAATAAAGGGGAAAGATACATAGTTGGCTTACAATCGCCACTTCACACAAGTACATAAATAACATCCATCAAACAGATTACACTCAGGGTCCGACTACGGTACGAAAATGAAAGAAGACTACCCCAAATGCTAACAGATCCCCGGATCACCCAACTGGGCTCCACTACTGATCATCTGGAAAAGAAACATAGTAGCGGCCACGTTCCTCATCGAACTCCCAAGTGAGCTCAGTTGCGTCATCAGCACTGACATCGTTGGTACCTGCAACTGAGGTGATAATATCTGTGAGCCACGGGGACTCAGCAATCTCACACCCGCGAGATCAAGACTATTTAAGCTTAAAGATGGGGAAGGGGTTGGTGAGGTGGAGCTGCAGCAAGCGACTAGCATATGGAGGCTACAGCGCAAAAGAGAGCGAGAAGAGAAGGCAAGGCACGGTCGAGAAGCTAGAAGTGATCAAGAAGTGATCCTGAAACAACCTACGTCAGACATAACTCCAACAACCGTGTTCACTTCCCGGACCCCGCCGAGAAGAGACCATCACGGTTACACACGCGGTTGATGTGTTTTAGATAAGGTCAACTTCGGGTTTTCTACAACCGGACATCAACAAATTCCCATCTGCCTTATAACCGCGGGCACGGCTTTCGAAAGATAATACCCTGCAGGGGTGTCCCAACTTAGCCCATGATAAGCTCTCACGGTCAACGAAGGATATTCCTTCTACCGGGAAGACCCGATCAATCTCGGAATCCCGGACTACAAGACATTTCAACAGCAATAAAACAAGTCCAGCAAAGCCGCCCGATTGTGCCGACAAATCCTGATAGGAGCTGCACATATCTCGGTCTCAGGGCACATCCGGATAAGCTAAGCGTACAGGAGCCAACATAACCCAAGTTGCCAAGGGACGACCCTGCACGGTGCTCTAGTTTGGACCAGCAATCGAAGGAGAACTGGCCCGGGGGTTTAAAATAAAGATGACCCTTGAGTCTGCAGAACCCAAGGGAAAAAGGCTAGGTGGCGAATGGTAAAACCAATGTTGGGCCTTGCTGGAAAAGTCTTACTCAAAGCGACCTGTCAAGGGGGTCCCATAAATCACCCAACCGTGTAAGGAACGCAAACTCCGGGAACATAACACCGGTATGACGGAAACTAGGGTGGCAAGAGTGGAACAAAACGCCAGGCATAAGGCCGAGCCTTCCACCCTTTACCAAGTATATAGATGCATTAATTAAATAAGAGGTATTGTGATATCCCAACAAGTAAACATGTTCCAATAAAGAACAACAAGATCATGTTCCAACAAGGAACAAACTTCATCTTCACCTGCAACTAGCAACGTTATAAGAGGGGCTGAGCAAAAGCGGTAACATAGCCAAACAACGGTTTGCTAGGACATGGATGGTTAGGGGCTGACATGGCAATATAGGAGGCATGATATAACAAGTGGTAGGTATCGCAGCATAGGCATAGCAAAAGAGCGAGCAATCTAGCTAGCAAAGATAGAAGTGATTTCGAGGGTATGGTCATCTTGCCTGCAAGGTTCTCAGAGTTGTCGAAAGCTTGGTCCTCGTAAGCGTTCTCAACAGGTTCCTCGTTCACGTACTCGTCTCCCGGCTCTACCCAAAACAAGAGAACAAGCAAAGGAACCAAAATCAACCACGATGCAATGCGCAATCAACATGATGCAAAACATGGCATGATATGCGAGAGGTGATATGCAATGCGTATGCATGCTCCGGAAAGACAAGGATGAACAGGGCATAATCTTGGCAAACCAAGCATGCCACTGGATAGATGAGGTGATTTCGGTCGAAATCGATATAAAGATCACCGGAATCGGATGCACGGTTTGCAAATGGCAAGCAAAACAAGAATGACACGAATCTGCCATAAACAGCATGATGCTACTTAGCAAGCAACAAATAATTAAGCTACTGCACCCAAACATGGCAACAAAGCATATGACAGTAATCTACTCAAGATGCACGACAAAAGATGAACACTGAGCTTCGGCTAAATCACATCGTAACAGGTTCAAACAAGCATGGCAAAAGTACAACTTATAACAGATTCACAGACTTAGTGAAATAACAACAAGTCAGGAAAACAACATCAGGATGACATGTTCAGAGCAACGAAACAACATGCTACAGGTTCAGAACATAGCAAAGAAAGGCATGGCATGAATCTACTCATAGCACTTGACAAAAGACTCTTACTGAGCATAAGCTAAAAAGGATAAGAAAATATGATTACACCCATGTCAATTAAGCAAGTTTCGTTACAGGTTTCAGACTTAGCAGAAAACTGGACATGGCAGAAAACTGTTAACGACTAGGCATGTTCGTGAGCTCGATGCACTCACTACAGAGCATTTCATGATAAACTAAGCATACATACATCAAGAAGACATGGCATAGTAACAGTACATGGCAAGAATAACATCATATCATGCAAGGATCAACTACACCAAGCTTGGCAAAATTGAATAACACGTAAACAATCTGCCAGCAATATTTTGAAGCAAAAGTAGAGCTCGATTGACTCAAGCTATGGCACTCCATAATTGCAAACAAAGGCACGGATGGATTAAGCAAATACTCAAGTTCATAACTCCCTTACTGATCATGCTCAAATTATGCATAGATCTCTCGGAAACAACATGAACACATGGCATGATAACAACAAAAGTCAGGGACTTAGTGAAATCACTAAGTCTCTGAAAACAGCAATATCATCATCCCTACTTTGCATGCAATTTCTAGCCACCTCAAGCATCACAAAAATACATAGCAAAATCCTCTGGATAGGTAACATGGCATATTACAAAACTCATGTAGGACTCAACTTCATAGGAGGTACACATCAATCATGGCAAAAATGACAAAAGTGCATGATCAGCTAAGATCCAGCAATAAACATCAACTATCCCTCTTCTAACAGCATTTAGGGCATCAAGATGACCTCAAATGAGAATGATGCAATGGAACAAAATGATGTACTCTTCTAGACGAACAAAATGACATATTATACGCGCGAAACGGAGCCCTGGATGCAAATTTATGGCATGTCGAAGATGTGATGATAATGCAAAAAATTAATGACTTAGAGAAATATTTGAGAGGGGGAAGAAGTCAACGGTTCGCGGGATTCGAGGTTCGCCGGCGCGGGGTGGCCGGAGACGAGGCGGCGATGGCGGGGGCGGCCGGATCCGGGGGCTCCGGCGACGGCGGGGCTCCGGGGCGGCGCGGGGAGAGGCGGCGGAGGCCGGCACGGGCGCGGGGTGGCCGGATCCGCGGCGGGGAACGGCGCCCGGGGCGGCGCGCGCCGGCGAAGGCGGCGGCGGCGGCGGGGAGCCGGGTCGGCGCGGGAGGCGGCGCTGGGCGGCGGGCGCGGGCGACAGGCGGCGGGGCGAGGCGCGGGCTGCGGGGGCCGGCCTCGGGCTCGCGGGCCCGCGGGGAGGAGGCGGCGCGGCGAAGTGGGCCTCGGGCGGGCGGCGACGTGGCGGCGCCCGGTTGGCCCGGGGCGCCCGCGTGGAGGCGGCTGGCCAGTCAGGGGGTGCCAAGTGGCGGCCCCTGGTTGGCCCGGGCGGCGGCGGCGGCGGATCAGGTGGGGAGGCGCGGATTTCGAGGCGAGCTTAGGGTTTCGGTGATACTCTCTCAGATTTGGAAGGGGAGGGCGTTTTTATAGATAGGAGGAGCTAGGAGGCTCCAAACGGAGTGCGGTTTTCGCCCACGCGATCGTGATCGAACGGCGGAGGACATGGAAGTGACTTAGATGGGTTATTGGGCTGTTTTGAAGGGGTGTTGGGCTGCAACACACACGAGGCCTTCACGGTTACCCGGTCAACCGTTGGAGTACCAAACGAACTCCGATTGAACCGAAACTTGACAGGCGGTCTACCGGTGCTATACCGAGGCCACATGTCAAACCTCGGTCCATTCCGAGAATGTTTAATACCCGCTCACGAAGAAATGTAAAAGGGGACGCCGGGAGACATAGGAGCGCCGGATTGCAAAACGGACAACGGGAAAGATGCTCGGATTTATGAGACGAACACGTATGCGAATGCGATGCACATGATGACATGATATGAAATGCATGACATGACCAAAATGCAAAACGGAGAGAACCCAACCACGGAGGGAATCTCATAGCACATAGCCAGAAATGGCAAGAGTTGGATTACAATTATGGCAAGTTACATCGGGGGCGTTACAACACACCACCACTACGAGAGGATCTCGTCCCGAGATCTAGGCCTGAAAGAACTCCGGATACTCGGAACGTAGGTGGTCTTCACGCTCCCAGGTGGCTTCTCGGTCTGAATGATGTGACCATTTCACTTTGAGGAATTTGATTGACTTGTTGCGAGTCTTGCGCTCAGTTGTCTCAAGAATGGCAACTGGATGCTCATGATACGACAAATCTTCTTGAAGATCAATCTCTTCGAAGTTGATGGTATGCTCAGGCGTCTTGAAGCACTTGCGAAGCTGTGACACATGGAAGACATCGTGCACATTTGCAAAGTTGGAGGGGAGCTCAAGTTGATAGGCGAGATCGCCTCGTTTGCCGATGATCTTGAAGGGACCCACGTATCTGGGAGCAAGTTTCCCCTTGATACCGAAGCGACGAGTTCCTTTCATTGGCGAGACACAGAGGTAAACATGGTCTCCGATCTCGAATGCCACATCACGGTGTTTGCTATCGTAATAGCTCTTCTGGCGCGACTGCGCTGCTTTGAGGTTCTCACGAATCACCTTGCACATGGCCTCAGCCTCTGAGGTCAAATCATTGCCGAGCAATTGACGTTCACCGGTTTCAGACCAGTTGAGAGGAGTACGGCACTTTCTGCCATAGAGAATCTCGAATGGGGCTTTGCCCGAACTGGCTTGAAAACTGTTGTTGTAAGAGAACTCAGCATAAGGAAGACAATCCTCCCACTTCATGCCGAAAGAGATAACACAGGCTCTGAGCATATCTTCAAGAATTTGATTGACACGCTCGACTTGTCCACTAGTCTGAGGGTGGAAAGCTGTGCTGAAGCGAATGTTGGTGCCCATGGCCGTCTGAAAAGAATCCCAAAACTTGGAGGTAAAGATGCTGCCACGGTCTGACGAGATCAATTGTGGAATGCCGTGCAAGGAGACAATTCTGGAGGTGTAGAGCTCTGCCAGCTGCGCTGCTGTGATAGACTCTTTGATAGGAAGAAAATGAGCCACTTTGGTGAGCTTGTCGATGACGACGAAGATAGCATCATTTCCACGCTTGGACTTAGGAAAACCAGTCACGAAGTCCATTTCGATATGATCAAACTTCCATTCTGGAATAGCAAGAGGTTGGAGAAGACCAGCTGGTCGTTGGTGTTCTGCTTTCACCCTTCTGCAGACATCACACTCATTCACGAATTGAGCGATCTCACGCTTCATTCGAGTCCACCAATACGACTGCTTGAGGTCATGGTACATCTTTGAACTTCCAGGATGAATAGACAGGAGAGAATTGTGCGCTTCATTCATAATGACTTTACGAAGATCACCCTTTGGAACCACGATCCGGTCCTCGAAGAAAAGAGTATCTCTGTCATCAACTCGATAGCACTTGTATTTGGGAATGCTCTTTTCAATACCACGTTTCACCTTCTTCACCATGGTATCCAACAATTGTGCCTCACGAATCTGATCTTCCAAAGTAGGAGAGACAATGAGGTTGGCAAGAACACCTTGAGGAACAACTTGGAGATTCAACTTGCGAAAAGCTTCACAAAGATCCGGTTGGAAAGGCTTGAGGATTAAGCTGTTGCAGTAAGCCTTTCTGCTCAAAGCGTCTGCAACCACATTAGCCTTGCCTGGAGTATATTCAATACTCGGATTATACTCTTGAATCATTTCGACCCATCAAGTTTGCCTGAGGTTGAGATGAGGCTGAGTGAAGATATACTTGAGACTCTTGTGATCTGTGAATATGTCCACTTTCCTTCCCAACAGGAGATGTCTCCATGTTATTAGAGCGTGGACAACTGCCGCCAACTCAAGATCGTGAGTGGGGTAGTTCTTTTCATTGGGATTCAACTGGCGAGAGGTATAGGCAACAACCTTCTTCTCTTGCATTAACACAACACCGAGGCCCTGGAGAGAAGCATCACAGAATACTTCATAAGGCTTGGATTCATCAGGAGGAGTCAGAACTGGAGCAGTGACGAGTTTCTCTTTGAGAGTGTTGAAAGCAACGTCACACTCAGGAGACCAGACATATTTCACATGCTTCTGGAGGAGGTTGGAAAGAGGCTTGGCAATCTTGGAGAAATTCTCAACGAATCTTCTGCAATAGCTTGCTAGTCCAAGAAAACTGCGAAGCTGCTTGACATTCTGAGGAGGATTCCAATTCAAAACTGCAGACACCCTCTCTGGATTAACAGCGATGCCCTTGGCAGAGATGATATGACCAAGATAAAGAACTTCATCCAGCCAAAATTCACATTTGGAGAACTTCGCATATAATTGATACTCTCTGAGCTTGTCGAGTACCAATCTCAAATGTTCGGCATGATCCTTCTTATTCTTGGAGAAGACCAAAATATCATCGAGATAGACCAAGACAAATTCGTTGATGTAGGGGTTGAAGATGAAATTCATCAAACGAGTGAAATACGGAGGAGCATTGACGAGGCCGAAAGACATGACAGTATATTCATAAGAACCAAAGCTTGTTCTGAATGCTGTCTTGGGAATATCTTCTTCACGAATGCGAATCTGATGATAACCCATACGAAGGTCGAGCTTGGAGAACACCTTAGCACCTTTGAGTTGCTCAAATAGCTCATTGATGTTGGGAAGTGGGTACTTGTTCTTGATAGTCTTCTTGTTCAATGGACGGTAATCGACGCAAAGTCGGTCCGTGCCATCCTTCTTCTTGACAAAAAGAACACCACAACCCCAAGGAGAAGAACTCGGTCTGATCAAACCCAGACGTTCTTGTTATCGAGTTGAATCTTCAATTCCTTGAGCTCATCTGGTCCAAGCTTGTAAGGACGCTTGCAAACGGGTTCCGTGCCAGGCTCAAGCTCAATAACGAATTCAACTGGCCGACGGGGAGGCATACCCGGAAGCTCTTCTGGAAAAACATCTTGGTACTCACAAACGACTGGAATCTGAGAGATAGCCTCCATTTCACCCATCTCATTTAGAGAAAACAACCGAATGGTATCATCACGAGAAGCATAGATGATCACATCGTTAGAAGTGTGAGTCAATTTGATTTCCCTGGCGGCACACTCAAGCTGAGCCTTGTGCTTAGAAAGCCAGTCCATCCCGAGAATAAGATCAATATCAGAATCACCAAGCACCATTGGAGAAGATAGAAATTTATAATCGCCCATCTTGATAGAAACATTCGGAATCATTGTGGTGGCCCTCATAGGCTTGGCCGGCGAAACAACCCCCAAGGGTTTAGCCAGTAATTCAGAAACGAAGTCATGCTTTGAAACAAATGATCTGGACATGAAACAATGCGATGCACCAGTATCAAATAAGACTTTGGCAGGAATATCATTAATAGGAAGATTACCCATGATCACTTCAGAAGAATCCTCTGCTTGAGCTGCATTCAACATGTTCACCTTGACGTGCTTAGGATTATGCTTGACCACTGCATTGCTGTTAGATTTCACAGGAGGAGGAGGCGGAAGACGCCTCTGGTTGAAGCACTTGTTCGCATAGTGACCCTTCTGTTGGCATTTGTTACAAGTCACCTCTGAGAGCGGACGATGGTAAGGAGCACTTGGCCTTGGAATTTGATTCTGAGACTTGTTCTGATAACCAGGGTTGGGTGGGTGGGAAGATCCACGACCACTTGAATTCTTCTGCTGATAAGGCTGACGGAACGGAGGAGGAGGAGGCAACCAGAACTTCTGTTGCTTAGCTGCCACAAGTGAGGAAGAAGAAGATTGAACTGCGTCTCTGACTCTCTTCTTAGATGCCTCACACTTGAGCTGAGCAGCTTCTTGTTTCAGTGCCATGTTGTAGAATTCATCATACTTTAATGGCTCGAAAAGCACGAGAGCAAGCTGCAGATCTTCTCTGAGACCACGCCTGAACTGGTAGATCATACTCTTCTCATCAGGAATGTCTTGCCTTGCAAAACGAGAAAGCTTCTGGAACTGAGTGTTGTATTGATAGACAGTCATGTTGCCTTGCTTGAGATTGCGGAATTCCTCACGCTTAAGCTCAACAACACTTTCTGGAATGTGGTGCGCTTTGAAGTCACGACGGAAATCATCCCAAGTGATCACACGACCTCCTCTGGAATCTTTGTATTGCTGGAACCACTCAGCAGCTTGATCTTTGAGTTGAAAAGAGGCAAACTTGACAAAGTCCTCAGGTCTCACATTGCTGCACTCGAAATGCTTGCTGATGTCCACGAGCCAATCATCTGCGTCTGTGGCCTCGACACAGTAGCTGAAGGTTTTTGGCTGATTAGCAAGGAACTGGTTCAGTGAAGCAAAGTGCGGCTGATTGTTGCCTTGGCCTTGATTCTCTTGATTAGCTTGACCCTGGTTGCGATCTTGCAAGAGCTGAATCAGAATCTGAGCATTGGCATTAGTAGCAGTCATCAAGGCTTGCCAGGCTTCCGGAGGCGGGGGTGGAGGCGGAGGGTTAGCCTGATCTCCATCATTGCGTTCCGGATTCTGACGCGTTGGTGGAGCCATCCTGAAGAGGGTGACATCCATTAGCATCTTGACAGAGATATATTGAAGCTGAATCAAAGGAACGAAATTGCAACATATAGTCTTCACAATTAACATTCGAACGAGAATGAACGAATGAATTCCAATGTAAACCATCACACTTCCAAAGCTGAGAAGCCACTTAGAACATGGTATGGAATAAAATCAACAAGGTACGGATATGAACAAATACTTGGTAAGGATTACCCAATCACAAACCAAATATCTGCGGAAGAAATACTAAAGCTACAAGAATTCCCACTTAAAAACTCCCGAAACTTTCCGGTTATGCAATCAGGTGTTGGGGATACAGGGGAAGCATAATATCTCACCCAAACTAGCAAATCCTACAACCAGCTGTATCCATCCTTCAACACATAACCAAGAAACCTTCGGAAATCGTCTACCTCAACCTTCGAAAACACATCCGTTATACAAATCATGGCAATACCCCTGCACTCGCCACAGTACTGGGCTATCAGGTTATCTCACCAACAACTGTACAAAAGAGATTTTCGATGTCGGTCGTACTAAACTCAGGTATTCCAAAACCGCAACGATAAGATTATGACGACAACACCTCGGAGCTCAACTCCCCGGGACACTGCCACAACCCCTAAATGTCAGGAGGCAACCAAGACAATGTTGTCATCATAAAACCATCGGAACGATTGTAATATACCCGCGTGATCCTAAAAAAAATTTTAGTGAACTTTGAGAAGAGAAGAGTCAAAACTCTACGTCAGGATGCCTTACCAGAAGGTCGAAGGGACTGGGAAGTAAAAAGAATTCCTAAACTCTCCGATATAAAATTCCTAAATGACTCAAAACATTTTTCTAGACACAACTCGGCCACTAAAGACGATCAAACAGTGGGGGCTCCTAAGGTCGGGAAAGGCTCTGATTACCAACTTGTAACGCCCTCGATGCGGCTATATCTCCCACGTGTCGAGGCACGACTTAGAGGCATAACCGCATTGAAAGCAATGTCGCAAGTGAGGTAATCTTCACACAATCCATGTAATAAATAAAGGGGAAAGATACATAGTTGGCTTACAATCGCCACTTCACACAAGTACATAAATAACATCCATCAAACAGATTACACTCAGGGTCCGACTACGGTACGAAAATGAAAGAAGACTACCCCAAATGCTAACAGATCCCCGGATCACCCAACTGGGCTCCACTACTGATCATCTAGAAAAGAAACATAGTAGCGGCCACGTTCCTCATCGAACTCCCAAGTGAGCTCAGTTGCGTCATCAGCACTGACATCGTTGGTACCTGCAACTGAGGTGATAATATCTGTGAGCCACGGGGACTCAGCAATCTCACACCCGCGAGATCAAGACTATTTAAGCTTAAAGGTGGGGAAGGGGTTGGTGAGGTGGAGCTGCAGCAAGCGACTAGCATATGGAGGCTACAGCGCAAAAGAGAGCGAGAAGAGAAGGCAAGGCACGGTCGAGAAGCTAGAAGTGATCAAGAAGTGATCCTGAAACAACCTACGTCAGACATAACTCCAACAACCGTGTTCACTTCCCGGACCCCGCCGAGAAGAGACCATCACGGTTACACACGCGGTTGATGTGTTTTAGATAAGGTCAACTTCGGGTTTTCTACAACCGGACATCAACAAATTCCCATCTGCCTCATAACCGCGGGCACGGCTTTCGAAAGATAATACCCTGCAGGGGTGTCCCAACTTAGCCCATGATAAGCTCTCACGGTCAACGAAGGATATTCCTTCTACCGGGAAGACCCGATCAATCTCGGAATCCCGGACTACAAGACATTTCAACAGCAATAAAACAAGTCCAGCAAAGCCGCCCGATTGTGCCGACAAATCCTGATAGGAGCTGCACATATCTCGGTCTCAGGGCACATCCGGATAAGCTAAGCGTACAGGAGCCAACATAACCCAAGTTGCCAAGGGACGGCCCTGCACGGTGCTCTAGTTTGGACCAGCAATCGAAGGAGAACTGGCCCGGGGGTTTAAAATAAAGATGACCCTTGAGTCTGCAGAACCCAAGGGAAAAAGGCTAGGTGGCGAATGGTAAAACCAATGTTGGGCCTTGCTGGAAAAGTCTTACTCAAAGCGACCTGTCAAGGGGGTCCCATAAATCACCCAACCGTGTAAGGAACGCAAACTCCGGGAACATAACACCGGTATGACGGAAACTAGGGTGGCAAGAGTGGAACAAAACGCCAGGCATAAGGCCGAGCCTTCCACCCTTTACCAAGTATATAGATGCATTAATTAAATAAGAGGTATTGTGATATCCCAACAAGTAAACATGTTCCAATAAAGAACAACAAGATCATGTTCCAACAAGGAACAAACTTCATCTTCACCTGCAACTAGCAACGTTATAAGAGGGGCTGAGCAAAAGCGGTAACATAGCCAAACAACGGTTTGCTAGGACATGGATGGTTAGGGGCTGACATGGCAATATAGGAGGCATGATATAACAAGTGGTAGGTATCGCAGCATAGGCATAGCAAAAGAGCGAGCAATCTAGCTAGCAAAGATAGAAGTGATTTCGAGGGTATGGTCATCTTGCCTGCAAGGTTCTCAGAGTTGTCGAAAGCTTGGTCCTCGTAAGCGTTCTCAACAGGTTCCTCGTTCACGTACTCGTCTCCCGGCTCTACCCAAAACAAGAGAACAAGCAAAGGAACCAAAATCAACCACGATGCAATGCGCAATCAACATGATGCAAAACATGGCATGATATGCGAGAGGTGATATGCAATGCGTATGCATGCTCCGGAAAGACAAGGATGAACAGGGCATAATCTTGGCAAACCAAGCATGCCACTGGATAGATGAGGTGATTTCGGTCGAAATCGATATAAAGATCACCGGAATCGGATGCACGGTTTGCAAATGGCAAGCAAAACAAGAATGACACGAATCTGCCATAAACAGCATGATGCTACTTAGCAAGCAACAAATAATTAAGCTACTGTACCCAAACATGGCAACAAAGCATATGACAGTAATCTACTCAAGATGCACGACAAAAGATGAACACTGAGCTTTGGCTAAATCACATCGTAACAGGTTCAAACAAGCATGGCAAAAGTACAACTTATAACAGATTCACAGACTTAGTGAAATAACAAGTCAGGAAAACAACATCAGGATGACATGTTCAGAGCAACGAAACAACATGCTACAGGTTCAGAACATAGCAAAGAAAGGCATGGCATGAATCTACTCATAGCACTTGACAAAAGACTCTTACTGAGCATAAGCTAAAAAGGATCAGAAAATATGATTACACCCATGTCAATTAAGCAAGTTTCGTTACAGGTTTCAGACTTAGCAGAAAACTGGACATGGCAGAAAACTGTTAACGACTAGGCATGTTCGTGAGCTCGATGCACTCACTACAGAGCATTTCATGATAAACTAAGCATACATACATCAAGAAGACATGGCATAGTAACAGTACATGGCAAGAATAACATCATATCATGCAAGGATCAACTACACCAAGCTTGGCAAAATTGAATAACACGTAAACAATCTGCCAGCAATATTTTGAAGCAAAAGTAGAGCTCGATTGACTCAAGCTATGGCACTCCATAATTTCAAACAAAGGCATGGATGGATTAAGCAAATACTCAAGTTCATAACTCCCTTACTGATCATGCTCAAATTATGCATAGATCTCTCGGAAACAACATGAACACATGGCATGATAACAACAAAAGTCAGGGACTTAGTGAAATCACTAAGTCTCTGAAAACAGCAATATCATCATCCCTACTTTGCATGCAATTTCTAGCCACCTCAAGCATCACAAAAATACATAGAAAAATCCTCTGGATAGGTAACATGGCATATTACAAAACTCATGTAGGACTCAACTTCATAGGAGGTACACATCAATCATGGCAAAAATGACAAAAGTGCATGATCAGCTAAGATCCAGCAATAAACATCAACTATCCCTCTTCTAACAGCATTTAGGGCATCAAGATGACCTCAAATGAGAATGATGCAATGGAACAAAATGATGTACTCTTCTAGACGAACAAAATGACATATTATACGCGCGAAACGGAGCCCTGGATGCAAAGTCATGGCATGTCGAAGATGCGATGATAATGCAAAAAATTAATGACTTAGAGAAATATTTGAGAGGGGGAAGAAGTCAACGGTTCGCGGGATTCGAGGTTCGCCGGCGCGGGGTGGCCGGAGACGAGGCGGCGATGGCGGGGGCGGCCGGATCCGGGGGCTCCGGCGACGGCGGGGCTCCGGGGCGGCGCGGGGAGAGGCGGCGGAGGCCGGCACGGGCGCGGGGTGGCCGGATCCGCGGCGGGGAACGGCGCCCGGGGCGGCGCGCGCCGGCGAAGGCGGCGGCGGCGGCGGGGAGCCGGGTCGGCGCGGGAGGCGGCGCTGGGCGGCGGGCGCGGGCGACAGGCGGCGGGGCGAGGCGCGGGCTGCGGGGGCCGGCCTCGGGCTCGCGGGCCCGCGGGGAGGAGGCGGCGCGGCGAAGTGGGCCTCGGGCGGGCGGCGACGTGGCGGCGCCCGGTTGGCCCGGGGCGCCCGCGTGGAGGCGGCTGGCCAGTCAGGGGGTGCCAAGTGGCGGCCCCTGGTTGGCCCGGGCGGCGGCGGCGGCGGATCAGGTGGGGAGGCGCGGATTTCGAGGCGAGCTTAGGGTTTCGGTGATACTCTCTCAGATTTGGAAGGGGAGGGCGTTTTTATAGATAGGAGGAGCTAGGAGGCTCCAAACGGAGTGCGGTTTTCGCCCACGCGATCGTGATCGAACGGCGGAGGACATGGAAGTGACTTAGATGGGTTATTGGGCTGTTTTGAAGGGGTGTTGGGCTGCAACACACACGAGGCCTTCACGGTTACCCGGTCAACCGTTGGAGTACCAAACGAACTCCGATTGACCCGAAACTTGACAGGCGGTCTACCGGTGCTATACCGAGGCCACATGTCAAACCTCGGTCCATTCCGAGAATGTTTAATACCCGCTCACGAAGAAATGTAAAAGGGGACGCCGGGAGACATAGGAGCGCCGGATTGCAAAACGGACAACGGGAAAGATGCTCGGATTTATGAGACGAACGCGTATGCGAATGCGATGCACATGATGACATGATATGAAATGCATGACATGACCAAAATGCAAAACGGAGAGAACCCAACCACGGAGGGAATCTCATAGCACATAGCCAGAAATGGCAAGAGTTGGATTACAATTATGGCAAGTTACATCGGGGGCGTTACAGTGGGGGCACCTCCCCTAGGGCAGCCACCCCTCCCGGCTTGGGGGGCAAGTTTCCTAGGGGTGGGGGCGCCCAAACCCATCTAGGGTTTCCCCTATGGCCGTCGCCCCTCCCCTAGGGAACCCTAGGGCGCCTCCTCCACCCCCTTCC
The DNA here is from genome assembly GCA_032464435.1 of Aegilops umbellulata. NCBI lineage: Eukaryota > Viridiplantae > Streptophyta > Magnoliopsida > Poales > Poaceae > Aegilops > Aegilops umbellulata. Next base: position 56,861,899 of record CP136058.1, read on the forward strand.
CCTATATATAGTGAGGGAGATAGAGGGCAGTCGCAACCCCTTCCCCCTATATATAGTGAGGGAGATAGAGGGCAGCCGCAACCCCTTCCCTGGCGCAGCCCCTCCCTCCTCCAACTCTTCCTTCTCCTCCGTAGAGCTTGGCGAAGCCCTGCAGGAATACCACAAGCTCCACCACCATGCCGTCGTGCTTCCGGAGTCCTCCCTCAACTTTTCCTCTCCCCTTGCTGGATCAAGAAGGAGGAGACGTCCCCGGGTCGTACATCTGTTGAACGCGGAGGTGCCGTCCGTTCGGCGCGAGATCGGATCTTCTCCGATTTGAATCGCCGCGAGTACGACTCCATCAATTGCGTTCTTGTAACGCTTCCACTTAGCGATATTCAAGGGTATGAAGATGCACTCCCTCTCTCTCTCATTGCTAGCATCTCGTAGATTGATCTTGGTGACACGTAGGAAAATTTTGAATTATTGCTACGTTCCCCAATAGTGGCATCATGAGCTAGGTCTATGCGTAGATTCTATGCACGAGTAGAACACAAGTAGTTGTGGGCGATGATTTGCTCAATTTGCTTGCCGTTACTAGTTTTATCTTGATTCAGCAGCATTGTGGGATGAAGCGGCCCGGACCGACCTTACACGTACTCTTACGTGAGACAGGTTCCACCGACTGACATGCACTTGATGCATAAGGTGGCTAGCGGGTGTCTGTCTCTCCCACTTTAGTTGGATCAGATTTGATGAAGAGGGTCCTTATGAAGGGTAAATAGCAATTGGCATATCACCGTTGTGGCTTTTGCGTAGGTAAGAAACGTTCTTGCTAGAAACCCATAGCAGCCACGTAAAACATGCAACAACAATTAGAGGACGTCTAACGTGTTTTTGCAGGGTATGCTATGTGATGTGATATGCCCAACAAGATGTGATGAATTATATATATATGTGTGTGTGTGTGTGTGTGTGTGTGTGTGTGTGTGTGTGTGTGTGTGCGTGTGATGTATGAGATTGATCATGTTCTTGTAATAGGAATCATGACTTGCATGTTGATGAGTATGACAACCGGCAGGATCCACATGAGTTGTCTTAATTTATTTTATGACCTGCGTGTCAATGAAAAATGCCATGTAATTACTTTACTTTATTGCTAACCGTTAGCCATAGTAGTAGAAGTAATACTTGGCGAGACAACTTCATGAAGACACGATGATGGAGATCATGGTGTTATGCCGGTGATGAAGGTGATCATGCCGCGCCTCGAAGATGGAGATCAAAGGCGCAAGATGATATTGGCCAGATCATATCACTTTATGATTTGCATGTGATGTTTATCATGTTTACATCTTATTTTTTTGACACCAAATAGACTTTATTCATCAGATAATTGCCAAGTCGTTTACAAGAGCTGATGAGATCAAGCCCGGTATAGAATCATCCCAAAAAGCAGGGGATTTAGAATTAAAACCAAATTCAGCTAAACTATCAGCCACCACATTGGCCTCTCTAAAACAGTGTACAAAATCAACTTGGTCACAATCAGATGCTAATTGCTTGCATTCCATAACCACGGCAGCATCAACAATGGCATATCCATCATCCCCTTTCAAAGCTTCAACCACAAAAGAGCAATCAGACTCAATGACAAGCTTATTGCATCCGATGGTCGCCGCTAGGTACAGGCCATTTCTGATGGCAATAATTCCAGCCGAGTCAACACAAGAAATATGAGGAACAAACCAAGAAGCAGCAGCAACAAAGTTTCCACCGTCATCGCGAGCTACAGCTCCCGTAGCTCCAGCCAAAGTTTCAGCTGAGAAGGACGCATCAACATTGATCTTAGTGAATCCCTTAGAGGGCTTCTTGTTGGGGAACGTAGTAATTTCAAAAATTTCCTACGCACACGCAAGATCATGGTGATGCATAGCAACGAGAGGGAAGAGTGTTGTCTACGTACCCTCGTAGACCGAAGCGGAAGCGTTGACACAACGTAGAGGAAGTAGTCGTACGTCCTCCTTGCGATCCAACCGATCCCAGCGCCGTTACTCCGGCGCCTCCGAGTTCTTGACACATGTACAGCATGATGACGTTCTCCGGGCTCCGATCCAGCAAAGCTCTCGGGGAAGAGTTTCGTCAGCACGACGGCGTGGTGACGATCTTGATGTGTTACCGACGCAGGGCTTCGCCTAAGCACTGCAACGATATATTCGAGGTGGAATATGGTGGAAGGGGGCACCGCACACGGCTAAGGAACGATCACGAAGATCAACTTGTGTCTCCATGGGGTGCCCCCTACCCCCGTATATAAAGGAGCAAGGGAGGGAGGAGGCCGGCCCTAGGTTTGGGCGCGCCAGGGGAGTCCTACTCCCACCGGGAGTAGGATTCCACCTTTCCTAGTCCAACTAGGTCAAGGGGGGAAAGAGGGGAAGAGGGGAAGGAAGGGAGAGAGGGGCCGCGCCCCAAACCCCTTGTCCAATTCGGACTGGGCTTGGGAGGGGCGCGCGCCACCTCCTGGTCCTTCCCACTAAGGCCCATCAAGGCCCATTGCTTCTTCCTCGTATTCCCGTAACTCCCCGATACCTCCGAAAATACCCGAACCACTCAGAACCCTTCCGATGTCCGAATATAGTCGTCCAATATATCGATCTTTACATCTCGACCATTTCGAGACTCCTCGTCATGTCCCCGATCCCATCCGGGACTCCGAACTCCTTCGGTACATCAAAACTCATAAACTCATTATATAACTGTCATCGAAACCTTAAGCGTGCGGACCCTACGGTTCGAGAACAATGTAGACATGACCGAGACACGTCTCCGGTCAATAACCAATAGCGGGACCTGGATGCCCATATTGGCTCCTACATATTCTACGAAGATCTTTATCGGTCAGACCGCATAACAACATACGTTGTTCCCTTTGTCATCGGTATGTTACTTACCCGAGATTCGATCGTCGGTATCCAATACCTAGTTCAATCTCGTTACCGGTAAGTCTCTTTACTCGTTCCGTAATACATCATCTCACAACTAACACATTAGTTGCAATGCTTGCAAGGCTTAAGTGATGTGCATTACCGAGAGGGCCCAGAGATACCTCTCCCACAATTGGAGTGACAAATCCTAATCTCGAAATACGCCAACCCAACATCTACCTTTGGTGACACCTGTAGTACTCCTTTATAATCACCCAGTTACGTTGTGACGTTTGGTAGCACCCAAAGTGTTCCTCCGGCAAACGGGAGTTGCATAATCTCATAGTCATAGGAACATGTATAAGTCATGAATAAAGCAATAGCAACATACTAAACGATCGGGTGCTAAGCTAATATAATGGGTCATGTCAATCAGATCATTCAACTAATGATGTGACCTCGTTAATCAAATAACAACTCTTTGTCCATGGTTAGGAAACATAACCATCTTTGATTAACGAGCTAGTCAAGTAGAGGCATACTAGTGACACTCTGTTTGTTTATGTATTCACACATGTATTATGTTTTCGGATAATACAATTCTAGCATGAATAATAAACATTTATCATGATATATAAGGAAATAAATAATAACTTTATTATTGCCTCTAGGGCATATTTCCTTCAGTCTCCCACTTGCACTAGAGTCAATAATCTAGTTCACATCGCCATGTGATTTACCAGCAATACTTCACATCACCATGTGATTAACACCCATAGTTCACATCGATATGTGATCAACACCCAAAGGGTTTACTAGACTCAGTAATCTAATTCACATCGCTATGTGATTAACACCCAAAGAGTACTAAGGTGTGATCATGTTTTGCTTGTGAGAGAAGCTTAGTCAACGGGCCTGCCAAAATTCAGATCCGTATGTATTTTGCAACTTTCTATGTCTACAATGCTCTGCACGGAGCTACTTTAGTTAATTGCTCCCACTTTCAATATGTATCTAGATTGAGACTTAGAGTCATCCAGATTAGTGTCAAAACTTGCATCGACGTAACCTTTTACGACGAACCTTTTTGTCACGTCCATAATCGAGAAACATATCCTTATTCCACTAAGGATAATTTTGACCGCTGTCCAGTGATCTACTCCTAGATCATTATTGTACTCCCTTGCCAAAATCAGTGTAGGGTATACAATAGATCTGGTACATAGCATGGCATACTTTATAGGACCTATGGCCAAGGCATAGGGAATGTCTTTCATTCTCTTTCTATCTTCTGACGTGGTCGGGTTTTGAGTCTTACTCAATTTCACACCTTGTAACACAGGCAAGAACTCTTTCTTTGACTGTTCCATTTTGAACTACTTCAAAATCTTGTCAAGGTATGTACTCATTGAAAACTTATCAAGCGATTTGATCTATCTCTATAGATCTTGATGCTCAATATGTAAGCAGCTTCACTGAGGTCTTTCTTCGAAAAACTCCTTTCAAATACTCGTTTATGCTTTGCAGAATAATTCTACACTATTTCCGATCAACAATATGTCATTTACATATACTTATCAGAAATGTTGTAGTGCTCCCACTCACTTTCTTGTAAATACAGGCTTCACCGCAAGTCTGTATAAAACCATATGCTTTGATCAACTTATCAAAGCGTATATTCCAACTCCGAGATGCTTGCACCAGTCTATAGATGGATCGCTAGAGCTTGCATATTTTGTTAACACCTTTAGGATTGACAAAACCTTCTGGTTGCATCATATACAACTCTTCTTTAAGAAATCCATTAAGGATTGCAGTTTTGTTATCCATTTGCCAGATTTCAGAAAATGTGGCAATTGCTAACATGATTCGGACAGACTTAAGCATAGATACGAGTGAGAAACTCTCATCATAGTCAACACCTTGAACTTGTCGAAAACCTTTTGCGACAATTCTAGCTTTGTAGATAGTAACACTACTATCAGCGTCCGTATTCCTCTTGAAGATCCATTTATTCTTAATTGCTTGCCGAACATCGGGCAAGTCAATCAAAGTCCAAACTTTCTTCTCATACATGGATCATATCTCAGATTTCATGGCCTCAAACCATTTCGCGGAATTTGGGCTCACCATCGCTTCTTCATAGTTCGCAAGTTCGTCATGGTCTAGTAACATAACTTCCAGAACAGGATTACCGTACCACTCTGGTGCGGATCTCACTCTGGTTTACCTACGAGATTCGGTAGTTACTTGATCTGAAGTTACATGATCATCATCATTAGCTTCCTCACTAATTGGTGTAGTAGTCACAAGAACAGATTTCTGTGATGAACTACTTTCCAATAAGGTAGAAGGTACAATTACCTTATCAAGTTTTCTACTTTCCTCCCACTCACTTCTTTCGAGAGAAACTCCTTCTCTGGAAAGGATCCATTCTCAGCAACGAATATCTTGCCTTTGGATCTATGATAGAAGGTGTACCCAACTGTCTTCTTTGGGTATCCTATGAAGACATACTTCTCCGATTTGGGTTTGAGCTTATCAGGATGAAACTTTTTCATATAAGCATCACAACCCCAAACTTTAAGACAAGACAAATTTGGTTTCTTGCCAAACCATAGTTCATACGGTGTCGTCTCAACGGATTTTGATGGTGCCCTATTTAATGTGAATGCAGCTGTCTCTAATGCATGATCCCAAAACTATAGTGGTAAATCGATAAGAAACATCATAGATTGCACTATATCCAATAAAGTACGGTTATGACGTTCATACACACCATTATGCTGTGGTGTTCCAGGTGGCGTGAGTAGTGAAACTATTTCACATTGTTTAACTGAAGGCCAAACTTGTAACTCAAATATTTTACCTCTGCGATCATATCGTAGAAACTTCTATTTTCTTGTTACGATGATTCTCTACTTCACTCTGAAATTCTTTGAACTTTTCAAACGTTTCAGACTTATGTTTCATCAAGTAGATATACCCATATCTGCTCAAATCATCTATGAAGGTTAGAAAATAATGATACTTGTCGCGAGCCTTAATATTCATCGGACCACATACATCAGTATGTATGATTTCCAACAAATCTGCTGCTTGCTCCATTGTTCCGGAGAACGGCGTTTTAGTCATCTTGCCCAAGAGGCATGGTTCGCAAGCATCAAGTGATTCATAATCAAGTGATTCCAAAATCCCATCAGCATGGAGTTTCTTCATGCGCTTTACACCAATATGACCTAAACGGCAGTGCCACAAATAGGTTGCACTATCATTATTAACTTCGCATCTTTTGGTTTCAATATTATGAATATGTGTATCACTACGATCGAGATCCAATGAACTATTTTCATTGGGTGTGTATGACCATAAAAGGTTCTATTCATGTAAATAGAACAACAATTGTTCTCTAACTTAAATGAATAATCGTATTGCAATAAACATGATCAAATCATATTTATGCTCAACGCAAATACCAAATAACACTTATTTAGGTTCATCACTAATCCCGAAAGTATAGGGAGTGTACGATGATGATCATATCAATCTTGGAACCACTTCCAACACACATCGTCACTTCACCCTCAACTAGTCTCTGTTTATTCTGCAACTCCCGTTTCGAGTTACTAATCTTAGCAACTGAACTAGTATCAAATACTGAGGGGTTGCTATAAACACTAGTAAAGTCCACATCAATAACATGTATAAAATATACTTATGTTCACTTTGCCATCCTTCTTATCCGCCAATCACTTGGGGTAATTCCGCTTCCAGTGACCAGTCCCTTTGCAGTAGAAGCACTTAGTCTCAGGCTTAGGACCAGACTTGGGCTTCTTCACTTGAGCAGCAACTTGCTTGATGTTCTTCTTGAAGTTCCCTTCTATCCCTTTGCCCTTTTCTTGAAACTAGTGGTCTTGTTAACCATCAACACTTGATGTTTTTCTTGATTTCTACCTTCGTCGATTTCAGCATCACGAAGAGCTTGGGAATTACTTTCGTCATCCCTTGCATATTATAGTTCATCACGAAGTTCTACTAACTTGGTGATGGTGACTAGAGAATTCTGTCAATCACTATCTTATCTGGAAGATTAACTCCCACTTGATTCAAGCGATTGTAGTACCCAGACAATCTGAGCACATGCTCACTAGTTGAGCGATTCTCCTCCATCTTTTAGCTATAGAACTTGTTGGAGACTTCATATCTCTCAACTCGGGTATTTGCTTGAAATATTAACTTCAACTCCTGGAACATCTCATATGGTCCATGACGTTCAAAACGTCCTTGAAGTCCCGATTCTAAGCCGTTAAGCATGGTGCACTAAACTATTAAGTAGTCATCATATTGAGCTAGCAAAACATTCATAAGGTCTGCATCTGCTCCTGCAATAGGTCCGTCACCTAGCGGTGCATCAAGGGCATAATTCTTCTGTGCAGCAATGAGGATAAACCTCAGATCATGGATCCAATCCGCATCATTGCTACTAACATCTTTCAACACAATTTTCTCTAGGAACATATCAAAATAAACATATGAAAGCAACAACGCGAGCTATTGATCTACAACATAGATATGCTAATACTACCAGGACTAAGTTCATGATAAATTAAAGTTCAATTAATCATATTACTTAAGAACTCCCACTTAGATAGACATCTCTCTAATCATCTAAGTGATCACGTGATCCAAATCAACTAAACCATGTCCGATCATCACGTGAGATGGAGTAGTTTCAATGGTGAACATCATTATGTTGATCATATCTACTATATGATTCACGCTCGACCTTTCGGTCTCCATGTTCCGAGGTCATATCTTATATGCATAGCTCGTCAAGTATAACCTGAGTATTCCGCGTGTGCAACTGTTTTGCACCCGTTGTATTTGAACGTAGAGCCTATCACACCCGATCATCACGTGGTGTCTCAGCACGAAGAACTTTCGCAACGGTGCATACTCAGGGAGAACACTTCTTGATAATTAGTGAGAGATCATCTTATAATGCTACCGTCAATCAAAGCAAGATAAGATGCATAAAAGATAAACATCACATGCAATCAATATAAGTGATATGATATGGCCATCATCATCTTGTGCTTGTGATCTCCATCTCCGCAGCACTGTCATGATCACCATCGTCACCGGCGCAACACCTTGATCTCCATCGTAGCATCGTTGTCGTCTCGCCAATCTTATGCTTCTACGACTATCGCTACCGCTTAGTGATAAAGTAAAGCATTACAGGGCGATTGCATTGCATACAATAAAGTGACAATCATACGGCTCCTGCCGGTTGCCGATAACTCGGTTACAAAACATGATCATCTCATACAATAAAATTTAGCATCATGTCTTGACCATATCACATCACAACATGCCCTGCAAAAACAAGTTAGACGTCCTCTACTTTGTTTGTTGCAAATTTTACGTGGCTGCTACAGGCTGAAGCAAGAACCAATCTCACCTACGCATCAAAACCACAACGATAGTTTGTCAAATAGACTCCGTTTTAACCTTCTCAAGGACCGGGCGTAGCCATACTTGGTTCAACTAAAGTTGGAGAAACTGACACCCGCAAGCCACCTGTGTGCAAAGCACGGCGAGGGAACCGGTCTCGCGTAAGCGTACGCATAAGGTTGGTCCGGGTCGTCTCATCCAACAATACCGCTGACCCAAAGTATGACATGCTGGTAGGCAGTATGACTTGTATCGTCCACAACTCACTTGTGTTCTACTCGTGCAAATAACATCAAACTATAAAAACCTAGGCTCGGATGCCACTGTTGGGGAACGTAGTAATTTCAAAAATTTCCTATGCACACACAAGATCATGGTGATGCATAGCAACGAGAGGGGAGAGTGTTGTCTACGTACCCTCGTAGACCGAAGCGGAAGCGTTGACACAACATAGAGGAAGTAGTCGTACGTCCTCCTTGCGATCCGACCGATCCCAGCGCCGTTACTCCGGCGCCTCCGAGTTCTTGACACACGTACAGCACGATGACGTTCTCCGGGCTCCGATCCAGCAAAGCTCTCGGGGAAGAGTTTCGTCAGCACGACGGCGTGGTGACGATCTTGATGTGTTACCGACGCAGGGCTTCGCCTAAGCACTGCAACGATATATTCGAGGTGGAATATGGTGGAACGGGGCACCGCACACGGCTAAGGAACGATCACGAAGATCAACTTGTGTCTCCATGGGGTGCCCCCTGCCCCCGTATTTAAAGGAGCAAGGGAGGGAGGAGGCCGGCCCTAGGTTTGGGCGCGCCAGGGGAGTCCTACTCCCACCGGGAGTAGGATTCCACCTTTCCTAGTCCAACTAGGTCAAGGGGGGAAAGAGGGGAAGAGGGGAAGGAAGGGAGAGAGGGGCCGCGCCCCAAACCCCTTGTCCAATTCGGACTGGGCTTGGGAGGGGCGCGCGCCACCTCCTGGTCCTTCCCACTAAGGCCCATCAAGGCCCATTGCTTCTTCCTCGTATTCCCGTAACTCCCCGGTACCTCCGAAAATACCCGAACCACTCAGAACCCTTCCGATGTCCGAATATAGTCGTCCAATATATCGATCTTTATGTCTCGACCATTTCGAGACTCCTCGTCATGTCCCCGATCCCATCCGGGACTCCGAACTCCTTCGGTACATCAAAACTCATAAACTCATTATATAACTGTCATCGAAACCTTAAGCGTGCGGACCCTATGGTTCGAGAACAATGTAGACATGACCGAGACACGTCTCCGGTCAATAACCAATAGCGGGACCTGGATGCCCATATTGGCTCCTACATATTCTACGAAGATCTTTATCGGTCAGACCGCATAACAACATACGTTGTTCCCTTTGTCATCGGTATGTTACTTACCCGAGATTCGATCATTGGTATCCAATACCTAGTTCAATCTCGTTACCGGTAAGTCTCTTTACTCGTTCCGTAATACATCATCTCACAACTAACACATTAGTTGCAATGCTTGCAAGGCTTAAGTGATGTGCATTACCGAGAGGGCCCAGAGATACCTCTCCCACAATTGGAGTGACAAATCCTAATCTCGAAATACGCCAACCCAACATCTACCTTTGGTGACACCTGTAGTACTCCTTTATAATCACCCAGTTACGTTGTGACGTTTGGTAGCACCCAAAGTGTTCCTCCGGCAAACGGGAGTTGCATAATCTCATAGTCATAGGAACATGTATAAGTCATGGATAGAGCAATAGCAACATACTAAACAATCGGGTGCTAAGCTAATATAATGGGTCATGTCAATCAGATCATTCAACTAATGATGTGACCTCGTTAATCAAATAACAACTCTTTGTCCATGGTTAGGAAACATAACCATCTTTGATTAACGAGCTAGTCAAGTAGAGGCATACTAGTGACACTCTGTTTGTTTATGTATTCACACATGTATTATGTTTCCGGATAATACAATTCTAGCATGAATAATAAACATTTATCATGATATATAAGGAAATAAATAATAACTTTATTATTGCCTCTAGGGCATATTTCCTTCACTTCTGCCACATCTGGTCGTTCTTTCATTTGGGTGTACTTGTGTTAGCTGCTCTAATAAACTTCGTGACCAAGACCCTAATTGATATAGCCGATCTTTCAGGTGATTGCAACGTCTCTCCTTTCACCCACTGCCTTCGCTGCCACCATACAAACCAAGCAGCAACTAGTACAAGCTCTGTCAAAGGAATCTCACCAGAATTTGATTGGAGGTTACATAAAATCTCAAGTGTTATTGCTCCTGATCTATCTTGAACCATAGCTTTGCGCACTTCTTCAAATAGACCTAGAGCCTTCCAAACGCTCTTTGCTCTAGCACAGGAAAATAAGCAGTGTTGTATGTCCTCTGGTCCCTGAGCACAAATCGGACACTACACAGGGGCTTTGATGTGTCGTCCAGCAAGGATGCCATAACAAGGCTACACACCGTGCAGAACTTTCCATGCGAAGGTTTTAATTTTCTCTGGTAATCTTATCCTCCAAATTTCTTCCATATAGGGTTTATATCTACACTCCCTTGGCCGTCCACAACACACAGTTTATGTCTGTGTTGGTGTTCCCATTCTCTGTGATATGCGGAGCAGACAGAGAACTTTCCCGAACGGGTATAATGCCATGATATAAAATCCTCAATTACTTGCACATTTAACGGAATTTGAAGAATGCGTCGAGCGTCAACTGGGGAGAAAACATCCCAAATTAGAGCTTCATCCCATGATCCAGACACGGGGTCAATTAGCTCATCTACCTGGGAGAGCATGATCGCCCCCTTTGGAGTTATAACCTTCCTACTCGGGCTTGAGGGTATCCATGGGTCATTCCATATATTAACATTTGAGCCGGTATCTACTCTCCAAATGCACCCTCTCTTAAAAGTTTGGATGCCTGAAACAATGCTTTGCCAAGTGTACACTACAAAAAAAAGACACATCTGTGACATTTTGGGCCGAACGAAAAAAATTTATGTCATACATATGACACTTCTATGACGATAATTGTGACAAAACCCGGTATCATCATAGATGTGGTGGGCTCCTACTTCTATGACAAAAAATCATGACAGAAAATGGGCTTTTCGTCCTGGGCGGGCCGGAGACGCAGCTGCATGACATTCTTTGGGTCGTCCATGACGGAAAAAACCGTGGTAGAAGCGAGGGGGAGGAAATTTTTGGGGAGTTCCCGGTTATGGTGGGAGGTCGGGGGCCGAGCGATGCGCGTTTCTCTCATACACGTACACGCGTGTGTGTGAGGTGTTGGCTCTAACTGAACCCGAGCGAGGCGTTGGGCTCTAACTGAACCCGAGCGATTGCACTGCAGGCTACGCGTTACTGAACCCGAGCGATTGATCGATTGCTGTTAACTGAACCCTATCGAGCGATTCCTTCGCTACTGCTGCTAACTGAAGCCGATCGATGGGATGAACAGTGAGCATTGCGAGGGGGGTTGGATGAACAGTGAACGGTGTCGTTGCCTCTGGATGAACAGGACCCCGTGGTGTGGTGGAGGGCTGGATGAACAGTAGACGATGGAGGGGTGCCCGTGGAGGGGTGGATGAACAGGACCCCGTGGTGTGGAGGGCTGGATGAACAGTAGACGGTGGAGGGGTGCCCGTGGAGGGGTGGTTGAACAGGACCCCGTGGTGTGGAGGGCTGGATGAACAGTAGACGGTGGAGGGGTAGTTGAACAGTAGCCGGTGGAGTAGCGCGCGGTGGAGGCTGGATGAACAGGAGCCCGTGGATGAACAGTCGCAGGTGGAGGCTGGAGGAGGTCGACGGTGGATGAACAGTAGCTCGTGGAGGCTGGAGGGGGTCGACGGTAGAGATGAACAGTATCCCGTGGAGTCCCATTTTGCGGTACACCACACCCCTCCCGATGAACAGGACCCCCGTTTCGACCGTAGCGCTCCAACACAAGTCCGTTTCCTCTGTTTTGCGGTACGCCGCACCCCTCCCGATCAACAGGACCCCCGTTTCGACCGTAGGAGGTCCGTTTCCTCCGTTTTGCGGTACACCACACCCCTCCCGATCAACAGGACCCCCGTTTCGACCGTAGGAAGTCGGTTTCCTCCATTTTGCAGTACGCCACACCCCTCCCGATGAACAGGATCCCGTTTCGAACGTGGCCGGTCGAACACAAGGCCGTTTCCTCCGTTGTGCGGTACGCCAGGCCTCGTTTCCATTGCCTGTTCCGTCCAAGCCCTCCCGATGAACACGACTACGCATTCCGTTGCCTCCCCATGAACACGACGACACATTGTTTCTCCGTTCCGACCCAGCCATGTACACGAGCCCTGGCCGTACGTATGCGCGAGTAGGCGTTCGAGACCCCACCCGTATGTACACAAACGTGGCCGTATTTTCTTTCTTGCACCCTGGCCGATGTACGTACGTGTACATGCTACGTGCGCGCCTCTACATCGACCAGTATATATGTACATACACGTTCGCGACCAGAATGACAACGCTACGTACGCTTCGACCAGGTAGGTCCCGACTGTCAGGCACTTCCTTGCGTGCGAAGATGTAGCTGGTGGTTCCCAGTAGTCAGGGGGGCGAATCGTTTTGTTTTTTTTGCCTGGACGCACTTCCTTGCGTGCGAAGGTGTAGCTGGTGGGTCCCAGCAGTCAGGGGGAAATGTTTTTTCGCGAAATACGGTGGCCTATCCGGTGAGTCCCCGCTGTCAGGTGGAGGAATAATTATTTTGCACGTAATAAGGAGGCACTTCCTTGCTGCGGCCGTGGACCCAGCTGTCAGCCTCTCCACGTACAGTCCACGTCCGATGGAAGTCGTTCCTTGACCACGTTGACCACGCCGCGCCGAGAGCACCAGGGCGGTGGACGACGGCGAGGCCTAGGAAGGGAACGAAACGGAGGTAGGGAAGACTCGGCAGTTGTTTCCCACGCGGAGGGGAGTACGACTGTAAGAGGGTTTACTGGTTCGTCTGCCGTCGCCGAAGAATAACAGCAGGTCTGGGTGAGTAGAGGGATGGCTAGGCCAGCGATGGGAGTACGGTGGGGCGGTGAGGTCTGCGCGGCAGCACAGTCGGCCGCGGGGAGGAGGGAGCAGGCAGTCCCACCGGCGCTTGTTTGAGTGGCAGGAGCAGGAAGAGCAGAGATTGAAGAAGCACGACGGCCGTTGGATGGACATCCAACAGTCACTGCTTGTGCGTCAACCTTTTTTTTTAGGAAAACCTCAAATTTGTGGAAAGCATACAACCCATCTGCCATTATTTCTAATAATTTTCAGCCCATTTGCTAATTCTTAAGGGTTTTTTTGGAGCCCATATTCTTTTTGTTAGCATTACAAGCCAAATTGTGGCCACGGTTAAAAAATTATACGAAATTTTGCATATTTCGGTGCGGTCCGAACTGTTTTTAATCCCAAAATTTCGACTCACAATCAAACTGATTTAAAAAATAAATGTATATCAATATAAAATCCAACAAATTCTCCACGCATAAAAATTAGTGTAATTAAAAATTTTGAAATGAAAAAAATATATTTGAAACTAATTGCCGGTTTGATGTGTTTTAAAAATGTACAACCCATTTCTCATTACTGATGGGCCATTTTCTCAGCCAGCCGAATGAACGCTCTCCTCGTCTTGAAAGATTTGCAGCCCAACAGGCCTGACAAAGCGACTTGCTTGGCAAATCACAAAAAAACTGGGCTGTGGCCATGGACCCAGCTGTCAGCCTCTCCACGTACAGTACTCTTCCGATGGAAGTCGTTCCTTAACCACGTTGACCACGCCGCGTGGAGAGCACCACGGCAATGGAGGACGGCGAGGCCTAGGAAGGGGACGACGCGGAGCCGGGGAAGACGCGGCAGTGGAAGCCCGCGCGAAGAGGAGTACGAGGGTTTATTGGTTCGGCTGTGGTGTGAGACTGCCGTCGCCGCAGGGCCTGGCCAGCGGTGGAAATAGTAGGGGGCGGTGAGGCCTCCACGGCACCACATCCGGCCATGGGAGGCAGGAGCATGCGGCACGACCGTCGCTACTTTGGGCGGCTGGAGCAAGAAGACCAGAGATTGAAGAAGCACTATGGTCGTTGGATGGACATCGTACGGTCACTGGAGCTAGAATCATTCATATTGACTAAAGTTGACAAAGGCCACCGTCCCAGTCAACTTAGTAGGCCCACAAGTCAGCCTCCCACCATGGTGAGTCCCAGCTAGCAGGGGGAGTATTCATTTTTTTGTGCGTAATAAGGAGGCACTTCCGGTGGGTCCGAGCTGACAGCGGGGGGATAGTTTTTTTTTTGCAAAATACGCTGGCCCGTCCGGTGGGTCCGAGCAGTAGGGGGGAAACGTTTTTTTCGCGAAATAGGGTGGCCCGTCCGGTGGGTCCCTGCTGTAAGGTGGAGGAATAATTATTTTGCGCGTAATAAGGAGGCACTTCCTTGCGGCCGCCCGGACCCAGCTGTCAGCCTCTCCACGTACAGTACTCTTCCGATGGAAGTCGGTCGTTGACCACGTTGACCACGCCGCGCCGAGAGCACCAGGGCGGTGGTCTGGACGACGGTGAGGCCTAGGAAGGGGACGACACGGAGCCGGGGAAGACGCGGCAGTGGAATCCCGCGCGGAGAGGAGTACGAGGGTTCACTGGTTCGGCTGCAGTGTGAGGTTACCGTCGCCGCAGAATAACAGGGGGTGTGGGTGAGTGGAGGGATGGCCTGGCCAGCGGTGGGAGTAGTATGGGGGCGGTGAGGCCTTCGCAGCAGCACAGTTGGCCACAGGAGGCAGGAGCAGGCGGCACGACGGGCGCTGCTTTGGGCGGCTGGACCAAGAAGACCAAAGGTTGAAGAAGCACTATGCCGTTGGATGGACATTGTATGGTCACTGAAGCTAGAAACGTTTATTATTGACTAAGTTGACAAAGCCCTTGGTACGCTCCAACTTAGTAGGCCCACAGGTCAGCTTCCGAAACGGTGCGCCCGAGTTGTCAGGGGGAGGAATCATTTTTTGGGCGGCCGAAGCTAAGAATATCCGAGATTGAAGAAGAAGCACGACATTCGTTGGATAGACATCCAACGGCCATTCCTGCTAGAACCGTGTGTTGACTATAATAAGTTGGCAAAGCCTTGCATATGCGTCAACTTATTTTTTTAGGGGACGCGTCACTTAGTAGGCCCACAAGTGTGTGGCAGAGAACTTATAGCCCATTTACGTTTTGTAAGAATGTACAACCCATTTTGGGATTCTAATGGAATTTACAACAGCCCATTTACAGTTTGTTAAAAGTACAGCCCATTTTCTAGCTAGGACAATGATTAATAATTTCAACCAGCCATTGAAGACAAAATTCAATAAAATTTCCCACATTTTGATGGGCTCCGAAATATTTTTATCCCAAAATTTCTAGTCAGATTAAATATAAATTTCTATTACATAAAAATCTAACGAAACATTGCGCACGCAACAATGAAAATTTTAGATTTTCAAAATCCATAAATAATATTTTATAAACTAATTTCGTGTTTGGTGCATTTTTTTATAGTTACTGCCCAGTTTTTATAATTACATCCCATTCATTATTTTTTAAAGCCCATTTTCCTGTTAAGCCTAATGCATCCTTCCTAGGAAAGATTTGCAGCCCAGCGGGGTGGAGAATAATAAGTTGACCTTGCCTGGGTATTCCTCAAAAAGACGTATAGCTGGGCTAGCCATTTTCATCTTGAAAAAAATTAGTATCTGGGTTGGAGATCTGGCCTGGGCTAGACGGGCCATAGCCCATCCAGTTAATACCCTGCTCTCCTCTGAACAACAACAAAATCATCGCCAAGAAAAAATGGGCAGTGCTCACGCCTCAAAAACACAAATACTGATCGAGCTGGTTGGTCCCAGCTGTCGACCAGACCTTGTGCAATTCTCTCGTTTATATTGACTACATAGGTTGACAATGATGTGGGACCGTGATGTCAGGAAACCAGGAGAAAGCAAAAAAATATAGTTGTACATAAGAAGGAGGCACTTGTGTACGTATGGCTATGGCCCTAGTGGGTCCCTAGTGTCATCCAGTCAAAATAAAGTCATCTCCTGAATCCTCATGTTCGTTGACGATGTTAACAATGCTCGGCGCCACGGCGAGCGCAACAACTCGAAGGACAACGGAGAGGGCCTCACGGGCCGTACGGATGGTCTGATACAGCGCCCGCTACTCATTCAGGAAGCCAGGATCATCGGACACCTATGAGCACCTTCGAGAAATTGAGACGGCATGAAACGGTAAGGCCGGGCTTGGGAGCTCTGGTTTATTTCAAACCTGTATTAACATACAAGTGTAATTTACTCGTCATCGAAAACAACGCGTAAAATATAGGCGTAATGAAACCGAGGGCCCGAGGTCTGTAAGTAAAACCGGCGGGTTACGCGTGTAATT
This sequence comes from Aegilops umbellulata, assembly GCA_032464435.1. NCBI lineage: Eukaryota > Viridiplantae > Streptophyta > Magnoliopsida > Poales > Poaceae > Aegilops > Aegilops umbellulata. The sequence goes on from CP136058.1 coordinate 56,878,696, forward strand.
TGAGAGACCAGTGTATATTTTACGAGCACTGCTATATGGACGACATTACCAGACGATACATGCACGACGTGCGTATCATGCCATCCATGGGCAAGTCTGAAACAGCAGCTAACGACTGGATTAGCAATTGACCGAGTGTCGTTCTGCGTTTTTATTGTGTGTCAAGTACTTCCGATATTTTACTAGTCGAAATCGACCAACCAAGCGCCTTCGCCCGAGACCATCTGCTTTAATTTACAAGCGTCAGTTTTACAAGCGGTTTTGATTGGAAAACGACGATCCAATCACGGCCTAATATCATGAGTTGGTCGGAAGATCATATGGTTTCACGTCTAACCTACCCGACTTGTCGTATAGGCTATGAATGAAACATCAGATGATGAACTTCTTAAGCACGGAAACAACAGAAGAGGATGATCTTCTTAACAAGCAAATCACTAGCATTAGATCGACATGCAAAAGAATACGAAGCATTATTATCAGGAGGCACGGTGAACAGCTCGTGATGCCGAATGCCACAACATTCCAAGCACAAAACACAAGGCCTGGCATTACATAGACAATATTCAGAACAAACTCTTAACACAGGAATATCTCAGCAGAGTAACTATTTACTTCTAAACTGAACACATGAATAGGAAAAAAACACTCAACACTGCTCACGACAAGGGTGTCCCACTCAAAAATATCAAAAGCATGTCTTCTGGCTAACATCAATGAGCAAATTTTGACAAGGTTTTCCAATTCCAATATATTAAACTAACGTCTTCTTGCTAACATCAATGATTAAACTTTGACAAGCTTTTCCCATTCAAAATATGTAATGCCTATGACCGTGGAGTCCTGTCGCTTCTTGCTAACATCAATGATTAAACTTTGACAAGCTTTTCCCATTCAAAATATGTAATGCCTATGATCGTGGAGTCATGTCGCTTCTTGTACTTGTTTGGGCACTTCTTGCCCAGGGCACTCCACGTGTTGTTAAATTGCCAATGGTCTCTACAGACTATTCATGTCACCGGTGTCTAATATTTATAGCACCGGCTGTAGCAATGGAGGGATTCGGTGCCAAACTAAGAAAAGGTGAAATTGGCACCTCTTTTGGCCTACATAGTGGAAGGCCTAATACTCTGTAAAGCTTCTCGGTCATTCCTTCTGTAATGTAGCGCAAACAATGATTGCTTCTTTTTGTAAAGTGGAACGACCAACTGGACCCAGTAATGCAGCAGTTTGCCTTGGACACATTGGCTCCTTTTGTGCAGTTGAACTAAAATCGAAGTCAGAATAAAACCGAGCTTTAATTTTGATATCCCTGTAAGCAACAAAAGGTATAAGGGAAACAATTACTGAGAAATAACGGTTGATGACTTGTACTCCCAGAAGAAAAACATCTACTGATCTACCGTATCTTAATGGGAAACAAAGCAGGAGAGTAGCAATTCTCAATCAGTGTGATTCATTCATATTAACTGAGACATTATCTTAACAATGCCTTGTTTCAAGATGTATAAAGAACGAAAAAGCAGATAAGTATCATTCCTAAAACAATGCGACTGATTCATTTTAGCAGAGACATTATCTTAATAGAGACATTTTAACAGAGACATTATCTTAACAAACAGTATCAATACAAGTAGCACAACATCTCAAAGCACACTGCACAATCATGTGGATGAAGGCCTGTACTGACCTTTCATGAGACGAACAAGATAAAATACGAATCTGCCAACACGAATAGGAAATCCAATCTCGTTTTGTGCAGTTGCACTGAAATCAAGCAAAGTGTTACGCGTAGCGAAGCAAAATGTCGCAATAGCAACAAGTTGAATGGATATCCCTGTATAAACAGAGGCAAAAAAGGAATCAATTACTGGCTAATAAAGAAGGATGAAACATGCGGCCACAAAAATGGTAATCCCTCCAATCCCTAACAAGTGTTGCGGTTTTGAAATAAGATTCGGTAGTTAATTCTGAGAGTGGCATCAATTACTGGCTTATAAAGGGGGTGATGTTGAATTTTTTGTAACAAAGCAACAAGCATCATGTCTGGGTTGGTCCCATTTTTGTTCACTACTTAATGGAAAAAGACAGTAATACAATAGCTTCAATTCATCATTTATTTAAAACAGTACCAATACAAGTAGCACAACATCTCAAAACACACTGCACGATCATGTGGATGAAGGCAAGTACCAACCTGTCATGACGCACACAAGATCACGTACGAATCTGCCAACACGAATAGGAAATCCAATCTCGTTTTGTGCAGTTGCACTGAAATCAAGCAAAGTGTTTCGCGTAGCGAAACAAATTGTCACAATAGCAACAAGTTGAATAGATATCCCTGTATAAACAGAGGCAAAAAGGGAATCAATTACTGGCTAATAAAGGAGGATGAAACATGCGGCCACAAAAATGGTAATCCCGCCAATCCCTAACAAGTGTTGCAGTTTTGAAATAAGATTCAGTAGTTAATTCTGAGAGTGGCATCAATTACTAGCTTATAAAGGGGGTGATGCTGAATTTGTTGTAACAAAGCAACAAGCATCATGTCTGGGTTGGTCCCATTTTTGTTCACTACTTAATGGGAAAAGTCAGCAATACAATAGCTTCAATTCATCATTTATTTAAAACAGTACCAATACAAGTAGCGCAGCATCTCAAAGCACACTGCACAATCATGTGGATGAAGGCCTGTACTGGCCTTTCATGATACGACCAAGATAAAATACGAATCTACCAACACGAATAGGAAATCCAATCAAGTTTTGTGCAGTTGCACTGAAATCAAGCAAAGTTGCCGGTGTGACATTTAAGTTTTCTATAGCAACAAGTTGAATAGATATCCCTGTTTTAAGAGGCATAAAAGAAAACAATTACTGGCCAATAAAGGAGGATGAAACATGCGGCCACAAAAAGAAGCATCTACCTTATCTTGATGGAAAACAAAGTATAGGTCAGTAGCATTTCTAAAACGGTTGCATTGATTCATATTAACAGAGAAATTCTTTTAAAACAGATCAGTAGTTAATTCTAAGATTAACAACAGCAAAATAGCTGCATGGGACATGCCAGCACCATGTGCGTCCACACGTATAAATGGGTGATGCAGAGTATGTAGCCAAGCAGCATATATGTGCTGGTCCCATATTTGTTCTCTTTGAACCTTCTTCCTATGTGAGGGCAGCAAATCTAGTCGTGCACAAACTACCTGACCCCCTAGTTTCTTTCCCTTTTCAACAAAGAGATCGGTTCCTTACAGATGTGTGTACTGGGTTACCCCCTTTTTCCCTTTTCGACCTACAAAGTGGCTGGATAGCCAGTCTATACTACTTTCCGCCCCTCCTTTCCTCATTGAACCACGTCCTAGATTCTTGCTCCAGCCCACCGCACCCTTCTTTCCTCTTTGAACCAAGACCTAGATTCGACTACAGATCGAAAAAGATCCACATGCAGCTTGAGCAACGACGGTTTCAAATAAACTTATACCTTAGGGTCGTCGGGATGTGGCAAGGCGTGCGGCGGAGGCCGGATCTTCCCACACTACGTACGGCAGCAAGGAAGAAGGGGTCGATGGCCCTCCCGCACAGGCGCTGGGTGAAAGAGAATAGCGCAGCCGGCAGTGGATTGCCTCCCTCGCCGAAGGCGATAGAGTGAATGCTGCACCTCCTCCCCTTCCCGATGCGACGGGATACAGACGCCTCCTTCACCAGCTATGAGGGGGGAGAGAGAGAGAGAGACAAGAGGCCAACGTAGTCTTGTTTAGATCTGGTGAAGAGAGGGTGAGAGACTATGAATATAGCAAACCCTAGCAAATGAACGTTGAGCCTCCAACGTCTAACATATATGTAGTGCGGCGAGCGTGTGGAGAGTGCAAACCCTAGCGAACAAGCGCTGAGGCTCCCGCTTATATATATACTACTGTAGTACGGAATGAGCTCCGGTGCCTTCACTGCACCTGCTTTTGGCTGTATGACAGGTGAGTCAGCCACATTTTGGGCCCACCTGTCATAAATCCAAAGGCAGGTGCACTAAGTCAATGAAGCTGTGTCCATATAGTACTCTCGTGTATACGACTAAAATATAGTGGAGTGGTTTTCTTATTCTCTCAATAACAATCGTTTTAAATTGTGTAAGTACGAAACGAAACTCTTTATTTAATGTACAGTGAAGAAAACTAGTACTACTTCCGATGAACTAACGATCCACGCCCACGCGTCCTGGTCGCACTTCCTGTCCTTCACGTGTGGTACACTGCCCTCCCTTAAGTGAACAACCACACATGCGCCAAATTATCAGAAACGTGTGAGAGTGTGATTAAATAAAGAAATTTAATTTCAATTATCGAAAAGGTTTGAGAGTATTACAAAGTTTGACTTTAGTCAAATCTAATATGCGGAGTAAATAAAAATGGAGGGCTACTACGTCCATCCGGGTTTTTAGTCCACACCATTTTTTAAATCAAAGTTAATAGTTGGACAAATAAAATTACAGGGGAGCTGGAGTCAAAGTTGTGAGAAGGCTTAGAAATCAATACAAAACTTATGCTCTTAGTGCCAACGTCGATCCTTCTTCGAGGAAACATTTGGTTCATAGCCAATTGTGTGATAAAATTGCACCAACGTGAAAGACGACTGCGTCTCCAACGCAACCAAGGTGAACTGATGAAGGATATCATCTTTGTGTGTAACAAGCAAAGAGCACTGATGGAAGACAGCTTGTTTCTCGTCAAAAATCGATCAGCTTCACCAGCCGACGCAACCATGAGGCGCAACCATGAGCATCGATAGGTTATCGTGGTGATGCATCATCCATTTGGCATAAAGTTTGGCTGAGGCACCTAAGAAGTTCGACAAATCCTCACTGTGGTCTGTTTCTTCTCAGTAATCAAGCTCGAGGAAGGAAGAACCACGTGGCAGAGGACAGTGAGGCGGAACAACAATGGCCATCCAATTTCGTGCAGTTCCACTAAAATTGAGGAAGACATGCCCGGGTATGGAGACACGCATTGCTGTTTCCAAAAATATAAAAAGGGTTAGCAACGACATCTCAATTGTCAATAAGAATTAATGAAAAGTACACCAACAAACAGAAGCATCATACTATCTTGATGAGAACTAAACCAGGATACCCGAGAAAAAAAGCATTTCTTCATTTAACCAGTGATAGTACTACCACCATATGGACAATGACCGCACAAACACCATGTACTTTTTGTCGAAACAACATGTATACCTCCACCGAGGCATAAATCAGGACAACTTTTTGAGTGGCATTTCCTCTATAATAGTAGTACTAGTAGGTGATGTTGGACCAGCCGACAAACCCTAGCTACTATGCATGGGGAGCTGGGGAGTAGTCGCATAGAAGAAAACCCGCACGCAGCGACCTGGGGAGCTGGAGCAGTACAAGAAGTTATACCTCAGGTGGGCGAGATGTCGTTTAGGCAGGCGAGCAGGATCTGCCCACACGATGGCAGTGAACAAGGGCGCGGAGGATCTTCGTCCGCGCCAACGCCGACTCCGAGAGGACGGTGCGCATCAGCTTCCTCCGTCGCCGACGGCGACAACGTCAACGCTGCACCTCCTCACCTCCCGCAGCGGACGGGATTCGGCCGGATCTGTGACCACTGGTGAGGAGAGAGATAGAGTGGACACTGTCATCTTGTTTTAATATGGAGAGGGTGAGAGAGCGAGACGCGAGAAACTCTATCAAAAAAGAGGCTATAATGGAGTAAAAAAATCTATCCATAGCAGTGGTTTTAAATAGAATGCGCGCGTTCCCGAAAAAAGAAACGAAAACTGGCGGACAATTTTTTAAGGGTCTGTCTAGGACACATCTAGATGTGACATAGTTATGTCACATATAAGTTGATGTCCACTCTGTTTGTGGTCTTTTCCTAGTTTTTTTTGTTTTCTTTTTGCTACATTATGTACTTGTGGGAGCTTAGATGTGATATCCTTAAATAACATCTAGATGTGAATTAGACAAACTGATTTTCTAACGTACCAAGAAGGAAAACTCGATCAAAAACACGCCCCCGCTTCCAGGTCGCGAGAGTCGTCGCGCACACACACATAGACATAGACATGCATATCCGTGTTTAAGTAAAATTCCATTTCCATCTCCATCTCCAATCATATTTGTCCAACTGGCACATTATTTACGTTGTTAATTATATACGCAGCAATATTAACGTACAACATCTCTTGTTTGCGCACGTCCGGGCCGCTGCCACGGCAGGTCCTGACCAACCCGAACCCTCTTCATCACCCGCGCGTGCTTCCCGCCCGAAATGGTCAGTGCCCCATTCATGCCCGGCCAGAGCGGACGCGACCTCTCACAGGCGCCAGCATTGAAGCGGCGCGCCGGCCGAGAGAGCGTCGCCCGCGCCGCTTCCGGGTGCACGCGGCTGCTCCGCGTTCAAAGGTCGCAATAGCCGGCTACAACATGCATGTAAAAAGTTCTTGGGAGTCCGTGCTACAGCTAGCTGTCCTCCCCCAACTCGTCAATCTCTTCCAGTAGTGCTAGTACTCCATGGCGCGATCCATCGACAAGCAGGCGGGAAAGTTATGGTATACTACTCGGTTTGCGGTGAGTGGCATGCCGAGCAACCATGTGGGGTCGAGCCATGGAGGAGGGTGAGACACGAACACAATAGACGTGATTTCAATGTTGGTTTTGCTCGATGGCGCGATCCAACGAAACGAAACGTTGGTTTCTCTCCATTTCCATTTTTTCTCCGAAAAAACGGAAACTTTTCCACTCCATTTTCATTCCTATTCCAAGGTTACCCCGTTACAACATTCCATCAAATACAAAGGAAAACTAACACGCACGCTAATGCATCTCAATGATTCACAGATCATAGCCAATATTTACTTCACAACTAAAGAAAAAAGTTGTGAGAGCGTGTACGATAGAAAAACTACTGATGGGGTCACTACGACTTAAACCCTAAACCCTAAACATGATTTAATTTCCTGGCCAGGTAGAACCTCTCAAAGGAAAGACGGCTGGCACCCTCGGATCATACGATGCTTTTGTGCAGTTCCACTAAAATCGACCTGAGCATCCCTGATGGCAAAGATATTGAAGAAGTGTGATTATAATAATAGTACTGACACTAGTTCATGAGACATAAAGTCATCACAAGTAGAAGCCGGTAGAAGTAGAGAAAGATCGACATGGAGATGGAGCTACGGTAGTGGAGCAAGCCGGCTCCAAAAGGAAGATGGACTACCTGGGACGTCGGGCTGTAGCTAGAAGGGCGGTTGGGACGCGGCATCAGCCCATACCGCGGTGACCCCTGATTGGGACGCACCGACTGTGGGTTTTCTCCCTCGCCGATGTCGACCGCGTCTACGCAGAACATTGGCCCTGTTTGGATACTCTAACACAATTAGAGTTAGAGTTATTTTCCAACCCACTCTAACTCAAATAAGCACCTCTCCACCAAGATAGTTGGGTTGGATGGAACTAACCCACTCTAACCCTACCTGTTTGGATACTTTTGGGCTATTTAAGCCCCCAACTAACCCAAACTAGCTCTAACCCCATGATCCAAACAGGGCCATTGTTCCCTTCCCCCAGCTGCGGGATCAGGCCCGTCGTTCTATGCTTGTGAAGAGAGCAACCTAAGCAAGCAGGCTTGTAGCTTAGGCTCCTGCTACTGTATATATAGTGTTTTTCTTTTTTTCTCCATATCAACCATTTTATATTGCGTACGTGTCATTCAAGAGTGAAATGATGGTTGCTTCTTCCGACTAACTTACTGTGTGATTTGACTGCTCCTTAGTGGCCCCTACACGTACTCCCCCTACGTGTATGCAACAGTCACACGTACACATGGACGCAAAGACGCGCACGACGCCCTAATGCATGCATGTCCGAGCACACAACGGAACACACACGGTCACGCTCAAGTGCTCAACCTACACGTGCATGCACACACATGCTCAGTCAGGGTGAGCTAGTGACCGTATGAACACCGGAAAATATATATATTGAGCGCAATGAGCGTATTATGAGGTCCACTGACCGTATTTTTACAAATATACAGTGACAGACAGTGTATTTATCTCGTTTGAAATTAAGTCATATTAATCGCAGAGGAGGCATCATGGACTAGCATTACTTTGCTGGGTCTCGTCAACTTACCGAACAAGGAGAAGGTTGCAGGACGGGAGAAGCTTGCGTGTGGTGGCTCACAGGACAAGGAGAAACTTTTGACTAATGCAAGCTCTCCCTCGCTCAGGCGGTGGACGTGCAACAGTTAATTCAGTGTCAGATTGCCAGAAGCATACTACACTATACTACTAGTGCTATTATTGCTCGACTTCCCGAACAGCCAAGAGCAAAGTTTACTAGTACTACTACTATAGTCCATAAAGGTACGTACTATACTACTTCTACTAGGAACCGGATGGAGGAGCGTCTGCACTCTTATTATAATTTTAAAATGTGATAAAGCAATCTTCAATACATTTGGTTCTGTTCGAGGGTTCTCGCATGTGATAATGGAAGTTGATTGCATGGAACAATCGCCACAATTATCGCTTAATTCTGGCTCATATCCTGTTACAAGTAGTAGTGCTCAGTAATATTTCCTCTTTTTTTGTTATTCAGCATGTAAACAGCTCAGCAAACCTTGCGGCGCATCTTCGTGCGAACCGTGCTTGCTGCACTTTGAATGTGGCCGAGAGCTGGCTTGCTGAAACACCTTGCTTCCTACTTCTTTTTTTGGCTTCCTAGTGACCAGTGTCTTGGCTGATCATCCTAAGAATGCTTATATATGAATAAAGCTCTCTCATTTACCCGCAAAAAATATTAAGCCATATTAACCGGAAAGGAGGGAGTATGGACCAGCACTACTTTTTGGTGTGTCCCGTCAACCCGCAGAACGAGGAGAAGCTTGTAGGACATGGTGAAGCTCGCTTACGCCTTCTGACTAATGCAACCTACCCTCGATGGACATGCATTAGTCCATTCGGTGTCAGATTGCCAGAGGCATACACTGTAGTACCCAACATGCGGAGTACCATCATTGTTTGACTTCACGAAGGGGCAAAGAGCCAAGCGCAGTAGTACGCGTACTCTACTTGGTTTTGCACCTTCATACTACTCCACCCTCCATCACAGTTTACATGGCGCGCTTCATTATGATGCATTTCTCTCAATGCATTTCCACCACCAGAGAGACTTTAGACGCGTTTGGTTTAATGCTCAATTAATTAGGGCATGGTAACCGCAATCAAGTCCACAATTTTCTCTTGATGTACTGTACTACTACGAAGTGCATGCATGTGTGTACCCGGGGTGGAAGCACTGCATGCATGTGTGTACGCATTATTCCCTCTAGTAATAGACGCAGTGCTATAACTACCAATGCTATTTTTCAAGCCGATCGCTAGTCGCCTTGGTCCCACAGATTTTTTTTTCTTTTTTCCGAAGCGCGTTGTATAAACAGTGACGGATGGAATAGTATGAGCGGATTCAAAGAAGAGCGTATTGATGGTTGCATCTTCAGAGCAACTTACAGTGGGAAAGGTGGGGCTTATGATTTGACTGCTCATTACTCACTATTAATGCGGCGCAACGACCGGGCTGAGTCTCCCATGCGGTTGTGCACTACCCCCTCGGTTCTTAAATATACTCCGGAGTATTTGTCTTTCTAAAATATGTTGAAATCTCTGTTAAGACGAATAGAATATTTAGGAACGGAGGGAGTACACATACGAAGCAAAATGAGTGAATCTACACTCTAAAATATGCCCGTCTGAAATTTGTAAAAAGACGAATATTTAGGAACGAAGGAGTATAATTTTGCGCATGGCACATGGACCCGGATGATGAAGAGGCTTCTGGAAATGCTATCAAGCTTCCATCATTTGTTTACATAATTGACATAATATACAAATAATTTTCCAGCGCCATGAAATTATACAATGGTGTGAGCTTTCAGCTTTTGTTTCGCGTGTCTTGCCATCGATGCTCTTTCGAAAACAATAAAAAACTAACTTCCTTGCTAATGCATGTCAATTATTAGCAGATTAGAGCTAATAATTACATCATAACTGAAGACAAAGTTGTGAGAAGGTGTTAAATTAAAATTGATCCATGCTTTCATTGCCAACAACGTCCCCCCAGCTGTGTCAAAATCAACAAGTCATGTTGGGAAAAAAGTAGCTGTCTGGAGCATGCAACATTCCGATCATTTTGTGCAGTTCCACTAAAATAGAGCTGAGCGTCCCTGTTCCAAAGATATCAAGTGTGATTACGATAATAGAGGACTGCTGATGAAACAATAAACACACAAATAGAAGCCGGTCACCTTTGCAGTCTCTCTTAAGACTAACTAGTTGGAGAATATTAGGCTCGGAGTTGGATGAGGAGGATAGAGCAAAACCAATCTCCCTTTGTGCAGTCGCACTGAAATGTAGAGACGTTGCCCGTGTGACATTTTAGTACAACTGCACAAAACACTCTTAAGAAAAAAGTGATTTGTGCAGTTCACCAAAAGGTCGCAATAGCAACGAGGTGAAATGGATAGCCCTGTTTGCAAAAAAGAGGTAGAAAGGAAACAATTACTGGCCAATAACAGTTGATGACACATGCGATGACAAAAAAGAAGCATATTCCTTGTCCTAAGGGAAGATAATAACACGGTTGTGTTTGTCTAAAACGGTGTGAGGACGAGAATGCAATATGGAAAGTACGCCGGACGAGCTACGTTTTGGGCAAAGAACTATGGAAGTTCCACATGCAGCGACGTGGGAAAACGGGCAGTGGAGCAAGGCCGGAGGGGATACTTGGAGGTCGTCGGGATGTAACTAGGTGACCGGCGACGGACGGAATCTGCGAGCAGGTGGCGTAGGTCCTGCCGCGTGGGAGCTTGGTCAGAGAGAATGGCGTGTACAGCAGATCGGGACGTGCTGCCTCGACACCGTCGAACGGAGAAACGATGCACTTCCTCCCTTTCCCCCGGCGGACGGGTTGCGGCCGGATCAGTGACCAACGGTGAGAGAGAGAGGCCACCGCACTCCCTTTCCCTCGGCGAACGGGATGCGGCCGGATCAGTGACCAACGGTGAGAGAGAGAGAGAGGCCACCACACTCCCTTTTCCCCGGCGGACGGGATGCGGCCGGACTAGTGACCAACGGTGAGAGAGAGAGGCCACCGGAGCCTTGTGTGAGATACTCCAAAGAGCGGAGTAGCGGACTACCTTTTCCTCACTAAAAATTGTTTTATATTCTGTGTACGTGCCATTGAGCGCTATAACTTTGTTTCAAAATAACGCGGCAACGCGTCAAGTCGAACTTTGTTTCGTGCACGCATGGTACACGACCTCCCTAGGTAAACAACCGCTACAGGCGTTCAAATTAGCACGTGGGCTGCCATTTCGTAAAGAAATGAGCTCCACCGTGTACCCGCGCGGGTGTGGCCAGGCACGAAGCGTGAGTACGTGCACGGTGCACCTATTCTCTTCTTGTATACGTACACCACCTACGTGGGGTTGTGTGAGAGAGATAAAAACCTAGAGAGATATAGTGTGTGGGTTCTTGAGAGTTTTTTTTGGGGGGGGGGGGGTCAATCAAAAAATTTAACATATGCAATGTGTGTGAAATAGAGTCCTGGATATAACATATATATAGAGGGGGCGATCCACGAGAAGAGAGTGGAGGTATCATCGGCTTGAGGTGTGTATAGAATCAAAGAGAGGGATGATGTGTGTGTGTGTGTGTGCGCGCGCGCGATCGATAAAGAGTGCCATCGAATTTGTGTGTGCCCATGTCAAAGATATAGAGTGGTTGGCCTACTGGAACGTGAGATGGGACATGTGCAGTTTGTCACTGTGGCATGGATACCTACTTGAAGTGCTCGACTATCGGTGTGTGGTGGGGGAAGAGGGAGGCCCAATTAACTATAGAGGTACAATGGCAGGTATATGTGTGGAGGAGGAGAGAGGCCTACCTCATGTATTAAGGAGATCGATCTGCCTCATGTATTAAGGGAGATCGATCGGCATCCATGCATATGTGGAGGAGATGAATAAGGTTGGGAGAGAGACAGAGCTAGAGTGTTGGAGGGGGTGGTAGTGGAGTTGCTTCTAACAAATGGTGGGATAGGCTTGCTAGACAAACGGAGGGCACGCCCGCAATATCAATAAGAGAGGAGATGGCTGCTAGTTGTCTGTGCACGTGCGTGCGAGAGACGGGTCAGGAGGCATGCACGAATGATGAGGGGGGATGATGTGGCTGTGGTAAGCAGACGTAACTACGTAGGAAGATCAATCGCCCTTTGTAAGAGAAAGGAGAGACATAACTTGTGAGGTGCGTCGATCGATGGGGGGGGTAGTTAAAGTCGATCTAGGTATATGTTGGGAGATCGATTGGTATACATGCAATCCCTGGGGGAGGTGGTCGAAGTCCGCGGTCGCTGCAAGGCGCTGGAGGATGAGCTGCAAGGCCTGCGGGACCAGCTCGCGAAGGAGGGTCGTCTTCGCCAGGAGCAAGAAGAAGGCATGAAGGCTCGCGAGGCGGCCGTCGAGGGCCGGGAGGCCAAGCTCAAGGAGCGCCACGACCGCCTAGGCGCCCCGAAGAAGGGGCTGGAGGCGACGAAGGTCGAGCTGGACAGCAAGGCCCAGGTTCTTGCCGAGGATCGTGTGGCCTTCGCGGAGATGGAGAAGAAGGCTCGTTCCTCGCTGAAGACGCTTTACGAGAGCGGCCTGGAGAGCCCGCTGGCTGGCGCCGAGGACGGCCCCGCCAAGATGCTTCCCTTCCTAGTTCGTGCCCTTGAGGATGTCGCCCTTGGCCTTGGCCCCACGGCCGAGGCCGAGGCGCACGTCCTGTCTTCCGCTGCTCTGATGCGGGTCTTCACCCACATCTACCTTCGTGACCCCAGCGTCAACCTCGATAGCCTGCTGGAGCCAGTAAGCGGCGAGGGTGCCGCTGCCGCTGCCGAGGCCGTGAAGGGACGCGCGGAGGCTCTGCTGGGGAAGTTCCGGGCCTTCAGCACCAAGCCGAAGCAAGGCGCTGCCGGCCCTGCTGCTCCACGAGGCGAAGCCACTCTGCGCTCCCCCACCGTCGACAAGTGACTCTGCTACTACTCCTGTCCTGCTTTTAATTCTTGCACATGTATCATGCCTCGGGGAGGCGTTTAAACTTGCGTTTGGCATTTAGACGACAGTATGGACTGTAATATTTGCTTTTAAATTCCTTGAATTTTATGCTTTTCCTCCCTACTTGCTTGTGTTCTACGCCAGCAGAGCCCAGCCCCACGCGTACCTCACCCAGCATTAGCCCCGACCGGAAACCAGGACAGGACCAAAGGAGTGAGGGGCTATGTGGCAAGTTAGGCTCCTGAGTCACGATGCTCAGGAGTCCCCCTTGGCGCACGAACAACAAGTAGGGAGGTGTGATGTAGGTGGATCTTCCGTTCTACATCTGCAGAGCCCGGCCCCGCGCGTACCTCACCCAGTGCTAGCCTTTCGGATCTAGGGAGTGAGGGGCTACGGGACCAGTTAGGCTCCTGAGTCGCGATGCTCAGGAGTCCCCCTTGACACACAAACAACAAATTGTAAGTGGTTGTGCCTTTCTACGTCTGCAGAGCCCGGCCCCGCGCGTACCTCACCCAGCGCTAGCCTTTTGGAACTAGGGAGTGAGGGGCTACGGGACCAGTTAGGCTCCTGAGTCGCGATGCTCAGGAGTCGCCCTTGACGCGTGAACGGCCTTCGTACCTTGGCTCCGCTTGGGGAGAGACGCGCGACGAACCAGGCCCGGGGGGCCTGGCTAGGTGGCGTGTGTCTGGGCGTGACCCAGGCGCAGCCCCCGTGCCCAGCCCCCTCGCACGGCACTCCCGAGGGGAGGCGTTGCGATGAGGCCAGACACTGAGCTCTGGGCTCCCTGAGGTTGATGCGGCCCGGGGGCCACCCTCAGTTGTTTATCACCAGCGCGAAGCATAGCGCTTCCGTATGTGTACGGGCATAGCCGCTCCTCTGCAGTGTCATCAGCCAGCGCGGAGCATGGTGCTTCCACTGGTACGTGGGAGGGGGCTCCCCTCCGGGAGGAGCCCCCGAGGCGTGTACAGCCCCGCCCTGACATGTGGCCGGCACGGTAGGGCTAGGTGAGGTGTATCTGGGCACCCGTGAGCCAGCGCGGGACTCACGGGGCCCTACCTCTAGGCGGGCTGCGCCTGGCACTGGGCCTTATCTTGTGATGTGTTCCTGCAAGTTTGGTTAGATGCCGGCACTCTACGTCCTCGGGTCCCGACCCTCAAGCTGGTCTCAGCCATTGCTGGTATGCCAGGTCGCGATGCCGTGGACAAGGCCAGAGGGTGAGGGCTGGAGTGTCGGTAAGAGCCCTGAGTCGCGATGCTCAGGTACCCCCCCCCTTTAACGTGCAAGTGGTCGACATGGAGAAGAAGAGGTGCCGTGGACAAGCATCAAGTAATCAAGCATGATAGGCGAATGCATAGCCGGAAATAAATGCAAGGGAGATACATGCCGCTGGGCCTGGCCCGAGCGACTTGGGGATGATGCAGCCCGAGGGGCGCCCCCAACAAAGCAAGCTAATGACTGAAAATAAAAAGGGATACATGCCGCAGGGACGGACCCACGCGGCCTGGGAATGATGCAGCCCTGGGGGGGGCACTCCCAACTGGAAATGAAACTTGGAAGATGTCACCTGGTAATGTCGAGGACGAAGGAGTGTTGGTGCAGCAGACTCGGTGGGCTGCGGAAGCCGATCCTCACGAGCCCCCAGGCCCAGGGGCCTCGAGAGGCTCCGGAGGCACTGGTGGCTCCTCGCGAATCATCTCCATCTCCGCCAAGGCTGCAGAACGCCTGTCTTCTTGAGCCTCCATGATGCCCCTCATGAGGCGCTGGTACGTAGCAGCCGCGCTCGGCAAGCCGTAAGGCATGCGGACATAGCTGTGGGGCGGACCTCCGCAGCGCCCCACTTGCGAGGGCCAGAGGCGCTCCATCGTGGCGACTTGGTTGAGCCCTGGTACGTCGATGCAGACGCGCAGCCCACCATCCTTGCCTGGATGGGGAGCCACAGCCGGTAGACGGCGGCAACCTCTCATGATTCTTGATTCCTGTAGTTCTTTAACGGCCTTGTTGACGAACTCCTGCAGGTCTGACCCTCCTTATCTTGCTCCTTCTTGAGGGAAACGTGCTTCGAAGCATGCCTCCACGTGGTGCCCTAGTGCCTCCCTCGTGACCTTGGCCAGGTCGGTGGCCCTCCAGGGGAGAGCCCCCGAGCCCTGCCTGAGGAGGGCGCTGGGCGCGCTTTCCTATGCGATGGAAGGAGGTTCCCCTTGGGCAAACGCGGGCCCTGAGGGGCCTGCCTCCTGAGGAGCCGGTCCGGACGATGCCTTCTTCTTCTTGGGGGTGGTCTCGGGAAGCCTCCTGCTTCCGCGATCTGGGTCTTCCAGTGACGCGGCCTGAAAGGCTCGCTCCAGGGAACACACTGCATCCTTCTCTTCACAGGGCACCGTGATGACTCCGCCACTTCCTGGCATCTTGAGGACGTTGTAGCCATGGTGAGTTACGGCCATGAACTTGGCCAGTGCCGGGTACCCGAGGATGGCGTTGTACGGCAGGCGGATGTGGGCGACGTCGAAGTCGATGAGCTCGGTGTGGTAGTTGTTGCGTGCCCCGAAGGTGACAGGGAGGCGGACCTGCCCAATCGGGACCAATCGATGACTCCGAAGAAAGGCTTGGTTGGCTGAAGCTGGTCGTAGGGCACTTGAAGGTTGTTGAATGTTTCCACGGACAGGACGTTGAGCCCTGCCCCACCATCGATGAGGGTTCTGGTGACCAGTACGTTGCTGATGACTGGGGAGCAAAGCATCGGAAGGACTCCGGCTGTGGCCGCACACTTGAGCTGATCCGTCGAGCTGAACGTGATGGCGCACGCCGACCACCTGAGAGGGCGCGTTGCTTCGAGCTTGGGGAGGACTGCATTCACTTTGCTGGCAAACTGCTTGAAGATGCGTTGGGAGGCTGGGGCTTGAGCTCCGCCCAGGATGCAGGCGATCACGCCTGGCTCCTGGAAGCCCCCAGCCCTCTCGTCTTGATGGCGGTCCTCGTTCCTCCTTGGCTGCGACGGCAGTGGAGGGAGGCCTGCATTGCCTTGTGTGCGATCCTCACGAGGCTGATCCCTCCAGTACCCCTCGCGAGGCAGGTCTCGCCAGCGATCCTCGCGAGGCTGATCGCGCCATCCTTGGCGCGGGCCGCGGTCTTCCCAGCGTCCTGCGTTTCTTCCTCCTCCTCGGCCGTAGCCCCGGTCAGCACGGTCGGGACGACGGCCGATCCTTCCTTCTCGCACGGCGCGGAGTTCTTGGCATTCGTTGGTGTTGTGGGTGTGGAGGTCGTGGTACACACAGTACCGGCTGCCCCTGGAGGATTCAGGCAGATCTTTGCCCCTCTTGGTGTCTGGTTATGCCGCGAGCACGGCAGCCCCCTTGCGCTTCACATCTTTGGCCTTGGGCTTCTTCTCTTCTGGGTCTGCGGCAGGCAGCTCGAGGAGGGAGAGACGCCCTTCCTCAGCCCTGGCGTACTTGGTCGCCAAGTCGAACAGCTCCAGGGAGATGCATAGGTCTTCATGCATCGCCAGCTCCTCCTTCATCTTGACGTCGCGCACACCATCGGAGAAGGCTGAGATGATGGCCTCCTCGGACACCTTGGGGATCTTGAGACGTGCACTGTTGAAGCGCTGGATGTACTTTTGCAGGGTCTCTCCGGGTTGTTGCTTGATGCGGCGCATGTCGCTCACGGCGGGCGGCCGGTCGCGAGTACCTTGGAAGTTGGCGATGAAGCGGGTGCGCATCTGGTCCCAGGAAGAGATCGTGCCTGGAGCCAGATTCAGGAGCCAGGTGCGAGCTCCTTCCTTCAGCGCCATGGGGAACCAGTTCGCCATGACCTTCTCGTCTCCGCTGGCAGCTTTGATGCCCAGCTCATAAAGCTGGAGGAACTCTGCGGGGTCGGTCGTGCCGTCGTAACGAGGAGGCAGGTCTGGCTTGAACTTGCCGGGCCACGCGACGCTACGCAGCTCGGTGGTGTAGGCACGGCAGCCTACGGTGGCCACGGGAGGCTTTGGGTGAGGGAGAGCTTGGTCTAGTGGGTCCCCATGCGCTGCAGCTGGGAGCAGCACGGGGTCTTGACGTGCCGGAGCAGGAGCAGGGGCGCGACATGCCGGAGCGGGGATCTCCCGTGCAGCTTCTTGCGGGCGAGGGACCTCTTGGCAGCTCCGCTCTTGCTGTGGTGGCACCTGACGGAGCGGGTTCCACCGAGGGGCCACGCGCCTTGGGGCCATGGCGTCTTCTTGAAGAGGAGGCAGCTGGTGCACCCCTGGAGCTTCGTTGCCCGCGCGGGACGGGGTGCGGCGCAGCGGAACGGATGGCTCGGGAGAGCCCCCTGCGGCGCGGACGAGCTCGGCAACACGGTCGAGCCACTCTTCGTAGACGTCGTCGACGGGACGGTAGCGCAGGAGCTCGTTTGCCGCGATGAGCACAGCTCGAGCCTCCAAGGGTGCGCGGAGCGCCCGGGACAAAGAACCAGCTGGTGTGAGCGATGGAGTAGCGGTACGGCCGTCTTGCCGCACGGACGGGTGTTGAGACGATGCTTGTTGCTCGTTCCCCGTCGGGCCGGTGGAGGCGTTGACGGCGGGTGACGGGGAATGACGAGGACGCCCGCCGACAGGAGCCGTCTGGGCGAAGGAGGAAGCGATGGCGGCACGGCGCTCGGCGCGGGCCCGACGAGCGTCGGACATGGACGCGACGGTCGGAGGAGAACGGAGCGGTGGAAGACGAGTTTCGGTGCACCCCTACCTGGCGCGCCAAATGTCGAATTTCGGGTTCCGGCTGACCCTTGAGGTTCGAACTCTGGGGTGCGCGCGGAGACTACGCCCTCTACCTCTCCGTCTCGTAAAGATCTAAACTACTGAAAGAACAGCACAAGAGACACAAGGTTTATACTAGTTCGGGCCACCATTGTGGTGTAATACCCTACTCTAGTTTGTGGTGGGTGGATTGCCTCTTGTGCTGATGATGATGAACAATACAAGGAAGAACAGCCTCGCGAGGGTCTGCTCTTGGCTGGGGCGATGAACTGCTAGGAGGAGTTCAGCCGCCCTTCTCTCTCTCTCTCTTACTGATTCTTTGCTTGCCTGGGTTCTGGATTGCACGATCGCTAGATTCCTCTACCCTGGGGGTGGCTAGTCCTATTTATAGGCAAAGGCCCTGGGCCTCTTCCCAAATATTGAGCGGGAAGGGCGCCAACAATCGGCCATTTCGAAGGGGAACATCTGGTACACTTATCCTGACTAAAGTTGGTCCTCGCCTGCCAAAGGCTCTGTGGTGACGCCGTCCTAGGCTCCACGATGACCTCCTCCCCACTGTTGGACTGGTCTTGGTCTCGTTGCACCGAAATGGATGCCTTTGCTTGATCCTCTCGCCTGCGCTTGCCCCCTTTGCACCAAAGAGGAAAGGAGGACACTGCGCGGGCTGGCGCCCGCCTGGCGCCATTGGTCATCATGGCTTGCGTCATAGGCACCTCGTGAGGTACCCCGCCTTGATCTCTCCGCCTCCTCGTGAGCCAGCCTGATGAGGCTACGCCTGAGGAAGCTCTGCGTCGTTCACCCCGCGAGGCTTGGCCCCTCGCGAGGGTCTTGGGTCTTGTGTTGATGAAGATGGGCCGTGCTGGGCCTCCTTTAAGCCACGCCGCAGGCCGCAGGCAGGCAAGTCTGGGGACCCCCGTTCCCAGAACGCCGACAACGCTTTAGTTGGCAAGCATCATGTGATGGAAAGATCTAAGCATATATGGCCATTGAAATATATTTGAGAATGAATTATTATTGACATTACCCTTGAGGTAAAAGGTTGGGAGGCGAAACATTAAGCCCCTATCTTTCTCTGTGTTCAATGAATATTATTTGTTCTAAAAATATGCTTTGAGTGGTAGCAATCATGGAAGACTAAATGATAGTTGAGTATGTGGAGTTTGCTAAATCAAAGCTCTGACATAGACTCTTCCTGAAAATAAGATGAATTGTAATTGTTTGATGACTAATAACACGGTTTGTTACTTTTCAAGAAAGTTTATTGTCTATACTTTAACATGTGAATAGTTTGTTACTTCATCATGAAAAGTTCTATGAGTTGAGCTACTATTATGACATATAATGATGCTAGAAAAGATGATTGAAATTATCATTGATCAAACGTATGCACCTGCTAGCATTCACACTTCATAAATTCTTTCTTTTATCATTTACCTACTCGAGGACGAGCGGGAATTAAGCTTGGGGATGCTGATACGTCTCCAACGTATCTATAATTTATGAAGTATTCATGCTATTATATTATCTATTTTGGATGTTTATGGGCTTTATTAAACACTTTTATATTGTTTTTGGGACTAACCTATTAACCCAGAGCCCAGTGCCAGTTCCTGTTTTTTTCCTTGTTTCAGTGTTTCGCAGAAAAGGAATATCAAATGGAGTCCAAACGGAATGAAACCTTCAGGAGAGTTATTTTTGGGAAGAAAGCAATCCAGGGGACTTAGAGTGCACGTCAGAGGATCAACGAGGAAGGCACGAGGTAGGGGGGCGCGCCAACCCCCCTAGGCGCGCCCTCCACCCTCGTCAGCCCCTCGTGGCTCCCCTGACTGACTTCTTTTGCCTATATATATACCCATATACCCTAAAAACTCTGGGGAACAGAATAGATCGGGAGTTCCGCTGCCGCAAGCCTCTGTAGCCACCAAAAACCAATCGGGACCCTATTCCGGCACCCTGCCGGAGGGGGGGGATCCCTCACCGGTGGCCATATTCATCATCCCGGTGCTCTCCATGACGAGGAGGGAGTAGTTCACCCTCGGGGCTGAGGGTATGTACCAGTAGCTATGTGTTTGATCTCTCTCTCTCTCATGTTCTTGAGGTGATACGATCTTGATGTATGGCGGGCATTGCTATTATAGTTGGATCTTATGATGTTTCTCCCCATCTACTCTCTTGTAATGGATTGAGTTTTCCCTTTGAAGTTATCTTATCGGATTGAGTCTTTAAGGATTTGAGAACACTTGATGTATGTCTTGCATGTGCGTATCTGTGGTGACAATGGGATATCACGTGATTCACTTGATGTATGTTTTGGTGATCAACTTGCGGGTTTAGTTGAACTTATGCATAGGGGTTGGCACATGTTTTCGTATTGACTCTCCGGTAAAAACTTTGGTGCACTCTTTGAAGTACTTTGTGTTGGTTGAATAGATGAATCTGAGATTGTGTGATGCATATCGTATAATCATACCCACGGATACTTGAGGTGACATTGGAGTATCTAGGTGACATTAGGGTTTTGGTTGATTTGTGTCTTAAGGTGTTATTCTAGTACAAACTCTTGAATAGATCGATCCGAAAGAATAACTTTGAGGTGGTTTCGTACCCTACCATAATCTCTTCATTTATTTTCCGCTATTAGTGACTTTGGAGTGACTCTTTGTTGCATGTTGAGGGATAGTTATATGATCCAATTATGTTATTATTGTTGAGAGAACTTGCACTAGTGAAAGTATGAACCCTAGGCCTTGTTTCCTAGCATTGCAATACCGTTCGTGCTCACTTTTATTATTAGTTACCTTGCTGTTTTTATATTTTCAGATTACAAAAACGTATATCTACATTCCATATTGCACTTGTATCACCATCTCTTCGCCGAACTAGTGCACCTATACAATTTACCATTGTATTGGGTGTGTCGGGGACACAAGAGACTCTTTGTTATTTGGTTGCAGGGTTGTTTGAGAGAGACCACATCTTCATCCTACGCCTCCCATGGGTTGATAAACCTTAGGCCATCCACTTGAGGGAAATTTGCCACCGTCCTACAAACCTCTGCACTTGGAGGCCCAACAACGTCTACAAGAAGAAGGTTGTGTAGTAGACATCACTTTTCTAATGTCAAGTATCATTTCCTTAGACCATGAGATTGTGCAACTCCCAGATGCCGTAGGAATGCTTTGGGTGTACCAAACGTCACAACATAACTGGGTGGCTATAAAGGTGCACTACAGGTATCTCCGAAAATATCTGTTGAGTTGGCATGAATCGAGACTGGGATTTGTCACTCCGTATGACGGAGAGGTATCTCTGGGCCCACTCGGTAATGCATCATCATAATGAGCTCAGTGTGACTAAGGAGTTAGTCACAGGATCATGCGTTACGGAACGAGTAAAGAGACTTGCCGGTAACGAGATTGAACAAGGTATAGGGATACCAACGATCAAATCTCGGGCAAGTAACATACCGATAGACAAAGGGAATTGTGTACGGGATTGATTGAATCCCCGACATTGTGGTTCATCCGATGAGATCATCGTGGAACATGTGGGAGGCAATATGGGTATCCAGATCCCACTATTAGTTATTGGCCAGAGAGGTGTCCCGGTCATGTCTGCATGGTTCCCGAACCCGTAGGGTCTAAACACTTAAGGTTCGGTGATGCTAGAATTGTTATGGGAAATAGTATGTGGTTACTGAAGGTTGTTCGGAGTCCCGGATGAGATCTCGGACGTGACGAGGAACTCCGGAATGGTCCGGAGGTGAAGATCGATATATTGGACGAAGGGTATTGGAGTCCAGAATTGTTCTAGGAGTACCGGGTGACGACCAGCGTGACCGAAAGGTGTTTCGGAGGCCCCGACAAGCGTTGGGGGTCTTATGGGCCAAGGGGAGGGGGAACACCAGCCCACTAAGGGGCTGTGCGCCCCTCCCAACCCCTCTCACGTAACCTGGAGAGGTGGGGGCGCCTCCCCTAGGGCAGCCACCCCTCCCGGCTTGGGGGGCAAGTTTCCTAGGGGTGGGGGCGCCCAAACCCATCTAGGGTTTCCCCTGTGGCCGCGCCCCTCCCCTAGGGAACCCTAGGGCGCCTCCTCCACCCCCCTTCCCCCTATATATAGTGAGGGCGATAGAGGGCAGCCGCAACCCCTTCCCTGGCGCAGCCCCTCCCTCCTCAAACTCTTCCTTCTCCTCCATAGAGCTTGGCGAAGCCCTGTAGGAATACCACAAGCTCCACCACCACGTCGTCGTGCTGCCGAAGTCCTCCCTCAACTTATCCTCTCCCCTTGCTGGATCAAGAAGGAGGAGACGTCCCCGGGCTGTACATGTGTTGAACGCGGAGGCGCCGTCCGTTCGGTGCTAGATCGGATCTTCCGCGATTTGAATCGCCGCGAGTACAACTCCATCAACCGCGTTCTTGTAACGCTTCTGCTTAGCGATCTTCAAGGGTATGAAAATGCACTCTCTCTTGTTGCTAGCATCTCCTAGATTGATCTTGGTGACACGTACAAAAATTTTGAATTATTGCTACGTTCCCAACACTTTATTCATAGACCGTATTCTGTCTCTTCACACCTCGGCACAAATTGCCAGGGGCTCTATATTGAGACATATGGGTTGCCAAACAAAAGCCCGACAGCTTTATAGAACACTTCGGCGTCCCGAGCTTGGCATTATATGCATCGGCTCCGAATCATGTCTTTGGTCAATAGTTGGGTTGCCTGGCTCCTGTGTTTGCTACCTTACGTTCCGTCTTATCAGCTAGGGTAGTAAAGGTAGAACTACTGCGATTGTGTTTCTGGTTCGTGCAGTGAAGCACCTCAGTAGAGAAAGCCGAAAACTAACTGTCTTGATGCGGTGAGAGCTGGTCATCCACTCGGTGACTTATTAAAATCTTTAGCGATTTTTTCCGTATTACACGAAGGACTGTTTTCCGGTCACATATGTAAGGCACCCGCATTCGGATAGCCGCGTACATACCAGGGGCTACTTCGTAGACCCATCGTCAAACTCCTATGGCTAAGTGACAGTGGTAAATCCTTATAGTCCGATTGCCTAGTTCGCCGCACTTACACCTCCTTTACGGACCAAGACGTTGGGTCAAGTGTGATCATGTGCTATTCTGAACACCCCCGTATTATGTACGTGGGGGCCGAAGCCGGTGACTAGACAACTCTCAGGAATACAAACGGCCACACAGGAGGGTAGAACTTTCAGATAATAGCACAAATATATTGCAAGGCCTTAGTACATAATTAAAAAATGTCCAGGCATTTCAGGTACATTCATTCGAACATAATCTCCTTCGAGCACTGACCCTCTATCAAGCGGGCGCCCTCTAGGACGTTGTCTTAGTAGCGCTCCGGCGTGCGGCGGTCCTTGCCTCCGGGAGGGCCCTTAACTGCAACATCGGTGGCTTTCATCTTTGCCCAGTACATCTTGACGCGGGCGAAGGCCATCCGTGCACCTTCTATGCACACTGACCGCTTGACTGCATCGATTCGTGGCGCTGCATCGACAAGTCGCCGCACCAAGACGAAATAGCTATTCGGAATGGGTTCGGCTGGCCATTGAGCCGACCTATGACGTCATTCGTGGCAGCTCCGGACATCTTGTGAAGCTCGGCCCATTGCGCCATTTGGTCGTTTAGCAACGTCGTGCGCCCCTGTGCAGCGAATTGTGACCAGAACAGCTTCTCCGTGGCATGTCTTTCCTGAGCTTGGAAGAACTGCGCAGTGTCGGTGGTACTCTCCAGCAGGTACGACAACGCGTCTGGAGAGCTCCACAGTCGATTAAGCAAGGCATATTTTGGATCGCCGAACTTAGTCTGTAAAAGAAAGGGCGTACCAGCCGCTATTGATACGTCTCCAACGTATCTATAAATTTTTATTGTTTCATGCTATTATATTATCTGTTTTGGATGTTTAATGGGCTTTAATATGCTTTTTTATATTATGTTTGGGACTAACCTATTAACCGGAGGCCCAGTGCCAGTTTCTGTTTTGTTGCCTATTTTTGTGTTTTACAGAAAAGGAATATCAAATGGAATGAAACCTTCGCGATGATCTTCCTTGGACCGAAAGCAACCCAGAAGACTTGGAGTTGAAGTCTGGAACTCCGTGAGGTGGCCATGAGGCAGGAGGGCGCGCCCAGGGGCTAGGCACGCCCCCCACCCTCGTGGGCCCCACGGAGCTTCACCGATGTACTTCTTTCGCCTATATATACTCTTATACCCTAAAAACATCAGGGAGAGCCACGAAACCACTTTTCCACCGCCGCAACTTTCTGTACCCGTGAGATCCCATCTTGGAGCCTTTTTCGGTGATCTGCCGGAGGAAGATTCGATCACGGAGGGCTTCTACATCAACACCATAGCCTCTCTGATGAAGCGTGAGTAGTTTACCACAAACCTTCGGATCCATAGTTATTAGCTAGATGGCTTCTTCTCTCTCTTTGATTCTCAATACAAAGTTCTCCTCGATGTTCTTGGAGATCTATTCGATGTAATACTCTTTTGCGGTGTGTTTGCCGAGATCCGATGAATTGTGGATTTATGATCAAGTTTATCTATGAATATTATTTGGTTCTTCTATGAATTCTTATATGCATGATTTGATATCTTTGCAAGTCTCTTTGAATTATCGGTTTAGTTTGGCCTACTAGATTGATCTTTCTTGCAATGGGAGAAGTGCTTAGCTTTGGGTTCAATCTTGCGGTGTCCTTTCCCAGTGACAGTAGGGGCAGCAAGTCACGTATTGTATTGTTTCCACCAAGGATAAAAAGATGGGGTTTATGTCATATTGCTTGAGTTTATCCCTCTACATCATGTCATCTTGCTTAACGCGTTACTCTGTTCTTATGAACTTAATACTCTAGTGCATGCTGGATAGCGATCGATGTGTGGAGTAATAGTAGTAGATGCAGAATCGTTTCGGTCTACTTGACACGGACGTGATGCCTATATTCATGATCATTGACTAGATATTCTCATAACTATGCACTTTTCTATCAATTGCTCGGCAGTAATTTGTTCACCCACCGTAATACAGGCTATCATGAGAGAAGCCACTAGTGAAACCTATGGTCCCCGGGTCTATTTTACATCATATTAGTTTCCCATCAACTTGCCAATTTCGTCGTCGTTTATTTTGTTGGGGAACGTAGTAATTTCAAAAAAAATCCTACGCACACGCAAGATCATGGTGATGCATAGAAACGAGAGGGGAGAGTGTTGTCCACGTACCTTCGTAGACCGAAAGCGGGAGCATTAGCACAACGCGGTTGATGTAGTCGTACGTCTTCATGATCCGACCGATCAAGTACCGAACGTACGGCACCTCCGAGTTCAGCACACGTTCAGCCCGATGACGTCCCTCGAACTCCGATCCAGCCGAGTGTTGAGGGAGAGTTTCGTCAGCACGACGGCGTGGTGACGATGTTGATGTTCTACCGACGCAGGGCTTCGCCTAAGCACCGCTACAGTATTATCGAGGTGGATTATGGTGGAGGGGGGCACCGCACATGGCTAAGAGATCAATGATCAATTGTTGTCTCTAGGGTGCCCCGCTGCCGCAGTATATAAAGGAGCAAGGGGGGAGGCCGGCCTCCCTTGCTAGGCGCGCCAGGAGGAGGAGTCCACCTCCTAGTAGGAGTAGGACTCCCCTCTTTCATACTCCTACTAGGACGGGGAAAGGAAGGGGGAGAGGGAGAAGGAAAGGGGGGTGTCGCCCCCCTCTCCTAGTCCAATTCGGACCAGAGGAGGAGGGGCGCGCAGCCCACCTTGGCCACCCCTCTCTCTCTCTCCACTAAGGCCCATAAGGCCCATTACTTCTCCCGGGGGGTTCCGGGTAACCCTCTCGCACTCCGATTTTCTCCGAAATCACCCGGAACACTTCCGGTGTCCGAATATAGTCGTCCAATATATCAATCTTTATGTATCGACCATTTCGAGACTCCTCGTCATGTGCGTGATCACATCCGGGACTCCGAACAACCATTGGTACATCAAAACACATAAACTCATAATAAAACTGCCATCGTAACGTTAAGCATGCGAACCCTACGGGTTCGAGAACTATGTAGACATGACCAAGACACGTCTCCGGTCAATAACCAATAGCGGAACCTGGATGCTCATATTGGCTCCTACATATTCTACGAAGATCTTTATCGGTTAGACCGCATAACAACATACGTTGTTCCCTTTGTCATCGGTATGTTACTTGCCCGAGATTCGATCGTCGGTATCCAATACCTAGTTCAATCTCATCACCGGCAAGTCTCTTTACTCGTTCCGTAATACATCATCCCGCAACTAACTCATTAGTTGCAATGCTTGCAAGGCTTAAGTGATGTGCATTACCGAGAGGGCCCAGAGATACCTCTCCGACATTCGGAGTGACAAATCCTAATCTCAAAATATGCCAACCCAACAAGTACCTTTGGAGACACCTGTAGAGCACCTTTATAATCACCCAGTTACGTTGTGACGTTTGGTAGCACACAAAGTGTTCCTCCGGTAAACGGGAGTTGCATAATCTCATAGTCATAGGAACATGTATAAGTCATGAAGAAAGCAATAGCAACATACTAAACGATCGGGTGCTAAGCTAACGGAATGGGTCATGTCAATCACATCATTCTCCTAATGATGTGATCCCGTTAGTCAAATGACAACTCATGTCTATGGTTAGGAAACATAACCATCTTTGATCAACGAGCTAGTCAAGTAGAGGCATACTAGTGACACTCTGTTTGTCTATGTATTCACACATGTATTATGTTTCCGGTAAATACAATTCTAGCATTAATAATAAACATTTGTCATGATATAAGGAAATAAATAATAACTTTATTATTGCCTCTAGGGCATATTTCCTTCAGTCTCCCACTTGCTCTAGAGTCAATAATCTAGATCACATCGCCATGTGATTTAACATCAATAGTTCACATCACCATGTGATTAACACCCATAGTTCACATTGTCATGTGACCAACACCCAAAGGGTTTACTAGAGTCAATAATCCAGTTCACATCGCTATGTGATTAACACCCAAAGAGTACAAAGGTGTGATCATGTTTTGCTTGTGAGAGAAGTTTAGTCAACGGGTCTGCCATATTCAGATCTGTATGTATTTTGCAAATTTCTATGTCTACAATGCTCTGCATGGAGCTACTTTAGCTAATTGCTCCCACTTTCAATATTATCCAGATTGAGACTTAGAGTTATCTGGATCAGTGTCAAAACTTGCATCGACGTAACCCTTTACGACGAACCTTTTTGTCACCTCCATAATCGAGAAACATATCGTTATTCCACTAAGGATAATTTTTGACCGTTGTCCAGTGATCTACTCCTAGATCACTATTGTACTCCCTTGCCAAAATCAGTGTAGGGTATACAATAGATCTGGTACACAGCATGGCATACTTTATAGAACCTATGGCCAAGGCATAGGGAATGACTTTCATTCTCTTTCTATCTTCTGCCGTGGTCGGGCTTTGAGTCTTACTCAATTTCACACCTTGTAACACAGGCAAGAACTCTTTCTTTGATTGTTCCATTTTGAACTACTTCAAAACTTGTCAAGGTATGTACTCAGTGAAAAAACTTATCAAGCGTTTTGATCTATCTCTATAGATCTTGATGCTCAATATGTAAGCAGCTTCACCGAGGTCTTTCTTTGAAAAACTCCTTTCAAACACTCCTTTATGCTTTGCAGAATAATTCTACATTATTTCCAATCAACAATATGACATTCACATATACTTATCAGAAATGATGTAGTGCTCCCACTCACTTTCTTGTAAATACAGGCTTCACCGCAAGTTTGTATAAAACTATATGCTTTGATCAACTTATCAAAGCGTATATTCCAACTCCGAGATGCATGCACCAGTCCATAGATGGATCGCTGGAGCTTGCATATTTTGTTAGCACCTTTAGGATTGACAAAACCTTCTGGTTGCATCATATACAACTCTTCTTTAATAAATCCATTAAGGAATGCAGTTTTGTTTATCCATTCGCCAGATTTCATAAATGCGGCAATTGCTAACATGATTCGGACAGACTTAAGCATAGATACGAGTGAGAAACTCTCATCGTAGTCAACACCTTGAACTTGTCGAAAACCTTTTGCGACAATTCTAGCTTTGTAGATAGTAACACTACTATCAGCGTCCATCTTCCTCTTGAAGATCCATTTAATCTCAATGGCTCGCCGATCATTGGGCAAGTCAATCAAAGTCCATACTTTGTTCTCATACATGGATCTCATCTAAGATTTCATGGACTCAAGCCATTTCGCGGAATCTCGGCTCATCATCGCTTCCTAATAGTTCGTAGGTTTGTCATGGTCAAGTAACATGACCTCCAGAACAGGATTACCGTACCACTCTGGTGCGAATCTTACTCTGATTGACCTACGAGGTTCGGTAGTAACTTGATCTGAAGTTACATGATCATCATCATCAGCTTCCTCTCTAATTGGTGTAGAAGTCACAGGAACAGATTTCTGTGATGAACTACTTTCCAATAAGGGAGCAGGTACAGTTACCTCATCAAGTTCTACTTTCCTCCCACTCACTTCTTTCGAGAGAAACTCCTTCTCTAGAAAGGATCCATTCTTAGCAACGAATGTCTTGCCTTCGGATCTGTGATAGAAGGTGTACCCAATAGTCTCCTTTGGGTATCCTATGAAGACACATTTCTCCGATTTGGGTTCGAGCTTATCAGGTTGAAGCTTTTTCACATAAGCATCGCAGCCCCAAACTTTCAAATAAGACAACTTTGGTTTCTTGCCAAACCACAGTTCATAAGGCGTCGTCTCAACGGATTTTGATGGTGCCCTATTTAATGTGAATGCGGCCGTCTCTAAAGCATAACCCCAAAATGATAGCGGTAAATCTGTAAGAGACATCATAGACCGTACCATATCAAGTAAAGTACGATTGCGACGTTTGGACACACCATTACGCTGTGGTGTTCCGGGTGGCGTGAGTGGCGAAACTATTCCGCATTGTTTCAAATGTAGACCAAACTCGTAACTCAAATACTCTCCTCCAAGATCAGATCGCAGAAACTTTATTTTCTTGTTATGATGATTTTCAACTTCAGTCTGAAATTCTTTGAACTTTTCAAATGTTTCAGACTTATGCTTCATTAAGTAGATATACCCATATCTGCTTAAATCATCTGTGAAGGTGAGAAAATAACGATATCCGCCACGAGCCTCAACATTCATCGGACCACATACATCTGTATGTATGATTTCCAACAAATCTGTTGCTCTCTCCATAGTACCGGAGAACGGCGTTTTAGTCATCTTGCCCATGAGGCATGCTTCGCAAGTACCAAGTGATTCATAATCAAGTGATTCCAAAAGTCCATCAGTATGGAGTTTCTTCATGCGCTTTACACCGATATGACCTAAACGGCGGTGCCACAAATAAGTTGCACTATCATTATCAACTCTGCATCTTTTGGCTTCAACATTATGAATATGTGTATCACTACTATCGAGGTTCATCAAAAATAGACCATTCTTCAAGGGTGCATGACCATAAAAGATATTACTTATATAAATAGAACAACCATTATTCTCTGATTTAAATGAATAACCGTCTCGCATCAAACAAGATCCAGATATAATGTTCATGCTCAACGCTTGCACCAAATAACAATTATTTAGGTCTAATACTAATCCCGAAGGTAGATGTAGAGGTAGTGTGCCGACCACGATCACATCGACTTTGGAACCATTTCCCACGCACATCGTCACCCCGTCCTTCGCCAGTGTTCGCTTAATCCGTAGTCCCTATTTCGAGTTGCAAATATTAGCAACAGAACCAGTATCAAATACCCAGGTGCTACTGCGAGCTCTAGTAAGGTACACATCAATAACATGTATATCACATATACCTTTTTTCACCTTGCCATCCTTCTTATCCGCCAAATACTTGGGGCAGTTCCGCTTCCAGTGACCAGTCTGCTTGCAGTAGAAGCACTCGGTTTCAGACTTAGGTCCGAACTTGGGTTTCTTCTCCTGAGCAGCAACTTGCTTGCTGTTCTTCTTGAAGTTCCCCTTCTTCTTCCCTTTGCCCTTTTTCTTGAAACTAGTGGTCTTGTTGACCATCAACACTTGATGCACCTTCTTGATTTCTACCTCCGCAGCTTTCAGCATCGCGAAGAGCTCGGGAATAGTCTTCTCCATCCCTTGCATATTATAGTTCATCACGAAGCTCTTGTAGCTTGGTGGCGGTGATTGGTGAATTCTGTCAATGACGCTATCATCCGGAAGATTAACTCCCAGTTGAATCAAGTGATTATTATACCCAGACATTTTGAGTATATGCTCACTGACAGAACTGTTCTCCTCCATCTTGCAGCTATAGAACTTATTGGAGACTTCACATCTCTCAATCCGGGCATTTGCTTGAAATATTAACTTCAACTCCTGGAACATCTCATATGCTCCAAGACTTTCAAAACGTCGTTGAAGACCCGGTTCTAAGCCGTAAAGCATGGCACACTCAACTATCTAGTAGTGATCAGCTTTGCTCTGCCAGACGTTCATAGCATCTGGTGTTGTTCCAGCAGCAGGCCTGGCACCCAGCGGTGCTTCCAGGCCGTAATTCTTCTGTGCAGCAATGAGGATAATCCTCAAGTTACGGACCCAGTCCGTGTAATTGCTACCATCATCATTCAACTTTGCTTTCTCAAGGAACGCATTAAAATTCAACAAAACAACAGCACGGGCCATCTATCTACAATCAAACATAAACAAGCAAGATACTATCAGGTACTAAGTTCATGATAAATTTAAGTTCAATTAATCATATTACTTAAGAACTCCCACTTAGAAATACATCCCTCTAATCCTCTAAGTGATCGCGTGATCCAAATCAACTAAACCATAACCGATCATCACCTGAAATGGAGTAGCTTTCAATGGTGAACATCAATATGTTGATCATATCTACTATATGATTCACGCTCGACCTTTCGGTCTCAGTGTTCCGAGGCCATATCTGCATATGCTAGGCTCATCAAGTTTAACCTGAGTATTCTGCATGTGGAAAACTGGCTTGCACCCGTTGTAGATGAACGTAGAGCCTATCACACCCGATCATCACGTGGTGTCTCAGCACGAAGAACTTTCGCAACGGTGCATACTCAGGGAGAACACTTTTTACTATGATAATTTAGTGAGGGATCATCTTATAATGCTACCGTCAATCAAAGCAAGATAAGATGCATAAAAGATAAACATCACATGCAATCAATATAAGTGATATGATATGGCCATCATCATCTTGTGCTTGTGATCTCCATCTTCGAAGCACCGTCATGATCGCCATCGTCATCGGCGCGACACCTTGATCACCATCGTAGCATCGTTGTCGACTCGCCAATCTTATGCTTCTACGACTATCGCTACCGCTTAGTGATAAAGTAAAGCATTACAGAGCGATTGCATTGCATACAATAAAGCGACAACCATATGGCTCCTGCTAGTTGCCGATAACTCGGTTACAAAACATGATCATCTCATACAATAAAATTTAGCATCATGTCTTGACCATATCACATCACAACATGCCCTGCAAAAACAAGTTAGACGTCCTCTACTTTATTGTTGCAAATTTTACGTGGCTGCTACGGGCTTAGTAAGAACCAATCTTACCTACGCATCAAAACCACAACGATAGTTTGTCAAGTTGGTGTTGTTTTAACCTTCGCAAGGACCGGGCGTAGCCACACTCGGTTCAACTAAAGTTGGAGAAACTGACACCCGCCAGCCACCTGTGTGCAAAGCACGGCGGTAGAACCAGTCTCGCGTAAGCGTACGCGTAATGTCGGTCCGGGCCGCTTCATCCAACAATACCGCCGAACCAAAGTATGACATGCTGGTAAGCAGTATGACTTAAATCGCCCACAACTCACTTGTGTTCTACTCGTGCATACAACATCAAACCATAAAAACCTAGGCTCAGATGCCACTGTTGGGGAACGTAGTAATTTCAAAAAAAAATCCTACGCACACGCAAGATCATGGTGATGCATAGCAACGAGAGGGGAGAGTGTTGTCTACGTACCCTCGTATACCTAAGCGGAAGCGTTGACGCAACGTAGAGGAAGTAGTCATACGTCTACCCGGTCCAACCGATCCAAGCACCGTTACTCCGGCACCTCCGAGTTCTTGGCACACGTTCAGCTCGATGACGCTCCCCGGGCTCCGATCCAGCAAAGCTTCGGGGAGGAGTTCCGTCAGCACGATGGTGTGATGACGATCTTGATGTTCAACCATCGCAGGGCTTCGCCTAAGCACCGCTACAATATGATCGAGGTGTAATATCGTGGAGGGGGGCACCGCACACGGCTAAGGAACGATCACGAAGATCAACTTGTGTGTTCTAGGGTGCCCCCTTGCCCCCGTATATAAAGGAGCCAAGGGGAGGGGGCGGACGGCCAAGGAGGGCGCGCCAAGGGGGAATCCTACTCCCACCGGGAGTAGGACTCCCTTCTTTCCTAGTTGGAGAAGGAAAAGGGGGGAAAGAGGAGGAAGAGGGAAAGGAAAGGGGGGGCGCCGCCCCCTCTCCTTGTCCTATTCGGACTAGGGAGGGGAGGGGCGCGCGGCCACCTCTTGCCTCCTTTCCTCTTCTCCCTTAGGGCCCAAGTAGGCCCAATAACCCCCGGGGGGTTCCGGTAACCCCCCGGTACTCCGGTAAATTCCCTATTTCACCCGGAACGATTCCGATATCCAAATATGGGCTTCCAATATATCGATCTTTATGTCTCGACCACTTCGAGACTCCTCGTCATGTCCATAATCACATCCGGGACTCCGAACAACCTTCGGTACATCAAAATACATAAACTCATAATGAAACTGTCATCGTAACGTTAAGCGTGCGGACCCTACGGTTCGAGAACAGTGTAGACATGACCGAGACACGTCTCCGGTCAATAACCCATAGCGGAACCTGGATGCTCATATTGGTTCCTACATATTCTACGAAGATCTTTATCGGTCAGACTGCATAACAACATACGTTGTTCCCTTTGTCATCGGTATGTTACTTGCCCGAGATTCGATCGTCGGTATCCAATACCTAGTTCAATCTCGTCACCGGCAAGTCTTTTTACTCGTTCCGTAATACATCATCCCGCAACTAACTCATTAGTTGCAATGCTTGCAAGGCTTAAGTGATGTGCATTACCGAGAGGGCCCAGAGATACCTCTCCAACATTCGGAGTGACAAATCCTAATCTCGAAATATGCCAACCCAACAAGTACCTTTGGAGACACCTGTAGAGCACCTTTATAATCACCCAGTTACGTTGTGACGTTTGGTAGCACACAAAGTGTTCCTCCGGTAAACGGGAGTTGCATAATCTCATAGTCATAGGAACATGTATAAGTCATGAAGAAAGCAATAGCAACAAACTAAACGATCAAGTGCTAAGCTAATGGAATGGGTCAAGTCAATCAGATCATTTATCTAATGATGTGATCCCATTAATCAAATAACAACTCTTTGTCTATGGTTAGGAAACATAACCATCTTTAACTAATGAGCTAGTCAAGTAGAGGCATACTAGTGACACTATGTTTGTCTATGTATTCACACATGTATTATGTTTCCGGTTAATACAATTCTAGCATGAATAATAAACATTTATCATGAAATAAGGAAACAAATAATAACTTTATTATTGCCTCTAGGGCATATTTCCTTCAGTCGAGGTGGCCCTATGGGTGGTAGACGACGAGCTCCCGCCATAGGTCCCAGCGAGCAGCGCCTCCGCCGAGGACTCATTGTGTGTCCGTTTTTTGCCCTTGCGTTGGGTTCATCCACCGCCAGCCCCTGTCCGCCTAGCGGACGTGCAACCTAAACGGGCAAAATGCGGACAAAATCCGTGTTTGTTTGGGTCATTGCGTTGGAGTTGCTCTCAATTATGTATATTCTGCTTCTGGCGTAGTCAGTCTCGCTGGTTAAATTTATGGTCAAAGTTGAACCTTGAAAAATGCAGGCGCGTTATATTTTACGAAGGAGGGAGTATTATGCGGTGATCTTGCTATAGTTGTAGCAAGCAGGCATTTAATTGTGCTGTTGGTAAATGTGACACACGTGCAGGTCGCATTTGGGCCCCTATGTGCAGTGCGGGTAAAGCTCCACCATGTTCCCTGTTTGGAACAAAGGGAAGGAAAACGTAGGATTGGGGAAAAGCAGAAAACCGAAAGGAATAGAGGTACAAAACACAGGTAAAAAACAAAACAACCCCACTACAAGGGTCCCATATGCATGGTATGCAGGGCATTTCCTATACGGCGCCCTCAGCGCCACTTACAGCCTAAATTTCAAAGCGGCTCACATCCCCTTTGGTGCTGGGCCGGCCCATTTTTATTTTATTCTTTCTCTGTTGAGCTGCAAAAAAAGATGTGCACGCACCAGGAATATAACTCGCCACCCTCACGAACGACCCGTAAATCCGTAATACCACTAGGATAACACAATTTTTGTGCCTATTGACCTATTTGTATACTTTTATTCATTTAATCTCGCCGAAAGCCCTGGTTTCCCAATACGGTTTTATCCACCGCGGGAAAGTTTCGGTTCGCAGAAAACCCGGTTTTCTGGACCAGCTTTGTTTGTTTTTTCTTTTTTAATATGTTTTACCTTTTTAAAATTTAATGAACTTTGTTTTTAAAATTCGATGCTTTTTTCAAATTGATGAACTTTCTTTCAAATATGTGAACTTTTCTCAAAATTGATTTACTTTTTAAAAAAACAATCATTCCTTTTCAAATTCCATAAACTCCTTTTTTCTGAATTGATGAACTTTTATCAAATTGGATGAGCTTTTTTCAAATTCATTAAATATTTTTTTCAAATCTATGAACTTTTTCAAATTCATTAAACTTTTTTCCAAATCTATGAAAAAATTTCAAATTTGAGGAACTTTTGTCAAATCTGACAGACTTTTTCAGATCAATGAACTTTTTTTTGAAATTCGAGGAACTCTTTTTTAAAATCGATGAACTTTTTTCAAACTTGATGAACTATTTTTAAAAGCTGAAGAACTATTTTTTGGAAACGGATGAACTTTTTTCGTATATTTGTTTTATTGAGTGGAGAACGAAGCGTATGTTTTTTTAGCGAAAAAATGAAGCATACAATTTTTTGAGCGAAAGACCAAAGCATACATTTTTTTTGGGAAAGAACAAAGCGTACGAAGCATATGCAGACGTGAGCTGGCGAGCGATTCGTTGACTGCCTCATGATGGGTTGGTCCATACCAGGTGCCATGTGAGCGCCAGAAACTCCAACCAGCGCTGAAGGCGCGGCTTAGAAGCTGTCGGTCTGCAGTAGCTTTTTTTGGTACATGGCCTCGGGCCAACGCGAAAACAAGAGGCCCGGGTGAATGTTTTTCTTCCCGTGAAAACACAGGAGATCGAATGGAATCACTAATTGAGGAGTACTCATTGCAAAGATCACTCACACCTCCTCAAGTTTTGACAAATGGCGCGCTGCATGTGCGCCACTTGTCGCAATCTGGGAGTTTTTTTTTTTCGTAGATCCGTTTATTCAAAACATTTTATCTCTTAAATCGTGCGTCCAAATCTAAAGCCGTTTTCACTATTGGATTCCTCGTGCCAAGATCTTTAAAACTAGATCCCATGTTGATAGGTTTTGACGAAAAAAAATCACGAGAAAAAACGGACGAGAAAACCAAACCGGGAGCATGGTTATTTTTTCCTTTCCCAAAGAGGCACGCCGTGCCTCTCGCGAAATCACAACCGTACCTCTCGCGGAAGCAAAACCGTGCCTCTCCGTAAGGAAAAAAAAAGAAGAGAAAATGCGTTTTCTTTTCGTTTCCGAGGAGGCACGGCCGTACCTCTCACGGAAGCAAAACCGTGCCTCTCGCGGAAGCAAAACTGTGCCTCTCGCGAAAGAAAAAAAACAGAAAACATGTTTTTTTTTTCATTTCCGAGAGGCACGGCCGAAAGCACAACCGTGCCTCTCGCGGAAGCAAAACCGTGCCTTTTTTTCCTCACGGAAGAGAAAAAAAACAGAAAACGCGTTTTTTTTGTTTTCCGAGAGGCACAGCCGTAACTCTCGCGAAAGCAGAACCGTGCCTCTCGCGAAAAAAACAGAAAATGCGTTGTTTTTTGGTTTCCGAGAGGCACGGCCATGACTCTCACGAAAGCAAAATCATGACTCTCGCGGAAGAAAAAAAACATGTTTTTTCAAGAAAAAATATTTTCAAAAAAATTTATCCAAAAGGTAAGGAAGACCGGTGGAAAACCGAAACATTGAAAAAAACCAAAGAAACGTTTAAAAACCTGAAAACACGTGCGAAAAACGAAAATCGTACGGCCATGCCTCTCACGAAAGCACAACCGTGCTTCTCACGGAAGCACAGCCGTGCCTCACGCGAAAGCAAAATCATACCTCTCATGAAAGGGAAAAAAACAAAAAACGTGTATTTTTTTATTTTCTGAGAGGTACAGTCGTGACTCTCGTGAAAGCACAGCCGTGCCTCTCGCGGAAGCAAAACCGTGCCTATCACAGAAGCAAAACCGTGCCTCTCGCGAAAGAAAAAAAACAGAAAACGTGTATTTTTTCGTTTCCGAGAGGCACGGCCATGACTCTCGCGAAAGAAAAACCATGCCTCTCGCGGAAGCAAAACCATGACTCTCACAAAAAAAAAAGGAAACACGTTTTTTCGAGCAAAAAAAATTTCTTTTTGAATTTTTTATCCAAAAGTTAAGGAAGACCGGTGAAAGACCGAAACATCGAAAAAACCCGGAAAAAACCGTTTAAAAAGCCGAAAACGCGTGCGAAAAAATAAAAAAAATACGAAAGGAGAGCCCACAGCACGACACGTGGCGGGGTGGCTGAGAACACACCAAATGGCGCCTGATCGTTGCGAGGCTCCCGAAGGAACGGTCGTCAACTAGTTGCTCCCGAGATCAAACCTTTCCATCGGATTGGAACGCTCGTATTCCTGCAGATCGAATGGATAAAATGCAGCGATTCCATAGGGATGCGTTTCCTATGGGTTTTCCTTTGATTTCCCTACGTACCGAACATGGCCTGATTCTGTTCCACCGCCTGGGCAAAATAGAGAAATAAATATACGTTGGCCACTCAGCTCAAGAATATGAGTCTCTGCAAGGCAAAGGTAGCGTCACGAAAGGAATAGGAGCAACATTTCCTGGGTGTGTCACCTGAGTTATTCCTTTCTTCCCTCGGAACGATCAAGGTTAGCACCGGTTCTTGCGTTCCGGACGGGCAGTAGGTCTGGATCATATATACTCCAGACCAATGTCGCCATGCATCCCATTCCTGGACTCACAACATAAACACCATCTTCACGGACCCATTCCCCGATCCAAGGGGCGGCTGCTAGCTACCTCCAATCTTATTCAGCACAACTGCCAAGGTATGTATGCATGGTGTTCCCTGAAACATTTCAGCAGCAATCGTAGGCAGAAATTGACAGACATCATGTAGTTCGAGCAGATACAGGATGCAGGGGATCGCCAAGGCGCTGAGCCAGCACGGGAAGCAGCTGAGGCTGGCCGTGCTGCAGCACATGAACAAGGGGATCTTCTCCTGGGCCACCCTCATCTCGCGCATCCAGAGCGAGTCCCCGGCCGTGATCATCCCCCACATGGGGCTGGAGAACATCACCGTCCGGGAGATCCTCAGGGCCAAAGGGGAGGCCCAGTCCAGGGCGGTCTACTGGTGCAGCACCACCCATCTGGTGCATGAGGCCGTCAAGCACGTGAGAGTTTTGCTGACCGCTTTCATCTTACTTCTGAAATGCTGGCTACTTCTGAATGACTGAACATCGTGCTTGAATAAATCTGTAGATGACGGCCAATAATGTCGGGTCTCTGGTTGTACTCAAGTCGGGGGACGACAAGCAGCTTGCGGGGATTGTAACTGAAAGAGGTAAACCACAAATCAGCAACCAATTCAAGTGATTTCTTAGAAAGAAAGAAGAAAAAATCAGTTCACGGCATAACAAGCGCTAACCTTTCAAAATGCCGCAATTTATCCTCATCTGATACAGATTTCGCTAGGAAGATCCTCTTACCCGGGCGACCCTCAGAGGAAACAAGAGTTGAAGATATCATGACAGAAGAGGTGAATGGGCTTAAAAAAGAAAATAACTGCAACAGACTGAATATCATCACACATCTCTTTGGTCCTCATAGTTTTCTTTACTGTGTTACAGAACAAGCTAATCACCGTGTCCAGCAATACCAATATTCTGCGTGCGATGGAGCTAATGACAGGTAATGGAACATTCAATCGGTAAAGCATTTCACTATTTACGGTCCTATCATACGCGCACGCTACAAGGAACTATAGCAATTTTGGATTTTTTTTTAATTACTAATCTGGTTTTGTTTTCTTGTTTTTCTGGATCAACAGACGAGCGCATTCGACACGTCCCAGTTTTTGACAAGAAGGTGGTTGGTATGATCTCCATTGGTGATGTGGTCAGAGCAATCGTGGACCAACAGCACCAAGAAGTGAAACAACTGAAGAAGTACATCACTGGAGATTATTATTAGCATGTAGCTCTGGTACAGTCTATGTAATTATTCATAATATTAACCATGAACTATATCTTCCCCGGTATTGCCGTTTGGAGTGAATAACTACTGTCTTTACACTTGCACTTTTACAACACTGAGCTTTGTATTTTCTCTTGGGCTGTGAAATGTGTTTTTTCATAAAAGTTTACAGCCATATCATAGAAAGAGTCAAATCTATACATGGTACAAAATTCCTACCTGAGCAATTTCAACCCGCGGTTTCATCTAGGGAAAACAAGTCATGACTATCAAAAAAAGAAGTGAAAACAAGTCAATGATTTTGTATATCAGTGGTGAAGGAAAACCCTAGGGAGAATTCTTTGTTTCCAAAGGGAAATGCATGCATAGTACTCCCTCCGTTCCAAATTACTCGTCGTGGTTTAGTTCAAATTTTAAGTAAAACCACGACGAGTAATTTGGAATGGAGGGAGTATTTGAGATAAATCTTATGGTACAAGAAAAAAATCAATGATATTGTTGGCAATTTTGTATATCAGTGATGAAAGAAACCAGGAAAAATTCTTCATTTTCAGATGGAAATACATATATAGTAGCTCAGATAAAACTTATGGTACAATAAAACAGTGTACCCACAAGACAGCATTAGCACACAACATAGCAGCTTATTGCAGGTTAATACGTCCATAACAACTCAGAATCTGTATAACATACATTGCCTCAAACTCTCTTAATAGGTAATAAGGGGTCATGAACCTCGCCGCAGATAGTTTCGCTCACTCCTTAGTACAACTTCGCTGTTACTGCTTGCTATCACTCCTTAGTACAGCTTACCGTTCGCTAGAAACACACCGCCATTTCGCACATGTAAGTGCACAGCTATCTCATTTTGCAGGAGAACATCACACAGCTATTGCTAAATCTCGGGGACATGTTGATAAAGTAACACCAGGAGTAACCCATCTGAAGGAGGGTACAACTCTGTGCCGCAAATACCTAAGGCGCAGGGTAGTACTGGTTAAGAGATCTACTAATTGCCCTGATGGTGTTTGGAGTTGTCCTGCAGCAACCCCCAATAAGGGCAGCCCCATCTTTGCACCACTCGCTTACATAAGAAACGAAATCGCCATCTGACACACCAGTGGATTCCTGCACACCAAATGAAGCGTATCATTAGTGTTTAGAGTTGTAGAACAACCTCAAGGATACTATATTATTAGTAGGACAGAGGCTTAGAGGGTGGCTCGATGCAACTACTTTTAGCTGCTAACCAAAGGGAAGATGACGATGGCTGCTTTGAAATAAATCAGATGCAACAGAGTAACTCAAATAAGGTATTGTATTTTTCCTATAGTTTTTGCCTCCCCTGCATAGTGTTCTTTCTTGCACTATGGGGAGCACATATCCAATCGCTATGGATGTTCATCTGTTCATTTACATTTTACAGTTCTACCTACGGCTGAATGGAAAAAAATGAAAAACAAAAGGAATAGAAAACAAGCTACAATTCTAGGTTAAAAACTAGAGTTAGGTATTTGATTGGCAGGTCTTTTGTGTTCAGAAAAATAAGAGGTTTCTATCGAAAACAGGCATAAGTGTATTGAGATAAACTTACCACCCACTCCTTTCTCTCGGCATCATATCTTTCTCCACTGTTGGGATATATCAGAATTGGCTTGTCTGTGACCTGCAGTTACGGAGCACAACACAGCTAGTCAAACAAAGAACATTGCTGCTGCTCACCAGTTAACACGGTAAGATACTATTTGTGCAACCAAAACATGGGCGCCTGACTTGCATTTGTTTACTTACAACTAAGGAATGTGATATGTTCTTACCTTCCGAATGGAGAGTATCAAGCTATGGATAAATCTTGGAGGTGTGCAGTTTATACCAACTGCACCAACCTTTGCACATTCATTAGCAATTTTAGCACATTCGATTAATGAGTCTCCACTCACAACATTAACTCCATCTTTTGAGTTGAAGGAAAACCATGAAGGGATATTTATGTTGCATTCCTCAAGAAGTTCAACATATGCCTACAAGATGCATCACGAGCAAACCATCAGATACTATTTCATAAGAGTGTACTGTAAAATTTGAGGTAGCATATCCCTTTGCGATCAGTAAAGTTCAGCATACCTGAGCTTCCAATTTGTTAGGGATTGTTTCAAAAGCAATCAAATCAGGACGTGCTTCTGCAAGAACCTGAAGTCTCCGCCGATGAAAATCTTTAAGGAATTCTAGTGTCCCAGCTTCACCGTAATCCCCACTAGTAACAATCGGATAAAGAGAAGTGATTTTCCAGAAGTAAAATGGAAACACATGTACTATGTTAAGTAGTAAAATACCTGTACTCAGAGCCATCAGCAAGATAAGCCCCATAACTTCCTATTGAAGCTGCAACCAGAATAGGACGCAAGGGAGTGGACTGATCTGGATGTTGCTTCAGATACATCTCACGTGCTTCATGTGCAATCTCAACACTCTTTGTTAGTAAATTTTCACCTTGTTCTTTTGAAAATCCCTTGGACTCAAACCCTTGAATGGTAGCCTGCAACACCAAATTTGACTGTCAGTATGTTCATAAATGTCACGGAAACATAAAAAGGAAGAGTGAAATTGTATTTCAGAACCTGATACGATGCTGTAATTATAATGTTTGCACCTGCTTCTATGTAGTCTAAGTGGACCTGTATCATACACATACGAAGATTAGAATGCTATGACAATCTGTAAATGGCTATACATGCGGAAGAAGAATTGCTCAATTACATAATTGCAGCAAAATCAATTGTGAATAACTGATAAACACAAGAAACCCGGCATAGTGATCTCCTATAATGCAAGTTTGTTTGCAAGTTGCACCTAGCAATAACTGCATATTTCACCAATAGATTACAGACAATAGTCTGCAGCCCGTGTTAACACTGGAAATCACCTGGATGCCTGAATCCAGCAACCACATGTCAGGTAAAAAATGGGTCCTGAATCTCAAAAGTCCAGGACTTGTCCTACCGCTTGTTCAACGAGTAAAAACTATTTCTCCAGATCAGACCAGTGCATTAGCCAGGTAAGGCCTTGTACAATGCAAGGTGCTTAAGGAGGTGCTTAGTAAAATAAACCGAATTTTTGTTAGGCATCAGTGCTTAGCTCTACAGGAGGGGTGCCTAATTAAGCATCTACCCTCTACAAATAAGCACAGGTGCTTACAGAAAAACTGATTAATTTCTCTAAGCACCTTTGTTGTACAGGGCCTAAGGAGGAACTAGTAAAGCACTGTTGCATGATGTTTCCAGAGCGGTTTCAAGATGGGTCCAACAAAGCCAGGTTCAAAAATTCAAATAGTATCAGACCCGATAGAGAGTGACCCTAAACTCTAGGCTGAGGCCATGCTAGAAGTTCTAGAATAGTTGGAATACATTTTTATGTGTGGATAATGCTCAGAATAAATTGGGCATGTGACATAAGCTTTGTTCCAGATTCCTGAATGGTATGAGATTCGCAGCAATGTTGGTAGCTGGCACGCAATTTATTCTACAACACTAAACCATCTTTTGTACACTTGAAGCTTCCCATCCGGTTCCGTCATGGTGCTACAGTACTCGTCTAGTGTAAAATGAAAAAGGAATGTTACGGACTATTAGCAGGTTATTTACTTTTGGTAGTTACTGTAGATATAAAAAATCCAAAATTAATTTTATCTCACCATCAACTTGTTTGTATGTAATTACTATGAATGTGCATACTAGATTTGTAATTTCAAAATTAATTTAAGTTATTTCAGCCTTAATTGTATGGATTAACAGAAGGAAAGTTAGGGTATTGTAGCTTCTCTAACATCCCTTGTGTATGTTAGAGGATCCGGTTCCGTCGTTCAGATGCTCATCAAAACTGTAGCATGACAGTGCATAGAAGTGGACACACACAAAAAAAAGAACTGATTCTCCTCTCTTTTTGGGGTCTTTACCTGAGCATTACAAAGAAAGAAAAAGGAATCCTCCTTTGCCTAAGCCTATACTAGCATCGCGTGAGGTGCTACTGCCCTGTTCATGATGCAGCACACTAGTATACCTTATTATTCTAATGGGGCCATGAGGCACTTCCAGCATCCCTGGAAGAGAGAAAGAAAGGAACATTTCCCAACCACCTTGTAAGCTAGTGACCTAACGATTTCATAAATGTTAGACTTGTTCGGCTGAGCTGATTGTTAATGGTTCCGCATCTAAATTTTTTACTACTGTGTTAGATTTTAGGAACCCGGCCTCACCAAGAATCATGGTGGGCACCGCCATTTCTTTCTACTCCAACAAGTATTCTGAATCGTCTAGAGAACTGCAGGCAGAGATGAAAATGCTACTGTAGAAGAAAACCGGTGAATCCTAAGAACTAATAATCAGCCAAAAGAAAAAAGAATCGCCGGACTGGCAAGGTCAAGGTGGTGGCGGTGTGCAGAGTACATGAGGTGTTTGGGCGGCGGCGGCTTGCCTTGCGGATGAGGTGCGGGGAGGAGAGGATGCACTTGGCGCTCCAGAGCGGGTCGTTGAGGTCGGCGCCGTGGGCCTCGAGCTCCGTGGCCAGCCCGCCGTCCAGCACCAGCCTCCCGCCGCCGGCCTCCACCCACCGCCGCACCGCCGCGCCCGCGGCTCCCTCCTCCGCGCCGCCGCCTCCTCCTCCGCTCTTCACCACCATCCTCCTCTTCCTGCTTCTGCTACAGTGCAGTGTACTAGGTTTGGGATTGGGGATTTTTGGATTTTGCGTGCGGCGTTGGGGAAGATTTATAGGGCGGAGGGAGAAGAGAACGGTGGGAGGGAGGGAGGGAGGAGAGGAGAACCCCACAAGCTGCAAAGGAGGCGAGGAGAGGAGAGGATGCTGACACGGCAAAGAGGGTTTTTAGGTCATCCTACCCTATCTTACATGAGTTTCTCCTATCCAAGTAAACATGCCACGTGATCTTGCCATCACCGGACTTGGCTTACTTCATTTTCAAGGCGCCAAGTAGTGATACCAAATGTAAATTTGTTGTATGGTAATGTTGTCCAGCTCTATAAGATCAGTGCCGAAGTTAAAAAATTAGGTGCTCCGATGTCAAATTGGTTGATCGGGTAGAAAATGTAACATGTCGTATGCCTCTCTTTTTCCCCACCATGGCATAAATGGGGAGTTGAGCACAATGAAGTCAATGGACGGATGTTAAGAACTGCACGAGCAACGGTATTGCCGTATGCTAATGCACAAAGATACCACTACTGGGCTTGGAGAAGATGTAGAGGATAAAGGATTCGGATGCCAAGCTCAGCATGGTGCCACAGTCGTCGCCTACTTAATACTATTAGGAGTGGAGATGTGAAGAGCGGGGATCTAAAAGCAGAGCTCGCCCGAAGATAGGGGCAAATAGGGGTGCCTCCCTCCAAAATTGCAAAATAATTTTTACTATGTACTACTCACCTTAAATATCTAATACTTTTGTGCTAGTTTAAGACTATTTATTTATATTGTGCTTATGTTTATATTAAAAAAACTATTTTTAGTGCCTCTTTCATAATTTTTAAAATGTGGACCCCAAGGACTGAGATTCTAGGACTGCCATTTGCCCGATGGATCTGGAAGGGAAGCGTCATCGAGCTCTAGCTTAGTGTGTTTTCTTATATCCTCTGATTTTGTTTCTTTAAAAGTCAGTAAAATATATAGAACTCGAAGTTATGCTGACGCAGACCATATGTTTCCACTCATGTATGAATAATTATTGTGTTGTTCTTTCGTGCAACAAGTGTTCTTTTAACACAGTACAATCGCAAAACAGATGTCTCGTGGTTAATGAAAACGTCTGCTCTTACTAAACGAACATTGCTAGAGAGGCTGAAATAAATTCAGAAACATGTGAACACTGAAACCTAAAATAAATCCAGAAAAATGCGAGTATCAGTGATCAAGTATAGATCTTGAACCTTGGTGGATTATTTTTCACAAAGTGGAACATAACCATCTGAGTTCAATCATACCATCACTATTATCATGTTCTGCATTGAATGAAAAAAAAATCTCTAGATTAGAGAAAATAGTCGTTAAACAGTCTGGTAAGCCCCTGTCACAAATGTTGCGCAAGCCACATATGTGAAGGATGCCCTTCATAGATATGCACAAGCTACTGGCCAACTTATAAATCCACATAAGTGCTCCATACAGTTTGGTGATAGTTGTCCTCTTGTGATGCAGACTGCGGTGAAACAGGTTTTGCAAGTCCAGAATTCAGAATTTG
Source organism: Aegilops umbellulata (assembly GCA_032464435.1). Taxonomy (NCBI): domain Eukaryota; kingdom Viridiplantae; phylum Streptophyta; class Magnoliopsida; order Poales; family Poaceae; genus Aegilops; species Aegilops umbellulata. The sequence continues at coordinate 56,923,382 of CP136058.1, forward strand.
AGGGAAAGTACTTAGGTCTACCCACACCTGATGGTCGTATGCACAAGGGGAAATTCCAGATGTTGCAGGCAAGTTTGACCAAGAGGATAATGGCATGGGGAGATACCCTTTCCAAGGCAGGGAAGGAAACCTTAATCAAATCTGTTTTGCAAGCCATCCCTACTTATATTATGGGGGTATTTAAATTACCGTACTCAGTATGTGACGATCTCACACGACTCGTGAGGAACTTCTGGTGGGGTTCGTGTTGGGGAACGTAGCAGAAATTCAAAATTTTCCTACGTGTCACCAAGATCTATCTATGGAGAGACTAGCAACGAGGGGAAGGAGAGTGCATCTACATACCCTTGTAGATCGCTAAGCGGAAGCGTTCAAGTGAACGGGGTTGATGGAGTCGTACTCGTCGTGATTCAAATCACCGATGATCCTAGCGCCGAACGGACGGCACCTCCGCGTTCAACACACGTACGGAACGGAGACGTCTCCCATGCCTTGATCCAGCAAGGAGGAGGGAGAGGTTGATGGAGATCCAGCAGCACGACGGCATGGTGGAAGTAGCGGGATTCCAACAGGGCTTCGCTAAGCGCTGCGGGAGGAGGGAGATGTGTCACGGGAGGGAGAGGGAGGCGCCAGGCCTTAGATTGGTTTGCTCCTCCTTTTTCCCCACTATATATAGGGCCAAGGGAGAGGGGAAGGCGCAGCCCTTGCCCCTTCCTCCAAGGAAGGGTGCGGCCAAGGGTGGGGAGGAGTCCATCCTCCCCAAGGCACCTCGGAGGTGCCTTCCCCCTTTAGGACTCTCCCCTTTTTCCTATCTCTTGGCGCATGGGCCTCTTGGGGCTGGTTCCCTTGGCCCATATAGGCCAAGGCACACCCCTTACAGCCCATGTGGCCCCCGGGGCAGGTGGCCCCACCCGGTGGACCCCCGGGACCCTTCCGGTGGTCCCGGTACAATACCGATGACCCCGAAACTTGTCCCGATGGCCAAAATAGTACTTCCTATATATAATTCTTTACCTCCGGACCATTCCGGAACTCCTCGTGACGTCCGGGATCTCATCCGGGACTCCGAACAACTTTCGGGTTACCGCATACTAATATCTCTATAACCCTAGCGTCACCGAACCTTAAGTGTGTAGACCCTACGGGTTCGGGAGACATGCAGACATGACCGAGACGTTCTCCGGTCAATAACCAACAGCGGGATCTGGATACCCATGTTGGCTCCCACATGTTCCACGATGATCTCATCGGATGAACCACGATGTCAAGGACTTAATCAATCCCGTATACAATTCCCTTTGTCTATCGGTACGATACTTGCCCGAGATTCGATCGTCGGTATCCCGATACCTTGTTCAATCTCATTACCGGCAAGTCTCTTTACTCGTTCCGTAACACATCATCCCGTGATCAACTCCTTGATCACATTGTGCACATTATGATGATGTCCTACTGAGTGGGCCCAGAGATACCTCTCCGTTTACACAGAGTGACAAATCCCAGTCTCGATTCGTGCCAACCCAACAAACACTTTCAGAGATACCCGTAGTGTACCTTTATAGCCACCCAGTTACGTTGTGACGTTTGGCACACCCAAAGCACTCCTACGGTATCCGGGAGTTGCACAATCTCATGGTCTAAGGAAATGATACTTGACATTAGAAAAGCTTTAGCATACGAACTACATGATCTTGTGCTAGGCTTAGGATTGGGTCTTGTCCATCACATCATTCTCCTAATGATGTGATCCCGTTATCAATGACATCCAATGTCCATGGTCAGGAAACCGTAACCATCTATTGATCAACGAGCTAGTCAACTAGAGGCTTACTAGGGACATGGTGTTGTCTATGTATCCACACATGTATCTGAGTTTCCTATCAATACAATTCTAGCATGGATAATAAACGATTATCATGAACAAGGAAATATAATAATAACCTATTTATTATTGCCTCTAGGGCATATTTCCAACAGTCTCCCACTTGCACTAGAGTCAATAATCCAGCTCACATCGATATGTGATTGCAATGATTCCAACACCCAAGGCCACATCCCCATGTGACTAACACCCAAAGAGTTTACTAGAGTCAATAATCTAGTTCACATTACAATGTGATTAACACTCAATGAGTTTTTTTTTTGGTTTGATCATGTTATGCTTGTGAGAGATGTTATAGTCAACGGGTCTGAACCTTTCAGATCCGTGTTTCCTTTACAAATCTCTATGTCATCTCCTAGATGCAGTTACCACGCTCTATTTGGAACTATTCCAAATAACTGTTCTACTATACGAATCCAATTTACTACTTAGTATAATCTGGATTAGTGTCAAAGTTTGCATCGGCGTAATCCTTTACGTCGAACTCTTTTCCACCTCCATAATCGAGAAAATTCCTTAGTTCACCAGTTACCAAGGATAACCTTGACCGTTGTCCTGTGATCCATTCCTGGATCACTCTTGTACCCCTTGACTGACTCATGGCAAGGCACACTTCAGATGCGGTACACAGCATAGCATACTGTAGAGCCTATGTCTAAACATAGGGGACGACCTTCGTCCTTTCTCTCTCTTCTGCCGTGGTCAGGTCTTGAGTCTTACTCAATACTCACACGTGTAATACAGCCAAGAACTCCTTCTTTGCTGATCTATTTTGAATTCCTTCAAAATCTTGTCACGGTATGTATTCATTTGAAAGTACTATTAAGCGATTTTGATCTATCCTTATAGATCTTGATGCTCAATGTTCAAGTAGCTTAATCCAGGTTTTCCATTGAAAAACACTTTTCAAACAACCCTATATGCTTTCCAGAAATTCTACATCATTTCCGATAAACAATATGTCAACAACATATACTCATCAGAAATTCTATAGTGCTCCCACTCACTTCTTTGGAAATACAAGTTTCTCATAAACTTTGTATAAACCCAAATCTTTGATCATCTCATCAAAGCGTACATTCCAACTCCGAGATGCTTACTCCAGTTCTTAGAAGGATTGCTGGAGCTTTGCATACTTGTTAGCATCTTTCAGGATTGACAAAAATCTTCTGGTTGTATCACATACAACCTTTCCTCAAGAACATCGTCGAGGAAACAATGTTTTGACATCCTATCTGCACAATTTCATAAATAATGCAGTAATCGCTAACATAATTCAAACAGACTCTTAGCATCGCTATGAGTGAGAAAGTCTCATCGTAGTCAACTCCTTGAACTTGTCGGAAAACATCTTAATGACAAGTCGAGCTTGCTTAATGGTGACATTTACCATCATTGTCCGTCTTCCTTTTAAAATCCATCTGTACTCAACAGCCTTACGACCATCGAGCCGTTCTGCCAAAGTCTACACTTTGTTTTCATACATGGATCCTCTCTCGGATTTAATGGCCTCGAGCCATTCATCGGAATCCGGGCCCACCATCCCTTCTCCATAGCTCGTAGGTTCATTGTTGTCTACCAACATGACTTCCAAGACAGGATTACGTACCACTCTGAAGTAGCACGCATCCTTGTCATCCTACGAGGTTTGGGAGTGACTTGATCCGAAGTCTCATGATCACTATCATAAGCTTCCACTTCAACTGGTGTAGGTGCCACAGGAACAATTCCTGTGCCTTGCTACACACTAGTTGAAGTGACAGTTCAATAACCTCATCAAGTCTCCACCATCCTCCCACTCAATTCTTTCGAGAGAAACTTTTCCTCGAGAAAGGACCCGATTCGAGAAACAATCCCTATTGCTTTCGGATCTGAGACAGGAGGTATACCCAACTGTTTTGGGTGTCCTATGAAGATGCAGTTATCTGCTTTGGGTTCGATCTTATCAGCCTGAAACCTTTTCATATAAGCGTCGCAGCCCCAAACTTTTGAGAAACAACAACTTAGGTTTCTCTAAACCTACGGTGTCGTCTCAACGGATTTGTGTGGTTCCCTATTTAAAGTGAATGCGGTTGTCTCTAATGCCTAACCCATGAACGATAGTGGTAATTCGATAAGAGACATCATGGTATGCATCATATCCAATAGGGTGCAGTCATGATGTTCGGACACACCATCACACCATGGTGTTCCAGGCGGTACTAGCCGTGAAATAATTTCCACAATGTCTCAATTGTGTGCCAAACTCGCAACTCAGATATTCATCTCTATGATCATATCATAGATATTTTATCCTCTTGTCACGACGATATTCAACTTCACTCTGAAATTACTTGAACCATTCAATAATTCAGACTTATGTTTCATCAAGTAAATATGCTCAGTATCTACTCAAATCATCTGTGAAGTAAGAGCATAACGATATCCACTGCGTGCCTCAGTACTCATTGGACTACACACACCAAAATGTGTTACTTCCAACAAGTTGCTTTCTTGTTCCATTTTACTGAAACCGAAGCTTTCAGTCATCTTGCCCATGTGGTATGATTTGCATATCTCAAGTGATTCAAAATCAAGTGAGTCCGAACGGTCCATCTGCATGGAGTTTCTTCATGCGTATATACCAACAGACATGGTTCACATGTCTCAATCTTTTCAGAAATGAGTGAGTTCAAAGATCCATCAACATGGAGCTTCTTCATGCGTTTTATACCAATATGACTTACATGGCAGTGCCACAAGCAGGTGGTACTATCATTACTATCTTATATCTTTTGGTATGAACATGTGTATCACTATGATCGAGATTCAATAAACCATTCATTTTAGGTGCAAGACCATTGAAGGTATTATTCAAATAAATAGAGTAACCATTATTCTCCTTAAATGAATAACCGTATTGCGATAGACATAATCCAATCATGTCTATGCTCAACGCAAACACCAAACAACAATTATTTAGGTTTAACACCAATCTCGATGGTAGAGGGAGCGTGTGATGCTTGATCATATCAACCTTAGGAAGCACTTCCAACACATCTCGTCAGCTCACCTTTAGCTAGTCTCCGTTTATTCCGTAGCTTTTATTTCGAGTTACTAACACTTAGCAACCGAACCGGTATCTAATACCCTGATGCTACTAGGAGTACTAGTAAAGTACACATTCACATAATGTATATCCAATATACTTCTACCGACAGCCTTCTCATCTACCAAGTATCTAGGGTAATTCTGCTCCAGTGGCTGTTCCCCTTATTACAGAAGCACTCAGTCTCGGGTTTGGGTTCAACCTTGGGTTTCTTCACTAGAGCAGCAGCTGATTTGCCGTTTCATGAAGTATCCCTTCTTGCCCTTGCCCTTCTTGAAACTAGTGGTTTTACTAATCATCAACAATTGATGCTCCTGCTTGATTTCTACTTTCGCGGTGTCAAACATCGCGAATATTTCAAGGACCATCATATCTATCCCTGATATGTTATAGTTCATCACGAAGCTCTAGCAGCTTGGTGGCAATGACTTTGGTGAAACATCACTATCTTATCTGGAAGATCAACTCCCACTCGATTCAAGTGATTGTTGTACTCAGACAATCTGAGCACAAGCTCAACGATTGAGCTTTTCTCCCTTAGTTTGCAGGCTAAGAAAATCGTCGGAGGTCTTATACCTCTTGACGTGGGCACGAGCCTGAAATCCCAATTTCAGCCCTCGAAACATCTCATATGTTCCGCGACATTTCAAAATGTCTTCGGTGCCTTAATTCTAAACCATTTGTCACTACCGAACTATCATGTAGTCATCAAAACGTGTATGTCATATGTTCGCAACATCCACAGACCACGTTCGAGGTCCAGCACACCGAGCAGTACATTAAGGACATAAGCCTTGTACTGTCCGCATAATTGCTACTATCAACTTTCAACTATATTTTCTCTAGGATCACATCTAAAACAGTAGAACTAAAGCGCGAGCTACGACATAATTTGCAAAATCTTTTTGACTATGTTCAGGATAATTAAGTTCATCTTATGAACTCCCACTCAGATAGACATCCCTCTAGTCATCTAAGTGATTACATGATCCGAGTCAACTAGGCCGTGTCCGATCATCACGTGAGACGGACTAGTTAACGTCGGTGAACATCTTCATGTTGATCGTATCTACCATACGACTCATGCTCGACCTTTCGGTCTTCTGTGTTCCGAGGCCATGTCTGTACATGCTAGGCTCGTCAAGTTAACCCTAAGTGTTTTGCATGTGTAAAACTGTCTTACACCCGTTGTATGTGAACGTAAGGATCTATCACACCCGATCATCACGTGGTGCTTCGAAACGACGAACTGTAGCAACGGTGCACAGTTAGGGGAGAACACTTCTTGAAATTGTTGTAAGGGATCATCTTATTTACTACCGTCGTTCTAAGCAAATAAGATGTATAAACATGATAAACATCACATGCAATCAAATAGTGACATGATATGGCCATCATCACTTTGCTCCTTTTGATCTCCATCTTCGGGGCTCCATGATCATCATCGTCACCGGCATGACACCATGATCTCCATCATCATGATCTCCATCATCGTGTCTTCTTGAAGTTGTCACGTCATCTATTACTTCTACTACTACAGCTAACGGTTAGCAATAAAGTAAAGTAATTACATGACGTTTATGTTGACACGCAGGTCATGAATAAATAAAGACAACTCCTATGGCTCCTGCCGGTTGTCATACTCATCGACATGCAAGTCGTGATTCCTATTACAAGAACATGATCAATCTCATACATCACATATATCATTCATCACATCCTTTGGCCATATCACATCACATAGCATACCCTGCAAAAACAAGTTAGACGTCCTCTAATTGTTGTTGCATGTTTTACGTGGCTGCTATGGGTTTCTAGCAAGAACGTTTCTTACCTACGCAAAACCACAACGTGATATGCCAATTGCTATTTACCCTTCATAAGGACCCTTTTCATCGAATCCGATCCGACTAAAGTGGGAGAGACAGACACCCGCCAGCCACCTTATGCAACTAGTGCATGTTTGTCGGTGGAACCGGTCTCACGTAAGAGTACGTGTAAGGTTGGTCCGGGCCGCTTCATCCCACGATGCCGCCGAATCAAGATAAGACTAGTAACGGCAAGCATATTGAACAAAATCAACGCCCACAACTACTTTGTGTTCTACTCGTGCATAGAATCTACGCAATAGACCTAGCTCATGATGCCACTGTTGGGGAACGTAGAAGAAATTCAAAATTTTCCTACGTGTCACCAAGATCTATCTATGGAGAGACTAGCAACGAGGGGAAGGAGAGTGCATCTACATACCCTTGTAGATCGCTAAGCGGAAGCGTTCAAGTGAACGGGGTTGATGGAGTCGTACTCGTCGTGATTCAAATCACCGATGATCCTAGCGCCGAACGGACGGCACCTCCGCGTTCAACACACGTACGGAACGGAGACGTCTCCCATGCCTTGATCCAGCAAGGAGGAGGGAGAGGTTGATGGAGATCCAGCAGCACGACGGCATGGTGGAAGTAGCGGGATTCCAACAGGGCTTCGCTAAGCGCTGCGGGAGGAGGGAGATGTGTCACGGGAGGGAGAGGGAGGCGCCAGGCCTTAGATTGGTTTGCTCCTCCTTTTTCCCCACTATATATAGGGCCAAGGGAGAGGGGAAGGCGCAGCCCTTGCCCCTTCCTCCAAGGAAGGGTGCGGCCAAGGGTGGGGAGGAGTCCATCCTCCCCAAGGCACCTCGGAGGTGCCTTCCCCCTTTAGGACTCTCCCCTTTTTCCTATCTCTTGGCGCATGGGCCTCTTGGGGCTGGTTCCCTTGGCCCATATAGGCCAAGGCACACCCCTTACAGCCCATGTGGCCCCCGGGGCAGGTGGCCCCACCCGGTGGACCCCCGGGACCCTTCCGGTGGTCCCGGTACAATACCGATGACCCCGAAACTTGTCCCGATGGCCAAAATAGTACTTCCTATATATAATTCTTTACCTCCGGACCATTCCGGAACTCCTCGTGACGTCCGGGATCTCATCCGGGACTCCGAACAACTTTCGGGTTACCGCATACTAATATCTCTATAACCCTAGCGTCACCGAACCTTAAGTGTGTAGACCCTACGGGTTCGGGAGACATGCAGACATGACCGAGACGTTCTCCGGTCAATAACCAACAGCGGGATCTGGATACTCATGTTGGCTCCCACATGTTCCACGATGATCTCATCGGATGAACCACGATGTCAAGGACTTAATCAATCCCGTATACAATTCCCTTTGTCTATCGGTACGATACTTGCCCGAGATTCGATCGTCGGTATCCCGATACCTTGTTCAATCTCATTACCGGCAAGTCTCTTTACTCGTTCCGTAACACATCATCCCGTGATCAACTCCTTGATCACATTGTGCACATTATGATGATGTCCTACCGAGTGGGCCCAGAGATACCTCTCCGTTTACACAGAGTGACAAATCCCAGTCTCGATTCGTGCCAACCCAACAAACACTTTCAGAGATACCCGTAGTGTACCTTTATAGCCACCCAGTTACGTTGTGACGTTTGGCACACCCAAAGCACTCCTACGGTATCCGGGAGTTGCACAATCTCATGGTCTAAGGAAATGATACTTGACATTAGAAAAGCTTTAGCATACGAACTACATGATCTTGTGCTAGGCTTAGGATTGGGTCTTGTCCATCACATCATTCTCCTAATGATGTGATCCCGTTATCAATGACATCCAATGTCCATGGTCAGGAAACCGTAACCATCTATTGATCAACGAGCTAGTCAACTAGAGGCTTACTAGGGACATGGTGTTGTCTATGTATCCACACATGTATCTGAGTTTCCTATCAATACAATTCTAGCATGGATAATAAACGATTATCATGAACAAGGAAATATAATAATAACCTATTTATTATTGCCTCTAGGGCATATTTCCAACAGTTCGAAGCAAGGACAGAGGAAGACCCATTGGCTTGCCTGGGATAAACTGTTAGAGCCAAAAGGAAAGGGTGGACTAGGGTTCAGAGATTTCCGTTTATTTAACCAAGCACTTCTTGCACGTCAAGCCTGGCGCCTCCTAAACCGACCGGAGTCCTTATGCTCTCAGGTTTTGAAGGCGAAATATTATCCTAATGGGTCTCTCGAGGACACTGTCTTTTCAGGTAACTCATCACCGACGTGGCAAGCCATCCAGCACGGCCTCGAGCTCCTTAAAAAAGGGCTCATCTGGCGAGTGGGTAACGGCGAGCATATACGCATCTGGCGGGACCCTTGGATTCCGAGGGCCACGTCCTACCGGCCAATCACTCCTCGAGCTACTTGCCGGCTCAGACGGGTTTCTGAACTTCTTGATGTTAATGGCCGGTGGCGAGTGGACCTCGTGCAGCAACACTTCTTTGACCCTGAAGTCCAATGCATTTTGGCGATCAAGGCCAGCCCTAGACGACTGGAGGATGTACTTTCTTGGGCACCTGACACACATGGAGTCTTCACTGTTCGCAACGCCTACAAGACGGCGTTGGAGGAACGTACTCGCACCATCGCGTGCGCCACGAGCAGGGCACCGGACGGCACTCGTGCCGTCTGGAAGGCAGTGTGGGGGTGCCCTGCTCCCCCAAAGGTACGAGTCTTTGTTTGGCGGGTCGCGACAAATTCTTTGGCCACTTTACAAAGTAAAAAAATTCGCACTCTTGAGATTACTGATACATGTGTTTTATGTGGCATGGGGAGTGAGGACACATTTCATGCACTATGCAGATGTCCTTTGGCCAGAGTCTTTGGAAAGCCATGGCCGACATATGGAGAATGCCCAAGGTGGAGACCATCATCAATACTGGCTCTGAATGGATCATCCACCTGCTAGATGGATGCACGGAAGATGTGCGTCTCCCAGTGATCATGACACTTTGGCGTAACTGGCATGTTTGAAATGAAGTTTATCACGGCAAACCAGCACCACCAGTAGAAGCATCATGCAGATTCTTATGTGGCTACATCGACACACTCCTGAACATACGACAGCATCCACATGCTGACGTTGTGAAGGGGAAGACTGTGGTCTCTTATATTGATCAAGGAGGAGATCGAAGCCTACAATTGATGAGGAAGGGATGCCCAACGCCAACAGAAAGATGGAAGAAGCCACCCATGGGTGGGTAAAACTGAATATGGATGGCTCGTGGATGAACGAGGATGGCAGCGGTGGAGCTGGAATGATACTTCGTGACCACAGTGGCTCTATCATCTTCGCATCATGCCGTTTTATACAACGATGTGCCAGTGCCCTGGAAGCGGAAGCCGCGGCTCTCATGGAAGGTGTCACGCTGGCCCTCGACAGAAGCTCAGAGCAGCTACTGGTGGAGACGGACTGCATGGCCTTAGCATGTATGATGAATGCTAAGGAAGCGGATAGATCTCCTGTTGCAGCCATGGTCAATGAAACTCGGCATCTTCTTAGCACTAGACCGCATGAAATCAAGATCATTGGACGTGACCAAAACTTGGTCAGCCACGCCCTAGCAAGGATGGGACGAGAGCTCCCTAAAACTGCTGTTTGGCTAGGGTGCGCACCTGATGAGGTTGCCGCTTTATGTCATAATAAAGACTCTAGTGATTCTGGTTAATTAATAGAGGTGTTTCACCCGAAAAAAGAAAAAAAGAATTAACAACAGCCTCCTCCTAGTTGGTACAGCTGTTTCTCACCTAGTGAAAAGGACGGCACCGGATATATTGGTTGTCTGAATACTACACTAGTTTTGTTCTCTCTCTCTCTCTCCCTCTTATCTTTAAAAAGAAAATAAGACAATACGTACTAGATTTTGTTGCGTTGCTTCTGGCTACCAACAACCATTTTCTTATAGTTTCGCCTATCCATATTTGTCATCGATCAGCACCTTGCACAGATTTCATGCTCCCGTCCCGTGCTACAGTACGCCACAACCGCCACCTGCCCGACCATATCATCCAAATATTATCGTGCGTACTACAGTACGTGCGTGTTCCCCGAAAGATTCCTTAGAAAAATAAGTAGAGCAGCACTGTCAAAAGATTCACAAATGCACATGGATTCGAAGCGACTCCACCGGCGGTGACACGCCTGCCCACTGTGTTGTCCGTTGTGTGTGCGGTAGGAGAAACGGCACCGTCGGTTGGTGTCGTCGTACCAAAAACTAACTTTTTTACGGAGCACCGCAGATCAGCGGCCGCCATTAGTGGAGCATAGGTGGACGGGGACGTATAGAAACCGACGGGAGTGTGTGATAGGATGAGCTCTCTGACGCGAAAACCGGCAGCTTACACACAAGAGGAAGGCCAAGGACGTGACGCGCCACGTTCATTGTACCTGGACGCGGACGAGTCCGCAGGGAATTGCATGCTTGTTTTGGAAGAGACGGCGGCGCAACGTACACAGGTTGCTAATTTTCAGGCGCACCCTTTGCTCAGTGCGTGCATGTTACGAGTTGCGTGCGTAATCCAAGCCTGGTAGTGTTCTCTAATCTTGGGATGGAGCCTCATCGTTATCTTGCCTGCCTGCAATCAGTCATAATCCAGCTTGATCACAACGATTAGGTGGCACCTTATTTTTTTTAAACAAAAGCAAAAGATTTATCTCATCTTTTAATTAAGTAGAAGAGAGTTTTCTAGTTAATTAATAAAAACGAGCGAAAACCGATATAAATAAACCACATGTGAACTACTCGCAAAGCGTGAGACCAATGACCGCATGATTGACCCGACAAACATGTCCAACATGTATCGTCCACAATCCCTCACATTTCTTCATGACTTCATCGCAAAAGGACCACCAACGAGAACACCTTGACTGAAGACAACAAACACCGCCAAACCCACGGTGGCATGCACCATGAGAACGATCCAATAGATTGAGGACACTCCATTGGGTAGCCACGGAAGCCTTCCTTATGGCACCACACTTCTTGTCTCTGCTCTTGAGAGCCTTCTCCACCTTTTTGATTTTGCCTCTGGTAGCATTCCTGGTCAGTAGGCAAGCAATCATTTTGCCAGATCCAGGGCTAACCACCTCCAAGCTGGCGAGCAAGTCACACTTTTACGTGCATGCTGTCAACGTGCCGCACTTATCAACTTACTTTGCGTCACTTCATTAGTATACTAACTAAAATCTCGTGTTTTCGGAGACAAGGGGATCGGGGTTTCCTTGTCTTATGTCAGCGTCGTCGACGGTTTGCCTTGTCTCTAATGGTATCACTTGATTATGGAAAAAAAGGCGATAAGCAATCTTGTTAGCCCATGGTCACAAATGAACAAAAAATATGTACCATCCTAGTGGGTTGGTTCCACCATAAGTAACATTGCCATCTGAGTTGCTCTCAGTTTGCTCATACAACGACTATTATCATATTATTCACTCAATGAAAAAAGGTTCTTCTACATTAGAAAAAAATAGCTGATAAACAGTTGGTGTAGTCCACGTTTTTTTAAAGGAAGGATAAACCCCCGGTCTCTTCATCTAGACGATGCATGCAGCCATCTTATTAATTATTCACACAGACCATACAAAATAATACATCAGTAAGTCTGAAGCCACCATCTAGGCAACATCTGTTGCTACTCCTATCCCATTAATGAAGGTCTGCTGAATATCCGGGCCTAATATCAAACGGACATCGCACCAAACCCTACACACCTAATGCCCCAGCCCAGTCACATACTAAGACTGGGTCCCATACCGGACCGACGCACCCTCAGAGGCTCCCGCCGCCATCTTCCACCGGTCCATCTCCAGAGCAACAACTGACCCATAGACCTTGTCTGGCCTGCCGTCGACACCACCACGACGCCAGACAACTCCACCATCCTGCACGAATCCGTCCACACACTCCCGTCACTAAACCTCCGTAGCACCATGCCACCGGGATCCGCCGCCAGCCTTGCGGTGGATGAGACACCGCTCTTCCGCTTGTCCTGTCCAACTAGCACTTGCTCCAAAACGATGCCCTCGGGAGGGACAACAGCATGAAAGGTACCATCATCGTTCGATCCGGTAGATCCAGATCTAGGGTTTCCCCCGGAGCAGCACGAGTGGGGTGCCACGATCCGCAACAACGATGCCTCGAGAAGGGAACGATGTCATAGACGCCACCATCGTCCGCCATGATCGAAATCGGCGCGTTTGTCACCGGAAGTCGCGTCCCCCCAACCTCGCAACTGGCTGGAACCGAACAGAGCCTCACCATGGAGATGAGGGACGCCGTTGGCACGCCGGCAGGGAGCCTCCAGCCGCCCCTCACCGGTCCTCCTCGCGCCACCGGTCGGCCAAGGCCATACCCAGACGGATCTGGACAGGACGCCATATCCACAGCCATCGGAGCCACCCATGTGCCCTCGGCCGTCACACCGCCGGCCATGTAGGTTCCCATCGCCACCACGCAGCAAGGGCGTCGCCCTGACTGCCGCCCCCGGCCTCCCCATGTGAGACGTCGCTTCCGTCTCACCGGATCTGTCGCGGGACCACCCACCCTGGATCATGCAGGGCCCGCCGCCACCGTGGCCCTTACCGACGGCAGTGGCGACTGGAGATGGAGGAGCGGGGAGGGGCTGGCGGCGCGGGATCGGGGGCCCCTGCACTAGTGCAGAATCGGGCAATAGCACCGGTTCGTAAAGCCCTTTAGTGTCGGTTCTATAACCGGCACTAAAGTGTGGTCACTAAAGGCCACCCCCCCCTTAGTACCGGTTCAGCATGAACCGGTGCTAAAGGCCAACCACGTGGCACGAGCCAACTCCGGGGGCAGGGAGCCCTTTAGTACCGGTTGTGACACCAACCGGTATTAAAATGTTGTGGGGGGGGGGTTGGGTTTATGATTTCTTTTTTATTTAATTTTGTGTTTTCCATTTAATTCTTTTTCGTTTGCTGGTATTTTACAATACTACACATTGTACACGTTATGCATATATATGTATATATATATATATATAAATAGAATTTCTAGTAGAACCGATCATATATATATATATATCATCAAATGCCTCACAAACCACCATATTAATTAATTCAGACATACACACATGTATATGTATGTATCTACACACATGTATATATATACAATTAGCTAGCTATATACAATTTCTCCTACAATGTTGCCTTCGGAGCCAGTGGCATTAGCCTAATTGGTGCCTTCGGAGAACGATGACAATTGGAAGTGGTTCATGAGGGCGGTAGCGGGTAATAGTATTCTCCCTTCGGATCTATGACCTGGTCGAGCAAAAATCCCGCTATTTCCTCTTGAAGTGCTTGTACGCGCTCCGTTTCTAGGAGCTTGTCCCCACTAGTAGAAAAGGGGGCAACGGTCCAGGCCGGGTCAGCCCATTAGTCCCGGTTCAATCTAGAACCGGGACCAATGGGGGCATTGGACCCGGTTCGTGAGCCCAGGGGGCTGGCCGGGCCACGTTGGCCATTTGTCCCGGTTCGTCTGGACCTTTTGGTCCCGGTTGGTGGGACGAACCGGGACCAATGGACCTGGCTCCTGGCCCACCACCATTGGTCCCGGTTCGTGGCATGAACCGGGACCAAAGGCACCCATTTAGTCCCGGTTCATGCCATGAACCGGGACCAATGGTGCTGCCTATATATACCCCTCGCGCCAGAGCAGAGCACTCCAGTGCTCTGTTTTTCTGGGCCGGCAAGGGGAGGGGTTTGTGGTGCTCTAGCTCACCTCCTATGCACATGAGGTGTTCGATGAAATGCCCGAGCCACACTAGTTAAGCTTTCTCCTCTCGAAGCTCGACCTCAAAACTCCATTTTCCTCGAGATTTGTCTAGATTTAGCGGTCCGTCACGCCCCACCCCCGACTTCACCGCCGTCGATCACCCGCGTCGATCTCATCACCGACGCCACCGTGGTGAGCCTCTTGTTCTTATCTTCTTTCTGAAAGGAAAAATATTCTTACTTGTATGTTTAGATAGATACTTGTATCATTTTCTTACTTTTATTATTGCATCTTATATAGTGCGATGGTTTTGGTATCCGCCCCCGTCGGCCCTCGTCCTGTCTATGATTCGGATGTGGTATATATATTAATCTTTATAACTATTGGTTCATTTATTGTTTATGAAAATTATGCGGACCAACGTGACATAGATTTTATTTATCTAGGATGTATGTGAACCGGAAATTCCAACCGATCCTATGGTTGAGAGGTTAAATTTAGTTGAAGAAGAAAACAATTTCTTGAAGGAAAAAATAAAAAAATTGAGGAGGAGAAGATGATATTGGAGTTGCATGTTGCGGATGTCGTCGATGATCACAAGATCAAGATGGATGCAATGCGCTTGAAGATTAGAAAGATTAGAAAATATGCCATTCATACCGAGGCTTGGTATCATTATGCCGTTGGATCAATTGTTACCTTGGTTGCGATTATGATCGCCTTTGTTTTCGCATTTAAATGTTTTACATAGTATCAATGTATGGTTTAATTAATTAGATGCTCTGGAGAGCTATATGTTGTTAGATGAGAACTATGTATGTACTTTGGTTTTAATGTGATGATGAACTTCTATTAATTTGGACACTTAATTATATATAATGCACGCAGATGAACCGGCAATGGATGTACGGTGACAGACACACCTCCGAGTACATTAAGGGCGTGCATGAGTTTCTCGATGCGGCTGAGGCAAACAAGCAGAATGGTTTTATGTGTTGTCCATGCCCTGATTGTGGGAATACGAAGTCTTACTCTGACCGGAAAATCCTTCACACCCACCTGCTTTACAATGGTTTCATGCCACACTATAATGTTTGGACGAGGCACGGAGAAATAGGGGTTATGATGGAAGACGACGACGAAGAAGAGTACGATGACAACTACGTGCCCCCTGAATACCGTGATGCTGCAACGGGGGGAGCTGGTGAAGATGAAGAGGAACCAGACGATGTGCCCAATGATGCCGCAACGGGTGAAGCTGCTGAAGATCAAGAGGAACCAAACGATGTTCCCGATGATGATGATCTCCGCCGGGTCATTGTCGATGCAAGGACGCAATGCGAAAGTCAAAAGGAGAAGCTGAAGTTCGATCGCATGTTAGAGGATCACAAAAAAGGGTTGTACCCCAATTGCGAAGATGGCAACACAAAGCTCGGTACCGTACTGGAATTGCTGCAGTGGAAGGCAGAGAATGCTGTGCCTGACAAAGGATTTGAGAAACTACTGAAAATATTGAAGAAGAAGCTTTCAAAGGATAACGAATTGCCCGACAGTACATACGCAACAAAGAAGGTCGTATGCCCTCTAGGATTGGAGGTGGAGAAGATACATGCATGCCCTAATGACTGCATCCTATACCCGGTGCATACAAGGATCTGAACGCATGCCCGGTATGCGGTGCATTGCGGTATAAGATCAGACGAGATGACCCTGGTGATGTTCACGGCGAGCCCCACAGGAAGAGGGTTCCTGCGAAGGTGATGTGGTATGCTCCTATAATACCATGGTTGAAACGTCTGTTCAGAAACGGAGAGCATGCCAAGTCGATGTGATGGCATAGTGAGGACCGTAAGAAAGACGGGAAGTTGAGAGCACCCGCTGACGGGTCGCAGTGGAGAAAAATCGTGAGAAAGTACTGGGATGAGTTTGCAAAGGACCCAAGGAACGTATGGTTTGCTTTAAGCGCGGATGGCATTAATCTTTTTGGGGAGCAGAGCACCAACCACAGCATCTGGCCTGTGACTCTATGTATGTATAACCTTCCTCCTTGGATGTGCATGAAGCAAAAGTTCATTATGATGCCAGTTCTCATCCAAGGCCCTAAGCAACCCGGCAATGACATTGATGTGTACCTAAGGCCATTAGTTGAAGAACTTTTACAGCTGTGGAATGGAAACGGTGTACGTACGTGGGATGAGCACAGACAAGAGGAATTTAACCTAAAGGCGTTGTTGTTCGTGACCATCAACGATTGGCCCGCTCTCAGTAACTTTTCAGGACAGACAAACAAAGGATACCACGCATGCACACACTGTTTAGATGACACTGAAAGTATATACCTGGACAAATGCAGGAAGAATGTGTACCTGGGCCATCGTCGATTTCTTCCGACCAACCATCAATGTCGAAAGAAAGGCAAGCATTTCAAAGGCGAGGCAGATCACCGGAAGAAGCCCGCCATGCGTACCGGTGATCACGTACTTGCTATGGTCAATGATTTACACGTAATCTTTGGAAAGGGTCCCGGCGCACTAGCAGTTCCAAATGACGCTGAGGGACACGCACCCATGTGGAAGAAGAAATCTATATTTTGGGACCTACCCTACTGGAAAGACCTAGAGGTCCGCTCTTCAATCGACGTGATGCACGTGACGAAGAACCTTTGCGTGAACCTGCTAGGCTTCTTGGGCGTGTATGGAAAGACAAAAGATACACCTGAGGCACGGGAGGACCTGCAACGTTTCCACGAAAAAGACAGCATGCCTCCAAAGCAGTATGAAGGTCCTGCCAGCTACGCTCTTACGAAAGAAGAGAAAGAAATCTTCTTTGAATGCCTGCTCAGTATGAAGGTCCCGACTGGCTTCTCGTCGAATATAAAGGGAATAATAAATATCCCAGAGAAAAAGTTCCAGAACCTAAAGTCTCATGACTGCCACGTGATTATGACGCAACTGCTTCCGGTTGCATTGAGGGGGCTTCTACCGGAAAACATCCGATTAGCCATTGTGAAGCTATGTGCATTCCTCAATGCAATCTCTCAGAAGGTGATCGATCCAGAAAACGTACCAAAGCTAAGGAGTGATGTGGCGCAATGTCTTGTCAGTTTCGAGCTGGTGTTCCCACCATCCTTCTTCAATATCACGACGCATGTCCTAGTTCATCTAGTCGACGAGATTGTCATTCTGGGGCCCGTATTTCTACACAATATGTTCCCCTTTGAGAGTTCATGGGAGTCCTAAAGAAATATGTCCATAATCGTGCTAGGCCAGAAGGAAGCATCTCCATGGGCCATCAAATAGAGGATGTCATCGGGTTTTGTGTTGACTTCATTCCTGGCCTTAAGAAGATAGGTCTCCCTAAATCGCGGTATGAGGGGAGACTGATTGGTAAAGGCACGCTAGGAGCGGACTCAATAATATGCAGGGGCGGGCATTCTTGGTCTCAAGCACACTACACAGTTCTACAGAACTCTACCTTGGTGACCCCGTATGTCGATGAACACAAGAACAGTCTGCGCTCCAAACACCCGGAGCAGTGCGACGACTGGATTACATGTGAACACATTAGGACTTTCAGCAGTTGGTTGGAAGCACGTCTCAGAGATGACAACACTGTTTGTGATGAGTTGTACTTGTTGTCCAGGGGACCATCTTTGACTGTATTGATTTACAAAGGATACGAGATAAATGGGAATACATTTTACACGATTGACCAAGATCAAAAGAGCACCAACCAAAACAGCGGTGTCCGCTTTGATGCAACAACCGAGAAGGGAAATGACACATATTATGGTTACATAGTGGACATATGGGAACTTGACTATGGACAAGATTTTAAGGTCCCTTTGTTTAAGTGCAAATGGGTCAATCTATCGGGGTACATGTAGACACACAATACGGAATGACAACAGTCGATCTAAAAAATCTTGGGTACACTGACGAACCGTTCGTCCTAGCCAATGATGTGGCACAGGTTATCTATGTGAAGGACATGTCTACCAGACCGAGAAAAAGAAAAGATAAGGAAACGAATACATCAACGATGAGCCAAAGTGCCACATAGTTCTTTCAGGAAAAAGGGACATCCTGGGAGTGAAGGGCAAGACAGACATGTATGAAGATTATGAAAGGTTTCATGAAATTCCTCCCTTTAATGTCAAGGCTGACCCAAGCATCATGATAAACGATGAAGATTATCCATGATTACGGCGCAATAAGCAAATGACACAAGCGAAGAAAAAGTGAAGACTTTCTTCCGCAACTATTATGATGATACCATGCCAAATTTGTAACAGACGAGTATGCTATGCCAACTTTTTCAGAGTTCATTTGAAAACAGACGAGTAGGTGCATCTATGTTCATTTTTTTAGTAAAGTTAATCACAAACTTGTGATTCACACAAATTTCAAAGAATTCAAATTTTAACTATTCAAATTTGAAAACTAATGGCACTAACAGAAAGTTTATAATTTTGCTGACCTAAAAGCAAAAAGAATTAAAAAATATAGCAAAAAAAATTAAAAAAATAAAGCAACAAAGAAAACAAAAAAACTAAAAAGTGTTTTCAAATTTGAAAACTAATGGCACTAACAGAAAGTTTATAATTTTTCTAAAACTAAAAGAATTAAAAAATAAAGCAAGAAACAAAAAAAAATAATGCAGAAAACAAAACAAAAAACTGGAAAAAAATGCCTATAATATTTGTTATGACTAACTAAGATTACCAAATTGAGTATAATGATAAAATACAGTAATATTAAATAGCAGGAAAAAGAATGACTCAAAAATCAATTTTTATTGTAAAGTTATTCATAAACTAGTGATTCACACAAATTTTAAAAAATTCAAATTTAAACTATTCAAATTTTAAAAGTAATGGCACTAACAGAAAGTTTATAATTTTTGTGACCTAAAAGAAAAAAGAAATCACTAAAAAACTATAAGTATTTAGTTCTAAGTAGAAAGGAAAAAATAAATAGCAAAAATGAAAAAAATGCCACCTATTGGGCCACCACGGCCTGAATACGACTAGAAACCCTACCATGGGCTAGGATTCAGGCCCGCAGGAGGCCCAGTAGGCCCACGGGCACATAGTGACAGATTAGGTCTGAAAGCCTGCAGTTGAGAGGAGCTCAAGAGGGTGGGTGCAGCAGCGCTTATAAACCACTCCCGAGCCCTATCAACTAGCGAGGTGAGACTAAACTTTTGGGCGCGGGGCAGCAGAAGGCCTTTGCCCCCGGTTGGTGGGATGAACCGGGACCAAAGGGGGGCATTCATCCCGGTTCATTGCACAAACCGGGACCAATGCCCCCCTTTAGTCCCGGTTGGTGCCACCAACCGGGACCAAAGGCCTCTTTTCAGCAGCCCAAAGGGCGGGAAGCGGCGGCCTTTGGTCCCGGTTGGTGGCACCAACCGGGACTAAAGGGTGCATTGGTCCCGGTTTGTGCCACGAACCGGGACCAATGCCTTAGCTATATAAGCAACACTTAGGAAAATTTCACCATTTCCCTCGCCAGTTGCCCCGACGACGCCGAGCTCATCGACGCCGCCAGGTTGCCCCGACGCCGTCCGCCGCCCCTGCCGTCGCCCGTGCCTCGCCGTCGCGTCTCCGTTGCCGTCACCGAGCCCGCGCGCCCCTGCCCTCGCCCACGAGCGGGCCTCCGCCGTCCCCGAGCGTAGCTTCTTCCTCGTCACCGACGCCACCTCGCGGTGAGCGCCGCCCCGGCCCGTTCCCCTGCTCCTCCCCCTTACTGGCTGCCGTCGCCGCCCCTGCCCTTTGCTGCCGCCGCGCGCCGCCCCTGCCCTTCGCTGCCGCCGCGCGCCGCCCCTGCCCTTCGCTGCCGCCGCACGCCGCCCCGCCACGTGCCGCCCCTGCCCTGCCATGCCGCCGCCCCTGCCCTTCATTTTTTAATTTTAATTTTTTTGTTCATATATATATATATATATATAATGTATATGTGTATGTACTTATATGTGTATGTATAATGTATAATGTATATGTGTATGTATAATGTATATGTGTATGTATAATGTTCATATACAATGTATAATGTATATGTGTATGTTAGTTTAATTTTTTTGTTCATAGATTTTTTTCATATATATATAGACAGTTTTTTGTTCATAGAAAGTTTTTTGTTCATATATAGAAAGTTAGAAGAAAATTTAGAATATGCTAAAATTTAGAAGAAAAAGAAGGATAGGGAAAGAATAAAATAAGAAGAGGAAGAAAGAGGAAGAGGATAAATAAATAAGAAAAGGAAAAAAGAAGAAAAAGAAGAGGAGAAGAAGAAAGGAATAGAGGAGATGAAGAAAAAATAGAAATTCTCCTATTTTCTTCTTTTTTTTTTCTTCGATCTTCTCCTCTCTTCTTCTCCTCTTTTTATTTCTTCTTTGTTTTCTTATGTTTTATTGGGTCTGTCGTCGTCGAAATACCCCTCCCGATAACATCAACACGAGGGGGGTCGATATACCCCCTCCCCGATAATATTATTTTCCCATGTACGTATGTCGTCGTTGTCGATATAACCCCCTCCCGATATATTCAACACGTGTGTGTGTGTGTGGGGGGTCGATATACCCCCTCTCGACTGTGATAACTTATACCGCAGGAGCACCCCCCGACTCTCTCGCTCGACCAAAACTCTCGAGGACACCCAAACCCTAGAAAAAAACGATGTCGGTCTCCTACCCCCTCCCGCCGCGCCCCTACCCGACAAACTCTCTCGAGGCCACCCCAAACCCTTGAAGCGTTGTCGAGGCCACCCCAAACCCTAGAGAAGCAGCATCGAGGCCACCCCAAACCCTAGAGAAGCAGCGTCAAGGCCACTAATTAATATATATGATTCCTTACTATGATTAGCTAGCTAGTTCTACGTTTGCCACTAATATATCCATTTGTCATGTTTGAATAATAATTGCCATGTTTTAAATATTTGTAGAAACTATGGACACCGCCCGAGACGAAGCAAAAGAAGCGTTGTTGAGGCACATAATCGCAGAAGGAAGTGATGCCGTCTCGTTGTTTCTCAACGACACCGATGGTCTGGAAGGAGAGGGTGAAGAAGCTGGCTTCGGTGACCTGATGCCGGTGCAAGAAGAAGAACGTGATGACGGGTCCGGTGACCGAACCGAGTCCGGCCAGGTATATATATTAGTTAAGCCTGTGCTGACTAGCTAATTGATGCATTCATTGTTTTGGTATGTACACATATTAATTAAGTCTTTGTTCTTTTTTCTAGCCCTCCGGATCGAGCACAACTGAGGTAAAGAGATGAGGCCCGAAGAAAAAGTTGAGCTCGGATGAAAGGTTTGAGATCATAGCAATCGCGCCCGATGGCCAACCTATTGAACCCATCCGAACAAAGAAGGCATTTGTTGCTCAGTGCGGGGTTCTGGTTAGGGACAAGATCCCGATCAGCATCCAGCAATGGTTTATGCCGGCTATAGAAGACCCTGAGGTGTCTTACGTCAATGATATGCAGAAAAATGATCTTTGGACTGAGCTGAAGACAAATTTCACCCTACCACCAGAGGATGATCCGGAGAAGCCAGTTAAAGAGCAATTAATCAAGTCTTTTGCTCTTAAGAGGATGGCAGACCTATTCAGGAGGTGGAATAAAGACCTGAATAGGTTTGTCGAGAAAAAAGAGACACCAGAATTCAAGGGCATATATGAGAAGATCAGAGATGACTGGCCTGCATTTGTGGCCCACAAGACATCGGAAAAGTGTAAGAAGATATCGGAGACAAACAAGAAAAATGCTGCGAAGAAGAAGCTTCACCATCACACGGGGTCAGGTGGCTATCTCGTAGCCCGACCTAAGTGGGCCAAGGCTGAGAATGATCTGGTTGAAAAAGGGATCGAACCAGAGACAATGAGCTGGCCAGACCGTTGCCGGACTTGGTTCTTCGGGGCTGGCGGAACCTTGGACCCTGTAACAGGGAAGTGCATTTGGACGGACGAGCAACTTGACGTACCCTTGAAGAAGCTTCGGTACTATATCAATGCAGCGCAGCAAGGGACGTTCCTTCTAGACAGAGAGAACGACGAGCTCACAAAGGCCCTCGGGAATCCTGAGCACCCTGGACGGACACGAGGCACGCCTGGCTCCATTCCGTGGAAGGCTGGGTTTCCGTACGCAGGCGGTTACAAAAGCCAGGAGAGGAGGAAGAAAGTGCAGCAGTCCGAACTGCAGGCGCTTAAAGAAAGGGTACTCGGGATAGAGGAACGAGAAGAAAATCGCAGCAAACGAACTGCCGAAGCTTCCCCTGAAGCTACCCCGCCATCTCAGCGGAGAAGCAGCGTGGCTTCCACCGAGCTGCTTCAGCCAGAGCTTGTCTTGACGGCTCCTGCCAGCTATCCCATGGATGCTATCACGGAGGCTCAAAATTGCCACCTTATGACGCAATGGATGAATATGAAGGTCAAGGCACCTGTTGGCTCTGTTTTTTCTAATGAACCCGGCGCAACTTTTCACTGCCAGCCGATTCTAGAAGGATATGCTAAGGTGACGATGGATGAAATAACGGAGGGATTTGAGGACCTCCCGCTTGACCACCCTACCGGAGAAGGGGAGACTCGGCTGGGTTCTGCTCTGAAGACTCCATGCCTATGGTGGAAGGAGCTCATCAACCTTCCGAACTGGACGCCTCCACCTCCTCCTCCTCTGGCGAGTCAGGGAACTCCGCCTCCTCCACCGCCTCCTCCTCCGCCGAGTGACGATCACGGCCCTCGGCCGGCTCCTTCTCCAGCGCGTGGCGGCACTCCGCCTCCTTCTCCGCCTGCGCCGGCGCGCCCGAGCAGCCAGCCTACTCCTTCTTCGCCTCGTCAGCAAGGGCGGAAGAGACCCACCGCCGCTCCGACAGCTGCTCCTGCGCGTCGTAGTCCTTCTCCTCCGCCTCGTAAGCAAGTAAAGAAGACTGCCGCTCCGTCTGCTCTGCCGGCGTCGAGCAGTACAGCCAGATGCGGGAGGACATACAGATTCGGTCCTTCTCTGAAGACTCCAGAGAAGTTACCATACGAGATGAGCCCGGAGGAGAACGCGAAGATCGCGCGAACCGAGAAGGATGACTGGTTTCAAGGGTTGAAAGCACAGAGACATCCACCTCCAAAGGAGAAGGTAGATCAGGTGAAAGTGAAGTGCACTCTGGCTGCCCTGGCAAAACCACCCAAGTCTCCGCCGAAAGGCAACTATGAGCGCATTATTGGAAAGGCATCTGCCGAAGCGGAGCGGTTGGGAAGTACTGTCAGTGATCAAAGGATGAAAGAACGACGAGCTGGGAAACAAATTGACCAGCTCGGCGAACAAGCAAAGCAATCGTGCCCCCCGCTCAAGGTGCCTAGCGTCGATCCGAGGATGGTGCCCGGTTATAACAATCTTGACGACTATCTGCCCGACGATGTACATTATGATTTCCTGGACGTGCAGATACACAGATACGAGTACGGGAAGCCTCTCGTAAAGATGAAAGATCTCTATCAACGATGATGCGAAGATTGCATGATTGGTACATGAAAACCTGCAGAGAGTCTGGGGGGAGGAATACTTTGTATCTGAGAGTTAAAAGGGAGCATGACCTCGTTGGAATTGAATGGTTGCATGTTCCATTTGAGGAGTTCTTTCAGTTTTTCAATCAATTGGCCCTCGATAAAGCAACGGTCACCTGCTACTGTCTGTAAGTAGTACTACTTCTGTCATTAAGTCTCTCTCTATAGGTCAGCTCTTTCAGTGCATGTATTTATAATTATCCTCACTATATTATGCAGATTCAAGATCGCCGAATTGAAGAAAAGACAAATCGGTGATATTGGGTTCATTAACACAAATCTCATAGATGCAGTTCAGGTTAAAGATCATGCTGCAGAAACCGAGGCCAACTTGCTACGATCATTCAAAATAAATGAACACAAAGATATAATACTCTTTCCTTACAACTTAAAGTGAGTGTTGTCTTGTGCATATTCGGTTTCCCTTATATATTAGTCCAGGTTATAGTAATGTAATTGATGAGTTATGCATGCGTGTGCAGTTTCCACTATATTCTCCTGTAGATTAGGCTTGAGCAGGGAGTAGTAACTATCTTGGACTCGAGACGAAAAGATCCCCAGGAGTATGCGGACATGCGTGCAATCCTCGAGAAGTAAGTTAAATCGATCATTATCCACCATATCAGCAAATTTGTTCATTTCCTGATATCAAGTAATTGTTTTCTTTTGTCTGGCAGGGTTTGGAGAAAATTCAGCATAAAATCCCCGGGACTGCCGAAGGAGCTGGAATTTAGATACCCGAAAGTAAGTACTATAGTACCATGTTCCGCGCGTCTCCTAGCTATTGATTCAAGCGCTAGTTTCATCAATACCATTTGGCATTCTTGCTTATCTGTTTGATTGACCTCTATTTCTTGTAAAGTGGTTGTGGCAGGAACAAGGGAATGATTTCTGTGGATACTACCTTTGCGAGTCCATCCGCCACACGACCTATGAGCGGGGCTACTCTGACAAACAATATGAAGTGCGTAAGAAATAATATTCACAATTTTTGTTTATTACCATCATTTGTGTTGAGTTTCATTCATTCATATTGTTGGGGAACGTAGCAGAAATTCAAAATTTTCTACGCAACACCAAGATCAATCTATGGAGTAATCTAGCAACGAGGGAAGGAGAGTGCATCTACATACCCTTGTAGATCGCTAAGCGGAAGCGTTCAAGTGAACGGGGTTGATGGAGTCGTACTCGTCATGATCCAAATCACCGATGATCCTAGTGCCGAACGGACGGCACCTCCGCGTTCAACACACGTATAGCCCGGTGACGTCTCTCATGCCTTGATCTAGCAAGGAGAGAGGGAGAGATTGAGAAAGACTCCATCCAGCAGCAGCACAACGGCATGGTGGTGGTGGAGGAGCATGGTTGAGGGAGTCCTGGATTAGGGGGTGTTCGGATAGCCGAACTATATCTTCAGCCGGACTCCAGGACTATGAAGATACAAGATTGAAGACTTCGTCCCGTGTCCGAAAGGTTCTTTCCTTGGCGTGGAAGGCAAGCTAGGCGTGCGGATATTCAAGATCTCCTACCAATGTAACCGACTCTGTGTAACCCTAACCCTATCCGGTGCCTATATAAACCGGAGGGTTGTAGTCCGTAGGACGAACACATCATAACCATCATCATACCCATAGGCTAGCTTCTAGGGTTTAGCCTCCTTGATCTCGTGGTAGATCTACTCTTGTACTACCCATATCATCAATATTAATCTAGCAGGAGTAGGGTTTTACCTCCATCGAGAGGGCCCGAACCTGGGTAAAATAAAGTGTCCCTTGTCTCCTGTTACCATCCGACCTTGACGCACAGATCGGGACCCCCTACCCGAGATCCGCCGGTTTTGACACCGACATTGGTGCTTTCATTGAGAGTTCCTCTGTGTCGTCGCCTTTAGGCCCGATGGCTCCTTTGATCATCAACAACGATGAGGTCCAGGGTGAGACTTTTCTCCCCGGACAGATCTTCGTCTTCGGCGGCTTCGCTCTGCGGGCCAACTCGCTTGGTCATCTGGAGCAGATCGAGAGCTACGCCCCTGGCCATCAAGTCAAGTTTGGAAGCCTAAACTACACGGCAGATATTCGCGGAGACTTGATCTTCGACGGATTCGAGCCACAGCCAAGCGCGCCGCACTATCTCGACGGGCATGATATAGCTCTGCCTCCGAACAGTGTCCTGGAGGCCGCATACGCTCCGGCCCCGATCCTCAATTCGGAGCCCGCTGCGTTCTTTGAAGATGAACGGTTGGACGTCACCTCGGGGGCTGCGATCTTAAAGGCCATTGAGCCGAACGCGAGCCCCGCGCTCCGCATGGCCTGTGACTCCAAGGAGCCGGACTCTTCTCCGAACTTCGGGTCATCCGTGCCCCCGCTGATCGAATCAGATTGGGCGCCTGTAATGGAGTTCACCGCCGCGGACATCTTTCAGTATTCACCTTTTGGTGATATTCTGAATTCTCTCAAGTCTCTCTCTTTGTCAGGAGAGCCCGGGCCGAACTATGGCCTGCGAGGTTGGGATTCGGACGACGAAGAAATTCAAAGCCCACCCACCGCCCACTTAATAGCCACTGTCGACGATATATCCGACATGCTCGACTTCGGCTCCGAAGACTTCGTCGGTATGGACGACGAAGGAGGAGACGAGCAAGAACCAGCACCTGTAGGGCGCTGGACCGCCACCTCGTCATACGACATATACATGGTGGATGCTCCAAAAGATGGAGATGGCGATGGAACAGCGGAGGATGGCACTTCGAAAAAGCCTCCAAAACGCCGACGTCAGCGGCGCCGCTCCAAATCCCGCCACAGCAGAATCGGTGATTTCGGCACGGGAGATAATACTACCCCGGACAGCGCCGAAGAACACCAAAACCAGCAGGATTCGGCACAGGAAGATGGAGAAGACCGCCCTCATGAGAGAGCGGCAGAGCGAGAGGTCGAGGACGATAACTACATGCCTCCCTCCAAAGACGAGGCAAGCCTCGGCGACGATGAATTCATCGTACCATCAGACCCCGCCGAACAAGAGCGCTTTCAACGCAGGCTTTTAGCCACGGCGAACAGCCTAAAGAAAAAGCAGCAACAGCTTAGAGCTGATCAAGATTTGCTAGCTGACAGATGGACTTAAGTCCTTGCGGCCGAAGAGCACGAGCTCGGACGCCCCTCCAAAAACTATCCTAAGCGCAGGCCGCTACCCCAATCAGAGGAGGAAGCCCAAGACATGGTAGATCGGCCAGCTCGCGGCCGCGACAGAGAAGCCTGTCGAACATCCAAACAAGCCATGCCCCGCAGCCGCTTTACCAAGGCACGGGAACACGAACCAGACCTGCGAGACGTCCTGGAGGACAAAGCAAGGCAAACAAGATCGATCTATGGATCGCGCGGACGCCCGACGGCACGTGATAGTTTTCACTCCGGACACAATAAATCCGGCCGGGCCGAACACAGCAGGCACAGCTCCTCCGAACTGCGTCGAGACATAGCCCAGTACAGGGGCGCCGCACACCCACTATGCTTCACAGACGAAGTAATGGATCATAGAATCCCAGAGGGTTTTAAACCCGTCAACATCAAGTCGTACGATGGTATGACAGATCCGGCAGTATGGATTGAGGACTATCTCCTCCACATCCACATGGCACGTGGCGATGATTTGCACGCCATCAAATATTTACCCCTTAAGCTTAAGGGACCAGCCTGGCACTGGCTTAACAGCCTCCCCGTAGATTCGATCGGCTCTTGGGAGGACCTGGAGGCCGCATTCCTCGACAACTTCCAGGGGACCTACGTACGACCACCAGACGCCGACGACCTAAGCCACATAATCCAGCAGCCAGAAGAATCGGCCAGGCAATTCTGGACACGGTTCCTAACAAAGAAAAATCAGATAGTCGATTGTCCGGATGCAGAGGCCTTAGCAGCCTTCAAGCATAACATCCGTGACGAGTGGCTTGCCCGGCACCTAGGACAGGAAAAGCCGAAATCCATGGCAGCCCTCACGACACTCATGACCCGCTTTTGCGCGGGCGAAGATAGCTGGCTAGCTCGCAGCAACAACTTATCGAAGAAGCAAGGTAATTCAGATACCAAGGAAAAAAATGGCAGGTCGCGACGGAATAAACAGAAAAGCCGCGTCAGCAGCGACAGCAATGAAGATACGGCAGTAAACGCCGGGTTCAGAGGCCATAAATCCGGTCAGCGGAAGAAGCCATTCAAAAAGAATACCCAGGGCCCGTCCAGTTTGGACCGAATACTTGACCGCTCGTGCCAGATTCACGGCACCCCCGAAAGGCCAGCCAATCACACCAACAGGGATTGTTAGGTGTTCAAGCAGGCAGGCAAGTCAAGAGCCGAAAACAAAAACAAGGGGCTAGACAGCGATGACGAAGAGGAGCCCAGGCCGCCGAACAACAACGGACAGAAGGGCTTTCCCCCACAAGTGCGGATGGTGAACATGATATACGCGACTCATATTCCCAAGCGAGAGAGGAAGCGTGCGCTACGGGACGTATACGCGATGGAGCCAGTCGCCCCAAAGTTCAACCCATGGTCCTCTTGCCCGATCACCTTCGATCGAAGGGACCACCCCACTAGCATCCGTCACAGCGGTTTCGCCGCATTGGTTCTTGACCCAATCGTTGACGGATTTCACCTTACAAGAGTCCTCATGGACGGCGGCAGTAGCCTGAACCTGCTCTACCAGGATACAGTGCGGAAAATGGGCATAGATCCATCAAGGATCAAGCCCACAAGGACGACCTTTAAAGGCGTCATCCCAGGTGTAGAGGCCAATTGCATAGGCTCCATAACACTTGATGTGGTCTTCGGATCTCCGGACAACTTCCAAAGCGAAGAGTTAATCTTCGACATAGTTCCGTTCCGCAGTGGCTATCATGCTCTGCTTGGACGAACCGCATTCGCTAAATTCAATGCGGTGCCGCACTACGCATATCTCAAGCTCAAGATGCCAGGCCCTCGAGGTGTAATCACGGTCAGCGGAAACACCGAACGCTCCATCCGTACGGAGGAACACACGGCGGCCCTCGCAGCAGAGGTACAAAGCAGCCTGTTAAGGCAGCTCTCGAGTCCGGCCGCTACAAAGCAGGACAAAGCAAAACGCGCCCGGAGTAACCCGCAGCAAGACCGACTGGCGCGTTCAGAGCACGCGTAGCAATACGGCCCCAACCCCAGCCATCGCTACATAGCGGAGCTAGTACCTCGAGTACACAATTACACCCTTACAATTCCATGGGCATAGGGGAAGGGGCAGATAAAACGGCATGCCAACAATACGGCGTCAAATGTACTAGGGGTTGCCGGGTTCTTCTTTTCTTTCAGGACTCCATACTCTGGATACAGTGTTCGGCCTCGCTGCCGCACAGACGATACAGGACCCAGGAAAGCAGACAAAACAACGCCGCATCATGGAACTCTCAGGTGGTCTCTATTTCGAGCGATATATCTGTTTCTAAATTCCGCGGCCTGCGCCTGGTCAGGGCATGTTAAATAGTCTAAATTTTTTTTGCACTACTTGTATCGTTCGGCTTGAATAAACAGCCTCCTCATAAATAATGCATAGCTTTTCGTCTATTTTTTGCATTATCTTCTTTTAATATACATATGTTTACTCAAATAAGATGATCGCACTCGTACACCATGGTACGGCAAACCACGCCAGGGACTTTATTACCCTTCTATCTGGTGTGAGAAGTCCGTCCACTTTCACAAGTGCGGCACCCCGAACTTATAGCATTATATGCATCGGCTCCGAGTCATGATTTTGGTCATATGTTGGGTTTGCCCGGCTCCTATGTTTTGGTGCCTTACGTTCCGCTCTATCGGCTAAGGTAGCACTAGGAGAACCACTGCGATTGTGCCCCAGATCAGGTGGGTGAGCACCTCAGTGGAGAAAGCTAAAACAGACTGTCATGATAAGGTGCGAGACCGGTCGCTGTTCGAGAGGTTTTTCGAGTCCCTAAAGGCTTATGCCGCTTCGAGCGGAGAGCTGGTTAAGTCCGGCTAAAGGCGTGGATAGTGCCCCGAATTCGGCCTTCCGAACTAGGGGCTTCGCCGAAATTTAAAATTATAACGTTCTATGGCTAAGTGAGAGTGTTCAAGCATTATAGTCCGATTGCCTGGTTCGCTGTGCTGAGCGCCTCCCTCGAAGGACCCAACTATGGGAACAAGAGCCCTCAGGTTTATCCCGAACACCTCAGCACTAGTTGCATGGGGGCAGAAGCCGACGACTCGCCATCTCTCAGTTATTGTTAAACGGCCGCACAGAAAATAATATTTTAAATTCAAAAAGCATTGCTTAAGCGCATATGAACAAGTTTTCAGCGCACAGGATACAAACGAGCAAGTTCATTGAAATATTACATCTTTGGCACACTCATCCGCGACAAGGCGAGCTCCAGCGAGAACTTCCTTGTAGTAGTTCTCGGGCTTGTGATGCTCCTTCCCCTGCGGCGGCCCGTCCTTCACCAGCTTCTCTCCGTCCAGCTTGCCCCAGTGTACCCTTACACGGGCAAGGGCCCTCCGGGCACCTTCTATGCAGACGGAGCGCTTGATGACCTCAAGCCGTGGACAGGCCTCCACCAGCCGCCGCACCAGCCCAAAGTAGCTCCCAGGCAGGGCCTCTCCAGGCCACAGCTGAACTAGTAAGCCCTTCATGGCCTGTTCGGCCGCCTTGTGGAGCTCGGCCAGCTGCTTCAGCTGATCGCTTAAGGGCACAGGGTGTCCGGCCTCAGAATACTGAGACCAGAACACACTCTCCATCGAGCTGTCCTCTTCAGCTCGGTAGAATGCGGTGGCGTCGGATGCGCTGCGGGGAAGATCGAAGAACGCCCCTAGAGAACTCCGGATTCGGGTAAGTAATAGGTATTTCACCTTTATATTCCTACTTTGCATTAAGAATGCCTTACCCGCTGCTATCTTTTTCACATCCTCCAACTCTTGGAGGGCCTTTTGGGCTTCGGCCTTGGCACTCTTGGTGGTCTCAACAGCCGACGCGAGCTCGGATGCTTGCGTTTTTGCCTCAAGCTCCAAACCCTCATGTTTTTTCATGAGAGCTTGCAGCTCTTGCTGCACCTCGCCGACTTGGACCCTAAGCTTTTCTCACTCGGCGCGCTCCTCGGCCGCTTTCTTCTCGGCCTCAGCCGGCGCCTGCTTCAGGGTTGCCACCTCGGTTGTGGCCCCTACAATAAGCAGTACAATCCTGTTATTTCTTTTTGCAATCAAGCCTCTCTATAGGCACCTTTTTTTCTCTAAGGGGTATTTCTTACCTTCCTTTTCCACGAGCTGCCTTTTGGCAAGGCCGAGCTCTTGCTCGGACCGCTCGAGGTCCTTTTTCAGGACTTCCACCTGCGTAGTCAGTGCGGCGGTGGACAGCAGGGAAGCCTGCATACGCATATTAGACTTTTTATTAGACTCCTGCGAAAATTGTTGGATCCTCTATTCGGCTTTTCTTTCCGAACACCGAACAGAGCATTAGGGGCTACTGTCTATGCGGTAATGAATTTAGCATATTTTTTGCTTACCTGGAAGCCTGTTAGGAGGCTAGCGCAAGCTTCATTCAGTCCGCTCTTAGCGGACTGAACCATTTGGACCACCGCACTCATAACAGTACGGTGCTCCTCGTCGATGGTGGCACCTTCAAGCGCCTCCAACAGACTATCCGGCGCCTCTGGTTGGACAGAGGTCGCCGGCTCAGACGGCTTACTCCTCTTGGAAGGAGTTCGCCCACCGCGAGCCAGGATGGTTGAGTCCGGCGCGGTGTCCGGCACAAAGCCGGACTGGGAGCCCTGGGGGGTTTCATCCCCTTTACTCCTGGGGTCCTGAGGATTGCCTTGCGGCTCCTCCAGGACCACCTCCTCCTGCCCTGTTCGGCGGGACGCCGCTTTGGCGTCGTCCGCCCCGCTGGGGGAGACTGCGGGCGGGACAGAGTTCATGTCCGACGAATCCAGGGAGCCGCTCGATGAATCATCGAGTGCGGCTCGGGGCGGGCTGCGCAAATAGCATTCGACATTAGGGTAAGCTGCGCACTTGAAGATACTATGAGTCATTCTGGTATGTGAATACTTACGATGTCGCCGGACGCTTGGTTCTGTCCGGCCACTCCTTTCCGCCCTCTTCGGCATTGGGGGAGTAGTCCGGCGGAGGGGGTCTTCCTTTTCCTCGATCCCTCGGCCTCCCCTGTTGGGGCGGCCTTCTTCTTTTTCGCTCCCCTCGCTGGAGGGGGAGAGCTTCCTTGTTCCTCCTCCTCGTTTTCACGATAGGAGGGCGTCGCAGACTCGCCAGATGACGAGCTCGACACCACCACATTGCGGGCACTCTTTCGAGTCCTGGTGGTCTTCTTCTTCTTGACCTTCTTCTTCGGCACCACATAGGGCGCCGGAGCCAGCAGCTTCTCTAAGAGAGCTGGGGCTGGGTCTTCAGGCAGAGGAGCCGGACAGTTGATTGGTCTGGCTATCTTCAGCCACGCCTGTCAAAGGCAAAGGGAGTTTTTAGATCCCACATAGAGTTAATCTATGTAGAAAAGCTTAACGAACCTGTGAAAGGTATAAATAGCCTACCTCGCCAGCGTTGCGCTGCGAGCTGTATCCGCGGTCCTCGGAAGCGGATGTGGGGCACTCGGTGATGAGGATACGTACCTAGGGTAGGGTAACTTATCATACCTGAGGTACCCAATCAAGGACATGACTCCTACAATGAAAGACATTCTAAGAAGTATCAACATTTCAGTCGACCTGGTCAGCCCAGTCGACGGACACGAGCGTACTCGACCAGAAGCGCAAGCAGTCGACCATGAAGACAGCCACTCGACTATAAGAAGACCTAAAGGCACTGCCTACAAACGGTCATCTCATAAGTAGCTTTTATGGCCTTCATGGTCCTTTATTACAGGCGTTACCAGTAACCCCCTCTCTTTATGTACATTAAACTCCTTGTAATGTGGGCTGGCTGGGGTCCTGGCGAACTCTATATAAGCCACCCCCCTCCACTAGGACAAGGGTTCGCAACTTTGTAACACACACACTCATAATCCAGTCGACTGCCTTCGGGCTCCGAGACGTAGGGCTGTTACTTCCTCAGAGAAGGGCCCGAACTCGTAAAACTCCTTGCGCATACAACTACTCCATAGCTAGGATCTTGCCTCTCCATACTTACCCCCCATTCTTACTGTCAGGCGTGAAGGACATAGAGGCCGGCACGAGGATCAATACCAAGGGCACGAGCGGTATGAGCACCGATTCGATCGCAACGATCAACGTCGAGTGCCTTCTCCTGCCCCAAGAGCGGGGTCGTACGTTCCTCGACGGCAAGAGGACAGACACCAGTTCAGTACTGGGCGAAGGGTCCCAGTCGAACCCAGGGAACCAGGCTTTGATGCGAGATCCATCATCGTTCAAGGTCTGGTCGACCGAAATAGAGCTCACCGAGAAGACCGTGACAGGGGCGCGCCGTCCAGCAGAAGAGTTCACGTCTCAGGTCCCGAGTGTTTCAGCAGAGCAATCAGAGCTGCAGTGATTCCTCCCAACTTCAGGTTGGCGACTGGAGTCAGCAAGTTCATCGGGGAGTCCAAGCCGGACACATGGCTCGAGGATTACCGAGTGGCTGTTCAGATCGGAGGCGGCAATGACGAGGTGGCCATGAAGCATTTGCCCCTCATGTTGGAAGGATCAGCCAGAGCGTGGTTGAATCAGTTGGCTCCCAGCAGTATTTATACTTGGGAAGATCTAGCCCAGGTGTTTGTCAGGACATTCGAAGGGACTTGCAAGCGACCGGCAGGGTTGACAGAATTGCAGTCATGTGTTCAGAAGTCGAGTGAAACCCTGAGGGATTATATCCAAAGGTGGATCACCCTGAATCACACGGTCGAGAATGTGTCCGATCATCAGGCAGTTTGCGCCTTCAAGGAAGGCGTCAGAAACAGGGAGTTAACTTTGAAGTTCGGTCGAACCGGGGATATGACCCTGAGTCGAATGATGGAAATCGCCACCAAGTACGCGAACGGAGAAGAGGAAGATAGACTCCGGAGTGGCAAGTATAAGGCAGCCGCTAATGAGGCCGGCGGAGGACACTCCAGTCGGAAGCAGAAGCGCAAGGCCGAGCCAGTCGCCCCCGAGGAAGCCTTAGCTGTGACCCCAGGGAAGTTTAAGGGGAAACCCAAGGGTCCTTGGAACCCCAAGAAAGTGAAAGACCAGGACGGGAACGATGTGATGGACTTACCATGCCACATTCACATGAAGAAAGATGAAGAGGGAAATCTCATTTACCCTAAGCATACCACTCGACAATGTCGACTCCTGATGCAACAGTTCCAAGGGAAGCAGGCCAAGGACAAAGAGAAAGAGTCAGACAAAGTTGAAGACAGGGAAGACAGCGGTGAAGAATACCCCCAAGTCAAATCCACTCTGATGATTTTCGCTGATGTCGAAAGTAAGAGTCGACTGAAGGTCATCAATCGCGAAGTAAACATGGTCGCTCCGGTGACACCCCATTACCTGAAGTGGTCCCAGACCGCCATCACCTTCGACCAGTCCGATCATCCGACTCATATCGCCACCCCAGGGAGGCAAGCGTTGGTGGTCGACCCAATTATTGAAGGCACTCGACTGACCAAGGTTCTGATGGACGGCAGCAGTGGGCTAAACTTGTTGTATGCAGAGACATTGAAGGGGATGGGCATTCCGATGTCCCGACTCAGCCCCAGCAACATGAGCTTCCACGGAGTCATTCCTGGGAAGAAAGCTGAGTCACTCGGTCAAATCACTCTCGACGTCGTCTTTGGTGACTCGAAGAATTTCCGGAAAGAAAAGTTAACCTTTGAGGTCGTGGATTTTCAGAGTGCGTACCACACCATTCTTGGGAGGCCAGCCTATGCTCGTTTCATGGCTCGACCATGCTACGTATACCTCAAGCTGAAGATGCCTGGCCCCAAAGGTGTAATCACCATCGTTGGCAATCGGAAGAAAGCAGAGGAGTGCTTCCAGAAAGGCGCCAAAATTGCTGATGCTCAGATGGCCAAGATAGAGATACAAGAGTACCAGAAGACTGCGGATCCGAGTGAGTTGTTACGAGCCAAGAAGCCCGCCACGGAGTCAGCATTTCAGTCGACTGGTGAGACCAAGCAAGTCCACATCCACCCGACCGATCCAAATGCGGCTCCAACCAACATCTCCACTACACTCGACTCCAAATAGGAAGAAGCGCTCGTCCAGTTCCTCCGTGAGAACTGGGACATCTTTGCATGGAAGCCTGCTGACATGCCAGGTGTGCCCAGGGGACTGGCCGAGCACCGCCTTCGAGTCGACCCAAAGGTCAAACCAGTCAAGGAGCATCTTCGACGGTCCGCCGTTCAGAAGAGAAAGGCCATTGGCGAAGAAGTGGCCCGACTCCTAGCAGCAGAATTCATTCGCGAGATCTACCACTCCGAGTGGCTCGCCAATGTTGTGATGGTCCCTAAGAAGGACAAATCATTGCGCATGTGCATCGATTTTAAGCATATCAATCGGGCCTGCCCGAAAGATCATTTTCCTCTTCCTCGCATCGACCAAATAGTCGACTCGACTGCAGGATGCGAGAGGTTATCTTTTTTAGATGCTTACTCTGGATACCATCAGATCCGTCTGTATGGACCCGATGAAATAAAAACAGCCTTCATCACCCCATTTGGGTGTTTCTGCTATGTTACCATGCCTTTCGGTCTCAAGAACGCCGGAGCTACATTCATGAGAATGATTCAGAAGTGCCTAATCACTCAAATCAGTCGGAATGTAGAAGCATACATGGATGACATAGTGGTCAAGTCACGAAAAGGTTCCGACCTGCTGACTGACCTAGCTGAAACTTTTGCCAATCTCAGGAATTATGATATCAAGCTCAATCCGTCGAAGTGCACATTTGGAGTCCCTGGAGGAAAGTTACTCGGTTTTCTTGTTTCCGAACGAGGAATCGACGCTAACCCCGAAAAAGTTGGCACCATACTCCGGATGAAACGCCCCGTGCGTGTGCACGATGTCCAGAAACTTACTGGATGCTTGGCCGCCCTAAGTCGATTCATCTCCAGGCTCGGTGAAAAGGCGCTGCCTCTTTACCGACTGATGAAGAAGTCAGACACGTTCGAATGGACTCCAGAAGCTGATGCAGCATTTGCAGAGCTAAAAGTTCTGCTCTCCACCCAGCCGGTGCTTGCTGCTCCTGTCAGCAAAGAGCCATTGTTGCTTTACATAGCAGCCACAGGACAAGTCGTTAGTACCGTTCTTACGGTCGAGCGGGAAGAGGAAGGAAAGACCTTCAAAGTTCAACGCCCAGTTTATTATCTCTCTGAAGTTCTGACCCCTTCGAAGCAAAGATATCCCCACTATCAGAAGCTTGTTTACGGGATTTACATGACCATGAAGAAGGTTGCTCATTATTTCTCCGATCACTCTATCATAGTCATCAGCGACGCTCCATTATCAGAGATTCTTCATAACAGAGATGCAACCGGTCGAGTGGCGAAATGGGCAATTGAACTTCTTCCTCTTGATATCAAGTTCGAGGCAAAGAAAGCTATTAAGTCCCAGGCAATAGGTGATTTCCTCGCCGAGTGGACCGAGCAGGAGCTTCCGACTCAAGTTCACTCGGAGCACTGGACTATGTTTTTCGATGGCTCCAAGATGCTGAACGGATCCGGTGCGGGGGTTGTACTGGCTTCCCCCCGAGGAGATAAGCTCAAGTATGTCCTCCAGATTCACTTTGATTCCTCCAACAATGAGGCAGAGTATGAAGCGCTTCTATACGGATTACGTATGGCCATTTCACTCGGCGTCCGTCGCCTCATGGTCTACGGCGACTCAGATTTGGTTGTTAATCAAGTGATGAAGGAGTGGGACGTCCGAAGCCCATCCATGACGGGATATTGCAGCGCAGTGAGGAAGCTGGAGAAACGATTCGAGGGGTTGGAGCTCCATCATATACCCCGACTGAAAAATCAAGCTGCAGACGATCTGGCGAAGATAGGGTCCAAAAGGGAGGCCATCCCTAAAGATGTGTGTTTGGAGCACATTCACACACCATCAGTGCAAGAAGATCCTTTCACAGAAGAGCCTCCACAACCAAAAAGCGCCTCTGACTCGACCGAAGTGGAGGTTCCAGCTGTGGTCGACCTGATTATGGAAGTTATGATCACCACTCCCGATTGGACAGTGCTGTACATTGCGTATATCATGAGAAAAGAGCTCCCAGAAGATGAAGAAGAGGCTCGACAGGTCGTCCGTCGATCCAAAGCCTTTACAGTAATCAAAGGGCAGCTATACAGAGAAAGCGTGACTGGAGTTGGTCAGAAGTGCATCACACCTGAAGAAGGACAGATAATTCTCGAGGACATCCACTCGGGGACCTGTGGCCATCATGCGTCCTCTCGGACCATCGTGGCCAAAGCATACTGAGCGGGTTTTTACTGGCCAAAGGCGAACGAAATGGCAAAGGATATAGTCGACAAGTGCGAGGGGTGCCAGTTCTATTCCAACATGTCTCACAAGCCCGCCTCCGCCTTGAAGACCATTCCACTCGTCTGGCCTTTCGCTGTCTGGGGTCTAGACATGATCGGACCACTGAGAACTGGTAGGAGTAGCTTCACCCACTTGTTGGTTGCAGTCGACAAGTTCACAAAGTGGATAGAAGCCAAACCCATAAAGGACCTCGACGCAAGCACTGCCATCAGTTTTATCAGGGGATTGATATTCAGATATGGAGTTCCGCACAGCATCATCACGGATAACGGATCAAACTTTGATAATGACAGATTCAAAGCCTTCTGCGCCTCTCAGGGCACTTGAGTCGACTACGCTTCAGTTGCTCATCCTCAGTCGAATGGACAGGCCGAACGCGCGAATGGCCTCATCCTCAAAGGACTAAAACCCCGACTGATGCGTGATCTCAAACACGCAGCAGGCGCCTGGGTCGACGAACTTCCGTCAGTTCTATGGGGGTTGAGGACCACCCCTAACCGGTCGACTGGAAGAACACCATTCTTTCTGGTCTATGGAGCCGAAGCGGTTTTGCCGAGCGACCTGCTCCACAACGCGCCTCGAGTCGAGTTATATTCCGAAGCAGAAGCAGAACAGGCCCGGCAAGATGCAGTGGACCTCTTAGAGGAGGAAAGAGAGGTGGCTCTAATCCGCTCGACCATCTACCAACAAGAGTTGCGTCGGTTCTACGCCAGAAATGTGAAGGGTCGAGCCTTTCAGGAAGGAGATTTGGTCCTCCGCGTGGATCAGCAAAAACCTCACAAACTTGCCCCGACCTGGGAAGGCCCCTTCATCATCACCAAAGTCCTGCACAACGGAGCGTATCACCTCTACAACATCGATCGACGGATCGACGAGCCTCGAGCATGGAACGCGGACCTGCTCCGTCCTTTTTACACTTAAAAACTCACTCGACTGAGATGTAATAAAAGTACCTCTGTAGTTCTTTTGTTTCAAGCAAGAATTTCTTTTTCTGTTTGTCTAAATTTCCCCCAGTGGGTGACTTAGCTGCGAATCCGCTTCGCCTAAGTTTTCAGGAAATCCTACTGAGTGGAGAGCAAGTCTCCCACTCGGGGGCTTAGCTGCGAATCCGTTTCGCCTAAGAAATTAAAATCCTACCGAGTGGAGAGCCAGCCTCCCACTCGGGGGCTTAGCTGCAGTCCAAGTACTCGCCTAAGTAATTGAAATCCTACCGAGTGGAGAGCAAACCTCCCACTCGGGGGCTTAGCTGCAGTCCAAGTACTCGCCTAAGTTTGAAAAAATCCTATCGAGTGGAGAGCAAACCTCCCACTCGGGGGCTTAGCTGCAGTCCAAGCACTCGCCTAAGTTTGAAAAAATCCTACCGAGTGGAGAGCAAACCTCCCACTCGGGGGCTTAGCTGCAGTCCAAGCACTCGCCTAAGTTTGAAAAAATCCTACCGAGTGGAGAGCAAACCTCCCACTCGGGGGCTTAGCTGCAGTCCAAGTACTCGCCTAAGTTTGAAAAAATCCTACCGAGTGGAGAGCAAACCTCCCACTCGGGGGCTTAGCTGCAGTCCAAGTACTCGCCTAAGTTTGAAAAAATCCTACCGAGTGGAGAGCAAACCTCCCACTCGGGGGCTTAGCTGCAGTCCAAGCACTCGCCTAAGTTTGAACAAATCCTACCGAGTGGAGAGCAAACCTCCCACTCGGGGGCTTAGCTGCAGTCCAAGCACTCGCCTAAGTAATTGAAATCCTACCGAGTGGAGAGCAAACCTCCCACTCGGGGGCTTAGCTGCAGTCCAAGTACTCGCCTAAGTTTGAAAAAATCCTACCGAGTGGAGAGCAAACCTCCCACTCGGGGGCTTAGCTGCAGTCCAAGCACTCGCCTAAGTAATTGAAATCCTACCGAGTGGAGAGCAAACCTCCCACTCGGAGGCTTAGCTGCAGTCCAAGCACTCGCCTAAGTAATTGAAATCCTACCGAGTGGAGAGCAAACCTCCCACTCAGGGGCTTAACTGCAGTCCAAGCACTCGCCTAAGTAATTGAAATCCTACCGAGTGGAGAGCGAACCTCCCACTCGGGGGCTTAGCTGCAGTCCAAGCACTCGCCTAAGTAATTGGAATCCTACCGAGTGGAGAGCAAACCTCCCACTCGGGGACTTAGCTGCAGCCCAGTGCTCGCCTAAGCCATGTTGACAGACACCATCGCGGCGATAAGCATCGTGCAAACCAGGCAGCCTCTGAGGGAACAACGAATAGCAGCCTCTGAGGGAACAACGAATAGTAGATCGGCGGATCAAGTCACGAAGACATTCAACATCGAGCCATGTTCGGATAAAATCAAAAGATCCTAGATCGCAAATAAAAGTACTCGAGCTGAGAGCCCGACGGAGTTTATCGAATACATAAACCACTCGGCATCCCGAGGAAAATTTAAGGTAAAGCACAACAGTTTTTTACTCTTCTGGCGGAGGGCTTGATGGCGCAACGAATTCGTCCAAGTCGATCCCGTCTGAGATTCGAGTGGCAGCAGCGATGAAGGTCTTCATGAAATCCTGAAAATTATGCTTCCTGGTATTGGCAACCTGGAGAGCGGCCAGCTTCTCCTCTCGCGCCTCCTTGCAGTGGACACGAACCAGTGACAGAGCCACATCAGCACCGCACCTAGCAGAAGACTTTTTCCATTCTAGCACTCGACCTGGAACATCACTTAGTCGAGTGACCAAGGATTCAAGGTCGTTCTGAAGGGTCTCCTTGGGCCAGAGTGCGGAGTCGATCCGCGACACAGCGGCTTTCAGTCGAGCCAGGTAGTCCACCACACCAGCGATACGGGATTCCAACCGGAGGACATTCATGGCCACTTCATCCTTCACAGGAGAATTGATAGGGTCCAGGCTGGTCTCCACTCGACTGGTCTCTTCCTCAAAATTCCGGCAGAATTCTGAAAGAAGTTTCGACAGAGCAAAACTATAACCAAATGGTGAGTCGACAACAACAAGATTAATCGCACAAAGGGGGTTACCTTCAAGCATGAGGTATAGCTTCTTGGCAAGACCCCCAAGATAATCCCCCAAGTCCTTGTGCTTCCCCGCCAGCTGGCCGATCTTGTCGTTCAGAGTACTCTTGTCAGTCTTCAGTCGACTCGCTTCCCTATTGGCCTCGTCAAGAGCAGACTTCAGCCTAGCGTTCTCGTTCTCAAGATGGCTGACTGAAGCAAGTTTCTCTTCAGCGAGCTTTAACTTCTCCGCAGCTGCCTTTTGCGCCTCCGCAAGGTCAAGATCTTTCTTCTTCAGGGCCTTCTCTAGTTCGTCTGCAAAGCAACAACAGACACCGAGTTCAGAACGGGCAGAGGAACAGAGATAGACGTCGAGTCCTCACCAGCCATACCTTTTGCTTCATCCTTCACCTTCTGCATGTTTTCCTGAGCAAACTGTAAATCAAGATTAAGCTGGATCTGCTTATCCTTCAGATCAGCGAGCTGAGCAACAAGCTCACAAGACTTCTGCAAAGAGTCAATCGACAAAGGGTATCAAAGACAAGTTACTCCCGAGTGACTGAAAGAAAGAGCACAACACTTCTAAGACTACAGCCGAATCAAAACATTCGACAGTAGCCTCGGGGACTACACCCAGTGGGTGCACTCAGCGTGCCCCCACCGGTTTTCCTTGATTTCTACTCGACCCAACCCGATCAGTCGAGTGAGGAAGTTTGAAAGCATAAAGACCGCAGTCGACTGCCAGCAGTCGACCGTGGCCTCGGGGACTACACCCAGTGGGTGCACTCAGCGTGCCCCCACCAATGAAAATTTTTAGATCAACAGCACCCAGTGGGTGTACAACGCAAGTGAAGACCAACTAACCTGGACGTTCTGCTGCAACGCCGAGCTGATGTCATAGGCTGCTTGACCGGCATCCCGAGCCGCTTTGGTCTGCTCCATCACGAGCCCCGCCTGACGTATAGCCTCCTTAGCAGCACTCACTTGATCCTCCGGGGTCTGGTAGGCGGCGAAGAACGAGGGCGGGTCGACCAGTGGGGGAGCAGTCGACGACGAAGGCCGGGCAGTCGTCAGTGGTTCAGCAAAAGTCACAGTAGTCCGGGCGGTGTTGTCACCCCCTTGGACCACCGCCTCAGCCGTCGACGCGGTCTGAGGAGCCTTGTCGACCGGGGCCCTCCGGCCTCTCCTCCCAAAAGGCCTGAGCGGCACTTCCGCCTCCTCCTCATCATCCGGAAGGTCAATAATGTTGGTCGGAGCTACAAAAGTTCAGAAATGAATATCCAATCGACTCAGCAGTTAAACAGTCGGATCATGTCAAAGATTATACCTAAGTTGGAAGTGACGGCGTCCTCCATCGTCTCATCGACATTCTGGATGGAAGTCTCGGAAGTAGCGGTGCTGCACGATTCCAAGCAAATAATTTGAAAGTGAATCGACTAAGAATCCATTCTAGTCGACTCAAGAAAGATAAAAACAGTCACTTACCCGGAGATGACAGGGATGGCGACCCTGATCTTGGGCAAGGCCTTGGGTGGCTTGGTCGGGATGGCTCTGGGCTGCTTGGGCGCCTTCTCAGTTGGGGCCGGCGACGCAGTCCGAGGGCGCTTGGACGACTGGCCCACCGGAGCACTCGACTGACTGCGCTCCACGGCGGGATCCTGAGCGTTCTTGGAGCGTCTCTCGCGTCGAGGAGGGTCGACCTCCACCTCTTCATCTTCATCACCCGAGTCGTCGCTGGCCTCCTCCTCTACGTCATCATCAGATTCCCACTCCTCGACTTCACCTCCACCCTCACTTCCTTCGCCTCCACTCCCTCCTCCTTCAGATACTTGCTCCTGGTTCCCGTTCGGCATCGAATACATGTCGTTGATCTCCTGCAAGACAACGGGTAGAGCAAGGATCAGTCGACTTATCGCAAGCCAGTTACTAGACGGAGTGAAAATTTCAGTCGGAAGAAGTAAATCGTACCTTGTCTGTCTCCATCATCCCATCAAGCGGAGCAATCCTCCTAGAACCCCTGGGGTTGTCCTTATTCCCGGTCATGCTGGTCAGCCAGCTCTCCAGTATAGAAGCCTCGACCGCCTCCGGGTGGATCCGAGTGGAGTCGTCGGACCCGGAATACAACCACATCGAGTGATCCCGAGCCTGGAGAGGTTGGATTCGTCGCTGGAGGAAGACTTCGAGCAAGTCCATGCCGGTCACGCCTTCCCGAACCAACTCAACCACTCGACTGACTAATACCTTCACCCGAGCCTTCTCCTCTGGAACCACTTTCAAAGAAGCGGGTTTCTGCACTCGGTCCAAGGTAAAAGGAGGAAGGCCGGTCGAGTGGCCAGGGGTCGGCTGGTCCTTGCAGTAGAACCAAGTCGACTGCCACCCGCGCACGGAATCGGGAA
Source organism: Aegilops umbellulata (assembly GCA_032464435.1). Classification (NCBI taxonomy): domain Eukaryota; kingdom Viridiplantae; phylum Streptophyta; class Magnoliopsida; order Poales; family Poaceae; genus Aegilops; species Aegilops umbellulata. The sequence goes on from CP136058.1 coordinate 56,966,385, forward strand.
GCGTCATGGGAGGAAAACAACTCTTACCCCTCGTCTGGATCCCGAGGCCCCCGCACATCTGGATCACCTGCGTCCTCCCTGTCCGGGTTGAGTTTTTTAACCGACTGGGATCGGCAAGTGAAGATATGCTTGAAGAGGCCCCAGTGAGGTCGACAGCCTAAGAAACACTCACACAGAGACACGAACGCAGCAAGATAGACAATGGAGTTGGGCGTGAAATGGTGGAGCTGCGCTCCGAAGAAGTTCAGAAAGGCCCTAAAAAAAGGACTCGGGGGCAGGGAAAACCCCCGGTCGACATGGGTGGCTATCAGGACGCGCTCACCCTCGCGAGGTTCCGGCTCCGTCTCCTTCCCAGGGAGGCGAGCAGCCTTGTAGGGAATGAGTCCCCCCTCCACCATGTCGTCGATATCCGCTTGAGTAAGGATGGAGGGCATCCAATCCCCCTGCAACCAGCCGGACGGCAGAGCGGCCCGCGAGGACGACCCGCCTCGGCCAGATTTCTTCCCCTTACCCTTTGCCGCGGCCTTCTTCGCGCGTTCCGCCGCCGCCGTCTTGTCCGTCCCCATTGTCTCGAACAAGGTCTTGGCCGAGCGGCGGTGTCGAGATTGCAGCGAAGAGCGAGGCGGAGGCTTACGGAGGAAGGGGGAAGAAAAACAAGGGCGCACAGTGAAGAAAAAATCGGAATCATTACCTTATATAAGGCCACACCCGAGTGGCTGATCAGTGGGCCTGCGCCCCCCAGTCAAATCCCGCAGCGGACACACGCGCGGTACGTGGCGAAAAAGGTGGCGCGGAGATCGAGGCGCCCTTGCCTTATCCAGCCGATTCGCGCGATTTTCTCCGTCCGGAGCGCTTCCCAATTTTCAAATCCCGCAAGATCCGCGATCGACAGGATGGTTTGTCAGACGAAAAGATCCGTTTCCTTAAGTCTCCCTAGAGACTCGTCACATAAACACACTCGACGGTAATATGAAACCACTCGACGGACATCTGAATGGATCAAGGCAACTGAAGAATGAGTTCCCACCGTAACTTTCCATTTATCCAAAGACAGATGCAACCGAAGCATGGAGGTTGAGTCGGAAGCATAGGCTCGGCCCCATTCTCACTTAACCCCTGACCCATTCGGGGGCTAATGATGAGGATACGTACCTAGGGTAGGGTAACTTATCATACCTGAGGTACCCAATCAAGGACATGACTCCTACAATGAAAGACATTCTAAGAAGTATCAACATTTCAGTCGACCTGGTCAGCCCAGTCGACGGACACGAGCGTACTCGACCAGAAGCGCAAGCAGTCGACCATGAAGACAGCCACTCGACTATAAGAAGACCTAAAGGCACTGCCTACAAACGGTCATCTCATAAGTAGCTTTTATGGCCTTCATGGTCCTTTATTACAGGCGTTACCAGTAACCCCCTCTCTTTATGTACATTAAACTCCTTGTAATGTGGGCTGGCTAGGGTCCTGGCGAACTCTATATAAGCCACCCCCCTCCACTAGGACAAGGGTTCGCAACTTTGTAACACACACACTCATAATCCAGTCGACTGCCTCCGGGCTCCGAGACGTAGGGCTGTTAATTCCTCAGAGAAGGGCCCGAACTCGTAAAACTCCTTGCGCATACAACTACTCCATAGCTAGGATCTTGCCTCTCCATACTTACCCCCCATTCTTACTATCAGACTTAGAACCACGACACTCGGCGCCTTTGGTTAGCACCTTCCAGACGTCTTCATACGTCGTGTCGAAGAGCCTATTGAGGGTTTGGTGCTGCGCCGGGTCGAATTCCCACAAAGTGAACTCCCGTTCTTGGCACGGGAGGATCCGGCGAACGAACATGACCTGGATGATGTTGACATGCCGGATGGGCTTGTTCATCAGGGACCGGATGCAAGTTTGTAGTCCGGTCACTTCTTCTTCGTTGCCCCATGATAGGCCCGTCTCTTTCCAGGACATGAGCCGCGTGGGGGGTCCGGATCGGAACTCAGGGGCCGCGACCCATTTCGAGTCACGTGGCTCGGTGATGTAAAACCACCCTGCCTGCCACCCCTTTAAGGACTCCACAAAGGAGCCATCGAACCAGAGTGCGTTGGCCATTTTGCCGGCCATAGCACCTCCGCACTCCGCCTGGGTGCCGGACACCACCTTGGGCTTGACGTTGAAGGTCTGGAGCCAGTGGCCGAAGTGGGGGCGGATGCGGAGAAAGGCCTCACACACGACGATAAACGCCGAGATATTGAGGATAAAGTTCGGGGCCAGATTGTGGAAGTCCAGGCCGTAGTAGAACATGAGCCCCCGGACAAAAAGGTGAAGTGGAAAACCCAGTCCGCGGAGGAAATGGGGGAGAAAAACTACCCTCTCATGGGGCCTTGGGGTGGGAAGAAGCTGCCCCGCCTCGGGAAGCCGGTGCGGGATGTCCTTGGACAGATATCCGGCCTTCCTAAGCCTTTTGATTTGACCCTCCGTAACAGAGGAAGCCATCCACTTGCCACCCGCTCCGGACATCGCTGGAGCAGGTTGGGGAAGAAAGAGCGAACTTGGGCGTTGGAGCTTGAGTGCGCAGGAGATGGATGGGCAAAGGAGGAAGAAGGCGTAGGTGAAAGAGGTGGATCTTTATCCCCTTATATAGGCTGATGCCGTTATGCGTCCCCACCTACCTAATAAAGCTCGCTTGCCGCTCACACGCCGTGGTAAATGGCGCGGTTGGGTTACCCACGTCCGCATTAATGAGAATCCCGTTAAAAGGGGCACATGATCTCTGCTTCGACAAGACGTGCCAAGGAAACCGCCTCATTGAACGTGCTGCGGTGGAACAACAAAAAATAATCCATACAGAAGGCTTGGTCGCAGTGTTATGACGCACTGCGGAATACGTCAGCAGATTTGATTTGTGTTTGTATTATTCTCTATACGGCAATACGTGGAAACTTGTTTTGCAGAGCCGGACACTATTTTTTGGTGTTTATTATCTTCTTGAAGAATTTGGAGGAGGAACCCGCCTTGCAATGCCGAAGACAATTTGCACGCCGGACTCGTCGTCATTGAAGCCTGGTTCAGGGGCTACTGAGGGAGTCCTGGATTAGGGGGTGTTCGGATAGCCGAACTATATCTTCAGCCGGACTCCAGGACTATGAAGATACAAGATTGAAGACTTCGTCCCGTGTCCGGAAGGTTCTTTCCTTGGCGTGGAAGGCAAGCTAGGCGTGCGGATATTCAAGATCTCCTACCAATGTAACCGACTCTGTGTAACCCTAACCCTATCCGGTGCCTATATAAACCGGAGGGTTGTAGTCCGTAGGACGAACACATCATAACCATCATCATACCCATAGGCTAGCTTCTAGGGTTTAGCCTCCTTGATCTCGTGGTAGATCTACTCTTGTACTATCCATATCATCAATATTAATCTAGCAGGAGTAGGGTTTTACCTCCATCGAGAGGGCCCGAACCTGGGTAAAATAAAGTGTCCCTTGTCTCCTGTTACCATCCGACCTTGACGCACAGATCGGGACCCCCTATCGGCTATATTAGGGCGGTGCTATCCCTATATATATTGAATCTCCCTATACGCCTTACTCGCTCGGCTTCTCCTGTGTCCATGGTGATCCAGCAGGGCTTCGCCAAGCACCGCGAGATATGAGGAGAAAGAGAGGTAGGGCTACGCCAACAAGAGAAGAAACTTTTTGTGCGGGCTGCTCCTTTGCCTCCAATATATATAGGGAGACAGGGGGGCTGCGCCCCCCACCTAGGGTTCCACCCTAGGGGCGGCGGCTAGCCCAGATCCCATCTGGTGGGGGCGGCCAAGGGGGGGAAGAGGGGAAACTTGCCCCCCAAGCTAGGTGGGGCGCCCCCTCCCCAAACCCTAGGTGCCTTGGGCCCTTGTGGGGGGGCGCACCAGCCCACTTGGGGCTGGTCCCCTCCCACACTTGGCCCATGCAGCCCTCCGGGGCCGGTGGCCCCACTTGGTGGACCCCCGGACACCTCCGGTGGTCCCGGTACACTATCAGTGACGCCCAGAACACTTCCGGTGGCCAAAACCATACTTCCTATATATAAATCTTTACCTCCGGACCATTCCGGAACTCCTCATGACGTCCGGGATCTCATCCGGGACTCCGAACAACGTTCGGTAACCACATACAAACTTCCTTCATAACCCTAGCGTCACCGAACCTTAAGTGTGTAGACCCTACGGGTTCGGGAGACATGCAGACATGACCGAGACGTTCTCCGGTCAATAACCAACAGCGGGATCTGGATACCCATGTTGGCTCCCACATGTTCCACGATGATCTCATCGGATGAACCACGATGTCAAGGACTTAATCAATCCCGTATACAATTCCCTTTGTCTATCGGTACGATACTTGCCCGAGATTCGATCGTCGGTATCCCGATACCTTGTTCAATCTCATTACCGGCAAGTCTCTTTACTCGTTCCGTAACACATCATCCCGTGATCAACTCCTTGATCACATTGTGCACATTATGATGATGTCCTACTGAGTGGGCCCAGAGATACCTCTCCGTTTACACAGAGTGACAAATCCCAGTCTCGATTCGTGCCAACCCAACAAACACTTTCAGAGATACCCGTAGTGTACCTTTATAGCCACCCAGTTACGTTGTGACGTTTGGCACACCCAAAGCACTCCTACGGTATCCGGGAGTTGCACAATCTCATGGTCTAAGGAAATGATACTTGACATTAGAAAAGCTTTAGCATACGAACTACATGATCTTGTGCTAGGCTTAGGATTGGGTCTTGTCCATCACATCATTCTCCTAATGATGTGATCCCGTTATCAATGACATCCAATGTCCATGGTCAGGAAACCGTAACCATCTATTGATCAACGAGCTAGTCAACTAGAGGCTTACTAGGGACATGGTGTTGTCTATGTATCCACACATGTATCTGAGTTTCCTATCAATACAATTATAGCATGGATAATAAACGATTATCATGAACAAGGAAATATAATAATAACCAATTTATTATTGCCTCTAGGGCATATTTGCAACAGTCTCCCACTTGCACTAGAGTCAATAATCTAGTTCACATCGCTATGTGATTTAACACTCAAGGTCACATCCCATGTGACTAACACCCAAAGAGTTCTGGGTTTGATCATGTTATGCTTGTGAGAGATGTTATAGTCAGCGGGTCTGAACCTTTCAGATCCGTGTGTGCTTTACAAATATCTATGTCATCTTGTAGATGCAGCTACCACGCTCTAATTGGAGATATTCCAAATAACTGTTCTACTATACGAATCCGGTTTATTACTCAGAATCATCCAGATTAGTGTCGAAGATTGCATCGGCGTAACCCTTTACGACGAACTCTTTTACCACCTCCATAATCGAGAAAATTCCTTAGTCCACAAGCTACTAAGGGTAACCTTGACCGTTGTCCTGTGATCCATTCTTAGATCACACATGTGCCCCTTGACTGTCTCATGGCTTGGCACACTTTAGGTGCGGTACACAACATAGCATACTTTAGAGCCTACGTCTAAAGCATAGGGGACGACCTTCGTCCTTTCTCTCTATTCTGCCGTGGTCAGGTCTTGAGTCCTACTCAATACTCATACCTTATAACACAGCCAAGAACTCCTTCTTTGCTGATCTATTTGAACTCCTTCAAAATATTGTCACGGTATGTATTCATTTGAAAGTACTATTAAGCATTTTTTATCTATCCTTATAGATCTTGATGCTCAATGTTCAAGTAGCTTAATCCAGGTTTTCCATTGAAAAACACTTTTCAAATAGCCTGGCATGCTTTCCAGAAATTCTACATCATTTCTGATCAACAATATGTTAACAACATATACTCATCAAAAATTCTATAGTGCTCCCACTCACTTCTTTGGAAATACAAGTTTCTCATAAACTTTGTATAAACCCAAATCTTTGATCATCTCATCAAAGCGTACATTCCAACTCCGAGATGCTTACTCCAGTCCTTTAGAAGGATTGCTGGAGCTTTGCATACTTGTTAGCATCTTTCAGGATTGACAAAAACTTTCTGGTTGTATCTCATACAACCTTTCCTCAAGAAAAACGTCGAGGAAACAATATTTTTGACATCCCATCTGCAAGATTTCATAAATAATGCAGTAACTGCTAACATAATTCCAACAGAATTTTAGCATCGCTACGAGTGAGAAAATCTCATCGTAGTCAACTCCTTGAACTTGTCGAGAAACATCTTAACGACAAGTCGAGCTTTCTCAATGGTGACACTTACCATCATTGTCTGTCTTCCCTTTAAAATCCATCTGCACCCAACAGCCTTATGACTATCAAGTAGTTCTTTCAAAGTCTATACTTTGTTTTCATACATGGATCCTCTCTCGGATTTTATGGCCTTGAGCCAATTTTCGAAATCCGGGCCCACCATCGCTTCTCCATAGCTCGTAGGTTCATTGTTGTCTACCAACATGACTTCCAAGACAGGATTACGTACCACTCTGAAGTAGTACGCATCCTTGTCATCCTACGAGGTTTGGTAGTGACTTGATCCGAAGTTTCATGATCACTATCATAAGCTTCCACTTAGATTGGTGTAGGTGCCACAGGAACAACTTCCTGTGCCCTGCTACACACTAGTTGAAGTGACGGTTCAATAACCTCATCAAGTCTCCACCATCCTCCCACTCAATTCTTTCGAGAGAAACTTTTCCTCGAGAAAGGACCCGATTTCAGAAACAATCCCTATTGCTTTCGGATCTGAGACAGGAGGTATGCCCAACTATTTTGGGTGTCCTATGAAGATGCATTTATCCGCTTTGGGTTCGAGCTTATCAGCCTAAAACTTTTTCACATAAGCGTCGTAGCCCCAAACTTTTAAGAAACAACAGCTTAGGTTTCTCTAAACCATAGTTCATACGGTGTCGTCTCAACGGATTTGTGTGGTTCCCTATTTAAAGTGAATGCGGTTGTCTCTAATGCCTAACCCATAAACGATAGTGGTAATTTTGATAAGAGACATCATGGTATGCACCATATCCAATAGGGTGCAGTTATGATGTTCGGGCACACCATCACACTATGGTGTTCCCGGCGGTATTACTCGTGAAACAATTTCCACAATGTCTTAATTGTGTGCCAAACTCGTAACTCAGATATAAATCTCTATTATCATATCACAGACATTTTATCCTCTTGTCACGACGATCTTCAACTTCACTCTGAAATTACTTGAACCTTTCAATAATTCAGACTCGTGTTTCATTAAGTAAATATACTCAGCATCTACTCAAGTCATCTGTGAAGTAAGAACATAATGATATCCACTGCGTGCCTCAGCACTCATTGGACTGCACACATCAAAATGTATTACTTCCAACAAGTTGCTTTCTTGTTCCATCTTACTGAAAACGAGGTCTTTCAGTCATCTTGCCCATGTGGTATGATTTGCATGTCTCAAGTAATTCAAAATCAAGTGAGTCCAAACGATCCATCAACATGGAGCTTCTTCATGCATTTTTTACCAATATGACTCAAATTGCAGTGCCACAAGTATGTGGTACTATCATTACTATCTTATATCTTTCGGCATGAACATGTGTATCACTACGATCGGGATGGTATTATTCAAATAAACAGAGTAACCATTATTCTCCTTAAATGAATAACTGTATTGCGATAAACATAATCCAATCATGTCTATGCCCAACACCAAATAACAATTATTTAGGTTTTAATACCAATCTCGATGGTAGAGGGAGCGTACAATATTTGATTACATCAACCTTGGAAACACTTCCAACACATATCGTCATCTCACCTTTAGCTAGTCTCCGTTTATTCCGTAGCCTTTTATTTCGAGTTACTAACACTTAGCAACTGAACCGGTATCTAATACCCTGGTGCTACTAGGAGTACTAGTAAAGTACACATTAATGTAATGTATATCCAATATACTTCTGTTGACCTTGCCCGCCTTCTCATCTACCTAGTATCTAGGGTGGTTCTGGTTCAGTGACTGTTCCCCTTATTACAGAAGCACTTAGTCTCGGGCTTGGGTTCAACTTTGGGTTTCTTCACTAGAGCAGCAATTGATTTGTTGTTTCATGAAGTATCCCTTTCTTGCCATTGCCCTTCTTGAAACTAGTGGTTTTACTAACCATCAACAATTGATGCTCCCTTTTGATTTCTACTTTCGCGGTGTCGCGAATAGCTCAAGGATCATATCTATCCCTGATATGTTATAGTTCATCACGAAGCTCTAGTAGCTTGGTGACAGTGACTTTGGAGAACCATCACTATCTTATCTGGAAGATTAACTCCCACTCGATTCAAGCGATTGTAGTACTCATACAATCTGAGCACATGCTCAACGATTGAGCTTTTCTCCTTAGTTTGCAGGCTTAGGAAACTTGTCAGAGGTTTCATACCTCTTGATGTGGGCACTAGCCTGAAATCCCAATTTCAGTCCTTGGAACATCTCATATGTTCTGAGATGTTTCAAAAACGTCTTTGGTGCCTCAATTCTAAACCATTTAGCATTACGCACTGAACTATCACGTAGTCATCAAAACATGTATGTCAGATGTTCGCAACATCCATAACCGACGTTCGAGGTTCAGCTCACTGAGCGGTGCATTAAGGACATAATCCTTCTGCGCAGCAATAAGGAAAATCCTCAGTATACGGACCCAGTCCGCATAATTGCTACTATCAACTTTCAACTAAATTTTCTCTAGGAACGTATCTAAAACAGTAGATCTAAAACGTAAGCTATGACATAATTTGCAATGTCCTTTTGACTATGTTCATGATAATTGAGTTCATCTGATTATTTCATGAACTCCCACTCAGATAGGCATCCCTCTAGTCATCTAAGCGATACATGATCCGAATCAACTAGGCCGTGTCCGATCATCACGTGAGACGGACTAGTCATCATCGGTGAACATCTTCATGTTGATCGTATCTTCTATACGACTCATGTTCGACCTTTCGGTCCTCCGTGTTCCGAGGCCATGTCTGTACATGCTAGGCTCGTCAAGTCAACCTAAGTGTTTCGCATGTGTTCCGAGGCCATGTCTGTACATGCTAGGCTCGTCAACACCCGTTGTATTCGAACGTTAGAATCTATCACACCCGATCATCATGTGGTGCTTCGAAACAACGGACCTTTGCAATGGTGCACAGTTAGGGAGAACACTTTTCTTGAAATTTTAGTGAGGGATCATCTTATTTAAGCTACCGTCGTTCTAAGCAAATAAGATGTAAAACATGATAAACATCACATGCAATCAAATAGTGACATGATATGGCCATCATCACTTTGCTACTTTTGATCTCCATCTTCGGGGCTCCATGATCATCATCATCACCGGCATGACACCATGATCTCCATCATCATGATCTCCATCATCGTGTCTTCATGAAGTTGTCTCGCCAACTATTACTTCTACTACTACAGCTAACGGTTAGCAATAAAGTAAAGTAATTACATGACGTTTATGTTGACACGCATGTCATAAATAAATTAAGACAACTCCTATGGCTCCTGCCGGTTGTCATACTCATCGACATGCAAGTCATGATTCCTATTACAAGAACATGATATATCTCATACATCACATATCATTCATCACATTCTTTTTGGCCACATCACATCACATATCATTCCCTGCAAAAACAAGTTAGACGTCCTCTAATTGTTGTTGCATGTTTTTTACGTGGCTGCTATGGGTTTCTAGCAAGAACATTTCTTACCTAAGCAAAACTACAACGTGATATGCCAATTTCTATTTACCCTTCATAAGGACCCTTTTCATCGAATCCGATCCGACTAAAGTGGGAGAGACAGACACCCGCTAGCCACCTTATGCAACTAGTGCATGTCAGTCGGTGGAACCTGTCTCACGTAAGAGTACGTGTAAGGTCGGTCCGGGCCGCTTCATCCCACGATGCCGCCGAATCAAGATAAGACTAGTAACGGCAAGTAAATTGACAAAATCGACGCCCACAACTACTTTGTGTTCTACTCGTGCATAGAAACTACGTATAGACCTAGCTCATGATGCCACTGTTGGGGAACGTAGCAGAAATTCAAAATTTTCTACGCAACACCAAGATCAATCTATGGAGTAATCTAACAACGAGGGAAGGAGAGTGCATCTACATACCCTTGTAGATCGCTAAGCGGAAGCGGTCAAGTGAACGGGGTTGATGGCGTCGTACTCGTCATGATCGAAATCACTGATGATCCAAGTGCCGAACGGACGGCACCTCCGCGTTCAACACACGTACAGCCCGGTGACGTCTCCCATGCCTTGATCCAGCAAGGAGAGAGGGAGAGGTTGAGGAAGACTCCATCCAGCAGCAGCACAACGGCGTGGTGGTGGTGGAGGAGCGTGGTGATCCAGCAGGGCTTCGCCAAGCACCGCGAGATATGAGGAGAAAGAGAGGTAGGGCTGCACCAACAAGAGAAGAAACTTTTTTTGCGGGCTGCTCCTTTGCCTCCAATATATATAGGGAGAGAGGGGGGCTGCGCCCGCACCTAGGGTTCCACCCTAGGGGCGGCGGTCAGCCCAGATCCCATCTCATGGGGGCGGCCAAGGCGGGAAGAGGGGAAACTTGCCCCCCAAGCTAGGTGGGGCGCCCCCTCCGCAAATCCTAGGCGCCTTGGGCCCTTGTGGGGGGGCACACCAGCCCACCTGGGGCTGGTCCCCTCCCACACTTGGCCCATGCAGCCCTCCGGGGCCGGTGGCCCCACTTGGTGGACCCCCGGACACCTTCGGTGGTCCCGGTACACTACCGGTGATGCCCAGAACACTTCCGGTGGCCAAAACCATACTTCCTATATATAAATCTTTACCTCCGGACCATTCCGGAACTCCTCGTGACGTCCGGGATCTCATCCGGGACTCCGAACAACATTCGGTAACCACATACAAACTTCCTTCATAACCCTAGCGTCATCGAACCTTAAGTGTGTAGACCCTACGGGTTCGGGAACCATGCAGACATGACCGAGACGTTCTCCGGTCAATAACCAACAGCGGGATCTGGATACCCATATTGGCTCCCACATGTTCCCCGATGATCTCATCGGATGAACCATGATGTCAAGGATTCAATCAATCCCGTATTCAATTCCCTTCGTCTAACGGTATTGTACTTGCCCGAGATTCGATCGTCGGTATCTCGATACCTTGTTCAATCTCGTTACCGGCAAGTCTCTTTACTCGTTCCGCAACACATCATCCCGTGATCAACTCCTTGATCACATTGTGCACATTATGATGATGTCCTACCGAGTGGGCCCAGAGATACCTCTCCGTCACATGGAGTGACAAATCCCAATCTCGATTCGTGCCAACCCAACAGACACTTTCGGAGATACCTGTAGTGTACCTTTATAGCCACCCAGTTACGTTGTGACGTTTAGCACACCCAAAGCATTCCTACAGTATCCGGGAGTTGCACAATCTCATGGTCTAAGGAAATGATACTTGACATTGGAAAAGCTTTAGCATACGAACTACACGATCTTTGTGCTAGGCTTAGGATTGGGTCTTGTCCATCACATCATTCTCCTAATGATGTGATCCCGTTATCAACGACATCCAATGTCCATGGTCAGGAAACCGTAACCATCTATTGATCAACGAGCTAGTCAAGTAGAGGCTTACTAGGGACATGGTGTTGTCTATGTATCCACACATGTATCTGAGTTTCCTATCAATACAATTATAGCATGGATAATAAACGATTATCATGAACAAGGAAATATAATAATAACCAATTTATTATTGCCTCTAGGGCATATTTCCAACACACATATATATATGTATTGACCCCCTTCTTCAAATTAGATGTTTCAGCAGCGGGATGAACTCCTAGAACCAGATCGCATGCGAGCAATTCAAGAGGAATTGGCGGCATTCTTTCTTGACCACGTGATCGCTGAAGACGGAGAATACTATGTGGACCATGCGTCCATAATTTAAGAGATTATATTTGTAAAAGATAATTATTGTATATATGTAGCCGGTAGTGTCGGACGATAGATATACGAGAACTTGTTGTTCGACCAATCTCTCGGAGAAGGAGAGGTGGTCGATATCACTTCTCTCTGTATGCATATGTGTTCATGACGATCTTCTGTTTCCTTCATTTGCTTACTAGCTAGTTAGCGTGCCTAGTCCTCTCTATACGTATGTATAGTACGTAGTGTCGACCAAGCACGGACATAAGAGAGGACACTTCTCTCTATTAATTAGCTATCTAATACAATATATGAAATACCTAAATTAACCTCCCAACCCCCCCCCTTTCAAAAAAAAACCAAAAACCCCAGCCACAGAAATGCTGACGCATGGAGGTCTATTGGTCCCGGTTGGTCCCACCAACCGGGACCAAAGGCCCTCCTGCCTGGGCTCGGCGCACAGGCCACGTGGAGGCCCATCTGTCCCGGTTATGGTTTGAACCGGGACTAAAGGGTGAGGGTATTAGTAACGACCCTTTAGTCCCGGTTCGGGAACCGGGACTAAAGGCCCTTACGAACCGGGACCAAAGGCCGGTTTTCTACTAGTGCCCGCACCTCTCTAAACTGTTAAGAAGGAGATCAAAATATGCATGTGTATTAGTTGTGTGACTAGATATCGATAATGGTGTAAGAACTGTGAATAGTGTTCTGACAAACGTACCCATTCTTGTCTTTGAGATCTGCTCCTTTCGGACGTCATCATGCGAATGTTCTCGCAAACGCAGAATGCACACAGATCAGTCCCCTGCGCCTGCTGAAGGGCCTTTACGAGAATGGAATTTGATCAGATAACAATTAATCAAGCATGTTAATTAAAGAGATGGCAGCTAGCTAGCTAGCTAGTACTACTTAATTACTTACCTTGGGTCGAAACCATTTCAGCTTTTGTTTCCATTCGCCTGGAGTGACGCTGATGAACCTTGCCCAAGCCCTGCCCGCCGACAAAGAAAATGAATAAAGGGGTTATTAAATAGTTCATATCAGGAAATGACGAACTAAATAGGCCGAGATATATAGTTAATAATGATTGAAATTATCTGTTGACTATCCCAAACAAGTTGTTATAGTCAGTTTTTATTTTGAGTAGTGAGTCCAGTATTTCAACTGTTCCGGCGTCAACTTTAATGATACACAAGATCCAGTGAAATCTGCATGCACACACGTTTGCATGTCTTAATTAAGCGGGCATATGTAAGCAAAAACATGTAGCTAGCTAGTAGGCAAAAACAGAGAATTTGTAGTACAAGACAGTGTGACTCACTTGAAGTTGTAAGGAAGTAGTATATCTTCATTGTATTTGAGGCACTTCAAGAACTCTAGCATGCTGTCCTCTACATGCTTTTCATGATTTGCATCTATTTTCCATGTGTATTCATTAATGGTGTTTGGGTCAATGAACCCAATGCCATAGCGTCCACCTTTTTTCATTTCATACATCTTCATCCTGCATAATACCACAGAAAAGAATATAGTGTGGATAATTACAGGTAATGATTGATCAAAAGGATCACTACAGCTAGCTTGAGACTTAAATTACAGAAAGAAATCACTTACAGACAATAGCAACTGACGATAGATTTGTCGAGTGTGTCTTGATTGTATAACTGAAACAGTTTATTATACTCAACGACCACAGCTTTCGGATGGTAGTAATGATCCTTCTTGACTTCCACCATGAGGGACTCTCAATTGGAACTCTTGGTAATGTCCATGTACCATTGATGCAATTCATACATTCTTGTTGGGAGCTTCTTGACCTCGTCTGGCTTGACCAAATGTTCGCCTCGGACATATTTCCGTTTTATTTCCTCCTCTCTAAGCACAGGCATGGGCTCGATCTCGAGGAGTTGTCCAACAGTGATATTGAGAATTTCAGCCTGCATTATATGCTCCTCGGTTATTACCACATTGCCCACCTTGGGAACGTAAACTTTTTGCCCATAATAATATTGGGCGTGCGTACTCTCACGTGTTACGGGCACAACAAGCGAGGGGATCGATTGCGCCGCCTGTTCTCCTAGCTGGGGAACGGTTTTCCCGCATTTTTTGACAGTTGCTTGTTGTTTGCTCGAGCTCGAGCTCGCCTCCCTCTGTAGACGTGCTCGATTTAACTTCCTGATGTGGCGCTCATAGTCTGTGTCAACAGGCTTCGGAGCTGGTGGTTGAGCCATATGAATGAAGTGGTCAATCGTTTCCTCACGCACTTTCTCCCTTGGCGGCGGTGGCGCTTTCGGTGCAAAATGGGCTTCCACCTCGGCCTTCGATATGGCTGCGTTTTCCTCCTCGGACTTGTCATAAGGCCTCTACGGAAGAGGCGCGAGGCTTGGACCATATTTATATCGCTTGCCTCCGCCTGTACTTCCTGTACTACCTCGACTCATACCGCTACGCACCATAGCTGTGGGTGTCTCTTCTGCGATTGCTTAGGCGGCGGAGACGGCTGGCGTGGATGAGTTGGACGAGGAGGAGTGGCCTGAAGCTGTGCCGGACTTGGAGGAGGAGTGGCCGGAAGTTGTGCCGGACTTGGAGGAGGAGTGGACGTCTAACGCTGTGTCGGACTTGGAGGAGGAGTGGCCTGACACTTTGCCGGACTTGGAGGAGGAGGAGTGGCCTCACGCGTTGGTGGACTTGGAGGAGCGGGAGTCTGCTGACTCGGTGGCGGACTTCGACGAGGAGTCGGGTGACGCGGTGTCGGTGGCCTTCGAAAGACGATGCAATCCTTTCTCCATAGGATGACACGATGTATGGCCTCTCCCAATGTGTGCTCGTCGTCACCTCCAGGAATGTCAATCTGTAGCCCTGAATATGGGTCCACCACCTCATCAACCAAGACACGAGCATAGCCCGCTAGAATCGGGTTGCAATGGAAGGTTGCCTCGGGGGGATTTGAAAAAGCAACGACGTCCGCCACCTTCATGGATATGTTCTTCATTTTGAAGTGTAGCTCGCAGTTAGTGTTCTCCATGATGTCATCCACGGGGTATCTATCCAGCATTGCGTCGCCCGGGGCGGAACCCACACTGCTTCTCAGCATGGATGGGGTGGTGCTATCCAATGCTGGATCATCCGCTAGCTGCTGCAGCTGCTGAGACCCCCTTTGCTGGCTAAGTGAGTCGATCTTCTCCTGCTGCCACTGGAATTTGACTGCCAAGTCCGCGTGCGCTGATTCTAGGCCTTGAAGGCGTTCATAGTCCAGCTTCATCTGCTCCTCCTCCATCTTCCTCTTCTCCTCCGCAATCTTCTTTCTCGCACGGGTTCTGTAGTCGGCATTCCAGTCCTAAAACCCCTCATACCATGGAATAGCGCCCTTGCCTCGTGTTCTTCCCGGGTGTTCAGGATTTACCATGGCACGCGTAAGCTTGTCGTTCTCTCTGTTGGGCTGGAACACCCCCGATCGAGCATCTTCTATTGCAACAAGTAGCTTATCATCGGCTCCGTTCAGACATGCCTTCGTCGAAACGTTGCATGTCTTCGGGTCCAACTCCACCCCATGCGCATAGAACCAAGTCCTGCACCTGGGGGGCCAGCTCTTAGTAACCGGAGTGACACCTGCATCCTCCATCTCTTTCTCAAACTTATCCCACTTAGGCATTGCCACCGCGTAGCCACCTGGCCCCAGCTTATGGAACTTATCCTTTTTTTCGGCATTCTTCTTGTTTATTCTCGACCGTTCCTTAGCTAATTCCGAATCCTTGAATTTCACGAAATCGTCCCAATGAGCACTTTGCTTCTCTAGTGTTCCCTCGAATACTGGAGTCTTCCTTCCTCCCTTGACGTACTTGTCCCATTCACGATTCTTGTGGTTCTTGAATGCAACCGCCATCTTCCTAAGAGCAGCGTCCTTGACTTTCTGCACATCTGTTTCTGTGAAATGATCTGGTAGGGTGAAATGTTCCATGAGAGTATCCCAAAGCAGACCTTTTTGTCTGTCGTCGACAAAAGTAAGATCTGGACGTGGCTTTGCTGGCTCTCTCCATTCTTGAAGGAAGATCGGGAGTTGGTCCTTCACAAGAACTCCGCACTGACGAATGAACTTGTCCGCAATCTTCTTAGGCGCTAATGGTTCGCCATTAGGTCTGATTGCCTCGATATTGTACTTTACACCCTCCTTCAAGTTTTTGTTCGGGCCTCATTTCGTCCTGTTGCCTGAAGATTTGCTCGATCCGGATGGCTGAAAGAAGAAAGATCGATTCGTTAATATATCTTCAAGTCATTTAAAACATGTGATGATCACCAGATGCCTGCTTATATAAATATATATACCTCGCCGGTCTTTGTTGTTTCAAGATCAACATTTTCTTCTTCATCATCATAATCATAATTCATGACTTCATCAATTCGGTCATCGCGATCGAATATCATATCACCCTCCCCGGTGTTGTTTAGAAATTCGGAGCCGTCATAATCTTCTTCATTCTGATCATCATCTGGCCTGCGAGGATGGCGTATCATATCGAACAGGGCCTGTTCTCCCTCTCTGCCGGTATTGTCCGCCATAGCTTTTATTTAACTAATCCAAAAGAAATATAAAACAATTTAGTATTCAAATTACATCGTCTCGAATAATAGATATAATCTCGAATACATCGTCTCGAATAGTATATAATCTCGAATACATCGTCTCGAATATTATATATCGAATACATCATTGGCTAGGTAGCTAATAAAGATCGAATACTACAGAAGAATCTAGGACACTCGTGGTTCCTGCGGCGCGGGCGGTGGACACCCAAAGAGAAGGAACCCTCACAGGATCATAGCTGAAGTGAGATCCCTGAAGAAACTGCCAGGCATTGGAGAACCTGCCGCCCTCTAACGCAACCATGTAGCGATGGACGTGCTCGTCCTCCTCCCTAACACGGTGACGTACCACCTCCGGCGGGGCCGGCTCCCTCCGCACCGAAACTGGACCACGCGAACGCCACCAAACGAGATCAGGGTCGACGACGGGACCCGGGGCCGGGTTCCTCATCAAGCGGCGCGCCCCTCCAGGCAGCACCTCCCAGTGCCAGCCCGGCGGAGCCCAGTCCCGGACATGGGTCAGCCGGACGTCGTCGTGGATGGGGCGACGGCGAGGATGCGGGCCGGGCATCGTCGAGAACAAATACTAGCTATATGCCCGCAAAAAGTAACATTTTTTTAATGATTGGATTTTGATAACTAAAATTTCTAACATTTCTATATAACTAACATTTCTATAACATTTCTAACAATGCTATATAACTAACATTTCTAATATTTCTATAACTAAAAAACATAAAAAAAATTATAACATTTCTATATATATAACTAACATTTCTAATATTTCTATAACTAAAAAAAAGAAAATTTTCCAACTTTTTTATAACTATTTCTATAACTAAAAAACAGAAAAATTTCTAACAATTCCAACTTTTTTATAACTACTTCTATAACTAAAAAACAGAAAATTTTCTAACAATTCTAACATTTCTAACAATATGCTATATAACTAACTATTTCTATAACTAAAAAATAAAAATTTCTAACTTTTTTATAACTATTTCTATAACTAAAAAACTAAAAAAATGTATGTGTGTGTGTTTGTGTGTGTGCTCACCGGCGAGGCGTAGGGATGGCAATGGGTCGGGTTTGGGGCAAGTGGAGCTGGTCCAAATCCAACCCATGACCCATCTTCCTCCCCTCTGCCCATCCACCAAATTATCCATGGGCACAACTTGTGCTCATGCCCAAACCCGCTGGATACCACATACCCATGGAGCTCCATGGGCATAGAAAAGTTAGCATGAAGCCTTCCCAAAGATCAAATTAACTCATCATCATTCACTCACAAATGTCAACATAAGCTACATGCATAAGTAGGCAACAAGTAATACGATGAGTCCTTAAGTGTGACATACCAGAGGTTGATTTTGCAGCATATAGCTTATGGCACTAGTTGCATATTGCATGTCATTTCCCATTGATTCGTTCTTTCTACTGTCACTGGCTTATGTCCCCACATGTCAAACGGATATCCATGAAGCACAAACTATAACCATGCCCGACCCAGCTGTTCGTGGGTATCCATATCCACGGACCCATGGGCAGAAATGTGCTCCATACCCATGCCCAATCGGGTCGGGTATCCATGGGTATCCAGATCCATGGATAAAATTGCCATCCCTAGCGAGGCGAGAGGCGACGGGGACGGCGACGGGCGGTGACGACGGGGACAGGGACGAGGCGACGACGACGGACGGGCCGGGGCGGCGGTGACGACGGGGACGAGGACGATGGGGCGGCGACGACGTTGACGGGGACGACGGGGCGGCGACGACGGGGACGGGGCGGCGACAGGGGCAGTGACGAGAGGGGATATGGAGATGGGGGTGCGCGGCGGGCGATGGGGCAGAGGAGAAGAAGCAGATGAGAAACTGAAATTTTTGAAGTGTTTAGTTATATAGGATGGACCTTTAGTACCGGTTGGAGCCACCAACCGGTACTAAAGGCCTGTTTTGGCCAGGCCAAGCGGCGGGAAGTGCACCCCCTTTAGTACCGGTTCGTGGCTCCAACCGGTACTAAAGGCCCCCCCTTTAGTACCGGTTGGTTCCACGAATCGGTACTAAAGGGGGTGCACTGGCGCAGGTGCGGTGCGGCAAGTTTAGTCCCACCTCGCTAGCCGAGGGGCGTTCACACTGGTTTATAACCCCCCGTGCGGTGGCTCTCTCGAGCTCCTCTCCAAAGCAGGCCTACTGGGCCTACATGTTCTGTGCTGCCCTGTTGGCCTACTGGGCCTTTGCGGGCCTGTGTCCTGGCCCAACAACAGGTTGGGTTTCTAGTCGTATCCAGGCCGCTTTGGCCCAGTAGGCGGGCTTTTTTTTGCTTTATTTATTTTTGAGTTGTTTTTTTTGTTTTTTTAGAGTTTCTTTGTGAATATTTTTGCTTTAGGTACAAAAAATTACAAACTTTCTGTTAGTGCCCGTAGTTTTCAAATTTGAATAGTTTAAATTTGGAATTATTTGAAATTAGTGTGAATCACTAGTTTATGAATAACTTAACTTTAAAAATCAGTAAAGGCATGAAAGAATTTGTTTGCACATAAAATTTCTTCGCGTTTCAAATGCCAAAACACATAACTACCCTAACTATTACAGAGATTCCCTCTTGGGTGTGAAACACAGAAAAAAGTGATGAAAGTGAAGCCGATCACATCCCAGATCTTTGGGTGTGAAACTTTTTCTTCGCGTGTGTGCCTTTGCGCCGTAACAATGGAAAATCTTCATCATTTCACGGGATGCTCGGGTCAATATTCACTGTGAATGGAGCAATTTCATCAAACTTTTCATAATGTTCTGACATGTCTGTCTTGTCATCCACTCCCACGATGTTTCTCTTCCCAGAAAGAACTATGTGCCGCTTTGGCTCATCGTACGATGCATTCGCTTTCTTATCTTTTCTTTTTCTCGGCTTGGTAGACATGTCCTTCACATAGAAAACATGTGCCACATCATTGGCTAGGACGAATGGTTCGTCTGCATACGCAAGATTGTTGAGATCCACTGTTGTCATTCCGTACTGCGGGTCTTCCGTTACCCCGCCTCGTGTCGTATTGACCCATTTGCACCAAAACAAAGGGACCTTCAAACCACGTCGATAGTCAAGTTCCCATATGTCCTGTATATAACCATAATATGTTTCCTTTCCCGTCTTGGTTTCTGCATCAAAGCGGACACCACTATTTTGGTTGGTGCTCTTCTTATATTGGGCGATCGTGTAAAATGTATTACCATTTATCTCATACCCTGTGAAAGTCATTATATTCGAAGATGGTAACTGGGACAGCAAGTACATGTCATCTTCAATAGAGGTGTCATGCATGGTACGTGTCTGCAACCAGCTGGCGAAACTCCTGGTTTGTTCACGTGTAATCCAGTTATCAGACCGCTCCGGGTGTTTGGAGCGTAGCAAATTCTTGTGTTCATCCATAGACGGAGCCACCAAGGAAGAATTCTGTAGAACTGTTTAGTGTGCTTCAGTGAGAGAATGTCCGTCCATACATATTATTTGTTCCCCTCCTAGCGTGCCTTTTCCATCCAGTCTGCCTTTATGCCACGATTCAGGAACACCAATCGGCTTAAGGTCAGGAATAAAGTCAATACAAAACTCAATGACCTCCTCATTTTCATGGCCCTTGGAGATGCTTCCTTCTGTCCTAGCACGGTTATGAACATATTTCTTTAAGACTCCCATGAACCTCTCAAAGGGGAACATATTATGTAGAAATACAGGACCCAAAACGTTAATCTCTTCGCATAGGTGAACTAGGCCGTGCGTCATGATGTTGAAGAAGGATGGTGGGAACACCAACTCGAAACTGACAAGACATTGCACCAAATCATTCTCTAACCTTGGTATGATTTCTGGATTGATTACCTTCTGAGAGATTGCATTGAGAAATGCACATAGCTTCACAATAGTTAATCGAACATTTTCCGGTAGAAGCCCCCTCAATGCAACCGGAAGCAGTTGCGTCATAATCACGTGGCAGTCATGAGACTTTAGGTTCTGGAACTTTTTCTCCACCATGTTTATTATTCCCTTTATATTCGACGAGAAGTCAGGCGGTACCTTAATACTGAGCAGGCATTCAAAGAAGATTTCCTTCTCTTCTTTGGTAAGAGCGTAGCCTGCATGACCCTGATGTATGCCATCTTTTCCGTGCATACGTTGCTGGTCCTCCCGTGCCTCAGGTGTATCTTTTGTCTTCCCATACACGCCCAAGAAGCCAAGCAGGGTCACACAAAGATTCTTCATCACGTGCATCACGTCGATCGCGGAGCGGACCTCTAGGTCTTTCCAATAGGGCAGGTCCCAAAATATAGGTTTCTTCTTCCACATGGGTGCGCGTCCGTCAGCGTCATTCGGAACAGGTTGTCCACCAGGACCCTTTCCAAAGAATACCTTCAAATCCTTGATCATATCATGTACATCAGCACCAGTACGGTGGCGAGGCTTTGTCCGGTG
Organism: Aegilops umbellulata; assembly: GCA_032464435.1. NCBI lineage: Eukaryota > Viridiplantae > Streptophyta > Magnoliopsida > Poales > Poaceae > Aegilops > Aegilops umbellulata. The sequence continues at coordinate 56,987,392 of CP136058.1, forward strand.
ATCCGCCTCACCTTTGAAATGCTTGCCTTTCTTTCTTACGGGATGCCTGCTCGGAAGAAATCGACGATGTCCCAGGTACACATTCTTCTTACAATTAGCCAAATATATACTGTCGGTATCGTCCAAATAGTGTGTGCATGCGTGGTATCCCTTGTTTGTCTGTCCTGAAAGGTTACTGAGAGCAGGCCAATCATTGATGGTCATGAACAGCAACACCTTTAGGTGAAATTCTTCCCCCATGTGCTCATCCCACGCACGTACACCTGTTCCATTCCACAGTTGTAAGAGTTCTTCAACTAATGGCCTTAGGTACACATCAATGTCGTTGCCGGGTTGCTTAGGGCCTTGGATGAGCACTAGCGTCATAATGAACTTCCGCTTCATGCACAACCAAGGAGGAAGGTTATACAAACATAGAGTCACAGGCCAGGTGCTATGGTTGCTGCTCTGCTCCCCAAAAGGATTAATGCCATCTGCTCTTAGACCAAACCATATGCTCCTTGCGTCATCTACAAACTCCTTCCCGTACTTTCTTTCGATTTTTCTCCACTGCGACCCTTCAGCGGGTACTCTCAACTTTCTGTCTTTCTTACGGTCTTCTCTGTGCCATCGCATCGCCTTGGCATGTTCTTTATTTTGGAACAAACGTTTCAACCGTGGTATTATAGGAGCATACCACATCACCTTGGCAGGAATCTTCTTCCTGGGGCGCTCGCCCTCGACATCACCAGGGTCATCGCGGCTGATCTTATAGCGCAATGCACCGCATACCGGGCAAGCATTCAAATCCTCGTACTCACCGCGGTAGAGGATGCAATCATTAGGGCATGCATGTATCTTCTGTACCTCTAACCCTAGAGGGCAGACAGCCTTCTTTGCTTCGTACGTACTCTCGCGTAATTCGTTGTCCTTTGGAAGCATATCCTTTATCATTACCAGCAAATTTCCAAATCCCTTGTCAGATATACCATTCTCTGCCTTCCATTGCAGCAATTCCAGTGTGATGCCCAGCTTTTTCTTGTCACCTACGCAATTCGGGTACAACAATTTTTTGTGATCCTCTAACATGCGCTGCAACTTCTTCTTCTCCAAATCACTTGAGCAGTTTCTCTTTGCATCGGCAATGGCCCGACCTAGATCATCAACGGGCTCATCTGATGCCTCTTCTTCAGTTTCTTCCCGCATTGCCGGCTCAGCTTCTTCCCGCATTACCGGCTCAGCTTCTTCCCCCATTGTTGTGTCATCGTATTCAGGGAACCCATGGCCAGGATAGCTGTCGTCGTCCTCTTCTTCATCATTGTCTTCCATCATAACCCCTCTTTCTCCGTGCTTGGTCCAAACATTATAGTGGGGCACGAAACCGGACTTAAACAGGTGGACGTGAATGGTTCTTGACTTAGAGTAATTTAATCCAGTCTTACAGCCAGCACATGGACAAGGCATAAAACCATCCACCTGCTTGTTTGCCTCAGCCGCAAGCAGAAAAGTTTGCACGCCATTAATGAACTCGGGAGAGCATCAGTCATCGTACATCCATTGCCGGCTCATCTTCAATACACAACACCGAAAACACCAAATTAATACAATACATAAAGTTCATACAACACTTAAATGCAACAAACAAATAACTCTCTAGCTAAAGCATTTAAATGCAACAACAAATGCGATCAAGATCGCAACTAAGGTAACAATTGATCCAACGGCATAATGATACCAAGCCTCACTATCGATGGCATATTTTCTAATCTTTCTAATCTTCAAGCGCATTTTCTCCATCTTGATCTTGTGATCATCGACGACATCGGCAACATGCAACTCCAATTCCATCTTCTCCCCCTCAATTCTTTTTAATTTTTCTTTCAAGTACTCGTTTTCTCTTTTAACTAAATTTAACCTCTCGATAATAGGGTCGGTTGGAATTTCCGGTTCACATATCTCCTAGAAAAAATATCTATGTCAACTTGATGGGCATAATTTGTCATAAACACGAAATGCAACTAGTTTTAAAAGAGAATATATATACCACATCCAAATCATAACAAGGAGGAGGGCTGACGGGGACGGATATCAAAACCATGGCACTATGTATAACAAACAACGTATGGGTAAGATAATTATACGAGTAACTATATATCCAAATCACACAAACATAAATTTTTATATAAAATTTCATGAACAAGAGGCTCACCACAAGGTGGTGCCGGCGACGGGGCGGTGCGGGCGATCGACGGTGGTTACGGCGGAGATTTTGAAGGCACTAAGTAAACCACACCTACATATGCAAACTAAGTGTTATTTTTTTACCTCAAATTGCATATAAATCAAATACTAGCACATATAATTCCTCCCAAATTACTAAACTCACAAATTAAACACTATATAAAGCATTGCAAGAGCTAATCTAGCAATGAGAGATGAAAGGACAAAGTTGCTAATCTTTGTGATCATTTGAATCAATGGGGACCTTCAAATCTTGACAAATTTTGGGCAAAATATGTGATGAGCATGAGAGGAAGAGGGGAAGAACAGAGAGGGAGGGGAAATGGGAAGAACAGAACGAGCTCGGCGGGTGGACGAAGGGTTTATGTAGGACGACCTTTAGTATCGGACGACCTTTAGTATCGGTTCGTGACACGAACCGGTACTAAAGGTGCTAGAGGGGCCCCAGACTGACAACATTCTGCCACCACTCTCATTAGTACCGGTTCGTGGCACGAACCGGTGCTAAAGGTTCGCCACGAACCGATACTAATGAGAGCGGCCCGGCTAGCCGTTGGAACCGGCACTAATGGACACATTAGTGCCGGCTCAAATTCAAACCGGCACTAATGTGCTTCACGTTTAACCCTTTTTCTACTAGTGCTGGCGTCGCCCGAGGGGAGGTGACGCGAGGGGGAGGGGAAGGGGAGGCGAGGTGAGTGTAGCCCACGGTTACAAATGAAAAATAGTCGATTCACAAATGGAAATTGTGTACCAAACTTTCCTGACAATTGACAACAGGCTCCTCCTAGTTGGTACAGCTGTTTCTCACCTAGTGATAAGGACGGCACCGGATATATTGCTTGTCTGAATACTTGTTTTGTTCTCTCTCTCCCTCTCTTTAAAAAGGAAATAAATCAATACTAGGTTTGTTGCATTGCTTCTGGCTACCAACAACCATTCTTTTATGGTTTCGCCTATCCATATTTGTCATCGATGAACACCTTGCACAGATTTCATGCCCCCGTGCTACAGTACGCCACAACTGGCCACCTGCCCGACTATATCATCCTCTGTCTAAAAATACTTGTCAGAGAAATAATAAAAATAAATGTAGTTCTAGATACATTCATTTTTCAACAAGTATTTTTGAACGGAGGAAGTATTATCGTGCATACTACGTGCGTGTTCCCTGAAAGATTCCTTAGAAAAATAAGTATAGTAGCACTGTCAAAAGATTCACAAATTCACATGGATTCCAAGACTCCACCGGCGGTGACACGCCCGCCCACTGTGTTGTCTGCTGTGTGTGCGGTAGGAGAGACGGCACTGTCGATCGGTGTCGTCGTACCAAAAAACTCACCTTTTTCCAGAGCACCGCCGATCGCCGGCCGCCATGAGTGGAACATAAGTAGGTGGACGGGGACGTATCGAAACCGACGGAAGTGTGTGATAAGATGAGCTCTCTGACGCGAAAACCGGCAGCTTACACACAAGAGGAAGGCCAAGGACGTGACGACTGACGTGCCACGTCCATTGCACCTGGACGCGACCGCGGCTACGTACGCTGCCTTAACTTCCGGTCTAGATCGACCGAGAAGTTTATTCTCTGGGGGAGGAGAGATAAGTCGGCAGGGAACTGCATGCTTGTTTTGGAAGAGACAGCGGCGCTACGTACACAGGTTGCCAACTTTTAGGTGTACCCTACGCTTAGTGCGTGCACGTACGAGTTGTCTGCGTAATTCAAGTCTGTATAGTGTTCTCTAAGAGCATCTTCAGCGGTTGGCCTCCCAGGAGGCTAAAAATCGCCCCTTAAGGATGCACCGGCGCTAAACCGCGCACTGGAGGCGTGATGCCCCCTAGTCATCGCGCCCAGTTTTTTTTTGAAAAAGTTAAATACGGCGCAAACATGGCTCAAATTTAACGCAAACATCGGCGAGTTCCTTTAAATTTAAACATACTTTACAGAAAAAAGAAAAAAACTACTACGGGCTGCTCTCGCCGTCTCCATCGCTGCTCCCCGCCGCCCGCCGCCCGCCTTTGCAGTTCTACATGCCGAGGAGGCGGTAGAACCGCGTGTAGTCGCCGTCGTCGTCGTCCCCGCCTCCGCCGCCGCCGTCCCTGCTGCATCCCTCCCCCGGTTGGCGCGACGGGTTGGACGGTCCGGGGGCGTCCTCGTCGTCGTCGCTGTCGAGGATCACGATGTCGTGCTCATCCTCGCACCCACGCTTGCGGGCGGCGATCTCCTCCAGGGCCCGGCGCTGCCGGACCATCTCGCGCGGAGGTAGTCGTCACGCGCTCACTGCAGGGCGTCCTCGTCAGAGAAGCCGCGCCGGGCTATCTCCTCGTACTCCGCGGGGAGGCCGTGCTCCGGCTTGGGCTCGACGAGGACGAAGCGGCCAGAGGGGGGGGGGTGGAATCGCCGATGCGGACGCCAGAGCTGCGGGTCCGCGCGCTGACAGGCGTGTCCTGGGGCTCCGGCTTGACGGGGCGGAGGCAGGGAGAGCCCGACGAGTGGCCGGACGAGGAGGAGGACGCCCCGGGCCGCTCCATGCGCCTTGGCGTCCAGGAGCTCCCACGGCGGCGTGAGAAGGACGGGGAAGCGGGGTACTCGAGGCGCGGCGTGTTGCCGCCCTCGATGTACTCGAGGACGGCCTCCAACGTGCGGCCGGGCACGCCCCACCATCGGCGCCGGCCCTCGGAGTTGAGCCTGCCGGAGGGCACGACGCCGTTGGTGGCCTCGAGCTGCTCGGTGTGACGGCGGTGGAAGTAGGGCTCCCAGAGCGGGCTGTCCGGGACGTAGCGTGGCCCCTCCCTCACCGCCCGCGGCAGGGACGCGCGGATACGTGCGATCTCCGCACGCCGCGCCGCCCCGGTGGGTGGTGGTGGCACCGGCACGCCGCCGGCGCTGATATGATCCTCCAAGCCCTGGGCACCCGCATGTCCGGCGGGACCGGGTACTCGGCCTCGAAAAGGAGGCGAGAGCCTCGTCCTCGTGAAGATGGCGGCGCCCGAAGCCATTCGCCTGCCGCGCCGGCGCCTGGGAAGCGCTCGGCCATTTCTTCTGAACTGGAGACGGCGAGAGGAGGAGGGGGGGGGGGAAGAAATGAGCGCGTCGGCGGTGGAGTATCTGTGCGTGTCTCCGGCGCGCTGGTGGTCGGCTTATATAGGCGGAGGCGCCGCGTGGTAGGCTTGGCCGGCGCGTTACGCGTGGCATGGTGGCGTGGCGGACGAGGGAACGCGCGTCGCCCGGCCTTCACGGCGCCGCCCGTGAGGAATCAATGGAGGCTGACCGGCGCACAGCTTTGGCATTGATTCGCCACGGGAAACGAGGCGATGAGGACGACGAAGCGGCGAGAAGAGAGTTGAGTCGTTGCTGCGGCTGGCCCGCGGCTCTTCGCGCCGAAAACGATTCGCCCGGCGCTCCCGAGCGACCCCCAGCACGCCGGGTTTGGGTTGGGTCCGTCGGCGCCAATTTTGGCCCGAGCCGACAAAAACTGGGCCCTTGGGGGCACGACTGGGCCGATTTTTTGGCGCCAGCGGCCGAAAAATCGCCTGAGGAGCCTTCTTGAGGGCGCGGCTGGAGATGCTCTAATCTTGGAACGGAGCCTTATATCGTTATCATGCCTGCCTGCAATCAGTCCTAATCCAGCTTGATCACAACGAGTTTAGGTGGCACCTTACCATTTTTTTAAACGGAGGCAAAAATTTGACTTGTCTTTTTTTTGACCCAAAAGAGAGTTTTTTAGTTAATTAAAAAAATAGACGAAAACTGATACAAATAAACCGTGTGCGGACTACTCACATGGGCACTACTTGCAAAACGTGAGACCAATGACCGCATGATTGACCCAACAAACATGTCCAACATGTATCGTCCACAATCCCTCGCATTTCTTCATCTAGCATATGTGGAGGTGCGGGTCTTTGGTGAATCTGACTGAAGACAACGAATATCGCCAAACCCACGGTGGCATGCACCATGAGGACGATCCAATAGATTAAGGACACTCCATTGCGTAGCCACGGAAGCTTTCCCTATGGCACCACACTTCTTGCCTCTGCTCTTGAGAGCCTTCTTCACCTTCTTGATTTTGCCTCTGGTAACATTCCTGGTCAGCAGGCAAGCAATCATTTTGTCAGATCCAGGACAAGCCACCTCCAAGCTAGCGAGCAAGTCACACTTTTACATGCATGGTGTCAACCTGCCATATTTATCAAATTGTTTTGCGTCACTTTATGAATATATTAACAATAATCTCGTGTCTTTCGGAGACAATGGATCAGGATTTCCTTGTCTTCAGTCGGCGCCGTCAATGGTCTGCCTTGTCTCTAGTGGTATCGGGGCCTTGGAGATGCGGTGGACCTCGTTCCTTGCCAGTGAGAGGGTCCTGCTTCATTTTTTTTACAACTTGTAATTTAATTAGGGTTTGTGCCCTGTTTAGGGAGGTGTCGCCGGCTCCTTGATGATGAAATAAGGTCATTCCCACCCAGCCCTATCCCGGCAATGCATCTAGCATATGTAGAGGTAGTGGCGAGTCCAGTAGAGAGGCTTCAACAGGCTCTAGCCTACCCTCCAAAAATACAAAAAAATAGTACTACACGTCCCAGCCCAGCAACTCGATATCTTATTCCCTGCCGAACAGCACCAACACTCCAACAGCCCACACGCAAGTAGCACACTGCACACAGGATATCGAGTAGGGACACATGATAGCAAGATGACGGACCCTCACGCTCCACGGCTCAAGACAAGCATATCAATATTGGTTTGCTGTAAAAAAGCATATCAATATTTGTCTGTTTAAGTAGGAAAATATGAATAATCCAATTTGATACTTTTCAAAAACTTCAGAACAACTATAGTAAATACTACATGTTTCCAATAGTAATCTGGCTAATTTTGAGCTTATTTGAAAAAAAAGGATCAAGTGATAATGGCTACATTTTGCTAAATAAATTCATATTTTGGTTAAATTTTTTATTTTTTTTAAATGTATCAAATACTACATGATTCTAGTAGTAATCTAAGAATGTTTCAGCTTGTTTGGAGCGAAAGGACTGGAGATAATGACTATTTAGCTAGACAAATATAAATTTCCATTCAAAATTCAATATTCAAAAAACCATAAGATGACAGTAATAATACATATATTTTCAGTAGCATTCTGGCAAATATTAGCTTATTTGGATAAAAAATAGGAGATAATGCCCTTTTCTCTTTAATTAAAATGATGCTTAGTTTCTCGCTGTTAAGTTTGAGCCCACCCTTCATTGTCTTCCTGGATTCGCCACTGTGTAGAGGTGCTGGTCTCTGGTGGATCTGTCTGAATCTCGTCTTTGTTTGTGTGCCGTGGGCTTGGACCCTTTCAATCTAAACTTCTCATCATCGATGATGGTTGCAGTTATGGTGCACTGGTCCTCTGGCATCTAGGCATGACGACTTTTCAGTTGTCCTACAACAAGGTTTGTCCGGCTTCAGTGAGGGAGGGCGATGACGACGATGTGCCTTGTGCTTACTTCAATGCATGTAGTCGTCGCAAGATAGCCCACGGACCTTATTGTAATTCTTATTAGTTCTCTTTGTACTGCCATGACAAGTATGATGTAAGCTTTTCTAAAAAATATACACCTCCGTTTCAGAATAAGCGTCGTCTACAAAGTAATAGGGAGTACTAATTTAAATCCTCTCCGATTCTGGAAAATGTGTCTTTGCCAAAAACAAGGCATCAGGCTACCCGGTCTCTGTTAATCATATCCTACGCAGCATCTACCTTGGTGCCCAACAATTTAAAACCAAAGTTACCCTAAAGAAACAATTTAAAACCAAAGTCGCGGTTCCGAATGGATCTTTGATTTGTTTATGTGCGCATCTGCTAGTACGTTTTCTTTGGTATTGGGGAAAGCTTTATGAGTATCTTTTTTCTTCGTTATACTCCCTTCATTCCTAAATATTTGTCTTCTAAAGATTTCAACAAATGATTACATACAGAACAAAATGAGTGAATTTATACTTTAAAATATGTCTATATACATCTGTATGTGATAGTTCATTTGACATCTCTAAAAAGACAAATATTTAGTAACGGAGGGAGTACATATGATGCATGTACGTACAGCTAAAGGGAATAGATATGCAAAAAAAAGCAGTATGTAACTGTGTCAGATAAGATGGCAAATTGTCTAGCAAGTCTATTTTTTTTGTCAAATAAGCCCTCCCGCTGTGCATCTACCAAGAGCTGCCGCAGCGACCCTATATATACCACCCGATATTTGATGCCTTAGTTGAATGGATGGTAAAGTATCAAGTGAAAACTGGAATTCGGTGCAAATCTGGAAACTTTCATCGTGGGACCTTGGATCAATAGCGAGCGGTAGATCTCTGAAAGTTTCATCATTCGGCATATGGTCTTCCCGTGGCTGAATTAAGGAATTGATGTGTGACAGGGAGTTTATTCCCCAGAAGGATCAGAATAGAGTTGCTGATCATTTGGTAAATTATAATTGTATAGAATGTATCACGGTTGTGTGGATGCATCTGGGACAGCCCTGCATCTGACGCCTGCCCACTGTGTTGTGTGTTGTGTGTGCGGTAGGAGAAACGGCACCCTCGGTCGGTGTCATCGTACCAAAAACTCACCTTTTTTACGGAGCACCGCAGATCAGCGGCCGCCATGAGTGGAGCATAGGTGGACGGGGACGTATCGAAACCGACGAGAGTGTATGATAAGATGAGCTCTCTGACGCGAGGACCGGCAGCTTATACACAAGAGGAAGGCAAGGACGTGACGCGCCACGTTCATTGTACCTGGACGCGGGCGCGGCCACGGCGCCTTAATTTCAGGTCTACGTCGTGGTTCGGGTCATCTTCCAATATTATCGAGAAGCTCATATTCCATCTAGGTCCAGGCATGTTTTTTCGGAAATCCGAGGCCCCACCTGTAAATGTAGAGCACTGTGGTACGTGCAGTCACGCCTCGGATGGGGCTTGCCTGCGCCCTGGGCGTGCGCCCATCCGTGCGCCGCTGCTACGTGTCGCTCATCCCTGCCTCTCCTCGGCGTGGTTGTTTTTGGCCGCGAAAAGAAAAACAAAATACCAATCCTAATACGCGTCTGTTCGGTCCAGCGGGGTCCTCTCGTATTCTTCACCTCTTTACTCCTCTCTCTCTCTTTCCCGTCAGAGCTCGGACATGAAGCAGAGCATGGAGGACGGAGGGGATGAAGCCGCCGCGATGTCCACCCCGTGCCCCCTTACTTCAGGAGTCGACTTCTCTCTCGCCGGATTGCATCTTCTCCGGCTGCTGGCCATGTTCTTCTCTCCTCGAGCGCGCAACAGGTCAGGGGCAGCTCGAGAGCTCCGACCATGAAGAGGTGGATCTTGGGAGGGCGCAACTGCCTGCAGAGACTCACGAGCTCGAGCGCTCCAGCCCCGACTTGGAGGAGGTGGATAGTGGGTGGGGCAACTGCTTCGACTAGCTGGAGCGCTGCAGCCCGTACATGGAGGCGGCGGATCCCGGGTGGCGCAGCAGCTCTGTACCGCCATGAGTGTGCTGCACATGGACGGAGGAAGCAGACCCGGACGCCGCAGGCTCGTGGTGGAGAGCTCGTGGGGCGCCTTCGTTCATTCACCAAGAGATTCAGCTCTACTACTTCCACAAGAGATACGACACAGCCATACAGGTAAATTTTCTTTTTTGCTTTGCTGGTCTCTTGATCTTTGATATCTTGCTTGTTTACTAGGAACACGAGTTATGGTTGTGGGCATAGAGATAATTTGGTTGCTATTCTATTCAATCGATGTTCAATAATAAGTTGTAATGAAAAATAGTGTCAATTAAAATTGACTTCAGTGCATAGGGATAATTTGATCGATATTCAATTCAATCCATGGCACCCCCGCAAAAAATAAAATAAAAAATCCATGGCAAATAACAAGAAAACCAGTGTCATCTACAAAATTGATTCAATTGGCTTTAGTACATGGGATGGAACTTTTTATTTAACAAGTGATTGTCTTAACGAGCGACTGTGGGAAATTTTGTTCTGGTGTGACCAATCCTTTTGTCGTTCCATCTGCCGCAAGCACGCTGGGTGGTGATGGGGTAGGAAAGGTGAATCGAGCTGGCAGCAGGACCGGCAATCATACCATAGCTATAAACTGTTTATAACAAATTGATTAAGTTGGCTTGGGTTCATGGAAGATGACTTGATTTTGTCCTGTCATTGTAGTAGAGGCAGAGGTTCCAATGCTGCTGCAATGCGAGTTGTGCAGTTGGAAATCGGTGCAGATGTGGTTGTTTGGATGACCATATGCAGAAAAGTAGCAGAGTTTAATGATGCAGAAGTTTCGAAATGATAATAAAACATGACAAAGTAGAATGCTTATACTATTAGTGCATTGTATTGTTGGAATCCCATTCTTTGGTTCATTAGCATCGACAATGTATTTCCAAGTGACGACTGCATTGAGGCACTTAGCAATGGGTTGTACTACAAGTGCGGTGCAACCATTTGACTTGTCATAAACTCCAAATGACCCTACAGAAATGATAGATAAATGTCAATAAAATTAATTTTTCTATGTAAACCAAGCAGGATAGTTTTATACCCTCGATGTGCTTTCAGGTTGTACTTATAAAGAATCACCAGTCTTCTTCTGTTTTGTTTTTGCTATCTCTAAGCCACCAGTTGGTTGTGGTGACATTGAGATTGTATTACCAAGTGATGGCTGCACTGAAGCATTTAGGAACGGGTTGTACTGTAATTGCGGCATACCCATTTGGTGTGTCATAACCTCCAAATTATCCTATAAAAGGTGATAGATGAATGTCAGTAAAATTAATTTCTATGAAAAAAGTGTGACAGTTTTATACCATTGATGTGCTTGTAAGTTGTGCTTGTGAAGAATCGATTGTCTTCTTTTTCTTTTTTCTTTTTCCTTTCGCCAAGCGACCAGTGGGTTGCGGTGACATCGAGATTGTGTTACCAAGCGATTGCTGCATTGAAGCATTTAAGAATGGGTTGTATTGCAATTGCGGTGCACCCATTTGATTTTGCATAAAATCCAAATACCCCTATAAAAAGCGATAGATAAATGTTAGTAGAACCAATTTTTCTATGTGAAACAAGTTGGATCGTTTTATACCGTTGATGCGCTTTGAGATTGTAGTTGTAAAGAATCATCGGTCTTCTTTTCCTGGTTTGTTTTTGCTTTCTCTAAACACCCAGCGGGTTGTGGTGACATGATAATTGTATTAGCAAGTGTTGGGTGCATGTAAGCATTTAGAAATGGGTTGTACAGTAATTGCGGTGCGCCCATCTGATTTGCCATAAGCTCCAAATGACCCTATAAAAAGTGATGGGTAAATGTGAGTAAAATTAAAATTTGTATGTGAAAAAAGTGGGACAGTTTCAGACCATTGATGTGCTTTGAGGTTGTATTGGTAAAGGATGATATGTCTTCTTTTTCTTCTTTGTTATTGCTTTCTCCAATCCACCAATGGGTCTAGCTGATCCTCGTGCAGTCTTCTCCTTCTCCTTCATACCTTTTGGCTTGGCAAGCCCCTCGTTGTGTTTTGAAACTCTACTACAGTCGATAAGCGGACCTGCAACTATAAATTAAAATGTAAGTCTTATACAAAACTCTATGCAATTAGTAGTACAACATATACCTTGCGAAACAGAGGAGTTTCCCAAATCTGGATTAGGATCAGGATCAGTTCTATTTTTCAAGTGTTTCTCCACAGCTTCTGCTAGCTGCTCTGCGCATTTAGCAACCATATCATATGTTTCGTCCGATTCAGAGGCACGAGCAGCTATTTTCACAAACATTCTGCACAACTCCTTGTAGTAGTTTGACATTTTTGCTTTTCGATTCTCATGTAGATTGCGATTGCTTGTTATCTCTAGAACTTTGGCGTCTATTGTCCACCTTTTCAAGATATATTGTTCAGGGATATGCTTGATATTATTGATATCAAGTACCTTTAAGCAATGACGGCACATAATTCCAGCAAATTCAAACTTCTTGCAACTACAATTCACCCTTTCTTCATTTGGAGCAAATCTAACAACATGCTCACGTTTTGTGTCATGAAATTTTACCATGTAAAACTTTTGCTCTGTATCACTGTCATCACAAAGGAATGTGTCATAATTCAGGGTCAGAAGCACTTCCTCCCGAAACATCTTGAATATTGCTGGAGTATATGTAGTTACAGCTTGCCTTAATATATAGCTACATTCCGCCTTCATCTTGGGAGTAGTTTGTGATGCCTTGAAGTCACACTTCACTTCTTCAAATCTTTTATCTGCAACAAGCCGTTTGAAATGCTCGAAAAAAGTAAGCATGCCATATTTAATACTGATGTAACGCTTGAGTTCATTGTTCATGCTTTCACTTCTTTGGGTAGTGCTCACGTGGGCAGAGAATGTATTTCTACCATACACTAGTGCGCATTGCTCCCTTTTCTCGGAACATTTGGAGCCATGTATTCTCACGTAGTCCATACTTATCAAGCATATCATTCCATGCACTTACAAATTCTTCTTCGTCCTCTATGTCATAGATACAGTGCTGGAAATCACTATTGAACTTCTTATATCCTGGAACAACTCTAGCAAGGTACTTGCAGGCATTTTGATTCATATGCCACACACAAAGTCTATGGTGAGAGTGAGGTAGAACTTCACTGATTGCCTTGGCCATTGCTGCATCTTCATCGGTAAGAATTGTTTGTGGATGTTTCCCTGACATAACTTTTAGAAAAGTTCTAAAAAGCCAACCAAAACTTTCAGCAGTTTCATCATAGAGAAGTGCAGCACCAAAGACAATAGTTTTCTTGTGATTATTCACCCCAACAATCAAACCAAATGGACGCCCATCATTTAGTTTCCGATATGTGGTATCAAAACTTATAACATCACCGAAAGTTGCATAGTCTGAGACCATTTTGGAGTCAGCCCAAAATATATTAGTTATCAAATCATCCTCATCTACTTGAATTGAATAAAAAAACTTGACATCTTCTGCTACCTTCTTCTCCATGTATTCTAACACTCCCCCTGTATCACCTTTCGCTGCTTGCAATGTTCTTTTTGAGTACAAACGATTTTTCATGTCTTGAGGGATAAAACCAAGGTTTTCTTGTCCACATCCTTCTTTGGCCATAAGATCAATAGTTGCTTTATTTGAAATGCCTACAGACTTTGCGACCTCTACAGCCGCTATTTGTGCATCCGCCACTTTTCTGTGAGATCTCAAGTATTGGGCCATGGTTCCAGTAGCAAGAATGTGGTTATGTGTCTCCTCAAATTCGTAAACTTGATAAAATCCATTCCTAAGACTTATTTTTATATGTGCATTACATCCACATCATGATTCAGGCCTACTATAACTGAATGTATCTTCTCTCTTATCTTGAGCACGAGTTCCTAATAGTTTAAATTATTGTCTTAGTGCATCTAAAAATTATTATACTCCAAACAAATTACAAGTGGTCCATACCTTGACGAGAACAGAAAACTGTTCTCTGTTGTATTGTATTGGAGTTCTTTACTTTATGCTTACTGCCTCTCCGGACGCTAAAACACATAACTTCAGCATACTTGTTATAAAAGGAATAAGCCTCTTCATCAAATAAAAAATTCATTCCAATCTTTGGTACCCTTTCATTAACACAATCGTTCGCATTGCTAGCTGCGGTTTCTTGCACATTCTGTATCAATCAATATACATTTTAGTTGATACACAGATTTTTAACAACCATGTTTATTTGCCATCAGGGAAAAGGAGGATATGAAGACAAAAAATCACTAGGAAGATGAAAAGGAAGATATGAAGAATACAAGTAAGAATCTCACTGTTGGTGGTTCTGATCCATTATCATCATGGTTCCCATGACCACCCCCTGGAGAAGCCATCGGGGAAGGACAAGAAGATCCTTCGCTTCAATCTCTAGGCCGCTCCAGACTCAGAGATGTTGCATCTGCTTACACTGTTGATTGATGAATGATAAAGAGTCTCCTGATTGTTTCAGCAGGCTGTATTAATCTTTATATTTTTTGGTCCATTCCAATGCAATTTAGAGATAAGGATGTTGTTTTGGCGGGATTAAGAGATCTGATTGGGCGGGATTGTTTCCCTCCATTGTTTTATTCAGTTTTGATGACCAGCAAGTATTACGGGTCTTTTTTTCGGTAAAGCAAGTATTACGGGTCGATGTGTATTAGGAAGGATATTTTTTATTGTTTTTTCAGCGACTAAAAACGGCCCCACGAGTGGAGGCAGGGATGAGCGACACGTATCAGGGGCGCACGGACGGGCGCATGCCCAGGGCGCAGGCAAGCCCCGTCCGTCACGCCTCCGGTGAGAAGTGTTCTTTTTCCCGGGAGGGAGAGATGAGTCCGCTGGGAATTGCAATGCTTGTTTTGGAAGAGACGTTTGCTGAATGCGCACCCTTTGCTCAATGCGTGCACGTATAAGTTGTCTGCGTAATCCTCAACTAGTAGTGTTCTCTTTCCTCAACAACAAAAAAAACTAGTAGTGTTCTCTAATCTTGGGATGGAGCCTCATCGTTATCTTGCTCGCCTGTGATCAATACTAATCCAGCTGCTCTTTTTTTGAGAATCAATACTAATCCAGCTGCTCTTTTTTTGAGAATCAATACTAATCCAGCTGCTCTTTTTTTGAGAATCAATACTAATCCAGCTTGATCACATCGATTCGGTGGCATCTTATCAGCAGTTTTACGTGTTGGTATAAGAAAAAGGCTGGTCTGGTTAATCAAGTGCCCCTTTTGGTACGTGTCCTATATATACTAGATGATGCCTCACACGTTGCTAATCAACATTTGGTCTTCTTATCATCAGAATTTTTCTCTTTTTATACTTTTATCACCAGAAATTTTTGGTACGTGTCCTGTATTGAAAACAAACTAGAGCATTGTTGGCGCGCGTTGCTGCGCCCGTCTATTTTGAAGTTTTCTTGATAGAGAAAAATATAATTTTTTTGTAAATACATTTAGACAAAATAATGCATGAAAATGATAAAATAGATTGATATAACAATGGAGTTGACCATTCAACCAGCATGTTTCATCACAGGTTTCTGGAGCTCTAGAGACAACACATGTATGGCAATCTTTCACAACTAAGAAACAAAATCAGCAGATTAGCAATCGTAACAGAAAAAAAGAAGATATGGACAGCCGTGGGTACTGCAGCTTAGCTGATTAGCTGGACGAACTCCACATTTAGTCTGCAGCACTATCTTTTTGTTGGATGCTGCCCTCCTGCTGACCAAATTGTTACATTAAAGTTTTCATGTAGGAAGAGCCAAAGACCTCATAAAAACCTGTCTTTCTTGTTGTACAGTGAAGGAAAGCAACGACGGGATGCTATGAAACAAAGACTTCCTATAGTCCGGCAAAAGGAAGACTTGCTATTGTCCTCTGGATAAACATGTACTCCCTCCGTCCGGAAATACTTGTCATCAAAATGAATAAAAGAAGATGTATCTAGATGTATTTTAGTTTTAGATACATCCCTTTTTATCCATTTTGATGGCAAGTATTTTCGGACGGAGGGAGTAGTAGCCAAAGCAATGTCCTGAAACAAAGGCTTGCTATAGTGCCGCCAAAAAAAACACTTGCTATAGTTCTCCGGATAAAGTATGTAGTAACCAAAGGCAATGTGAAACAAATACTTGTTGCAGTCATCTGGATAAGTATGGAGTAACCAAAGAGGTGTCCCAAATACATCCGGTTGTTCCACATAAACATTGAAGTAAAAAATGCAAGTTAATTTGTTATGCACAGATGGCTAAATGACACACTATCGATTCTAATATTGACATTTCTATATCTCAAATGTTGAGAAGTATTTATACCACTATGCTTTATTTTTTCTAAAACCAAAGAGTAACATATAATCAATCAACAATTTACTTGTGGACTATAGAAAACTGCAACTTCTTCGCATTGTAAACGGGAGAAAGAGAAAAGTAATTAAAAAATACAACTGAAAAACACTTGTGGTAGTAAAGATCAAATACCACAGTTGATGGAAATGCTGGCAACTTCAGTAAGTATTCCTTCTACTCGATTGTTGCAAGCATATTCCAGAGTGCAGACCACAAATAGATGTTATGCAACCAGAAATAAAATCACATTGTTGTAATGTATGAAGATTTTTTTTTCAATAATATTCATCGATATAACCTAACCTGCACGGTTATATACGGCTGGAACAATGGATAATACTGAGTACGCGAATCCTTGCTGTTGTGCTAGACGATAGCAGAGGTCCTTGCCCATTCAAGTCCTCTCAATTCTGCCTGTCAGGTGCAATATTTTGTACTGAAGAATAGTGGACAAGTATGTGCCGCCCCCGATTCAATCGTACACTAATCATGCACACAAATGTGTACGATCAAGATCAGGGACTCACGGGAAGATATCACAACACAACTCTACAAATAAAACAAGTCATACAAGCATCATAATACAAGCCAGGGGCCTTGAGGGCTCGAATACAAGTGCTCGATCATAGCGAGTCAGCGGAAGCAACAATATCTGAGTACAGACATAAGTTAAACAAGTTTGCCTTAAGAAGGCTAGCACAAACTGGGATACAGATCGAAAAAGGCGCAGGCCTCCTGCCTGGGATCCTCCTAAGCTACTCCTGGTCATCGTCAACGGGCTGCATGTAGTAGTAGGCACCTTCAGAGTAGAAGGGGTCATCGTCGACGGTGGCGTCTGGATCCTGGGCTCCATCATCTGGTTGCAGCAATCGGGTAGAGAGATGAGGAAAAGGGGAAACAAGGCAACCGTGAGTACTCATCCAAAGTACTCGCAAGCAAGGAGCTACACTACATATGCATGGATATATGTGTAAAGGGCCATATCAGTGGACTGAACTGCAGAAAGCCAGAATAAGAGGGGGATATCTAATCCTGTCGAAGACTACGCTTCTGGCAGCCTCCGTCTTGTAGCATATAGAAGAGAGTAGACTGAAGTCCTCCAAGTAGCATCGCATAGCATAATCCTACCCAGCGATCCCCTCCTCGATGCCCTGTTGGAGAGCAATCACCGGGTTGTATCTGGCACTTGGAAGGGTGTGTTTTATTAAGTATCCGGTTCTAGTTGTCATAAGGTCAAGGTACAACTCCGGGCCGTCCTTTTACCGAGGGACACGGCTATTCGAATAGATTAACTTCCGTGCAGGGGTGCACCACATAACCCAACACGCTTGATCCCATTTGGCTGGACACACTTTCCTGGGTCATGCCCGGCCGCGGAAGATCAACACGTCGCAGCCCCACCTAGGCACAACAGAGAGGTCAGCACGCCGGTGTAAATCTAAGCGTGCAGGGGTCTGGGCCCATCGCCCTGAGCACACCTGCACGTTGCGTGGGCGGCCGAAAGCGGAACTAGCCCCCTTAATACAAGAGCAGGCTTACGTTCCAATCCGGCGCGCGCCGCTCAGTCGCTGACGTCACGAAGGCTTCGGCTGATACCACGACGCCGAGATACCCATAACTACTCCCGCGTAGATGGTTAGTGCGTATAGACCAAATGACCAGACTCAGAGCAAATACCCAGATCTCGTTAAGCGTGTTAAGTATCCGCGAACGCCGACCAGGGCCAGGCCCACCTCTCTCCTAGGTGGTCTGAACCTGCCATGTCGCTCCGCCACAAAGTAACAGTCGGGGGCCGTCGGGAACCCAGGCCCACCTCTACCGGGATGGAGCCACCTGCCCCTTCAGCCCCCATCTCCGAACTGTATCACAGGTAATGTAACAGTGTAAAGTATATAGAATATGCCCGCGATCACTTCCCGAAGTGATCACGGCCCAGTAGTATAGCATGGCAAACGGACAAGAGTGTAGGGCCACTGATGGAACACTAGCATCCTATACTAAGCAGTAGGATAGCAGGTAAAGGTAACAACAGTAGTAGCAAGGACAGGCTATGCAACAGTATAGGATTAACTGAAAGCAGTAACATGCTACACTACTCTAATGCAAGCAGTAGAGAAGAATAGGCGATATCTGGTGATCAAGTGGGGGGGCTTGCCTGGTTGCTCTGGCAAGAGAGAGGGGTCGTCAACTACGTAGTCGAACGGGGCAGCAGCAGCGTCGGTCTCGGGGTCTAGCGAGAGAAGAGGGGGAAGAACAATAAATATTTAAGCAATCATATGCATAGTGATGCATGACATGACAAGTAACGGCGTTAGAGGTGCCCTAACGCGGTATGAGGTGATACCGGTGAAGGGGGGAAACATCCGGGGAAGTATCCCCGGCGTTTCGCGTTTTTGGGCAGAGGAGCCGAAGGGGAAAGTTGCGAGTTCGATAGGTTAGGGGGGTGTGGCGGACGAACGGGTTGCGTATCCGGAATCGTCTCGTCGTTCTGAGCAACTTTCATGTTAAAAATATTATAATCCGAGTTATGGTTTAAAAGATATGATTTTCTAAAGATTTTATTAATTTCCGAAATTTAATTAATTATTTAATTTAATTCGAAAAATGGATTTATCACATCAGCATGATGTCATGCTGATGTCAGCAGTCAACAGGGGTTGACTGGTTAACCTGACCAGTGGGTCCCACTAATCAGTGACACATTTTAATTAAGCATTTTAATTAACCTAATCAGGATTAATTAGGAGGGTGGGCCCCACTGTCATTGACTACTTAATTAACTAATTAACTGATTAATTAGTTTAGTTAATTGTTTAGTTCAATTATTCAAAATTAATTAAGTTAATTAATTAATATTATTATTGTTTTCTTTAATTCCTTTAAAAAAACATTCTGGGCGGGGCTCGCCTGTCATTGGCCCCTGGGGGCTTAGTGGATCGGGCGCTGGCGAAACGGGGCAGAGCCCCGGATGGGCGGGCGCTGGGCGCTCGACTGGGCGCTGCGACCAGGGAACGAAGGGGGCGGCGCATGGCCGGCGCCGGTGGCCGTGGCCGCGGCCGGAAACGGGGCTCGCCGGGATCCGTTGACAGGAGGCGCCGGTGGGGGGAGACGCGCGTGGGAGGACGCGGTAGGGGGCGTGCGTAAGGAGTGGTGCAGCGGCGGGGGGGGGGGGGAGCAGGACGGTTGTCGAAGCGCAGGTGAGGCGCGGGTCAGAAGGCCACCGCGGTGAGCACGGCGGCCAAGGCGAACCGCGCGGCGTGGGACGGTGATGATTAGCGGCGTAGGCGGACAGGGGAGGCCGGAGGAGGCCACAGTGGTCGCGGGCCTCGGTGGCCAGAGCGGGGAAGGCGCGGCGTCGAGCATGAACATGCGAGGGAGAGGGAGGGAGCTCACGGTGGGGGAGTAGGGATTCAGGGCAGTGGGCTCGACGGAGGTCGGGGAGGTCCGATGAGGGAGAGGACGAGGGGGCGGCAGTCCGGCGACGACGGGCGATGACGCAGGTGGGCGCCGGCGTTGAGGCCCGTTGGGGCGGCGCGGGATCTGGCCCCTCCCTGATCCAGTCGCGTGGGGGCGCCTGGGAGGAGGGAGGGGGCGACGTTCGACGGGGTGGAGTCCGGCGACGACGGGCGTCGTCAGGGAGGCGGGGTGGGTCGATCCTGATCCAATCTGGATCGGGAGGGGGAGAGGTGGCGTCGGGGGGGGGGGGTGTTGGAAATATGCCCTAGAGGCAATAATAAATTGATTATTATTATATTTCCTTGTTCATGATAATCGTTTATTATCCATGCTAGAATTGTATTGATAGGAAACTCAGATACATGTGTGGATACATAGACAACACCATGTCCCTAGTAAGCCTCTAGTTGACTAGCTTGTTGATCAATAGATGGTTACGGTTTCCTGACCATGGACATTGGATGTCATTGATAACGGGATCACATCATTAGGAGAATGATGTGATGGACAAGACCCAATCCTAAGCCTAGCACAAGATCATGTAGTTCGTATGCTAAAGCTTTTATAATGTCAAGTATCATTTCCTTAGACCATGAGATTGTGCAACTCCCGGATACCGTAGGAGTGCTTTGGGTGTGCCAAACGTCACAACGTAACTGGGTGGCTATAAAGGTACACTACGGGTATCTCCGAAAGTGTCTGTTGGGTGGCACGAATCGATACTGGGATTTGTCACTCCGTGTAAACGGAGAGGTATCTCTGGGCCCACTCGGTAAGACATCATCATAATGTGCACAATGTGATCAAGGAGTTGATCACGGGATGATGTGTTGCGGAACGAGTAAAAGAGACTTGCCGGTAACGAGACTGAACAAGGTATCGGGATACCGACGATCGAATCTCGGGCAAGTACAATACCGATAGACAAAGGGAATTGTATACGGGATTGATTAAGTCCTTGACATCGTGGTTCATCCGATGAGATCATCATGGAACATGTGGGAGCCAACATGGGTATCCAGATCCCGCTGTTGGTTATTGACCGGAGAACATCTCGGTCATGTCTGCATGTCTCTCGAACCCGTAGGGTCTACACACTTAAGGTTCGATGACGCTAGGGTTATAAAGGAATCTTGTATGTGGTTACCAAATGTTGTTCGGAGTCCCGGATGAGATCCCGGACGTCACGAGGAGTTCCGGAATGGTCCGGAGGTAAAGATTTATATATGGGAAGTCCTGTTTTGGTCACCGAAAGAGTTTCGGGTTTTATCGGTAACGTACCGGGACCACCGGAGGGGTCCGGGGGTCCACCAAGTGGGGCCACAAACCCCAGAAGGTTGCGTGGGCCAAGAGTGGTGAGGGACCAGCCCCTTAGTGGGCTGGTGCGCCTCCCACAAGGCCCAAGGGGCAGCTAAGAGAAAAAAGGGGAAACCCTAGGCTTTGATGGGCCTTAAGGCCCACCCTAGGGGCGCCACCCCTTCTCCCCTTCTTGGCCGCCCCCTTGATCCCCATCTAGGGCTGCCGCCCCCCCTAGGGGTGGGAACCCTAGAGGGGGCGCAGCCCCTTCCCTTCCCCTATATATATGAGGCCTAGGGGGCTGCCCACAACACGTGATTCGATCTCTCTCTCGTTGGTGCAGCCCTGCGTCTCTTCTTCCTCCTCTCTTGCGGTGCTTGGCGAAGCTCTGCTGGATTGCCACTCTCTTCCATCATCACCACGCCATTGTGTTGCTTCTGGATGGAGTCTTCCTCAACCTCTCCCTCTCTCCTTGCTGGATCAAGGCATGGGAGACGTCACCGGGCTGTACGTGTGTTGAACACGGAGGTGCCGTCCGTTCGGCACTCGGTCATCGGTGATTTGAATCACGACGAGTACGACTCCATCAACCCCGTTCACTTGAACGCTTCCGCTTAGCGATCTACAAGGGTATGTAGATGCACTCTCCTTCCCCTCGTTGCTGGTTTCTCCATAGATAGATCTTGGTGACACGTAGGAAAATTTTGAATTTCTGCTACGTTCCCCAACAGTGGCATCATGAGCTAGGTCTATTGCATAGATTTTTTGCATGAGTAGAACACAAAGTAGTTGTGGGCGTTGATTTTGTTCAATATGCTTACCGTTACTAGTCAATCTTGATTCGGCGGCATTGTGGGATGAAGCGGCCCGGACCGACCTTACACGTACTCTTACGTGAGACAGGTTCCACCGACTGACATGCACTAGTTGCATAAGGTGGCTAGCGGGTGCCAGTCTCTCCCACTTTAGTCGGATCGGATTCGATGAAAAGGGTCCTGATGAAGGGTAAATAGCAATTGACATATCACGTTGTGGTTTTGCGTAGGTAAGAAACGTTCTTGCTAGAAACCCATAGCAGCCACGTAAAACATGCAAACAACAATTAGAGGACGTCTAACTTGTTTTTGCAGGGTATGCTATGTGATGTGATATGGCCAAAAGGATGTGATGTATGATATATGTGATGTATGAGATGATCATGTTCTTGTAATAGGAATCACGACTTGCATGTCGATGAGTATGACAACCGGCAGGAGCCATAGGAGTTGTCTTTAATTTATTTATTTATGACCTGCGTGTCAACATAAACGTCATGTAATTACTTTACTTTATTGCTAACCGTTAGCCATAGTAGTAGAAGTAATAGTTGACGTGACAACTTCATGAAGACACGATGATGGAGATCATGATGATGAAGATCATGGTGTCATGCCGGTGACGACGATGATCATGGAGCCCCGAAGATGGAGATCAAAAGGAGCAAAGTGATGATGGCCATATCATGTCACTATTTGATTGCATGTGATGTTTATCATGTATTTGCATCTTATTTGCTTAGAACGACGGTAGTAAATAAGATGATCCCTCATTAAAATTTCAAGAAAGTGTCCCCCCTAACTGTGCACCGTTGCTAAAGTTCGTCGTTTCGAAGCACCACGTGATGATCGGGTGTGATAGATTCTTACGTTCACATACAACGGGTGTAAGACAGATTTACACACGCGAAACACTTAGGTTGACTTGACGAGCCTAGCATGTACAGACATGGCCTCGGAACACAGAAGACCGAAAGGTCGAGCATGAGTCGTATGACAGATACGATCAACATGAAGATGTTCACCGATGTTGACTAGTCCGTCTCACGTGATGATCGGACACGGCCTAGTTGACTCGGATCATGTAATCACTTAGATAACTAGAGGGATGTCTATCTGAGTGGGAGTTCATAAGATGAACTTAATTATCCTGAACATAGTCAAAAGATCTTTGCAAATTATGTCGTAGCTCGTGCTTAAGTTCTACTGTTTTAGATATGTTCCTAGAGAAAATATAGTTGAAAGTTGATAGTAGCAATTATGCGGACAGTAGAAGGCTTGTGTCCTTAATGCACCGCTCGGTGTGCTGGACCTCGAACGTGGTCTGTGGATGTTGCGAACATCTGACATACACGTTTTGATGACTACATGATAGTTCGGTAATGATAAATGGTTTAGAATTGAGGCACCGAAGACATTTTTGAAATGTCGCGGAACATATGAGATGTTTCGAGGGCTGAAATTGGGATTTCAGGCTCGTGCCCACGTCAAGAGGTATAAGACCTCCGACGATTTTCTTGGCCTGTAAACTAAGGGAGAAAAGCTCAATCGTTGAGCTTGTGCTCAGATTGTCTGAGTACAACAATCACTTGAATCGAGTGGGAGTTGATCTTCCAGATAAGATA
The DNA here is from genome assembly GCA_032464435.1 of Aegilops umbellulata. Classification (NCBI taxonomy): domain Eukaryota; kingdom Viridiplantae; phylum Streptophyta; class Magnoliopsida; order Poales; family Poaceae; genus Aegilops; species Aegilops umbellulata. The sequence continues at coordinate 57,010,704 of CP136058.1, forward strand.
GTGATGTTTCTCCAAAGTCATTACCACCAAGCTGCTAGAGCTTCGTAATGAACTATAACATATCAGGGATAGATATGATGATCCTTGAAATATTCACGATGTTTGACACCGCGAAAGTAGAAATCAAGAAGGAGCATCAATTGTTGATGGTTAGTGAAACCACTAGTTTCAAGCAGGGCAACGGCAAGAAGGGATACTTCATGAAACGGCAAATCAGCTGCTGCTCTAGTGGAGAAACCCAAGGTTGAACCCAAACCCGAGACTGAGTGCTTCTATAATAAGGGGAACAACCACTGGAGCAGAATTACCCTAGATACTTGGTAGATTAGAGGGCTGTCGATAGAAGTATATTGGATATACATTATGTGAATGTGTACTTTACTAGTACTCCTAGTAGCACCAGGGTATTATATGCCGGTTCGGTTGCTAAGTGTTAGTAACTCGAAATAAAAGCTATGGAATAAACGGAGACTAGCTAAAGGTGAGCTGACGATATGTGTTGGAAGTGTTTCCAAGGTTGATGTGATCAAGCATCACACGCTCCCTCTACCATCGAGATTGGTGTTAAAACCTAAATAATTGTTATTTGGTGTTTGCGTTGAGCATAGACATGATTGGATCATGTCTATCGCAATACGGCTATTCATTTAAAGAGAATAATGGTTACTCTATTTTGAATAATACCTTCAATGGTCTTGCACCTAAAATGAATGGTTTATTGAATCTCGATCATAGTGATACACATGTTCATGCCAAAAGATATAAGATAGTAATGATAGTACCACCTACTTGTGGCACTGCCATGTAAGTCATATTGGTATAAAACGCATGAAGAAGCTCCATGTTGATGGATCTTTGGACTCACTCATTTTTGAAAGGATTGAGATATGTGAACCGTGTCTATTGGTATATACGCATGAAGAAACTCCATGCAGATGGACCGTTTGGACTCACTTGATTTTGAATCGCTTGAGACATGCAGATCATACCACATGGGCAAGATGACTGAAAGCTTCGGTTTCAGTAAAATGGAACAAGAAAGCAACTTGCTGGAAGTAACACATTTTTATGTGTGCAGTCCAATGAGTGCTGAGGCACGCAATGGATATCGTTATGCTCTTACTTCACAAATGATTTGAGTAGATACTGAGCATATTTACTTGATGAAACACAAGTCTGAATTATTGAATGGTTCAAGTGATTTCAGAGTGAAGTTGAATATCGTCGTGACAAGAGGATAAAATATCTATGATATGATCATAGAGATGAATATCTGAGTTGCGAGTTTGGTACACAATTAAGACATTGTGGAAATTGTTTCACAACTAATACCGCCTGGAACACCATAGTGTGATGGTGTGTCCGAACATCATAGTTGCACCCTATTGGATATGATGCATACCATGATGTCTCTTATCGAATTACCACCATCATTCATGGGTTTAGGCATTAGAGACAACCGCACTCACTTTAAATAGGGCACCACGTAATTCCGATGAGATGACACCGTATGAACTATGGTTCAGAAACCTAAGCTGTCATTTCTTAAAAGTTTGGGGCTACGGCGCTTATATGAAAAGGTTTCAGGTTGATAAGCTCGAACCCAAAGCGGATAAATGCATCTTCATAGGATACCCAAAAACAGTTGGGTATACCTCCTGTCTCAGATCCGAAAGCAATAGGGATTGTTTCTCAAATCGGGTCCTTTCTCGAGGAAAAGTTTCTCTCGAAAGAATTGAGTGGGAGGATGGTGGAGACTTGATGAGGTTATTGAATCGTCACTTCAACTAGTGTGTAGCAGGGCACAGGAATTGTTCCTATGGCATGCCATATTTTATCTGCAACAAGCCGTTTGAAATGCTCGAAAAAAGTAAGCATGCCATATTTAATACTGATGTAACGCTTGAGTTCATTGTTCATGCTTTCACTTCTTTGGGTAGTGCTCACGTGGGCAGAGAATGTATTTCTACCATACACTAGTGCGCATTGCTCCCTTTTCTCGGAACATTTGGAGCCATGTATTCTCACGTAGTCCATACTTATCAAGCATATCATTCCATGCACTTACAAATTCTTCTTCGTCCTCTATGTCATAGATACAGTGCTGGAAATCACTATTGAACTTCTTATATCCTGGAACAACTCTAGCAAGGTACTTGCAGGCATTTTGATTCATATGCCACACACAAAGTCTATGGTGAGAGTGAGGTAGAACTTCACTGATTGCCTTGGCCATTGCTGCATCTTCATCGGTAAGAATTGTTTGTGGATGTTTCCCTGACATAACTTTTAGAAAAGTTCTAAAAAGCCAACCAAAACTTTCAGCAGTTTCATCATAGAGAAGTGCAGCACCAAAGACAATAGTTTTCTTGTGATTATTCACCCCAACAATCAAACCAAATGGACGCCCATCATTTAGTTTCCGATATGTGGTATCAAAACTTATAACATCACCGAAAGTTGCATAGTCTGAGACCATTTTGGAGTCAGCCCAAAATATATTAGTTATCAAATCATCCTCATCTACTTGAATTGAATAAAAAAACTTGACATCTTCTGCTACCTTCTTCTCCATGTATTCTAACACTCCCCCTGTATCACCTTTCGCTGCTTGCAATGTTCTTTTTGAGTACAAACGATTTTTCATGTCTTGAGGGATAAAACCAAGGTTTTCTTGTCCACATCCTTCTTTGGCCATAAGATCAATAGTTGCTTTATTTGAAATGCCTACAGACTTTGCGACCTCTACAGCCGCTATTTGTGCATCCGCCACTTTTCTGTGAGATCTCAAGTATTGGGCCATGGTTCCAGTAGCAAGAATGTGGTTATGTGTCTCCTCAAATTCGTAAACTTGATAAAATCCATTCCTAAGACTTATTTTTATATGTGCATTACATCCACATCATGATTCAGGCCTACTATAACTGAATGTATCTTCTCTCTTATCTTGAGCACGAGTTCCTAATAGTTTAAATTATTGTCTTAGTGCATCTAAAAATTATTATACTCCAAACAAATTACAAGTGGTCCATACCTTGACGAGAACAGAAAACTGTTCTCTGTTGTATTGTATTGGAGTTCTTTACTTTATGCTTACTGCCTCTCCGGACGCTAAAACCCATAACTTCAGCATACTTGTTATAAAAGGAATAAGCCTCTTCATCAAATAAAAAATTCATTCCAATCTTTGGTACCCTTTCATTAACACAATCGTTCGCATTGCTAGCTGCGGTTTCTTGCACATTCTGTATCAATCAATATACATTTTAGTTGATACACAGATTTTTAACAACCATGTTTATTTGCCATCAGGGAAAAGGAGGATATGAAGACAAAAAATCACTAGGAAGATGAAAAGGAAGATATGAAGAATACAAGTAAGAATCTCACTGTTGGTGGTTCTGATCCATTATCATCATGGTTCCCATGACCACCCCGTGGAGAAGCCATCGGGGAAGGACAAGAAGATCCTTCGCTTCAATCTCTAGGCCGCTCCAGACTCAGAGATGTTGCATCTGCTTACACTGTTGATTGATGAATGATAAAGAGTCTCCTGATTGTTTCAGCAGGCTGTATTAATCTTTATATTTTTTGGTCCATTCCAATGCAATTTAGAGATAAGGATGTTGTTTTGGCGGGATTAAGAAATCTGATTGGGCGGGATTGTTTCCCTCCATTGTTTTATTCAGTTTTGATGACCAGCAAGTATTACGGGTCTTTTTTTCGGTAAAGCAAGTATTACGGGTCGATGTGTATTAGGAAGGATATTTTTTATTGTTTTTTCAGCGACTAAAAACGGCCCCACGAGTGGAGGCAGGGATGAGCGACACGTATCAGGGGCGCACGGACGGGCGCATGCCCAGGGCGCAGGCAAGCCCCGTCCGTCACGCCTCCGGTGAGAAGTGTTCTTTTTCCCGGGAGGGAGAGATGAGTCCGCTGGGAATTGCAATGCTTGTTTTGGAAGAGACGTTTGCTGAATGCGCACCCTTTGCTCAATGCGTGCACGTATAAGTTGTCTGCGTAATCCTCAACTAGTAGTGTTCTCTTTCCTCAACAACAAAAAAAACTAGTAGTGTTCTCTAATCTTGGGATGGAGCCTCATCGTTATCTTGCTCGCCTGTGATCAATACTAATCCAGCTGCTCTTTTTTTGAGAATCAATACTAATCCAGCTGCTCTTTTTTTGAGAATCAATACTAATCCAGCTGCTCTTTTTTTGAGAATCAATACTAATCCAGCTTGATCACATCGATTCGGTGGCATCTTATCAGCAGTTTTACGTGTTGGTATAAGAAAAAGGCTGGTCTGGTTAATCAAGTGCCCCTTTTGGTACGTGTCCTATATATACTAGATGATGCCTCACACGTTGCTAATCAACATTTGCTCTTCTTATCATCAGAATTTTTCTCTTTTTATACTTTTATCACCAGAAATTTTTGGTACGTGTCCTGTATTGAAAACAAACTAGAGCATTGTTGGCGCGCGTTGCTGCGCCCGTCTATTTTGAAGTTTTCTTGATAGAGAAAAATATAATTTTTTTGTAAATACATTTAGACAAAATAATGCATGAAAATGATAAAATAGATTGATATAACAATGGAGTTGACCATTCAACCAGCATGTTTCATCACAGGTTTCTGGAGCTCTAGAGACAACACATGTATGGCAATCTTTCACAACTAAGAAACAAAATCAGCAGATTAGCAATCGTAACAGAAAAAAAGAAGATATGGACAGCCGTGGGTACTGCAGCTTAGCTGATTAGCTGGACGAACTCCACATTTAGTCTGCAGCACTATCTTTTTGTTGGATGCTGCCCTCCTGCTGACCAAATTGTTACATTAAAGTTTTCATGTAGGAAGAGCCAAAGACCTCATAAAAACCTGTCTTTCTTGTTGTACAGTGAAGGAAAGCAACGACGGGATGCTATGAAACAAAGACTTCCTATAGTCCGGCAAAAGGAAGACTTGCTATTGTCCTCTGGATAAACATGTACTCCCTCCGTCCGGAAATACTTGTCATCAAAATGAATAAAAGAAGATGTATCTAGATGTATTTTAGTTTTAGATACATCCCTTTTTATCCATTTTGATGGCAAGTATTTTCGGACGGAGGGAGTAGTAGCCAAAGCAATGTCCTGAAACAAAGGCTTGCTATAGTGCCGCCAAAAAAAACACTTGCTATAGTTCTCCGGATAAAGTATGTAGTAACCAAAGGCAATGTGAAACAAATACTTGTTGCAGTCATCTGGATAAGTATGGAGTAACCAAAGAGGTGTCCCAAATACATCCGGTTGTTCCACATAAACATTGAAGTAAAAAATGCAAGTTAATTTGTTATGCACAGATGGCTAAATGACACACTATCGATTCTAATATTGACATTTCTATATCTCAAATGTTGAGAAGTATTTATACCACTATGCTTTATTTTTTCTAAAACCAAAGAGTAACATATAATCAATCAACAATTTACTTGTGGACTATAGAAAACTGCAACTTCTTCGCATTGTAAACGGGAGAAAGAGAAAAGTAATTAAAAAATACAACTGAAAAACACTTGTGGTAGTAAAGATCAAATACCACAGTTGATGGAAATGCTGGCAACTTCAGTAAGTATTCCTTCTACTCGATTGTTGCAAGCATATTCCAGAGTGCAGACCACAAATAGATGTTATGCAACCAGAAATAAAATCACATTGTTGTAATGTATGAAGATTTTTTTTTCAATAATATTCATCGATATAACCTAACCTGCACGGTTATATACGGCTGGAACAATGGATAATACTGAGTACGCGAATCCTTGCTGTTGTGCTAGACGATAGCAGAGGTCCTTGCCCATTCAAGTCCTCTCAATTCTGCCTGTCAGGTGCAATATTTTGTACTGAAGAATAGTGGACAAGTATGTGCCGCCCCCGATTCAATCGTACACTAATCATGCACACAAATGTGTACGATCAAGATCAGGGACTCACGGGAAGATATCACAACACAACTCTACAAATAAAACAAGTCATACAAGCATCATAATACAAGCCAGGGGCCTTGAGGGCTCGAATACAAGTGCTCGATCATAGCGAGTCAGCGGAAGCAACAATATCTGAGTACAGACATAAGTTAAACAAGTTTGCCTTAAGAAGGCTAGCACAAACTGGGATACAGATCGAAAGAGGCGCAGGCCTCCTGCCTGGGATCCTCCTAAGCTACTCCTGGTCATCGTCAACGGGCTGCATGTAGTAGTAGGCACCTTCAGAGTAGAAGGGGTCATCGTCGACGGTGGCGTCTGGATCCTGGGCTCCATCATCTGGTTGCAGCAATCGGGTAGAGAGATGGGGAAAAGGGGAAACAAGGCAACCGTGAGTACTCATCCAAAGTACTCGCAAGCAAGGAGCTACACTACATATGCATGGATATATGTGTAAAGGGCCATATCAGTGGACTGAACTGCAGAAAGCCAGAATAAGAGGGGGATATCTAATCCTGTCGAAGACTACGCTTCTGGCAGCCTCCGTCTTGTAGCATATAGAAGAGAGTAGACTGAAGTCCTCCAAGTAGCATCGCATAGCATAATCCTACCCAGCGATCCCCTCCTCGATGCCCTGTTGGAGAGCAATCACCGGGTTGTATCTGGCACTTGGAAGGGTGTGTTTTATTAAGTATCCGGTTCTAGTTGTCATAAGGTCAAGGTACAACTCCGGGCCGTCCTTTTACCGAGGGACACGGCTATTCGAATAGATTAACTTCCGTGCAGGGGTGCACCACATAACCCAACACGCTTGATCCCATTTGGCCGGACACACTTTCCTGGGTCATGCCCGGCCGCGGAAGATCAACACGTCGCAGCCCCACCTAGGCACAACAGAGAGGTCAGCACGCCGGTCTAAATCTAAGCGTGCAGGGGTCTGGGCCCATCGCCCTGAGCACACCTGCATGTTGCGTGGGCGGCCGAAAGCGGAACTAGCCCCCTTAATACAAGAGCAGGCTTACGTTCCAATCCGGCGCGCGCCGCTCAGTCGCTGACGTCACGAAGGCTTCGGCTGATACCACGACGCCGAGATACCCATAACTACTCCCGCGTAGATGGTTAGTGCGTATAGACCAAATGACCAGACTCAGAGCAAATACCCAGATCTCGTTAAGCGTGTTAAGTATCCGCGAACGCCGACCAGGGCCAGGCCCACCTCTCTCCTAGGTGGTCTGAACCTGCCATGTCGCTCCGCCACAAAGTAACAGTCGGGGGCCGTCGGGAACCCAGGCCCACCTCTACCGGGATGGAGCCACCTGCCCCTTCAGCCCCCATCTCCGAACTGTATCACAGGTAATGTAACAGTGTAAAGTATATAGAATATGCCCGCGATCACTTCCCGAAGTGATCACGGCCCAGTAGTATAGCATGGCAGACGGACAAGAGTGTAGGGCCACTGATGGAACACTAGCATCCTATACTAAGCAGTAGGATAGCAGGTAAAGGTAACAACAGTAGTAGCAAGGACAGGCTATGCAACAGTATAGGATTAACTGAAAGCAGTAACATGCTACACTACTCTAATGCAAGCAGTAGAGAAGAATAGGCGATATCTGGTGATCAAGTGGGGGGGCTTGCCTGGTTGCTCTGGCAAGAGAGAGGGGTCGTCAACTACGTAGTCGAACGGGGCAGCAGCAGCGTCGGTCTCGGGGTCTAGCGAGAGAAGAGGGGGAAGAACAATAAATATTTAAGCAATCAGATGCATAGTGATGCATGACATGACAAGTAACGGCGTTAGAGGTGCCCTAACGCGGTATGAGGTGATACCGGTGAAGGGGGGAAACATCCGGGGAAGTATCCCCGGCGTTTCGCGTTTTTGGGCAGAGGAGCCGAAGGGGAAAGTTGCGAGTTCGATAGGTTAGGGGGGTGTGGCGGACGAACGGGTTGCGTATCCGGAATTGTCTCGTCGTTCTGAGCAACTTTCATGTTAAAAATATTATAATCCGAGTTATGGTTTAAAAGATATGATTTTCTAAAGATTTTATTAATTTCCGAAATTTAATTAATTATTTAATTTAATTCGAAAAATGGATTTATCACATCAGCATGATGTCATGCTGATGTCAGCAGTCAACAGGGGTTGACTGGTCAACCTGACCAGTGGGTCCCACTGATCAGTGACACATTTTAATTAAGCATTTTAATTAACCTAATCAGGATTAATTAGGAGGGTGGGCCCCACTGTCATTGACTACTTAATTAACTAATTAACTGATTAATTAGTTTAGTTAATTGTTTAGTTCAATTATTCAAAATTAATTAAGTTAATTAATTAATATTATTATTGTTTTCTTTAATTCCTTTAAAAAAACATTCTGGGCGGGGCTCGCCTGTCATTGGCCCCTGGGGGCTTAGTGGATCGGGCGCTGGCGAAACGGGGCAGAGCCCCGGATGGGCGGGCGCTGGGCGCTGCAACCAGGGAACGAAGGGGGCGGCGCATGGCCGGCGCCGGTGGCCGTGGCCGCGGCCGGAAACGGGGCTCGCCGGGATCCGTTGACAGGAGGCGCCGGTGGGGGGAGACGCGCGTGGGAGGACGCGGTAGGGGGCGTGCGTAAGGAGTGGTGCAGCGGCGGGGGGGGGGGGGGAGCAGGACGGTTGTCGAAGCGCAGGTGAGGCGCGGGTCAGAAGGCCACCGCGGTGAGCACGGCGGCCAAGGCGAACCGCGCGGCGTGGGACGGTGATGATTGGCGGCGTAGGCGGACAGGGGAGGCCGGAGGAGGCCACGGTGGTCGCGGGCCTCGGTGGCCAGAGCGGGGAAGGCGCGGCGTCGAGCATGAACATGCGAGGGAGAGGGAGGGAGCTCACGGTGGGGGAGTAGGGATTCAGGGCAGTGGGCTCGACGGAGGTCGGGGAGGTCCGATGAGGGAGAGGATGAGGGGGCGGCAGTCCGGCGACGACGGGCGATGACGCAGGTGGGCGCCGGCGTTGAGGCCCGTTGGGGCGGCGCGGGATCTGGCCCCTCCCTGATCCAGTCGCGTGGGGGCGCCTGGGAGGAGGGAGGGGGCGACGTTCGACGGGGTGGAGTCCGGCGACGACGGGCGTCGTCAGGGAGGCGGGGTGGGTCGATCCTGATCCAATCTGGATCGGGAGGGGGAGAGGTGGCGTCGGGGGGGGGGGGGTGTTGGAAATATGCCCTAGAGGCAATAATAAATTGATTATTATTATATTTCCTTGTTCATGATAATCGTTTATTATCCATGCTAGAATTGTATTGATAGGAAACTCAGATACATGTGTGGATACATAGACAACACCATGTCCCTAGTAAGCCTCTAGTTGACTAGCTTGTTGATCAATAGATGGTTACGGTTTCCTGACCATGGACATTGGATGTCATTGATAACGGGATCACATCATTAGGAGAATGATGTGATGGACAAGACCCAATCCTAAGCCTAGCACAAGATCATGTAGTTCGTATGCTAAAGCTTTTATAATGTCAAGTATCATTTCCTTAGACCATGAGATTGTGCAACTCCCGGATACCATAGGAGTGCTTTGGGTGTGCCAAACGTCACAACGTAACTGGGTGGCTATAAAGGTACACTACGGGTATCTCCGAAAGTGTCTGTTGGGTGGCACGAATCGAGACTGGGATTTGTCACTCCGTGTAAACGGAGAGGTATCTCTGGGCCCACTCGGTAAGACATCATCATAATGTGCACAATGTGATCAAGGAGTTGATCACGGGATGATGTGTTGCGGAACGAGTAAAAGAGACTTGCCGGTAACGAGACTGAACAAGGTATCGGGATACCGACGATCGAATCTCGGGCAAGTACAATACCGATAGACAAAGGGAATTGTATACGGGATTGATTAAGTCCTTGACATCGTGGTTCATCCGATGAGATCATCGTGGAACATGTGGGAGCCAACATGGGTATCCAGATCCCGCTGTTGGTTATTGACCGGAGAACATCTCGGTCATGTCTGCATGTCTCTCGAACCCGTAGGGTCTACACACTTAAGGTTCGATGACGCTAGGGTTATAAAGGAATCTTGTATATGGTTACCAAATGTTGTTCGGAGTCCCGGATGAGATCCCGGACGTCACGAGGAGTTCCGGAATGGTCCGGAGGTAAAGATTTATATATGGGAAGTCCTGTTTTGGTCACCGAAAGAGTTTCGGGTTTTATCGGTAACGTACCGGGACCACCGGAGGGGTCCGGGGGTCCACCAAGTGGGGCCACAAACCCCAGAAGGTTGCGTGGGCCAAGAGTGGTGAGGGACCAGCCCCTTAGTGGGCTGGTGCGCCTCCCACAAGGCCCAAGGGGCAGCTAAGAGAAAAAAGGGGAAACCCTAGGCTTAGATGGGCCTTAAGGCCCACCTTAGGGGCGCCACCCCTTCTCCCCTTCTTGGCCGCCCCCTTGATCCCCATCTAGGGCTGCCGCCCCCCCTAGGGGTGGGAACCCTAGAGGGGGCGCAGCCCCTTCCCTTCCCCTATATATATGAGGCCTAGGGGGCTGCCCACAACACGTGATTCGATCTCTCTCTCGTTGGTGCAGCCCTGCGTCTCTTCTTCCTCCTCTCTTGCGGTGCTTGGCGAAGCTCTGCTGGATTGCCACGCTCCTCCATCATCACCACGCCGTTGTGTTGCTGCTGGATGGAGTCTTCCTCAACCTCTCCCTCTCTCCTTGCTGGATCAAGGCATGGGAGACGTCACCGGGCTGTACGTGTGTTGAACACGGAGGTGCCGTCCGTTCGGCACTCGGTCATCGGTGATTTGAATCACGACGAGTACGACTCCATCAACCCCGTTCACTTGAACGCTTCCGCTTAGCGATCTACAAGGGTATGTAGATGCACTCTCCTTCCCCTCGTTGCTGGTTTCTCCATAGATAGATCTTGGTGACACGTAGGAAAATTTTGAATTTCTGCTACGTTCCCCAACAGTGGCATCATGAGCTAGGTCTATTGCATAGATTCTTTGCATGAGTAGAACACAAAGTAGTTGTGGGCGTTGATTTTGTTCAATATGCTTACCGTTACTAGTCAATCTTGATTCGGCGGCATTGTGGGATGAAGCGGCCCGGACCGACCTTACATGTACTCTTACGTGAGACAGGTTCCACCGACTGACATGCACTAGTTGCATAAGGTGGCTAGCGGGTGCCAGTCTCTCCCACTTTAGTCGGATCGGATTCGATGAAAAGGGTCCTGATGAAGGGTAAATAGCAATTGACATATCACGTTGTGGTTTTGCGTAGGTAAGAAACGTTCTTGCTAGAAACCCATAGCAGCCACGTAAAACATGCAAACAACAATTAGAGGACGTCTAACTTGTTTTTGCAGGGTATGCTATGTGATGTGATATGGCCAAAAGGATGTGATGTATGATATATGTGATGTATGAGATGATCATGTTCTTGTAATAGGAATCACGACTTGCATGTCGATGAGTATGACAACCGGCAGGAGCCATAGGAGTTGTCTTTAATTTGTTTATTTATGACCTGCGTGTCAACATAAACGTCATGTAATTACTTCACTTTATTGCTAACCGTTAGCCATGGTAGTAGAAGTAATAGTTGACGTGACAACTTCATGAAGACACGATGATGGAGATCATGATGATGAAGATCATGGTGTCATGCCGGTGACGACGATGATCATGGAGCCCCGAAGATGGAGATCAAAAGGAGCAAAGTGATGATGGCCATATCATGTCACTATTTGATTGCATGTGATGTTTATCATGTATTTGCATCTTATTTGCTTAGAACGACGGTAGTAAATAAGATGATCCCTCATTAAAATTTCAAGAAAGTGTTCCCCCTAACTGTGCACCGTTGCTAAAGTTCGTCGTTTCGAAGCACCACGTGATGATCGGGTGTGATAGATTCTTACGTTCACATACAACGGGTGTAAGACAGATTTACACACGCGAAACACTTAGGTTGACTTGACGAGCCTAGCATGTACAGACATGGCCTCGGAACACAGAAGACCGAAAGGTCGAGCATGAGTCGTATGACAGATACGATCAACATGAAGATGTTCACCGATGTTGACTAGTCCGTCTCACGTGATGATCGGACACGGCCTAGTTGACTCGGATCATGTAATCACTTAGATAACTAGAGGGATGTCTATCTGAGTGGGAGTTCATAAGATGAACTTAATTATCCTGAACATAGTCAAAAGATCTTTGCAAATTATGTCGTAGCTCGTGCTTAAGTTCTACTGTTTTAGATATGTTCCTAGAGAAAATATAGTTGAAAGTTGATAGTAGCAATTATGCGGACAGTAGAAGGCTTGTGTCCTTAATGCACCGCTCGGTGTGCTGGACCTCGAACGTGGTCTGTGGATGTTGCGAACATCTGACATACACGTTTTGATGACTACATGATAGTTCGGTAATGATAAATGGTTTAGAATTGAGGCACCGAAGACATTTTTGAAATGTCGCGGAACATATGAGATGTTTCGAGGGCTGAAATTGGGATTTCAGGCTCGTGCCCACGTCAAGAGGTATAAGACCTCCGACGATTTTCTTGGCCTGTAAACTAAGGGAGAAAAGCTCAATCGTTGAGCTTGTGCTCAGATTGTCTGAGTACAACAATCACTTGAATCGAGTGGGAGTTGATCTTCCAGATAAGATAGTGATGTTTCTCCAAAGTCATTACCACCAAGCTGCTAGAGCTTCGTAATGAACTATAACATATCAGGGATAGATATGATGATCCTTGAAATATTCACGATGTTTGACACCGCGAAAGTAGAAATCAAGAAGGAGCATCAATTGTTGATGGTTAGTGAAACCACTAGTTTCAAGCAGGGCAACGGCAAGAAGGGATACTTCATGAAACGGCAAATCAGCTGCTGCTCTAGTGGAGAAACCCAAGGTTGAACCCAAACCCGAGACTGAGTGCTTCTATAATAAGGGGAACAGCCACTGGAGCAGAATTACCCTAGATACTTGGTAGATTAGAGGGCTGTCGATAGAAGTATATTGGATATACATTATGTGAATGTGTACTTTACTAGTACTCCTAGTAGCACCAGGGTATTATATGCCGGTTCGGTTGCTAAGTGTTAGTAACTCGAAATAAAAGCTATGGAATAAACGGAGACTAGCTAAAGGTGAGCTGACGATATGTGTTGGAAGTGTTTCCAAGGTTGATGTGATCAAGCATCACACGCTCCCTCTACCATCGAGATTGGTGTTAAAACCTAAATAATTGTTATTTGGTGTTTGCGTTGAGCATAGACATGATTGGATCATGTCTATCGCAATACGGCTATTCATTTAAAGAGAATAATGGTTACTCTATTTTGAATAATACCTTCAATGGTCTTGCACCTAAAATGAATGGTTTATTGAATCTCGATCATAGTGATACACATGTTCATGCCAAAAGATATAAGATAGTAATGATAGTACCACCTACTTGTGGCACTGCCATGTAAGTCATATTGGTATAAAACGCATGAAAAAGCTCCATGTTGATGGATCTTTGGACTCACTCATTTTTGAAAGGATTGAGATATGTGAACCGTGTCTATTGGTACATACGCATGAAGAAACTCCATGCAGATGGACCGTTTGGACTCACTTGATTTTGAATCGCTTGAGACATGCAGATCATACCACATGGGCAAGATGACTGAAAGCTTCGGTTTCAGTAAAATGGAACAAGAAAGCAACTTGCTGGAAGTAACACATTTTGATGTGTGCAGTCCAATGAGTGCTGAGGCACGCAATGGATATCGTTATGCTCTTACTTCACAAATGATTTGAGTAGATATTGAGCATATTTACTTGATGAAACACAAGTCTGAATTATTGAATGGTTCAAGTGATTTCAGAGTGAAGTTGAATATCGTCGTGACAAGAGGATAAAATATCTATGATATGATCATAGAGATGAATATCTGAGTTGCGAGTTTGGTACACAATTAATACATTGTGGAAATTGTTTCACAACTAATACCGCCTGGAACACCATAGTGTGATGGTGTGTCCGAACATCATAGTTGCACCCTATTGGATATGATGCATACCATGATGTCTCTTATCGAATTACCACCATCGTTCATGGGTTTAGGCATTAGAGACAACCGCACTCACTTTAAATAGGGCACCACGTAATTCCGATGAGATGACACCATATGAACTATGGTTCAGAAACCTAAGCTGTCATTTCTTAAAAGTTTGGGGCTACGACGCTTATATGAAAAGGTTTCAGGTTGATAAGCTCGAACCCAAAGCGGATAAATGCATCTTCATAGGATACCCAAAAACAGTTGGGTATACCTCCTGTCTCAGATCCGAAAGCAATAGGGATTGTTTCTCAAATCGGGTCCTTTCTCGAGGAAAAGTTTCTCTCGAAAGAATTGAGTGGGAGGATGGTGGAGACTTGATGAGGTTATTGAATCGTCACTTCAACTAGTGTGTAGCAGGGCACAGGAATTGTTCCTATGGCACCTACACCAATTGAAGTGGAAGCTTATGATAGTGATCATGAAACTTCGGATCAAGTCACTCCCAAACCTCGTAGGATGACAAGGATGCGTACTACTTCAGAGTGGTACGTAATCCTGTCTTGGAAGTCATGTTGCTAGACAACAATGAACCTACGAGCTATGGAGAAGCAATGGTGGGCCTGGATTCCGATAAATGGCTCGAGGCCATATAATCCGAGAGAGGATCCATATATGAAAACAAAGTGTAGACTTTGTAAGAACTACTTGATGGTCGTAAGGCTGTTAGGTACAGATGGATTTTAAAAGGAAGACGGACAATGATGGTAAATGTCACCATTAAGAAAGCTCGACTTGTCGTAAGAAGTTTCCCGACAAGTTCAAGGAGTTGACTACGGTGAGACTTTCTCACTCGTAGCGATGCTAAAAGTCTGTTTGAATTATGTTAGCAATTACTGCATTATTTATGAAATTATGCAAACAGGATGTCAAAACATTGTTTCCTCGACGAGTTTCTTGAGGAAAGGTTGTATGTGATACAACCAGAAGATTTTTGTCAACCCTGACAGATGCTAAGAAGTATGCAAAGCTCCAGCAATCCTTCTAAGGACTGGAGTAAGCATCTCGGAGTTGGAATGTACACTTTGATGAGTTGATCAAAGATTTTAGGTTTATACAAAGTTTATGAGAAACTTGTATTTCCAAAGAAGTGAGTGGGAGCACTATAGAATTTCTGATGAGTATATGTTGTTGATCAGAAATGATGTAGAATTTATGGAAAGCATATAGGGTTATTTGAAAAATGTTTTTCAATGGAAAACCTGGATTAATCTACTTGAACATTGAGCATCAAGATCTATAAGGATAGATCAAAATCGCTTCATAGTACTTTCAAATGAATACATACCGTGACAAGATTTTGAAGGAATTCAAAATAGATCAGCAAAGAAGGAGTTCTTGGCTGTATTACACGTGTGAGTATTGAGTAATACTCAAGACCTGACCACGGCAGAAGAGAGAGAAAGGACGAAGGTCGTCCCCTATGCTTAGACATAGGCTCTAGAGTATGCTATGATGTGTACCACATCTGAAGTATGCCTTGCCATGAGTCAGTCAAGGGGTACAAGAGTGATCCAGGAATGGATCACAGGACAGCGGTCAAGGTTATCCTTGGTAACTGGTGGACTGAGGAATTTTCTCGATTATGGAGGTGGTAAAAGAGTTCGTCGTAAAGGGTTACGCCGATGCAAACTTTGACACTGATCCAGATTATTCTAAGTAGTAAATTGGATTCGTATAGTAGAACAGTTATTTGGAATAGCTCCAAATAGAGCGTGGTAGCTGCATCTAGGAGATGGCATAGAGATTTGTAAAACACATACGGATCTGAATGTTTCAGACCCGTTGACTATAACCTCTTTCACAAGCAGAACATGATCAAACCCAGAACTCTTGGGTGTTAGTCACATAAGGATGTGACCTTGAGTGTTAATCACATATCGATGTGAACTAGATTATTGACTCTAGTGCAAGTGGGAGACTGTTGGAAATATGCCCTAGAGGCAATAATAAATTGATTATTATTATATTTCCTTGTTCATGATAATCGTTTATTATCCATGCTAGAATTGTATTGATAGGAAACTCAGATACATGTGTGGATACATAGACAACACCATGTCCCTAGTAAGCCTCTAGTTGACTAGCTTGTTGATCAATAGATGGTTACGGTTTCCTGACCATGGACATTGGATGTCATTGATAACGGGATCACATCATTAGGAGAATGATGTGATGGACAAGACCCAATCGTAAGCCTAGCACAAGATCATGTAGTTCGTATGCTAAAGCTTTTATAATGTCAAGTATCATTTCCTTAGACCATGAGATTGTGCAACTCCCGGATACCGTAGGAGTGCTTTGGGTGTGCCAAACGTCACAACGTAACTGGGTGGCTATAAAGGTACACTACGGGTATCTCCGAAAGTGTCTGTTGGGTGGCACGAATCGAGACTGGGATTTGTCACTCCGTGTAAACGGAGAGGTATCTCTGGGCCCACTCGGTAAGACATCATCATAATGTGCACAATGCGATCAAGGAGTTGATCATGGGATGATGTGTTGCAGAACGAGTAAAAGAGACTTGCTGGTAACGAGACTGAACAAGGTATCGGGATACCGACGATCGAATCTCGGGCAAGTACAATACCGATAGACAAAGGGAATTGTATACGGGATTGATTAAGTCCTTGACATCGTGGTTCATCCAATGAGATCATCGTGGAACATGTGGGAGCCAACATGGGTATCCAGATCCCGCTATTGGTTATTGACCGGAGAACATCTCGGTCATGTCTGCATGTCTCCCGAACCCGTAGGGTCTACACACTTAAGGTTCGATGACGCTAGGGTTATAAAGGAAGCTTGTATGTGGTTACCGAATGTTATTTGGAGTCTCGGATGAGATCCCGGACGTCACGAGGAGTTCCGGAATGGTCCGGAGGTAAAGATTTATATATGGGAAGTCCTGTTTTGGTCACCGAAAGAGTTTCGGGTTTTATCGGTAACGTACCGGGACCACCGGAGGGGTCCGGGGTTCCACCAAGTGGGGCCACAAACCCCAGAAGGTTGCGTGGGCCAAGAGTGGTGAGGGACCAGCCCCTTAGTGGGCTGGTGCGCCTCCCACAAGGCCCAAGGGGCAGCTAAGAGAAAAAAAGGGGAAACCCTAGGCTTAGATGGGCCTTAAGGCCCACCCTAGGGGCGCCACCCCTTCTCCCCTTCTTGGCCGCCCCCTTGATCCCCATCTAGGGCTGCCGCCCCCCTAGGGGTGGGAACCCTAGAGGGGGCGCATCCCCTTCCCTTCCCCTATATATATGAGGCCTAGGGGGCTGCCCACAACACGTGATTCGATCTCTCTCTCGTTGGTGCAGCCCTGCGTCTCTTCTTCCTCCTCTCTTGCGGTGCTTGGCGAAGCTCTGCTGGATTGCCACGCTCCTCCATCATCACCACGCCGTTGTGTTGCTGCTGGATGGAGTCTTCCTCAACCTCTCCCTCTCTCCTTGCTGGATCAAGGCATGGGAGACGTCACCGGGCTATACGTGTGTTGAACACGGAGGTGCCGTCCGTTCGGCACTCGGTCATCGGTGATTTGAATCACGACGAGTACGACTCCATCAACCCCGTTCACTTGAACGCTTCCGCTTAGCGATCTACAAGGGTATGTAGATGCACTCTCCTTCCCCTCGTTGCTGGTTTCTCCATAGATAGATCTTGGTGACACGTAGGAAAATTTTGAATTTCTGCTACGTTCCCCAACAGGGGGAAGTGGGGCGATGGGGTGGTTAGGGTTTGGGACGTGGGAGGATAAGGAGAGGAGAGGTGGGCCGGCCCGAATGGATGGCCAGTTGTGCTGAGGCCCAACGGGGGGGGGTCTTTCTTCCTTTTCCCCCCTTTGTTTTTTATTTATTTATTTACTTTTCTGTTTTATTTCTAGTTTCTTTTAATCTTTAGCTTTTACAAAAATCACCACTAGTACCTAAAGTAGTATTTATAAACAAACTGTTGTCACATCAATTCTTAACCCATAATAAAATATTTTTAATATTTTATAAAATCCAATAGGTATTTGTTTAATTGTTTTCACTACTATTTTAATTAGTTTAGAGCCCTTAAACATTTTATCAAGGTGTGGTTTCTCCATCATATTTACACATGATTTATCTGACCCACCTTGAACATTTCGGTTTCATTGTTTGAAAACTTTTATTATTTGCCTTTAATTGAATTTGAATTTGAATCGATTTCAAACTAACACGAGATTAGCGATAGTAATCGAAGTGACGTGGCATCATTAGCAGAGAATTACTGTAGCTTAGTTATCCGGGCGTCACAATTCTCCTCCACTACAAGAAATCTCGTCCCGAGATTTAAGAGGGGAGTAAGGGGGAAAGTTCTGGTTACGATATTCTAACGGATCTTCTCGAAGAAGTTAATCCCTTTCGTTGATGTCTTCAATTCTTTATTCCAATGCATCATGATGAAGTTGTCGTCCTTCCTTCGGTGAACTCCATCGTACTTACGAATAGGTAAGGGGCAGCTCTACCACGATAGGATGTTATAAGGGAAATTCATCTGGGGTATCCCAAGAATGAACATATGAGTATCTCTCGAGTTGAACAAATGATAAACATCGAGAGCAAAGTAGGACAGTGCAATAAGAAGTTTCGAGCGGATAGGCAATCGTTCATTGCCTGAAACATAGTGTGAAAGGGCTTCAGAGCAATGAGAATAAGTATTGTGCCTGATACCAGAATTGATGATCTTTCGAAAGGTGGCTCGTGAAGTACTTACGAAGCCACCCGTGAGGAATAACTTTGGCCACATAGGTGTACAGGAGAGTCAGGTTTCGATCATGTGGAACTGTGGGTTATGGGCCCACCATGTGGTTAAAAGTAGGAAAGGCGTTGATATCTTGCACGGTCATGATAGCAAGACATGTCAGAGGGTAGCCTATCAGTTATGTTGGCAACAATGTCGATACCAAGGGCGAGGGACGAAGAGAACCATTTTCCTGCTCGTTGAACGAGGCGGACCATTAGGCAAAGTTCTTGTCCATCGGTGGCTACCGAAATGTCATCAATTGTAGTAATAGGGTCTTGCTAACAGAATGGTACACCGAGGTGTTTACATAAGTAGGGGAATATTACTGCTTAGGTCATATAGATCACCAGAAAGGTTAAACAAAACAATGGAGAGGAAAAGGTGATCATCAGATTAAATAGTACAATGGAAAGGAGAATGTGTTTAAACACATTATTCAGGGGTATCCTTCCCAAGGAGAAACAGAGCATGATATCCATGACAGGATATAATGTGGAAAAATCATTAAGAAAGGGGGAAGAAATCTCATGGCATTACCCATACAACGGTGTTTGGATAATTTGATAAAGAAAATTAAGCATTGTGCTTCAAATGTTCTTATTGAAATTCAGAGTACCACATACATGCTTCGAGATAGCATCGACATGGTCTTTGAGCAAAGGTCAGACTTTGGAAACACAAAGGATCCATTAGGAATAACTTGTGAAATAAGTCTTACAATTTCCTCACGGAAGAATGGATAACCTTGTTGAAAAAGGAATCTATAACAATAGGGCCTCCGGCCAGGTGTGCTAGGCATGACATCACCTTATCGGGTCACATAAAGACCAATGTTATAACTCTTGAAAATTTGTCCCAACCATCATATCGGACCGAGATTCAGGTCCGATTGGTGTCATGATACCTCAGACTCAGGATGTCTGAGAAGAAAAAGTGCAACACAAATAGACGAAATGACATTGCAAGATTCTCGAGAAATGAACTATGGGAGCGGTTTCCTAAAACAATAGTTCATTATTAAACCAAGGAGAGGATGAGGAGGTGGCTGATGGACTCAGCGGCCGTTCATCGAGAATTCCAAAAAGATGGCTTTCCACAATTATGTGAACAAGGAGATAATCATTTGGCGGATCAAATGATATAATGATGTATGCTCGAGGGAAACATACACAACTGAACAATGATAGAAGGGTGCACCCAGGAATCTGGACTAGGTAGCACGATCAATGTTCGAATGATGATTCAATAAGCAATAAACTTAGAATGAAACTGTAGACCAATAGCTTCAAAGCAATAGGGTTGCTAGAAGTTTAGAATTTACACCTCACAGACCATTTGTCGGTTTTCCGGTTAGAAACAACACGAGGACCAAGGAAAGAATGGTGATGTTAATAAATATCACTTGTGTCAAGAATTCTTAAGGGTGGTGAATTTCTTGCCACACTCTTGACATATAAACGGCAATACTCCAAGGTAAAGAAGAACAGATGCTGGATAGCAGGGAACTCAAGGTATAACACAAAACTCAATCAAGTTTGTGTTGGAGGGAAGTCAATAGGGTGGTCGATGATAACACAGATCATCGAGGGCAAGGGTGGTATTTCTCATCATGAACTCAATTGATGTCCTGGAAGAGCTCAAAATGTTGATGATGATCACGACACAATTGTTGAGAGATTTCATGAAGACGTAATCGGTCGATGATGACATCAAGTCAAAGGAAGGATGAAGCGGAAGGTTATTGGAACCATGGGTAGGACACAAACTTGAAATCAAGCTTGTCGTTTTTAAGGCGAAATTACATGAGGAGGAAGATCGATGTAAGGTTAGCTCATCATCGAAAATTGTGCTCCGGAAAGAAGGACCAGGTAGCATAGTTAAAATTTAGCACAATTATGATATAGTCGATCAGGCTAGGAATGACTTGAAGGATCATTAAACTCATAAGCAACGGAGATTACTTAGAGTTATTGAATCGAAGTGCGGAATTGATTCACTTATTAGTGTTCTCGGTTGACGACAACCCAGAACCCAGGAAAATTGGGATCGATGAGAAATAACAGTTGATGAAGAACCCATAAGAAGTTATGTAGTTCCATGATATTCTCGCGGTACCAGAGGGTATACTCAAGGGTAGAGCGGGATAGAGGTCGGACAAGTGAAATCATTTGCAGAAGGCAAGCACTTAAACTTGTCCAAGAAATGGGATCAAAGAAGAACAATATGGTCGAAACCACGGTCGCAAAAGACCAAGCATAGGTAAGAGAAGAAGTTATAACAAGGGGATTATTATTACTACGAGAAGCTCCCATGATAAGTTCCACCTCGGGTCCATGGGCATGAACACAAAGTTCAAGGTCGACTCCCACTTCTCCAAAGCATAACCTTACATGCACTTCTCGTTTCGATAATGGCATTAGTGTTGAAAGTTTTACCTGGTGAAATACCAGATGAGTATGACCCGTGAAACTTCCGAGTTCACACATATTAAGGAAGGCATAGGTTCAACCCATCAGTGCATCTTAGGAACATACACCACAAACTTCAGAGTAAATAATACAACCTGAAAAGTAGAGCATTGTTCAAAAGCCGATGATACAATTTACCAAAGGCATTATATACCCATGGAAAGGCTCTCAAGGTTATTCAATATGAAGGACACTGTCGGATAAAATCCAACAAAGGAACCGATGGTCCACAAGGGATCTGAGGTGAGCATCGGTACTCAAACAGAGGAAGAATAATGCATGGGCACCATATTATAGAACATCTGAATAATTCGATGCTTAGATAACAAAGGAATTATGATTTCCAAAACAAAGGATCAGAAGCAGACGCTCTGATAAAGGATGGATAAGTTGAATAGACCAGAGGCACAATTGACGACAAATAGTTTGTTCGAGAACCAGCTCATGTTCAAAAATGGTGTCTGAGACGGAAAGATAATTTAGAAGGGTTGATAGATGATTGTGTGCATTCGCACACATGTTGAATCAATAGGATCAAAATGACGGTATCAAAAGATACTAGTGAATATTGCCAGATATATGGGAAGCATCCATAAATGCAAGTAGACAAGTATTTGCAGAGCAATAAAGCTGCTAAGGATTTTTGGGGGATTGAATAGTATTTCAAAGACTTTTGTGAAACACCCGAACAACTGGGGATGAGCGGATACTCGGAAAGTGTGAGAAATTATTCTTAGGGGTATTCAGGTGGCGAAGAACTGCAAGGCAGTAGGCACCAAATATTCTCGGGGTATTTTGTAATAACAAGATCGACTGGGAATAAAAGTAAGCACGACAGGTGTAAGTATTTTATCCATAGGGATATTTCGGTGAAAGGGAATTGCAAAAGCAACGGGTACAAGGTCTCGAGAGAATATCTGAGAGTATCTTCGAAATCTTCTGGTGCAGCTGGCGATCATCTGGACTGAAGGGGCTCTCCATGAGAAAGTATTTTCGAGAACCTAACGTTAGATTTTAGTAAAACTCGTTTTACCCGAATAGAAGAGAGTTCATAATCCGAGGGTAAAGATCGAGGAGTAAAAGATCCTAATACCACCCGATGGCGACGTGTGCCCGTAAGACACACAACCATGTTAGTAAAAAGTTTGCAATGTCTAGACTCGACTTCGGCCAAGGAGTTGGAAGGGGGATTTCTACAGGCAGTCGGCTCTGATACCAACTTGTGCCGCCCCCCATACACTAATCATGCACGCAAATGTGTACGATCAAGATCAGGGACTCACGGGAAGATATCACAACACAACTCTACAAATAAAATAAGTCATACAAGCATCATAATACAAGCCAGGGGCCTCGAGGGCTCGAATAGACGTGCTCGATCATAGACGAGTCAGCGGAAGCAACAATATCTGAGTACAGACATAAGTTAAACAAGTTTGCCTTAAGAAGGCTAGCACAAACTGGGATACAGATCGAAAGAGGCGCATGCCTCCTGCCTGGGATCCTCCTAAGCTACTCCTGGTCGTCGTCAACGGGCTGCATGTAGTAGTAGGCACCTTCAGAGTAGAAGGGGTCGTCGTCGACGGTGGCGTCTGGATCCTGGGCTCCATCGTCTGGTTGCAGCAATCGGGTAGAGAGATGGGGAAAAGGGGAAACAAGGCAACCGTGAGTACTCATCCAAAGTACTCGCAAGCAAGGAGCTACACTACATATGCATGGATATATGTGTAAAGGGCCATATCAGTGGACTGAACTGCAGAAAGCCAGAATAAGAGGGGGATATCTAATCCTATCGAAGACTACGCTTCTGGCAGCCTCCGTCTTGCAGCATATAGAAGAGAGTAGACTGAAGTCCTCCAAGTAGCATCGCATAGTATAATCCTACCCGGCGATCCCCTCCTCGATGCTCTGTTGGAGAGCAATCACCGGGTTGTATCTGGCACTTGGAAGGGTGTGTTTTATTAAGTATCCGGTTCTAGTTGTCATAAGGTCAAGGTACAACTCCGGGTCGTCCTTTTACCGAGGGACACGGCTATTCGAATAGATTAACTTCCGTGCAGGGGTGCACCACATAACCCAACACGCTTGATCCCATTTGGCCGGACACACTTTCCTGGGTCATGCCCGGCTGCGGAAGATCAACACGTCGCAGCCCCACCTAGGCACAACAGAGAGGTCAGCACGCCGGTCTAAACCTAAGCGCGCAGGGGTCTGGGCCCATCGCCCTGAGCACACCTGCACGTTGCGTGGGCGGCCGAAAGCGGAACTAGCCCCCTTAATACAAGAGCAGGCTTACGTTCCAATCCGGCGCGCGCCGCTCAGTCGCTGACGTCACGAAGGCTTCGGCTGATACCACGACGCCGGGATACCCATAACTACTCCCGCGTAGATGGTTAGTGCGTATAGACCAAATGGCCAGACTCAGATCAAATACCCAGATCTCGTTAAGCGTGTTAAGTATCCGCGAATGCCGACCAAGGCCAGGCCCACCTCTCTCCTAGGTGGTCTGAACCTGCCCTGTCGCTCCGCCACAAAGTAACAGTCGGGGGCCGTCGGGAACCCAGGCCCACCTCTACCGGGATGAAGCCACCTGCCCCTTCAGTCCCCATCTCCGAACAGTATCACAGGTAATGTAACAGTGTAAAGTATATAGAATATGCCCGCGATCACTTCCCGAAGTGATCACGGCCCAGTAGTATAGCATGGCAGACGGACAAGAGTGTAGGGCCACTGATGGAACACTAGCATCCTATACTAAGCAGTAGGATAGCAGGTAAAGGTAACAACAGTAGTAGCAAGGACAGGCTATGCAGTAGTATAGGATTAACTGTAAGCAGTAACATGCTACACTACTCTAATGCAAGCAGTAGAGAAGAATAGGCGATATCTGGTGATCAAGGGGGGGGGGCTTGCTTGGTTGCTCTGGGAAGAGAGAGGGGTCGTCAACTCCGTAGTCGAACGGGGCAGCAGCAACGTCGGTCTCGGGGTCTAGCGAGAGAAGAGGGGGAAGAACAATAAATATTTAAGCAATCAGATGCATAGTGTATTGGAAATATGCCCTAGAGGCAATAATAAAAGCATTATTATTATATTTCCTTGTTCATGATAATTGTCTTTATTCGTGCTATAATTGTGTTATCCGGAAATGTAATACATGTGTGAATAACAGACAACAACGTATCCCTAGTAAGCCTCTAGTTGACTAGCTCGTTGATCAATAGATAGTCATGGTTTCCTGACTATGGGCATTGGATGTCAATGATAACGAGATCACATCATTAGGAGAATGATGTGATGGACGAGACCCAATCCTAAACATAGCATAAGATCGCATAGTTCGTTTGCTAGAGTTTTCCAATGTCAAGTATCCTTTCCTTAGACCATGAGATCGTGTAACTCCTGGATACCGTAGGAGTGCTTTGGGTGTGCCAAACGTCACAACGTAACTGGGTGACTATAAAGGTATACTACGGGTGTCTCTGAAAGTGTCTGTTGGGTTGACACGGATCGAGACTGGGATTTGTCACTCCGCTTGACGGAGAGGTATCACCGGGCCCTCTCGGTAATGCATCATCATAATGAGCTCAATGTGATCAAAGTGTTTGATCACGGGATCATGCATTACGGTACGAGTAAAGTGACTTGCCGGTAACGAGATTGAGCAAGGTATTGGGATACCGACGATCGAATCTCGGGCAAGTAAAATACCGATTGACAAAGGGAATCATATACGGGATTAATTGAATCCTCGACATCGTGGTTCATCCGATGAGATCATCGTGGAGCATGTGGGAGCCAACATGGGTATCCAGATCCCGCTGTTGGTTATTGCCCAAGAGCCGTCTCGGTCATGTCTGCATGTCTCCCGAACCCGTAGGGTCTACACACTTAAGGTTCGGTGACGCTAGGGTTGTGAAGATATGTATATGCAGTAACCCGAATGTTGTTCGGAGTCCCGGATGAGATCCCGGACGTCACGAGGAGTTTCGGAATGGTCCGGAGGTAAAGAATTATATATAGGAAGTGCTGTTTTGGCCATCGGGACAAGTTTCGGGGTTATCGGTATTGTACCGGGACCACCGGAGGGTCCCGGGGGGTCCACCGGGTGGGGCCACCTGCCTCGGGGGGCCACATGGGCTCTAGGGGGTGCGCCTTGGCCTACATGGGCCAAGGGGAACCAGCCCCAAGAGGCCCATGCGCCTAGGGTGGGGAAACCCTAAAGGGGGGTGCCCCCTTGCTTGGGGGGCAAGCCCCCCACCCCTTGGCCGCCGCCCCCCCTAGGAGATTGCATCTCCTAGGGCCGGCGCCCCCCTAGGGGGCTATATAAAGGGGGGAGGGGAGGGGGGCAACCGCACCCTGGTCCTTGGCGCCTCCCTGTCCCTCTCCAACACCTCCTCCTCCTCCGTAGAGCTCGGCGAAGCCCTGCCGGAGTACTGCAGCTCCACCATCACCACGCCGTCGTGCTGCTGCTGGAGCCATCTTCCCCAACCTCTCCTTTGCCTTGCTGGATCAAGAAGAAGGAGACGTTACGCTGACTATACGTGTGTTGAACGCGGAGGTGCCGTCCGTTTGGTGCTAGGATCTCCGGTGATTTGGATCACGTCGTGTACGACTACCTCATCCCCGTTCGTTGAACGCTTCCGCTCGCGATCTACAAAGTGGTATGTAGATGCAATCTCTGTCCCATGACTCGTTGCTTAGATGAACTCATAGATGGATCTTGGTGAAACCATAGGAAAAATTTTAATTTTCTGCAACGTTCCCCAACAGTGGCATCATGAGCTAGGTCTATGCGTAGTTCTCTATTGCACGAGTAGAACACAATTTGTTGTGGGCGTAGATGTTGTCAATTTTTCTTGCCGCTACTAGTCTTATCTTGCTTCAGAGATATTGTGGGATGAAGCGGCCCGGACCAACCTTACACGTACACTTACGTGAGACCGGTTCCACCGACTAACATGCACTAGTTGCATAAGGTGGCTGGCGGGTGTCTGTCTCTCCCACTTTAGTTGGAGCGGATTCGATGAAAAGGGTCCTTATGAAGGGTAAATAGAAGTTGACAAATCACGTTGTGGCTTTCACGTAGGTAAGAAAACGTTCTTGCTAGAACCCTAATTCAGCCACGTAAAACTTGCAACAACAATTAGAGGACGTCTAACTTGTTTTTGCAGCAAGTGCTTTGTGATATGATATGGCCAAAGTTGTGATGAATGATGAATGATCTATATGTGATGTATGAGATGTTCATGCTATTGTAATAGGAATCACGACTTGCATGTCGATGAGTATGACAACCGGCAGGAGCCATAGGAGTTGTCTTTATTTTTTGTATGACCTGCGTGCCATTGAGAAACGCCATGTAAATTACTTTGCTTTATTGCTAAACGCGTTAGCCATAGTAGTAGAAGTAATAGTTGGCGAGCAACTTCATGGAGACACGATGATGGAGATCATGATGATGGAGATCATGGTGTCAAGCCGGTGACAAGATGATCATGGAGCCCCAAGATGGAGATCAAAGGAGCTATGTGAAATTGGCCATATCATGTCACGTTTATTATTTGATTGCATGTGATGTTTATCATGTTTTGCATCTTGTTTACTTAGAACGACGGTAGTAAATAAGATGATCCCTCATAATAATTTCAAGAAGTGTTCCCCCTAACTGTGCACCGTTGCGACAGTTCGTTGTTTCAAAGCACCACGTGATGATCGGGTGTGATAGATTCTAACGTTCACATACAACGGGTGTAAGACAGATTTACACATGCAAACACTTGGGTTGACTTGACGAGCCTAGCATGTACAGACATGGCCTCGGAACACAGAAGACCGAAAGGTCGAGCATGAGTCGTATAGAAGATACGATCAACATGAAGATGTTCACTGATGTTGACTAGTCCGTCTCACGTGATGATCGGACACGGCCTAGTTGACTCGGATCATGTTATACTTAGATGACTAGGAGAGGGATGTATATCTAAGTGGGAGTTCATTAAATAATTTGATTAGATGAAATTTATTATCATGAACTTAGTCTAAAATATTTACAGTATGTCTTGTAGATCAAATGGCCAACGTAGTCCTCAACTTCAACGCGTTCCTAGAGAAAACCAAGCTGAAAGACGATGGCAGCAACTATACGGACTGGGTCCGGAACCTGAGGATCATCCTCATAGCTGCCAAGAAAGATTATGTCCTACGAGCACCGCTGGGTGACGCACCTGTTCTCCCTGCAGAACAAGACGTTATGAACGCTTGGCAGTCACGTTCCGATGATTACTCCCTCGTTCAGTGCGGCATGCTTTATAGCTTAGAGCCGGGGTCCAAAAGCGTTTTGAGAGACATGGAGCATATGAGATGTTCGAAGAGCTGAAAATGGTTTTCCAAGCTCATGCCCGGGTCGAGAGATATGAAGTCTCCGACAAATTCTTTAGCTGTAAGATGGAGGAAAATAGCTCTGTCAGTGAACACATACTCAAGATGTCTGGGTTGCACAACCGCTTGACTCAACTGGAAGTTAATCTCCCGGATGAAGCGGTCATTGACAGAATCCTCCAGTCGCTTCCACCTAGATACAAGAGCTTTGTGATGAACTACAACATGCAGGGGATGGTAAAGACCATTCCTGAGGTATATGCTATGCTGAAATCAGCAGAGGTAGAAATCAAGAAGGAACATCAAGTGTTGATGGTGAATAAAACCACTAAGTTCAAGAAGGGCAAGGTTAAAAAGAACTTCAGGAAGGACGGCAAGGAAGTTGCCGCGCCCGGTAAGCAAGTTGCCGGGAAGAAGCCAAAGAATGGACCCAAGCCCGAGACTGAGTGTTTTTATTGCAAGGGAAGTGGTCACTGGAAGCGGAACTGCCCCAAATACTTAGCGGACAAGAAGGCCGGCAAAACAAAAGGTATATGTGATATACATGTAATTGATGTGTACCTTACCAGTACTCGTAGTAGCTCTTGGGTATTTGATACCGGTGCAGTTGCTCACATTTGTAACTCAAAACAGGAGCTGCGGAATAAACGGAGACTGGCGAAGGACGAGGTGACGATGCGTGTCGAGAATGGTTCCAAGGTCGATGTGATCGCCGTCGGCACGCTACCTCTACATTTACCTACGGGATTAGTTTTAAACCTCAATAATTGTTATTTAGTGCCAGGTTTGAGCATGAACATTGTGTCTGGATCTCGTTTAATTCGAGATGGCTACTCATTTAAATCCGAGAATAATGGTTGTTCTGTTTATATGAGAGATATGTTTTATGGTCATGCTCCATGGTTAATGGTTTATTCTTAATGAATCTCGTACGTGATGATACACATATTCATAGTGTGAATACCAAAAGAGTTAAAGTTGATAAAAATAGTCCCACATATTTGTGGCACTGCCGCCTTGGTCACATAGGTGTCAAACGCATGAAGAAGCTCCATGCAGATGGACTTTTAGAGTCTCTTGATTATGAATCATTTGACACGTGCGAACCATGCCTCATGGGTAAAATGACCAAGACTCCGTTCTCAGGAACAATGGAGCGAGCAACCAACTTATTGGAAATCATACATACCGATGTGTGCGGTCCAATGAGTGTTGAGGCTCGCGGTGGCTATCGTTATGTTCTCACCCTCACTGATGACTTGAGTAGATATGGGTATATCTACTTAATGAAACACAAGTCTGAGACCTTTGAAAATTTCAAGGAATTTCAGAGTGAGGTTGAAAATCAACGTGATAGAAAGATCAAGTTTCTACGATCAGATCGTGGAGGAGAATACTTGAGTCACGAATTTGGCGCACACTTAAGAAAATGTGGAATAGTTTCACAACTCACGCCGCCTGGAACACCTCAGCGTAATGGTGTGTCCGAACGTCGTAATCGCACTCTATTAGATATGGTACGATCTATGATGTCTCTTACCGATTTACCGCTATCTTTTTGGGGCTATGCTTTAGAGACTGCCGCATTCACTTTAAATAGGGCTCCGTCGAAATCCGTTGAGACGACACCGTATGAATTATGGTTTGGGAAGAAACCTAAGCTGTCGTTTCTAAAAGTTTGGGGATGCGATGCTTATGTCAAGAAACTTCAACCTGAAAAGCTCGAACCCAAGTCGGAAAAATGTGTCTTCATAGGATACCCTAAAGAAACTATTGGGTATACCTTCTACCTCAGATCCGAAGGCAAGATCTTTGTTGCCAAGAATGGATCCTTTCTAGAGAAAGAGTTTCTCTCGAAAGAAGTAAGTGGGAGGAAAGTAGAACTTGATGAAGTATTACCTCTTGAACCGGAAAATGGCGAAACTCAAGAAAACATTCCTGAGGTGCCTGCACCGACTAGAGAGGAAATTAATGATGATGATCAAGATACTTCTAATCAAGCTCCTACTGAAATTCGAAGGTCCACAAGGACACGTTCCGCACCAGAGTGGTACGGCAACCCTGTCTTGGAAATCATGTTGTTAGACAACGGTGAACCTTCGAACTATGAGGACGCAATGGCGGGCCCGGATTCCGACAAATGGCTGGAAGCCATGAAATCCGAGATAGGATCCATGTATGAAAACGAAGTATGGACTTTGACTGACTTGCCCGTTGAGTGGCGAGCCATAGAAAATAAATGGATCTTTAAGAAGAAGACAGATGCGGATGGTAATGTGACCATCTATAAAGCTCGGCTTGTCGCTAAGGGTTATCGACAAGTTCAAGGAATTGACTACGATGAGACTTTCTCACCGGTAGCGAAGCTGAAGTCCGTCCGAATCATGTTAGCAATTGCCGCATTCTACGATTATGAAATATGGCAAATGGACGTCAAAACGGCATTCCTTAATGGTTTCCTTAAGGAAGAATTGTATATGATGCAGCCGGAAGGTTTTGTCGATCCTAAGAATGCTGACAAGGTGTGCAAGCTCCAACGCTCGATTTATGGGCTGGTGCAAGCATCTCGGAGTTGGAACATTCGCTTTGATGAGATGATCAAAGCGTTTGGGTTTACGCAGACTTATGGAGAAGCCTGTGTTTACAAGAAAGTGAGTGGGAGCTCTGTAGCATTTCTCATACTATATGTAGATGACATACTTTTGATGGGAAATGATACAGAACTCTTGGACAGCATTAAGGCCTACTTGAATAAGAGTTTTTCAATGAAGGACCTTGGAGAAGCTGCTTATATATTAGGCATCAAGATCTATAGAGATAGATCAAGACGCCTCATAGTTCTTTCACAAAGCACATACCTTGATAAGATATTGAAGAAGTTCAATATGGATCAATCTAAGAAGGGGTTCTTACCTGTGTTACAAGGTGTGAAACTGAGCTCAGCTCAATGTCCGACCACGGCAGAAGATATAGAAGAGATGAGTGTCATCCCCTATGCCTCAGCCATAGGTTCTATTATGTATGCCATGCTGTGTACCAGACCTGATGTAAACCTTGCCGTAAGTTTGGTAGGAAGGTACCAAAGTAATCCCGGCAAGGAACACTGGACAGCGGTCAAGAATATCCTGAAGTACCTGAAAAGGACTAAGGAAATGTTTCTCGTTTATGGAGGTGACGAAGAGCTCGTCGTAAAGGGTTACGTCAACGCTAGCTTCGACACAGATCTGGATGACTCTAAGTCACAAACCGGATACGTGTATATTTTGAATGGTGGGGCAGTAAGCTGGTGCAGTTGCAAGCAAAGCGTCGTGGCGGGATCTACATGTGAAGCGGAGTACATGGCAGCCTCGGAGGCAGCACATGAAGCAATTTGGGTGAAGGAGTTCATCACCGACCTCGGAGTCATACCCAATGCGTCGGGGCCAATCAAACTCTTCTGTGACAACACTGGAGCTATTGCACTTGCCAAGGAGCCCAGGTTTCACAAGAAGACCAGGCACATCAAGCGTCGCTTCAACTCCATTCGTGAAAATGTTCAAGATGGAGACATATAAATTTGTAAAGTGCACACGGATCTGAATGTCGCAGATCCGTTGACTAAACCTCTCCCTAAGGCAAAACATGATCAGCACCAGAACTCTATGGGTGTTCGATTCATCACAATGTAACTAGATTATTGACTCTAGTGCAAGTGGGAGACTGTTGGAAATATGCCCTAGAGGCAATAATAAAAGCATTATTATTATATTTCCTTGTTCATGATAATTGTCTTTATTCATGCTATAATTGTGTTATCCGGAAATCGTAATACATGTGTGAATAATAGACAACAACGTGTCCCTAGTAAGCCTCTAGTTGACTAGCTCGTTGATCAATAGATAGTCATGGTTTCCTGACTATGGGCATTGGATGTCAATGATAACGAGATCACATCATTAGGAGAATGATGTGATGGACGAGACCCAATCCTAAACATAGCATAAGATCGCATAGTTCGTTTGCTAGAGTTTTCCAATGTCAAGTATCCTTTCCTTAGACCATGAGATCGTGTAACTCCCGGATACCGTAGGAGTGCTTTGGGTGTGCCAAACGTCACAACGTAACTGGGTGACTATAAAGGTATACTACGGGTGTCTCCGAAAGTGTATGTTGGGTTGACACGGATCGAGACTGGGATTTGTCACTCCGCTTGACGGAGAGGTATCACCGGGCCCTCTCGGTAATGCATCATCATAATGAGCTCAATGTGATCAAAGTGTTTGATCACAGGATCATGCATTACGGTACGAGTAAAGTGACTTGCCGGTAACGAGATTGAGCAAGGTATTGGGATACCGACGATCGAATCTCGGGCAAGTAAAATACCGATTGACAAAGGGAATCGTATACGGGATTAATTGAATCCTCGACATCGTGGTTCATCCGATGAGATCATCGTGGAGCATGTGGGAGCCAACATGGGTATCCAGATCCCGCTGTTGGTTATTGCCCAAGAGCCGTCTCGGTCATGTCTGCATGTCTCCCGAACCCGTAGGGTCTACACACTTAAGGTTCGGTGACGCTAGGGTTGTGAAGATATGTATATGTAGTAACCCGAATGTTGTTCGGAGTCCCGGATG
Source organism: Aegilops umbellulata (assembly GCA_032464435.1). Classification (NCBI taxonomy): domain Eukaryota; kingdom Viridiplantae; phylum Streptophyta; class Magnoliopsida; order Poales; family Poaceae; genus Aegilops; species Aegilops umbellulata. Next base: position 57,043,002 of record CP136058.1, read on the forward strand.
AGATCCCGGACGTCACGAGGAGTTTCGGAATGGTCCGGAGGTAAAGAATTATATATAGGAAGTGCTGTTTTGGCCATCGAGACAAGTTTCGGGGTTATCGGTATTGTACCGGGACTACCGGAGGGTCCCGGGGGGTCCACCGGGTGGGGCCACCTGCCTCGGGGGGCCACATGGGCTCTAGGGGGTGCGCCTTGGCCTACATGGGCCAAGGGGAACCAGCCCCAAGAGGCCCATGCGCCTAGGGTGGGGAAACCCTAAAGGGGGGTGCCCCCTTGCTTGGGGGGCAAGCCCCCCACCCCTTGGCCGCCGCCCCCCTAGGAGATTGCATCTCCTAGGGCCGGCGCCCCCCCTAGGGGGCTATATAAAGGGGGGAGGGGAGGGGGGCAACCGCACCCTGGTCCTTGGCGCCTCCCTGTCCCTCTCCAACACCTCCTCCTCCTCCGTAGAGCTCGGCGAAGCCCTGCCGGAGTACTGCAGCTCCACCATCACCACGCCGTCGTGCTGCTGCTGGAGCCATCTTCCCCAACCTCTCCTTTGCCTTGCTGGATCAAGAAGAAGGAGACGTTACGCTGACTATACGTGTGTTGAACGCGGAGGTGCCGTCCGTTCGGTGCTAGGATCTCCGGTGATTTGGATCACGTCGTGTACGACTACCTCACCCCTGTTCGTTGAACGCTTCCGCTCGCGATCTACAAAGTGGTATGTAGATGCAATCTCTCTCCCATGACTCGTTGCTTAGATGAACTCATAGATGGATCTTGGTGAAACCGTAGGAAAATTTTTAATTTTCTGCAACGTACCCCAACATAGTGATGCATGACATGACAAGTAACGGTGTTAGAGGTGCCGTAACGCGGTATGAGGTGATACCGGTGAAGGGGGTAAACATCCGGGGAAGTATCCCCGGCGTTTCGCGTTTTCGGGCAGAGGAGCCGAAGGGGAAAGTTGCGAGTTCGATAGGTTAGGGGGGTGTGGCGGACGAACGGGTTGCGTATCCGGAATCTTCTCGTCGTTCTGAGCAACTTTCATGTCAAAAATATTTTAATCCGAGTTATGGTTTAAAAGATATGATTTTCTAAAGATTTTATTAATTTCCAGAATTTAATTAATTATTTAATTTAATTCGAAAAATGGATTTATCACATCAGCATGATGTCATGCTGATGTCAGCAGTCAACAGGGGTTGACTGGTCAACCTGACCAGTGGGTCCCACTGATCAGTGACACATTTTAATTAACCTAATCAGGATTAATTAGGAGGGTGGGCCCCACTGTCATTGACTACTTAAATAACTAATTAACTGATTAATTAGTTTAGTTTAATTATTCAAAATTAATTAATTAAGTTAATTAATTAATTAATATTACTATTGTTTTTTTAATTCCTTTAAAAAAAACATTCTGGGCGGGGCCCGCCTGTCATTGGCCCCTGGGGGCTTAGTAGATCCGGCGCTGGCGAAACGGGGCAAAGCCCTGGATGGGCGGGCGCTGGGCGCCCGACTGGGCGCTGCGACCAGGGAACGAAGGGGGCGGCGCATGGCCGGCGCCGGTGGCCGTGGCCGCGGCCGGAAACGGGGCTCGCCGGGATCCGTTGACAGGAGGCGCCGGTGGGGGGAGACGCGCGTGGGAGGACGCGGTAGGGGGCGTGCGTAAGGAGTGGTGCAGCGGCGGGGGGGAGCAGGACGGTGGTCGAAGCGCGGGTGAGGCGCGGGTCAGAAGGCCACCGCGGTGAGCACGGCGGCCAAGGCGAACCGCGCGGCGTGGGACGGTGATGATTGGCGGCGTAGGCGGACAGGGGAGGCCGGAGGAGGCCACGACGGTCGCGGGCCTCGGTGGCCAGAGCGGGGAAGGCGCGGCGTCGAGCATGAACATGCGAGGGAGAGGGAGGGAGCTCACGGTGGGGGAGTAGGGATTCAGGGCAGTGGGCTCGACGGAGGCCGGGGAGGTCCGACGAGGGAGAGGATGAGGGGGCGGTAGTCCGGCACGACGGGCGATGACGCAGGTGGGCGCCGGCGTTGAGGCCCGTTGGGGCGGCGCGGGATCTGGCCCCTCCCTGATCCAGTCGCGTGGGGGCGCCTGGGAGGAGGCAGGGGGCGGCGTTCGACGGGGTGGAGTCCGGCGGCGACGGGCGTCGTCAGGGAGGCGGGGTGGGTCGATCCCGATCCAATCTGGATCGGGAGGGGGAGAGGTGGCGTCGGGGGGGGGAGTGGGGCGATGGGGTGGTTAGGGTTTGGGACGTGGGAGGATAAGGAGAGGAGAGGTGGGCCGGCCCGAATGGATGGCCAGCTGGGCTGAGGCCCAACGGGGGGGTCTTTCTTCCTTTCCCCCCCCCCCCTTTGTTTTTTTATTTATTTATTTACTTTTCTGTTTTATTTCTAGTTTCTTTTAATCTTTAGCTTTTACAAAAATCACCACTAGTACCTAAAGTAGTATTTATAAACAAACTGTTGTCACATCAATTCTTAACCCATAATAAAATATTTTTAATATTTTATAAAATCCAATAGGTATTTGTTTAATTGTTTTCACTACTATTTTAATTAGTTTAGAGCCCTTAAACATTTTATCAAGGTGTGGTTTCTCCATCATATTTACACATGATTTATCTGACCCACCTTGAACATTTCGGTTTCATTGTTTGAAAACTTTTATTATTTGCCTTTAATTGAATTTGAATTTGAATCGGTTTCGAACTAACACGAGATTAGCGATAGTAATCGAAGTGACGTGGCATCATTAGCAGAGAATTACTGTAGCTTAGTTATCCGGGCGTCACAATTCTCCTCCACTACAAGAAATCTCGTCCCGAGATTTAAGAGGGGAGTAAGGGGGAAAGTTCTGGTTACGATATTCTAACGGATCTTCTCGAAGAAGTTAATCCCTTTCGTTGATGTCTTCAATTCTTTATTCCAATGCATCATGATGAAGTTGTCGTCCTTCCTTCGGTGAACTCCATCGTACTTACGAATAGGTAAGGGGCAGCTCTACCACGATAGGATGTTATAAGGGAAATTCATCTGGGGTATCCCAAGAATGAACATATGAGTATCTCTCGAGTTGAACAAATGATAAACATCGAGAGCAAAGTAGGACAGTGCAATAAGAAGTTTCGAGCGGATAGGCAATCGTTCATTGCCTGAAACATAGTGTGAAAGGGCTTCAGAGCAATGAGAATAAGTATTGTGCCTGATACCAGAATTGATGATCTTTCGAAAGGTGGCTCGTGAAGTACTTACGAAGCCACCCGTGAGGAATAACTTTGGCCACATAGGTGTACAGGAGAGTCAGGTTTCGATCATGTGGAACTGTGGGTTATGGGCCCACCATGTGGTTAAAAGTAGGAAAGGCGTTGATATCTTGCACGGTCATGATAGCAAGACATGTCAGAGGGTAGCCTATCAGTTATGTTGGCAACAATGTCGATACCAAGGGCGAGGGACGAAGAGAACCATTTTCCTGCTCGTTGAACGAGGCGGACCATTAGGCAAAGTTCTTGTCCATCGGTGGCTACCGAAATGTCATCAATTGTAGTAATAGGGTCTTGCTAACAGAATGGTACACCGAGGTGTTTACATAAGTAGGGGAATATTACTGCTTAGGTCATATAGATCACCAGAAAGGTTAAACAAAACAATGGAGAGGAAAAGGTGATCATCAGATTAAATAGTACAATGGAAAGGAGAATGTGTTTAAACACATTATTCAGGGGTATCCTTCCCAAGGAGAAACAGAGCATGATATCCATGACAGGATATAATGTGGAAAACTCATTAGGAAAGGGGGAAGAAATCTCATGGCATTACCCATACAACGGTGTTTGGATAATTTGATAAAGAAAATTAAGCATTGTGCTTCAAATGTTCTTATTGAAATTCAGAGTACCACATACATGCTTCGAGATAGCATCGACATGGTCTTTGAGCAAAGGTCAGACTTTGGAAACACAAAGGATCCATTAGGAATAACTTGTGAAATAAGTCTTACAATTTCCTCACGGAAGAATGGATAACCTTGTTGAAAAAGGAATCTATAACAATAGGGCCTCCGGCCAGGTGTGCTAGGCATGACATCACCTTACCGGGTCACATAAAGACCAATGTTATAACTCTTGAAAATTTGTCCCAACCATCATATCGGACCGAGATTCAGGTCCGATTGGTGTCATGATACCTCAGACTCAGGATGTCTGAGAAGAAAAAGTGCAACACAAATAGACGAAATGACATTGCAAGATTCTCGAGAAATGAACTATGGGAGCGGTTTCCTGAAACAATAGTTCATTATTAAACCAAGGAGAGGATGAGGAGGTGGCTGATGGACTCAGCGGCCGTTCATCGAGAATTCCAAAAAGATGGCTTTCCACAATTATGTGAACAAGGAGATAATCATTTGGCGGATCAAATGATATAATGATGTACGCTCGAGGGAAACATACACAACTGAACAATGATAGAAGGGTGCACCCAGGAATCTGGACTAGGTAGCACGATCAATGTTCGAATGATGATTCAATAAGCAATAAACTTAGAATGAAACTGTAGACCAATAGCTTCAAAGCAATAGGGTTGCTAGAAGTTTAGAATTTACACCTCACAGACCATTTGTCGGTTTTCCGGTTAGAAACAACACGAGGACCAAGGAAAGAATGGTGATGTTAATAAATATCACTTGTGTCAAGAATTCTTAAGGGTGGTGAATTTCTTGCCACACTCTTGACATATAAACGGCAATACTCCAAGGTAAAGAAGAACAAATGCTGGATAGCAAGGAACTCAAGGTATAACACAAAACTCAATCAAGTTTGTGTTGGAGGGAAGTCAATAGGGTGGTCGATGATAACACAGATCATCGAGGGCAAGGGTGGTATTTCTCATCATGAACTCAATTGATGTCCTGGAAGAGCTCAAAATGTTGATGATGATCACGACACAATTGTTGAGAGATTTCATGAAGACGTAATCGGTCGATGATGACATCAAGTCAAAGGAAGGATGAAGCGGAAGGTTATTGGAACTATGGGTAGGACACAAACTTGAAATCAAGCTTGCCGTTTTTAAGGCGAAATTACATGAGGAAGATCGATGTAAGGTTAGCTCATCATCGAAAATTGTGCTCCGGAAAGAAGGACCAGGTAGCATAGTTAAAATTTAGCACAATTATGATATAGTCGATCAGGCTAGGAATGACTTGAAGGATCATTAAACTCATAAGCAACGGAGATTACTTCGAGTTATTGAATCGAAGTGCGGAATTGATTCACTTATTAGTGTTCTCGGTTGACGACAACCCAGAACCCAGGAAAATTGGGATCGATGAGAAATAACAGTTGATGAAGAACCCATAAGAAGTTATGTAGTTCCATGATATTCTCGCGGTACCAGAGGGTATACTCAAGGGTAGAGCGGGATAGAGGTCGGACAAGTGAAATCATTTGTAGAAGGCAAGCACTTAAACTTGTCCAAGAAATGGGATCGAAGAAGAACAATATGGTCGAAACCACGGTCGCAAAAGACCAAGCATAGGTAAGAGAAGAAGTTATAACAAGGGGATTATTATTACTATGAGAAGCTCCCATGATAAGTTCCACCTCGGGTCCATGGGCATGAACACAAAGTTCAAGGTCGACTCCCACTTCTCCAAAGCATAACCTTACATTCACTTCTCATTCCGATAATGGCATTAGTGTTGAAAGTTTTACCTGGTGAAATACCAGATGAGTATGATCCGTGAAACTTCCGAGTTCACACATATTAAGGAAGGCATAGGTTCAACCCATCAGGGCATCTTAGGAACATACACCACAAACTTCGGAGTAAATAATACAAACTCAAAAGTAGAGCATTGTTCAAAAGCCGATGATACAATTTACCAAAGGCATGATATACCCATGGAAAGGCTCTCAAGGTTATTCAATATGAAGGACACTGTCGGATAAAATCCAACAAAGGAACCGATGGTCCACAAGGGATCTGAGGTGAGCATCGGTACTCAACCAGAGGAAGAAGAATGCACGGGCACCATATTATAGAACATCTGAATAATTCGATGCTTAGATAACAAAGGAATTTTGATTTCCAAAACAAAGGATCAGAAGCAGACGCTCTGATCAAGGATGGATAAGTTGGATAGACCAGAGGCACAATTGACGACAAATAGTTTGGTCGAGAACCAGCTCATGTTCAAAAATGGTGGAGGCGGACAGGGGAGGCCGGAGGAGGCCACGGCGGTCACGGGCCTCGGTGGCCAGAGCGGGGAAGGCGCGGCGTCGAGCATGAACATGCGAGGGAGAGGGAGGGAGCTCACGGTGGGGGAGTAGGGATTCAGGGCAGTGGGCTCGGCGGAGGTCGGGGAGGTCCGACGAGGGAGAGGATGAGGGGGCGGTAGTCCGGCGATGACGGGCGATGACGCAGGTGGGCGCCGGCGTTGAGGCCCGTTGGGGCGGCGCGGGATCTGGCCCCTCCCTGATCCAGTCGCGTGGGGGCGCCTGGGAGGAGGCAGGGGCGGCGTTCGACGGGGTGGAGTCCGGCGGCGATGGGCGTCGTCAAGGAGGCGGGGTGGGTCGATCCCGATCCAATCTGGATCGGGAGGGGGAGAGGTGGCGTCGGGGGGGGGGAGTGGGGCGATTGGGTGGTTAGGGTTTGGGACGTGGGAGGATAAGGAGAGGAGAGGTGGGCCGTCCCGAATGGATGGCCAGCTGGGCTGAGGCCCAACGTGGGGGGGGTCTTTCTTCCTTTTCCCCCCTTTGTTGTTTTATTATTATTAGTATTTATTTACTTTTGTGTTTTATTTCTAGTTTCTTTTAATCTTTAGCTTTTACAAAAATCACCACTAGTACCTAAAGTAGTATTTATAAACAAACTGTTATCACATCAATTCTTAACCCATAATAAAATATTTTTAATATTTTATAAAATCCAATAGGTATTTGTTTAATTGTTTTCACTACTATTTTAATTAGTTTATTGCCCTTAAACATTTTATCAAGGTGTGGTTTCTCCATCATATTTACACATGATTTATCTGACCCACCTTGAACATTTCGGTTTCATTGTTTGAAAACTTTTATTATTTGCCTTTAATTAAATTTGAATTTGAATCGGTTTCGAACTAACACGAGATTAGCGATAGTAATCGAAGTGACGTGGCATCATTAGCAGAGAATTACTGTAGCTTAGTTATCCGGGCGTCACAAAGTAAGAGAAAGCATGCTTAGTCATCTCCATGGTGAAAATTTAGCCCACTGACCTATCTAAAATGTACAAACTGAAGTCAATACCTGCACGACAACTATCACAAGATCATGTGAGAGGAGATCCTTGGGGAAACGGAAGATCAGGCAGCGTAGCAGTACCTCAATTTCCTGCGTTTCTCTCCGCGAACATAATTTAAGACCGGAAAGATATTCGAATATCCAAGGAGGACGACGCGCTCGAGGAGATTCAGCTACGGCAAGGCACCCGAAGGAATCCAGCGCTTGATGGTATCCAGTCAATCAAGTCGAGGCGCGGGATGCAGATGAATTGGGGGCCTGTCAATCCAGCCAACCATGGTAATCCATCTGCGAGGTAGAGGGTCACCTCGAGCATCGAACAGTTGCCGGAAATCGAGGAGGTATATAACCATCGCAAACAGGACCTTAATGGCAACTGGTGTGCGCCACTCACCGGCGACGGATAATCGCAGGGTAGTTGTACACCTGGTATCATGGATAGGATATAACTCATCCACTCAAACTTCCTTCACATCTTCTAATAATCTACATAAGGGAGAAAGTTAACAGCTCTTTTGAAACATTTATCCTTTTTCTTAAACTACACTATTGTGTGCCGGAAAGGACACAGTAAATGGATATTTATATTAGAATCTTACAGTACATTAACAAAAAGGAACTTTGCAAGATACAAAGAATTGTTTGTACGACCAACTACATATACATAGTTTAAAAAAGGAGCCCCTGAAATGTTCTTGGATTCTAATGGACTCATCAATTTGTACCTCTTAATCCTTAAATAGCATCACCTCTATCAGTAATTTGTATTCTTGACAGCAGTCAGTTTAGATGTATTCTTCAGTGACTAACTAATAGAAACAAACATTGTTCTTTCAGATCGTACAACTCCACCAAATGTACTAATCTAATTATTTGCTTCAAGCAACTGGGAGCAACGAATACCAGGATTGTCATATTATATAGAACTGCAAGTGATAAATATTTTCAGTCCAACAATCATTTTTGATGGACAAAATGAAAGGAGAGCAGCTGAACTTATGCCAATAACCTGCAGTGGCGGAGTGGCATCAAGCTCACGCAAGCACATGTCTTCGGTGTCCCAAGCCACGGCCTCCTCCAAATCTCCCTTGAGGCTAGTGGCGCACCGCTCCGCATCAGACGTTCTCTCATATACATAAGAGATTGAACTAAACCTGGCGGCGACGCGCACGAGTGGCTACAGCAAGGAGCAACGGTGACGGGGAAGAGGAGACGTCGCACATCTGCTACCGTCGGGATCCTGTCGAGCATCACATCCTCGCATGCGTCGCCTCGGGTCGATCCCCTCCTGCGCCAGATCACTGCTTGCAAGCATCGCCTCGGATTGATCCCCACCCGCGCCGGAATCCCTCACGAGGCTTGACTTAGGCTGGATGGAAGAAGAACGCCCGAAGTTGAGGGAGGCGAGGAGATGTGTGGGCGGCGGCGGAGAGAGGGGGGGGGGCATCGGTGAGTAGCGAAGCGAGGTGCTGGTTCGCTTTTTCTTTGAGATGAGGAGGTGTTGGTTCGTTGTGTTTTATTTTCTTCAAGGCTGAAGCGGGCTTCGCTGCCTTGGGCCGAGTAGGAAAACTGGCCCGCTTAACCCCTGGGCTCCAAAATAGCTACAGGAGTAGCTGCCCTTGCGAGGTTAGGCCCAGTTCGCGGCTAACGTAGCGCTAACTTTAGATCGGATGGTCAGAAACGTTTAACATACGAAATCAAACGGCCAGAAATGTCTAATTCATGAGAGAGCAGAGATTAGGTTTAGTTTTACTGTTCTTAATAATTAATAAAGCATGTGAAGGTCGTGATAAAATGTTGTATAAAAGAGAAATTATTGGATTAAAGTCAACGGGGTGCCTTCCCACCCCACATGGCCAAGCCCAATACGTGAATAGCTATATATTCCCTCCGTTCTTAAATATTTGTTTTTTTAGAAATTTCAACAAGTGACTACATATGAAACAAAATGAGTGAATCTACACTCTAAATATGTAGTCCATTTGAATCTCTAAAAGACAAATATTTAGAAACGGAGGGAGTAGTTTTCTTTTTCAAAACTATGAATAGCTAGTTAGGCTACTGCCAAGCTATGATGACCTGATCGCTCGCGCACGAAGACAATCAAAAGCGATCCGTCGCGTAAACGCAAAGAATCGACGCATCGCTCGCCTCCCCAAATTTCAATCTCGCACGCGGCCGCCAAACGAGATAGGGTTGATCACGCGGCAGGGGCGCACGACCGGGGGGGCGGCGCGGCCGCACAATTCAGACGCCCCGCGTGCTGCGTCCCATTATCCGAGAGGATGTCCTGCGTCGTCGTTCTTCAGACTTCAGTACTTCTTTCATTGCCCATGAACAAAGACTTCAATGTTTGCTCATAAATACATCTGTACAAGGGTGGGTTAATCTGGCTAATTAGCCTTTTATTTCAGTATATGATTACATTGCTTATATATATATACGGAATATGGTGCTAGAATCGGTTATAATCGTCAAAAACAAGGATTTAGCCTTCTAAAAATATGTTTTGAAATTTTGAATACACAGTCTTCAAAACTTGGGCCCGCCCCTGCATCCGATCCTTTTTAGTCAGCATATAAATTCTGTCCGAAGTCAAAGTATCTCTACTTTGACCAAACTTATAAAAAAAATATTAACATTCACAATGCCAAATCAATATTGTAAGATTCATTATGAAATGTTGTTTCATATAGTATATATATTTGGTATTGTAGATGTTGATATTTTTCACCGAAGGGAGTACATTTTTCTCTTGGATTGGTTGAACTTTTCTTTTACTTAAAACAATCTTAGGACAGTTAATTTTAGATGTACTCCCTTCATCCCATATCAATTGTCACTCAATGGGGTGTATATAGCTGTATATACATCTGTTTGAGCCAGAGTTGATATGAGACAGAGGAGTAGTATATTAATCAAGTGAAACAGAGTAAGCTAATACATGTGCGTAAGTTTATACTATAATGCTAGATACATTCATTTTAATGCTCGAGGAATGGAGGTAGTACCAATTAAAATCCTCATCATCCAAGATAAGTGTGCCTCTTTTCTGCTTCTGGAAAATATGTCTTTGCCAGAAACAGGGCATCAGGCTACCCGGTCTGTGTTCATCATATCCTACGCAGCATCTACCTTTGTGCCCAACAATTTGAAACCAAAGTTGCGATTCCAAATCGATCTCAGATTTGTTTATGTGTTCATCACATGACCGTGCATCCACCAAGAGCTGCTGCAGTTGAATGCGTAGGTAACCCACATATCAGCGGACAAAGTATTCGTCGTCAACATGGCATCTAACTAGTTGCCAGCATCTTGATTTAGGAAAGAGTTTACACCGAATAATATATGTCGTCAATGGAGGATGATATGATCATAATGAGGAGTCACATGGCGAACGCTGATCAGCCAGTGTGGAATATAGTAATTCCTCCATTTAAAATTGCTAGATACATCTGTTTGAGCAACAAATAATTTTGAAGCAGAAGTACTATGTATCAAATCACCAAGCAAGTGGAGAGCATAAAAAAGGCTCTAGAACAATGTGACACCCAAGAAATAGGCACATGTTATGTGGCTCCCGCGACTCCCAATCTAAACAGAAGTACTAATGTATCAAATCATCAAGCAAGTGGAGAGCACAAAAAAGGCTCCAGATCATGCGATACCCAAGAAATAGGCACATGTTACGTGGCTCCCGCGACTCCCAATCTAAACAGAAGTACTATGTATCAAATCATCAAGCAAGTGGAGAGCGCAAAAAAGGCTCCAGACCAATGCGACACCCAAGAAATAGGCACATGTTATGTGGCTCCCGCGACTCCCAACCATAGCCGTCGCCGCCATAGCTTCCCACACGCCGTCACCTCGGCACCCCTCCCCTTTGTAGTCGCGCGACAAGAGGAATGGAGATCCGTCTATATAAATTTCTCTATCTTAGGTTTTTGTTTCTCTAGCGACATCGACAAGGTAGTGGCGGTAATGTCATGTTGGAATAAGATCTCTTCAGTCTTTTTCTACCTTGACGACCCCTGATCCATGCTGAAGAAGGCTCCGTGAGATTTTGTGTCCTCGGATCTGTTGGTTTCCTACAGATCTTGGCAGTTGATGTGTCTTTTAAGTAGAGCTATTGGTCGGCTATTGATGTCGTGACTTTGACATCTTCTTTCGTGTTGTTCTGTAGCATGGTCTGATTTCTCCAACCCCCCTGAACCATTGGTGATGATGGCAAACAATCTTAGGTACATATTCCCGTCATCATTGCATATTGTTACACGATTAGCGGTTTCAAATGAACCTCGGTTTTGTTTGCGTGGAGCATCGTTCATCCGCGGTCATAAACTGTCTTTTTAAGAACCAACGGTAATAAACTGTGGCTTCTTCCTCCAGGAAACTTTTTTTTAACAGTTCGTCCAGGAAACTTTTTTTTGCAGAGAACTTCGAGCTTTATTTAAACAAAGGTGTTTGCTGGGCAGTCAGCCATGAGGCTACTGACCAGAAAACTTGGAGTTTCGGAGATCCAGCTCTCGGTTACAGACACGTTACATGCCCGTTGCGCACAGAGATGTGCTGGACCGTTAGCTGATCTGCTTACATGATTTATAACAAAAGAATCAAAACTAGCAGCAAGCTCCTCAATTTCGTGAAATACTGGTGCCACAACAGAGCGACTGTTGAGGCGAGTGTTCCAGAGATTAACGATCTCTAGACAGTCGGTTTCCATCATCACTTGTGCATAGTCCCGTAGATTTGCATAGATAACTCCATCCCGCAAAGCTAATGCCTCAGCAATCATCGGATCGGTGACCCCCTGCATGGGTTTACACCATACGCCTAGAAGCGCATCCTTAGAACGAACAACTCCTCCCGCTCCGCTCATTCCAGCCAAGTGACGAACGGCGGCATTGGTGTTGATCTTTAGTTGGCCCAATTCAGGTGGCCTCCAGCCATGACCCGGCAAGAGAGCTGCCTGCTGTTGAGGAACGTCAAGCAAGGCCGGAGCTTCTCTAGTGAGTCTAATAGAAGTCACCGGATCATACTTCTCTCCGTCATGTGTCCACCTGTTACGAGAGCTCCAAATAGACCACATGATGGTGATTATTGTTGCGCGCTCCTTTGCACTAAACATTGAGCCGCATAAAATATCGCTCGCCCAAGAGGATGGATGAAGCCTTGGCAGTTTGATATCTAACACCAACCTCGCTTCTTCCCAGAACCGCCGGGCATGTGAGCAGTGTAGCAATGCATGCTCCAGATCTTCCTCTTTGGCTTGACAGACTTTACATAAACTGACATCTCTGATATGCCTGTGGTGCAATGTTTTCTCATCAGGTAGAATGCCCTAAAGGACTCGCCACCAGAAAACATGCACTTTTGGGACAACTTTGAGAGACCATAGCGATTTCCACAAGTGTGATTGATCTACTGAAGCTCCTGTAGTCTGCCCTTCACCTAGAGCTAATTGTGCTCGTTGCGGTTCATAAGAGCTCGGTACGCTGTTTTCACACTATAGTTTCCTGACTTCTCATGCGCCCATGCTAGAAAATCTGCACCACCACCTCGCCGCAATGGTATATTGAGAATTGCTTCGGCGTCTGGTGTGATAAAAGTTTCCCTAACCAACTCCCTATTCCAGGTCCAGTTGGCTGTGTCAATAAGATCACTAACCCGCTCCACATTGGTATTAGGAGGTTTTAGCAACAGGGTTCTGGGAGCCGTGGTGTGTATCCATTTATCTGTCCAAACGTTGATAGTGGTGCCATCACCCACCCGCTGGACTAAGCCTATACTGAGAGCCTCACGCCCAACCACTATTGCACGCCAAATTGCCGAGGCAGAATGAGGAACGTTGGCTTGCATAAAATCAGTGTCTGGGAAATATCTCCCCCGCATAACTCTAGCACAAAGGGAATTTGGATTTGTCATAAACCTCCACCCATGCTTTCCCAGAAGTGCTAAGTTAAAGAGATGGTAGTCCCGAAAACCCATACCACCTTTGCATTTTGGAACAGTGAGTCCTTTCCATGATATCCAATGAAGAGATCGTCGATCTATGGAACTACTCCACCAGTACTTGGCCATACAGGAGGTCAAGGTCTTACATACTTTCTTTGTCAATAAGAAACAACTCATACTGAAAGTGGGGATCGCCTGCACTATGGACTTCAACAGAGTTTCTTGTCCTGCACATGCAAAGAGCCGTTCAGACCAGCCTTGCATTTTGCCCTTTGATCGATCCACAATATGCTCGAATGTGCCGCTTGTAATCTTTCCAACGGCTGTTGGGAGTCCGAGGTATCTCTCACTGAAGGTTTCAGCATACACTCCGAGAATCCCTTTCAAAGCTTGCCTGGATGAATGTGGGGTATTTGGGCTGAAATATATTGCACTTTTATCCCGATTAACACACTGGACCGAAGCTTCCCCATAAATCCGCAAAATCTGATTGAGTCGCTCTGCACTAGCTGTATTTGTGTTGATGAAAATCAAGCAGTCATCTGTAAAAAGTAGATGACTAACCCAGGGCGACCGAATGCTCACTCTTACACCACTATCGATGTTGGCACCATAATATTTCAGAAGAGAAGAAAGGCCTTCTGCACATAAGAGGAATAAAAATGGTGAAGCTGGGCAACCTTGCCGAAGCCCTCTTGATGGGGTGAAGTAAGGTAGCAGCTCCCCGTTCACTCGAATCGAGAAGCGTACAGAAGTAACACATTTCATAACCAATCGAACGAATGTGTTACTAAAACCAAGTCTGAGAAGAATAGCCTCCAGATAGTGCCCCTCCACGCGGTCATAAGCTTTCATCATGTCGAGCTTGACCGCGCATGCCGTATTCTTCCCCTTTTTCCTTCTTCGCAAAGTATGAACACTTTCGAAAGCAACCAAAACATTGTTAGTTATTAAGCGTCCCGGAACAAAAGCGCTTTGTTCCTCGCTTATAATTTCATCCATACAGCCCCGCATACGATTCGCAATTGCTTTTGCAGCTATGTTATATAAGACTGGGCACAATGCAATGGGGCGGTATTGATGGATCATCTAAGGGTGTCTCACCTTGGGTATAAGAGTTATCGAAGTGTCATTCAGTCCCACCGGTAGATCCCCTCCATTCAGAAATCCCAGCACCGCGGCTGTGACATCATCTTTCAGAAGTTGTCAATGGCGTTGGAAAAACCCGTTGTGTATCCGTCCACCCCAGGGGCTTTAGAAGGAGCCATCTGGAATAGGGCCTCCTGAACATCTTGTGGTTCATACGGTCTGTCAATAAGCATGTTCATCTCCGGCGTCACCTTTACAGGGACATGATCCAATAGCTCATCCATATCAAACGCTCCTTGTGATGTATATATGTTTTGATAGAATGATTGTATTTCCGCTTTGTCCTCATCCGCATCGGCACACACCGAACCGTCAGCTCTTCTTAAACCACTGATTTTATTCATTCGCTGACGTTGTTTAGCTTGAGCCTGGAAGTATCCGGTGTTGCGATCTCCTTCTCGAAGCCAACTGACACGTGACCGCTGTCGGAGCCATATTTCTTCTAGTTTGAGAGCCTCCCGAAGCTTGGCCGCAGTCCTTTTCTCTTCGTCTGATGGCCCTCGACCAATGGACTGTCTCCGCAGCTTATCAAGCTTTTTCTGCAGCTGCCGAACTGATCTTGTGAGACATTCAAATTTGCGCGTTCCCCATGGCTCAAGTGTACGCTGGAGCACACCCAGCGATTCAACTATCCCCTGCAGACCAGGAGAACGATTCTACTGCAGCCATGTTTCCGTGACCAAATTCTCATAGTCCATATGAGTTTGCCAAACGTTCTCGTATCGAAACTGCTTCGGTCGTCGCCCCCTCTGATCATGTGGTTTATCTCTGATCTCTGCGACTATGAAACAGTGATCCGACTCCACCGTACTAATATGCCGTACTCGGATGAACTCATAATGCCGTCGAAAAGCCTCGTTTGCAAAAGCACGATCAAGTCTGGCCTTTACGTTAGCATCTCCATCCTGTCTATTATCCCAAGTATAGGGCACTCCAGTCCACCCTAGATCTTGGAAACCAACCTCATCAACAACCTCTCTGAAGGCTCGCATTTGCCATTCCGGCCGAGCCGAGCGGCTAAAGTGCTCATCACCATACAGAGTCTCGTTGAAATCGCCCATGCATAGCCATGCTTCATGCGGCTGTGCATACAATGTTCTCATGAAGCTCCAAATGTGGTGTCTATCCTCAGCTCTGGGTGCTCCATAGAAGCCCGTGAATCGCCACTCGTTCGAGCTTTGATCCTTCATCCGCACCATTGCACCGATATGGCTGGAACTATAGTGCTTCAACTGAACCTCATAATCCTTGGACCAGAAAAGACCTATGCCACCGCTTAGCCCTTCACTGTCCACTGCAAAACATCCCGCGAAACCTAACTGATAACGCAGATCTTCAACTCTTTTTGCCTTCATTTTGGTCTCCATAACGAACAGGAGGGCAGGAACTTCTTGCTTCATAATGCTGCGAAGCTCACGAACTGCCTCGGGGTTCCCAAGCCCCCGGCATTTCCAACTTAAACAATTCATTGCGATCGGCAGGGCTGCTGCGCAGCCTCTGCCGAATTTTCAGGTGTGGGTCTCTTTTTCTTTGGTTCCCTCACAGCCCCTTCATCTTCTTCCTGAGAAGTTTGCATGTCGTCCTCCCTTACTTGACCAGTTGGGTGTTCAGGGTGTGCAGAGCTACCATCGGTAAGGAGTAGCTGGCGACTAGCAACTGGACGGTACACTTGTTTTGGCGCCTCCTTCCTCTTATTATGCGATCTATTCTTCACTGGAGAGTTCACCTCCGCTTGTTCCGTACCAGCATTAGTTGAATTCCGAGACTCCCTCTGGCTGTTTGTGTGTGTATGCTGTTCTTTCGACATGCCATCGCCAGAAGTAGCCTTCCTTTTATCCTCTAGTGCTCTTAACCAGGGTCCAAACTGCAGCTCCCCTTTCTCGTCCCTAGGGCCAGGATTGGGGCAGTAGAGGTCTGAATGACCTAGACGTCCGCAAGAGAAGCAAAAGTGTGGCACTTGCTCATATTGTATGTCATAGATATCTGTTTTGCCCCTCTTTGCCGATTCGATCAAGATCCATCGCCTTAATGGTTTCTTGACATCTATGGAGACTCTCGCACGCAAATATCCATCAACATGATCAAACTGTATAGAGGTGGCCGCCTTATCAATTTGCTGCGCAATCAATTTTCCCCAGACCCCGTTCCGTAAATTGTACGGAAGATTCGGAACCCTAGCCCATAAACTGAGCCGATCAAACTGGACCTCATCAGGTCTCATGCAGTCCTCGAAATCAGCCAAGATGACGGCGTTTTTGCTGATATGCCAAGGAGAGCCTTCCCTGATTCGTTCACGATCGCGCTGGGATTCAAATTCTGCCACGAAAGTGTTCTCTCCCATTGATCGAAATTGCAGTGCCCTAGGGTTTCCCCATGCCGGCCGAAGTGCGTTGGTTATGGTTTGGATATGAAGGAGATTCCGATGCAAAACCCTGCCCGCCAACAGCCACTTTTCCGGTTTACCTTCTTCTCTATCATCGATGACAAGTGGTGTCGCCTCCTCATCGGTGATCCGTAGTTTCCCGAGCTTCTCTTCGAGCATGGCCCTGGCCGTCCGTGGGGAGACCGGATCCGCTGCCCGATGATCGCCGCTGGCTGATGCAGACATCCTCCCGCGGAATCCAGGGGCGCCCCGCCGTGCAGATCCGGCGTGCGACGTCAAGTTCCGCTCGAAACCCTAATCGCCAGAGGTTTTAGGTCTCGCGGAAAAAACGGACTCGGGCCCGCCCCCCTGACAGATTTGCTGGGTTCGTCCAGGAAACTTGAGAATCCAGGCATCAACAACCGAAACGTACTCGTACTACACCTTTTCTAACGGAGGGCATATATTCTCGGAGCCTAACGCCCTACTACGGTCCAGCCGTAGATCAGATGATGAGCCGCCGGCGCCGTTCCTCGCGGGCGCCCGTGCCCCGGCTGGACGTCGAAGACCTTCTCCAGGACATCTTCCTCCGCCTCCCTCCACAGCCATCGTTGCTCCCTCGCCTATCCCTGGTCTGCAAACACTGGCGTAGCATCCTCTCGGACCCCGAGTTCCTCGACCGCTTCCGTAGGCACCACCGGAACCCCCCGCTGCTCGGCTTTTTCGCCGGGGGAAACTACAGCAGGAATCACGTCTTCACCCCCGTCCTCGACCCGCCCGACCGCATCCCCGCCGCGCGCTTCCCGCTGCCATGGCGCCACAGCCCCCGCGAGGAGTGGAACTTCGTCGACTGCCGCCACAGCCTCGCCGTCCTGATCAACGAGACACGGCGCGAGATCGTCGTGTGGGATCCCCTCACCGACCAACAACGCGGCGTGGCTTTTCCACGTGGGCTCAACGACGACGACAATGGCAAGAGGTACCGGCACGCCGCGGTGCTCTGTGCCGACCCCGAAGATGGCCATGTGCACGGCGATTGCCTCTGGAGCCCATTCAAAGTGGCCCTGATCTCCGTCGGACGCATGCATGCATCCGCTTGCCTCTACGAATCGGAGTCTCGCCGATGGGGAGACATTGTCTCGACAACCACTAGAGATAACATTTGTTTGGTAAGACCCAGCATCCTGGTAGGGAGCACATTCTGTTGGTTGCTTGGGTGCATCATCCTCGAGTTTGATTTTGAAAGGGAGGACGTTCG
This sequence comes from Aegilops umbellulata, assembly GCA_032464435.1. Taxonomy (NCBI): domain Eukaryota; kingdom Viridiplantae; phylum Streptophyta; class Magnoliopsida; order Poales; family Poaceae; genus Aegilops; species Aegilops umbellulata. The sequence continues at coordinate 57,060,996 of CP136058.1, forward strand.
TGCGATCGAGGCGCCCGCGGAAGTTTGGATCAGCTATACCGACTATTGGTCTCTTCAACTCTTGCGGACCGAGGACGGTAGCCTTAGACTCGCCGTTTTGTCGAAGCAGAAGCTGAGCATTCAATTATGGGAGAGGAAACTGAGCTATGATGGTGTTGCTAGTTGGGAGCTATTGCAGAAAACCATTCCGCTGGAGTTGCTCTTCCCATGGAGAATGTGTAGTGGTCACGAAAGGGTGCTCATGGTGGGGTGTAATGAGGACACTAGCGTGATTGTTCTGTCTACGGTGATTGGTGACTTCTTGCTCCAGATTGAGCCGACGCACATCCGGAAAATTTCTAAAAGAAACTACATGTGTAGGAAGATTTTCTATCCTTACACAAACTTTTATACCGCCTTGTTGCCTGTATTGCACAAGCAACAATAATGCAATTATAGAGTGACTTCGGTACTTTTGATACCTTATTGTTGTAATGTTTTTTTGTGATTAGGGTTCACCTGGATATATAAGAGCAAATTAAGTTGTTATTTGTTTGTTGGTCCGCTGATCATATGTGATGTACTTACTATTATCGTGTTGTACTAAAGCAAGAACATGAATAATGTTAGAGTAAAACGAGATTGAAAGCGAAAGGACAATCAAGTCACTTCTTTATTAGATGCCATCTGCTATTTATACAAGGAAAAGGACACCACTGGAAAAGGTGTCTGTTCAGAGGAGGTGCCTGTTCGGCGGGAACCGACGCGGCAGTTTTACAACGGCCTGCGGTTAGTACAAGCAGGGATTAATCCCATAATTAACACATGGTTAATTAATTGTAACACTCCCCCTAATCAATGCTTGATCTTGTGAGCAGACGTCATCTTGATAAAGTTTCCTCCAAAAACCCTGTGGGAAAAAATGAGGATAGAGGTGTTTGATATGTTGCCAAAACTCCTTCAAACCCAGTAGGGAAAATAAGGAGAAAATGCCACAACATATAATGATTATTGTCTGTGTAACTCAATATGAGAAAAACCCATAGAGTTTAAAGGACAATAAATATGTCTAATATACTTTCTTAAAAACCCCGGTGGGGAAAACAGAAAATATGACATATGGTCTTGTGTTGATATTACCTCATTAAAAACCTTTATGAGAACCTATAAAGTAAATTCATGAAGGAAAAAAGAGTATAATATGATGCTTTCAACAGGAACAATTCAGGAAGATACTCCCCCTGATTCTTGCATATTCCGAAGTCGTTATATACCAATTCCATGAACACATTTCTAGAACATAGAAGTTGGTAGAGACCTGGTGAACAAATCAGTCGCATGATTTGACTTGCAAGATATGCAATATAGCGATATTGCTTATTATGTAACATGTTTGCATCCAGGCAACACAAGAAACATTATCCTTGAGATAATGGTTGGTGGATGTAGCCATGAGGTCTGTCTCGAAGACTCTTCATAAGAGGGCTACCACACCTAGTAGGAACACTAAGCTTGTCTACGATCTGATATAGTGGGATCTGATCGATGTATCCAATGATATCGGTGTTCACATTTCTGTGAAACTGAAAAACCAGGACAAGATGTTTGATACCTTGGAGAAATCGAAAGATATTCTTGAGTACCAACCAATTGTGTTTGGTGGATCCAATGGCATTAAGGAACGTTGAGTCCCAATATTTCATTTCTATCATCTCTTGGTCTAAATAGACCTTTCTCTACATCTAGAGAATGAACCACCATGAGAGTTATGGATGTATAAGACTTGTCCACAATGAATTTCTCCAATATATTTTGGATATAGACAACATAGTGTACCAAAATGTATGAGTGAAGGTGCTCAAGTTGTAGTAACGAGCGGTATCTTGGTTTTACCCAAATCCTTCATTTAAACTCCGTCGTTTAGATGATTACATGTATCGTCATTGCATGAGTAATCACTGTGTATGACAGACAAACATGGATAACCATCATTGTAGGAGTAATCCTTGTGGAAAGGAACTCACTAAGTCGGTTGTACCAAATGTACCGACAACAATAAGTCGTATGGTGACTTACTGAATTTACACAATGTATGTTGCATTTAGTATTTCGATTCAGAATTGAGATTCCATCGGGAACCAATCATATATGTCTGAATCTAGTGATCCACATGGATATGTAATCACTACATCTATCAACTGCAAAGATAGACGATTTTGTACTGCCAATGATATAAGTTATCGGAATGAGATTCCACCTCTGGAGAATAGTTAGGTATCTGCGTAAACCCTTGTGCTACAATACTTGCTCTTTGTTTCACCACCTCGTTGTTCTCAATTCTGTTTCCAGAAGAAAACTGGTGTAGGTATTGCTTATGAATACCTTCCCATTATTGAGCAAGATCATTTCTACCTAGATTATACCCTTTGCTTGAGTTCAGTCCGAGTGTTGTTCACACTTTGCCATGGCCATGGTCTTTGGATCTGAATTATTTGAAAGGTTTTTGCAATCTAGTTGAGAAATGTATGTCGACAATTGTAGACTTCCGGTTATATGATTCTCCAGAATCTATATATCAATATATAGTTGATGGAAATATCGTTACCCATGGTGACTGCTCGCGATTTCCCAATGCGATTGAGTCGGGTATTCCGATGTCCCAGTCATTGTGTGCACTATGATCTGGGTTGGTGGAGGTTTCCCGTCCACTGGGTGTATACTACCCATTAGGTGTCTGCCAACGTGAAGTTGACTTGCATTTACTGATTCACAAGCCTTGATATCCTTGCTTGCGAGAAGCTGAATCCTGATGTACTTCTGCCATACATCTCCCCCTGTTGCTTTGAACAGGGAGTGGAGTGGATTTTGTTGGTACCTCCACTCTTTCAGGCATACTTTTGCAGGATTGTAGGATTGTGTGACACCTTTATAGTCAGTAAATGAATCTGGCAGGTTATTTGCAATATGTTGCAAATCTTCTAAACACATGGTTCATCTCTTTGATTATGTGGATATGAGGCAGAAATGTGTTGAACATTCCACTAATTTCCTGGCATTCTTTATGGTACTTGAATTCTCCCCCTAATGCGTGGAAATATTCCTCATTGAATCAACATACTGGCCTTGAATAACTCCCCATGTGAGGGGCTTGAAGTATTGACGGTAATACAGTTATTCCTCACATAGATCCCAACTATATATTGAGGGGCCAATGATGTATGTCGGGGTGATGATATCGGTGTGTAACCGAATTACCGCAGATAGGAAATACTTGGTAGATTTCCACGTATCAAAGATAGTGGGGAATAAAATTATGCAGTTTGGTCATGAGCGTGTAAAACTCCATGACTCCAACGTAAAGTTGGTAAGTTGCAATTTCAAAGTAAAGATCATGCAATGAGCTCAATTCTTTGGATGGGATTCTACCAAACCATTTTGAGTCTAGACATTAGGACAAATTGCTAAACTTCAATCTGAGGGCCATAGAAAAAAAGGCACTCAAGGAGAATTTTGCAATGCTATCCATTCGATTTGCTTGAAATCGATGTCAGGATAATGAGTCAATGGTTTCGTGTGAATAAAGCACACTTGAGACCATCATGTAGATGTGTCTTTGGAAAACCATGGATACCTGAATAGTCTAGTCAGTGGATGGGAAGAGCCACATACCTCAACTTGATGCATTCAACAAGTCTGAGTGGTTCAGCGTAGACTTTAAGGTGTGCGAGCCTTAAAATTAGCTTCCCTGTGTCACTTGTAGTGCACATAAAATCCAGCTGTTGTTAGAATTTAGCATCATAATAATCATAAACTATTGGAATTGATGATAGTTTCGGTTTCAACCCAATGTCTCGATGACCAAGGCGAGTATGCCAAGTTTTCATGTACAAGACATTTTGGAAAACTATCTTGGGCGCAACATGTGCTACGGGTTTTGTAGTATGTGTAGTACAATCCAGATGATACATAGAGAATGTGCTTGCCATATCCGTTGCATATGGTAAAGAGAATGTATTTCTCTTTCTTGTCATCATAAGTTTCACTATGGAAACCATTTTGACGAATATCTCTATAGCTTAGTAGGGTACGAGTTAAACTTGGGAAGCAATGAAGCATCCCTGCTTGCTCGAGTACCCACAGGGATAGTAAATATGACTCGAGTTGAGCCAACAAATACCTCATCGCGTCTAGCGATTTTAAAATTTCTCATTTCTCTCAATGAGAGTGGAAACATTGGACTTCCCTGAGTATAGAGTTTGTGGTGCATATGTCTACAAGGCACATATCATTTTTCATTGGATTAACTCCCGTAGAAATCTATATATAGACATGAAGATTCTCAATATGAAAATCACTGTCAGATATATAGACATACAAATGTATTTGTACCAAAGTGCTGATATAATATATTGTGATATACAATATATGACGATGACAACAATACTTGTGTTGTTGTTACAACATCGTAAATGGACATTAATTATATTGACCACTCAGGAGATTGAAAGACTATTAATAGTCTCCAAACATGTCGGTTGAGGCATATTCAACCATCACATTCTCCATGCTCATAGGGTCCCGTCACAGCCGGTGATGTCGGATTGAAGGTTGAAGTAAGATTCAAACCTTCTCCCTTGAGGTTCATTGTATCCCAGGAATTGCTGATACAGAATAACCAGATGCTGAGATCTGAATCTAATGCCTTATGATTTATAAGACATCATTTTCTGTTAGCGGTGTGATCCTGACCAGAGGTGCATCCAGAATTGCACAAATTATACCACGAGACACAAGAGCGATCATGATGTACATGGCCCAGATAGGGCAGTGGTGGCCACTGAGGGTGAATGCCTCAAACTCTATTGCCATATGTTACCTCTATGGGTAAACCAGAGATAATTAATTTACAATCAGTAAATTAAAGACCATCATGGTAATGTTGCAAATTAATGGATATTTCAAGAAATTATCTTGAAACCATTAATGTGAATCTCAAATTGCTAAGCATGACACCTTGAAGATAATCTCCAAAATGAAGTAGATCTCGCAGCACTAGGGAGTATAATCTGATGAAATCAGTAGATACTCACTCCTAATGCCTTATGTCATGACTTAGTAAAATATGTGGGAGAGCACATTGTAAAGCAATTATAATGTCAAAATGACAAAATATAGGCTTTAGCAGTAGTCATTGATAATCTGCGAAGGCAGTAGATCTATATGGCTATCTTGTGATCCCAATACATCAATTTGAAGAAATCACTTTGAATTTTGCATTCTTATTTGCAAGAAATTAAAAATCTCAATTGCAAATAGTAGATGTAATTAATCTCAACATGTAGAATAACATGGAGATATATAACATCATAGTTTATTCTGGAATACAAGGTACTCTAATCTGGAATACAAGGTACTCTACAGATGTACATTACTAAAAACTTGAATTGTATAGATCTCAAATCAAATGAGATATTGTATCAAATTGCAAGATAATTCAGCGAAGTGAATTAATATTTTGCAAGAGAAAATTGATCTCAACCGCAATTATTTTGCGAGAAAAAAATTCTCAATCGCAAATCAATATTATTGTGCGAGAAAACTTAATCTCAATCGCAATGCAGAACATATTATAGGAATTGCTAGAGAGCAAATACGATGAACATGTCCCATTTTCACAGAGTATATCTGAAATCATCATTTACATATATTGTAAATGTGATATGGAGATATCTGACGGTCTCCAATGCATAGCCTGTGGCCTGATTTGATGGTCAATGCAAATACATAGCCACTTGTGCAGGGTTAGTGCATAACCAGAGGACTACAATGAAAAAAACCTTCAAAAAGATAAGCTTCCCATCGTTGTCCTGTGTGTGGCCTGTAATTAGTACACGAATCAATCGATTCGGTTAGCTTTACACAGGAGCCATCGCCGCCGCTTCCGGGAGATCCAGCCATGGATGCCTTCGCCTCGCGCGCGATGCTGAGTTGCCTCGCGCCGGAGTTCGTCGGCGTACGCTGAACGACGCCACGGGCACCGCGCCGCGTGCCGTGGAGGTCCGCGTCAACCTAGTGTCAGTTAATCAGCTGCAGAAGAACACCTTCAGTTTCGTCAGTCATAGGTGTAGTGTTTAGTCTTTGTCAGTTTCGTCAGAGAAGTTTCTTTTCCTCAGAATAACCCGAGCTGCGCCTCGGTCGTAGTTTGTTAGGTTTGTTTTCCGCGGCTCTGACCCGATCGTGGGATGGCACGAAGTAGACGGTCATGGCCGCATCGCGGGCGACGCGCGGGGAGCGTTGGGATGGCAGCGCTTACGACCCGGACGTGCCCTGGTTTTCCGGTTTCAGTTAGAAGCTTTGTAATCGCTGAATAAGAAGAGGAATAGAGCAGAAAAGCTGCAAGTCGAACGCGGCACAAAACATCTTCGTCTTCCTCTGTCTCTCTCTCTCGTGAGCTCGAGCTTTAGGTCTAACAAGTGGCATCAGAGCCAGGTTGCTAGGATCCTGTGATGGCAGGTGATGATGGCAAGAACAAGGCGAAGGACGCCGACGCCGACGGCAGCAAAGGCTCGCCAAAGTCCACAGCCGGCCAAGGGCGCGAGCTGGCGGTGGCGAGGCAGTTCGCTCCGGTCGTGTCGGGTCACGCCAATGTGCCATCATTAACCCGCACGAACTACGCCGAGTGGAGCCTCCTCATGGAGGTCGGGATGCAGGCAAGAGGGATGTGGCGCGCGATCCTGGGCGCGGAGGATCTTGACGACGAGTACGGGTACCGCAACGACAAGGGCGCGATGGAGTTCATCCTCCGATCGGTGCCCCCCGAGATGCTGCCCATGCTGCGCAAGCACCAGACCTCCCAGGAGCTGTGGGAGGCGATCCGCGCCATGCGCGCGGGCTCCGCGCGGGTCCGTGACGCAAAGGCCCAGACCCTGCGGGGGGAATTCGATCAGCTGCGACACAAACCCGGTGAGTCCATTGATGATCTGGCCATGCGCCTCACAGGGCTGTGTGCGCGGCTCGGTGAACTTGGAGACGCGATCAGCGACAAGCGCGTGATCCAGAAGTGGTTGCGGATCGTGCCCAAGCGGTACTCGCAGCTCGCGGTCTCCATCGACAACCTGGTCGACCTGGACACGACGTCGATCGAGGAAATCATCGATCGTTTCAAGGCGGCCGATGAGCGGTACGAGCTGGACGCCGAAGAAGAGGGCGGCAGCAAGCTCTTGCTCACTCTGGAGGAGTGGAACGCGCGGAACGGGCGTGGCGATCAAGGCGGGTCCTCCGGCGGGGGGGGGGGGCAACGGCGGCAAGAAGGGGCGCGGAAAGGGGCATGGCGACCGCGGCAAGGGTGCCGCCTGCCCAGGCGGCGGAAGAGCTGGGCCCAAGCGCTCCGGCAACTTCCGCTACTGTGGTATTAGCGGCCACTGGGCTCGCGAGTGCCGCAAGAAGATGAAGGACGAGGGCGGCGGCGAGGTGCACCTCGCGGCGGCAGAGGACGAGGATCCTGCGCTCCTCATGGCGCAGGTGACGCCGCTGCCCACTGAGCCCGAACTGGACGCGCGCGGCGAGCAGCTCGTGCATCTCCATGAGGAGGGCGCTGAGGTCAGCCTCGGGGCCGCCGGCGACGCCAAGGAACCTCTCTGTCATCTGGACACCGGCGCATCAAACCATATGACGGGCAACTCCACCGTCTTCTCGGAACTAGATCGCGACGTCGCCGGCACGGTCCATTTCGGTGACGGGTCGGTGGTCGAGATTGAGGGGCGCGGGACGGTGGTCTTCGTCGCTCATGGAGGGCGTCACCGCGTGCTGTCAAAGGTATACTATATACCTCAACTGCGTACCTCGATCATCTCCGTCGGACAGTTGGACGAGGCGGGCTGCACCGCTCTGGTGCGGAGCGGCATGATGGTGGTGCGCGACCGTCAAGAGAACCTCATCGCCAAGGTGTACAGATCGAGGAACCGCCTCTACACCGTCGAGCTAGAGATCACACGGCCCGTGTGCCTAACGGCCATGGCCGGCGAGGACGCGTGGTGCTGGCACGCGCGCTACGGCCACCTGAACTTCGACGCGCTCCGGAAGCTGGTCCAGGACGGCATGGTGCGCGGCATGCCCCTGGTCGAGCACGCCGATCAGGTCTGCGACAGCTGCCTTGTCGGCAAGCAGCGTCGCGCCCCGTTCCCCACGGAGGCGAACTACAGAGCCGGCGATCGCCTGGATTTGGTCCACGGTGATCTGTGCGGCCCGATCTCGCCACCCACACACGAAGGGAAAAGGTACTTCCTGTTGCTCGTGGATGACAAGTCACGCTACATGTGGATCGTGCTCCTGAGCAGGAAGGACGAGGCGCCCGCGGCGATCAAGCGCTGGCAGGCAGGCGTCGAGGTCGAGACCTCCGTCAATCTGCGCACGCTCCGGACTGACAGGGGCGGCGAGTTCACCTCAACGGAGTTTGGGGAGTACTGTGCCGACCGTGGCGTACGCCGGCAGCTCACTGCCCCGTACTCGCCGCAGCAAAACGGTGTCGTAGAGCGCCGGAACCAGACTGTCGTCGGGACGGCTCGGTGTCTTGTGAAGGCGAAAGGGGTGCCGAACGAGTTCTGGGGGGAGGCGGTGACCACCGCTGTCCACCTGCTAAACTGCGCGCCCACGAAGGCGGTGCGCGGCATGACGCCCTGTGAAGCCTGGCACGGCGACAAGCCGGCAGTGAGCTACTTCCGCACGTTTGGGTGTGTCGCACACGCCAAGGTGACACGCCCATGCCTCAAGAAGCTGGACGACCGCAGCTTGCGCACTGTCTTCATTGGGTACGAGCACGGACAGTCCAAGGCGTGGCGCGTCTACGATCCCGTGGGCAAGCGAGTGCACGTCACTCGCGATGCCGTCTTCGACGAGTCGGCGTGCTGGGACTGGCAGACAGCAACTCCGGGGGAGGGCACTTTCGTCATCGAGTTCGCGCCCACGGTGGCCCTGCCACAGCAGCTGCAGCAGGAAAGGGTGACGCCCGCGACCCCGGCGAGTCCAGACACGCCGGTGCGCGGCCACACTCCGTCTGGGAGCATGACGCCGGCGCCCGCGGTGTGTGGAGACGCACCTGGACACGCCCACACTCTTGATCCTGGCGTGTACAAGGGAAAGGGCGTAGGGGAGGGTACATCTCACCCCCTCCTGGAGCCACGCCGGACGCCGTTTTGGGCACCAGTGAGGCGCCACGTCGCTACCGCGTGGTCGACACCATCCTTGAGGAAGCTGAGCCGGTGACTCTAGATCCAGCCGAGTTGCTCCTTGTGGCTGGTGAGGAGCCCAACACCTTCGAGGAGGCGGAGCCGCACGCACCCTGGCGGGCGGCTATGCTGGATGAGCTGCAGTCCATCGACGACAACAACACTTGGACGCTCACCACGCTCCCGCCGGGCAAGCAGGCCATCGGGATGAAGTGGGTGTTCAAGCTCAAGAAGAACTCCGCCGGCGAGATCGTCAAGCACAAGGCGAGGCTTGTTGCCAAGGGATATGCACATCGCCCGGGTGTGGACTATGACGAAGTTTTCGCTCCGGTAGCGCGGCTCGAATCTATGCGGCTGCTGCTCGCGATCGCCGCGCAGGCAGGCTGGGAAGTTCATCACCTCGACGCTTTCCTGAATGGAGATCTGCAAGAGGAGGTGTATGTGGTGCAACCACCGGGGTTTGAGCGCACCGGTGAAGAGGAGAAAGTGCTCCGACTCTCCAAAGCTCTGTACGGGCTCTGTCAGGCGCCGCGTGCATGGAACATCAAGCTGGACGAGACGCTGGTGTCGCTGGGTTTTCATAGGAGCCCATCTGAGCACGCCGTGTACATGCGGTGCGACAGCGACGAGCGGCTGATGCTGGGCGTCTACATCGACGATCTCATCGTCACTGGATCAAGCCTGGAGGCCATTGCTCAGTTCAATCAGCAAATGAGGTCTGTCTTCTCCATGAGTGACCTTGGTTTACTGAGCTACTACCTCGGCATCGAAGTTCACCAGGGAGACGATGCGATCACCCTCAAGCAGGCGAGCTACGCAGCCAAGATCGTGGACAAGGCTGGGCTGACAGACTGCAATCCGGTGCACATCCCGATGGAGCCGCGCCTGAAACTGAGCAAGGAGAGCAAGAATCCGCCAGTGGACAGAAAGCTCTACCGCAGCATCGTAGGTAGTCTTCGTTACCTGGTGCATTCACGACCAGACATCTCCTACGCTGTTGGTTTCGTCAGCAGATTCATGGAGGCACCCACGACAGGGCACTGGGCGGCGGTGAAACAGCTGCTGCGGTATGTTGCAGGCACCCTGAACTTTGGGTGCAGATACAAGAAGGGAGAAGCAGAGCCGCGGCTGATTGGGTACAGTGATGCGGATTTCGCCGGAGATGTTGATGACAGGAAGAGCACATCCGGGACGGTGTTTGTTTTTGGTGGGAGCGTGATCAGCTGGCAGTCCCAGAAGCAGAAGGTGGTCGCTCTTTCATCCTGTGAGGCCGAGTACATGGCGGCCACCGCAGCCGCGTGCACGGGAGTTTGGCTCCGACGGATGCTTGGCGATTTGCTAGGTGATCCGGGAGGCGCAACTCCACTCCTCATCGACAACAAGTCAGCAATCCAACTCTTCAAGAACCCTGTCTTCCACGACAGAACGAAGCACATTGAGACGCGATTTCACTTCATTCGCGAATGTGTGCAAGACGGGAGGATCGCCGTCGATCACGTCCACACCGACGAGCAACTGGCTGACATTCTGACCAAGGCACTGCCTCGGGTGAAGTTCCAGGAGCTACGGGAGAAGCTGGGCATGATCAACATCAGCAACTGATTAAGGGGGAGATTGTCAGTTAATCAGCTGCAGAAGAACACCTTCAGTTTCGTCAGTTATAGGTGTAGTGTTTAGTCTTTGTCAGTTTCGTCAGAGAAATTTCTTTTCCTCGGAATAACCCGAGCTGCGCCTCGGTCGTAGTTTGTTAGGTTTGTTTTTCGCGGCTCTGACCCGATCGTGGGATGACACGAAGTAGACGGTCATGGCCGCATCGCGGGCGACGCGCGGGGAGCGTTGGGATGGCAGCGCTCACGACCCGGACGTGCCCTGGTTTTCCGGTTTCAGTTAGAAGCTTTGTAATCGCTGAATAAGAAGAAGAATAGAGCAGAAAAGCTGCAAGTCGAACGCGGCACAAAACATCTTCGTCTTCCTCTGTCTCTCTCTCGTGAGCTCGAGCTTTAGGTCTAACACCTAGGCCGAGGGCCATGGCTACGCGAGGAGGACCGGGCCGAGGCCGTACTCGACGTCCCGCTCCGCGTAGCCGCGCACCAGCCGGCCGGAGGATGGAGCGCAGGTCGAGGGTCGCCACCGCCGTAGTCTGGCGGTGGAAACGACACCGTTCGCGCGCTGGGCCTTGCCGCGCCGGAGGAGGCCTGTGCCAGGTTCGGGCCTGGCCGACCGTCGGGGGCGGGCTGCACGCAGTCAGCTGAAGGGAGAGCCCGCTCCATCTTCGCCACGGGCAGGACCGTAGCTGCAGGAACTCCACGCGGATGCCGGGAGCCGCATCGGGCGCTGGCTGCCTCGCCTCCATCGCCCGTCTTCGTCGTCGCCAGGACGTAGAAGATGCGGGTGCGCCGCTGTCGAGGATCCGCTGTGGGCTCCGCGCGCCGGGAGGTCGAGGCCGGGTTGTTCCCCGCTATAGGCGCCGAGTCTCCGGTCGGGAGGCGCTTGCCACGCCGCCGTGCCTTGCGTAGCAGGCCGGGGTCGCAGATGCGCCGCGGTCGGCCGTGCCGGAGAGGGCCGCTTATGCGGCCACTGTGGACGGCGTCTGGGAGAAGGGGAAGGAGAGGGTGAGACCAAACCATGCGCTGGAGGACGCTGCGATCGAGCGCCGGCACCTAGGCTCCATCGCCTCGTCACCGGAAGATGTCTCGCCGCGAGCGCTCAATGGAACGATTCCGGTTCCTGCTTCCGCTTCCGGTTGCATCGCCTGTAAGCCATCGGCGACGAAAGTAACATCCGTAACCGCCGGGATGGCCTAATCTCTCGTGGCCTTCTGCTCTCGCCAGAGCGTGCTGATAACGTGTTAGAGTAAAACGAGATTGAAAGCGAAAGGACAATCAAGTCACTTCTTTATTACTCCCTCCGTTCCCAAATAATTGTCTTTCTAGCCATCTCAAATAGACTACAACATACATATGTATGTAGACATGTTTTAGAGTGTAGGTTCACATTTTGCTCCGTATGTAGTCGTTTGTTAAAATCTCTAGAAAGAATATTATTTAGGAACGGAGGGATTAGATGCCATCTGCTATTTATACAAGGGAAAGGACACCACTGGAAAAGGTGTCTGTTCAGAAGAGGTGCCTGTTCGGCGGGAACCGACGCGGCAGTTTTACAACGGCCTGCGGTTAGTACAAGCAGGGATTAATCCCATAATTAACACATGGTTAATTAATTGTAACAAATAAAACTATTAGGGCACGTGCAAGGGTGCTATCAATGTCATATAGGATATATAATTGCTAGGTTGGGACAGAGAGAAATAAAAAAGAGTTTGCCTTCTCTTAGGTAAGAGATGACCTCTGACTAAGGAAGACAAGACAATTCTCTCTGTTGTCAAGATGTCATCTACTAGCTACATATCTTTTACTTTATTAATCATCCAATTATTTTATGAACATGCAAACATTTGTTATAGATAACACTAAAAAATAATCTATTTTATAACATGCTTTTGTCTTCTCTAGCAAAATGACATGAATTGCACAAGAAAAGACCGTCTTATCAACTATCCTACAATGCCCTTAGTTTTTTGTTTGGCTACGTTTGAGCGGGAATATATCTATATTTCATATGGTAGATGATTTTCCTATAAGCATGGTTAAGTTCTTGACTTTCATGAAAATCACCGTGCACCATATTACGAGACCGAGAGAATATTACCTAGGAGTATTAGACATCAGTGTTCTTGATGTTCATGAAAATCAGCGCTCACTATATTATGAGACAGAGGGAATGTTATCTAGGAGTATTAGACATCAGTCAACTCGCATCATGCACTTGTGGAGAGTTGTGATGCGAGGTACTAACACTGGATAACCAACGCTTCTTGATTGCAAGCATCGCCAGATGGAGCGTCAAATGACATGGCATCAAATGCTGATTCTTCTCAACTAAACAAACAAAAAGACTTGCAGCAACACAATGGCTAAGAAATGGAGTGAAAGAATGGCAAGGGACCAATGCCTCCTTGCTTCAGAACACAATTCTTGGCGCCAGACAATATCGTTTGTGAAATGATCATACGACTAATCGGTATGTAATGATAACACAAATATTTTGTTGGCATTTCAATAGCTTATATTTGCATAAGATAGTCCTGGGTATAGGTATCTCCGGAACTTGCAGTCTGGATATGCTCTATATGCTTAACCTGTACACTATAAATCCCCCTCCCAGCCCACGCCCATGGCCTTACTACCAAAACTTTAGCACCATGGGCAAGAAGAGCTAGGTGGAGATCGATCGATCATGCATTCGGGCATTACACTATGCCTTTCATCACCTACTATTATACCGTTCGCACATGTTAACAGGCACCCCAAAATCGCGGATTGATTTTCGATCATCCTGGAAATGGGTGGATGAGCCCTTCGTGTCACGTCATGTGGCAAACATCCCATTTAGCTCTTGGCTTTCTATCTTCTATGATCTGCACGTCACTGGCTCTTTCTGGCCTCTTCATTGTTCTTGATCTTCGCTTCCAAGCACCTGTGACCTCTTCTGCTTCACTGTCACAGCTGTCATCACAATAAAATAAATCCGGCCGTGTTCCTCTATGCATGACCTCTTCATTGTCATTGTCATTGTCAGAAGGTAAGAACTCGACAACTTCTTCACTTTCTGAGCTGTCAGGATCTGATTTCATGGTATATTCATCGTCCTTCACCGCGCTGCCAGGCAATGTAGCCTCTTCAGAAAGAACACATACTCTGTTCCTTCCATCACTTTTGCGGGTGCTCCAAGGTGTTCCTTCAAATGTGTCTCCACCTGCTACCACCATTTCTAATCTGTCACCAGATGCAACTGCTTCTGATTTTCCTTTCCATAAGATTTCATCAGAGCCATCAGACGTTGCTGCCCCTGGCTTAACATCATCTGCGCACATGCCTGAACTGGCACAGGGTGTAACCGCCTCTGATTCTCCTTCCATCATCACACAGTCTCCATGAGAGCCATCAGCTGTAGGTGCCTCTGATTCTCCTTCCTTCATGAAACATTCATCATCAGAGCCATCAGCTGTAGCTGCCTCAGACATAACATCATCAACCCTCGCACATTCAAACTCTTTCAGCAGTAGTTTCCTTATCTTGTTTCTTAAATTAGAAGCCTCTTCAGATCTAAACCAACTGCGACTAAACTGTAAAGCCAATACAAGCTCAGTGTTAAACCCTCGAGAAAGAAACTCGCTAAGCTAAACAGACAAAGCATTATACGAACTGAGAAATACAGAAAGGAAGTGGCACCACTAACCATGACAAGTCTATCTCTTGTGAAATTTTCTGGTGCTTCAATTATAAACCGTTGAATATAGTAAAGCATGAAGATGCCACAATCATATGCATTGTTCTGCCCTGGAACCTGGTCATTGTAACAATTTATAAGAATGTACCAAGATAAAAATGTAATTTAATTGCAGGCCACAATCTAAACAACTGAGTGTAGAAATCCAGGAACCAATCCCAAACCAAAAAAAAAATCTATAGATTCAATGACCAGGATAGTTAGCGATCTAAAGAGTTTCGAGTACTAGCCCCCTAGGTGACAAGTCAAGCAAGAAGAAACAACTCGCTTTTCGTTATCAAATGCTGTATTTCTCCATAATCAACTCTCATTGCTTTTAAGACACACCTGCATCGTCTGCTTCTATAAAGTATCCACCCATCATAAAACTTACCTCAACATTTTCCTTGTGTATATTCCTTGGAAGATCCTCCCATATTGTGTCTGAAATAGAAATGTCAGAAGGAGGGTTCTTCCTTAAATGCTTCCATTCCTCTTCAAGGAATCTACATACAGTTGATGACATCAGCGTTATGAAGAGTTTATTCGCTATCAAAATCATAGAGCTCATCAACAAGTGAGCCAGCACCCAAAGTTAGATAATAGTCGTCATGTCACTTACCTCCTAACTGTATGATAAATGTCATCAGTAGGATGCATCCCTAAGGAGTCCAGATGAAGTACGATTGGTCCTGAATTACTCTCTTTTGCAGGAATGCAGATGATCACCAGGCTCCAGTGTGCCCTAATTAACAAAGACAAAAATGCATTTTGCAGAAATACCAAAAGAAGTACGCATAATGTTATTAACCTCACAGGCCACAACCCAATGCTTGTAAAACAATTCATCATCAGATTACTAAAGGATTGATACTTAGGCATCTGAAACTGCAGGTCCAAATGGAGCATGGAGTTATAAAACTTATCCAAGAGTGCATTTGGATAAAATAATCAATAACATGAGCCGTCAATTATATTTGCAAGCATATAAATAACAAACATGTTAGAATTCCTATTCCAGTAACTAACTTACGTTCCATGGATTGGCAGTATAATGTATCCTCTCTGAAATATATTGACACCTTTCCACCATCTTCTCAACTTCACGAACTCGCCCTAGAAAAAGTGGAGCATTACAATCTAAAATTATCATATGAAGATACCACTTCACAAACAAGAGAGATATCAAAACAGTACTCCCTCCGTTCGGAATTACTTGTCGCGGAAATGGATGTATCTAGATGTATTTTAGTTCTAGATACATCTATTTCCGAGACAAGTAATTCCGAACGGAGGGAGTACTTTATAAGAAACAAGTAGTGAAGTACTAAGACAGGACAACTACAACACATTGTCCAAAAATTCAGAGTACTCTGGACATATGCCTGTTACTATCGCATCTTAACATGGAAGCAATAAAATCATATGTCCAGAGTACTCATGTATCACTAAGAATAAGATTCAGAGAAAACATCATATGAAAATAGTACAACACTACATAAAAAAGAAAGATAAATCATAAAAAGACTATTAGATATATAAGAGTCAAGAACTCAAGATACTAGGAAAGGACAACTACAACACAGTATAGTACTTCCTTCGTCCGGAATTACTTGATGCTCAAAGGGATGTATCTAGACCTATTTTAGTGCTAGATAATTCCGTTTGAGCGTCAAGTAATTCCGTATGGAGGGAGTACTAGGTTACACTATCACATTTTATCAAGCAAACAGCAAAAAGCTTATCTCCAAAGTACTCTCATGTACCATGAATAATAGAACTTGGAGAAGACTAACATATATTTTTGCAGCAGTATTCGAGTCATTCAATAGAAAAACAATCTTACATTCCGAAATAATGCTTCTTGAAGCTTGCTGTAAAAATATGTGTTAAACATGTGGAAATTGTTTCTGGCAGCTTCACGTTGAAATTTGTCTCTTTTGATGTATCTGCCAGAAGAATATCATACAAAGAGTTAAACAGAAACATCCATTTAGAAGCAAAGTTGTTATGAACAGAATTCACAAGTCCTAACTTTAAACAATTCTAGCATCTCTGAGTAAGTGGATGACTAAAAATTCACATGATGCTATTTTTACTAATTCGTCAAGCTCAACAGCTCAAATAGATAGCTTGATGATGTCCGGACATTTCAATACCAACAGGCAGCACAACTAGGTGCATTAACACCTAAATTTTCTCAAATCATACAGAATTGATTGCTTCCTACTCCCTCCGTTCACTATTATAAGACATTTTAGATAATTCAGTATAGACTAGATTCAGACTGGAAATGAGTGAACAAACACACTAAAAGGCGTCTATATACATCAGATTTAGAAAAAAGTTAGAACATCTTATAATGGTGAATGGAGGGAGTATTATTCAAAGATACATGATGTGCTCAAGCAGTCTCTAAAAGGAGAAGATCATAGAATGATACAAAGCAAAACTTGAAAGATAGGGACATATATTCTTACTGAATGTAGTAGTTTATTACAGGGGACGACAAATATACTCCAGGATCAAGGCATTTGATATCCGAACTGGTGAGCTCTACAGCTTCTGGATCATCTCTGTTCAAATGGTTAGTGTTAATGACAGAACTAAAGAAAATTTCACTGCCATGAACTGAAGGTCTTAAAAAAAATGCAGTGTTCACCTTGATGGATAGTAAATTTTTGAATCGTTCCTGAAAAACCCATTGTTTTATCAGATAGTAAATCGAAACTTTAGCTCAGTATGCATAACAGAAAATACGTTGGTGGTGAAGCTCCTTACTTACCATTCCTCTGGCACCCGACAGTCTACTGGTTCATCAGATTGCGCATCTTCGTCATCCACGAGAACCACATCATTAACCTAGTATAGGTACACAATATAATAATGTAGCTGTGTAAGGTCAAATTTGTATCTAAAAGTGGCATTATGATCAATCTACTACTGAAAGTACACTGTCCAAAAAACATTCTGGTTTTATTTCATGATGATGGCCTAACTTAAAGGACGGACCCAGTGCTAGAATTAATTAGCACGGCCAAACTATTAATGGGAAGTGTAGCAGTGTACATAAATGGAGGAGGCCAGTGTTCTGCAGAAGCCAGCATCATGTAACAAGTGAGATGTCAATAACCGTAAACAGCTCAAATGCACGCACACTGCATGCAATAGGACAGCTTTGTAGCTTGACCACTCAAGCAATAGAAAATAAGGATCATTTGTACAGGGGCAAAACGTAAGGAAACTTTTACTCCCCCCGTTCCAAAATAAGTGTCGTAGTTTTAGTTCAAATTTGAACTTTTGAACTAAAACCATTACACTTATTTTGGAACGGAGGGAGTAGAATAGTAATTTCATTGGTCTAAATGGTTGTCACGTTGTCAGCGTACCCACCTTTTGAGAATATAAAACAGATGAATCTCCATGCTGTACATTCCTCCTGTGTCGAAGAATTGAAAAGGAATCTCAGCTTAATATTTTGATTAAATGTAATAGTATACTAAGATGTATTGTATAGAAGTCCTGAGAGAGACTGTATGACGTATGTGAATAATATCCACAATGCTTATTACTCCCTCCATTCCTAAATACTCCCTCCGTCCGAAAAAACTTGTCATCAAAATGAACAAAAAGAGGTGTATCTAGAACTAAAATACATCTAGATACATCCCCTTTTATTCATTTTGATGACAAGTATTTCCGGACGGAGGGAGTATAAGTCTTTTTAGAGATTCCAATATGGACTACATACAGAGCAAAATGAGTGAATCTACACTCTAAACTACGTCTATGTACATCCGTATGTAGTCCATATTGAAATCCCTAAAAAGACTTATATTTAGGAACGGAGGGAGTATAACAGAATTGGATATATAAGATTTCACCAGAATATGTATTCCACACATTTCCAATAACTTATGTCAAGCAGGTCTTAACAAAGTGGAGTACTGATATTAATACTGCTGATGTATAAGTGCACAGTGCACCTAAAAAACAAGAGAAGTTGCCATCTCTACACGTAATCCGCATTGATTGATGTAATGAATGCTAAGACCCCACACACAACAACGACAGAACGTGCTGAGTAATCAAGCCGTTTCCCAACGAGACTCTCTCCAAACATTCCATCTTTACCGTCAATTACATCAGACAGAAAGTGATTGGTATACTTTATTTCTTCCTAAAAGAATGGCACAATCATGGCCTTGCAGAAAGCAAAACAGCATATGCTTGAAATCTGAATCAAGTAAAGTGATACTATTATCATTTGTTAAAAATGATCAAGATTCCTGTCTCAGAACTCCATTGTGGCTACCAAGTCTGCACAATTCCAGAACACAACAGAACCAAGTAGCCATATACATAATTCCGTCAATATACTTTCTTACAAAACACTGACTTCCTATTAACAGTGCAGCTTAAAAATTTGTTGGTATTTGAAACTAAATCATAAAAGAGCTGTAAATGGAGTCTCTTGTAATTGCCAAACACAAGTAGTACTAATACTAGTAAGGTGCAATACACATTGACAGAAATATTGTAAATAGTAACACGGAGATCCTAAAACAGGTTGTGCAGGGATGCAGGGAACAGGGACAGTCAAAACTAAAAATGGGCACTCATGTGGTGTGCTAATAAGCTTAACACGGGATGGCATGTTTCATTTCTGTTAGAAATGCATAAAGGTTGTTGCCCTGATTTTCTGAAAATCTGACACATACCTATTTGCAGGATTGCTGAAAAAGTTGCTTTGAATCTGCCGACGCTTTTCTCTATCATGTTCCTTTGGATCAACGGCACGGACTCTCTGTTTGTGCCCAGATAAAGTAGTTGGAGATGTTTTGCTTGAGTACATCTTATCCTCTGGTATAGGTCTCATTCGTCCAGGTTGTTTGAAACTTGTGCGTGAAAACAGACCTAGCTGCATTCACCACCATTTCATCCTAATTTAGAAGAGATTTTTACAGATTATCAACAAGAAGAACACATGCATGTCATTACTATATACCTCTCCGTAGTTTTTCTTTGTTGAGCGAATGGGAATGGGAGATGACTTCGGATGGTATCTGTGGGCAGCACGTTCTGCCTCTGAATCATCAATATCTGCAAAAAGGGCACATTACACTTAAAATTGCCCTAGCATGGTTAGCCGTAATAATGAGCAAATTAGCTGGAACAGATTCAACAGTCGCATATTTTCATTAGATGCTCAAACCAAACTGCATACATTGCATTTGCTGTACAAACTTCATTCAGAGCTCCCATGTACCCATACTTTGCCAACCCATCTCTCGACATTGCTAAGGTATAAGCTCGTAACTGAACATGCAGTAAGCAAAAAAAGCCTTACCAAATAAGTAAGCATCAGAACGAGGATCCCGATAGGAAGCACCGCCATCCTGCGAATAAACACACCATGGCCATGTAAAACAAGTTGCGAGAGGCAGAGGGGCGGGGGGGGGGGGGGAATCAGACACAAGCGCAGGATCGAACCTTGGCGCTGTTCGTATCGATCCCCCGGCGCCGCGCCTCCTCCTCGAGCAGCCGGAGGATGCGTTTGCGGCCTTCCCTCTTCTCCTGCTCGATTAGGCCTCCGAATGCGGGGTGCGTGCTGCGGGCGTACGCGATCTCAAGCTGCAGCGCCTCGTCCGAAAAATCCGCGATGTCCCGCCGCAGCCCGTCGTTCGATCTACCCGAGAACTCCCCCTCCGCCTCCGCCCCCTCATCCCTCCTCCCCTTCCCCTTGGCCGGCGCCGGGGGAGGGGAGACGAATCCCTCGCCGTCGCCGAAGCCGGGGGAGGAGCGGGCGGACGCATTCCCTTTGGCCCTCCCCTTTCCCTTCCCGGCCGCCGAGGGAGGGGAGGCGAAGCAGACGTTATCGTCGCGGTCGGGGCAGGCGCGGAACGCATCTAACCAGTCGATGTCGATGCCGGCCTTCTTCGCCGCCGCCGTCGCCGCCGCCCCCATCGTCATCCGAGGAGCCGGCGCCGCCGATCGGCGGGGAGAAAATGCGGATTGGGACGTTGTGGGGAGAGGGAAATTTGGGGTTTGGGTTTTGGGCTTGGGGGGAAATGGGGAGGTTGCCGCGGCTATTAGTATTACCCCGCGACTTAATTAAGCGTAAAAACTTCGACCGGAAGATTTGCTCGCGGATTTGGAGACATTTATACATACGGAAATCTTCGAGTCATTTGTTTTTTACTCGGGATCTTCGACTCTTCGTTACACGTAAGCACACGTGGACGGACGGCTTGAGCGGTGAGCCCGCTTCCCCGGACTCCGGCGCTCGTGTTAACGAGTACTCCCTCCGTTCCTAAATAATTGTCTTTCGAGAGATTTCAAAAAGTGACTACATACGGAGCAAAATGAGTGAATTTACATTTTAAAATATGTCTACATACATCCGTATGTTATAGTTTATTTGAGATGGCTAGAAAGACAAATATTTGGGAACGGAGGGTATTTTAAAAAAAATTGAAAAACTAACGGTGCGATCTAGGTATCGGTGAAATAGGATCGGATTCGAACGGATAACGTCTACTATCGTATTTTACATTGTACTCCCCCTGTTTCTAAATATAAGTCATTCTATGTAAAGATACTAATATGGACTGTATAGGGGTATAAAGCAAAAATAAATGAATTTACACTTTAAATGTGCCCACATGTAGTTCATATTAAAATATCTAAAAGCTTTATATTTAGAAAATGGAGAGAGTAGTATTTAATTTTGATTCAGACGAGCGCCGATTCGAATACTGGATTAGGTGGATTTGGCTAACGAGGATCTTTTGAAGAAAAAAGTTAACGGTGTGATTTTTTTTGGGAAAAAGAAATTAATTGCTTTATCATGGGGATTATATAGTTCTGATATAATATTAGTATAATTTCTCAAAGAAAAGACTTCTGCCAAACAACAGTACGAGTGTTGTTAGAGTATGTACAACCGGAATTGGCAAATCCGGCATTCTATCAGTCCCCTCATATCTTGTATCAGCTATCCACATATATTAAGGCTGGCCATAGTGGGAGTAACATAAGTAGTATCATATACTTGAGACTCGCAAACATGCTTACGTGGCAGTGAATTAAAGAAAAGAGAGATGGTTATAGTAACATAGGTAGATACCGTAACATAATAAATGTGATGCTACTATGTGTCATGCATAGCAATAAATGAGACCACATATGATACTAATCTATGATACTATGCACTATAGAGGTAGTAATATAGACTAGTAGCATATGCATGTTACTAGTCTAAGTTACTCCCCACTATGACCAGCCTAAATTCGGACTCTCAAATCTATGCGCGTCCATCATACACGTCAATGTTGCACGTAAATAACAAATGTTGGCACCGAGAATACATATGTCTTTATATAAAATTTATTGAAGTGCACAACTCAAACATTAGCTTTTTGGTTTCTATAGTGGGTCCACATATGCTCCACAAGATCATTGAGTAGCGGCGCGTGCACCTCATGATCTCGAAGATTCTGATGTATCTGCAGAAAGTTCATAAGCTAAGCCGCATCTTAATCTTTCGGGATTTGAACTTGCTCTCTAGGTGCTTTAAAATTTTGGTTTGGGCTACACCATCATCCACATCCTCGACAATTATATTGTACAAAGTAACACAACATGTCATGAGCTGCCACAAAGTTTCTATTCTTGCATCAATTCAACTCCATGAACAATTCCTCAACGAGTTTGAAGCACTCCGAATGGCCTCTCCACATCCTTCCTAGCTGCTTCATGCATTGTTGCAATGTGGTTTTGTTTGTTGCCTTGTGGTTTGGATATGGTCTTCACAAACGCTGCCCACTGAGGATAGATGTCGTCGGCAAGATAGTAACCCATGTGTGTACTCATGGTCGTTGACAGTGTAGTTGCAAGGCGGCGATTCCCCATTGCAAAGCCTTCTGAACACCGGAGATCGTTGAAGCACGTTTGATGCCGTTGTGAGATCCCGGCATTCCAAAGAAAGCACGCCAAATCCATAAGTCATGTGATGTCACCGTTTCTAGTATGATGATGGCCTCTTTGGTGTGTCGTTGATACATTCTCATTAAACCTTTGGGGCAGTTTTTCCATTGCCAATGCATGCAATCAATTTTGTTGCTGTTATAATAATCTACATGATGCTTCTATGTCCTTATTTTGTTTATACCGACACATCTCTCTTTCTAAGCATGTGGACATGTTTTTCGATTTTGGTTTTCGCTTGAGGACAAGCGAGGTCTAAGCTTGGGGAGTTGATACGTCCATTTTGCGTCACGTTTTCCAACTGTTATTTATGATGTTTTATGCATAATAATGCTTTTTGGAGTAATTCTAATGCTTCTCTCATAACACACAAAGAGGGAGAATTCCGGCAGCTGGAAATCTGGACCTGGAAAAGCTACGTCAGGCTACCTATTCTGCACAACTCCAAACAAGCTGAAACTATACGGAGAATTTTTATGAAATATATGAGGAATATTGAAGCTAATAAGTACCAGAGGGGGCCCACCAGGTGGGCACAACCCACCTGGGCGCGCCAAGGAGCCCAGGCGCGCCCTGGTGGGTTGTGCTCTCCTCGGTCCACCTCCGGTGCCCATCTTCTGGTATATAAGTCATTTTGACCTAGAAAAAATAAGGAGAGGACTTTCGGGACGGAGCGCCGCCGTCTCGAGGCGGAACTTGGGCAGGAGCACTTTTGCCCTCCAGCGGAGCGATTCCGCTGGGGGAACTTCCCTCCCAGAGGAGGAAATCATCGTCATCATCATCACCAACAACTCTCCCATCTTGGGGAGGACAATCTCCATCAACATCTTCAATAGCACCATCTCATCTCAAACTCTAGTTCATCTCTTGTGTTCAATCTTTG
Source organism: Aegilops umbellulata (assembly GCA_032464435.1). Lineage (NCBI taxonomy): Eukaryota > Viridiplantae > Streptophyta > Magnoliopsida > Poales > Poaceae > Aegilops > Aegilops umbellulata. The sequence continues at coordinate 57,084,399 of CP136058.1, forward strand.
TACCGGAACTATAGATTGGTGCTTGTGGGTGACTAGTGGTGTTGATTACATCTTGTAGTTGATTACTATATGGTTTATTTGGTGGAAGATTATATGTTCAGATCCAGTATGCTATTTAATACCCCTCTGATCTTGAGCATGATTATCATTTGTGAGTAGTAGTTACTATTGTTCTTGAGGTCACGAGAGAAATCATGTTGCAAGTAATCATGTGAACTTGATATGTGTTTGATATTTTGATAGTATGTATGTTGTGATTCCCTTAGTGGTGTCATGTGAACGTTGACTACATGACACTTCACCATATTTGGGCCTAAGGGAATGCATTATGGAGTAGTTATTAGGTGATATGGGTTGCGAGAGTGACAAAAGCTTAAACCCTAGTTTATGCGTTATTCCGTAAGAGACCGATTGGATCCAAAAGTTTAATGCTATGGTTAGAATTTATTCTTAATACTTTTCTCATAGTTGCGGATGCTTGCTGATAACCCACAAGTATAGGGGGTCGTTTGTAGCCTTTTTTGATAAATAAGAGTGTCGAACCCAACGAGGAGCTAAAGGTAGAACAAATATTCCCTCAAGTTCTATCGACCACCGATACAACTCTACACACACACTTGACGTCTGCTTTATCGAAAACAAGTATGAAACTAGTTTTGTAGGAGTGATGCCAGAACTACTTTGCGAGAATAAAACTAGAAGTAGTTTGCAAAATAATAAAAGTTAGGTGTTTAGTAAAAGGGTTTGTGTCAACAAGAAAGTTATTTGTCCCTAGGCAATCGATAACAAGTACGGTAATCATTCTTGCAATTTTATATGAGGGAGATGAAGGAAATATGCCCTAGAGGCAATAATAAAGTTGTTATTTTATATTTCCTTATATCATGATAAATGTTTATTATTCATGCTAGAACTGTATTAACCGGAAACTTGATACATGTGTGAATACATAGACAAAACAAAGTGTCCCTAGTATGCCTCTACTTGAATAGCTCGTTAATCAAAGATGGTTAAGTTTCCTAACCATAGACATGTATTGTCATTTGATGAACGGGATCACATCATTAGGAGAATGATGTGATGGACAAGACACATCCGTTAGCTTAGCACTATGATCGTTTAATTTATTGCTATTGCTTTCTTCATGATTTATACATGTTCCTATGACTATGAGATTATGCAACTCCCGAATACCGGAGGAACACTTAGTGTGCTACCAAACATCACAATGTAACTGGGTGAGTATAAAGGTGCTCTATAGATGTCTCCAATGGTGTTTGTTGAGTTGGCATAGATCGAGATTAGGATTTGTCACTCCGATTGTCGGAGAGGTATCGCTGGGCCCTCTTGGTAATGCACATCACTATAAGCCTTGCAAGCAATGTGACTAATGAGTTAGTTGCAGGATGATGCATTACGAAACATGTAAAGAGACTTGCCGGTAACGAGATTGAACTAGGTATTGAGATACCGACGATCGAATCTCGGGCAAGTAACATATCGATGACAAAGGGAACAACGTATGTTGTTATGTGGTTTGACCAATAAAGATCTTCGTAGAATATGTAGGAGCCAATATGAGCATCCAGGTTCCGCTATTGGTTATTGACCGGAGATGTGTCTCGGCCCTGTCTACATAGTTCTCGAACCCGTAGGGTCCGCACGCTTAACGTTCGATGACGATTTGTATTATAAGTTATGTGATTTGATGTACCGAAGGTTGTTCGGGGTCCCGGATGAGATCACGGACATGACGAGGAGTCTCGAAATGGTTGAGACGTAAAGATCGATATATGGGAAGGCTATATTCGGACATCGGAAAGGTTTCAAGTGATTCGGGTATTTTTTGGAGTACCGGAGAGTTACGGGAATTCGCCAGGAGAAGTATTGGGCCTTATTGGGCCATACGGGAATAGAGGAGGGAGGCCAAAGGGAAGGAGGCGCCCCCCCATGGGTCTGAATTGGACTAGGGGAAAGGGGGCGGCGCCCCCCCCTTGCCCTTTCCTACTCCCTCTCTCTTTCCCTCTCTCTTCTCTCCTACTCCGGAAAGGAAAGGGGGATTCTACTAGGACTTGGGAGTCCTAGTAGGACTCCCCACACTTGGCGCCCCCCCCCCTCTAGGGCCGGCCTCCTCCTCCTCCTCCCTCCTTTATATATGTGGGTAGGGGGCACCCCAAAGGCACAACAGACAATCTCTTAGCCATGTGCGGTGCCCCCCTCCATAGTTTTACACCTCGGTCATATCGTCATAGTGCTTAGGCGAAGCCCTGCGTCGGTAACTTCATCATCACCGTCACCACGCCATCGTGCTGACAGAACTCTCCCTCGGCCTCAACTGGATCAAGAGTTCAAAGGACGTCACCAAGCTGAAGGTGTGCAGATCGCGGAGGTGCCGTACTTTCGGTACTAGGATCGGTCGGATCGTGAAGACGTACGACTACATCAACCGCGTTGTCATAACGCTTCCGCTTACGGTCTACGAGGGTACGTGGACTACACTCTCCCATCTCGTTGCTATGCATCACCATGATCTTGCGTGTGCGTAGGAAATTTTTGAAATTACTGCGTTCCCCAACAGTGGCATCCGAGCCAGGTCTATGCGTAGATGTTATATGCACGAGTAGAACACAAATGACTTGTGGGTGATAATAGTCATACTGCTTACCAGCATGTCATACTTTGATTCGGCGGTATTGTTGGATGAAGCGGCCCGGACCGACATTACGCGTACGCTTACGCGAGACTGGTTCTACCGACGTGCTTCGCACACAGGTGGCTGGCGGGTGTCAGTTTCTCCAACTTTAGTTGAATCGAGTGTGGCTATGCCCGGTCCTTGTTGAAGGTTAAAACATCACATACTTGACGAAAAATCATTGTGGTTTTGATGCGTAGGTAAGAACAGTTCTTGCTCAGCCCGTAGCAGCCACGTAAAATTTGCAACAAGAAAGTAGAGGACGTCTAACTTGTTTTTTGCAGGGCTTGTTGTGATGTGATATGGTCAAGACGTGATGAGATATAAGTTGTTGTATGAGATGATCATGTTTTGTTGAAGTTATCGGCAACTGGCAGAAGCCTTATGGTTGTCTCTTTATTGCATAAGATGCAAGCGCCAAATAATTGCTTTACTTTATCGTTATGCGATAGCAATAGTTGCAAAAGCAATAGTTGGCGAGACGACCATGTGACGATACGTTGATAGAGATCAATATGATGGAGACCATGGTGTCATGCCGGTGACGATAGAGATCATGACAGTACTTTGGAGATGGAGATCAAAGGCACAAGATGATCATGGCCATATCAAGTCACATATTTTGATTGTATGTGATGTTTATCTTTTATACATCTTATTTTGCTCAGTTCAGTGGTAGCTTTATAAGATGATCCCTTACTAAAATTTCAAGGTATAAGTGTTCTCCCTGAGTATGCACCGTTGCGACAGTTCTTCGTGCCGAGACACCACGTGATGATCGGCTATGATAAGCTCTACGTTCACATACAACGGGTGCAAGCCAGTTTTGCACACGCAGAATACTCGGGTTAAACTTGACGAGCCTAGCATATGCAGATATGGCCTCGGAACACTAAGTCCGAAAGGTCGAGTGTGAATCATATAGTAGATATGATCAACACAGTGATGTTCACCATTGAAAACTACTCCATCTCACGTGATGATCGGACATGGTTTAGTTGATTTGGATCACGTGATCACTTAGATGATTAGAGGGATGTCTATCTAAAGTGGAAGTTCTTAAGTAATATGATTAATTGAACTTTAATTTATCATGAACTTAGTCCTGGTAGTATTAGCATATCTATGTTGTAGATCAATAGCTCGCGATATAGCTCCCCGTTAATTTTTTGATATGTTCCTAGAGAAAAACTATGTTGAAAGATGATAGTAGCAATGATACAGACTAGGTCCGTGATCTGAGGATTATCCTCATTACTGCACAGAAGAATTATGTCCTTGATGCACCGCTAGGTGACAGACCTATTGCAGGAGCAAATGCAGACGTTATGAACGTTTGGCAAAGCTCGGTATGATGACTACTTGATAGTTTAGTGCACCATGCTTTACGGCTTAGAACTGGGACTTCAAAGATGTTTTGAACGCCACAGAGCATATAAGATGTTCCAAGAGTTGAAATTGGTATTTCATACTCATGCCCATGTCAATAGGTATGAGACCTCTGACAGTACTTTGCCTACAAGATGGAGGAGAATAGCTCAACCAGTGAGCATGTGCTCAGATTGTCTGGGTACTACAATTGCTTGAATCAAGTGGGATTTAATCTTCCAGATAAGATAGTAATTGACAAAGTTTTCTAGTCACTATCACCAAGTTACTAGAACTTCGTGATGAACTATAATATGCAAGGGATAACGAAAACAATTCCCAAGCTCTTCGCGATGCTAAAATCGGCGAAGGTAGAAATCAAGAAAAGGATCAAGTGTTGATGGTTAACAAGACCACTAGTTTCAAGAAAAGGTCAAAGGGATAGAAAGGGAACTTCAAGAAGAATGACAAACAAGTTGTCACTCATGTGAAAAAGCTCAAAGCTAGACCCCAAGCGTGAAACTGAGTGCTTCTACTGCAAAGAAAATGGTCACTGGAAGTGGAACTGCCCTAGATACTTGGCGGATAAGAAGGATTGCAAAGTGAACAAAGGTATATTTGATATACATGTTATTGATGTGTACTTTACTAGTGTTTATAGCAACTCCTCGGTATTTGATACTGGTTCAGTTGCTAAGAGTAGTAACTCGAAACGGGAGTTGCATAATAAACAAAGACTAGTTAAGGGCGAGGTGATGATGTGTGTTGGAAGTGATTCCAAGGTTGATAAGATCACCATCGCACACTCCCTTTACCTTCGGGATTAGTGTTGAGCCTAAAATAAATATTATTTGGTGTTTGCGTTGAGCATGAATATGATTGGATCATGTTTATTGCAATAAGGTTATTCATTTAAGTCAAAGAATAATTGTTGTTCTATTTAAATGAATAAAACCTTCTATGGTCATACACTCAATATAAATGGTTTACTGAATCTCGATCGTACTGATACACATATTCATAATATTGAAGCCAAAAAATTCAAAGTTAATAATGATATTGCAACTTATTTGTGGCACTGCCGTTTAGGTCATATTGGTGTAAAGCGCATGAAGAAACTCCATGCTGATGGGCTTTTGGAATCACTTGATTATGAACCACTTGATGCTTGCGAACCATGCCTCATGGGCAAGATGACTAAGACTCCGTTCTCCGGAACAATGGAGCGAGCAACTGACTTATTGGAAATAATACATACTGATGTATGCGGTCCGATGAGTGTTGAGGCTCACGGCGGGTATCGTTATTTTCTGACCTTCACAAATGATTTATCTACTTGATGAAACATAAGTCTGAAATATTTGAAAGGTTCAAAGAATTTCAGAGTGAAGTGGAAAATCATCGTAACAAGAAAAAGTTTCTACAATCTGATCGTGGAGATGAATATTTGAGTTACGAGTTTGGTCTTCATTTGAAACAATGTGGAATAGTTTCGCAACTCACGCCACCTGGAACACCATAGTGTAATGGTGTGTCAGAACGTCATAACCATACTTTATTAGATATGGTGCGATCTATGATGTCTCTTGCCGATTTACCACTATCGTTTTGGGGTTATGCATTAGAGATAGCTGCATTCACGTTAAAAAGGGCACCATCTAAATCCGTTGAGATGACACCGTATGAACTATGGTTTAGCAAGAAATCCAAGTTGTCGTTTCTTAAAGTTTGGGGTTGCGATGCTTATGTGAAAAGTTTTCATCCTAATAAGCTCAAACCCAAAATTGGAGAAGTGCGTCTTCATAGGATACCCAAAAGTAACTGTTGGGTACACCTTCTATCACAGATCCGAAGGCAAGATATTCGTTGCTAAGAATGGATCCTATCTAGAGAAGGAGTTTCTCTCGAAAGAAGTGAGTGGGAGGAAAGTAGAACTTGATGAGGTAACTGTACCTGCTCCCTTATTGGAAACTAGTTCATCACAGAAATCTATTCCTGTGACCCCTACACCAATTAGTGAGGAAGCTAATGATGATGATCATGTAACTTCAGATCATGTTACTACCGTACCTCGTAGGTCAACCAGAGTAAGAACCGCACCAGAGTGGTACGGTAATCCAATTCCGGAGGTCATGTTACTTGACCATGATGAACCTACGAACTATGAGGAAGCGATGATGAGCCCAAATTCCGCGAAATGGCTTGAGGCCATGAAATCTGAGATGGGATCCATGTATGAGAACACAATGTGGACTTTGGTTGACTTGCCCGATGATCGGCAAGCCATCGAGAATAAATGGATTTTCAAGAGGAAGACTGACGTTGATGGGAATGTTACTATCTACAAAGCTCGACTTGTTGCGAAAGGTTTTCGACAAATTCAAGGTGTTAACTATGATGAGATTTTCTCACTTGTAGCGATGCTTAAAGTCCGTCCGAATCATGTTAGAAATTGCCACATTTTATGAAATCTGGCAAATGGATGTCAAAACTACATTCCTTAATGGATTTATAAAAGAAGAGTTGTATATGATGCAACTAGAAGGTTTTGTCAATCCTAAAGGTAACAAAATGTGCAAGCTCCAGCGATCCATCTATGGACTGGTGCAAGCATCTCAGAGTTGGAATATACGCTTTGATAAGTTGATCAAAGCATATAGTTTTATACAGACTTGCTGTGAAGCCTGTATTTACAAGAAAGTGAGTGGGAGCACTACAACCTTTCTGATAAGTATATGTGAATGACATATTGTTGATCGGAAATGATGTAGAATTTTCTAGAAAGCATAAAGGAGTGTTTGAAAGGAGTTTCTCAAAGAAATACCTCGGTGAAGCTGCTTGCATATTGAGCATCGAGATCTATAGATATAGATCAAGACGCTTGATAACTTTTTTTTCAATGAGTACATACCTTGACATGATTTTGAAGTAGTTCAAAATGGAACAGTCAAAGAAGGAGTTATTTCCTGTGTTGCAAGGTGTGAAGTTGAGTAGAGACTCAAAACCCGACCACGGCAGAAAATAAAAAGAGAATGAAAAGTCATTCCCTATGCCTCAGTCATAGGTTCCATAAAGTATGCCATGCTGTGTATACCCTGGCCTGAGTTTGCCAAGGAAGTACAATAGTGATCTAGAAGTAGATCACTGGACGACAGTAAAAATTATCCTTAGAGAACTAAGGAAACATTTCTCGGTTATGGAGGTGATAAAGAGTTCGCTGTAAAGAGTTACATCGATGCAAGCTTTTACATCGATCTGGATGACTCTAAGTCACAATCCGAATACATATTGAAATTGGGAGCATTTAGCTAGAGTAGCTCCGTGCAGAGCATTGTAGACATAGAAATTTGCAAAATACATACGGATCTGAATGTGGTACACCCGTTGACTAAACTTCTCTCACAAGAAAAACATGATCACACCTTAGTACTCTTTGGGTGTTAATCACATGTCAATGTGAACTAGATTACTCACTCTAGTAAACCCTTTGGGTGTTGGTCACATAGCGATGTAAACTATGGGTGTTAATCACATGGTGATGTGAACTATTGATGTTAAATCACATGGCGATGTGAACTAGATTATTGAATCTATGCAAGTGGGGAGACTGAAGGAAATATGCCCTAGAGGCAATAATAAAGTTGTTATTTTATATTTCCTTATGTCATGATAAATGTTTATTATTCATGCTAGAATTGTATTAACCGGAAACTTGATACATGTGTGAATACATAGACAAAACAAAGTGTCCCTAGTATGCCTCTACTTGACTAGCTCGTTAATCAAAGAAGGTTAAGTTTCCTAACCATAGACATGTATTGTCATTCGATGACCGGGATCACATCATTAGGAGAATGATGTGATGGACAAGACCCATCCGTTAGCTTAGCACTATGATCATTTAGTTTATTGCTATTGCTTTCTTCATGACTTATACATGTTCCTTTGACTATGAGATTATGCAACTCCCGTTTACCGGAGGAACACTTTGTGTGCTACCAAACGTCACAACGTAACTGGGTGATTATAAAGGTGCTCTACAGGTGTCTCCGATGGTGTTTGTTGAGTTGGCATAGATCGAGATTAGGATTTGTCACTCCGATTATTGGAGAGGTATCTCTGGGCCCTCTTAGTAATGCACATCACTAGAAGCCTTGCAAGCAATGTGACTATGAGTTAGGTGCGGGATGATGCATTAAGGAACGAGTAAAGAGACTTGCCGGTAACGAGATTGAACTAGGTATTGAGATACCGACGATCGAATCTCAGGCAAGTAACATACCGATGACAAAGGGAACAACGTATGTTGTTATGCGGTTTGACCGATAAAGGTCTTCGTAGAATATGTAGGAGCCAATATGAGCATCCAGGTTCCGCTATTGGTTATTGACCGCAGATGTGTCTCGGTCATGTCTACATAGTTCTCGAACCCGTAGGGTCCGCACGCTTAACGTTCGATGAAGATGTGTATTATGAGTTATGTGATTTGATGTACCGAAGGTTGTTTGGAGTCTCGGATGAGATCATGTACATGACGAGGAGTCTCGAAATGGTCGAGACGTAAAGATCGATATATTGGGAGGCTATATTCGGACATCGGAAAGGTTTCGAGTGATTCGGGTATTTTTCGGAGTACCAGAGAATTACGGGAATTCGCAGGGAGAAGTATTGGGCCTTACTGGGCCATACGGGAATAGAGGAGGCAGGCCAAAGGGAAGGAGGCGCGCGCCCCCCATGGGTCCGAATTGGACTAGGGGAAAGGGGCGGCGCCCCCTCTGCCCTTTCCTACTCCCTCTCTCTTTCCCTCTTTCTTCTCTCCTACTCCGGAAAGAAAAGGGGAATCCTACTAGGACTTGGGAGTCCTAGTAGGACTCCCCACACCTGGCGCGCCCCCTCTAGGGCCGGCCTCCTCCTCCTCCCTCCTTTATATACGTGGGCAGGGGCACCCCAAAGTGTAGGGGAACGTAGTAATTTCAAAGAAAAATTCCTACGCACACACAGGATCATGGTGATGCATAAGAACGAGAGGGGAGAGTGTGTCCACGTACCCTTGTAGACCGAAAGAGGAAGCGTTAGCACAACATGGTTGATGTAGTTGTACGTCTTCACGATTTGACTGATCCAAGTACCGAACGCACGGCACCTCCGAGTTCAGCACACGTTCAGCTCGATGACGTCCCACGAACTCCGCTCCAGCAGAGCTTCGAGGGAGAGTTCCGTCAACACGACGGCGTGATGACAGTGATGATGATGCTACCGACGTAGGGCTTCGCCTAAGCACCGCTACGATATTATCGAGGTGGATTATGGTGGAGGGGGGTGATAACCCACAAGTATAGGGGATCGCAACAGTTTTCGAGGGTAGAGTATTTAACCCAAATTTATTGATTCGACACAAGGGGAGCCAAAGAATATTCTCAAGTATTAGCAGCTGAGTTGTCAATTCAACCACACCTGGAAACTTAGTATCTGCAGCAAAGTGTTTAGTAGCACTGTAATATGATAGTGGTGGTAGCAGCAACAAAAGTAAACACAACAAAAGTAATGTTTTTGGTATTTTGTAGTGATTGTAACAGTAGCAGCGGGAAAGTAAATAACCAGAAACCAATATATGGAAAACTCGTAGGCACCGAATCAGTGATGGATAATTATGCCGGATGCGGTTCATCATGTGACAGTCATAACCTAGGGTGACACAGAACTAGCTCCAATTCATCAATGTAATGTAGGCATGTATTCCGTATATAGTCATACGTGCTTACGGAAAAGAACTTGCATGACATCTTTTGTCCTACCCTCCCGTGGCAGTGGGGTCCTATTAGAAACTAAGGGATATTAAGGCCTCCTTTTAATAGAGAACCGGAACAAAGCATTAACACATAGTGAATACATGAACTCCTCAAACTATGGTCATCACCGGGAGTGGTCCCGATTATTGTCACTTCGGGGTTGCCGGATCATAACACATAGTAGGTGACTATAGACTTACATAATAGGACCAAGAACTCACATATATTCATGAAAACATAGTAGGTTCAGATCTGAAATCATGGCACTCGGGCCCTAGTGACAAGCATTAAGCATAGCAAAGTCATAGCAACATCAATCTCAGAACTAGGGATCAAACCCTAACAAAACTAACTCAATTACATGGTAAATCTCATCCAACCATCACCATCCAACAAGCCTACGATGCAATTACTCACGCACGGCGGTGAGCATCATGAAATTGATGATGGAGGATGGTTGATGATGACGACGGCGACGAATCCCCCTCTCTGGAGCCCCGAACGGACTCCAGATCAGCCCTCCCGAGAGGTTTTAGGGCTTGGCGGCGGCTCCATATAGTAAAACGCGATGATTTCTTCTCTCTTATTTTTCTCTCTCCAAAAGCAGATATATAGAGTTGGAGTTGGCGTTGGAGGGCATCCAGGGGGCCCACGAGGTAGGGCGCGCGCCCTAGAGGGGGGGGGGGCGCCTTAGTGGGTTGGGGGGCGCCCCCCACCCTCGTGGACAGGGTGTGGGCCCCCTGGTCTTCATCTTTGGCGAGGATTTTTTTTTATTTTTTCTAAGATGTTCCGTGGAGTTTCAGGTCATTCCGAGAATATTTGTTTTCTGCACATAAAACAACACCATAGCAATTCTGCTGAAAACAACGTCAGTCCGGGTTAATTCCATTCAAATCATAAAAGTTAGAGTCCAAAACAAGAGCAAAAGTGTTTGGAAAAGTAGATACGACGGAGATGTATCAACTCCCCCAAGCTTAAACCCTTGCTTGTCCTCAAGCAATTTAGTTGACAAACTGAAAGAAAGAAAAACTTTTACAAACTCTGTTTTCTCTTGTTGTTGTAACTATGTCAAGCCAGCATTCAAGTTTTCAGCATAGATCATAACTAACCACATTTGCAATAATTCTCACGTCTCATAATCACTCATGTCAATAGCATAATCAACTAGCAAGCCATAATAATAAATCTCGGATGACAACACTTTCTCAAGACAATCATAATATGATATAACAAGATGGTATCTCGCTAGCCCTTTCTGAGACCGCAAAACATAAATGCAGAGCACCTTTAAAGATCAAGGACTGACTAGACATTGTAATTCATGGTAAAAGAGATCCAATCATAGTCATACCCAATATAAATTAACAATGATGAATGCAAATGACAAATGTGCTCTCCAGCTAGTGCTTTTTAATAAGATGGTGATGGCTCAACATAAAAGTAAATAGATAGGCCCTTCGCAGAGGGAAGTAGGGATTTGCAGAGGTGCCAGAGCTCAGTTTTGAAATAGAGATAAATTGCATTTTGAGCGGTATACTTTCATTGTCAACGTAGCAACTAAGAGATGGCGATATCTTCCATGCTAAACACATTATAGGCGGTTCCCAAACAGAATGGTAAAGTTTATACTCCCCCTCCACCAACAAGCATCAATCCATGACTTGCTCGAAACGAGTGTCTCCAACATACATCAGGTCCCAGGGGGAGTTTTGTTTGCAATTAATTTTGATTTAGTTTGCATAAAGCATGGGACTGGGCATCCCGGTGACCAGCCATTTTCTCGTGAGTGAGGAGCGGAGTCCACTCCTCATGAGAATAACCCGCCTAACACGGAAGATAAGGACAGCCTTGGTTGATACATGAGCTATTCGAGCATACAAAACAGAATGTTTATTTGAAGGTTTAGAGTTTGGCACATACAAAATTACTTGGAACGGCAGGTAGATACCGCATATAGGAAGGTATGGTGGACTCATCTAGAATAACTTTGGGGTTTAAGGGATTGGATGCACAAGCAGTATCCCCGCTTAGTACATGTGAAGGCTAGCAAAAGACTGGGAAGCGACCAACTAGAGAGCGACAACAGCCATGTACATGCATTAAAATTAATAAACATTGGATGCAAGCATGAGTAGGATATAATCCACCATGAACATAAATATCATGAAGGCTATGTTGATTTGGTTTCAACTACATGCGTGAACATGTGCCAAGTCAAGTCACTTAAATCATTCAAAAGAGGATACCACCCCATCATACCACATCATAATCATCTCAATAGCATGTTGGCACACAAGGTAAACCATTATAACTCATAGCTAATCAAGCATGGCACAAGCAACTATGATCTCTAATTATCATTGCAAACATGTTTATTCATAACAAGCTGAATCAAGAACGATGGACTCATCATATTTACAAAAACAAAAGAGGTCGAGTTCATACCAGCTTTTCTCATCTCAGTCAGCCCATCATATATCATCATAATTGCCTTTCACTTGCACGACCGAACGATGTGAATAATAATAAGAGTGCACGTGCATTGGACTAAGCTGGAATCTGCGAGCAATCAATAAACAGGAGAAGACATGGCAATATGGGCTCTTGGTCAAATCAACAATAATGCATATAAGAGCCACTTCAACAATTAAATTATGGTCTTCTCCTACTAACCCCCAAAGAAAAGAAAAGAAATTAAACTATTTACACAGGAAAGCTCCCAACAGGCAAAAGAAGAACATGAAATATTTTTGGGTTTTCTTTTTAATTACTACTACTACAGTAGAAAAGTAAGCTACTACTATTTTTTTTGTTTTTCTTAACGTTTAACAAACACACAAGAAGAAAGCAGGAAAAAGAAAATAAACTAGCATGGATATTACAGTGAAAGAGTATGAGCACCGACATCTAGCATTGAGTTTGTGTGAGCATAAATGTAATGTCGGTGAGAAATACGTACTCCCCCAAGCTTAGGCTTTTGGCCTAAGTTGGTCTATTGCCAGGGATAGCCTGGCGGGTACCCGTAGGTGTAACTGGGGTCGTACTACGACGAAGAGTAGTGGGAATCATACTGATGTGCAACGGTTATCGCTTACTAAGCTGCAGCGTGGAGTCGGGCTGCCTCCGCTCTCCTCTCTTACTCATCTGCCTCCTCTCTAGTAATAGTATATCTTCCTTTTGTCTGTGAATCAAAAATGGCAGGAGCAGGGAGAGTAACACGGACAACATGCCATTTGTTAAAAATTAAACGATATAAAAGAGGTGATTCGGGTCTCTCGACAAAATGATGTGAGGCCATGGAGTCATAATCTAGATATGCAGTGGGCAACTCCGTATCACCCTCACGGATGTCTATCTCAAGAAAATTAGCTAAGCGGGTTGCATAAATTCCTCCAAAGAAATCTCAATTATGTCTATTATGATGCAACCTACGAGCTACAATGGCTCCCAAATGATAAGATGGGTCTCCTAACACAGCACTCCTGAGAATGCTAAGGCCAGGGACACACATGTGACAAGCTTCATCCTTAGCATTTATGCATCTACCGATGAAGAGAGCAAAATAATGTATAGCAGGAAAGTGAATGCTCCCTATGGTAGCCTGCGTTATATCTCTAGATTCCCCTACAGTTATACTAGCAAGAAAGTTTCTAATTTCAGATTTAGGGGGATCCCTAATACTACCCCATGATGGAAGTTTGCAAGCAGAAGTGAAATCCTCTAAGTCCATGGTATAAGATTTGTCATAGAGATCAAACATAACTGAAGGAGAATTGCGCGAAGATGAATACTCAAACCTCCTTACAAATGAACTTGTGAGATCATGATACTGGGGGTATTTGTTGGCCTCAAAATCCTCAAGACTGGCATTGCGCAATACACTTTGAATTCTTCTTTAATTCCCGCACGGTCCATAAAATTTTCCGACGGCCATTCGCAAGGCCGTACTGGAGCGTCTCTTGGTGGATCCTCGTCAGCATCGCGCATAGCAATCCTGGGTCCTTGCTTCTTAGAGGAACCACCTTGGAACATCTTCCTAAGCATATTGTTTTTCTCTGAAAAATTCTGAAATTTTTAGTAACTTCAAACAAAAGTGAACCAACCTCAATAAAACTGATAGCAACTACTCCTACAAGTGCCTAGAGCCTATATCAAGCATTAGAACTACTTGGAACCATATAAATTTGACATGCAAGCTCAAGAACATGGTCACCTATGCAACACAAATTTGCAAAGAATAAAGCACTAGAGAAAAAACTAATTGGACCAATGGAGGAGTCACATACCAAGGAACAATCTCCCCAAGCAGTTTTACGAGAGGTGCTTTGAGCAAGGAGATCGAAAATCACAACAAAAGTGGCTGGAACTCGTGCTTGAGTTGGTTTTTCGGGTTTTTGTGAGACAGAAGAAGATGGGTGCTGGGATAAGTGGAGGAGGGCCACCGTGGGCCCACGAGGCAGGGGGAGCGCCCTAGAGGGGGGGGGGCGCCCACCACCCTCGTGGCGAGGTGGCAGCTCCTCCCATGGTAATTTTTGCACAGTAAATCCTCAAATATTCCCGAAAAAATCATATTAAATTGGCATGTCATTCTGAGGACTTTTATTTTCGGGATATTTTTATATTGCTCGGATAAGTCAGGAAACGAACAGAAAAATACTATTTTTACTTTATTTCTACTAAATAACAGAAGATATAGAGAGGGTACAGAAGGTTGTGCTTCTAGTTTCATCCATCTCATGCTCGTCAAAAGGAATCCACTAACAAGGTTGATCAAGTCTTGTTAACAAACTCATTCCGATAATCATGAAACCAGAGAAATTTAGAATAACACTAAGTTACCTCAACGGGGATATGCACATCCCCTATAATAAGTATATCATATTTCTTTTTGACAGTAGGAAGAGGAAATTCAAAACCTCCAAATTTAATCGATGGGATTTTTCAAATGGAGTTGATACTATGAACTTGAGGTTGTTTCCTCGGGAAGTGTACCGTATGCTCATTACCATTAACATGAAAAGTGACATTGCCTTTGTTGCAATCAATAACAGCCCCTGCAGTGTTAAGAAAAGGTCTTCCAAGAATAATGGACATACTATCATCCTCGGGAATATCAAGAATAACAAAGTCCGTTAAAATAGTAACGTTTGCAACCACAACAGGCACATCCTCACAAATACCGACAGGTATAGCAGTTGACTTATCAGCCAGTTGCAAAGATATTTCAGTAGGTGTCAGCTTATTCAAGTCAAGTGTATGATATAAAGAGAGAGGCATAACACTAACACCGGCTCCAAGATCACATAAATCAGTTTTAATATAATTTATTTTAATGGAGCAAGGTATAGTAGGTACTCCGGGATCTCCAAGTTTCTTTGGTATTCCACCCTTAAAGGTATAATTAGCAAGCATGGTGGAAATTTCAGCTTCCGGTATCTTTCTTTTATTAGTAATGATATCCTTCATATATTTAGAATAAGGATTTGTTTTGAGCACATCAGTTAATCGCATACGTAAAAAGATAGGCCTAATCATTTTAGCAAAGCGCTCAAAATCCTCATCATCCTTTTTCTTGGATGGTTTGGGAGGAAAGGGCATGTGTTTCTACCCATGGTTCTCTTTCTTTACCATGTTTCCTAGCAACAAAGTCTCTTTTATCATAACGTTGATTCTTTGATTGTGGGTTATCAAGATCAACAGCAGGTTCAATTTCTACATCATTATCATTACTAGGTTGAGCATCATCATGAACATCATCATTAGTATTTTCATTAGGTTCATGTTCATTACCAGATTGTGTTTCAGCATCAGACATAGATATATCATTTGGATTATCAGGTGGTTCAGCAATAGGTTCACTAGAAGTTTGCACAGTTCTATCATTTTTCTTTTTCTTCTTTTTAGAAGAACTAGGAACATCAATATTATTTCTTTGAGAATCTTGCTCGATTCTCTTGGGGTGTCCTTCAGGATACAAAGGTTCCTGAGTCATTCTACCAGTTCTAGTAGCCACTCTAACAGCATAATCATTTTTCTTACTATTCATTTCATCAAGCGCTTCTTTTTGAGCTTTAAGTACTTGTTCTACTTGAGTGGTAACCATGGAAGCATGTTTGCTAACAAGTTTAAGTTCACCTTTTATATTAGCCATATAATCACCCAAGCGTCTATTCATATAAGCATTTTCTTTTAATTGTCTACCAAAATAAGCATTGAAGTCATCTTGCTTAAACATAAAGTTATCAAACTCATCCAAGCACTGACTAGCAATTTTAGTAGGAGGGACTTCAGCTTTATCATATCTATAGAGAGAATTTACCTTTACTACCTGTGTCGGGATATCAAGATCAGGAGGTTCTTCCGTAAATAAGTGATCAAGATCATATGTTTCTTCGACAGGAGGTAGATTAAGACCATGTATTTCTTCAATAGGAGGTAAATTCTTAACGTCTTCAGCTTTAATACCTTTATCTTTCATAGATTTCTTTGCCTCTTGCATATCTTCGGGACTGAGAAATAGAACACCTCTCTTCTTCGAAGTTGGTTAAGGAATAGGCTCAGTAATTGGAGCAGGAGCTGGCTCAGGAGGTGCCCAATTATTTTCATTTGTCAACATATTATTCAACAGAATTTCAGCTTCATCCGGTGTTCTTTCCCTGAAAAGAGAACCAGCACAACTATCCAGGTAATCTCTGGAAGCATCGGTTAGTCCATTATAAAAGACATCAAGTATTTCAGGTTTCTTAAGAGGATGATCAGGCAAAGCATTAAGTAACTTGAGAAGCCTCCCCCAAGCTTGTGGGAGACTCTCTTCTTTAATTTGCACAGAGTTGTATATTTCCCTCAAAGCAACTTGTTTCTTATGAGAAGGGAAATATTTAGCAGAGAAGTAATAAATCATATCCTGGGGACTACGCACACAACCAGGATCAAGAGAATTAAACCATATCTTAGCATCACCCTTTAATGAGAATGGAAATATTTTGAGTATATAGAAGTAACGCGATCTCTCATCATTAGTGAACATGGCAGCTATATCATTTAACTTAGTAAGATGTGCCACAACAGTTTCAGGTTCATAGCCATAAAAAGGATCAGATTCAACCAAAGTAATTATATCTGGATCAACAGAGAATTCATAACCCTTATCAGGAACAGAGATAGGTGAAGTTGCAAAAGCAGGATCAGGTTTCAATTTATCTCTAAGTGATTCTTTGTTCCATTTAATCAATAACCTCTTAAGCTCATATCTATCTTTGCAGGCTAAAATAGCTAAAGAAGAATCTTTATCAAAAAGATAACCCTGAGGAATAACAGGCATATTTTCATCATCACTTTCATCATCGTATTCAGATTCATCAATTTCTCTTTCTCTAGCCCTAGCAATTTGTTCTTCAAGAAATTCACTAAGGGGCACAGTAGTATCAGGCATAGAAGCAGTTTCATCATAAGTCTCATGCATAGCAGAAGTGGCATCATCAATAACATGCGACATATCGGAACGAATAGCAGAAGCAGGTTTAGGTGTCGCTAGCTTACTCATAACAGAAGGTGAATCAAGTGCAGAGCTAGATGGCAGTTCCTTACCTCCCCTCGTAGTTGAGGGATAAATCCCAAGTGACTCAAAGAATACAGCTATGCTCCCCGGCAACGGCGCCACAAAAAGGTATTGATAACCCACAAGTATAGGGGATCACAACAATTTTTGAGGGTAGAGTATTTAACCCAAATTTATTGATTCGACACAAGGGGAGCCAAAGAATATTCTCAAGTATTAGTAGCTGAGTTGTCAATTCAACCACACCTGGAAACTTAGTATCTGCAGCAAAGTGTTTAGTAGCACAGTAATATGATAGTGGTGGTAGCAGCAACAAAAGTAAACACAGCAAAAGTAATGTTTTTGGTATTTTGTAGTGATTGTAACAGTAGCAGCGGGAAAGTAAATAAGCAGAAACCAGTATATGGAAAACTCGTAGGCACCGGATCAGTGATGGATAATTATGCCGGATGCAGTTCATCATGTGACAATCATAACCTAGGGTGACACAGAACTAGTTCCAATTCATCAATGTAATGTAGGCATGTATTCCGTATATAGTCATACGTGCTTATGGAAAAGAACTTGCATGACATCTTTTGTCCTACCCTCCCGTGGCAGCGGGGTCCTATTGAAAACTAAGGGATATTAAGGCCTCCTTTTAATAGAGAACCGGAACAAAGCATTAACACATAGTGAATACATGAACTCCTCAAACTATGGTCATCACCGGGAGTGGTCCCGATTATTGTCACTTCGGGGTTGCCGGATCATAACACATAGTAGGTGACTATAGACTTGCAGAATAGGATCAAGAACTCACATATATTCATGAAAACATAATAGGTTCAGATCTGAAATCATGGCACTCGGGCCCTAGTGACAAGCATTAAGCATAGCAAAGTCATAGCAACATCAATCTCAGAACATAGTGGATACTAGGGATCAAACCCTAACAAAACTAACTCGATTACATGGTAAATCTCATCCAACCCATCACCGTCCAGCAAGCCTACGATGGAATTACTCACGCACGGCGGTGAGCATCATGAAATTGGTGATGGAGGATGGTTGATGATGACGACGGCGACGAATCCCCCTCTCCGAAGCCCCGAACGGACTCCAGATCAGCCCTCCCGAGAGGTTTTAGGGCTTGGCGGCGGCTCCGTATCGTAAAACGCGATGATTTCTTCTCTCTTATTTTTTTCTCTCCGAAAGCAGATATATAGAGTTGGAGTTGGCGTTGGAGGGCATCCAGGGGGCCCACGAGGTAGGGGGCGCACCCTAGAGGGGGGGGGGATCCCCCACCCTCGTGGACAGGGTGTGGCCCCCCTGGTCTTCATCTTTGGTGAGGATTTATTATTATTTTTTCTAAGATGTTCCGTGGAGTTTCAGGTCATTCCGAGAATATTTGTTTTCTGCACATAAAACAACACCATAGCAATTCTGCTAAAAACAGCGTCAGTCCAGGTTAGTTCCATTTAAATTATACAAGTTAGAGTCCAAAACAAGAGCAAAAGTGTTTGGAAAAGTAGATACGATGGAGACGTATCAGAGGGCACCGCACACGTCTAAGAGATCAATGATCAATTGTCGTCTCTATGAGGTGCCCCCTGGCCACGTATATAAAGGAGTGGAGGAGGGGGGGAGAGGGCTGACCCCTATGGCGCGCCGTGTAGGATTCCCCCTTTCCAAGTAGTAGGAGTAGGAGTCAAGGAAAGGGAAGAGAGAAGAGAAGGAAGAAGGGGGCGCAGCCCCTCCCCCTAGTCCAATTCGGACTAGGCCTTGGGGGGGCGCAGCCTCTCCTCTCTCTTTCCCCTAAAGCCCAATAAGGCCCATATACTCCCCGGCGAATTCCCGTAACTCTCCGGTACTCCGAAAAATACCCGAAATACTCGAAACCTTTCCGATGTCCGAATATAGTCGTCCAATATATCGATCTTTATGTCTCAACCATTTCGAGACTCCTCGTCATGTCCCCGATCTCATCCGGGACTCCGAACTACCTTCGGTACATCAAAACACATAAACTCATAATACAAATCGTCACCGAACGTTAAGCGTGCGGACCCTACGGGTTCGAGAATAATGTAGACATGACCGAGACACGTCTCCGGTCAGTAACCAATAGTGGAACCTGGATGCTCATAGTGGCTCCTACATATTCTATGAAGATCTTTATCGGTCAAACCGCATAACAACATACATTGTTCCCTTTGTCATCGGTATGTTACTTGCCCGAGATTCGATCGTCGGTATCTCAATACCTAGTTCAATCTCGTTACCGGCAAGTCTCTTTACTCGTTCCGTAATGCATCATCCCGCAACTAACTCATTAGTCACATTGCTTGCAAGGCTTATAGTGATATGCATTACCGAGTGGGCCCAGAGATACCTCTCCGACAATCGGAGTGACAAATCCTAATATCGAAATACGCCAACTCAACAAGTACCTTCGGAGACACCTGTAGAGCACCTTTATAATCACCCAGTTACGTTGTGACGTTTGGTAGCACACAAAGTGTTCCTCTAGTAAACGGGAGTTGCATAATCTCATAGTCATAGGAACATGTATAAGTCATGAAGAAAGCAATAGCAACATACTAAACGATCAAGTGCTAAGCTAATGGAATGGGTCAAGTCAATCACATCATTCTCCTAATGATGTGATCCCGTTAATCAAATGAAAATTCATGTCTATGGTTAGGAAAGTTAACCATCTTTGATCAACGAGCTAGTCAAGTAGAGGCATACTAGTGACACTCTGTTTGTCTATGTATACACACATGTATTATGTTTATGGTTAATACAATTCTAGCATGAATAATAAACATTTATCATGAAATAAGGAAATAAATAATAACTTTATTATTGCCTCTAGGGCATATTTCCTTCACAAAGGCACAACAAACAATCTCTTAGCCATGTGCGGTGCCCCCCATAGTTTTACACCTCAGTCATATCATCATAGTGCTTAGGCGAAGCCCTGCGTCGGTAACTTCATCATCACTGTCGCCACACCGTCTTGCTGACAGAACTCTCCCTCGGCCTCAACTGGATCAAGAGTTCGAGGGACGTCACCGAGCTGAACGTGTGCAGATCGCGGAGGTGTCGTACTTTCGGTATGATCGGTTGGATCGTGAAGACGTACAACTACATCAACCGCGTTGTCATAACGCTTTTGCTTACGGTCTACGAGGGTACCTGGACTACACTCTCCCCTCTCGTTGCTATGCATCACCATGATTTTGCATGTGTGTAGGAAATTTTTGAAATTACTGCGTTCCCCAATAGGAGAGGCATGAGCTAACATACTTTCTCTACTTGGATCATATGCACTTATGATTGGACCCTTAGCAAGCATCCGCAACTATTAAAGATCATTAAGGTTGTGAAACCAAGCCATATCATTAAGTATCAAGTCCTCTTTGCTCCCATACATCATACCCCACTTACTTGGGTTGAAGCTTCTGTCACTCCCGCAACCCACCATAAGGGAACCATGAACATATTGCAACACCCTACAGTGGGGCCCCCTCATGTTTGCGCGAGAGCGGAGGGCACCACAGGATAGCACCATAAATAAAATATATAATCATACCAACCAAGATCACGATTAACCCACAGGACAAAACAGATCTAGTCAAACATCATATATAGGATAGCCACATATCATTGGGAGATAATATATGGAGTTGAGCACCATATTTAAGTAGAGATTATGATACGTCTCCATCGTATCTACTTTTCCAAACACTTTTGCCCTTATTTTGGACTCTAACTTGCATGATTTGAGTGGAACTAACCCGGACTGACGTTGTTTTCAGCAGAATTGCCATGTTGTTATTTTTGTGCAGAAATAAAAGTTCTCGGAATGACCTGAAACTTCACGGGGAATATTTTTGGAATATATAAAAAATACTGGTGAAAGAATCAACTCCAGGGGGCCCACACCCTGTCCACGAGGGTGGGGGGCGCGCCCCCCTGCCTCATGGCCCCCCCTAAGGCTCCACCGACCTCAACTCCAACTCCATATATTCACGTTCGTGGAGAAAAAAAATCAGAGAGAAGGATTCATCGCGTTTTACGATACGGAGCCGCCGCCAAGCCCTAATCTCTCTCGGGAGGGCTGATCTGGAGTCCGTTTGGGGCTCCGGAGAGGGGAATCCGTCGTCGTCGTCATCATCAACCATCCTCCATCACCAATTTCATGATGCTCACCGCCGTGCATGAGTAATCCCATCGTAGGCTTGCTGGACGGTGATGGGTTGGATGAGATTTACCATGTAATCGAGTTAGTTTTGTTAGGGTTTGATCCCTAGTATTCATTATGTTCTGAGATTGATGTTGCTATGACTTTGCTATGCTTAATGCTTGTCACTAGGGCCCGAGTGCCATGAGTTCAGATTTGAACCTATTATGTTTTCATGAATATATGTGAGTTCTTGATCCTATATTGCATGTCAATAGTCACCTACTATGTGTTATTATCCGGTAACCCTGAAGTGACAATAATCGGGACCACTCCCAGTGATGACAGTAGTTTGAGGAGTTCATGTATTCACTAAGTGTTAATGCTTTGGTCCGGTACTCTATTAAAAGGAGGCATTACTATCCCTTAGTTTCCAATAGGACCCCGCTGCCATGGGAGGGTAGGGCAAAAGATGTCATGCAAGTTCTTTTCCATAAGCATGTATGACTATATTCGGAATACATGCCTACATTACATTGATGAACTGGAGCTAGTTATGTGTCACCCTATGTTATAACTGTTGCATGAGGAATCGCATCCGACATAATTATCCACCATTGATACATTGCCTACGAGCTTTTCACATATTGATCTTTCTTAGTCACTTTTCCATTGCCACTGTTACAATTACTACAAAACTGCTACTGTTACTTTTGCCACCATTACCATTAGTTCCATACTACTTTGCTACTAAATACTTTGCTGTAGATATTAAGTTTTCCAGGTGTGGTTGAATTGACAACTCAACTGCTAATACTTGAGAATATTCTTTGGCTCCCCTTGTGTCGAATCAATAAATTTGGGTTGAATACTCTACCCACGAAAGCTATTGCGATCCCCTATACTTGTGGGTTATCAAGACTATTTTCTGGCGCCGTTGACGGGGAGCATAGCTCTATTCTTTGAGTCACTTGGGATTTATATCTGCTGTTCACTATGGGGAAATTGAAAGACGAAAAAACCTAGATTTATCTCTCAACTACGAGGGGAGGTAAAAATCTGCCATCTAGCTCTACTCTTGATTCACCTTCTGTTATGAGTAAACTTGCGACACCTATCCCTGCTATTGATTCTGATATGTCGCATGTTATTGATGATGCCACTTCTGCTTTGCATGATACTTATGATGAAACTACTTCTATGCTTGATAATACTATGCCACTAGGTGAATTTCTTGATGAACAACTTGCTAGGGTTAGAGATAATGAAATTATTGAAACTGATAATATTGATGAAAGTGATGATGAAGATTCTTCCCCTAGATATGAATTGCCTGATGTACCTGAGGGTTATGTTATGGATGAAGAAACTGCTAGAATTTTTTGCTTGCAAAGATAGATATGATCTTAAGAAACTGTTCGCTAAGCTGAAAGAAAAATCTTTGAATGCTAGAATGAAATATGACCCTGATTTTGCTACTTCACCTATCTGTATTTCCGATAAGGATTATGATTTCTATGTCGATCCTGAGATAATTACTTTGGTTGAATCTGATCCTTTCTATGGCTATGAATCTGAAACTATTGTGGCACATCTTACTAAATTAATGATATGGCCACCCTATTCACTCATGAGGAAAAAATTCGTTACTACTATATCCTTATATTATTTTTGTTCTCATTAAAGGGTGATGCTAAAACATGGTTTAATTCTCTTGATCCTGGTTGTGTGCGTAGTCCCCAGGATATGATTATTACTTCTCTGCTAAATATTTCCCCGCTCATAAGAAACAAGCTGCCTTAAGGGAAATATATAATTTTGTGCAAATTGAAGAAGAGAGTCTCCCACAAGCTTGGGGAGACTTCTCCGATTACTTAATTCTTTGCCTGATCATCCTCTTAAGAAAAATGAAATACTTGATATATTTTATAATGGACTAACCGATGCTTCTGGAGACCACCTGGATAGTTGTGCTGGTTGTGTTTTCAGGGAAAGAACTGTGGATCAAGCTGAATTGCTATTGAATAATATGTTGAGTAATGAAAATGATTGGACACTTCCTGAACCAACTCCTAAGCCAACTCCGAAGAAAAGGGGTATTCTATTTCTCAGTCCTGAAGATATGCAAGAGGCAAGTAAATCTATGAAAGAAAAGGGTATTAAAGCTGAAGATGTTAAGAATTTACCACCTATTGAAGAAATACATGGTCTTGATAACCCGATACAGGTAGTAAAGGTAAATTCTCTCTATAGATTTGATGAAGGTGATATTCCTCGTTATAAGTCTGCTAGCCAATGCTTTAATGAGTTTGATAATTTTATTGTTAAACAAGAAAACTTCAATGCTTATGTTGGTAGACAATTGAAACATAAAGCTTATATGATTGAAAACTTGAGTGATTATATGTGTAGAGTTAAAGGTGAACTTAAACTTATTAGTAAACATGCTTCTATGGTTACCACTCAAGTAAAACAGGTGCTTAAGGCTCAAAATGATTTGCTTAAAGAATTAAATAATAAGAAAAATGATAATGTTGTTAGAGTTATGACTAGAGGGGGTAAAATGACTCAGGAACCTTTGTATCCTGAGGGCCACCCTAAGAGGATTGAGCAAGATCCTCAGAGAACTAATGTTGATGCACCTAGTTCTTCTAAGAAGAAGAAAAAGAAAAATGATAGGACTTTGCATGCTTCTAGTGAACCTGTTGTTGGCACAACTGAGAATACCAATGATACTTCTATTTCTAATGCTGAAACACAATCTGGTGATGAACATGAACCTGGTGATAATGTTAATGATGATGTTCATGTTGATGCTCAACCTAGCAATAACAATGATGTAGAGACTGAACCTGCTGTTGATCTTGATAACCCACAATCAAAGAATCAACATTATGATAAGAGAGACTTCGTTGCTAGGAAGCACGGTAAAGAAAGGGAACCATGGGTTCAGAAACCCATGCCTTTTCCTCCTAAACCATCCAAGAAAAGGATGATGAGGATTTTGAGCGCTTTGCTGAAATGATTAGACCTATCGTTTTGCGTATGCGTTTGACTGATATGCTTAAAATGAATCCTTATGCTAAGTATATGAAAGATATTGTTACTAATAAAAGAAAGATACCGGAAGCTGAAATTTCCACCATGCTTGCTAATTATACTTTTAAGGGTGGAATACCAAAGAAACTTGGAGATCCAGGAGTACCAACAACTATACCATGCTTCATTAAAAGAAACTATGTTAAAACTGCTTTATGTGATCTTGGAGCCGGTGTTAGTGTTATGCCTCTCTCTTTATATCGTAGACTTGATTTGAATAAGTTGACACCTACTGAAATATCTTTGCAAATGGTCGATAAATCAACTGCTATACCAGTCGGTATTTGTGAGGATGTGCCTGTTGTGGTTGCAAACGTTACTATCTTAACGAACTTTGTTATTCTTGATATTCCCGAGGATGATAGTATGTCTATTATTCTTGGTAGACCATTTTTGAATACTGTAGGGGCTGTTATTGATTGCAACAAAGGCAATGTCATGTTTCATGTTAATGGTAATGAGCATACGGTACACTTTCCGAGGAAACAACCTAAAGTCCACAGTATCAATTCTATTGGAAAAATTCCAACGATTACTATTGGAGGTTTTGAATTCCCTATTCCTACTGTCAAGAAGAAATATGATATTCTTATTGTTGGGGATGTGCATATCCCCATTGAGGTAACTTAGTGTTATTCGAAAATTCTTCGGTTTCATGCGATTCGGAAAGAGTTTGTTAACAAGACTTGATCAACCTTGTTAGTGGATTCCTTTTGATGAGCATGAGATGGATGAAGTTAGAAGGCACAACTCTCTGTACCCTCCTTTTACTTTCCGTTATTTAGATTAAATAAAGCAAAAATAGTATTTTTTGTCTGTTATGAATTATCCTTGCAATAAAAATACCCCGAAAATAAAAGTTCTCCAAATATCATGAAAATGAAGTATTCTTTTTTGTAGAATATTTAAGAATATCTCGCACTGAGAACACACCAGGGGGACGCACTACTACCTCTTGAGCACTGCGTTGGTTTTCCCTTGAAGAGGAAAGGGTGATGCAGCAAAGTAGCGTAAGTATTTCCCTCAGTTTTTGAGAACCAAGGTATTAGTCCAGTAGGAGACTACACGCAAGTCGCCTTGTACCTACACAAATAAATAGGAACCTTGCAACCAACACGATAAAGGGGTTGTCAATCCCTTCACGGCCACTTGCAAAAGTGAGATCTGATAGAGATAATAAGATACATATTTTTGGTATTTTTATGATATAGATTGAAAGTAAAGATTGCAAAGTAAAATATATTGGAAACTTATATGCTGGAAAATAGACCCGGGGGCCATAGGTTTCACTAGTGGCTTCTCTCAAGATAGCATCTATGGTGGGTGAGCAAATTACTGTCGAGCAATTGATAGAAAAGCTCATAGTTATGAGAATATCTAGGCATGATCATGTATATAGTCATCACGTCTGTGACAAGTAGACCGAAACGATTCTGCATCTACTACTATTAATCCACACATCGACCGCTATCTAGCATGCATCTAGAGTATTAAGTTCATAAGAACAGAGTAACGCATTAAGCAAGATGACATGATGTAGAGGGACAAACTCAAGCAATATGATATAAAACCCATCATTTTATCCTCGATGGCAACAATACAATACGTGTCATTTCCCTTTCTGTCACTGGGATCGAGCAACGCAAGATTGAACCCAAAGCTAAGCACTTCTCCCATTGCAAGAAAGACCAATCTAGTAGGCCAAACCAAACTGATAATTCGAAGAGACTTGCAAAGATAATTAAATCACCTAAAAGAATTTTAAGGAGATTCAAATATTGTTCATAGATAATCTTGATCATAAACCCACAATTCATTGGATCTCGACAAACACACCGCAAAAAGAATTATATCGAATAGATCTCCAAGAGAATCAAGGAGAACTTTGTATTGAGATCCAAAGAGAGAGAAGAAGTCATCTAGCTAATAACCATGGACCCGAAGGTCTGTGGTAAACTACTCACACATCATCGAAGAGGCTATGGTGTTGATGTAGAAGCCCTCCATGATCGATTCCCCCTCTGGCGGAGCGCCGGAAAAGGCCCCAAGATGGGATCTCACGGGTACAGAAGGTTGCGGCGGTGGAAATAGGGTTTCGTGGTGCTCTCGGATGTTTTCGGGGTATATGAGTATATATAGGCGAAAGAAGTCAGTCAGGGGAGCCACGAGGGGCCCACGAGGGTAGGGGCGCGCCTACACCCTGGGCGCGCCTCCCTGCCTTGTGGTTTCCTCGTTGCTTGCTTGACGTCCATTCCAAGTCTCCTGGATTGTGTTTGTTCCAAAAATCACTCTCCCAAAGGTTTCATTCCGTTTGGATTCCGTTTGATATTCCTTTTATGCGAAACACTGAAATAGACAAAAAAACAGCAATTTGCACTGGGCCTTTGGTTAGTAGGTTAGTCCCAAAAATAATATAAAAATGTATAATAAAGCCCACTAACACATCCAAAACAGATAATATAATAGCATGGAACAATAAAAAATTATAGATACGTTGGAGACGTATCAAGCATCCCCAAGCTTAATTCCTACTCGTCCTCAAGTAGGTAAATGATAAAAACAGATTTTTTTATGTGGAATGCTACCTAGCATATTTTTCAATGTAATTTTCTTTATTGTGGCATGAATGTTCAGATCCGAAAGATTCAAGATAAAAGTTTAATGTTGATATAAAAATAATAATACTTCAAGCATACTAACTAAGCAATCATGCCTTCTCAAAATAACATGGCCAAATAAAGTTCATCCCTACAAAATCATATAGTTTGGTCATGCTCCATTTTCGTCACACAAGAATGCTCTCATCATGCACAACCCCGATGACAAGCCAAGCAATTGTTTCATACTTTAGTAATCTCAAACTTTTTCAACCTTCACGCAATACATGAGCGTGAGCCATGGATATAGTACTGTGGGTGGAATAGAATATAATGATGGGGGTTATGTGGAGAAGACAAAAAGGAGAAAGTCTCACATTGACGTGGCTAATCAACGGGCTAGGGAGATGCCCATCAATTGATGTAAATGCAAGGAGTAGGGATTGCCATGCAACGGATGCACTAGAGCTATAAATGTATGAAAGCTCAACAAAAGAAACTAAGTGGGTGTGCATCCAACTTGCTTGCTCACGAAGACCTAGGGCATTTGAGGAAGCCCATTGTTGGAATATACAAGCCAAGTTCTATAATGAATAATTCCCACTAGTATATGAAAGTGACAAAATAAGAGACTCTCTATCATAAAAATCATGGTGCTACTTTGAAGCACAAGTGTGGAAAAGGATAGTAACATTGTCCCCCTTTTTTCCTTTTTTTCTTTTTTGGGCCTTTTCTTTTTTATTTGGCCTTTCTTTTTTTATTGGGACAATGCTCTAATAATGATGATCATCACACTTCTATTCATTTACAACTCAATGATTACAACTCGATACTTAGAACAAAATATGACTCTACATGGATGCCTCCGGCGGTGTACCGGGATGGGCAATGAATCAAGAGTGACATGTATGATGAATTATGCATGGTGGCTTTCCCACAAATACGATGTCAACTACATGATCATGCAAGGCAATATGACAATGATGAAGTGTGTCATAATAAATGAAACGGTGGAAAGTTGCATGGCAATATATCTCAGAATGGCTATGGAAATGCCATAATAGGTAGGTATGGTGGCTGTTTTGAGAAAGATATAAGGAGGTTTATGTGTGATAGTGCGTATCATATCACGGGGTTTGGATGCACCGGCGAAGTTGGCACCAACTCTCAAGGCGAGAAAGGGCAATGCACGGTACCGAAGAGGCTAGCAATGATGTAAGGGTGAGAGTGCGTATAATCCATGGAATCAACATTAGTCTTAAAGAACTCACATAATTATTGCAAAAATCTACAAGTCATCAAAAACCAAGCATTACGCGCATGCTCCTAGGGGGATAGATTGGTAGGAAAATACCATCGCTCATCCCCGACAGCCACTGATAAGGATGACAATCAAAGAACACCTCATGTTTCAAATTTGTCACACAACGTTTACCATACATGCATGCTACGAGACTTGCGAACTTCAACACAAGTATTTCTCAAATTTACAATTACTCGACTAGCACAACTCTAATATTACCATCTTCATATCTCAAAACGATCATCAAGTATCAAACTTCTCATAGTATTGAATGCACTTTTTATGAAAGTTTTTATTATATCCATCTTGGATGCCTATCATATTAGGACACATTTTATAGCCAAAGCAAACTAGCCTGTTGTTCTAAAGGACTCTAAAAATAATATCAGTGAAGCATGAGAGATCAACAATTTCTATAAAATAAAACCACCACCGTGCTCTAGAAGATATAATTGAAGCACTAGAGCAAAACTATCTAGCTCAAAAGATATAAGTGAAGCGCATAGAGTATTCTAATAAATTCTGATTCATGTGTGTCTCTCCAAAAGGTGTGTATAGCAAAGATGATTGTGGTAAACTAAAAACCAAAGACTCAAATCATACAAGACACTCCAAGCAAAACACATATCATGTGGTGAATAAAAATGTAGCATCAAGTAAAGTTGCCGATGGACGAAGACGAAAGAGGGGACGGCTTCCGGGCATTGATAACCCACAAGTATAGGGGATCACAACAGTTTTCGAGGGTAGAGTATTCAACCCAAATTTATTGATTCGACACAAGGGGAGCCAAAGAATATTCTCAAGTATTCGCTGTTGAGTTGTCCATTCAACCACACCTGGATAACTTAGTATCTGTAGCAAAGTAATATGATAGTAGTGGTAACGGTAACAAAAGTAATATTTTTGGTGTTTTGTAGTGATTGTAACAGTAACAACGGAAAAGTAAATAAGCGAAGAACAATATATGAAAAGCTCGTAGGCATTGGATCGGTGATGGAGAATTATGCCGGATGCGGTTCATCATGTAACAATCATAGCATAGGGTGACACAGAACTAGCTCCAATTCATCAATGTAATGTAGGCATGTATTCCGAATATAGTCATACGTGCTTATGGAAGAGAACTTGCATGACATCTTTTGTCCGACCCTCCCATGGCAGCGGGGTCCTAATGGAAACTAAGGGATATTAAGGCCTCTTTTTAATAGAGAACCGGAACAAAGCATTAGCACATAGTGAATACATGAACTCCTCAAAGTATGGTCATCACCGGGAGTGGTCCCGATTATTGTCACTTCGGGGTTGCTGGATCATAACACATAGTAGGTGACTATAGACTTGCAAGATAGGATCAAGAACTCACATATATTCATGAAAACATAATAGGTTCAGATCTGAAATCATGGCACTCGGGCCCTAGTGACAAGCATTAAGCATAGCAAAGTCATAGCAACATCAATCTCAGAACATAGTGGATACTAGGGATCAAATCCTAACAAAACTGACTCTATTACATGATAGATCTCATCTAACCCATCACCGTCCAGCAGGCCTATGATGGAATTACTCACGCACGGCGGTGAGCATCATGAAATTGGTGATGGAGGATGGTTGATGATGATGACGGCGACGAATCCACCTCTCTGGAGCCTCGAACGGACTCCAGATCAGCCCTCCCGAGAGGTTTTAGGGCTTGGTGGCGGCTCCGTTTTGTAAAACGCGATGATTTCTTCTCCTTTTTTTTTCTCCGAAAGCAAATATATAGAGTTGGAGTTGTAGTCGGAGGAGCTCCAGGGGGCCCACGAGGTAGGGGGCGCGCCCTAGGGGGGTGGGGTGGGGCGCCCCCACCCTCGTGGACAGGGTGTGCCCCCCCTGGTCTTCATCTTTTGCAATGATTTCTTATTATTTCCAAATAGACGTTCCGTGGAGTTTTAGGTCATTCCGAGAACTTTTGTTTCTGCACATAAATAACACCATGGAAAGTCTGCTGAAAACAGCGTCAGTCCGGGTTAGTTCTGTTCAAATCATGCAAGTTAGAGTCCAAAACAAGGGCAAAAGTGTTTGGAAAAGTAGATACAACGAAGACGTATCAACTCCCCCAAGCTTAAACCTTTGCTCGTGCTCAAGCAATTCAGTTGATAAACTGAAAGAGATAAAGAAAAACTTTTACAAACTCTGTTTGCTCTTGTTGTTGTAAATATGTAAAGTCAGCATTCAAGTTTTCAGCAAAGATTATGACTAACCACATTTGCAATAAATCTTAGGTCTCATTTTTACTCATATCAATAGCATAATCAACTAGCAAGCGATAATAATAAATCTCCGATGACAACACTTTCTCAAAACAATCATAATATGCTATAACAGGATGGTATCTCGCTAGCCCTTTCTGAGACCGCAAAACATAAATGCAGAGCACCTTTAAAGATCAAGGATTGACTCGTTCATGGTAAAAGAGATCCAATCATAGTCATACCCAATATAAATTAACAGTAATGGATGTAAATGACAGCTGTGCTCTCCAGCTAGTGCTTTTAATAAGAGGGTGATGACTCAACATAAAAGTAAATAGATAGGCCCTTCACAGAGGGAAGCAGGGATTTGTAGAGGTGCCAGAGCTCGGTTTTGAAATAGAGATAAATAGTATTTTGAGCGGTATACTTTCATTGTCAACATAACAACCAAGAGATGGCGATATCTTCCATGCTACACACGTTATAGGCGGTTCCCAAACAGAATGGTAAAATTTGTACTCCCCCTCCACCAACAAGCATCAATCCATGACTTGCTCGAAACAACGAGTGTCTCCAACTAGCAACAGTCCCAGGGGGAGTTTTGTTTGCAATTATTTCGATTTAGTTTGCATAAAGCATGGGACTGGGCATCCCGGAGACCAGCCATTTTCTCGTGAATGAGGAGCGGAGTCCACTCCTCTTGAGAATAACCCGCCTAACATGGAAGATAAGGGTAGCCCTAGTTGATACCTGAGCTATTCAAGCATACAAAACAAAATGTTTGTTTGAAGGTTTAGAGGTTGGCACATACAAATTTACTTGGAACGGCATGTAGATACCGCATATAGGAAGGTATAATGGACTCATATGGAATAACTTTGGAGTTTAAGGGATTGGGTGCACAAGCAGTATTCCCGCTTAGTACAAGTGAAGGCTAGCAAGAGACTGGGAAGCGACCAACTAGAGAGCGACAACAGTCATGAACATGCATTAAAATTAATAAACGTTGGATGCAAGCATGAGTAGGATATAATCCACCATGAACATAAATATTGTGAAGGCTATGTTGATTTGTTTCAACTACATGTGTGAACATGTGCCAACTCGAGTCACTTAAATCATTCAAAGGAGGATACCACCCCACTATACCACATCACAACCATTTTAATAGCATGTTGGCACGCAAGGTAAACCATTATAACTCATAGCTAATCAAGCATGACACGAGAAACGATGATCTCTAATTTTCATTGCAAACATGTTTATTCATAATAAGCTGAATCAAGAACGATGAACTCATCATATTTACAAAAACAAGAGAGGTCGAGTTCATACCAACTTTTCTCATCTCAGTCAGTCCATCATATATCATCATAATTGCCTTTCACTTGCACGACCGAACGATGTGAATAATAATAAGAGTGTACGTGCATTGGACTAAGCTGGAATCTGCGAGCATTCAATAAACAGGAGAAGACAAGGCAATATGGGCTCTTGGTTAAATCAACATAATGCATGTAAGAGCCACTTCAACAATTTAATCATGGTCTTCTCCTATCGACCCCAAAGAAAAGAAAAGAAATAAAACTATTTACACGGGAAATCTCCCAACAAGCAAAAGAAGAACAGGAAATATTTTTGGGTTTTCTTTTTAATTATTACTACTACAGCAAGAAAAGTAAACTAACTAGAAGCTATTACTAATATTTTTTTTGCTTTCTTAAAGTTTATTAAACACACAAGAAGAAAGCAAGAAAAAGAAAATAAACTAGCATTAATATTACAGTGAAAGAGTATGAGCGCCGACATCTAGCAATGGGTGTGTGTGAACATAAATGTAATGTCGGTGGGAAATACGTACTCCTCCAAGCTTAGGCTTTTGGCCTAAGTTGGTTCATTGCCAAAGATGGCCTGGCGGATATCCGTAGGTGTAGCTGGGGTCATACTGAGATGCAGCGGTTATCGCCTCCTGAGCTGCAGCGTGGCGGCGAGCTGCCTCCGCCCTCCTCTCGTACTCATCTACCTCCTCTCTGGTAATAACATATCTTCCTTTTGCCCGATAATCAAAGAAGGCAGGAGCAGGGAGAGTAATACGGACAACACGCCGTTTGTCAAAGATTAGTCGATACTGGAGAGGTGATTCATTCCTCTCGACAAACTGGTGGTAGACCATAGAATTGTAGTCTAAATAAGTAGGAGGTAACTCAATATCATCCTCATGAACGTCCACATCAAGAAAATCAGCTAAGCGGGTTGCATAAATTCCTCCAAAGAAATCTCCATTAAATATATTATGATGCAACCTACGTGCAACAATGGCTCCCAAATTATAAGTTTGGTCTCCTAACACAATACTTCTAAGAATACTGAGGTCAGGCACACACATATGACATGCTTCATCTTTACCATTTATGCACCTACCTATGAAAAGAGCAAAATAATGTATAGCAGGAAAGTGAATGCTCCCTATGGTAGCTTGTGCTATATCTCTAGATTCCCCTACGGTTATACCAGCAAGAAAGTCTCTAAATTCAGATTTACGGGGATCACTAACACTACTCCATTGTGGAAGTTTGCAAGCAGAAGTAAAATCCTCTAAGTCGATGGTATAAGATTTTTCATAAAGATCAAACATGACAGTTGGAGAATTACGTGAAGATGAAAATTCAAACCTCCTCACAAATGAGCTAGTGAGATGATGGTACTGGGGGCATTTGTCTGCCTCAAAGCTCACAAGATCAGCGTTACGCAAATATGCGTTGAATTCTTCCTTGATTCGCGCTCGATCCATAAAATTTTCTGAAGCCACTCACAAGGCCGCACTGGAGCGTCCCTTGGTGGTTCATCGTCAGTGTCACACATTGCAAGCCTGGGTCCTTGCTTCCTTGAAGAACCACCTTGGAACATTTTCCTCAGCATATTTCTTCCTCTGAAACATTTCTGAAATTTTTAGTAACTTCAAATAAAAGCGAACCAAGCTCAACAAAATTGATAGCAACTACTCCTACAAGTGCCTAGAGCCTATATCATGCATTAGAACTACTTGGAACCATATAGATTTGACATGCAAGATCAAGAACATGGTCTCCTAGGCAGCACAAATTTGCAATGAATAAAGCACTAGAGCAAAAACTAATTGGACCAATGGAGGAGTCACATACCAAGGAACAATCTCCCCAAGCAGTTTTGTGAGAGGTGCTTTGAGCAAGGAGATCGAAAATTGCAGCAAAATGAGCTAGAACTCGTGCTTGAGCTGGACATTGGTGTTTGTGGGAGGAAGAAGGAGTGTATGGGTGCAGGAATAAGTGGAGGCGGGCCACAATGGGCCCACGAGGCAGGGGGGCGCGCCCTGGGGGTAGGGCGCGCCCTCCACCCTCGTGGCCAGGTGGTTGACCCCCCTGCTGTGTTCTCAGTTCCAGAAATCCTCAAATATTATAGAAAAAATAATATTTCATTTTCAGGGCATTTGGAGAACTTTTATTTTCGGGGTATTTTTATATTGCATGTATAAATCAGAAAACAGATAGAAAAATATATTTTTACTTTATTTCAACTAAATAACAGAAAGTAGAGAGAGGGTACAGAAGCTTGTGCCTTCTAGTTTCATCCATCTCATGCTCATCAAAAGGAATCCACTAACAAGGTTGATCAAGTCTTGTTAACAAACTCATTCCGAATAACATGGAAGCGGAGAAATTTCGAATAACACTATGTTACCTCAACGGGGATATGCACATCCCCAATACTCCCTCCATTTTTATATATAAGGCCACAAACTCAAACTACAGGTACCAAGATAAAAATTAATGCGTGCTTTACATGCCAATTTGTGTTCTCGATTGCCGGGTTAATTAAAAGGGTGCATGCACATTAGAGGAAACTGAGTGGCCAGGAGGGAGGAAGTAGTTGAGTGTGTCATTATCATCCACTACATGCATGCTAGTAATTAAACGATGGGTTACTAGTACGAGAAAACATCATTAATATTTACCTCGATTACTGTTGGTGGCCTTATATAGATGTAAAATGTATTTTTCATAGTGGCCTTGTATATAAAAATGGAGGGACTAATAAGAATATCATATTTATTCTTGACAGTAGGAAAAGGAAATTCAAAACCTCCAAATATAATCGATGGAATTTTTCCAATAGAGTTGATACTATGAACTTGAGGTTGTTTCCTCGGAAAGTGTACCGTATGCTCATTACCATTAACATGAAAAGTGACATTGCCTTTGTTGCAGTCAATAACAGCCCCTGCAGTATTCAGAAAAGGTCTTCCAAGAATAATAGACATACTATCATCCTCGGGAATATCGAGAATAACAAAGTCTGTTAAAATAGGAACGTATGCAACCACAACAGGCACATCCTCACAAAATACTGACAGGTATAGCAGTTGATTTATCAGCCATTTGCAAAGAAATTTCAGTAGGTGTCAACTTATTCAAGTCAAGTCTATGATATAAAGAGAATGGCATAACACTAACACCGGCTCCAAGATCACATAAAGCAGTTTTAACATAGTTTCTTTTAATGGAGCATGGTATAGTTGGTACTCCTGGATCTCCAAGTTTCTTTGGTATTCCACCCTTAAAAGTATAATTAGCAAGCATGGTGGAAATCTCAGCTTCCGGTATCTTTCTTTTGTTTGTAACAATTTCTTTCATGTACTTAGCATAAGGATTCATTTTGAGCATATCAATTAATCGGATGCGCAAAAAGATAGGTCTAATCATTTCAGCAAAGCGCTCAAAATCTTCATCATCCTTTTTCTTGGATGGTTTCGGAGGAAAAGGCATGGGTTTCTGAACCCATGGTTCCCTTTCTTTACCATGTTTCCTAGCAACAAAGTCTCTCTTATCATAACGTCAATTCTTTGATTGTGGGTTATCAAGATCAACAGCAGGTTCAATTTCTACATCATTATCATGACTAGGTTGAGCATCATCATGAACATCATCATTAGCATTTTCACTAGGTTCATGTTCATTACCAGATTGTGTTTCATCATCATAAATAGAGATATCATTTGGATTCTCAGGTGGTTCAGCAATAGGTTCACTAGAAGTTTGCAAAGTCCTATCATTTTTCTTTTTCTTCCTTTTAGAAGGACTAGGTGCATCAATATTATTTCTCTGAGAATCTTTCTCAATTCTCTTAGGGTGGCCTTTAGGATACAAAGGTTCCTGAGTCATTCTACCAGTTCTAGTAGCCACTCTAACACCATAATCATTTTTCTTACTATTCATTTCATTGAGCAAATCATTTTGAGCCTTGAGTACTTGTTCTACTTGAGTGGTAACCATAGAAGCATGTTTGCTAACGTGTTTAAGTTCACCTATAATATTAGCCATATAATCACCCAAGTGTTTAATCATATCGGAATTGTATTTCAATTGTCTACCAAAATAAGCATTAAAATTTTCTTGTTTGACAATAAAGTTATTAAACTCATCCAAGCATTGGCTAGCAATTTTAGTAGGAGGGATTTCAGCTCTATCATATCTATAGAGAGAATTTACCTTTACTACCTGTGTCGGGTTATCAAGACCATGAGGTACTTCAATAGGTAATGGATCAAGATCATATGTTTCTTCAACAGGAGGTAGATTAAGACCATGTATTTCTTCAATAGGAGGTAAATTCTTAACATCTTCAGCTTTAATACCTTTTTCTTTCATAGATCTCTTTGCCTCTTGCATATCTTCGGGACTGAGAAATAGAACACCTCTTTTTTTCGGAGATGGTTTAGGAATAGGCTCATGAGTTGGCTCAGGAGCTGGCCCAGGAGCTGGCTCAGGAGCTGGCTCAGGAGCTGGCTCAGGAAGTGTCCAATTATTTTGATTTGTCAACATATTATTAAATAGAATTTCAGCTTCATCCGGCGTTCTTTCCGTGAAAACAGAACCAACACAACTATCCAGGTAATCTCTGGAAGCATCGGTTAGTCCATTATAAAAGATATCAAGTATTTCATTTTTATTGAGAGGATGATCAGGCAAAGCATTAAGTAACTTGAGAAGCCTCCCCCAGGCTTGTGGGAGACTCTCTTCTTCAATTTGCACAAAGTTGTATATTTCCTTTAAAGCAACTTGTTTCTTATGAGCAGGGAAATATTGAGCAGAGAAGTAATAAATCATATCCTGGGGACTATGCACACAACCAGGATCAAGAGAATTAAACCATATCTTAGCATCACCCTTTAATGAGAACGGAAATATTTTAAGAATATAAAAGTAGCGAGATCTCTCATCATTAGTGAACAGGGTGGCTATATCATTCAATTTAGTAAGATGCGCCACAACAGTTTCAGATTCATAGACATGAAAAGGATCAGATTCAACCAAAGTAATTATATCAGGATCAACTGAGAATTCATAATCCTTATCGGTAACACAGATAGGTGAAGTTGCAAAAGCAGGGTCAGGTTTCATTCTATCTTTAAGAGATTGCTTATTCCATTTAGCTAATAACCTCTTGAGTTCATATCTATCTTTGCAAGCTAAAATAGCTAAAGAAGCTTCTTTATCAAAAACATAACCCTCAGGAATAACAGGCAAGTCTTCATCATTACTTTCATCAATATAATATGTTTCAATAATTTCTTTCTCTCTAGCCCTAGCAATTTGTTCATCAAGAAATTCACTAAGGGGCACAGTAGTATCAAGCATAGAAGTAGTTTCATCATAAGAATCATGCATAGCAGAAGTGGCATCATAAATAACATGCAACATATCAGAACGAATAGCAGAAGCAGGTTTAGGTGTCACAAGCTTACTCAAAACAGAAGGTGAATCAAGTGCAGAGCTAGATGGCAGTTCCTTACCTCCCCTTGTAGTTGAGGGATAAATTGTTGTCTTAGCGTCTCTCAAGTTCTTCATAGTGACCAGCAGATATAAATCCCAAGTGACTCAAAGAATAGAGCTATGCTCCCCGGCAACGGCGCCAGAAAATAGTCTTGATAGCCCACAAGTATAGGGGATCGCAACAGTTTTCGAGGGTAGAGTATTCAACCCAAATTTATTGATTCGACACAAGGGGAGCCAAAGAATATTCTCAAGTATTTGTTGTTGAGTTGTCAATTTAACCACACCTGGATAAGTTAGTATCTGCAACAAAGCATTTAGTAGCAAAGTAATATGATAGTAGTGGTAACGGTAACAAAAGTAATATTTTTGGTGTTTTGTAGTGATTGTAACAGTAACAACGGAAAAGTAAATAAGTGAAGAACAATATGTGAAAAGGTCGTAGGTATTGGATCGGTGATGGAGAATTATGCCGGATGCGGTTCATCATGTAACAATCATAGCATAGGGTGACACAGAACTAGCTCCAATTCATCAATGTAATGTAGGCATGTATTCCGAATATAGTCATACGTGCTTATGGAAGAGAACTTGCATGACATCTTTTGTCCTACCCTCCCATGGCAGCGGGGTCCTAATGGAAACTAAGGGATATTAAGGCCTCTTTTTAATAGAGAACCGGAACAAAGCATTAGCACATAGTGAATACATGAACTCCTCAAAGTATGGTCATCACCGGGAGTGGTCCCGATTATTGTCACTTCGGGGTTGCTGGATCATAACACATAGTAGGTGACTATAGACTTGCAAGATAGGATCAAGAACTCACATATATTCATGAAAACATAATAGGTTCAGATCTGAAATCATGGCACTCGGGCCCTAGTGAAAAGCATTAAGAATAGCAAAGTCATAGCAACATCAATCTCAGAACATAGTGGATACTAGGGATCAAAGCCTAACAAAACTAACTCGATTACATGATAGATCTCATCCAATCCATCACCGTCAAGGAGGCCTACGATGGAATTACTCACACACGGCGGTGAGCATCATGAAATTGGTGATGGAGGATGGTTGGTGATGACGACGGCGATGAATACCCCTCTCCGGAGCCCCGAACGGACTCCAGATTAGCCCTCCTGAGAGGTTTTAGGGCTTGGTGGCGGCTCCGTATCGTAAAAATGCGATGACTTCTTCTCCTTTATTTTGGAGTTGGAGTTGGCGTCGGAGGAGCTCCAGGGGGCCCACGAGGTAGGGAGGCGCGCCCTAGGGGGCGCCCCACCATCGTGGACAGGGTGTGGGCCCCCTGGTCTTCATCTTTTGCAATGATTTTTTATTATTTCCAAATAGACGTTCCGTGGAGTTTCAGGTCATTCCGAGAACTTTTGTTTATGCACATAAATAACACCATGGAAAGTCTGCTGAAAACAGCGTCAGTCCGGGTTAGTTCCATTCAAATCATGCAAGTTAGAGTCCAAAACAAGGGCAAAAGTGTTTGGAAAAGTAGATACGGCGGAGACGTATCAGGCATCCCCAAGCTTACACTAGAAAAAAAATACACTTCCGTGATGATACGTGTTTGTCACAGTAGGTCGCGTTTTCTGTCATGCATGTACATCCATGACAAATTTATGACAGAATCAAGATAGTCATACCTGTGCTGTCGTAGAAGTGTTCCATGACATTACCAAAATTATCATCACAGAAGTGTCCACTTCCATGACAATAAATCGCACGTCACAGAAGTGCTTTCATCAAGGGTAACCGACACGTGGCATCCACAGTAACGGAACGCCGTTAAGCTATCGGGTCCGGTTTTGGATCTGATAACCCGTTAACAGCCCAGACCAATGGGGATTTTCCACGTGTAAAATCATCATTGGCCACAGGAAACACGTGTTCCCTCACCGTTGGGACATATGTCATCCACTCATTGGACAGGAGGCGCCTATGATAGGTCGACACGTGGCACGACCCAACAGTGGCCCATTCCGGTGAAAAAGGCCATCCCAGTAAAAATTAGCAGGCCGGCCCATATAAGGCCTACTTGTGTCAAGTCCATTTAAGCCCATGGCCCATACGAGATGTGCCAATTCGGCCCGTCAACGCCCGTTAAAGATGTGACACCATTGCAGCCCATCGTCAGTTCGAGCCCGTTAACAGCCCGCTATATATTTGGGCTCAATATCGGCCCGATGAGATTTCAGCCTGTTAACGGCCCATTTAATGGATGGGCCAATTTTCAGGATGTACATCTTTTGGCCTTTTAGCGACCCATTTAAATGTTGGGCTAATTTCCGGCCCGGTGTGTCTTCCAGCCTGTTGACGGCCCATAAATCTGATGGGCCATTTGTAGTCGGACCTGAGTTTCGGCCTTTTAGCGGCCCATTTAAGTGTTGGGCCAATTTCTGGCCCGGTGTCACTTTCAGCCTCTTGACGGCCCATAACTCAGTTGGGCCATTTGTAGTCGAATCTGAGTTTTGGCCTTTTAGCGACCCATTTAAGTGTTGGGCCAATTCCCGGCCCTGTGTGCCTTTCGGCCTGTTAACGGACCATAAATGAGTTGGGCCATTTGTAGTCGGACCTTAGTTTTGGCATTTTAATGGCCCATGCCCTTCATGGTCCAATACCAGCCCAGTTTCTCTTTCGGCCTGCTAAAGGCCCACAACACAGTTGGGCCGTTTACAATACGACCTGACTTTCGGCCTCTTAGCGGCCCATGCTCTTCATGGTCTAGTACAAGCCCGCTGTCTCTTTCGGCCTGCTAAAGGCCTACAGTATAGTTGGGCCATATGTAGCCCAAACTTAGTAACGGCCTGTTAACGACCCGTGAAATAAATTGGGGCCACCTGTTGCCCGCTTCAATGTCGGCCTGTTAACGACCCGGGAGGTAAGAGGGCCGACCATTAACTTTCGGCCTAGTAACGGCCCATTAACTTAATGGGCCCACTAAAGTTCGTTCATGTCTTTAGGCCAAATTAGATAATTGGAGCCCATTACGACGAGCAATTATGCACAGGACCAAAACCGATCAAGCAAAGGTACGGCATACAGGGAATAACGTTGCACATCCAGCATATATTACAGGAAATTACATCCATTGGGCAATAAAAGATTGATGCTAGTGTAAATAAATGAGCAGAATCTAACCATCTACAACGTCACAATCTGCAACCTCAGCACAGATGACGCCCATAAGCATGTGGGCAAGTACTTGCTGCTTTGCTACACTGCCTCTGAAAACATTGATCAGTTGTTGTGTCGCACGACTCTGCACCTCTGATTCATCCACCATTTCCATCATTGCTTTAGCCATTAATTGGTTCACAAACATACATTTATTCCGTTGCATTCGAGACAGAGGATACTAAACAGATTCAGATGGCGATTTTGGCAGCCTTGTATTATTGATAGTGGAGAGTGTCTCGACCACTGCATCATAACATAAATTAGGACGAGAACCAAACATATTAATCATGAGTTATTGCCATATTACCTGGCCTAGATTTACTGGAAAGAAACAATGGGGTTGCCTTGCTGTTTTCAGAGTTTGTCTTCTTATCTTCAGCAGCCTGCACAAAATTAACACACTAGCATTGCTATCGTTGGCCAAGTCAGATAATAGGAAAGCAACATTGACACAACGAACGTTTGGGCAACTAGCCTACACCAAATTAACACAATATGGCACAGCTATCATCAGCTAGGTAAGGTAATATGAAAGCAACATTGACACAATGAATGAATGGGCAACCAGAGAATCACTACAATTCAGTAATGTGCGTGATATGAGATAGTACATTCATGCAGCTCAGTATGCAAAACTACCAGGCAGTTTTCCTTACAAAAATCAACATTGGCGCCTTTAATGTTTTGCTACAACTAATTTTAGATCAGATAAAGGTTAGATTCACGCCGATTAACAAAATACATGCTGATGTAAAAATATAGTGATATACAACAGGTACTTACATCATCATTGGAGCACAGAAAAATCCCGCAAGATGTTTTCCTCGAATACGATCCCAATGGAGGAAGTCTTGTATCGTTTAACCTTATTTTCTAAAAGAGAGATGGGTAAGAAACATGTAGAAAATATGATCAGAATGCTATAAAATTTCATGATGCGAGGATACGCACACGCTTCTTACAATGGAGTTGACATTCTGTTGCTGGACTGGAGCGGACTAGTTCTTTGGCCACTGGAATCTGCTTATTATCAGTGGGAGTTGGGTTTCTCTGTGCTATAGCAGTATCTATGAAAAATGGAGTTAGTTTATTATCTCCTGGCGTTTGGATCTTTTGCAAAGACATGGTTTGTAACCCTTCAGATTCTAACATAGCCGTCTTCCCCTTGCATGCCTTATATAGAAGAATGGTGATTCAGTTATAAAACATTACAGCAGAGATGGAATAGGTACTGAAGAATAGACAGGCATGACATATTGACATGTATTCCCTCCATCCGGAAATAAATGGATGGGTCTAGGCGTATTTCAGTTCTAGATACATCCAGTTTTATCCATTTCTGCGACATTTAATCCAGACGGAGGGAGTATGATGTAAGAGCTAGGGATACGACAGGACAACACAGTAAAAAAACACTAAAAAACCCACTGCAGAACCAAAGTATTCAAACCCACTGATATGAGATAGTATACTCATGCAGCTCAGGATGCAAAACTACCAGGCAGTTTTCCTTGCAAAAATCAACATTGTGGCCTTTAATCATACATTTGGCTACAACTAAATTTAGATCAGATAAAGGTTGGATTCACGCCGATTAACAAAATACATGCTAATGTAAAAATATAGTGATATACAACAGGTACTTACATCTACATTGGAGCACAGAGAATTCCTGCAAGAATCTTTCCTCATAAACGACACCGTTGCAGAAATTCTTCTATCTGTTAAGCTTATTTTCTAAAAGAGAGATGGGTAAGAAACATGTAGAAAATATGATCAGCGTGCTATAAAATTTCATGATGCAAGGATACGCACACGCTTCTTAGAATTGAGTTGATATATTTTTGCTGGACTGGAGCGGACTAGTTCTTTGGCCACTGGAATCTGCTTATTATCAGTAGGAGTTGGGTTTCTCTGTGCTGGAGCAGTATCTATAAAAACTGGAGTTGGTTTATTATCTCATGGCGTTTGGATCTTTTGCAAAGGCCT
The DNA here is from genome assembly GCA_032464435.1 of Aegilops umbellulata. Lineage (NCBI taxonomy): Eukaryota > Viridiplantae > Streptophyta > Magnoliopsida > Poales > Poaceae > Aegilops > Aegilops umbellulata. The sequence goes on from CP136058.1 coordinate 57,127,203, forward strand.
TGTTTGTAACCCTTCAAATTCTAACATAGTCGTCTTCTCCTTGCATGCCTTGTATAGAAGAATGGTGCTTCAATTATAAAACATGCGATAGCAGAGAGATGGAATAGGTACTAAAGAATAGAAATGCATGACATATTGACATGTATTCCCTCCATCCGGAAAAAATGGATGGGTCTAGGCGTATTTCAGTTCTAGATACATCCTTTTTTATCCATTTCGGCAACATGTAATCCAGACGGAGGGAGTATGGTGTAAGAGCTAGGGATACGACGGGACAACACAGCAAAAAAAACACTAGTTGAATGTAAAATTGTATGCTAGCGGAATACGTACAGAAATAACTAAGGGAACATACACGTGTATGATTGGGAAAATAAGATGGCATTGCAACAGAGCACTAGAACAACACTTCAATGTAAAAAAACATGGTATGGTAGACAGATGAAGTACATACTGATGAATAACAATGCATAAGATATTCAGAAGCATGATGTCCAAATTAAGCAGAAGGCATTGCGATAGAGTAGAATGACAGTACTTGAATTTGAAAACATGTTATCGTGAATGGAATAGGTACTGAAAAACAGGAAGGCATGACATATTTACATGCATGATCAGCATGCTAAGCACATGGCATTGCAACAGAGTAGATACACTCCAGGACATTATATGCATGTTGTACCCATATCACAGGCCAAGTTAGAGCAAGGACCTTGTGGGGTGAAGAGGATTCATCATCTTTCTGCAAGTCTTCTAAAGAACTTCCTTTACATGTTCCATCATATTGGGTATCATTGACATCAAGTTTATTGGCCTTTAAATTGCTCCGTGAGGTTCTTGTGGATATATCAGTGCGTGCAATTATATCTGACATGCATGGAAGACAACTAGTAGTTAGATTTATGTAATGAGTGCCTATAGGAGACGACATAAATAGTAGGACTGGGGTTAACTAGCAGCAACAGGTCTCATAAACTAAAGGGAGAACACAGTTGAAAGCTACAGAATATGTATCGTTTGTACTCGAGATTAACTAGATGGCACACAAAAGTATTGAAGAACAACATAGGTAATACTAGAAGTGGTATAATACTATAATCACCAGCCTGTGGGATAGCATTGGCTGATGGATGATAATATGGAACAACGTTACCTAAAGAACAAGTATCTTAGCTGAACTATGGAACAACGTTAACTCCTGAACAAGACCCGTAAGAGATCAGCATGAATATACAGTGAAATGTGATGATCTATTTTCCATGCTTAGATGAATAACAAAGCCATAAATGTTGCACACAAGTAAGATGAGGGTACAACCTATCTGGCTGCCATCCATAGGAGTGAGCATCATGTGCTGACTTGTCGATGGCCCTGCAGTTGTTGTGGCTATCCATGTCGGGCACGCGCATTCGATGCAGGGAACTGTTGAATGGGGACTATAGCTCCCTTCTGGTGTATGCTTCCCTTGTTGGAGCAGCTGTGGTGAGTCGGAAGACGGTGTGTGTGAAGATGCAGATAATGCATAATGTTAAGAACGACATATCTCTTTGATCTGAAGAAATACACTAAGAGATCAACAGCAAGGTACGAGAGTGGTTACACGTCTGTTGACTGAAGACTAAATTGGGGTCACACAATTTTATTTTATTTTGGTACTGTCCGATCTACGCCAGATGGCTGGCCGTCTTGTGCCTCCCGGCTGACACTGTTCGGAATCTTCCCTGAAGAGCCAACGACCAATGGCAGAGCAGCCTACCTCCGCCATCCGTGGCCCCGGCCAAAACCCCGCTCCCCGCCCCACCGCACTACCGTGGTTGCGCCGCCCCCGGGCCAATCCACAAAGACTCCCCGTCATCCAGATCCGGCGGCGGCAGATCCGCGGCGAACTTGCGGCCCCGCACCCTTACGTTAGACACCAGCCAACCAGCAGCCTAGGAGCTCCGCCGCCTCGAGGGGTGCTGCTTCCCATTGGGAATCGATTGGCCCAGAATAAAAATTCAGACAACTGATGCCTAAATAAAGTGATTTGAGATGAGGGTGCGACCTATCTGGCGGCATGGTGAAGTAGGCAGGTCCAGCTGCCGAGTCGGTGAGGCCGGCGCGGTTGCGGTGGCGACCGGCGGCAGGGAAAGAGCGATGTCGCGACGGTCGACAGCTACACGGAAGTAGCGCCAGGACTCTAGACGGATTCGAAGTTGGGGCCGCTCCGGCGCCGTGAACAACGGCGGGGGTGAATCGGCTCCGGTACGGTTCATGCGGCCGTCGTCGAGGCAGCACCAGCAGCACGGAGTAAGAGGCACACGGCCCAGTGCACGACGACAAATGGACAGCGTCTCCGGCATTAGGGAGGAGGGCGGCTGTGAAATTGGTGCGATGGGGGGCGCCATGGAGGTGGGGCTGAGGTTTCGTGGCTCGTGAGAAGGGAGCTTCCCGGGGAGAAGGTGATTTGGCACCCACGAGGTATGAATGGGGGCGGGGGGGGGGGGGATTGGGAGGGGAGTGGAACCATGTCTTACGGACGCATTTGTCTGAAATGTGAGGGGGAGTTACAGTTCTACCCTTGCCTATAGGCTTCTCGGCTGGGGTCTGTGTACTGAGGGTCGGGGATAGTAGAGTAACTTTGCTTCTCCCCAAATAGTGGGCGGGAGTGATTTCGGGCGAGGAGGGCGTGTTTTGAACTATAGTGGGTGCGAGCGATTTCGGGCGAGGAGGGCGTGTTTTGAAATAGTGGGCGCGAGCGATTTCGGGCGAGGAGAGTGTGTTTTGCCGAACATGGTTTATGAATTATTTGGCACATGTCATTTCGGCCGAGGAGAAGGCGCGCTTGGATGAAGTTATGAACCTACCCTCGATGTACAACGGGCCAATTGATGCGTGTCCCACATAGGACGGTAATTTCGCGTCTCCCATTTATTTGCTCGGGCGAATTCCGCCGAGCAGAGAGGATGTTTAAAGGTTCATTCAAATTTTGGGAGAACGAGCATCCACGTCTACCTTACCAAGTCGATTCGGATCAAATTTTGAAATATTAGCTTGCCACTTCTTTTTAAGATGGAGAGATGATGCTCGGGAGTAATGTGTTTTTACATGCTCGTTGCTAGCGATTTACTATATGACAAATAGTTGACCCACTCAAAAACGCGAATCAAACCCAAAATGAAATATCTCGATTCAATGAAATAGCTCGTTCAGTAGGTCAAAATTGAACACCTCAATCGAGTAGCATGTGGTACAATATTATAGTACTCCATGAACATGTTGAAAGTCAAATTAATGAACTTGTTTGGTATACGCATATATCCGTTCATGTGTGGATTGCAGACAACATGTTCTCCAATTTAAATATTTGAATGCAAGTTTATATCGAAACATGGTTTATATCAGTCTTTGATGCATAAAACGCGACCTCCCCCTCTCCAGGACTCCTGTTCTCTCTCTCTCTCTCTCTCTCTCTCTCTCTCTCTCTCTCCCTCTCACCGACAATCTTCAATTCTGTCGCACGCATCCGACACAAAAACCTTGTTTGTCCCTCTCCCTTTCTCTCCATCTCTCTCTCTCTCTCTCTCTCTCTCTCTCTCTCTCTCTCTCTCTCTCTTTGTGTGTGTGTGTGTGTGTGTGGGGGGGGTCTTTCTAGTTCGCATGCATATATACAACATCTATAGGTCTCTCTCGCACACTATGTATGATACTCTAGCTAGTCCAAGCTAGATATCTTGGGTGCACTCATCGTACGCACACAAATTCCTTGGCTCTTTGCCCGTAACTCGCTCACACACCACTATGTCATCTCGGAGCTCTTCCCCCCTCTCTCAAACTCTCCATCCACCTGGGTCACACATACACATGCATATCTCACTCGCACTCGATAGGCCCATCTAAAACTCTATCTCTCCCCCTCGTTCTCTCTCCATCTCACACGCTCACACACACAATCTCATGCCCAGCTAGCCAAGTATGATGGTCTCTCACTCAATTGTAGGCACACGTAGTCCCCCTATATGTATATGACTAGCTAATCTTAGTCTCCATCACAAACATGTGCATGGTCTATCTTGATTTCTCTCGGGGCATCTTTCTATCGCGCACGCACTCCCTCGATCTCCCACCCATAAAGTCCCCTCACGATCTCGACGGGATCTCTCTATCACAAACACACCCTCTCTCCCTCCCCATGCGTCCATACCATCCATGTGTCCCTCTCGACCTTTGTTCCTTGTTGGCCAGACCTCTATTGGACATGTGCTACAGGGGTGTCTCTCTCCGTTGCAAACAATCACAAACTAGCTATCTTCGTGTATCTCCTCGCCTCGCTTTTCCATCTCGGAGATGCATGCGTGATATGTTCACCATAGGGAGGGGTGTGGCGTACCGCAAAACGTCTGAAACGGACCTCGTACGGTCAAAACGGGGGTCCTGTTGATCGGGGGGGGGGGTGTGGCATACCACAAAACTGACGAAACAGGCCTCCTACGGTCGAAATGGGGGTCCTCTTCATCGGGAGGGGTGTGGCGTACCGCAAAACGGACGAAACAGACTTGTGTTGGAGCGCTATGGTCGAAACAAGGGTCCTGTTCATCGGGAGGGGTGTGTTGGAAATATGCCCTAGAGGCTTTAATAAAAGGATTATTATTATATTTCCTTGATCATGATAATTGTCTTTTATTCATGCTATAATTGTGTTATCCGGAAATCGTAATACATGTGTGAATACATAGACACCAACATGTCCCTAGTAAGCCTCTAGTTGACTAGCTCGTTGATCAACTGATAGTCATGGTTTCCTGACTATGGACATTGGATGTCATTGATAACGAGATCACATCATTAGGAGAATGATGTGACGGACATGACCCAATCCTAAGCATAGCACAAGATCGTATAATTCGTTTGCTAGAGCTTTTCCAATGTCAAGTATCTTTTCCTTAGACCATGAGATCGTGTAACTCCTGGATACCGTAGGAGTGCTTTGGGTGTACCAAACGTCACAACGTAACTGGGTGACTATAAAAGGTATACTACGGGTATCTCCGAAAGAGTCTATTGGGTTGACACGGATCGAGACTGGGATTTGTCACTCCGTATGACGGAGAGGTATCACTGGGCCCACTCGGTAATGCATCATCATAATGAGCTAAATGTGATCAAAGTGTTTGATCACGGGATCATGCGTTACGGTACGAGTAAAGTGACTTGGCAGAAACGAGATTGAACGAGGTATTGGGATACCGACGATCGAATCTCGGGCAAGTAACATGCCGATTGACAAAGGGAATTGTATACGGGGTTGATTGAATCCTCGACATCGTGGTTCATCCGATGAGATCATCGAGGAGCATGTGGGAGCCAACATGGGTATCCAGATCCCGCTGTTGGTTATTGACCGGAGAGTCGTCTCGGTCATGTCTGCGTGTCTCCCGAACCCGTAGGGTCTACACACTTAAGGTTCGGTGATGCTAGGGTTATTAGGAAGACTTATATGTGAATACCGAATGTTGTACGGAGTCCCGGATGAGATCCCGGACGTCACAAGGAGTTCCGTAATAGTCCGGAGGTAAAGATTTATATATGGGAAGTTGTCATACGGTCACCGGAAAGGTTCGGGGACATATCGGTATTGTACCGGGGCCACCGGAGGGGTTCCGGGGGTCCACCGGGAGGGGCCACCTCTCCCGGAGGGCCTTATGGGATGTATGAGGAAGGGATCCAGCCCAAAGTGGGCTGGGGCGCCACTCCCCCCTAGGGCCCATGCGCCTAGGGTTGGGGGAAACCCTGAGGGGGGCGCCCCCTTGCTTGGGGTGCAAGCCCCCTCCCCTTGGCCGCCGCCCCCCCTCTAGATCTCATCTAGAGGGGCCGGCCCCCCTTCTCCCTTCCCCTATAAATAGAGGGGTGAGGGGAGGGCTACCTGACACATCCAAGGCGCAGCCCCTCCCCTCCCCAACACCTCTCCTCCTCCGTCATGAGCTTGGCGAAGCCCTGCCGGAGTACCGCTGCTCCACCACCACCACGCCGTCGTGCTGCTGCTGGAGCCATCTTCCTCAACCTCTCCTTCCCTTGCTGGATCAAGAAGGAGGAGAGGTCACGTTGACCGTACGTGTGTTGAACACGGAGGTGCCGTCCGTTCGGCGCTAGGATCTCCGGTGATTTGGATCACGTCGAGTATGACTCCCTGATCGCCGTTGTTTGAACGCTTCCGCTCACGATCTACAAAGGTATGTAAATGCAATCTGAATACTCGTGGCTAGATGAACTCATAGATGGATCTTGGTGAAATCGTAGGAAATTTTTTGTTTTCTGCAACGTTCTCCAACAGTGGTATCAGAGCTAGGTCTATGCGTAGTTCTCTTTGCACGAGTAGAACACAATTGTTGTGGGCGTAGATGTTGTCAACTTTCTTGCCGCTACTAGTCTTATTTTGCTTCAGTGGTATTGTGGGATGAAGCAGCCTAGACCAACCTTACACGTACGCTTACGTGAGACCGGTTCCACCGACTGACATGCACTAGTTGCATAAGGTGGTTGGCGGGTGTCTGTCTCTCCCACTTCAGTTGGAGCGGATTCGACGAAAAGGGTCCTTATGAAGGGTAAATAGAAGTTGACAAATCACGTTGTGGCTTTTACGTAGGTAAGAAAATGTTCTTGCTAGAACCCTATTGCAGCCACGTAAAACTTGCAACAACAATTAGAGGACGTCTAACTTGTTTTTGCAGCAAGTGCTTTGTGATATGATATGGCCAAAATTGTGATGAATGATGAATGATATATATGTGATGTATGAGATCATGTTCATGTAATAGGAATCATGACTTGCATGTCGATGAGTATGACAATCGGCAGGAGCCATAGGAGTTGTCATTATTTTTTGTATGACCTGCGTGTCATTGGAAACGCCATGTAAATTACTTTACTTTATTGCTAAACGTGTTAGCCATAGTAGTAGAAGTAATAGTTGGCGAGCAACTTCATGGATACATGATGATGGAGATCGTGATGATGGAGATCATGGTGTCATGCCGGTGACAAGATGATCATGGAGCCCCCATGGAGATCAAAGGAGCTATATGATATTGGCCATATCATGTCACTATTATTATTTGATTGCATGTGATGTTTATCATGTTTTTGCATCTTGTTTACTTAGAACGACGATAGTAAATAAGATGATCCCTCATAACAATTTCAAGAAAGTGTTCCCCCTAACTGTGCGCCGTTGCGACAGTTCGTTGTTTCAAAGCACCACGTGATGATCGGGTGTGATAGATTCCAACGTTCACATACAACGGGTGTAAGACAGATTTACACATGCAAACACTTATATTAGGTTGACTTGACGAGCCTAGCATGTACATACATGGCCTCAGAACACAAGAGACCAAAAGGTCGAACATGAGTCGTATGGAAGATATGATCAACATGGAGATGTTTACCGATGATGACTAGTCCGTCTCACGTGATGATCGGACACGGCCTAGTCGAGTCGGATCATGTTTCACTTAGATGACTAGAGGGATGTCTAATCTGAGTGGAAGTTCATTAAATAATTTGATTAGATGAACTTAATTATCATGAACTTAGTCTAAAATCTTTGCATAAATGTCTTGTAGATCAAATGGCCAACGCTAAAGTCAACCTCAACTTCAACGCATTCCTAGAGAAAACCAAGCTGAAAGACGATGGCAGCAACTATACGTACTGGGTCCGGAACCTGAGGATCATCCTCATAGCTGCCAGGAAACAATATGTCCTAGAAGCACCGCTAGGTGATGCACTCGTCCCAGAGAACCAAGACGTTATAACACTTGGCAGCAGCGTGCTGATGATTACTCCCTCGTTCAGTGCGGCATGCCTTACAGCTTAGAACCGGGGCTCCAAAAGCGTTTTGAGCAACACGGAGCATATGAGATGTTCGAAGAGCTGAAAATGGTTTTCCAAGCTCATGCCCGGGTCGAGAGATATGAAGTCTCCGACAAGTTCTACAGTTGTAAGATGGAGGAAAATAGTTCTGTCAGTGAACACATACTCAAGATGTCTGGGTTGCACAACCGCTTGACTCAGCTGGAGATTAACCTCCCAGACGAGGCGGTCATTGACAGAATCCTTCAGTCGCTCCCACCTAGCTACAAGAGCTTTGTGATGAACTACAATATGCAGGGGATGGAAAAGACTATTCCTGAGGTTTTTGCTATGCTGAAATCAGCGGAGGTAGAAATCAAAAAGGAACATCAAGTGTTGATGGTCAATAAAACCACCAAGTTCAAGAAAGGCAAGGGTAAGAAGAACTTCAAGAAGGACGGCAAGGATGTTGCCGCTCCCGGTAAGCAAGTTGCCGGGAAGAAGTCAAAGAATGGACCCAAGCCTGAGACTGAGTGCTTTTATTGCAAAGGGAAGGGTCACTGGAAGTGGAACTGCCCCAAATACTTAGCGGACAAGAAGGCCGGCAACACTAAAGGTATATGTGATATACATGTAATTGATGTGTACCTTACCAGTGCTCGTAGTAGCTCCTGGGTATTTGATACCGGTGCCGTTGCTCATATTTGTAACTCAAAACAGGAGCTGCGGAATAAGCGGAGACTGGCAAAGGACGAGGTGACGATGCGCGTCGGGAATGGTTCCAAGGTCGATGTGATCGCTGTCGGCACGCTACCTCTACATTTACCTACGGGATTAGTTTTAAACCTCAATAATTGTTATTTGGTGCCATGTTTGAGCATGAACATTGTATCTGGATCTCGTTTAATACGAGATGGCTACTCATTTAAATCCAAGAATAATGGTTGTTCTATTTATATGAGTGATATGTTTTATGGTCATGCTCCGATGGTTAATGGTTTATTCTTAATGAATCTCGTACGTGATGATACACATATTCATAGTGTGAATACTAAAAGATGTAAAGTTGATAACGATAGTCCCACATACTTGTGGCACTGCCGCCTTGGTCACATTGGTGTCAAGCGCATGAAGAAGCTCCATGCTGATGGACTTTTAGAGTCTCTCTATTATGAATCATTTGACACATGCGAACCATGCCTCATGGGCAAAATGACCAAGACTCCGTTCTCCGGAACAATGGAGAGAGCAACCAACTTATTGGAAATCATACATACTGATGTGTGCGGTCCAATGAGTGTTGAGGCTCGCGGAGGATATCGTTATGTTCTCACTCTCACGGATGATTTGAGTAGATATGGGTATGTCTACTTGATGAAACACAAGTCTGAGACCTTTGAAAAGTTCAAGGAATTTCAGAATGAGGTAGAGAATCAACGTGACCGAAAAATAAAGTTCTTACGATCAGATCGTGGAGGAGAATATTTAAGTCACGAATTTGGCACACACTTAAGGAAATGTGGAATCGTTTCACAACTCACGCCGCCTGGAACACCTCAACGTAACGGTGTGTCTGAACGTCGTAATCGCACTCTATTGGATATGGTGTGATCTATGATGTCTCTTACTGATTTACCGCTATCATTTTGGGAATACGCTCTAGAGACAGCTACATTCACTTTAAATAGGGCACCGTCTAAATCCGTTGAGACGACACCATATGAATTATGGTTTGGGAAGAAACCTAAGCTGTCGTTTCTAAAAGTTTGGGGATGCGATGCTTATGTCAAGAAACTTCAACCTGAAAAGCTCGAACCCAAGTCGGAAAAATGCGTCTTCATAGGATACCCTAAGGAAACCATTGGGTATACCTTCTACCTAAGATCCGAAGGCAAGATCTTTGTTGCCAAGAACGGATCCTTTCTGGAGAAAGAGTTTCTCTCGAAAGAAGTAAGTGGGAGTAAAGTGGAACATGATGAAGTATTACCTCTTGAACTGGAGAGTAGCGCAGCTCAAGAAAATGTTTCTGTGGTGCCTCCACCGGTTAGAGAGGAGGTTAATGATGATGATCATGAAACTTCAGATCAAGTTACTACTGAACTTCGTAGGTCCACAAGGACACGTTTCGCACCAGAGTGGTACGGCAACCCTGTCCAGGAAATCATGTTGTTAGACAACGGTGAACCTTCGAACTATGAAGAAGCGATGGCGGGCCAAGATTCCAACAAATGGCTAGAGGCCATGCAATCCGAGATAGGATCCATGTATGAAAACAAAGTATGGACTTTGACAGACTTGCCCGATGATCGCCGAGCGATAGAAAACAAATGGATCTTTAAGAAGAAGACGGACGCAGATGGTAATGTTACCATCTATAAAGCTCGACTTGTCGCTAAGGGTTATCGGCAAGTTCAAGGGGTTGACTACGATGAGACTTTCTCTCCCGTAGTGAAGCTGAAGTCCGTCCGAATCATGTTAGCAATTGCCGCATACTATGATTATGAGATATGGCAAATGGACGTCAAAACGGCATTCCTTAACGGTTATCTTAAGGAAGAACTGTATATGATGCAGCCGGAAGGTTTTGTCGACCCTAAGAATGCTAACAAGGTATGCAAGCTCCAGCGATCCATTTATGGGCTGGTGCAAGCATCTCGGAGTTGGAACATTCGCTTTGATGAGATGATCAAGGAGTTTGGGTTTATGCAGACTTATGGAGAAGCCTGCGTTTACAAGAAAGTGAGTGGGAGCTCTGTAGCATTTCTCATATTATATGTAGATGACATACTTTTGATGGGAAATGATATAGAACTTTTGGACAGCATTAAGGCCTACTTTAATAAGAGTTTTTCAATGAAGGACCTTGGAGAAGCTGCTTATATATTAGGCATCAAGATCTATAGAGATAGATCAAGACGCCTCATAGGTCTTTCACAAAGCTCATACCTTGAAAAGATATTGAAGAAGTTCAATATGGACCAGTCAAAAAAGGGGTTCTTGCCTGTGTTGCAAGGTGTGAAATTGAGCTCAGCTCAATGCCCGACCACGACAGAAGATATAGAAGAGATGAGTGTCATCCCCTATGCCTTGGCCATAGGGTCTATTATGTATGCCATGCTGTGTACCAGACCTGATGTAAACCTTGCCGTAAGTTTGATAGGAAGGTACCAAAGTAATCCCGGCAAGGAACACTGGACAGCGGTCAAGAATATCCTGAAGTACCTGAAAAGGACTAAGGACATGTTTCTCGTTGATGGAGGTGACGAAGAGCTCGTCGTAAAGGGTTACGTCGACGCTAGCTTCAACACAGATCTGGATGACTCTAAGTCACAAACCGGATACATGTATATGTTGAATGGTGGAGCAGTAAGCTGGTGCAGCTGCAAGCAGAGCGTCGTGGTGGGATCTACATGTGAAGCGGAGTACATGGCAGCGTCGGAGGCAGCGCATGAAGCTATTTGGGTGCAGGAGTTCATCACCGACCTAGGAGTCATACCCAATGCGTCGGGGCCGATCAAACTCTTCTGTGACAACACTGGAGCTATTGCACTTGCCAAGGAGCCCAGGTTTCACAAGAAGACCAGGCACATCAAGCGTCGCTTCAACTCCATTCGTGAAAATGTTCAAGATGGAGACATTGAAATTTGCAAAGTGCATACGGATCTGAATGTCGCAGACCCGTTGACTAAACCTCTCCCTAGAGCAAAACATGATCAGCACCAGAACTCTATGGGTGTTCGATTCATCACAATGTAACTAGATTATTGACTCTAGTGCAAGTGGGAGACTGTTGGAAATATGCCCTAGAGGCAATAGTAAAAGGATTATTATTATATTTCCTTGTTCATGATAATTGTCTTTTATTCATGCTATAATTGTGTTATCCGGAAATCGTAATACATGTGTGAATACATAGACACCAACATGTCCCTAGTAAGCCTCTAGTTGACTAGCTCGTTGATCAACTGATAGTCATGGTTTCCTGACTATGGACATTGGATGTCATTGATAACGAGATCACATCATTAGGGGAATGATGTGATGGACAAGACCCAATCCTAAGCATAGCACAAGATCGTATAATTCGTTTGCTAGAGCTTTTCCAATGTCAAGTATCTTTTCCTTAGACCATGAGATCGTGTAACTCCTGGATACCGTAGGAGTGATTTGGGTGTACCAAACGTCACAACGTAACTGGGTGACTATAAAGGTATACTACGGGTATCTTCGAAAGTGTCTGTTGGGTTGACACGGATCGAGACTGGGATTTGTCACTCCGTATGACGGAGAGGTATCACTGGGCCCACTCGGTAATGCATCATCATAATGAGCTCAATGTGATCAAAGTGTTTGATTACGGGATCATGCGTTATGGTACGAGTAAAGTGACTTGGCAGTAACGAGATTGAACGAGGTATTGGGATACCGACGATCGAATCTCGGGCAAGTAACATGCCGATTGACAAAGGGAATTGTATACGAGGTTGATTGAATCCTCGACATCGTGGTTCATCTGATGAGATCATCGAGGAGCATGTGGGAGCCAACATGGGTATCCAGATCCCGCTGTTGGTTATTGACCGGAGAGTCGTCTCGGTCATGTCTGCGTGTCTCCCGAACCCGTAGGGTCTACACACTTAAGGTTCGGTGACGCTAGGGTTATTAGGAAGACTTATATGTGATTACCAAATGTTGTTCGGAGTCCCGGATGAGATCTCGGACGTCACGAGGAGTTCCGGAATAGTCCGGAGGTAAAGATTTATATATGGGAAGTTGTCATACGGTCATCGGAAAGGTTCGGGGGCATATCGGTATTGTACCGGGGCCACCGGAGGGGTTCCGGGGGTCCACCGGGAGGGGCCACCTCTCCCGCAGGGCCTTATGGGCTGTATGAGGAAGGGATCCAGCCCAAAGTGGGCTGGGGCGCCACTCCCCCCTAGGGCCCATGCGCCTAGGGTTGGGGGAAACCCTGAGGGGGGGAGCCCCCTCCCCTTGGCCGCCTCCCCCCTCTAGATCTCATCTAGAGGGGCCGGCCCCCCTTCTCCCTTCCCCTATAAATAGAGGGGCGAGGGGAGGGCTGCCTGACACATCCAAGGCGCAGCCCCTCCCCTCCCCAACACCTCTCCTCCTCCGTCACGAGCTTGGCGAAGCCCTGCCGGAGTACTGCTGCTCCACCACCACCACGCCGTCGTGCTGCTGCTGGAGCCATCTTCCTCAACCTGTCCTTCCCTTGCTGGATCAAGAAGGAGGATACGTCACACTGACCGTACGTGTGTTGACCGTGGAGGTGCCGTCCGTTCGGCGCTAGGATCTCCGGTGATTTGGATCACGTCGAGTACGACTCCCTCATCCCCGTTCTTTGAACGCTTCCGCTCGCGATCTACAAAGGTATGTAGATGCAATCTGAATACTCGTTGCTAGATGAACTCATAGATGGATCTTGGTGAAACCATAGGAATATTTTTGTTTTCTGCAATGTTCTCCAACAGGGTGTGGCGTACCGCTAAACGGGACCCCACGGGATAATGTTCATCTCCACCGTCGACCTCCTCCAGCCTCCACGGGCTACCGTCGACCTCCTCCAGCCTCCACAAGCTCCTGTTCATCCAGCCTCCACCACGCGCTACTCCACCGGCTACTGTTCAACCACCCCTCCACCGTCTACTGTTCATCCAGCCCTCCACACCACGGGGTCCTGTTCAACCACCCCTCCACCGTCTACTGTTCATCCAGCCCTCCACACCACGGGGTCCTGTTCAACCACCCTTCCACGGGCACCCCTCCACCATCTACTGTTCATCCAGCCCTCCACCATACCATGAGGTCTTGTTCATCCAGAGGCAACGCCACCGCTCACTGTTCATCCAAACCCTCCTGCAACGCTCACTGTTCATCCTAGAGGAAGCATCGATCGGCTTCAGTTAGCAGCAATAGCGAAGGAATTGCTTGATCGGGTTCAGTTAACAGCCATCGATTGATCGCTCGTGTTCAGTAACGCGTAGCCTATAGTGCAATCGCTCGGGTTCAGTTAGAGCCCAACGCCTTGCTCGGGTTCAGTTAGAGCCAACGCCTCGCACACACACACGTACGTGTACGAGAGAAATGCGCATCGCTCGGCCCCCGACCTCCCACCGTAACCGGGAACTCTCTGAAATTTTCCTCGCCCTCGCTTCTACCACGTGTTTTTCCGTCATGGATGGCCCAAAGAATGTCATGCAGCTGCGTCTCCGGCCCGCCCAGGACAAAAAGCCCATTTTCTATCATGATTTTTTGACATAGAAGTAGGAGCCCACCACATCTATGATGATACCGGGTTTTGTCACAATTATCGTCATAGAAGTGTCATATGTATGACAGAAATTTTTTTCGTTCGGCCCAAAATGTCACGGATGTGTCTTTTTTTGTAGTGTTAGGCTTTTGGTTGTCCTTGAATTTTACCTTGGGGTGCCTTGGGCATTCCCAATCTTAGGCTCTTACCACTCCTTATTACATAATCCATCAAATCTTTACCCAAAAACTTGAAAACTTCACAACACAAAACTCAATAGAAAATCCCATGAGCTCCGTTAGCGAAATAAAACAAACCACCACAATAAGGTACTGTAACGAACTCATTCTTTATTTATACTAGACGATACCCCGCGCGTTGCTACCGGAATTTATAGTACCACATAGGAATAAGATTTGTAGTGAGAAATAATGATATGAAAATTTTGTATGGAATTTCCAGTACTAAATATATGTTTTTTGAACCTTTTATGGAAAAATATAAGAAATCAGATTCCTAAAATAAGTCAAAGAAGTTTTTTTTGCATTACATAGTACTCTCCATATTTTCTTAATTAGAATGCATCACTAACACAGAATTGAAAGAACATATAGCTTCGTTAGATTGTACTTACAATAATATACTAACACGATATTAGGTTGCATTTGTCGACCATGATCCAGTTCTTGAGTAGGACAACATATATACTCTATTTTGTCACACCTTTTTGAATGGGCTGCCAGCCAGCATAGAAGAATCAACCAAATGATGAACAAAACGGGCCACAGTTTATCCTCTCAGCAAGGGCGAACCTTTAAGGCCAAGAGTGTCATCGAACCTGAACAATCATATAGTGATATTGTAACCACATAAATATATATTCGTACATTTGTCAAGAGATGTTAGATATTTGAAGACATAATATCCAAAGTTCTTAGCCTTCCAGAAGATCGTTTGGTTGTAATTATACGTGCACATGCTTGAAACTGAACAACAATCACTATTCCAACATCTATCTCCAAATAAAAAACAGTTCAGATAATCAATAATTAGAGCTTGCTGCCTCCTTTTGAATGCGATGCACGGGCCTCCGATTCCTAGCAACAATCATTTTAAACGTCTGTAGTAGAATGACAACGCGAGTCAGTCATATGCTCCGATTGTACAAATCAATCAAAGGAATTAAATAACAATACCAATATGATTCATACTAATGTGTGTGAGAGAGATGCTAGACTGTCATTATAGGTAGTACATTGTAAGTTTCATCTGTTTATTCCTTGAAGAATAATAATAAAAGAAAATGATTTTTTCACCATCTAGTGCTTCTGATCAAAACCAACCAGATCGGACAGATGATTACGATCAGGCATATCTTGACACATGCTGGCTGGCAGTGCTTGAGTTAGAGAGGATTGTAGGTGAGAGAGAAGGACCAGACTTGCTAACATGGAGAAGGTGGCTAGAACAAAGCTTTCTTCAAAATGTAAGGCTTCCTAGTAGTTCCTACCACACACAAACAGATCCTCCAACTCAAGCTAACTAAAAAAATAGGGTCAGATGTAAGGAGATAGAGAGGAAGGAGAGCCCCCAACCTTTTGATGCAACTGATGTTGGAAGAGGACGCCGATGGTGGCATGCGTTGCCCACCAGGAGTTCTGGTCATGGCTTGAGGCAGAGGAGCCTACGGGGCTTGATTCATCGGCAACGACGGCTTGTTTCAACTACAAAGATTACAGAGGCCTGACTCCATAGCAGTGTGCTGATCTTTGGCGGAGACGACTCTCGAAGGATTGGCAGGCAGAGGCACCTCGCCATCAACGCCAGCACCATCGCTCCTGATGAATTGATGAACTAAATCCAAACCCAAGACCAAGGGGTTGATCTATTCGTGTGAGTGGATCCGAAGGGAGAGAAGATGAAGAACAAAGGGAACTGTGGTGAAGATGATAATGCGCCCCGAAATAAATGTTACGACTAAAACTGGTAAGGGAATAAACCCGCGGGCCATCAAGAACAATGCACGATGAAATTAAGCCATGATTAACTGCATGTGTGGGTTTGGGCAATAGTAATTAACTGCAGCAAATTAAGTAGCGGCATGCAAGCGCTTGGATGAAATTGGTTGCGTGCTAGCATTCCACTATTCTCCTCAACGTTGATTTGTGTCCTTCATGCATGGCTATGCATGCAGTTCTTGCTCGCGCAGATCATGGTTGTATGGCCGGTGCCCGACCAATCAGAGAGATAATGAGAGATCAATTACATACAAAAAAATAGAGGTTTATTTGAGCATCAACGGAACCGTCTCCCTGGCACGATACGGAAAAAAGAGTATTATTTATTGCTGAACTGACATGCGTGATTGTTTCGAAAATCTGCTGATGTGGCATAAGTGCTGAGATGGAATGGTTACATGTTGAGATGAGGTGGATAGGCTGCATGTCAAGAGAATTGGGACCAACTTCTTAAAAATGTAAGATTGGTTTTAAACCTACTATATTCCAACTTCTCTATGGTTCATACCCCCCGATACTAGCCATAGATTCATCAAAATAAGCAAACAACACACAAAGAACAAAATCTGTCAGAAACAGAACAATCTGTAGTAATCTATATCTAACGCAAACTTCTGTAACTCAGAAAAATCTACCAAAATAGGACGACCTAGATAATTTTTTTATTGATCTACTTCAATTGGAATCGGTATTTTATCACTTTCTGGTGATTTTTAACAATTATTTTCGTGAGCAGAAAGTTTATGACTTTTTCAGCAAGAACAAATAATTATCATCCAAGAAGATCCTATAGGTTTAACTTGGCACAAACACTAATTAAACATAAAAACAAATCTAACCAGAGGCTAGATCAATTATTTATTACTAAACAGAAATAAAAAGCAATAAACAAAAATAAAATTGGGTTGCCTCCCAACAAGCGCTATCGTTTAAAGCCCCTAGCTAGGCATTGATAATTTTAATGATGCTCATATCAAAGACAAGAATTAAAGCACAAAGAGAGCATCTTAGAACACGTGATAAACACATCTAAGTCTAACATACTTCCTATTCATAAGCATTTTATAAGCAAACAAATTATCATAGCAAGCAAAAATTAGCATATGCAAGGAAGAAGAAAGAGACGATAGCAATCTCAACATGACGAGAGGTAATTTAGTAAGATAAAAATTTCTACAACCATATTTTCCTCCCCCATAATAATTACATGTAGGATCATAGGAAAATTCAACAAAATAGCTATCACATAACATATTCTCAACACGATCCACATGCATGCGAAGTTGACACTCTTCCAAAATAGTGGGATTATCATTAACTAAAGTCATGACCTCTCCAAACCCACATTTATCAAAAATACCATAAGACTGAACATTCTCCAAATATGTGGGATCTAAAGTTGACACTCTTCCAAACCCACTTTCAATATTATTGCAAACACTATTATCAATCTCATATTCATCATGGGGCTTAAATAAATTTTCAAGATCATAAGAAGAATCACCCCAATCATGATCATTGCAACAAGTAGTAGACATAGCAAAACTAGCATCCCCAAGCTTAGGGTTTTGCATATTATTAGCACAATTGACATCAAGAGAATTTATAGTAAAATCATTGCAATCATGATTTTTATTGAATGAGCTATCGTGAATCTCTTCATAAATTTCTTCATCACAATTTTCAGGTTCACGAATTTCAAGCAAAACCTCATAAAGATAATCTAGTGCACTCAAATCACTAGAAATTGATTCATAAAAACTGGATCTCTTAAAATGATTAGCAAGGGGATGAGGACCCATAAACTTTTAGCAAGCGAAGATGCAAGAAAAAAGAAGGCACATGGTAACACAAGATCGAACGGAAGGAGGGCGAAGAAGAGGCAAAGGTGAAGTGGGGGAGAGGAAAGTGAGAGGCAAATGGAAAATAATGTAATGCGAGGGATAAGAGTTTGTGATGGGTACTTGGTATGTCTTGACTTGTGCGTAGACTCCCCGGCAACGGTGCCAGAAATCCTTCTTGCTAGCTCTTGAGCACTGCGTTGGGTTTCCCTTGAAGAGGAAAGGGTGATGCAGCAAAGTAGCATAAGTATTTCCCTCAGTTTTTGAGAACCAAGGTATCAATCCAGTAGGAGACTACACACAAGTCTCCTTGTACCTACACAAACAAATAAGAACCTTGCAACCAACGCGATAAAGGGGTTGTCAATCCCTTCATGGCCACTTGCAAAAGTGAGATCTGATAGAGATAATAAGATAAATATTTTTGGTATTTTTATGATATAGATTGAAAGTAAAGATTGCAAAGTAAAATAGATTGGGAACTTATATGATGGAAAATAGACCCGGGGCCATAGGTTTCACTAGTGGCTTCTCTCAAGATAGCATCTACGGTGGGTGAACACATTACCGTCGAGCAATTGATAGAGTGCATAGTTATATCTTGGCATGATCATGTATATAGGCATCACGTCCGTGAAAAGTTGACCGAAATGATTCTGCATCTACTACTATTACTCCACACATCGACCGCTATCCAGCATGCATCTAGAGTATTAAGTCCATAAGAACAGAGTAATGCATTAGGCAAGATGACATGATGTAGAGGGATAAACTCAAGCAATATGATATAAACCCCATCTTTTGTCCTCTATGGCAACAATACAATATGTGTCGTTTCCCTTTCTGTCACTGGGATCGAGCAATGCAAGATTGAACCCAAAGCTAAGCACTTCTCCCATTGCAAGAAAGATCAATCTAGTAGGCCAAACCAAACTGATAATTCGAAGAGACTTGCAAAGATAATTAAATCATGCATAAAAGAATTCAGAGGAGATTCAAATATTGTTCATAGATAATCTTGGTCATAAACCCACAATTCATCGGATCTCGACAAGCACACCACAAAAAGAATTACATCGAATAGATCTCCAAGAGAATGAAGGAGAACTTTGTATTGAGATCCAAAGAGAGAGAAGAAGCCATCTAGCTAATAACTATGGACCCGAAGGTCTGTGGTAAACTACTCACATATCATTGGAGAGGCTATGGTGTTGATGTAGAGCCCTCCGTGATCGATTCCCCCTCCAGCGGAGCGGCGGAAAAGGCCCCAAGATGGGATCTCACGGGTACAGAAGGTTGCGGCGGTGGAAATAGGGTTTCATGGTGCTCTCGGATGTTTTTGGGGTATATGAGTATATATAGGCGAAAGAAGTCAGTCAGGGGAGCCACGAGGGTGTGGGGGGGGGGGCGCCTCCCTGCCTCATGGCTTCCTCGTTGCTTGCTTGACGTCCACTCCAAGTCTCCTGGATCGCGTTTGTTCCAAAAATCACTCTTCCAAAGGTTTCATTCCGTTTGGATTCCGTTTGATATTCCTTTTCTGCGAAACACTAAAATAGACAAAAAACAGCAATTTGCACTGGGCCTTTGGTTAGTAGGTTAGTCCCAAAAATAATATAAAGGTGTATAATAAAGCCCATTAAACATCCAAAGCAGATAATATAATAGCATGGAACAATCAAAAAATATAGATACGCTGGAGACGTATCACCGACCATGTGCCCGCAAGGGTGCAGGGCGCGCCCCCTGCCTCGTGGACCCCACGTGGCCCCCCTCCACTTATTCCTGGACCCACTCACTTCGTTTTCCTCCTGAAAAAATCCTCCCATAGCTCAAACCCGTGTTCTAGCTTATCTTGTTGCAATTTTTTATCTCCTTGCTCAAAGCTCCATTCACAAAACTGCTTTTGGGGGATTATTCTTCGGTATGTGACTCCTCCAATGGTCCAATTAGTTTTTGTTCTAGTGCTTTATTTATTGCAACTTTTTGTTGCTTAGGTGACCCTGTTCTTGAGCTTGCATGTCAAATTTATTTGGTCCAAAGTAGTTTTAATGCATGATGTAGTCTCTAGGCACTTGTGGGAGTAGTTGCTATTAATCTTGTTGAGTTTGGTTCACTTTTATTTTGAGTTACTAAAAATTTCAGAAATTTTTCAGCGGAAGAAATATGTTTAGGAAAATGTACCAAGGTGGTTCCTCAAGAAATCAGGCACCTAGGCTCGCGATACGTGAGCCGGACTATGAACTACCGAGGGAAGCTCAAGTGCGACCTTGTGAATGGTCGTCAGAGGAGTTTATGGTCGGAGCAGGTATCAAGGATGAATTTGACGCGTATGTGCATAATGCTGACCTTGAGGGCTTCGTGTCAGATAAGTGCCTGCAATACCGTTACCTAACTGATTCCTTTGTGAGAAGGTTTAAATTTACATCCTCGTGCAATTCTCACACTGTTCTATTTGATCTTTATGATAAATCATATACCATGGACCTAGAGGATTCTAATACTGCCTGTAAACTCCCGCAGTGGGGAAATGTTAGTGAACCTCACAAATCTGAATATAAAGATTTTCCTGCTAGTATCACTATGGGGGAATCTAGAGAAATCACACAAGCTACCATAGGGAGCATTCATTTTCCTTCCATACATTATTTTGCTCTCTTCGTAGGTAGATGTATTAATGGTAAAGATGAGGCTTGTCACATGTGCGTTCGAGATCTTAGTGTCCTCAAGGGTGCGGTATTAGGTGATAAACAATATAACTTGGGGGCTATTGTTGCACGAAGGTTGCATCATAAAAGTATTAGTGGAGATTTGTTTGGTGGAATTTATGCAACTCGTTTAGCTAATTATCTTGATGCACCCATACATGAAAATGATATAGAGTTGCCTCTTGCTTATTTAGATTATAATGTTATGGTTCACCATCAGTTTGTTGAGAGGAACAAACAGTCCCTCCAGTACCGACTAATCCTCGACCTATCTTGTTTTTGTGAATATGATTAGTTAATCGTTCCTGATTCAGCTTATTATGAATGAAACATGTTTGCAATGAAAATTAGAGATTATAGTTGCTCATGCCATGCTTAATTAGCTAGGAGTTTATAATGGTTTACCTTGCATGCCAAACTGCTATTAAAATGGTTGTGATGTGGTATGATAGGGTGGTATCTTCCTTTGAACGATTCGAGTGGCTTGACTTGGCACATGTTCACACATGTAGTTGAAACAAAATCAACATAGCCTCCACAATATTTATGTTCATGGTGAATTATATCCTACTCATGCTTGCACTCAGTGTTGATTAATTTTAATGCATGTTTATGGCTGTTGTCGCTCTCTAGTTGGTCGCTTCCTAGTCTCTTTCTAGCCTTCACTGGTACTAAGTGGGAATACTGCTTGTGCATCCACTTCCATAAACCCCAAAGTTATTCCATATGAGTCCACAATACCTTCCTATATGCGGTATCTACCTGCTGTTCCAAGTAAATTTTTATGTGCCAAAATCTAAACCTTCAAATGAAATTCTGTGTTGTATGCTCGAATAACTCATATATCAACTAGGGCTGGCTGTATCTTCCATGCTAGGTGGGTTATTCTCACGAGGAGTGGACTCCGCTCCTCACTCATGAGAAAATGGCCGATAACCGGGATGCCCGGTCCCATGCTCAAATCAAAATAATTGCAAACAAAACTCCCCCAGGACTGTTGTGATTGATGCTTGTTGGTGGTGGGGGAGTATAAACTTTACCATTCTGCTTGGGAACCACCTATAATGTGTGTAGCATGGAAGATATCGAGATCTCTTGGTTGTTATGTTGACAATAAAAGTATGCCACTCAAAATATTATTTATCTCTATTTCAAAATCGAGCTCTGGCACCTCTACAAATCCATGCTTCCCTCTGCGAGGGGCCTATCTATTTACTTTTATGTTGAGTCATCATCCTCTTACTAAAGAGCACCAGTTGGAGAGCACCGCTATTATTTGCATGCATTACTATTAGTTTACATTGAGTATGACTGGATCTCTTTTACCATGAATTGCAATGTCTAGTCAGTCCTTGATCTTCAGAGGTGCTCTGCATTTATGTTTTGCGGTCTTAGAAAGGGCTAGCGAGATACCATCTTGTTATATTATGTTATGATTGTTTTGAGAAAGTGTTGTCATCCGAGATTTATTATTATTTCTCGCTAGTTGATTATGCCATTGATATGAGTAAACATGAGACCTAAGTGTTATTGTGAATATGGTTAGTTCATAATCTTTGCTGAAAACTTGAATGATGGCTTTACATATTTACAACAACAAAAGCAAACAGAGTTTGTAAAAGTTTTTCTTTATCACTTTTAGTTTGTCAACTGAATTGCTTGAGGACAAGCAAAGGTTTATGCTTGGGGAAGTTGATACGTCTCCATCATATCTACTTTTACAGACACTTTTGCCCTTGTTTTGGACTCTAACTTGCATGATTTGAATGGAACTAACCCGGACTGACGCTGTTTTCAGTAGAATTGCCATGGTGTTATTTTTGTGCAGAAATAAAAGTTCTCAGAATGACCTGAAACTTCACGGGGAACATTTTTGGAATATATAAAAAATACTAGCGAAAGAATCAACTCCAGGGGGCCCACACCCTGTCCACGAGGGTGGGGGCGTGCCCCCTGCCTCGTGGGCCCCCTGAGGCTCCACCAACACTACAAAAAAAATACACTTCCGTGATGATATGTGTTTGTCACAGTAGGTCGCTTTTTTTGTCATGCATGTACATCGATGACAAATTTATGACAGAATCAAGATAGTCATACCTGTGCTGTCGCAGAAGTGTTCCATGACATTACCAAAATTATCATCACGGAAATGTCCTCTTTCATGACGATAAATCGCGCGTCACAGAAGTGCTTTAGTCAAGGGTAACCGACACGTGGCATCCACCGTAACGGAACGCCGTTAAGCTATCGGGTCGGGTTTCGGATCCAGTAACCCGTTAACAGCCCCGACCAATGGGAAATTTCCACGTGTAAAATTCTTATTGGCCGGACGAAACACGTGTCAGCTCGTTAGTGGGTCAGATAGGCGCCTATGATACGTCGACACGTGGCACGGCCCAACAGAGGCCCATTCCTGTGAAAAGGCCGGCCCGTTTGACTTGGTCAAAAGCTGGCGGGCCGGCCCATGGAAAGCGTGTTAATGGCCTGTTTGCATATAGCCCATTTACAGCCCGCTAACCCAAGGCCCGTTACGCCTTATCCGAATTAGGCCCAGTAGCGTCATCTTGGCCATTCAATATGATTCCAGCCCATTTTCACTTATGGCCCATGTATGGCCCATGACGTCTTTTGGCCCATACGAGGCCCTATGTAACTCTTGGCCTATTAACGACCCGTGGTGAAACTGGCCCATAATGAACAGTGTATTACTTTACACCCATTAACGGCCCATGGTGAAACTGGCTCGTAATGAATAGTGTATCACTTTATACCAATTAACGGCCTGTTATTCCGTTGGGCCGTTTCCAGCCCATGTTATCTTTCGGCCTTCTCAGACCCCATTTATTCTTGGGCTCATTTCCAGCATTCGTTTACTTACGGCCCGTTACTATCATTTTCTGCTTGTGGGCCAAATTCAGCCCGTGGTTACAGTCGGTCCGTTTGTGGTCCGTTAATACGTTGGGCCATTTTCATAGCGTCATCAAATACGGCCTATTAACAATGGCCCATTACGGCCGGCCCATGAACGGACGATTCCAACTCTAGCCTGTTTATGGCCATAATGCGGCCTGTTATTGGCCCATGTTTGGCCAATCAATCATACAGCCCGTATAAGGCCCATTGATGATACGACCCGTAGAAGGCCCGTTGTTTCTACGACCCGTAGAAGGCCTACTGTTTCTATGGCCCATAGAAGGCCCACTGTTTCTACGGCCCGTAGGAGGCCCAGTGTCACTACAGTAAATATTAGCCCATGGTTATTGTGGCCTAGTTTTAAAAAATAGGTTATTGCAGCCACTAGTTAACCGCGGAAAAATAACTGAAATGATTAGAAGCAAACAAATAAACAAGACAACAAGGAAATAAATAAGCAAGCAACTAACGCTAGGCTATCACGGCTATTACACATATTACATCCACTGGCCATCAAAGTTCGCCACCAGTGCAAATATAGGGAACAAAGCAGCATATCATATACACTAGCCGTCAAAATTGGCCACCAGTGCAAATAAACACGTCAGCAAAACAAGAGCATAACTGAAACAACTTCAGAAGAGCTCAAGAAACGTTATCCTGGGTATCCACCATGCTGGCAATAAGCTTAGCAAGCTGATTAGCTTTGTCCTGTTTGGCGCTAAAATCCTCCAACGCTTGCTGTTGCACCAGAAAGTATGCATCTGAATGCTCCAGGGACTTCCGCAATCCTTCCGCTTCTTGTCGCAGCACAGCTGATCGATGTCTTTCAGCTTGTAGTTGAGACTCAACAACCCGAACCGATTCAGACAGTGAGTTTGAATAGCTTGTGCAAGCGGTAGTGGCCAGTAACTCCAACACTAAACCAAGACAGGATGTGTCACTATCCTGAACCTTATCTCCATTACTTCCTTTACCGTTGCTTAATAAGGCACTCTTCCCCAATATTCTGTCAGCTCTAAAAGAAGAAACAAGCAGACACATAACAAGTTTAGCATGTACTAGTATATGAAACTCATTTCGGTGAACCAGTTCATTAGTAAGGTGGACAGGATTAAACTATCAAGTCTTCTATTGCCAAGTACTAGTACATAATAAAAGCATCAAACAAACATATATCTATATCCTATGATAGCAATGGAATCTTAAATTAGAACAGTTGTTCTTCAGGTTTAGGCACTTGTTCTACATGAACAGAGTACAGTAAGACGCAAGAATATAATACTTAAAAATAGAAAATGAGCTCATAGACCTTACCACACTCTTGGTTCGGGACCAGTACAGAACAAGGCGTTCCCAGTCATCGTCCAATAAATGTGTCTCAGGAGAACGTAAGGGAATTTGACGAGTTTCTTTGCCGGTGAAGTACGTTTTCTTCAGGTAATTCCGATACTGCCACCAAGCATTCTTGAAGATAGCAGAGGTATTAGCACAGGTTACCTCATCCTGAGTTTCCAAATCGGTCCTTCTCTGTAGAGAAAAATGGGAAAATTTGCTGTATTATAACCATTATGGAGGTAGGATGTATGGGACAAAGCAAAGTAATTGCCATGAATAACATTACTTACACATAACTCCTGGACAAACACCTGCAACTGGCATTTTCCTTCATCTTCAGTATAATATTTCCAAGATGGGAAGATACGCACATACGATTTAACAACATCAAATGCGATAGATGCTAAACTACGACTAGCTGGTTGTGCTTCCTCCACAGGAATAGGTGTACTAACTGGTGGAGTTGGGGTTCGCCGTGATAGTACTGGCCCTTTGGGTACTGGAGCTGCCTTACTAACTGCTCTTGTTTGGGAGCTCTGTGGTGGAGATGGTGCTGTGTCAACAGGAACTGGGTTACTATCGGCTGGGGTTGGGGTTAGATTGGGTGAAGCTGGTTCTCTGTCCATCGTAGTAGGGGTACAATCTGCGAGAGTATGGGTTGGCTGGTTCTTGTGCATGTACAACCGAGGTGCTATCTCCACCAAGAGGTAGCACTGTTTTATTTGAAGACCGTGTTTTTAGTCCGCTAGATACTGGCATCACCCGCTCCAATTCAAATGGCTGATAAACAGGAAACATAGTTGAATGTACAGACATTGTATGAGAGACAGATGCAATAGATAGTGTGGAAAAAAGAGGGCATGAAATAGTTGACATGTATATTGTTTAACTAAAACGGATATCATGACATAATTTCACATATATGATGTCTATCTAAACTCAATAGCATAGTGAGGGAGTCCTGGATTAGGGGGTGTTCGGATAGCCGAACTATATCTTCAGCCGGACTCCAGGACTATGAAGATACAAGATTGAAGACTTCGTCCCGTGTCCGGAAGGTTCTTTCCTTGGCGTGGAAGGCAAGCTAGGTGTGCGGATATTCAAGATCTCCTACCAATGTAACCGACTCTGTGTAACCCTAACCATATCCGGTGTCTATATAAACCGGAGGGTTGTAGTCCGTAGAACAACCATCATAACAACCACAATATCATCATCATACCCATAGGCTAGCTTCTAGGGTTTAGCCTCCTTGATCTCGCGGTAGATCTACTCTTGTACTACCCATATCATCAATATTAATCTAGCAGGAGTAGGGTTTTACCTCCATCGAGAGGGCCCGAACCTGGGTAAAATAAAGTGTCCCTTGTCTCCTGTTACCATCCGACCTTGACGCACAGTTCGGGACCCCCTACCCGAGATCCGCCGGTTTTGACACCGACATTGGTGCTTTCATTGAGAGTTCCTCTGTGTCTTCGCCTTCAGGTTCGATGGCTCCTTTGATCATCAACAACGATGAGGTCCAAGGTGAGACTTTTCTCCCCGGACAGATCTTCGTCTTCGGCGGCTTCGCTCTGCGGGCCAACTCACTTGGCCATCTGGAGCAGATCGAAAGCCACGCCCCTGGCCATCAAGCCAGGTGGGGAAGCTAAAACTACACGGCAGATATCCTCGGAGACTTGATCTTCGACGGATTCTAGCCACAGCCAAGCGCGCCGCACTATCTCGAGGGGCATGATATAGCTCTGCCTCCGAAGAGTGTCCTGGAGGCCGCATATGCTCCGGCCCCGATCCTTGATTCAGAGCCCGCTGCGTTCTTTGAGGATGAACGGTTGGACGTCACCTCGGGGGCTGCGATCTTAAAAGCCATTGAGCCAAACGCAAGCCCCGCACTCCGCATGGCACATGACTCCAAGGAGCCTGACTCTTCTCTGAACTCCGAACCTCCCGCGCCCCTGCCAATCGAATCAGATTGGGCGCCGGTAATGGAGTTCACCGCCGCGGACATCTTTCAGTATTCGCCTTTCGGTGATATTCTGAAATCTCTCAAGTCTCTCTCTTTTTCAGGAGAGCCCAGGCCGAACTGTGGCCTGTGAGGTTGGGATTCGGACGACAAAGAAATTCAAAGAACACCCACCACCCACTTAATAGCCACTGTCGACGATTTAACCGACATGCTCGACTTCGGCTTCGAAGACTTCGACGGTATGGACGACGAAGACGGAGACGAACTGGAACCAGCACCCATAGGGCACTGGACCTCCACCCCACTTAATGACGTATTCATGGTGGATACACCTGAAAAAACTCACAATGAGGAAGAAGGGGGCGAAAAGAAGGGTAAACCCTCCGAAAAGCACTCAAAGCGGCAACGTAAACGCCGAGCGAAGCCCCGCCTCGATCAAGACCCAGCCGTAGAGCAGGACGAGCCGGCAGATGACGAACGCGTCCCAGAACAGCCGTTCGAACAGGGTAACATGGGCAGAGAGGACGAACAGTCCTCCCACAGTCATAACAGAACTCCGGACGGTACCACGCTGGATAAAATCATGGAGTAGAAGAATCTCCAAGAAAGGCTCGTCGCCACATCACGAAGCCTGAAAAAGCAGAAGCAAAAGCTAAAGATGGCGGAAGATGCACTCAAAACAAGATGGAGCAAAGTAATCAAGACCGCAAACAAATACGGCGGCAGCCGCCGCCCCAAAAGCTATCCGAAGAGAAAGCTACTGCCCGAATTCGACCAGGAGGCCCTAGAGCCCCCAAACTCGAAAAACAAAAAGGCGACACGGTCGGATAAACGACCTCTCGGCCACTACAAAACGGCAAATGGCGCCGCACTTAATGCGGCATGCGACCCAATCAAAGATTCGCATCATGGCCCAGCCAGGTCCATTTACGGGCCAAGAAAGTAAGCTCTCACAAGCAATGCAAAAAATCCACCATCAGAATCCGGCACACCCAAATATAGGGGTGTCGCACACCCTCTATGCTTCACCGATGAGGTCCTGGAATATGAATTCCCAGAGGGATTTAAACCCGTTAACATAGAGGCATACGATGGAACAACAGACCCTGGAGTCTGGATAGAGGATTATATCCTCCACATACATATGGCTACAGGAGATGATCTCCACGCCATAAAATATTTACCCCTTAAGCTTAAAGGGCCAGCCCGGCACTGGCTTAAAAGCCTTCCCGAAAACACAATTGGAAGTTGGGAAGAGCTCGAGGACGCTTTCCGAGCAAATTTTCAAGGGACCTACGTCCGTCCCCCGGATGCAGACGACCTCAGTCACATAACTCAGCAATCCGGAGAATCAGCTCGGCAGTTCTGGAACAGATTCCTCACTAAAAAGAATCAAATAGTGGATTGTCCGGACGCCGAAGCCCTAGCGGCTTTCAGGCACAATGTCCGAGACGAATGGCTCGCCAGACACCTCGGCCAGGAAAAGCCAAGAACAATGGCCGCACTCACAAGCCTCATGACCCGCTTTTGCGCAGGAGAGGACAGCTGGTTGGCACGATGCAGCCCCAGCGACCCAAGTACATCAGAAATCAGGGATGGAAACGGGAAACCACGGCGAAACAAGGACCATCGCCGAATCAAAAGAAAAAGTCCGAAGAGCACGACAGTCAATGCCGGATTCAAAGGCTCACGGCAAAATCAGACAAAACCACCCCCTCAGGATAATAGGGAAGATCCGTCCAGCCAAAAGAGAATCATGGACATGATATGTCAGATACACAGTACTCCTGGAAAGCCTGCTAATCATACCCACAGAGACTGTTGGGTTTTCAAACAATCCGGAAGGCTTAACGCCGAACACAAGGGGCTCGATACACCAAGTGAGGAAGAGGACGAACCCCAAAAGCAAAACACCAGGAAGCAAAAAAACTTCCCGCAAGAAGTCAAAACAGTGAATTCACTTCACACAACAAGGCATGAGGCACCCATAAAGGTCCGCACATTCAAGCCTATCCCTCAGGAGTCCCGCCACTGGTCACTAAAGCCAATCATTTTTGATCAGCTAGATTATTCTCGCAATATCAAACACGCAGGCCGGACTGCCCTGATACTTAATCCAATAATAGACGGATTCCAGTTTACCAATGTCCTTATGGACGGTGGCAGTGGACTAAATCTGATATATCAGGATACAATTCACCGCATGGGCATAAACCCAGCATGAATCCATCACAGTAAAACCTCCTTTCAAGGAGTAGCACCAGGCCCGGACACCCACTGTATGGGTTTTCTCTGGCTTGTAGTCATATTTGGCTCTGCCAATAACTTTTGCCGCGAAAAGCTTATCTTCCACATAGTCCCGTTTTCAAGTCGCTATCAAGCACTAATGGGACGCGGAGCTTTCGCTCGCTTTAACGCAATACCGCATTATGCATCCCTCACGCTAAAGATGCCCGGTCCTCGAGGCATCATCTCTTTAAAGGGAGCATACTAAAACACGTCTCCCCCAAACGGAGGATTGCGCGGCCGCTTAAACAACCGCACAATAAAATGGCCTCGCCAGCCAAAGGACTTTTTTGATGTAAGTCACAAAAGGCCGCGGACCCGGACTCAATGAGTTCGGCACAAGCCCATTTTCATTATAGGCTTGGTACGCCTTACCAGGGGCTGTACGCAGAGACAATAAAGCTCGACCGTATCTATTTCTCACTTTACATTTTGAATATTATTCTTTTTGATCCGCATGACCCATTTTCAATTTAGTTCTTCTCTTTTACAGATGAACGTCGTACGGCGCCCGTCCAGGACATGGCACAACGGAGACACAGGCGCAGACGTGCAGTAGGGACCCACCCCAAAGGATTCTTCTTAGATTAAGACCCTGCGTAAACCTTTTTTACTGTCTCTTGCTGCTATACATCCCCTGATTTACCTCACTATAACCATGGAGGAGGCTGGCGTTTTGGCATGTGGCCACGCCAGAATTCTTGCTCGTACCTGGACACAAGGGGCTTTTTTCTTTTTCAAGGGTGTTGTTTCACACGCACCCACAAAGACCGAACACCTTAGGGAGTGTTCGGCGTCGCGAGTTTTGGCACTATATGCATCAGCTCTGAGTCATGATTTTGGTCACATGTTGGGTTTCCCGGCTCCTGAGTTCGGCCACCTTACGTTCCGTTCTGTCGGCTAAGGTAGCACCAGGAGAACAACTGCGATTGTGCCCCGGTTCGGCCGGGTGAGCACCTCAGTAGAGAAAGCCGAAAACCGACTGTCATGATGTAGCGCGAGACTGGTCGCCACTCGATGACTTATAGGAATTTATCGAATTCCTTCGTTTTGACGAAGGGCCGCTTCCCGGTCAGGCACATATGCGTCCCGAATTCGGGTAAACGCAGTCGCCACTAAAGGGCTACCTAAAGAGTCCCACTGTCAAGCTCCTATGGCTAAGTGAAAGTGTTAAAGCATTATAGTCCGGTCGCCTAGCCCGCGGCGCTATCACCTCCTTTGTAGGACCAAGACGTTGGGTTAAGTGTGAAAATGCGTTTTCTGCACGCACCCCCGCACTATGTGCGTGGGGGCTGAAGCCAACGACTGCAATCTTTCAGAATTTATATATTAAAACGGCCGCACAGGAGGTGTTATTAATACTTGAAGGCACAAGTCTAAATTATGCCATTACAATTTATAAAAATACTGATCTACGATTACATATGCTGTCATAAAACAGCATCTTTCGAACACTGCGTCTCTATTATACGAGCGCCCGCGAGGACTTCCTCAAAATAGTGCTCGGAAGGAATTCGGCTTTTATCCGAATCACGGGACGCAACAACGGTGGGCTCCATATCTGCCCAGTATATCTTGACACGGGCAAGAGCCAGCCGCGCAAGCTGACCTCTTCAGAGCTTCAATCCGAGGCACCACGTCAAGAAATTGCTGCACCAAACTGAAATAGCTTTTCGGCTTCGATCTCCCCGGACACAGGCGATCCATGGCATACTTCATGGCGAGTCCGGACAACCTATTCAGCTCGGCCCATTGGGCCAGGCGATCATCCACTGCTAGTGGACGCTCTGGATTGGTGAACTGCGACCAGAAGAGCTTTTCCACTTCATGATCTTTCTTATCTTGAAAGTACCTGGTCGCATCAGCGGCACTAGCCGCCAAATCCAGATAGGTGTCCTCCACGCTCCACGCTCGGTCCAACGGGGCGAACTTCGGATCATAGAATTTTCTCCGCAGCAGGAAGGGCTTTCCATCCGCAATTAGTCTGGCTTGACGTAGCTCTTCCCTTGTCGCTCTCATACCAGAGCGGGCGTCCTTGGCGTCAGCGACGACCTTCTCCAAATCCGTCTGCCGGGCTCAACCTTCCTCTTCAAGAAGTTTGCAACGGTCAGTAGCACTTTTCAACTTCACGGCAATATCAACTATCTCCTCCTTGCTTCGGCAATGGGAAGCCTGTTCGGCTTTTAGCTCTTCACGGGCTCTTCCGGCAGCCGCATCGCTTTTTCTGGCTTGTTCCTTCGCTTTGGCGAGTTCGGCCCTAAGTCCTTCTATGACCGCCGCACCATCTGCATCAAGCATACGCACGGTAAGATATTGACATAAAGCTCCTCTTACTAACAATCACCAAATATACTCAATACCTTGAGCATCATCAAGCCGCTTGTTAACAAGCACGATGTCGACTTCTGCCTCATCGAGTTGCCGTTTCATTTCGGCAAAATCTCGAGTCCGGCTCGACTCCGGATAATCTTCCACCTACATACAAAGGTGCCACTTAAAGGACCTGTGATTAAGATCCTCTGCGCGCCGCACATCTTTGCGGCACACAGAGTCTCAGGGGCTACTATCTACACAGGGCGCATGTTATTATGCGCAATTAACACTAATGTTCGTTATTCAAAACGTACCTCAAGGCCCGCCAGTAAACTCTTGACGACCTCGTTCAGTCCGCTTTCCGCGGATGAAATCTTTTCAATCACCGTGTACATCAACACACGATGCTCCTCTGAAACAGAGGCTCGGCCCAGCAGAACCTTCAGCTCCTCCGACCGAACACCAGATGGTGCCGGACTCGTCCCATGGCCTTTTTCGGAGGCCGGACACGGAGAACCCCGAGGGGCCGCATGATCACCTTCTGCCTCTGGCAGATTCGGAGAAATCCTCTGTGACGACACTTCGGCGTCGCCCGCCTTGCTAGGCGATGTAGAAGGAGGACGCGTTCCGCTCTCCATCATCTCCGGAAGAAGATCCCCCGATGACGAGCTCTGCTGAGATGGGTCGAGGTCCGAACTACAAGGTAAGGTTTTGGTTAAAACTTCTCAGATATAAATTAAGGATTTCTCTTAAAAGAATGACTCTCTTTCTACTTACGGCTCGTTGGAGGGCTGCTCCTTTTGAGGATTTAGTTCGGCCGAGGGGCGCCCCGGCGTCGGGTCCTCTGACGCGGATTCTTTCCCCCGCTTTGGAGCTACGGCTTCCAGGTCGGCAGAGGCGGCCCTTTTCTTCCCCTTAGGAGAGGAGTTATCGATTCCCCCCTTTAGGATGGCCCCTTTCAAAGAGGCCACGGTTTCCTTGTCCGCCCCTTCATTTCCCTCCAGAGGCGCCACCTCCAACATCCTGACTAGCACAGGATCTAGCCTGGTCTCGGGAAGGGCAGCCGGACACTGGATCAGCTTCGCCTTCGCTATCCACTCCTGCGTGAAAAGGAGAAGTACTGTTAAAAAATAAGTCAATTGTACGGATAGAAGGTCCGGGCGCAAGGTCACCTACTTCTGTATCCGGGCGGTTGCGGCTTAAACTAGCATCCTCTGTCAAATCCGGACTCACTCCTTGTGGTCCGAAGAACAGTCTATACATCTCCGTAGGCGTCACGCCCATGAAATTTTGGAGAACTCGCGGCCCCTCTGGGTTGAACTCCCACAAGCGGAGGGGGCGACGTTGGCCGGGCAGTGTCCGGCGAATCAGCATAACTTGTGTCACCTTGACCAGGTTGAGGTCTCCTTTTAGGAGATCCTTTATGCGGCCCTGCAACAGAGGAACGTCTTTGGGCAAGCCCCGATCTAACCCTGTGTTGATCCACGATGTTAAACGTGGTGGGGGGCCCGAGCGAAAGGCGGGAGGCGCTACCCAAGTGGTGCCCCGAGGAGAGGTGATGTAGAACCACTCCTATTGCCATAAGCCGAGCTCCTCTTGAAAAGCGCCCTCGGGCCACGGAGCATCGATATTCCTTTTTATAACAGCGCCTTCGCACTCTACGTGACGCCCCTCGATTATCTTCGGTTCTACCTTGAAGGTCTTAAGCCATAATCCGAAGTGAGGAGTGATATGGAGAAACGCTTCACACACAACAATGAAGGAGGAGATATGGAGGATGGACTCCGGAGCTAGGTCATGGAATTCCAGCCCATAATAAAACATCAGCCCCCTTACGAAAGGATACGTTGGGAAGCCTAATCCCCGAAGGAAGTGGGAGATGAATACTACGCTCTCACCGGGCTGAGGGCTTGGGATCGCTTGTCCTTGAGCAGGCAACCTGTGCGGGATCTCGCTGGTCAGGAACCTAGCCTCCCTCAACCTTGATACGTCCTCCTCCGTAATGGAGGAGGGCATCCATTGGCCTTGAAGGCCGGAGCCGGACATTGTCGAAGGTCCAGTGCGCCTAAAATCTAAAAGCCTGGGGTGTTGGAACTCGAGGCTGTGGGCGAGCTTGTTTTGAGAACACAAGAGGGGAGCAAGGTCTCGGTCTCTTTATAAGAGGCATAATAACAAGAGCCCTCCCCGTAACCGTCTTGGACTAGCCTTTGATTAAGGCAAGACGTGCTTAACGGGCACGGTTGGGTTACCACGTCCGTATTAATGAGAATCCCGTTAAAAGGGGCACACGATCTCTGCTTCGACAAGACGTGCCAAGGAAACCGCCTCGTTGAACGTGCTGCGGTGGAACAACAAAAAGTAATCCATACAGAAGGCTTGGTCGCAGTGTTATGACGCACTGCGGAATACGTCAGCAGATTTGATTTGTGTTTGTATTATTCTCTATATGGCAATACGTGGAAACTTGTTTTGCAGAGCCCGACACTATTTTGGGTGTTTACTATCTCCTTGAAGAATTTGGAGGAGGAACCCGCCTTGCAATGCCGAAGACAATTTGCGCGCCGTACTCGTCGTCATTGAAGCCTGGTTCAGGGGCTACTGAGGGAGTCCTGGATTAGGGGGTGTTCGGCTAGCCGAACTATATCTTCAGCCGGACTCCAGGACTATGAAGATACAAGATTGAAGACTTCGTCCCGTGTCCGGAAGGTTCTTTCCTTGGCGTGGAAGGCAAGCTAGGCGTGCGGATATTCAAGATCTCCTACCAACGTAACCGACTCTGTGTAACCCTAACCCTATCCGGTGTCTATATAAACCGGAGGGTTGTAGTCCGTAGGACAAGAATAATCATCATACACAATCATACCATAGGCTAGCTTCTAGGGTTTAGTCTCCTTGATCTCGTGGTAGATCTACTCTTGTACTACCCATATCATCAATATTAATCAAGTAGGAGTAGGGTTTTACCTCCATCGAGAGGGCCCGAACCTGGGTAAAAACATCGTGTCCCTTGTCTCCCGTTACCATCCGGCCTTGACGCACAGTTCTGGACCC
This sequence comes from Aegilops umbellulata, assembly GCA_032464435.1. Classification (NCBI taxonomy): domain Eukaryota; kingdom Viridiplantae; phylum Streptophyta; class Magnoliopsida; order Poales; family Poaceae; genus Aegilops; species Aegilops umbellulata. The sequence continues at coordinate 57,161,732 of CP136058.1, forward strand.
CCTACCCGAGATCCGCCGGTTTTGACACCGACATTGGTGCTTTCATTGAGAGTTCCTCTATGTCGTCGCCTTTAGGCCCGATGGCTCCTCTGATCATCAACAACGATGAGGTCTAGGGTGAGACTTTTCTCCCCGGACAGATCTTCGTCTTCGGTGGCTTCGCTCTGCGGGCCAATTCGCTTGGTCGTCTGGAGCAAATCGAAAGCTACGCCCCTGGCCATCAAGTCAGGTTTGGAAGCCTAAACTACACGGCTGATATCCGCGGAGACTTGATCTTCGACGGATTCGAGCCACAGCCAAGCGCGCCGCACTATCTCGAGGGGCATGATCTAGCTCTACCTCCGAGCAGTGTCCTGGAGGCTGCACACGCACCGGTTCCGACCCTTAACTCGGAGCCTATTGCGCCAATTGAGGATGAGCGGTTGGACGTCACCTCGGGGGCTGCAATCTCAAAGGCGATCGAGCCGAACATCAGCCCCGCACTCCGCGTGACCCGTGCTCCCGAGGGTCCGGACTCCTCCCCGGACTCCGAACCCCCCGCGCCCCTGCCAGTCGAAGCCGATTGGGCACCGATAATGGAGTTCACCGCCGCGGACATCTTTCAGCACTCGCCTTTTGGCGACATCCTGAATTCTTTCAAGTCTCTCTCTTTATCAGGAGAGCCCTGGCCGAATTACGGTCAGCGAGGATGGGATACGGACGATGAAGAAATTCAAAACCCACCCACCACCCACTTGGTAGCCACTGTCGACGATTACACTGACATGCTTGACTTCGGCTCCGAAGACTTCGACGATATGGACGACGAGGTAGGAGACGAACAGGAACCAGCACCTGTAGGGCGCTGGGCGGCCACCTCATCATATGACGTATACATGGTGGATACTCCAAAGGATGGAGATGGCGATGGAACAACGGGGGATGACACCTCCAAGAAACAGCCAAAGCGCCGACGCTAGTGGCACCGCTCTAAATCCCGCCAAAACAAAAACGGTGATTCCGGCACGGGAGATAATACTACCCCGGATAGCGCCGAAGAACACCCAACCCAGCAAGATTCAGCGCAGGAAGATGGAGAAGCCAGCCCTCATGAGAGAGCGGCAGAACGAGAGGTTGAGGATGATAACTATATGCCTCCCTCCGAAGACGAGGCAAGCCTCGATGATGATGAATTCGTCGTACCATCAGACCCCGCTGAACAAGAGCGTTTCAAGCGCAGGCTTTTAGCCACGACGAAGAGCCTATAGAAAAAGCAGCAACAGCTTAGAGCTGATCAAGATTTGCTAGCTGATAGATGGACTGAAGTCCTTGCGGCCGAAGAGTACGAACTCGAGCGCCCCTCCAAGAATTATCCTAAGCGCAGGCCGCTACCCCGATCAGAGGAGGAAGCACCTACATCACCAGCACACGACACGGCAGACCGGCCACCTCGCGGCCGCGACAGAGAGGCCTGTCGAACCTCCACCCAAGCCATGCCCCGATGCTGCTCAACCAAGGCACGGGAAAATGTGCCAGACCTGCGAGACGTACTGGAGGATAAAGCAAGGCAAACAAGATCGATCTACGGATCACGCAGGCGCCCGACGACACGTGACGATGATCTTCACTCCGGACACAATAAATCCGGCCGGGCCGAACACAACAGGCATAGCTCTTCCGAGCTGCGTCGTGACATAGCCCAGTACATGGGCGCCGCACACCCACTATGCTTCACAGATGAAGTAATGGATCATAAAATCCCAGAGGGTTTCAAACCCGTAAACATCGAATCATACGATGGCACTAAAGACCCGGCGGTATGGATCGAGGATTATCTCCTTCACATCCACATGGCACGTGGCGATGATCTACACGACATCAAATACCTCCCTCTCAAACTCAAAGGACCGGCCCGGCACTGGCTTAACAGCCTGCCAGCGGACTCAATCGGTTCTTGGGAGGATCTGGAAGCCGCATTCCTTGACAACTTCCAGGGCACTTATGTGCGACCACCGGATGCCGACGACCTAAGCCACATAATTCATCAGCCAAAAGAATCGGCCAGGCAATTCTGGACACGGTTCCTAACAAAGAAAAACCAGATAGTCGACTGTCCAGACGCAGAGGCCCTAGCAGCCTTCAAGCATAACATCCACGACGAGTGGCTTGCCCGGCACCTGGGACAGGAAAAGCCGAAATCTATGGCAGCCCTCACGACACTCATAACCCGCTTTTGCGCGGGCGATGATAGCTGGCTAGCTCGCAGCAACAACTTATCAAAGAACCCTGGTAATTCGGATACCAAGGACAAAAGTGGCAGGACACGTCGAAATAAGCAAAAGCATCGCGGTAGCAGCGACAACAATGAAGATACGGCAGTCAATGCCGGATTCAGAGGCTATAAATCCGGTCAGCGGAAAAAGCCATTTAAAAAGAATACTCAAGGCCCGTCCAGGTTGGACCGAATACTCGACCGCTTGTGCTAGATCCATGGCACCCCCGAAAGGCCAGCCAATCACACCAACATGGATTGTTGGGTGTTCAAGCAGGCCAGCAAGTTAAAAGCCAAAAACAAAGACAAGGGGCTGCATAGCGATGACGAGGAGGAGCCCAGGCCGCCGAACAACAATGGACAGAAGGGGTTTCCCCCACAAGTGCGGACGGTGAACATGATATGCGCAACCCACATTCCCAAGAAGGAGCGGAAGCGTGCGCTACGGGACGTATATGCGATGGAGCCAGTGGCCCCAAAGTTCAAACCATGGTCCTCTTGACCAATCACTTCTGATCGAAGGGACCACCCCACTAGCATCCGTCATGGCGGCTTTGTCGCATTGGTTCTCGACCCAATCATCGACGGATTTCATCTCACAAGAGTCCTCATGGACGGCGGCAGTAGCCTGAACCTACTTTACCAGGATACAGTGCGGAAAATGGGCATAGATCCATCAAGGATTAAGCCCACAAGGGCGACCTTTAATGGCGTTATACCAGGTGTAGAAGCCAACTGTACAGGCTCCGTAACACTTGATGTGGTCTTCGGATCTCCGGATAACTTCCGAAGCGAAGAATTAATCTTCGACATAGTCTCGGTCCGCAGTGGCTATCACGCCCTGCTCGGACGAACCACATCTGCCAAATTCAATGCGGTGCCGCACTACGCATACCTCAAGCTCAAGATGCTAGGCCCTCGAGGAGTAATCACGGTCAACAGAAACACCGAACGCTCCCTCCGTACAGAGGAGCACACGGCGGCTCTCGCAGTAGAAGTACAAAGCAGCCTTTTTAGGCAACTCTCCAGTCCGACCATTAAAAAGCCAGACAATGCCAAGCGCGCCCGGAGTAACCTACAACAAGACCGCCTGGCACGTTCTGAGCAGGCGTTGCAATGCGGCCCCAACCCCAGCCATCGCGACATAGCGGAGCTAGTACCTCGCGTACATAATTACGCCCTTGAAATACCATGGGCACAGGGGAAGGGGCACAGTAACGGCATGCTCACAATACGGCTTAAAACGTACTAGGGGCTGCCGGATTCTTTTTATCACTTTCAGGACTCCACACTTCGGACGACCTGTTCGGCAATTCGGCTGCCGCACAAACGATGCAGGATCCAGGGAAGCAGACAAAGCTACGCCGCATTATGGAATTCTCAGGTGGTCTCTATTACGAGCGGTATATCTGTTCCGAACTCAATTCCGCGGCCTGCCCCTGGTCAGGGCATGTTAAATAGTCTAATATCTTTTTGCTTATCGCACTACTTGTATCGTTCGGATTTGATAAATACCCTCTTTATAAACAATGCATAGCTTTTCGCCTATTTTTTGCATTATTCTCTTTTAATATATATGTTTATCAAATAACATGATCGCACCCGTACACCATGGTACGGCAAACACACCAGGGGCTTCAGTACCCTTCGATCTGGCGTGAGAAGTCCGTACACTTTCACAAGTGCGGCACCCCGAACTTATAGCACTATATGCATCGGCTCCGAATCATGATTTGGGTCAATAGTTGGGTTTGCCCGGCTCCTATGTTTTGGTGCCTTACGTTCCGCTATATCGGCTAAGGTAGCACTAGGAGAACCACTGCGATTGTGCCCCGGTTCAGCTGGGTTAAGCACCTCAGTGGAGAAAGCTAAAACTGACTGTCATGATAAGGCGAGGGACCGGTCGCTGTTCGAGAGGTTTTTCGAGTCCCTAAAGACTTATGCCGCTTCGAGCGAGGAGCTGGCTCTGTCCGGCCAAAGGTGTGGATAGCGCCCCGAATTCGGTCTTCCGAACTAGGGGCTTCACCGAAATTTAAAATTATAAAGTTCTATGGCTAGGTGAGAGTGCTCAAGCATTATAGTCCGATTTCCTGGTTCGTTGTGCTGAGCGCCTCCCTCGAAGGACCCAACCATGGGAAAAAGAGCGCTCAGGTTTATCCCGAACACCCCAGCACTAGCGGCATGGGGGCAGAAGCCGACGACTGGCCATCTCTCAATTTTTGATAAACGGCCGCACAGAAAATAATATTTTAAATTCCATAAGCATTGCTTAGCGCATATGAACAAGTTTTCAGCGCACAGGATAAAAACGAGCAAGTTCATTCAAATACATTCATCCGCAATAAGGCGGGCACCGGCAAGAACATCCTTGTAGTAGTTCTTGGGCTTGCGATGCTCCTTCCCCTGCGGTGGCCCGTCCTTCACCAGCTTCTCTCCGTCAAGCTTACCCCAGTGCACCTTTGCACGGGCAAGGGCCCTCCGGGCACCTTCGATGCAGGAGGAACGCTTGATGACCTCAAGCCGTGGACAGGCCTCCACCAGCCGTCGCACCAGCCCGAAGTAGCTCCCAGGCAGGGCCTGTCCGGGCCACAGCCGAACTAGGAAGCCCTTCATGGCTTGTTCGGCCGCCTTGTGGAGCTCGACCAGCTGTTTCAGCTGATCGCTCAAAGGCACAGGGTGTCCGACCTCAGAATACTGAGACCAGAACACACTCTCCATCGAGCTGCCGTCTTCAGCTCGGTAGAATGTGGCGGGGTCGGATACGTTGCGGGGAAGATCTGCGAACGCCCCTGGAGAACTCCGGATTCGGGTAAGTGACAAGTAGTTTACTTTTACATTCCTACTTTGCATTAAGAATGCCTTACCCGCTGCTATCTTTCTCATCTCCTCCAACTCTTGGAGGGCCTTTTGGGCTTCGGCCTTGGCACCCTTGGCGGACTCAAGGGCCGACGCGAGCTCGGATGCTTGCGCCTGTGACTCAAGCTCCAGGCTCTCATGTTTTTTCATGAGAGCCTGCAGCTCTTGCTGCACCTCGCCAACCTGAGCCCCAAGTCTTTCTCACTTAGTGCACTCCTCGGCTGTTTTCTTTTCGGCCTCAGTTAGCACCTGCTTGAGGGTCGCCACCTCATTTGTGGCCCCTACAATAAGCAGTACGATCCTGTTATTTTTTGCAATCACACCTCTCTATAGGCAGCATTTTTCTTTATAGGGTATTTCTTACCTTCTTTTTCCTCGAGCTGCCGTTTGGCAAGGCCGAGCTCTTGCTCGGTCCACCCGAAGTCCTTCTTTAGGACTTCCACCTGTGCAGTCAGTGCGGCGGTGGATAGCAACGAAGCCTGCATACGCATATTGACTCTTTATTGTTAGACTCCTGCGAAAATTAATAGATCCTCTATTCGGCTTTTCTTTTCTTTCCGACAGCCACATTCAAAGTGCAGCAAGCACGATTCGCACGAAGATGCGCCGCAAGGTTTGCTGACCTGTTTACATGCTGAATAACAAAAAAAGAGGAAATATTACTGAGTGCTACTATTTGTAACAGGATATGAGCCAGAATTAAGCGAGAATTGTGGCGAGTGTTCCATGCAATCAACTTCCATTATCACATGCGAGAACCCTCGAAGAGAACCAAATGTGCTGAAGATTGCTTTATCACATTTTAAAATCATAATAAGAGTGCAGACGCTCCTCCATCCGGTTCCTAGTAGTATAGTGTAGTATGCTTCTGGCAATCTGACACCGAATTAACTGTTGCACGTCCACCGCCTGAGCGAGGGAGAGCTTGCATTTGTCAAAAGTTTCTCCTTGTTCTGCGAGCTACCGCGCGCAAGCTTCTCCCGTCCTGCAACCTTCTCCTCGTACGGCAAGTTGACGGGACACAACAAAGTAATGCTAGTCCATGCTGCCTCCTCTCCGGTTAACATGGCTTAATTTCAAATGAGATAAATACACTGTCTGTCACTGTATATTTGTAAAAATATGGTCGGTGGACTTCATAATACGCTCATTGCGCTCAATATATATATTTTCCGGTGTTCATACGGTCACTAGCTCACCCTGACTGAGTATGTGTATGCATGCACGTGTAAGTTGAGCACTTGAGCGTCACCGTGTGTGTTCCGTCGTGTGCTCGAACATGCATGCATTACGGCATCGCGCGCGTTTTTGCGTCCATGTGTACATGTGACTGGTGCATACACATAGGGGGAGTACGTGTAGGGGCCACTAAGGAGCAGGCAAATCACATAGTAAGTTAGTCGGAAGAAGCAACCATCATTTCACTCTTGAATGACACGTACGCAATATAAAATGGTTGATATGGAGAGAAAAAGAAAACCACTATATATACACTAGCAGGGTGCGTGTGAGAAACGGGTCAGGAGGTGAATGACACGTGGCCCCAGGGGGTGGCTGGCCCACCGATCATACAGCCAAAGACAGGTGCAGTAGAGGGCCGAGGAGTAGTATGAAATCCTACGCACTTACGCACGCTAACCAAGGGCTGAGTGATCACTCGAATCGCAAGATCAGTTGACTAGAAGCTACGCTAGACCCATGGAGGCGATGAGCGCGAGCATCAGCCGGCTGTGCCAGATGGTCCACGATGCCGGCCTGCGGCCCGGCAGGTAGTATTGCATGAGGCCGCCAGGGCGTGGGGCCGCTTGGACGACAACTTCGTCTCCTTGTTCGACGAGGTCCTCGTCGGTTTCCTCGACAAGTTCACCGTCGTCAAGAAGCTTGCGGACGACTTTGACGTAAGCCTCCAGCCGACGCGCCCAGGCTCTGCGATGCCCGCCACCCTCAACGGCCACTATGGTAACAACCTCTTCGACGCACTGGTGGCCCTGCGACTGCCCGCCGTCGCGCCGGAGAATGTCCACCTCGAGGTCGCGCTCGCCGCGCAGCGCCTGGCGCACCAAGACACCATTGACATAATCACCCACGTCTACGCGCAAACTCGTCCACAAGGACTAGTACATGCAAGAGGAGGACGATAGGATGCTGGCCTTCTTGGAGCGTAGGGCAACCTTGGACGACATTGTTCAGAAGCACGTTGAGCTCGCCGCCAACGCCGCTGCTCCTCACACGTCGGTTGGTGACCCGGCGCACTAGGGCGTGAGGATGTCGTTGAACGTTGATGGATCTATATGTATTTTTATCCTTCCGTCAAATCCATGTAGCAGTATATGATACTACAGTAATTATCTTACCTTCCGCATCAACTTCATAATTTTCGTACGTACTCCATGCATGAACGGCGCGAGAAGCAAACTTCTCATTACTCTAGGCAAAGTCGTTATTTTCTATCTATCGGTAGCACCATGGAGCAGAACCAAATTTTACAAGTTACGAGTTCAAAAGGAAAAGCCTGCCGAGTTCGCATCGCACCCCCAAACGGTTGGTCCGGCACGCCGCTCAAGCGAGAATGCGTGCGGTGTTGCATTTTCACTTACAAGTGGGACCGCAGTTGAGCAAACCAACTATCGGCAAACCCCCACCCTGCCCACCGCGCGATGGCTGAGAAAAGAGGACAGGAGGGAGAAGAGATGGCTGTAGCACGGACTCCAAGAAAATTGGTGTCGGATGGAACTCGTGTGGGTGGCGTGTGCCGTACTGCTAGACGTGAATGCTAGTTATGGCCCATGCCAGCCCACTATATCGAGCCTATATCGAGGTACGTAGAACAAATTTCCTGCAGTCCGTGCTCAGCCCTCCTTTATCTCTCTTCTCAGCCAGCCAGCGGACGCGCGGAGCCCATCGTCTGTTTGCTCACATGCGGCCCCACATGTTAGTGAAAACAAAAGAGGACGCACTGAACCTGCATATCTTTCACCTCAACGTGCTGGTGATGAAAAACAAATCCAATAAAGATCTTTGGTGGCTGCTTTTGGAGTTACTCAAGAGTAGTAAGATTCTATTTACAGTTTAACCCAAGATACACATCTCGTGGCTTCAACTACCACTCTATTTTCTTTCATGACACGACCTGGATGCTGGATGTCCCACGTGTTGGCAAAAGGAGGAAGAACCCGACCAAATCTTCGGTTCTGCTCTCAGATTAGACTAGTTGTGCTAACTTAAATTTTTTATTGTGTACTCCCTCCGTTCCAAAATTCTTGACTTCCATTTGTCCAAAAATGGATGTACCTATATACTAAGACATGTCTACATACATATATATTTTGACAAATAGAAGGCATGTATTGTGCAACGGAGGGAGTAGAATGGATGTACCTATATACTAAGACATGTCTAGATACATATATATTTTGACAAATAGAAGGCATGTAGTATTGTGCAACGGAGGGAGTAGATGGATGCAAGTTCTTGTATTGGGAAGAAGAGTACATCCATATATTGATAGAGCGCAATTTAGTAGATGTTCTATCACTTTTAGCTAGTATGGAATAGAGGCTAGACATGAGACTAGATGTGAGGAAACAATGTCTACTTCTTTACACTCGAAGAAGAAAGAAGCACGCAAGATCGAGCCTCCGCAGATCTACAATGAATACATCAAGAAGGCACTAATCCAACTTACTACAGGAGTAGTCAAAATTATCGTTGGAGTTCGTGCAAAACGGAGGTCCATTTGGGGTCGTGCGTTGGAGTTGGCCTTACAAGTGGGACCGCAGTTAAGGAAACCGACTATCGGCAAACCCTGCCCTGTTTGGATACTCTAACTCAGTTAGAGGTTAGAGTTAGATTCTAACCCTGAACTAACCCTAAACTAACTCTAGCCAAAGAGGTGTTTGGATGGCAGGGTTAGATGGAACGCGGATACGGTGAGGCGCCTTCACGGGCGATGCGAGAGGGAGGGAGGGAAAGGACGAGAAGCTTCGAGGAAGTGGAGAGGGATCTGCTACAGGGAGAGCGAGAGAAAAATGTGTTTTTAATGATCCCAAGAAGAACTAACCCAAATAAACACCTCTTGGATGGGTTAGATTTTTTGGATGGGTTAGATGCATCTAACCCAAACTAACCCTCCTGTTTGGATACTTTTGAGTTAGTTGAGTACAAACTAACTCAAACTAACTCTAACCCATGGATCCAAACAGGGCCGCGAGGTTGAAGAGATTGCTCTCGCACGGACTTCAAGAAATAATATGGTGTCAGATGGATGTCGTGGTGGTGGCGTGTGCCGTACTCCTGGACGTGAATGCTTGTTCTGGCCCATGCCACCCTACTACTCCTACTACTTACTCCTACTATATACTATACTACTAGTATATCGAGGATTCGAGGTGCTGGTTACGTACAACGAACACATTAACATATGGCTACAGTAAAAACACCCGCCCGACGCGCGAAGCATGTGAAGCTAGTACAAATAGTGTACTACTATTGTTGATTGGCCTCATCCGATAACCTGTTGCAATGCACGTACAATTATGTATTCGGAAAATATTTTTTTGCCTCGTCGCACCACTCACTCAGAGAAGCGACTCGAAAGCCATTCATAAATTTAGTACAGTAAGTTTATCACAGGCATATCATTTTATTACATAGTACAACAGGTCATCAACCCACATCGACAACGAGGATACATTATAAATACTAAAGTTTTCACCACACAACAAATAACAAGCCATGAAATGAACTTCAACTCAAGCATTCCACGGCATTGGAAACGCTTGCTTTGAACCACAAGTGATTCTCTGGGACGGGCCATCCGTTGTCGATCTGGAGACCAACGCAGGACTGATCATCCAGGCTGAAGCGGCCTACTATATCAGTACCAGGGTAGGGAACCACCCAAATGTACGAGGTATAGACACAGTTGCTTCTCATAAATGTGTCAAGAGCAGTTGGAGCGAGTTTTCTCCAAGAGTACTATCAATTCTGTGCCAGGGAGAAGGAGTTGGCGCTAGCACCCTAGTATCCATCCCGAATACCATGCAACAGGTGTTGGAATAGGTCCGAAGAGTGCGACCATGGGAGACTACACCTGCTTCCTTAGCAGTAACATCATCAGTGGGCTGTATACACACAAGAAGAGGTGATCCATCGGAATTAGTTGCCAGCCGCCATAGAGTATATCGTCGCTGCTCGTCCTCATGCTCGTGATGATCACCATCGTCATCTCCCCCTTGGTTATAAAAATCTTCAAGTATAGGTGGTGGGATGTTCACAGGACCTTGGAAACATAAGAAGAAGGTTAATTGGTAAAGGGAAACTTGCTAACCTGCATGGATGTGGATGAAACATTATAATTACCGTGGAAGACAAACTTACCGAAACAACGAGGATGCCATGCATAAAGAGTGCCACGAGTGGTGGCAGCAAACACAAGGCCCTCGTATTGAATTGCATCACAGTACTCCTTCATGCACAGAAACTGATTTTTGAGCAATACCCATCGAGTGAAACCATCAAGGACGGCAACAAGCTTGTCAAAGATAGCAACAACATCATAGTTTTTGTAATTCCAAGAGCGGTTGGGAACTCGACAAATTGCTATCTTCCGTAGAAGACAGTCACCATGATCATATTGAACATGTGTACATTACCGGTGTGCTCAACCTCTGGGCAGTGTGCTGAGATTTTTGGAAGTGGAACCCGGTGACGAGTGTACACATTCACAAGTTCCCACTTGCAGTTGTACCCAATGTAAACAACCCAATCTCCATTTGCGCCGGCCCAAGCCTTGCCCTCAAGCAATGACATCTTAACATCACACATATCATTATCAAGCGGCATCAACTTGCACAGGGCGAGGTCTCCGTCGTCCCGGCGCCAGTCATCGGGGTCATGGCGAAGAAGATAGGGGAGATCAAACCGCTCCTTGACCCTTGGGTTCCTTGCAATGATGTTATTAGTTGAGTCGAGAATGGGCTTGAACGAACCTGCCATGCTAGCCGAGGTGATGATGTTGCACTGATCAATGAGTTCCTCGACCACGTCATCCTTCAGATCGGGGCAAGAATAATGGGGTCGTTTCCGGCTTGTTCCCTCCATGGAGAAGACGATCGAACAATGGCAGAAGAAAGGGTGAAGGGCTGAAGGAAAATGGAGGAGGGAGAGGAAGAGCGTGCAACAACAGTTCCAAATCGAGAGGGAAAGGCGAAGAGTCGGTGGACGGTTGCGAGTTTGCCACTTCACGAAGAGGTGCCCCGGCCTACACGTCCGTTCGGAAATACTCCTACTACTCGTCATCGTCTCACTGATATGTTAAAACGGGACCACATGTCTACGAAACATGGTGTGTAATTTCTCGTGCAAAATGCGATCTGGCCGCGTTGGCCCGAGGTGCCGCATTAGTTGTCGACCTTTATTTTTTTAATGGCGTGCCAATCCGTTTTGAAGCACGACTAACTGGTATTGTACACAGAGAAAATATAAACTACTCTACCACTCCCCCACCTCCAGTACTAGTAGTATAAAAAATATATACAGGCTGGAGCTTCAACGCTTTCTTGCTAAGGGATGCCCACTTGCTTCTCACACTACCACCCTCTCTCCAGATCTAAAAAAGACGGCCCCTCTCTCCCTCCTCACCGGTGGTCACAGATCCACCGGGGAAGAGAGGGACGTGCAGCGTTGACGCACTCGTCGTCGGCGAGCGAGGTCACGCACTGACGACAAGGTCGTCCTCTCAGACCTAGCACCCGCGCGGGATGGCCTCCATTCCCAAGCTCTCTGTCGTAGTGTGTGCGGAGGACGACGGCCACGAGCGAAGCCACTTCCCGCCGACCCTCAGGTATGCTACCTCTTTTCGAGCCATAACCTTGTTCTATTGCCCCATCTGCTACGTCGTTGCATGTAGATCTTTTTCCACTCCACCATCTTCCCAATTTGCTATCTTCTACTCTGCTGGCCATGCAGACGAAAACCATAATTTCCACTATTAAAGGAAACCCTACTTCATGCAGACTAATCCATGTCTGGGTTGAATAAGGAAAGGAAGGGAGACTGTACTGTCCAAGAGAGTAGGCATCAAACCCGCATCTAGGTTGAAAAGGGGAAAATCAGTAGCTAAGGAACGAGTCTCGTGTCTCTTGGTTGAAGAAGGGTAGAAAGGCATGACAACGCAATAGAGAATGACCAGGTCGATCGGTTTGTTGTCCTCGCATAGGAAAAATGTGGCTAAAGAGAACAAAAATGGGACCGTAATCCACATATGCTGCCTGGATATTTGTTGCTCTGGGCAACCATACCTCCCTCACCACTCTGTGTTTGTGGAGGTACATCGTACTGGTGCGCCCACTGTCCGAATGGGCCTCCCATGCTCTTATTGCCACTTTTTTTGCTGTTAGTATAACGCCAGCAGTCAAGTCAAGCAATGCTACTGCTAAAGTGATGCCACATTTAACTAATGCCGCTCTCAGTCTAATGCCACCCATAAATTTAAGCAATGCCATTTAATGTCACTGGATTATTTCAGGGTTAGCTGTTGATTGTGGATGTATTAAAGATTTTTCAGCTATAAGGCATTCTAATGCTGTTGCACAACCAGTATACCAATGATGAAACTTGTTAATCCCGTCAGATTTTTGCACTGTTAATGCTTATAGATTACATACCTCACTTTCATGAGATAAGTTAATTTTTTTGTACAGTGTCACCAAAATGCCAAGGAGCTGATGTCATTTTATTTTGGTTAAACTGCATAGACAATTATGAAGACAAGAGGAAAGGTTAAGAGTGGGCACCTCCTCCTCCGCCTGTTCTCTTGAGGAGGTCTGTATGTTTGTCTCTAATGCCTGTTGATTACATACCTGACATCACGATGTAATGTTAAGTCGTTTCCTTTTGTATAGTGTCACTGAATTGTCAAGGCAGTGATGGCATTTTGTTTTAGTAGAACTGCACAAAATTTGCTTAAAAGAAGAGGAAAGGTCAGGAATGGCTCACTTTTCCAGAAAAAACTATGTATGCCTTCCTCACATCAGCCGTTGTTGCTTTATTTATTCCTTCAAACAGGTGGTTAGAAACAGTCTTGCTACCTTTTCCCATTAAGAAATTGGAATGCTTATATTTGTGAGTCTATGCTTCAACTAGTGCCACTTTTAGAGTAATCACACTTTCAATATCTATGCAAACAGGGATGCTCGATTTTAGTGGAACTGCACAAAAAGTCCAACTGGTTCAACATTAGGAGCATGTTTTTTCCCAACCTTTATATCCAATTGGTGGCACTATGAGCTGTTCATTACGAAGGTACATGGTTTGCTACTATCTTGCTACTCTTTTTGTACTGTCATTAGATAGTAATACTAGTAGTTTGCATGTGAATTTATTGGCAGGGTGGACCTACATTGGAGGTGCAGGACAGGATTCAATGATTGGATGCTCAATTTTGGTTGTATCGATTTCACCTCTTCCATCACTGCGAACATGGATATCCTTGGTCTGATGAAGAATAGGCGCTATATTTCTGCTCTGAACCAACAAATCAATTCAGTATGAAATTGTCCAGGGCAAAACATAACTGTATCAGATTGTCCAGTCATCAGTGCAGAACATGACAGATGCTAAGCGGAAGAGATATGTTCAAACCGAAAATACAAGGTGTGGTATATGTTTACTAGTTGCTAGATATTTGTGCAGACAGAGATGTCTGCCCGTTGCTATTTGGCAAACCAACAAAGTGCCCGCAATTTTGGTTGAACTGCACAGGAGAATAGTATAGTCACTGCATGCAGTGCCATTTGAAAATAGACACAGAAAGATTGGATAGTCACTTCATGGACTGCAGAAAAGTAGTACTGTACTATTTATTGGCCAACACTAGGTGCTTCATTGCTTTGGTCTGATTATACAATGGGCATCATTTTGCCTAAGTTAAAGTTTGTATTCCGAACATAGTCTCGCCGTGTGATCAAGAGAAGACCAAATCATATTGCAGTGGATGTTCCTCCATCATGTCTGGTTCATTCTCATGGTTCCAGCTGTTGGTGAAACCACTTACGTTTGCAAGATGTCGGTGTACTAGAGTAGGGGTACCCTAGTATCCCGAACTTGTGCACGGGCAGTCGCAGCACCCCGCGGCAAGGCTTGCCAGGTGACCGCCAAGGACCTCCGTGGTTCCTTTGGAGCCATTCAAGAACAAAGTATTCAAGCCAAGGAGACAAGGCCCCGGCAAGAGGAGCTTGCCGGGAAGGCCACTCAAGGCACAAGACCCCGGCAAGAGGAGCTTGCCGGGAAGGCCGACCAAGGCATCTCAAGGAACTTGCCGCGACACGCCACGCGTCCCGGCAAGGCCCGGTGAGCTACAAGCTTCCCGACGCGACAAGACAACGACCGCGGCAAGGCGCTTGCCGCGGCAAGCAACCACTCTGTACCCGCGCTCCAGCACACCCACCAACGTGTCGCTCTGGGACCCTTCCAGGCGTACGTGGCGGAAGGCTGTGCAGCCAGGGGTACACTGTGGCAAGCGGCGCTGACAAGATCGCCATCGTGGCGAGCGGTGGCGTCCCTGACGGTCCCTTTTCTGCACTGTTTGGGTGACGTAGATAAGCATTTAATGCCCTTGTCCCCTGCCGTCAGGGTTAGGTATGATATACTGTACAGGTAGCTGTACCAACCGCAACATTTTTCCATTTTTACCCTTGTCCGCGATTGCCACCTGTTGGTGACCCCTTGAGCATATAAAAGGAGGCCCATGCGCAACATAGAGAGGGGGGAACACTCACGCTCGGTCTCGTTAGCCGCTGGTGTGTATTGTAGCACTTAGCGCTCCCGAGCAAGAACTCAATACAAACCACAGATGCAGCAATAGGGTTTTACGCATCCGTGCGGCCCGAAGCTGGGTAAACTGCTCGTGTGCCTTGCCTCGATCCGCTCTTCGTGCGACCTCCACCCCCCGCCGAACCGAAAGGGGCTCGGTCCCCATAGGTGCTCGTGGAAGCAGTTTCCCCGACACAAGAGGAATTGTAGACTTCACAAACAAATTTGTATTTCAGTCTGTACTGAATGTTGGCCAAGAGAAGTATCCATGTTAGTAGGAAGAACAAATGTTTTTTCTAGATCTTTGCTTTTGGAGCTACATATTTTTATATGATCTGTGAGTCATTGAGATGCATTAACATGTTGATCTTATGTATGGGAATCATACTAGTTAGTTTTAGTTGCGACGCAAGATCCGAAGTTGCTGATCTTTCCTTTTGGAGCTACATATTTGTATATGATCTGTGAATCATTGAGATGCATTAACAGTTACTTATTTCTGTTCGCTCAGTGTTTACAAGTTACTAACCGATCACTAGCTAGCCTACAAATGCGCTCCTGGCAGTTTTATTTGCGACGCAAGATGCGAACTGGCAGTTTTTTGAATAAAAATGCCTACCTCTGAAGAAACTGGCAAGCTCGTACGCAAGCAAGTGCCTCCTTATTTCAAGCCAATAGATAAAATGGCTCCTCCTAGTGGATTTCTGACATCTGGGTCCCATGCCATTGTCAACGTAGTCAATAAACGAGAGAATTGCACAACGAGCGGCTGACACCAGGGACCCAGTAGCTCGCCGAGTTATTTTTGTTTTGGGTTAATTTGATAAATGCCACTCCAAATCTGGTGTATCCGAGAAATGCCACTGCAATTTTCAAACTTTGAAAAATGCCATTTCATGCCATTTCTAGTGGCATTTTTCGAAGTCTGGAGTGGCGTTTTTCAAAGTTTGCAAACTGCAGTGGTGTTTTTCAAAGTTTGCAAAAATTGCAGTGGCATTTTTCAAAGTTTGGAAATTGCATTGGAATTTTTATGAATCGCCAAAATTGGAGTGGCATTTATCTAATTTGTTTTTGAGACGGAAGCAGGGTGTCAACTGGGCTGTGCGGGACACTCTGGCCTGTCTAGACAGCCTTTTCTTTTATGTTTACCACATACCAGCCTAGTAGTTTTTTTTCTTTCTGAAAATGGCTAGCCTAGTTTTTTTGTGATTTGTCAAGTAAGTCGCTTTATCAGGCCTGTTGGGCTGCAAATCTTTCAAGATGAGGAGAGCTTCATTCGGCTAGCCGAGAAAATGGCCTATCAGTAATGAGAAATGGGCTGTACATTTTTAAAACACATCAAACCAGCAATTATTTTCAAATATCTTTTTTTCATTTCGAGATTTTAAATTGCATTGATTTTTATGCGTGGAGAATTTATTGGATTTTATATTAATATACATTTATTTTTAAAATCAGTCAAAATGTGACTCGAAATTTCAGGATTAAAAACAGTTCAGACCGCACCGACATATGCAAAATTTCGTATAATTTTTTAACCATGGCCACAATATGGGCTGTAATGCTAACATAAAGAATATGGGCTCCAAAAAACCCGTAAGAATTAGCAAATGGGCTGTAAATTATTTGAAATAATGGCAGATGCGCTGTATGCTGTTTTCCACAGATTTGAGGCTTTCCACATATGGCCTGTATACTGTTGGATGTCCATCCAACGACCATCGTGCTTCTTCAATCTCTGCTCTTCCTTCTCCAGCCGCTCAAACAAGCGCCGACGGGACTGCCTGATCCCTCCTCCCCGCGGCCGGCTGTGCTGCCGTGGAGGCCTCACCGCCCCACCGTACTCCCATCGCTGGCCTAGCCATCCCTCTACTCACCCACACCTGCTGTTATTCTCCGGCGACGGCAGACGAACCAGTAAACCCTCGTAAAGTCGTACTCCCATCCGCGTGGGAAACAAAAACAACGACAAAGGCCTACCTGCCTCTGTGTCGTTCCCTTCCTAGGCCTCGCCGTCGTCCACCGCCCTGGTGCTCTCGGCGTGGCGTGGTCAACGACCGACGTGCATCTGAAGTGGACTATACGTGGAGAGGCTGACAGCTGGGTCCACGGTCGCATGCAAGGAAATGCCTCCTTATTACGCGCAAAATAATGATTTCCTCCACCTGACATCTAGGACCCACCAAAACGGCCTCTGTATTTCACGAAAAAAACGTTACCGCCGCTGACAGCTCGGACCCACCAGCTATATCTTCGCACGCAAGGAAGTGCCTTCTTATTACACAAAAAAAATGAATACTCCCCCTGCTAGCTGGGACCCAGTATAGTGGGCCTACTAAGTTGACGGGGACGAAGGGCTTTGTCAACTTAGTAAATGTGCACGATTCTAGCTCGGTTGACCGTACGATGTCCATCCAACGGCCGTAGTGCTTCTTCAACCTCTGGTCTTCTTGCTCCAGCCGCCCAAAGCAGCGCCGGTCATGCCGCCTGCTCCTGCCTCCCGTGGCCGGCTGTGCTGCCGCGGAGGCCTCACCGCCCCCATACTACTCCCACCGCTGGCCAGGCCATCCCTCCACTCCACTCACCCACAACCCGTGTTATTCTGCAATGATGGCAGCGCAGCCGAACCAGTGAACCCTCGTACTCCTCTCCGCGTGGGCATCCACTGCCGCGTCTTCCCCGGTTCCGCGTCGTCCCCTTCCTAGGCCTCACCGTCGTCCACCGCCGTGGTGCTGTCGGCGCGGCGTGGTCAATGTGGTTAACGACCGAATTCCATCGGAATAATACTGTACGTGGAGAGGCTGACAGCTGGGTCCACGGCAGCCGCAAGGAAGTGCCTCCTTATTACGCGGAAAATAACTATTTCCTCCACCTGACAACAGGGACCCACCGGACGCCCACCAGTATATCGCGAAAAAAACGTTTGCCCCTGACTGCTGGGACCCACCCGACGGGCCACCGTATTTCGTGAAAAAAACATTCCCCCTACTGTCAGCTCGGACCCACCAGAAGTGCCTCCTTATTACGCACAAAAAAATGAATACCCCCTGCTAGCTAGGACCCACCTTGGTGGGAGGCTGAGTTGTGGGCCTACTAAGTTGACGGGGACGGAGGGCTTTGTCAACTTAGTCAATATGCATGATTCTAGCTCCATTGACCGTACGATGTCCATCCAACGGCCGTAGTGCTTCTTTAACCTCTGGTCTTCTTGCTCCAGCCGCCCAAAGTAGCGCCGGTCGTGCCGCATGCTCCTGCCTCCCGTGGCTGGCTGTGCTACCGCGGAGGCCTCACCGCCCCCTACTATTCCCACCGCTGGCCTGGCCCTGCGGCGACTGCAGCTTCACACCACAGCCGAACCAGTGAACCCTCGTACTCCTCTCCGCGCGCGCGCGGGCTTCCACTGTCGCGTCTTCCCCGGCTCCCCGTCGTCCCCTTCCTAGGCCTCGCCGTCGTCCACCGCCCTGGTGCTCTCGGCGCGGTGTGGTCAAGGAACGACTTCCATCGGACGTGGACTGTACGTCGAGAGGCTTACAGCTGGGTCCACGTCCGCAGCAAGGAAGTGCCTCCTTATTACGTGCAAAATAATTATTCCTCCACCTGACAGCGGGGACCCACCGGACGGGCCACCGTATTTCACGAAAAAAACATTTGCCCCTGACTGCTGGGACCCACCAGCTACATCTTCGCACGCAAGGAAGTGCCTGACAGTCGGGACCCACCTGATCGAAGTGTACGTAGCGTTGTCATTCTGGTCGCGAACATGTACGTACTGGTCGTAGTAGAGGCGCGCACGTATCGTAGTAGAGGCGTGCACGTAGCATGTACACGTACGTACAGCGACCAGGGTGCAAGAAAGAAAATACGGCCACGTATGTGTACATACGGGCGGGGTCCCGAACGCCTACTCGCGCATACGTACGGCGAGGGCTCGTTGACATGGCTGGGTCGGAACGGAGAAACAGCGTCGTCATCATGTTCATGGGGAGGCAACGGAATGCGTCGTGTTCATCGGGAGGCAACGCGGCTGGGTCGGAACGGAATGCGTGGTCGTGTTCATCGGGAAGGCTTGGACGGAAGAGGCGATGGAAATGAGGCCTGGCGTACCGCACAACGGAGGAAACAGACCTCCTACGGTCGAAACGGGGGTCCTGTTGATCGAGAGGGGTGTGGCGTACCGCACAATGGAGGAAACGGACCTCCTACGGTCGAAACGGGGGTCCTGTTGTTTGGGAGGGGTGTGGCATACCACAAAACGGAGGAAACGGACCTCCTACGGTCGAAACGGGAGTCCTGTTGATCGGGAGGGGTGTGGCGTACTGCAAAACGGAGGAAACGGACCTCCTACGGTCGAAACGGGGGTCCTGTTGATCGGGAGGGGTGTGGCGTACCGCAAAATGGAGGAAACGGACTTGTGTTGGAGCGCTACGGTCGAAACGAGGGTCCTGTTCATCGGGAGGGGTGTGGCGTACCGCAAAACGGGACTCCACGGGATACTGTTCATCTCCACCGTCCATCCCCTCCAGCCTCCACGAGCTACTGTTCATCCACCGTCGACCTCCTCCAGCCTCCACGGGCTCCTGTTCATCCAGCCTCCACCGCACGCTACTCCACCGTCTACTGTTCAACCACCCCTCCACTGTCTACTGTTCATCTAGCCCTCCACACCACGGGGTCCTGTTCAACCACCCCTCCACAGGCACCCCTCCACCGTCTACTGTTCATCCAGCCCTCCACGGGATGGTCCTGTTCATCCAGCCCTCCACAGGGTCCTGTTCATCCAGCCCCAACCGGCTCGATCGATCGGGGTCCTGTTCATCCAGAGGCAACACCACGGGGTCCTGTTCATCCACCCCCACGGGGTCCTGTTCATCCACCCCCACCGGGAACTGTTCATCCAACCCCCCCCCCCCCGCAACGCTCACTGTTCATCCAGAGGCAACATCGATCGGCTTCAGTTAGCAGCAGTAGCCAAGGAATCGCTCGATCGGGTTTAGTTAACAGCCATCGATCGATCGCTCGGGTTCAGTAACGCGTAGCCTGCAGTGCAATCGCTCGGGTTCAGTTAGAGCCCAACGCCTCGCTCGGGTTCAGTTAGAGCCAACGCCTCGCACACACGCGCGTACGTGTACGAGAGAAACACGCATCGCTCGTCCCCCGACCTCCCAACGTAACCGGGAACTCCCCGAAAATTTCCTCCCCCTAGCTTCTACCATGATTTTTTTCTTCATGGACGGCCAAAGAATGTCATGCAACCGCGTCTCCGGCCCGCCCAGGACGAAAAGCCCATTTTCTGTCATGATTTTTTGTCACAGAAGTAGGAGCCCACCACATCTATGATGATACCGGGTTTTGTCACAATTATCGTCATAGAAGTGTCATATGTATGACAGAAAAAAAATTCGTTCGGCCCAAAATGTCACGGATGTGTCTTTGTTTTGTAGTGCGACCTCAACTCCAACTCTATATATTCACGTTCGGGGAGAAAAAAAAATTAGAGAGAAGGATTCATGACGTTTTACGATACAGAGCCGTCGCCAAACCCTAATCTCTCTCAGGAGGGCTGATCTGGACTCCGTTCGGGGCTCTGGAGAGGGGAATCTGTCGCCGTCGTCATCATCAACCATCCTCCATCACCAATTTCATGATGCTCACCGCCGTGTGTGAGTAATCCCATCGTAGGCTTGTTGGACGGTGATGGGTTGGATGAGATTTACTATGTAGTCGAGTTAGTTGTGTTAGGGTTTGGTCCCTAGTATCCATTATGTTCTGAGATTGATGTTGCTATGACTTTGCTATGCTTAGTGGCTGTCACTAGGGCCCGAGTGCCATGAGTTCAGATCTGATCCTATTATGTTTTCATGAATATATGTGAGTTGCTGATCCTATCTTGCAAGTCAATAGTCACCTACTATGTGTTATGATCCGATAACCCTGAAGTGACGACCGTAGTTTGAGGAGTTCATGTATTCACTAAGTGTTAATGCTTTGGTCTGGTACTCTATTAAAAGGAGGCCTTAATATCCCTTAGTTTCCAATAGGACCCCGCTACCACGGGAGGGTAGGACAAAAGATGGCATACAAGTTCTTTTCCATAAGCACGTATGACTATATTCAGAATACATGCCTACATTACATTGATGAACTGGAGCTAGTTCTGTGTCACCCTATGTTATAACTGTTGCATGAGAAATCGCATCCGACATAATTATCCATCATTGATCCATTGCCTATGAGCTTTTCACATATTGATCTTTGCTTAGTTACTTTTCCGTTGCCACTATTACAATTACTACAAAACTGCTACTGTTACTTTTGTCACTGTCGGGGATATACCCCGCGGCGTAAACCGGCCGGAAGTTAACCCGGCCGGACTTGGCGGTTTATCTGAAGACCCGCCCTGACCTTAGCGGTTTACAAGCAACCCGCTTGGTCGTTATGACTCACTGGTAACCCGGCGGGCGGATCAGACGGATGACAAGGCCCAAGGCCCAGAAGGCCGGTTCAACTATGGTGGGCCGGTTTAAGAGGAAAGGAATATTTGCCTTACAAGGAGTTAAGGCCAGGACTTGTATCCGGTTTGTATTAGAGATAGACTAGTCCTAATCCTAATAGGACTCCACATGTAAACCGCCCCTTCAACATATATAAGGAGGGGCAGGGCTCCCCAAAGAGGGGGAGGACAATCAATAATCTCTAGGGCTAGACACAAAGAGCCGGTTTACGGCGTCTCCCTCGTGATGATAATGAGACCTAGCCTCAAACAGCATGTAGGGTTATTACCGGATGATGTTTCCCGGGGCCCGAAGCTGTCTAAATCCTTGTCTTGCGTGTTGATCCGCCCTGCGTCTCTCATCCCACTCAACCCCTCTCAAGCTACCACATAGATGCGTTGGCCTCGCGACTAAGTCCAGACACTAAGGACATCTGCCGTGACAATTCCACGACAGGTGGCGCCCACCGTGGGGCCCGCGCACGGTGGTGATGAGTTCTTGGAGGGATTTTTTCTCAGGGATCGAGAAGTTCATAATTTTCCAGATGAAGAAAGATCGGTTTGGAAAGATCTGCATCATTTTGAGTTCATCAGTCTGAAAAAGCAGTCAGATCTAGTGGCCGAACGAGGTTTTGAGTTCAAAGGAAATTTGGGTTAAGTCACCGAGGATCCGGTGATCCGTCGAAACCGAAGGCGTCAATATTTGCTACGGTCGCTGACATAGGTCGCCCCTGTTGTCAGCGTCAAATTACACCTGAAGCCGTTTCAAGCCGGGCCTGCCTTTGTCTCGAGGCTAATCTGCTCTTCTGCCGAGGTTCGCTGCGACCCACCTCCACCTTGTGAAGATACCGCCCCGGTCAACCTGACATGGCTTTAACCCACCGTTCCAAGCGACCGTTCTGCTAAGTGGTCAAACCGCCCCGTCTATGGCCTCAAGTGGCCTCTTCTGCTGTGCCATAAGCTGCTGACCACCAACATCTGCTAATACATGGAGGGCTTTAGCACTAGTACATGGAGGCTCAATTTTTTTTTCAGTAGCCGTGATCACCAACATCTGCTAATACATGGAGGGCTTTGGCATTAGTACATAACCAACGTGGAGATCAGGAGCTGGCTGCTACCCCACGCTCTGTCGCTTTATCCTTAAAGCGACCCGGATTGGACGGAGGGTCGTGGGCGTTGACTCGTTCCCGCCGCCGCTGCAACTATGCCTCGAGCCCGCCTCCGAGCCGGACTGGTGCCGGGCCGCCCCGTACTCACCTCTGTATGTCAACCCGCCTGGAGGAAGGGATCCGATTCGCCGCTGTTTCCTGTTGACGCGGATCGGCTCGCCATCCGCGCGCCTGCGAGCGCCGGCCTCGCCTTCTCCTATTCCGCCCGGTCGTCTCGAGTCGGTTTGGCAAGGACCGAGTCGCCCGCGTGCGGCAGGCCGCAAGTCGTCTCGCCAGTGTGACATTGCTGAGCTGCGTGGCCTCATCCCGCCTTCAACTACGACCCAGTTTCGCTGCTGCCAAATTTATGCCAAGATGAACCGACACCGCTGCAAAGTCATCGTCTTCGCGGCCAAGCCGCCCCGGCCTCGCTCAGACTGGCTTCACCCTCACCCCTGCGGTTAAGTCGCCCCGTCTCTAAACCACCGTCCACCCCCGACGGCCGTGACGCGCAGCGTGGCCTTGCTTTGCCTAAACCGCCACTGCCGTGGTGTGCTTGGTCTCAGTGTTAAGCTGTCCCGGACATGACTCCGGTTTACCATCGGACCTTGCTGTGCTTGAACCGCCTCGCCTCTCAGCTGTGCCCTTGCTTATTCGCCTCTGCTGCCGGTTCGCCTGCCTCTTCTGCCGCGCTTTACTCCCAAATTTATTGATGGAAATTACATATGGATCATCTGCCATACGAACAAATTAGGTGCTATTTTTCTAAACTTTTACTGGTATAATTAAGTATCATCCAAAGCTTTTTCCACGGTATTGCTATGCTATACACAGGTCAACGGACTCATGGCCCAGGTATGATCCGATCCTCGTGCACCAGCGTCGGAGGCAACGTATACATCTGCACCGCCCGTGCCGGGCGTTTAAAGACCTGGAGAATAACCCGGGGGGTTTCTGCTTAAACCGCCGGGACCATGTTGAGTCGCCGACCAGCCTAAACTGCCTCTGTCGCGATGAACAGATCATCTGTTGTCCGAACAAAAAAACATCAGACAAGTATTCATTATAAAACATGGTTTATACCATGGCTACGGAGTACGCGCTGGCAACGTCCTGCCCGGTGGTCGTCCGTGTCGCATTACACGGTGAATGGACGCATACAAGCTGCCGCCCGTACGGCCCGGTCTACATCAACTAGCCGGGACTGCGCCTGTGATTGACTCACGCGTCTGCACCAGCTTACAACTCCATGAACGACTCACCCGTCCGCTCTCGCGGCCGGTTCACGCATGCGCGCCGGTTTACAATGCCGCGACCGGTTCATCTGTCTGTTCGCATGGCCGACTTGCCATGATTGATTTCAGTTTCACTGTGGTGATCGTCAACTCCGCGGTGGATATTTTCTGGCTAACATATCAGGTGAAATCCATCCATTTTATTTTCATAATATGTATTGCTTTCTTTAAAAAGAGCAAATACTCTGTCTTGCAAGTTTTCCAATGCAGGACAAATTTTCTATTGCAAAAAAGGGGATTATTATATCGCTGAGCTATTGGATAACCCGTGCCGGTTTATATCGCGATCCAGTCCGCGTCAACTCGTCAGGACCATGCGAATTACCCAATAGCGCGTGCACAGGCTGCCATCCCCCGCAGTCCGGTCTACGTCAACATACCGGGCCGCACCTGTCTGCATGAGCCATTATCGAGTATGAACAATCCACAGCTTGGGTAGCCCGGTTTTCTTTCAAATTGGAGGCAAATTATCATCAACCACCGTCTGCACTGGATGGATCAATGGACAGGCGCACAAGTCGCCGCCGCTACAGTTTGGTTAACTTCAAATCACCAGTTGGAAGGAACCATTGGTCGAGTTGCTGACACGGTTCATACGGGATCATTTACAACCCGCCGCAGTCACCTCAACCTTCTGTGGATTCACATCATGTTATCAACACCAATGATATACAAGTTATGCCGGTTTTTATCACAGGTCAAATTTGGAGAGTCTCAAGCCAACTCCTCGAGTCACCTTTGAGGCTCGGGGGCTACGATGACATGACTCAGCAAATCTTGCCAGTTTCAGCAAATTTAAGAACCCCAGGACGATGGAGGGAAGGATAACCCGGTCCCGGAGGCTACTGTTATATTGATGAAGTTTAAAGGCCGTCAGAAAATTTCCGGCTTAGAAAGTATATGACAGTTATAAAATCCAGCCTCAATGAAGAAGTTCCGGGTCATCAGAAATGCCTCCGGTTTAAAATCCGGCTCAAGGGAAGTCAGTCTCACTGAAGCTCTCAAATCTCCGGTTTATAATCTGGCTCAAGGGAAATCTGTTCTCCCACAAAGCTCTGAAGCGCCCAAATCCGGTTTAACAATGTCCGGTTCAAAAAGGAATTAACTTCTCGCAAGTTCGAGTTTAAAGGCCGTCAGAAAAATTTTCGGCTAAAAATGAAGATTCCGGTTTAAGATCCGGTTCAAGGGAAGGATGTATCCCACAAAGCTTTGAAGCTCTCTATATCCGGTTTAAAATCCCGGTTCAAGAAGAATTTATCTCTTGCAAAAAGTTAAAAATTACCGAAGAAGACCTGCTGCTATGATGCACGGTTCAAACATGGGTATCCTGCCTTATTGGCCTGACATATTATTGATCACATGGGGGCTCCCGCTTTATAAAGCGGGGTATCTATTCTTTATATCATGTGTGGTTACACGGGGTTGTTTTCGAGCAACATCCGGTTTACCCCTTGCAAGTCTTAACAAGATCACTTGAGGCTTCCTGTTCGAACATAGGTCGTATTCGAACCAAAGAGAACATAGCTATCCTTATGAGGTCATTTGGGGGCTCGGTCATGTTTGAACCGATGCAATACCTCTTGGCCGGCGAAAGCCACCAGAGTCATTTGGGGGCTCGGTCGCGTCCGAACCGATGCAACACCTCTTGGCCGGCGAAAGCCACCAGAGTCATTTGGGGGCTCGGTCGTGTCCGAACCGATGCAATACCTCTTGGCCGGCGAAAGCCACCAAAATCATTTGGGGACACGGTCACATCTGAACCGGTCACGCCTCTTGGTCGGCCTACGGGCCTTAGAGTCATTTGGGGGCCTGGTCGAACCCGAACCATAGCAATGCCACTTGGCCGGCGTAATGCCACGCGTCATTTTGGGGTCCTGGCTGACTGGCACCATCGCTACGCCTTCGGGGGGCTTGGTTGCGTCTGACCATGGTAATTCCATCTGACCAAGCTCAGTAGAGCTCTTCTTTTGCAAAAAGTTGTTGCCATTGCTTTTGCTTTAATAGCCTTTCTTGAGAAGTTGCTATTTTATTTGCGTTTTTTAAACCGACAGTATTTTGTACCGGTTCAAACAGCTAAATTGGCGGAACACGGTCCATTTTTAGACCGGAGATTATCTGCCCGGTTTGATTTTCTGTTACCATCCTATTATGGAGTAAACCGGTGTTTATCAACCCGGCTCGGCTTTCAACTACAAGTTGTGAGTACATGATCAAGTTATAATCCGGAGATTATCAGCCCGGTCTGGTTTGACTACAAGTCACCAGTATTATATATGGTTAATCCTGTGTTTATCACAGCCCGGTACGGTTTTATCATAAACCGGCACAATATGGAAGGAGTTATCATTACTCAAGATTGGGGTTATCACTCTTACTACAAAAAGTTGGTAAACCAATGATGTGATTCAATGTCACAGGTATGATATATTTCATATTTTTAAGTGCAGCCTTGGTTATAAACCCAGGTTATATGTTGGGCATTATGACCCGTCCGGCGGTAAACCGCCAGGACACTTTAAAACTTGTTGTATGCAGAAACAGGTTGAATAAAGCATGATTATAAATTGTCCGGTGTTTATTAAACCGTCCTGGCTTTAAGACGATAAGTCGCCAGTATGATGATAAATTATCCGGTGTTTATTAAACCGGCCTGGCTTTAAGACGATAAGTTGCCAGTATATGATGAGAAATTATCCGGTGTTTATTAAACCGGCCTGGCTTTAAGACGATAAGTTGCCAATATATGATGAGAAATTATCCGGTGTTTATTAAACCGGTCTGGCTTTGGACTATAAGTCGCCAGTATATATTTGGATTGCGCCATTGGAATCTTGCGCTTATAAATTATTGGATTATATTATTCAAATAGCCAAACTTGGCTAAATTTTCATTATGATATTGGATGAATAAGGTTTTCATACCAGATTATATTATCTTGAATAGCCATCATGGCTGGATTTTTATTATGGTTATCAATAACCAGTATTATAATTAAGGTTTTCAAAATCGCTTTAGCGCAATGGCTATCATATTATCAATGGATATGATTTATTCTACAATTGAAGGAATAGTCCCGAGTCGCTGCAGGCTTACTACCCGGCACTTGGGGGCTACATTGTTCAAAGTTGAGATTCAAATATGCAAGTCTCATGTCGCTGCAAGCATGCACCATGACACTTGGGGGCTAATGCAAAGTCATTTTTGCTCATATTATTAAAGACCCAACTCATCACATCGTAATGAGCCGGCCCTTGGGGGCTACACATTGCTGTTCAAAGTTTACAAGATTATACTTACAAAGTCCCTGCTGATTATTACATAATGACCCGGCCCTTTGGGGCTACATTGGTTGAAGTTTTATGGGCATCAATCAATTACAAGTCCCAGGTTGCTGCAAGCATGACAACCCGGCACTTGGGGGCTACAGGTATTATATTATTATCGAAGAAAGATTTTCAAATTCTCTGTTGAGCAAATTAGATTGACCCGGCGTCACCAATCATTATGACCCTGTGGCTGCAACCCGGTGTCATCAATAATCATAAACCGATGTTGGCAACAATCATGAACCGGTGTCTGCAACAATCATAATCCGGGGTCATCAGTTTTTATAACCCGACCATTTGGTAATGTTAAACCGACAAGTTTTCAAGACCGGGATCATCTTCAAACCGGCTGAATATCAGATGAATATTTCAAGACCAATATTTCTTAAACCGGCGCTTTGGAAGCCGACTCAAGTGGATTATTCTTCACAATATTTTTCTATGAGAAACCACTGTCAGCAGCTTAAAGTATGAAGCTGGTTATTGATCCGGATTTTTCTAGAAGGAGGGAATAACAAAGATTCCATGGTAAACTTATGCTGCAAATAAACATAAGAACAAATCATAAACCGGCCGGAAGTTAACCCGGCCGGACTTGGCGGTTTATCTAAAGACCCGCCCTGACCTTAGTGGTTTACAAGCAACCCGCTTGGTCGTTATGACTCACTGGTAACCCGGCGGGCGGATCAGACGGATGACAAGGCCCAAGGCCCAGAAGGCCGGTTCAACTATGGTGGGCCGGTTTAAGAGGAAAGGAATATTTGCCTTACAAGGAGTTAAGGCCAGGACTTGTATCCGGTTTGTATTAGAGATAGACTAGTCCTAATCCTTATAGGACTCCACATGTAAACCGCCCCTTCAACATATATAAGGAGGGGCAGGGCTCCCCAAAGAGGGGGAGGACAATCAATAATCTCTAGGGCTAGACACAAAGAGCCGGTTTACGGCGTCTCCCTCGTGATGATAATGAGACCTAGCCTCAAACAGCATGTAGGGTTATTACCGGATGATGTTTCCCGGGGCCCGAAGCTGTCTAAATCCTTGTCTTGCATGTTGATCCGCCCTGCATCTCTCGTCCCACTCAACCCCTCTCAAGCTACCACATAGATGCGTTGGCCTCGCGACTAAGTCCTGACACTAAGGACATCTGCCGTGACAATTCCACAACAGCCACCGTTACCGTTACTCCCATACTACTTTCCTACTAAATACTTTGCTACAGATATTAAGTTTTCCATGTGTGGTTGAATTGACAACTCAACTGCCAATACTTGAGAATATTCTTTGGCTCCCCTTGTGTCGAATCAATAAATTTGGGTTAAATACTCTACCCTCGAGAACCGTTGCGATCCCCTATACTTGTGGGTTATCAGATTACAGCGGTGATAAGGGGTGTTATAGCGCTGCATAGAGGGGGAGAGAGTTGGTGTTGACGGTAACAAGATTGTTGATGTAGATCGCCGTCCCGATCGTTGCCCCGGCGGCACTCCGGCGCCACCGGAAGCGAGGTGGAGAGAGCCCCCCTCCTCCTTCTTCTTCTTCCTTGGCCTCCCCCCTAGATGGGAGGAGAGTTCCCCCTCTGGTCCTTGGTCTCCATGGCGGCGGAGGGGTGGGAGCCCCTCCGAGATTGGATCTCCCTCTCTGTTCTCTTCTGTTTCGGGTTCCTCGGATCTGGCCAAAAACCATTTCTTATATTCCCGGAGATCCGTAACTCCGATTGCGCTGAGATTGTAACACGATTTTTTTCTGGATATAATCTACCTTGCACCCAAAGTAGAGATCCAAGTGATGTTCGAGGAGGGCACAACCGACCACCACGAGGCAGGCTCCTCTAGCGCGCCCTGGTGTCTTGTGGGCTGTGTGTGCCTCCGTTTGCGGTGATTCCAACTACCAAAAATCACATATATTCCAAAATAATTCTCCGTGAAATTTTATTGCATTTGGACTTTGTTTGATATGGATTTTCTACGATACAAAAAATGCAGAAAACAGGAACTGGCACTGGGCACTGGATCAATAGGTTAGTCCATTAAATCATATAAAAAGTTGCCAAAAATATGTGAAAGTTGTATAATATTGGCATGAAACTATCAAAAAATTTAGATACGACGGTGACGTGTCACTTGTGAGGGGGTTAATCATAAATAGGAGGTTTGTTCAAGTAAGAACAACACCTAAGCACCGGTCCACCCACATATCAAATTATCAAAGTACTGAACACGAATCGAATCAACATGATGAAAGTGACTAGACGAAATTCCCGTGTACACTCAAGAACGCTTTGCTTACTATAAGAGACCGTTTTTGGCCTATCATTTGCCTCAAAAGGATTGGGCTATCTTGATGCGCTTTTGCTACTATTATCATTACTTGCTCATTACAAATTATCTTGCTATCAAACTACCCTGTTACTTACAATTTCAGCACTTGCAGACATTACCTTGCTGAAAAACCACTTGTCTTTTCCTTCTGCTCCTTGTTGGGTTCGACACTCTTACTTATCAAAAAGAGATAGAATAGATCCCCTACACTTGTGGGTCATCAAGGCTATTTTCTGGTGCCGTTGCCGGGGAGTGAAGCGCCTTTGGTAAGTGGAATTTGGTAAGGAAACATTTATATAGTGTGCTAAAATTTGTTGTCACTTGTTACTATGGAAAACAATCCTTTGAGGGGTTTGTTCGGGGTATCTTCACCTCGACCGGACCCACAATTAGCTACCCCTCAACCTACTGCACCTACTGAAAATATTGAATATGAAATTCCTTCGGGTATGATAGAACAACTGCTAGCTAATCCTTATGCAGGAGATGGAACCTAACATCCTGATATGCACTTGATATATGTGGAACAAATTTGTGGATTGTTTAAGCTTGCAGGTTTACCCGGATATGAAGTTAAGAAGAAGGTTTTCCCTTTATATTTGAAGGGAAAAGCATTGGCATGGTATAGGCTATCCGATGATATTGGATCTTGGAATTAGAATCGATTGAAATTGGAGTTCCACCAAAAAAATTTATCCTATGCGTCTAGTTCATCGTGATGGTAATTATATATATAATTTTTGGCCTCGTGAAGGAGAAAGTATCACTCTAGCTTGGGGGAGGCTTAAGTCAATGTTATATTCATGCCCCAATCATGAGCTCTCAAGAGAAATTATTATCCAGAATTTTTATGCTCGGCTTTCTCATAATGATCGATCCATGCTTGCTGGTTCTTTTAGGAAAAAGACTATTGAATTCCGATGGTATCTTTTGGAAAGAATTAAATGCAACATTGAAGATGGGAAACTCGATGAAGGTAAAGAGTCAGGTATTAAGCTTGAGTATGATTGTGTTAAATCTTTTATGGATACCGATGCTTTTCAAAAGTTTAGAAATAAATTTGGACTTGACTCAGAGATAGTAGCTTTCTGTGAATAATTTGCTACTCACATTGATCTCCCTAAGGAGAAATGGTTCAAATATCACCCAGGTATTAAAGAAGAAATTAAAGAACCGGTACTAGCTAAAGAGGAAACTGTAAGTGCATATAGTGCCCCTTAGTGATTTTGGTGTATTGAAGACTTATAGGTTAAGGGACTAATGTGTTTATGAGTGTACACATGTCTATAAGTCTATGAGGAGTTTAATATTTACAGATAAAGTCGACCCCTAAAAATGAATGACTTCGACTGAAGACTTTGAAAGTGAAGAAATTGGTGTGACCTTGAAGACTCGGTATTCATTTGAGGAACATGAAGCGTGAAGACTTTTGTTTTCGTAGTTTCATTTTCTCTTTCTTGAGTCATAGAAAACACCATACTGTTAAAGGGGGTCGAGGAAATACTAAGGAAAAATTTCCAAGTGATGCTCAACTCAAATCCTACACCTACCAATCCCTTCGAGTGAAGCCATTGGAAATCTCATACAGTTCAGTCATTCTTCTTCAGTGACAGATACGAAGTTCTTCTGGTCTCTGAGGAATTTGTTTTGACTGAGGAGTTAGGAATTCGCCAATGCGGATTGCCTACACAGTGAGGAACATGATAGCCCCGAGGATTTTGATACTCAAAATTCCTACCGTTGTTGTGCTATGCGCTAGCTGTCCCAGAATATCTACCCACCTAACGGTCATATCATTGAAGGGCATTTATGTCTTACCATGTCGGGCTACTCCCTAGGCTATAAATAGCCGCCCCCTACAACCACTAGCTGGTTGGCTGCTCCGAGAGAAACTGACACTTGTCATTTGAGAGCATCCCATCCTCCGAGGACTTTGAGTGAAAATCATCAAGTGAGGAAACCCAAACCCAAACACCTACAAACCCAAAGTGATTGAGAATCACTGAAGATATTGATCTTGCGTAGATCCGATGCTTGTTACCTTTGAAGACTGTGCTTCTTCCAGACAGTTAGGCGTCTTGGTCTAGAACATCCAAGACGAAATTGTGGATCGCCGAGTGACCGAGTTTGTGAAGGTTTGGAAGTCACCTGAAGACTTACCACAAGTGATTGGGCGAGGTCTGTGTGACCTTAGCTCAAGGAGAATACGGTGAGGACTATGTGTCCAGGACTGTGTGTCCTCAGGTTTAAATACCTAGCCGCTCCAACCAGACATACAACTGACACAGCAGTTGGAACTGGTCTACCAAATCATTGTCTTCACCAAGCTTACTGGTTCTATTTCCTCAACTCTTCCATTTCCTCATTACTGTGTTGTGTGCCTATTCATATCTGTTTGAAGAATTTGACTGAAGACTTTCTCGATTTCCTCAGTTCAATTTGTTCAGTCTGTGTGTCTTCATCATGTGTATCCTGTGTTTACGCTTTGTGTACTCTGTGCTTGTTTTCATTTCATCATGACGACCGTGCTTATGCTCTGTTATGTTTGCATCTGAGTACTTATTCTACTGCAAGTAGTTCTTCGCTTAGGAATTTCCTCACCCTAAAATTCCTCAGTGAAGAATTCATAAAAATCGCCTATTCACTCCCTCTAGTCGATATAACGCACTTTCAATTGGTATCAGATCAAGGTACTCCCTTGTTCTGTGTGATATTGGTTTAACCGCCTGGAGTTTTAGTTATGTCGACCGCAGGTATGATCAAGGTCTCTGCTAGGTGTCCTACCTTTGATGGGACGGACTACCCCTACTGGAAGAATAAGATGCGAATGTATCTTGAGGTAATTGATAACGATCTCTGGTATGTTGTGGAAAATGGTGTTCCCTCAGTCACACCTTCTCTGAATGCTACTGATGTGAAGATATTCAAGAAACTCGATTCTCAAGCGAAGAACATCATATGTGGCCATCTGAGCGAAGGGCAGTATGGAAGAGTGAGTGCTTTGGAAACTGCTAAGCTTATCTGGGATAGGCTGTCCAAGGTCAATGAAGGAGTCTCAACACAACGTGACTCTCGAGTTGACGTTCTTCGCAATCTCTTCAACCGCTTTAAAAGACTCGACAATGAAAATGTTCAACAAACCTTCAATCGCCTCACTGACATCTCAAATTGCAGGGAAGAGCTAAGGGCTATGAATATGAGCACTATTCTTCTAACCATTACGTTCATAAGTCCTCGAAGAATTTCTCTGCCTATTCATATGCTTACCCTAACTCCTCTTATGTGATACGAAGTGGACTGACTTCTATGGCACCTTTCTCGTATGGAGCTTGCAGAGTGATGAACTCTTTTCCACCCCTTCAGATGTGGGTGGTGAAGAAAAGGAACTAATCTCTTATGCATGGTCAAGTCTCCAGACGTGCTTAAACGTCTGAAGAATTTGCTGGAGACCTGAAAATGCCTGAAAGGACGCAGGCTAATCATGAAAAAATGAACTTTCATTTCTCACATCCTCATTCTATGTTACCTGTTCCATTGCTTGATGAAATTGACTTGATGAATTTGATGTCATATTCTTCACTGATGAAGTATATGAGTTCATAAGTTGCACTAATTCATCTGCAGGATGATCAACCCAAAGCCACTGAGTAGGTCCTCGATAGTGGATGTACAAATCACATGACTGGTGACAAGAATCTATTGATGGATGCTCCCTTATCTCCATCGCATCTGAAGCATATCTTCTTCGCCGACAAAGGCAAAATCAAGGTATTGGGTCTAGGTAAGGTTGCGATCACAAAGGATCGACACATGGACAAAGTCATGCTTGTCGAGTCCTTAGGATACAACCTCATGTCTGTCTTAATGCTTTGTGATCTTGATATGGTTGTTGACTTTGGCAAGTATCGTTGTGTTGTGATCATGGAAGCGGACAATTCCAAACTCTTCGAAGGCTTTAGGAGAGGAGATATGTATATTGTTGATTTCTCTACAGGACCACAACCAGCCATATGTTTACTTGCAAAAGCTTCAGAAAGCTGGCTATGGCATCGACGACTTGGCCATGCTGGCATGAGGAATTTGCACACGGTCGCGAAGAAGAAGCATGCTATTGGCATTGAGAATCTAAAATTCCTCAAGGATCACTTGTGCAGAGCCTGTGAAGCGGGAAAGATGACCAAGGCCAAGCATCCAACAAATATTATCATGACTACTACTCGACCATTTTAATTGCTTCACATGGATCTCTTTGGTCCTATTCATTATTCAGCAGTTACAAATGATGCATCTCTATATGGCTTTGTTATTGTTGATGATTATTCTCGTTACACATGGGTGCATATTGCCACTTACAAACATGAGGTGCAGGAAGTCTTCAAACGATTCTCCTCGAGGGCTTCAACCAACTTTGGTGTGAAGATCAAGCACATCAGAAGTGATAATGGAACTGAGTTCAAGAACTCTAGTCTTGATGACTATCTTGATGAACTTGGTATTACTCATGAGTTATCTTCTCCTTATACTCCTCAGCAAAATGGCGTCGTGGAGCGCAAGAACATGAGTCTTGTTGAGACGGCTCGCACTATGCTTGATGAATACAAGACGCCTCGTCGTTTCTGGATTGAGGCAATTGATACTGCGTGCCACATCATCAACAGGGTATATCTTCACAAATTCTTCAAGAAGACTACTTATGAACTCCTCACTGACAAGAAACCCAATGTGAGTTATTTCAAAGTCTTCAGTGCTAAATGTTGGATTAGAGATCCTCATCACAATTCTAAATTTGCACGAAAAGCACATGAGGGTTTTATGCTTGGTTACGGAAAGGACTCGCACACATACAAAGTCTTCAACAACGTTCTCCACAAAGTTGTTGAAACTGTAGATGTGCGGTTCGATGAAACTAATGGCTCGCAAAGAGAGCACCTACCTTCTGTCTTAGATGAATAGTCACCTGAGGAAACCATCAAGTTCAAGGCTACTGAGGATGTCATTCCTATCGAAGAATCTGTTGAAGAAATCATTCCAGAACGTGAAGAACGTCCTGATGATGCACCTGAAGAAAATGACGCTGAAGAAAATGTTGATCAAATTCCTCGACGACAACCCGCTCATCCTCGCGTTGCAAATGAAGTGCAGATTGAGAAAATCATCAGCGACATCAACATTCCAGGTCCTCTCACACGCTCAAAAGCTTCACATTTGTCTAACTTTTGTGGGCACTTTGATTTTGTCTCTATCACAGAGCCCACTAAGGTAGATGAAGCATTTCTGGAGCCTGAGTGGATTCAACCTATGCAAGAAGAATTACATCAGTTCGAGCTCAACAACGTCGGGAAACTAGTCAAACGTCCAGATCCTCGCAAGCACAATATCATTGGCACGAAGTGGATCTACCACAACAAGCAAGATGAAAATGGCCTTGTGGTGAGGAATAAGGCACGTCTTGTAGCTCAAGGCTACACACAGGTTGAAGGAATTGATTTCGATGAAACCTTTGCACACGTTGCTAGACTTGAGGCTATTCGCATATTACTTGCTTATGCTAACCATCATGATATCACTTTATATCAAATGGATGTGAAAAGTGCATTCCTCAATGGTAAGCTTGAGGAAGAAGTATATGTTGCTCAACCCCCAGGTTTTGAAGATCCAAAGCATCCCGACAAAGTCTTCAGACTCAATAAGGCCCTCTATGGCCTCAAGCAGGCCCCTCGGGCGTGGTATGATACCTTGAAGGAATTCCTCCTGAAGAAAGGCTTCAAACCCGGTTCACTTGACCCAACTCTTTTCACTAAATCTTATGATGGTGAATTGTTTGTCTGCCAAATCTATGTTGATGATATCATTTTTGGCTGTACTGACCAACGTTACACAGATGAATTTGGTTATATGCCGAGGGAGGAATATGAGATGTCTATGATGGTAGAATTGAAATTCTTCTTAGGTCTTCAAATTCGTCAACAGCGCAATGGCATATTCATATATCAGGAGAAATACCTCAAGGATGTACTAAGGAAATTTGGCATGCAAGATTGCAAAGGGGTCGAAATTCCTATGCCAACCAATGGCCATCTATGCACTGATGAAAATGGTATTGACTTCGATCAAAAGGTATACCACTCCATGATTGGTTCATTATTTTACTTATGTGCATCTAGGCCGGATATTATGCTTAGTGTTTGCATGTGTGCCCGATTTCAAGCTACACTGAAGGAATCACACCATAAGGCTGTGAAGCATATTCTTCGATATCTAGCTCACACACTAACACTTGGATTATGGTATCCCAAGGGCTTGGCTTTTGATCTCATTGGATATTCAGACTCTGACTATGCCAGTGATCATGTGTACCGCAAGTCAACATCATGCACAAGCCATTTCCTTGGACGATCTTTGGTCTGTTGGTCCTCGAAGAAACAGAACTGCGTATCACTGCCCACTTGTGAAGCTGAGTACATTGCTGCTGGTTCTTGCTGTGCTCATTTGCTATGGATGAAGCAAACTCTCAAGGACTACGGCGTCAACATGAAGAATGTGCCTCTCTACTGTGACAATGAGAGTGCAATCAAGATTGCTCATAACCCAGTTCAGCACTCGAACACAAAGCACATTCAGATTCGTCATCATTTTCTTCATGATCATGTGTTGAAGGGCGACATTTCTATTGAGCATGTGAAGACTGAAGAACATCTAGCCGATATCTTCACTAAGCCCTTGGATGAGAAGAGATTTAGCAAGTTGCGGTGTGAGCTAAATATCCTAGAATCTTCGAATGTTCTTTGAAAAGGACACTCATCCTAACACTTACGCAAAATTGAGGACTTAGATGTGCAACACATGAAGAAATGTTTTTCTTCAATCAATGAAGACTAACACTCTAAGTGTGAAGAAATTAATGAAGAATTTGATTCTCAGAGCCCTACGACAATTGTACGCGGTGTCTCAAATCATCATTCTTATACGGTGGGTCACGCCACCACCAAAAGTTGAAAATATTCAATTTGAGTTTTTTCTCAGTTTTTGAAATTCCTCAGTTGTTCATTGTCTTCACTATTACCGTCGTTTTTCTTCTATATATATATATATATATATATATATATATATATATATATGAGTTTATGTCCTCTACAACATTCACTTATTGCTATTTCTTCAAGTTGTTCTTTCTGCTAAGTGAATGTGATCGGACCCTTCCCCCTCTATGCTAAACTCAACCTAATCTATTCACAAACTCTTCATGTGCGTTCTATTTGAAACTCGTTCAAAATCTTCACTGTGTCCTTGTCAGCTGAAGAATTTGCGAACGGAACTTTAAAACTTATCTTATCTAAATTTTCGATTTTGCTGCTCAAACCGTTCCGCATTCTGTGAAATGTTTATCTATTCACCCACGATCTCACACGATCGCCACCTCTCAGTACGTGGGTGACACATGTCAAGCGAATGAGAAGGGTTAGGGGCACGTTCGTCCAATTTCTTCGGGCGAACAGTTTTTCACTCCGACTATAAATACCCCTCCCCTTCCTCACTTCGTTTTTACTCCGCTCGACCTCACTCCTGCTTGAGCTTCCCAAAACCTAGCGCCGCCGCTACTTCATCGTCGCTGGTGAGGAAGAGCTTCACTGCCTCGACCTCGTCGCCGTCGTACTCGTGCCGGTTGCGGATTTCTTCACTCTGCCGCCGCCGTAGCTATCTTCCTCAGCCAAGTTAGGGTGTGGAAGATCTGAACCGACGAGCTTCACATCTACACTTCCCAGTTCGTCGTGTTCTTCGTCCAGGGTAATTAAAAGTTACTTTTACTACCCTCGTTGATTCGAATGTTTTCTACAAAATCTTAAAAGTTGTTTATTCTTCAAATCTTCACACACTAGACACCTCAGTTAACCTCTATTATTGATATGTTTCCCCTAAGCAACATTTTTCTTCAAGATACCTCAATTGTGTGGATTTTCAATTTGCACAACTCTGGAACCTAAGACAAAGAACGCTTAGTGAAATTATTTAAGACTCATCTGGTCAAATTCCTCAAACTTGTTCGTTTTGAAAAACCTTTTGAGAACGCATATGACCTCTCTGAATTCCTCGCAACTATACTATGTTCACAGGTAATCATGTCTGCTGCTGAATCACTAGGTTCTCATCAACTTAACTCATTTGCAGTGTTCCTCGAAGAAAAGTTGCACACCTCTTTAGAGAATTCTATTGTTCATATTCCTCAGCTGAAGAAAATGGCTGACGGTAAGAAGCCACAGAAGGGAGGAAAGAGGCCTGAGGTCAATACTGCTTTCGAGATCCCTAATGACATATACAAGGATTATTGCACTCCGGATGAGGCCAAATTTGGCAAGGAGGATAAAAGTCAGCGCAAGGTGCGCATACAAAGGATCGAGAGGAGATGGGAACGGGAATGGACGGAGTATAGATATGTTACTCCCAAGTATATGAAGAAATTCGCTCTCAACCCTCCATGCCCAAGACCTCCATTGGCACCTGGCCAAGAAGCAGATCCCACCAGCCTCAAGCGTGGTGAGGATTATCCTGATGAATGGGCCAAGCGCCAGGCCAAGCTAGCCAAGATAGCAAAGGAAGCTGTGGGGAAATTTAATGAAGACTCTACTGTTGCTGCTGCTACCTCTGCTGAGGCCTCTGCAAGCAAGCCAAAGAAGGCCATGGCAAAGAAGCCTGCTCATAAGCCAAGTGCTTCACCCCAAATGCCCTCACGGCCAAGTTCCTCAGCAATGCCCTCATGGCCAGATTCTTCAAAGCCCTCACGGCCAACTCCCCAAGCTCCTCCAGCTCCTCCAAAGTCCTCAGCTCCTCTGCCAAAGTCCTCAGCTCCTGCGACAAAATCCTCAGCACCTGTGCATCTCGCCACATGCCAAAGGACAACAGGCATCTCTATTGCCTCAGGAGCTTCTGCTAGTTCATCAGCTCCACCTAATTCATCAACTGGCCCCTCTCCGCTGAAGAAAAAGGCCACTGCTGGACGAGGCTCTCGACCAAGTCCACACAAGAAGCAGGTCACCTTTCAAGTGTCGTTTGATGAAGACGAAGCTGATGATGAAGAACTTGCTGAAATCATCAGAGACAGACAACTCAAGGCCGCTAGAGCCAAAGGCACAAACGTGCCTCTGCTTTTGGATCCAAAATTGATCCTTGATTACATTGATCTCTGGCACAAGGACCCCAACACTCCTATGCCTGATTTCAAGTTGACTCCTGGCCAAAGTCATATGCTGACTGCCTTTATTCAGGAAGAAAAATGGAAATTTGAAAAGGTCAGGCAGTTGAAGAAAGCGCAATACAGGAAGGAGCGTTTCCTGAAGAAAAACGTTGTCTCTATGACAACTGAAGAACTTGTCACTATTCAATCTGAGATCAAGAAACTCAGTGATGAATTTGACGTATACCACGCTGACTGGCTTGGAGCCAAAGTCAGGTTTGTGAATTCAACTGAGAAGTTCACTTCGAATGTTGCAACCCCAACACAACAAGAAAATCCTCTGGCTGAGGCATCTGCTTAGCCTACTGAAGAGCATGCCAGCATTGATGATGAAAATCAGACGGCTAAAGAAACTCAGAGTACAAGGGCTGAAGACTGCATTCCAGCCGCCGAAGATTTTTTTTTGAACAATCAAAGATAGTAGGAAAGGTTCCTACTGACATTTTTTATATATATTTTTGGTTACAGTCAGACATCCATGTTCACTATCAGTGCAGGTGATCAGCTCAAACAGGCTGAGAGACCACCAAAACAGATTAGTGAGATGATGCGCTACAGTACAAGGGATCTAGTGTTGCGCCTGAAGAAACTGAAGAAGTCAGGGCAACTGCATCAGTTGTGCCTGAAGCTATTGAACCAAATTCCTCTGGTCCTCCTGCACCTACCCCAACTCCGATCCATTCATCTGCATAAGATGTGAAGAAGACCAAGGTTGCAGAGCATGCAACTGTGAAGAAAAGGAAGGCATCAACTTCATCAGATTCTTCAGCTCCGAAGAAGATGAAGCTGCTAACTAGTTCTTATGAGAATCCAATTGATATTGTTCCTGTCTCATCCATGCCATCAAAGGACCTTGTTCCTTTTGATGAAGAATACGAGATCCCAAGTGGATCTGATGATGGCATTCCTTCTGCTGTTTCTTCAGAGCAGTTGGATGGAGAAATTGAAGTGGATGCAATCCCTTCGACCCCAATAGTCTCATCGCCCATGCCTCAAGTTGAGGAAAAGGGTGAAGAAGAAGATGTGGACATTGAGTGCACAACTCTAGTATTGAACGATGACTTTTGGGAAAGTCAGCACCCTAATTCTCCTCTGTTCACACCCCTTCAACAAATTCCTCAGTCCCCTGTGAATACTGAAGTACAAATGGGATCTGAAGAACCTCATGCCACACTGTCTGTCCATGAAGAAATTCCAGCCACTAGTGCTGAAGAAAATATTAATGAAGAATTAAAGACCCAAGCTGCCACTAAAAAAGAACCTGAAATTCCTCAGCCTGTGGATCCTGAGATTGCGATTCCTGAGGTGGTGATGCAATTGACCGATACTCCTCAGCCCAAGCCAAAGGATCCCTTCTCGAAGAACCAAAAATTCAAGGCTGATGACTTCTTCGGCGAGCATGTTTTCTTCACTGACTACAACCCATATGACTCTGCTCGTCTTAGAAGGAAGCGTTTCTGGACTGCCACCCAGGCCAATTTCTATTCTTCACTGCTTTTCAACAAAGACAAAGTCTTCGACCACGAGCATATTCCTCGCGTGGATATGGAATTACTACCTTGCTTCTCTCTAGTCCTCAGTGTGCTTCATGATGCAGGACTGCTCAACTTTGGCTCTGACGTTGTTGATTGGAATGAAGAGCTTATTCTTCAGTTCTACACAACGCTGCACGTCACAGGTGATCCTGACAATATCAACACTTGGGTGTTGGACTAGATGACAAAAAATACTCATTACAAAGCACCGGCCTCTGAATTACTTCATGCCCTGCCAATCAGTCCTCCCCTTCAAGGTGCTCGTTGCCTGTACCAAGAGCCTGAACTCATTGCTCATTACATGCAAGTGCTAGTGAAGCCTCTGAAGCCCGGTCAAGCCCCAAGGACCAAATTCCTCATGAAGGAATTGATTTATGTGCCAAGAACAGTCTATCGCATTCTGACAAAGACTTTGAGTCCTATCAAAGTCCACGATCATCTGATGAGGAAATCATTGGCATCATGAAGAATCTGATATTGAACATCATGCATGGCATTCCTGTCAATTATCATGATTTCTTTATGAGGACTCTGGCAAATGTTGCACTCTCTCCGTTTGAGTGGAAGCCTTATGCACCTTGGATTATGAGATTCCTTAGAATAAGGTCTTCACTCAACTACAAGGCTGATTTTCAGAATCATCTCAGCTACTTGCCCCCAATTGAAGTCCTCAAGCGGACAAATTCCTCAGCTGATGACAAGGGCAAGGCACCTGCTATTATTGATGAAGGCATTCGTCCATTGGATGGTCAGTTTCGCAAAGCTGCATCTTATTCCACCAATGATGACTCTGCCACTCATGATTATGCTGCCAATGCATCCAAGCCAAATCCTCAAGCCACAGCTCCAAGGGTGATGACTGACCGTAAGCTTCTTCTTAGTCTTCACCAGAAGGTGGATCGAAACCACAAATGGGTTAAGCGTTAGTTTGGTTCTATTCTTCACAACATGGCTGCTACACATAATGCAGTGACGAAAAACCATTACTACCTCCATGAAATCTTTGGTCACACCTGGGCTGTCTTATCTCATCTGTATGGTGAAGAAGATATGAAGCAAATGGGTCTCAAGGAGGACTTTGACTGGTATGCACCTCCACCAAAGAAATTCAAGAAGGTCAAGGTTCCTTCCTTGGTGGCCATCTCATATTCTTCATCACACGACACCAACGAGTATGAGGACTTGGACGACACTGCGGCAGGCCCTACTACAACAAACGACCCCAACAATGCTGGCGCTCCTCCATCAACTTGATATTCTTCAGGGGCGTTAGTCCTCATTTTCGATCCTTTTGGTCATTCGATGAAAAAGAGGGAGAAATTTGAGTTAGTCTTCAAGCAGGCTACTTATATGGGCGTTTTTTGCAAAGTTACAACTCTCGTTCTTCTGAGACTTTATTCGATCGAGTTGTAAACTTAAACTCTATGGTGGGCTGATACTTTTGCTGTGATTTTCCGCATGCTTATTCCTCTTTAGTGTCAATAAACGCATGCTAAATTACATCAGTCACCATATTTCATCATGCATTTCAAATTCTTCATATTATATGTCAAATGCGTGTATGAATTACAAGATATAGGGGGAGATCTCCATGATTCTACTCTTCAAATGTGCATTGCTTCAAAAGCAAATTCCTCACTATGCACATCTTCAGGGGGAGTACTTCTATATCTTGCAATCAAATTCCTCAATATCAGTATTTACACTTCAAATGTTTATCCCCATTGAAAACTTAACCTATATTGTCATCAGTCACCAAAAAGGGGGAGATTGTAAGTGCATCTAGTGCCCCTTAGTGATTTTGGTTTATTGAAGACTTATAGGTTAAGGGACTAATGTGTTTATTAGTGTACACATGTTTATAAGTCTATGAGGAGTTTAATATTTACAGAGAAAGTCGACCCCTAAAAGTGAATGTCTTCGACTGAAGACTTAGGATTTCTGAAGACTTTCTGAAGACTTTGAAAGTGAAGAAATTGGTGTGACCTTGAAGACTTGGTATTCATTCAAGGAACATGAAGCGTGAAGACTTTTGTTTTCGTAGTTTCATTTTCTCTTTCTTGAGTCATAGGAAACACTGTACTATTAAAGGGGGTCGAGGAAATACTAAGGAAAATTTTCCAAGTGATGCTCAACTCAAATCCTACACCTACCAATCCCTTCGAGTGAAGCCATTGGAAATCTCATATAGTTCAGTCATTTATTTCAGTGACAGAGACAAAGTTCTTCTGGTCTCTGAGGAATTTGTTCTGACTGAGGAGTTAGGAATTCGCTAGTGCGGATTGCCTACACAGTGAGGAACATGATAGCCCTGAGGATTTTGATACTCAAAATTCCGACCGTTGTTGTGCTATGCGCCAGCTGTCCCAAAATATCTACCCACCTAACGGTCATATCATTGAAGGGCATTTATGTCTTATCATGTCGGGCTGCTCCCTAGGCTATAAATAGTCGCCCCCTACAACCACTAGCTGGTTGGCTGCTCCGAGAGAAACTGACACTTGTCATTTGAGAGCATCCCATCCTCCAAGGACTTTGAGTGAAAATCATCAAGTGAGGAAACCCAAACCCAAACACCTACAAACCCAAAGTGATTGAGCATCACTAAAGAGATTGATCTTGCGTAGATCCGACGCTTGTTACCATTGAAGACTGTGCTTCTTCTAGACGGTTAGGCGTCATGGTCTAGAGCATCCAAGACGAAATTGTAGATCCCCGAGTGACCGAGTTTGTGAAGGTTTGGAAGTCACCTGAAGACTTACCACGAGTGATTGGGCGAGGTCTGTGTGACCTTAGCTCAATGATAATACAGCGAGGACTGTGTGTCC
Organism: Aegilops umbellulata; assembly: GCA_032464435.1. Taxonomy (NCBI): domain Eukaryota; kingdom Viridiplantae; phylum Streptophyta; class Magnoliopsida; order Poales; family Poaceae; genus Aegilops; species Aegilops umbellulata. The sequence continues at coordinate 57,204,827 of CP136058.1, forward strand.
TCAGGTTTAAATACCTAGCCGCTCCAACCAGACGTACAACTACAGAGCAGTTGGAACTGGTCTACCAAATCATTGTCTTCACCAAGCTTACTGGTTCTATTTCCTCAATTGTTCCATTTCCTCATTACTGTGTTGAGTGCCTATTCATATTTTTTTCAAGATTTTGACTGAAGACTTTCTCAATTTCCTCAGTTCAATTTCTTCAGTCTGTTTGTCTTCATCCTATGTATCCTGTGTTTATGCTTTCTGTACTCTGTGCTTGTTTTCATTTCATCATGATGACCATGCTTATGCTCTGTTATGTTTGCATCTGAGTACCTATTCCGCTGCAAGTAGTTCTTCGCTTAGGAAATTCCTCACCCTGAAATTCCTTAGTGAAGAATTCATAAAAATCACCTATTCACCCCCCTCTAGTCGATATAACGCACTTTCAGAAACTATTATTTATAATGTTGATCCAGTTCTTCTTACTGCTTATATTGAGAAACCACCTTTCCCTGTTAGGATAAAGGAATATGCTGAAGTTTCAACTGTGGTTAACAAAAGTTATATTAGAACATCAAAACCTGATGAACAAATCAAAGTAGAACCTAGTGTTGCTATGGTTAAGGATCTCCTGGAAGAAAATATAGATGGGCATGTTATTTACTTCTGTAATGAAACTACTAGAATTGTTAAACCTGATAAAACAGATAATCATAGACCCGTTGTTGGCATGCCCGTTGTCTCAGTTAAAATAGGAGATCATTATTGCTATCATGGTTTATGCGACATAGGTGCTAGCGTGAGTGCTATTCATTTTACTTTATATCAAGAAATTATGAATGACATAGCACCCGCAGAGATAGAAGACATAGATGTTACTATTAAACTTGACAATAGAGATACCATTTCACACATTGAGATTGTTAGAGATGTTGAAGTCTTGTGCGGGAAAATAAAATACCCTACTGATTTTCTTGTTCTTGGTTCCCCACAAGATGACTTATGTCCCATTATCTTTGGTAGACCTTTCTTGAACACCGTTAATGCTAGAATAGATTGTAAGAAACAAACTGTTGGTGTCAGCTTTGGTGATGAGTCTCATGAGTTTAATTTTTCCAAGTTTAGTAGAAAACCTCATAAAAAGAATTGACTAGTAAGGCTGAAATAATTGGTCTTGCTTCTATTGTTGTACCTCCTACTGATCCTCGAGAACAATATTTGCTATACCTTGAAAATGATTTACATATGCATGGAAGAAATGAAATAGATGAGATTTTCTTTGAACAACGTCCTCAGCTTAAACATTGCCTATTGAAACTCTAGGAGGTCCTCCTCCACCTAAAAGTGATCCTGTGTTTGAATTAAAACAATTGCCAGACACTTTGAAATATGCTTATGTTGATGAAAATAACATATATCCTGTTATTATTAGTGCTAACCTTTCAGAACATGAAGAAGAAATATTACTGAAAGTTCTATGGAAGCACCGAGCTGCTATTGGATATAAGCTACTTCTTGAGCTTGCGTTGGTTTTTCCCTTGAAGAGGAAAGGGTGAAGCAGCAAAGTAGAGTAAGTATTTCCCTCAGCTTTTGAGAACCAAGGTATCAATCCAGTAGGAGATAATGCTCAAGTCACCAAATACCTGCACAAACAAACACCAACTTGCACCCAATGCGATAAGGGGTTGTCAATCCCTTCACGGTTATCTGCAAAGTGAGATCTGATAGAGATAATAAACGGTAAAGTGATATTTTTGGTATATGGAAGGGAAAGTAAAAGACTGCAAAGTAAAAGAACGGCGATAGAAATTGACAAGTTGACGGGAAACTAATATGATGTAGAATAGACCTGGAGGGCATAGGTTTCACTAGAGGCTTCTCTAGAGATAGAAATTATTACAGTGGGTCAACAAATTACTGCAGAGCAATTGATAGAAAAGTGCAAAGTTATGACGATATCTAAGACAATGATCCTGAATATAGGCATCACGTCCATGTCAAGTAGACCAAAACGATTCTGCATCTACTACTATTACTCCACACATTGACCGCTATCCAGCATGCATCTAGAGTAATGCATTAGGCAAGATGACACGATGTAGAGGAATTAACTCAAGCAATATGATGAAAGCCCCATCTTTTTATCCTCGATGGCAATAATACAATACGTGCCTTGCTGCCCCGACTGTCACTGGGAAAGAACACCGCAAGATTGAACCCAAAGCTAAGCACTTCTCCCATTGTAAGAAAAACCAATCTAGTTGGCCAAACCAAATCGATAGTTCGAAGAGACTTGCAAAGATATCAAATCATGCATATAAGAATTCAGAGAAGATTCAGATAATATTCATAGATAAACTTGATCATAAATCCACAATTCCTAGGATCTCAGCAAACACATCGCAAAAAAGTATTACATCGAATAGATCTCCAAGAACATCGAGGAGAACTTTGTATTGAGAATCAAAGAGAGAGAAGAAGCCATCTAGCTACTAACTATGGACCCGTAGGTCTGTGGTAAACTACTCACGCTTCATTGGAGTGGCAATGGTGTTGATGTAGAAGCCCTCCGTGTTCGAATCCCCCTCCGGCAAGATGCCGGAAAAGGCCCCATGATGTGATCTCACGGGTACAGAAGGTTGCGGCGGTGGAAAAGTGGTTTCGTTCCTCCCCTGGATGTTTTTAGGGTAAAAGAGTATATATAGGAGGAAGATCTAGGTCAGGGGGTCCTCAAGGGGCCTGATACGTCTCCGTCGTATCTACTTTTCCAAACACTTTTGCCCTTATTTTTTACTCTAACTTGCATGATTTGAATGGAACTAACCCGGACTGACACTGTTTTCAGCAGAATTGCCATGGTGTTATTTTTGTGCAGAAACAAAAGTTCTCGGAATGACCTAAAAATCAATGGAGAATTATTTTGGAATATATAAAAAATACTGGCAAAAGAATCAAGGCCAGGGGCCCCATACCCTGTCGACGAGGGTGGGAGGCGCACCTGCCCCCCTGCCTCATGGGCCCCCTGGAGCTCCACCGACCTCAACTCCAACTCTATATATTTGTGTTCGGGGAGAAAAAAATTAGAGAGAAAGATTCATCGCGTTTTATGATACGGAGCCGCCACCAAGCCCTAAACTCTCTCGGGAGGGCTGATCTGGAGTCCGTTCGGGCCTCCGGAGAGAGGAATCCGTCGCCATCGTCATCATCAACCTTCCTCCATCACCAATTTCATGATGCTCACCGCCGTGTGTGAGTAATTCCATCATAGGCTTGCTGGACGGTGATGGGTTGGATGATATTTATCATGTAGTCGAGTTAGTTTTGTTAGGGTTTGATCCCTAGTATCCACTATGTTCTGAGATTGATGTTGATATGCTTAATGCTTGTCACTTGGGCCCGAGTGCCATGAATTCAGATCTGAACCTATTATGTTTTCATAAATATATGTGAGTTCTTGATCCTATCTTGCAAGTCTATAGTCACCTAGTATTTGTTATGATCCGGCAACCCCGAAGTGACAATAGTTGGGACCACTCCCGGTGATGAGCATAGTTTGAGGAGTTCATGTATTCACTATGTCTTAATGCTTTGGTCCAGTACTCTATTAAAAGGAGGCCTTAATATCCCTTAGTTTCCAATAGGACCCCGCTGCCACGGGAGGGCAGGACAAAAGATGTCATGCAAGTTCTTTTCCATAAGCACGTATGACTATATTCATAATACATGCTTATATTACATTGATGAATTGGAGCTAGTTATGTGTCACCCTATGTTATAACTATTGCATGAATAATTGCATCCGGCATAATTCTCCATCACCGATCCAATGCCTACGAGCTTTTCACATATTGTTCTCCGCTTAGTTACTTTTCCGTTGCCACTGTTACAATCACTACAAAACTGCTACTGTTACCTTTGCCATGGTTACCGTTACTTCCATACTACTTTGCTACTAAATACTTTGCTGTAGATATTAAGTTATCCAGGTGTGGTTGAATTGACAACTCAACTGCTAATACTTGAGAATATTCTTTGGCTCCCCTTGTGTCGAATCAATAAATTTGGGTTGAATACTCTACCCTCGAAAACTGTTGCGATCCCCTATACTTGTCGGTTATCAAGACTATTTTCTGGCGCCGCTGCCGGGGAGCATAGCTCTATTCTTTGAGTCACTTGGGATTTATATCTGCTGATCACTATGAAGAACTTGAAAGACGAGAAAACCAAGATTTATCCCTCAACTACGAAGGGAGGTAAGGAACTGCCATCTAGCTCTGCACTTGATTCACCTTCTGTTTTGAGTAAGCTTGTGACACCTAAACCTTCTTCTGCTATTAATTCTGATATGTCGCATGTTATTTGATGATGCCACTTCTGCTATGCATGGTACTTATGATGAAACTACTTTTATGCTTGGTACTACTGTGCCACTAGGTGAATTTCTGGATGAACAACTTGCTAGGGCTAGAGAGAATGAAATTATTGAAACTGATAATATTGATGAAAGTGATGATGAAGATTCTCCCCAAGATATGAATTGCCTGTTTTGCCTGAGGGTTATGTTATGGATGAAGAAACTGCTAGAGATTTTCTTGCTTGCAATAATAGGAATGATCTTAAGAAATTATTTGTTAAGCTGAAAGAAAAATCTCTGAATGCTAGAATCAAATATGACCCTGCTTATGTTTTCCGTTCGAGACTCGTATCTAGACCCTTTCATCGATAGCCGGACCCATGCTCACGGCACCAAAATCCAGCCCCTCCCGCGGAACTAGTGCTACTTCACCTATCTTTGTTACTGATAAGGATTATGATTTCTCTGTCGATCCTGAAATAATTACTTTGGTTGAATCTGATCCTTTCTATGGCTATGAATCTGAAACTGTTGTGGCACATCTTACTAAATTAAATAATATAGCCACCCTGTTCACTAATGATGAGAAAACTTGCTACTATTATATCCTTAAATTATTTCCATTCTCATTAAAGGGTGATGCTAAGATATGGTTTAATTCTCTTGATCCTGGTTGTGTGCGTAGTCCCCAGGATATGATTTATTACTTCTCTGCTAAATACTTCCCCGCTCATAAGAAACAAGCTGCTTTAAGGGAAACATATAATTTTGCGCAAATTGAAGAAGAGAGTCTCCCAAAAGCTTGGGGGAGGCTTCTCCAATTACTTAATGTGTCGGGGGAAATCTGCCTCCACGAACACCTATGGGGACCGAGCCCCTTTCTGGTTCGGCGGGGGGCGGAGGTCACGCGAAGAGCGGATCGAGGCGACGCACACAAGGGGTTTACCCAGCTTCGGGCCACACGGATGCGTAAAACCCTACTGCTGCTTTGTGGTTTGTATTATGTTCTTGCTCGGGAGCGCTGAGTGCTACAGTACACTCAGGCAACTAATCAGACCGAGCTTGGGTGGCCTCCTTCCCCTCTCTCTACGTTGCGCATGGGGCCTCCTTTTATATGTGCAAGGGGTTACCCACAGGTGGCAACGTAGGCGGGGGTAAAACTGGAAAACGCTATGTTGGGTACAGCTGTTTGCACAGTGCTATCATACCTAACTCTGACGGCAGGGTACAAGGGCATTAAATGCCCGTCTAGGTCACCCAAACAGTGCAGGAAAGGGACCGCCAGGGGCGCCACCGTTTGCCACGATGGCTACCCTGTCAGCGTTGCTTCGCCACCGCATGCCCCTGGCTGCGCAGCCTCTTGCCACGTACGCCTGGAATGGCCCCAGAGCGACACGTGGGTGGATGAGCTGGAACGCAGGCGCGGGGTGGTGACTTGCCGCGGCAAGAGCCTTGCCGCGGTTGATGCCTTGTCGCGCCCGGGAGCTTGTCGCTCACCGGTCCTTGCCGGGACGCGTGGCGCGTCGCAGCAAGTCTCTTGTCGTGCCCTGGTCGGCCTTCCTGGCAAGCTCCTCTTGCCGGGGCCTTGTGCTTCGAGCGGCCGTCCCGGCAAGCTCCTCTTGCCGGGGCCTTGCTCTCTTCGGGTGGCCTTCCCGGCAAGCTCCTCCTGCCGGGGCCTTGGCTCAAATACTTTGTTCTTGGATGGCCCAAAAAGTGACCATGGAGAGTTGTGGCAATCACCTGGCAAGCCTTGCCGCGGGGTGCTACGACTGCCCGTGCACAAGTTCGGGGTACTAAGGTACCCCTACTTTAGTACACCGACAGGAGCCCCCGGGCCTGGGCCATACACGATGCTGAGCGCTGTTGGGCCAGGCCCAAAACAGTGCACGGGCACGCGCGGCCTGGGTCACGCTGCATCTTTTTCTGCATCCACCACGCCCTCCCCGAACGGCACGCGTCGAACGCGGCATCGTGGGGAGAGGCGTGCGTGACGTGGGCGGCGTGCGCGGGGCTGAGCCCCGCAGGCATGCGTCACATCGCAATAAAGGGGGACGGTTCGCGCCATCTCCATAAGTGGAGGGAGGCGTGGCTCGTTTGCTGGACGGGGCCGAGGCACGGTTTCCGAGGCGTCCGCTCCCCAGGATCACGGGGTGGGGGGAGGTCGCCTCATTCGTTGCCTCGGTCCTGCACGCCAGCCACGCGGCTTCCATGCACCTGGAGTTGCGGACGGTGGAGACAGGAAACCGGGCCGTCGCGGGTCGAGGCAGCAGGCCGGTCCTAGTCGCCTGCTCTTCCTGCGTCTTGATTGGCTGAGCGGGGCGGCCGAGCCCCCACACTGCTCCTTTATAAAGAGCAAGAGGGGGCGACGGAAATCCACACTCCTCCATCTTTTCTTCCCTTCAGCTTCCGATCCCCTCTCTCCATTCGCCATGGAGAAAGGGAACCCTGGTCCTTCATCGGTGGTGGCGAGGGTCGCCGCTAGGCAACGCGCCCCTCCTCCCCTTGCACCCGTGGTGGCAGAGCCAGCTGTAAGGGGAAGGGGGAGGGGGCGAGGTCGTGGACGAGGCCGAGGTGCTCGGGGACGAGGCGGACGGGGCGACGCGCCGGCCTCGCCTCCGCCAGCGGCTCCTCTTCTCACGGCGGTCCACATCGGGGACGACCCTTGCGAGTTCTTCGTCAGGCTGCGCCGGGCGCCTCGTCGTCGCCTCCGTCTCCCGGCTCCCTTCGCAAGCGTGATGGAGATGGAACAACCCGAGACGCTAAGACTGCGCATGAGGGGCTGCGGGATCAGCGGCGCGCAGGTCCACGTTGACTCCCCAGCCCCCGGCGTGATGTATCTTGGCCGAGGGTGGAAGTCGTTCGCCCGTATCCATAGCTTGATGGAGGGGTTCACCCTCCATTTTAAGTTGATGGAGGGCGATCTCCTCTCCGTCAAGGTCTTCGGGTGCTACGGGACCCGGGCCCGGTGCTGCGTGGATAGCTCCTCCGACAGCGAAGGCTCCTCCTCGAGCGAGAGTGACGAGGAGGGGAGCGACAACGACGACGAGGGTAGCGGTCGTCGGGATGACAGGTCCGACTAGGCGCCGGCCGCGGCTCCGTGTGGCACCGGCGACCCCATCATCCGTGTCGCCGGCTCCTTGAGCTTCCCGGGGTCGCCTCCTTGGGCGGCTGGATTGGCGAGGCTTAGGAAGAGGAAGAGGGCTGGCGGCAAGGCCGTCAAGTCGGAGTACGAGGGCGAGGTGCCCTCGACAGCGTGCTGACGTCCTGCCGCCTCGTCGAGCCCTTCATCCGGAGCCGCCACCACCGTCCAGCTTTCAGACGGCCCCCGGGGTGTTCTCTTGGCGTCTTCTGCCACCCGTAGCTCGCCTAGGCGCCCCTTTTGCCCTTCTCGCCTCCTTGTCCTACCTCCTGAGGAGAGAGACAAGAAAGGGATTACGGGCCTTATCTCTTTTTAACTTGTAAGCCCTCGGGCCTTAGTTGCATTTAAAGCTTGTAATCCCATTTCTCATGTTTTTCATTCTCTCTGAACTGTACCTGAGCGGAATGTTTTTTTAATGAAAAGGGGATGTTTGCCGGGCCATCTGTCCCGCGGGTAAAACCCACGCTAAGGAGCGAATCCTTTATATCGTTAAGATAGACACTTCTTTGCCCGGCAACAGGCCCTGCCGTCTTCCCGCGCCACTCGACCTTTCTCACGCCTTTGGCGGAGATAGGGATGAGGCGGGTTCGGGCTCCTCATTCCGTCCCTTTGCCGCCGCGGCTACTACCAAAACTGGCCCCAGGAACGCGCTCTGGGGCCCAGAGTTAAGGGAGCACGGTAGCTTTTTAGGAAGAAACAAGGTTTTCGCATTCCTCAGTTCATAAGAGAATGCATGACAAGGGATGAAAAACTTATCTGGGATTGCAGCCCCCGGCAACTTTGGCTTGCCGCGGGCGAATCTTTGTACTTGCAGCCCCCGGCAATACTGGTTTGCCGGGGACCAGATGCTGGTCCGCCCTTCTTCTCTTCTTCGTCCTTAAGCGGTCTGGCCAGGATATGCAAAACCCTGCGAACCAAGGGAAACGAAAGAACAGGAAAAAGGGACGCAGACTCGACCTCTAAGCTAGGGGTTAGCAGCTGTTAGGCACTATCAACCCAAACCAAGGACGAGACTCGACTCAACATGCATGCTAAAACTTAGGGCGCCAGCGCTTCATTTACTGCTGCTCAGGGTCTGCGCCTGGCTTTGTACAAAGGATTACATGCAACAGCGGCAAGACTTGTACAAAAGGGTGGTTGCCAGACGGGGTCCGACAACCGCGCCTTACGGGTAAAACTTACGAAGATGCTCAATATTCCAGGAGTTGCTCACCGGAGTGCCATCTTCGGTCTCAAGGCGGACAGCGTCGGGCCTCGTGACTCGTCTCACCCGGTAAGGGCCTTCCCACTTCGGCGTCAACTTGTTGTGATTCTAGGCGGACGGAGCGCGCCGAAGAACAAGGTCGCCTTCCTCGAAGCTTCTGGCTTTAACTTTGCGGCTATGGTAGCGACGCAAAGCTTGCTGGTAGCGAGTGGCTCGCACAGCAGCCTGAAGACGATCTTCCTCAAGGAGCAGCACGTCATCTTCACGCAGCCGCTCTTGCTCAAGCTCATCATAAGCGAGCACTCGAGGTGACCCGTATACGAGTTCCGTGGGGGTAACTGCTTCTGCTCCATAGACTAGAGCAAATGGTGTCTGGCCAGTGGCTCGATTTGGCGTTGTTCTGATCGACCAAAGAGCCATCGGCAGCTCCTCGATCCAGTTTCTTCCGCACTTGTGCAGCCTGTCGAAAGTTCTGGTCTTGAGCCCGCGCAGTACTTCGGCATTGGCCCTCTCCGCTTGACCGTTGCTTCTGGGATGAGCAACAGAAGCGAAGCAGACCTTGGCGCCGAGATCTTGGACGTATTGCATGAAGGCGCGGCTCGTGAATTGCGTACCGTTGTCGGTGATGATCCTGTTGGGGATCCTGAAGCGGCAAACAATCGACCTGAAGAACTTGACTGCTGACTGTGCTGTCACCTTCCTCACTGGTTCCACTTCCGGCCACTTTGTGAACTTGTCGATTGCGACATACAAGTACTCAAAGCCCCCGACAGCTCGGGGGAAGGGGCCGAGGATGTCGAGCCCCCAGACCGAAAATGGCCAGGATAAAGGGATCGTCTAGAGAGCTTGAGCTGGCTGGTGTATCTGCTTGGAATGGAACTGGCACACTTCACACTTGGTTACTTGTGCAGTCGAATCCTGGAGGGCTGTCGGCCAGAAGAAACCTTGCCGGAACGCTTTGCCGACAAGTGCTCTTGCGCCAATGTGGTGGCCACATATGCCTCCATGTATCTCTGCCAACAGCTTTTGTCCGTCTTCCCGGGGAATACACTTCAATTTCACACCGTTGCGCCCTCTTCTGTACAGTGTGTTGTCGACGAACTGGTACATACTCGAGCACCGGGCTACTCTTTCCGCTTCTTCTTGTTCTTCGGGAAGTTCTCCGTTCTGGAGGAAACGGACAGTCTGCTGCGCCCATGCTGGAGCCTGTGGCTCGACAACAAGGACTGAAGGCACATCTGCTGCTGCGGGAACGTCCGCTTCTACGGCGAGGATCTGGGGCTCAGCCGGAGCTTGATGTTCCCCGGCAAGCTTGCCGGAGCAAAACTTGTCGGGAGCGCCTGCTTCTACGGAACAAACCCTGGGGTTCGCCAGAGCAGACTGCTCCTCAGCACTCTTGGCGTCGATCTTGGGGACCTTCTTGGCGGCGGCTCCGGGGAGCTCTGCCGGAAGATAGTCGCCGGAGACCAACTTCCTCTTCTTGCTCTATCCGGTTGATGGTGTTACGGATGGCTGAGTCAGCTTGAGCACAAAGGTTCCTGGTTCCACAGGTAACTTAAGTGCTGCGCACTTTGACAGGCCATCAGCAATGTCGTTCTCAGCTCTTGGAATGTGTTCCATTTGCAGGTCGTCAAAGTGCTCTTCTAGCTTCCTCACTTCATCAACGTACGCTTCCATCAATGGACTCTGGTAATCTTTGTTCACTTGGCGGACGACAAGCTGCGAGTCACCCCTGACAATGAGCTTCTTAATCCCAAGTTCTGCCGCGATCCTGAGACCGGCAAGCAAACCCTCATACTCTGCAGTATTGTTGGTTGCTTTCTCCTTGGGGAAGTGCATCTGGACTATGTACTTGAGATGCTCTCCGGTGGGCGCGATAAGCAACGCGCCAGCACCGGCGCCTTGCAGCGAGAAGGCACCATCAAAATACATCAGCCACTCTTTGCTTGCTTCTTTGACGGGGATGCTTGTCTCTGGGATTTCTTCGTCTGGTGTCGGTGTCCACTCCGCTATGAACTCCGCCAATGCTCTGCTTTGGATAGTTTAAGTGCTCTCGAACTTGAGGCCGAAGCTTGACAGTTCCAGTGCCCACTCAACAATCCTGCCTGTTGCTTCTAGATTCTGCAGTATCCTCTTCAGCGGAAAGCGGGTGACAACTGTAATCTCATGTGCTTGGAAGTAATGGCACAACTTTCTCGAGGCCATGAGAAGGCCGAAAAGCAATTTCTGCACACTAGAGTACCTTGACCTAGCCCCCTGCAGAAGGGAGCTGACAAAGTAGACTGGGCGCTGCACCATCCTCTTCTTCTGCACCTCCACTCGCTCCTGCGCAGATCCATCCTTGTCGGGGCCAGAGCTTGTCGGGGAAGCCCCCTGCTTGTCGCTGGACGCGCTTGCCACGGTTGCTAGCTCATCATGTACCTCCCTCTCCGCTACTAACGCAGCACTAACCACTTGATTGGTTGCCGCCAGGTACAACAGCAACTTCTCTTGTGGTTTAGGCGCGACAAGTATTGGAGCGGAGGACAGGTATTTCTTCAAGTCCTGCAACGCAGCCTCCGCTTCCGGAGTCCATTTCATTGGACCCGCCTTTTTCAAAACTTTGAAAAATGGCAGGGTGCGTTCTGCAGATTTGGAAATAAACCTGCTGAGAGCCGCCACGCAGCCGGCAAGCCTTCGTACATCCTTGACGCGTGTTGGTGCTTCAATCTGCTCGATGGCCTTGATTTTGTCTTGATTGGCTTCGATTCCCCGCTGAGACACGAAGAACCCGAGAAGCTTGCCGGAAGGGACTCCAAACACGCACTTCTCGGGGTTGAGCTTGAGGCCGATCTTGCGCAGGTTCGTAAAGGTCTCTTTTAAATCTTGAATCAGGGTTGCCTTGTTCCTACTCTTGACCACTATGCCATCCATGTAGGCCTCCACATTTCTGTGGATTTGCGGCTCAAAAGCGATACGGACAACCCTCGCAAACGTCGAACCAGCATTCTTCAAACCGAAAGGCATCCGTACGAAACAGTACGTGCCACATGGAGTGATGAATGCGGTCTTTCCTCATCTTCTTCAGCCATGAAGACCTGATGGTACCCTGAGTATGCGTCAAGAAATGAAAGCAGGTCACATCCGACCGTGGAGTCAACAATCTGGTCAATGCACGGCAAGGGAAAGGGATCTTTGGGACAAGCTTTGTTAACATCAGTAAAGTCGATGCAAAGCCTCCATTTCCCATTTGCTTTGCGCACGACAACAGGATTGGCCAACCACGTCGGATGGAGCACACCTCTGACAAGGCCTGCTGCTTCCAACTTCTTGATCTCTTCTGCGATGAACTCTCGGCGCTCCATCGCTTGCTTCCTGACTTTCTGCTTGACGGGCCGTGCATGAGGACAGATGGCCAGGTGGTGCTCAATCACTTTCCTGGGAACGCCGGGGATGTCAGATGGTTGCCAGGCAAACACATCGACATTCGCCCGCAGGAAAGCAACGAGCACGCTTTCCTATTTGGGGTCGAGAGTGGCACTGATGGTGAAGGTATCACCCGTGTCGTCCTCCTTGGCGGACACCTTCTTGGTCGTTGGCGGGGCTGCCATTGACTTCTTACTCTTGTCGGTGGAGCTCGATGGCGCGTCCTCGACGGTAGCGCAGCACTCCAAAGAGGTGCGCTTGCCGGAGTGGGCACCAGAGCACTTTTCGGGCTTGGTCTTCTTCTTGCCGGTGGAGCTCGATGGCGCGTCCTCGACGGTAGTGCAGCACTCCGAAGAGGTGCGCTTGCCGGAGTGGGCACCAGAGCACTTGGCGGGCTTGGTCTTCTTCTTCCCTCCGGGAGCTTCAGCGGCAAGTGGCTTGTGATCCGTTGCGGCTGTTGCTTCCCGGTAGATCTTGTCGGCACAGATAAGGGCATACTTCTTGTCGCCTGGGACAGAGATGACGCTTATCGGGCCTGGTATCTTGAGCATGTTGTATGCATAGTGGGATGCCGCCATGAACTTGGCGAGCGCTGGACGGCCGAGAATTCCATTGTAGGGCAATGGAAAATCGGCAACGCCAAAAGTGATCCTCTCTGTCCTGAAGTTCAGCTCGCTGCCAAATGTCGCTAGCAACGTTATCTTCCCCTTCGGCTTGCTCCTTCCCGGGTTGATTCCTTGGAACGTGCCGATCTCTTCGAGCTCGCTGTCGGGGACTTGGAGTTTCTGGAGCACAGCGGAGGAGATCAGGTTCAAGCCGGCCCCGCCGTCGACTAGCATCTTAGTGACCTTGAGGTTGCGGACTGTTGGTGAGACCAACATCGGAAAGCACCCGATCGCAGTTGTGCGGTCAGGGTGGTCCTCAATATCAAAGATGATAGGCGTGCTGGAGCATTTCAGAGGCTTGCGTGACTCGACGGGTGGTTCCGCTGCATTGACTTCCCGCGCCCACTGCTTGAGCTGGCGGTGAGAAGTATGCAGAGAAGCACCGCCGTCTACGCACAAAACCTATGTGGCTTTCTGGAATTCCTGCTCACTGGTCTTGACATCATCCATGTCTTCGTCTTCGTCGTCATCTTCATCCTTGTCGCGGCCGCGGGGAGGTCTGTCTGCTTGCCGCTGCTTGTCCTTGTCGCGGCGTCCTCCCTGGTCGGGGCGCTTCGTGCCGGATCCTCCGCCACCTCCCCGGGCTTTCTCCTTGTCGCGTCGCTCGTACTCGGCCTTTTGCAGCTCGACGAGCCGCTCGACCTGCTTGCAGCTCTGGAGGTCATGGCCCTTGGTGCGGTGGATCTTGCAGTACTGTTTGTTGGTGCCATCCCGCTTGTCGGCGACCGCCACAGCCTGGCAGTTGGTGCATCCGGCAACCTCCTTGCCGGAGCTACCAGCCTGGGCCTTCTTGGCGGCGCCTTCATCGCCGGACTGCTCAACAACCTGTACTTCTTGGCTCTTCTTCTTCCTGTTGCTCCGCCGCCGGTTCTTCCTTGCCGGGGCGGTATCCTCACTGTCAGATTCTCCTGCTCCAGTGTTCTCTCCGAGGAGTTTCCTCCCTTCCTCAGCACGTGCACACTTGTCGGCCAGGGCATATAGCTCGCTGACGTCTTTGATCTTGCACATCGTCATCTCCTCCCGCATCCTGCGGTTGCGCACGTTCTGATGGAACGCGCTGATGACCGCGGCAGGGTGGACGTCTGGGATGTTGTAGTGTACGCGGCTGAACCTCTGGATGAACTTGCGCAAGGGTTCCCTGTTGTGGATATTACTACTGGGCCTAAACCGGCCGTCTAGGCCGGGTTAATTTCATCAGTAGCTCAAGAATGTTAAAGCCCAGGAGGCTATGTAAAGGCCGAAGCCATAGTCGGTTTAACATCTGTAGTCGTAAAGCGGCATGTGTACAACTTGTATTGTAAGTTAGGGATAAGCAAGAGACCAACCCGGGTACGAATATAAACCGGAGATTGGGACTCTATGAACCGACGGGCGTCACCCGTGTATATAAGGGGATGACCCGATAACGGTTCAAGGGGACAACCACAACTCGAGGCCTAGGTGAAGCTTATTTGCTCCCTAGTCATCGAGACTTCATCAATTCCACCACAAACTAGACGTAGGCTTTTACCTTCATCGAAGGGGCCGAACTAGTATAAACTCTCTGTGTCCCTGTGTCCGCTTTAACCCCTTCGAGTTAACCCGTTGCGATGGCTCCACGACTAAGTCCTTTGGCTAGGACATCTGCCGTGACAAACCCACGACAGTTGGCGCCCACCGTGGGGCTATCGCACGATGGTTTCAAGTTCTTGGAGGGCCGCTTTGAAGGACTCAAGGGATATGCCGTGGGCCAGATGACCAAGAGTCGCCGCGGCAAGATCTACATCGACGATGCAGGATGGGGCCCCGAGGCCGGCTCGATTGAGTACGGGTACAGGGTCCCCTTTGGCGGTATACACGTTTTCATCGGCAAGATTGGTGAACCGGGCCCTCAGCTGGACACCTGCACCGACCTCATCGAGACAACTCAGCGTGCGCGACCTGCCCGGGTCAAGCCAGCCGTGAAGCGTGCCTTGGTGGGAGTCATCCACGGGCGAAACTATGAGGACGGATCAGAATCTGGTGGCAAGACCGTTGTTTATTCCGGTGATGAGTCGTCAACCGGGGAAACTGAGTCCCTGTATCAAGTGCATGATGGTCAGATTGGGGGCTGTTCCGATGGCAACAGTATTCCGGAGCCCTCCGATCTGCCTAGTCGGGTCGGCATATTCATGGCTGGCACCCAAGCGGCGCCTCATTCATCGATGGCCGCAGCAATGGTTTCCGGTTCAACGGCTGCCGGAGCAGGAGGTTCTGTGCGCCCACCGGTTCAAGTATTATCCGATCTGTTCGACGCGCTGGAGGCGCTCTTGACAGAGGCTAATCCGGCGGATCGGGATGCTCATAACGCAGAGATTGCAAAGGTGAGAGAACAGATTAGCCAGGCCAAGGCGGATCTGGCGGTCGAGGAGGTCAGGATGACTGCGGAACGGGCCGCTTTGGACGCACAAGCCTATAAGTTCATGCTGGATCAGAACGCTTCGCAGGAGGTCATGAGGAGGAAATATCGGTCCCGCCTGCCACCGGTTTTTGAAGGAAGGGATCTTTTCAAAACTCCTGGAGCAGGGACCAGTAACCAACCAGTGGTAAACCGAGCAGAGGCGCCCGGGACAAGCGCGCCGGTTCAGCCCCGCATAATAGATCTGCCCCGTTATAACCCAGAGCCGCGGATTGTGACCACACCCCCGGATCATTACTCCAACCCGCTGGATAATCTTGTTGCTGCGGCAGCACGTCTAGAGGCTATTCCGGTCGAGGGAGATTCGTTACAGGCTATAGAGACGCGTCGGGTCAAGGAGCTCCTCAGAACGGCGCTGGTCCAACAGGAGGCGTATTCATACAGCCGCGAGCGGATTCATTCTACTCCACGTCCAACCCGGAGTTATAACAGGCACCTGGAAGAACAAGCTGAGTCCAGCAATGCACGGCATGGAGGGCCCTGCGGCAACAATCCGGCTCCTGATGCTCAGGAGTTGGTAGACCGGGCCCGTGCACGCAGAGAAGCCGAATTGGCAGCACATCAGACCCGCCAGCTTACGCCGGTTCGTCCCACCACTTCGGTCGAGCCAGGGCTTGCTTCTAGCGCTTTGGCGGCGCCTTGCCTTATACCTGCTTTGCGCAATGTGCGCCTGCCTAAGGACTTCAAGGGGCCGCGCAAGGTACCGAATTATACAGCAGATCAGCCCCCGGAGGCGTGGGTGGAGAGTTACGAGATGGCCATGGAGATGCTTGATCTAGATGAAGCTGCATGTGCTAAATATTTTACTATGATGCTTGAAGGAACGGCCCACACTTGGTTAAAAAGCCTGCCGCCCAATACCATCGGTTCATGGGCTCAATTGCGAGCTCGGTTTATCAGTAATTTCAAAGATACGTGCAGGCAGCCCATGTCGATAGTGGATTTGGCCGCCTGCGTCCAGGCGGAAGGAGAGTCAACCACTCATTGGGTGCGCCGCGTTTCGCAAATCTTGCATTCATCAGACCGCATCAACGCTGACACTGCAGTTGTGACTTTGGAAAGCAATTGCCGGTTTGGGCCCTTGAAATTGAAATTAGGACGGATGAAGCGCCATTGCACTGACATAGGGACTCTCATGGCTGCTTTAGTAAAATATGCTGATTCTGATAGTACCAAGGATCCTGAGTCGGATGATGAAAAGGCAGGGAAGGGAAAGAAGAACGGCAACTTCAGAGGACAGCAGCATCACCCAGGGAGCGGCGTTGGAGGAAAGCATAAAGCGGATGGTTCCATGGATTTTGTGGCTAACACCAATGTGCAGAACAGGGGCCGGCCGCATAGGGGCAAAGGCCGCGGTGGCGGACCCAGCCCCAATCCAGAGCGCTTAAATAGTTTGTTGAATCAGCCCTGCCCAAAGCATGGAACGACGGAGGAACCAACAAACCATCTATGGAAGGATTGTTACCTCATGCGAGAGTTCAAGAATTCCAACGCCTTCCGGTATGATCACAATCCCGGTGGCGGTTCAGGATCCGGGCCAAACCACGGTGGAGGAAACTCCGGTTCAGGGTTTAATGGTAATCCGAGCGGGACCGGTAATCCGGGCGGACATAGTAATCAACATAACCAAAATGATCAAGGGGGCTATAATCAGCAGCAGTCGGGGTACCAGAGCAATCCGAAGCAGCTAAACAGTGGCCAGTATCATGTATTCACCACTAGCTTGGACAAGCAAGACCAGAAGGTCCGGAAGAGGGCAGTTAACTCTATTGAACCGGCCGTGCCCCGATATCTACGATGGTCAGAGCAGCCGATCACCTGGAGTAGAGAGGATCACCCTCCTCGGGTGGATAATCCGGGTCAGCTGGCTTTAGTGGTGGCGCCTCAGGTAGGAGGTTATAAGTTCACCAAGGTGCTCATGGATGGGGGTAGCAGTATTAACATCCTGTACTATGAGACCTTTCGACGTATGGGGCTCAAGGATAAGGATCTACGGCCTTCAAACACGGTTTTTCATGGCGTGGTGCAAGGCAAGTCTGCGTATCCCGTGGGCAAGATAGCATTAGAGGTGGCTTTCGGAGATGATCACGATTCCCGATCAAAAACACTAACTTTTGAGGTGGTGAAGATCCAAAGCCCGTACCATGCCCTGTTTGGTCGGCCGGCTTATGCCAAATTCATGGCACGGACCTGTTATGTATATCTGCAGCTCAAGATGCCAGGACACAGGGGAACAATCACGGTTCACGGGAGTCGCAGGATCGCTTTGGAGTGTGAAGAAGGAGATGCCGCCTATGCAGAATCGGTTTGTGCTACTGAGGAGCTCAAATACTACAAAGATAATGTTGATCCGACGAATATGACTCCTTTAAAGAAGCCTACCACGGAGCATGATCCGGCTTTAAAATTCACGTCAGCCGCGGAGACCAAGCTTGTTGATTTCGTAGCTGGTGATTCATCCGAGCAATTCAGCATCAGTACCAATCTGGATCCAAAATAGGAAAGCGCGCTCATCGAGTTCCTCCGTGGGAATCGGGACATCTTCGCATGGAAACACTCTGACATGCCAGGTGTACCGAGGCGACTCGCTGAGCACACCCTTAATGTGGATCCTAAGTACAACCCCGTGAAACAGTTCCTCTGTCGGTTCAATGAGGAGAGAAGAAAGGCTATTGGAGAAGAGGTGGCCAGGCTCTTAGCAGTTGGCTTCATCGTTGAAGTTTTTCACCCTGAATGGCTTGCTAATCCGGTGCTGGTCCTTAAGAAAAACGGCACTTGGCGTATGTGTGTGGACTATACAGATCTTAATAAGGCCTGCCCTGCAGATCCTTTTGCCCTCCCCCGTATTGATCAAATCATTGATGCTACGGCGGGTTGCGAGCGTTTATGCTTCCTGGATGCATACTCCGGTTATCATCAGATTAAGATGGCGGTTAAAGACCAGGAGAAGACGGCGTTCATTACTCCCTTTGGAGCCTTCTGTTATGTATCTATGCCTTTTGGGCTCAAAAGTGCCCAGGCAACTTATCAACGATGTGTGCAAAATTGTCTCCACAAGCAGATTGGCCGTAATGTGCACGCTTATGTGGATGACATTGTGGTCAAGTCAAGGAAGAAGGAAACGTTGGTTGATGATTTGAAGGAGACCTTTGATAACTTAAGGACATACAAGATGATGCTCAATCCGGCCAAATGTGTCTTTGGTGTACCAGCTGGCAAGCTATTGGGTTTCCTGGTGTCCAACAGGGGAATTGAGGCTAATCCGGAAAAAATTACGGCTATCACCTCTCTAGCTAAACCGAAATGCATCAATGACGTCCAACGTCTGGCAGGCAGAATTGCTGCGTTAAGCCGGTTTATCAGCCGCCTCGGAGAGAAAGCAATTCCTCTGTATCAAATGTTGAAAAAGACGGATCAGTTCGTCTGGAATTCTGCCGCTGATCAGGCGTTCGAGGATTTAAAGCGACAGTTGGTCAACCCGCCCGTACTCGCTGCTCCCACTGATAAGGAACCATTGCTGTTGTATGTAGCTGCTAACGCTCGCGTGGTCAGTGTGGCTATTGTGGTAGAGCGGAAGGAGGCAGGCAAAGAATACCCGGTTCAGCGTCCAGTTTATTATATCAGCGAGGTGCTTATTGAATCCAAACAACGATATCCGCATTGGCAAAAGCTAGTATATGGAGTTTTTATGGCAAGTCGGAAGCTGAAGCAGTATTTCCAAGGCCACCCTATCACGGTGGTCAGTTCTGCTCCTTTGGGTGATATCATCCAGAACCGGGAAGCGACTGGTCGGATTGCCAAGTGGGCTATTGAGCTTGGACCGCACAGTTTAAAGTATGTGCCTCGCACTGCGATAAAGTCTCAGGCATTGGTGGATTTTATCAATGATTGGACGGAGTTGCAAATCCCTGAAGAGAAGCCGGATCACACTTACTGGACCATTCATTTTGACGGATCACGTCAATTGGAAGGATCAGGGGCTGGATTCATATTAACTTCCCCACGAGGTGATAAGTTTTGTTATGTTCTCCGTTTAATGTTCCCTTGTACTAACAATGCAGCAGAATATGAGGCCTTGCTCCATGGCCTCCGGATGGCTAAGGAGATGAATTTAAGCCGGGTTAAGTGCTTTGGCGACTCTGATTTGGTGGCCCAGCAGGTGTCTGGTACATGGGATTCTAAAGATCCACTCATGGCTGCTTATCGTCGTGAGGTTGATGTGGTCGCAGGTCACTTCAAAGGTTATCAGGTGGACCATGTGGACCAACGAAAGAACGAGGCGGCGGATGCTTTAAGTCGACTAGGTTCACAGCGTAAACCAGTACCACCTAATGTGTTCCTTGATGTGCTTTACAACCCGTCGGTTCAGCTGCCTGGCGAAGCAGATTTGGCGGTTCCTGACCCAGAGGCTCAATTGGTGGCGGCATTACATGTCATCCCGGATTGGAAGCTTCCTTACCTGGCGTACATGAACCGAGGGGAGTTGCCAGAGGATGAGATTCTGTCCAGGCAGATAGTACGGCGGTCCAAGTCCATGGTCGTTGAAAACGGCGAACTACATCATCGTAGTGTGACAGGAGCGTTTCAACGGTGTGTATCTCCTGAGGAAGGCCGTGAAATTTTGCGGGAAATCCATGAAGGAGATTGTGGTCACCACGCTGGTTCAAAGTCTTTAGTGGCAAAAGCTTTTCGTCACGGTTTCTATTGGCTGACTGCTCATGCTGATGCGGAGGATCTGGTCAGGCGGTGTGATGGTTGTCAAAAATTTTCAAGACGCGCTCACATCCCGGCTCAAGAATTGAGGATGATTCCAATTACTTGGTTGTTTGCAACCTGGGGGCTGGACATGGTTGGGCCTTTCAAAAGGTCCAAGGACAAGAAGACCCACCTTCTGGTGGCGGTGGACAAATTTACAAAGTGGGTAGAGGCAGAGCCCGTTAGCAAGTGTGATGCGGCCACCGCGGTTTGGTTCATCAAAAAAGTGATTTTCCGGTTTGGTTTTCCACACAGTATCATCACAGACAATGGTACCAATTTATCTAAATTTGCCATGAAAGAGTTTTGCGAAAGAGAGCACATCCGCCTTGATGTGTCATCAGTGGCGCACCCACAGTCCAATGGTCAAGCAGAAAGAGCTAATCAGGAGATCTTGAGAGGCATTAAACCCAGGCTTATGGTTCCTTTGCAGCGGACGCCGGGTTGTTGGGTCAAAGAGTTACCCTCTGTGTTGTGGAGCATCAACACCACGCCTAACAGGTCAACTGGGTATACGCCGTTCTTCATGGTTTATGGGGCAGAGGCAGTTCTTCCTAGTGACATACGTCACGATTCACCTAGTGTGGCGGCTTACGTTGAAGCAGACAACGAAATTTCTAGACAGGACGCTTTGGACCGGCTAGATGAAGAGCGAGACATAGCAGCTGCCCGCTCAGCGATCTACCAACAGGATCTTCGTCGCTATCACAGTCGCCGGATCAGGACCAGAACCTTTCAAGAGGGAGATTTGGTGCTTCGACTTATTCAAGATCAAACCGAGATGCATAAATTGTCTCCGCCTTGGGAAGGGCCTTTCATGGTCAGCAAGAATCTACACAATGTTTCATACTACCTGATAGATGTTCGAGAGCACAAAGACTCACGCAAATCAGGACAAGAGACCGACAGACCATGGAATATAGCTCATCTTCGGCCTTACTATACTTGAGCCATGGGCTCTGCTTATGTATATATCATGACTATGTATATATTATAATAAACCGGATCCTCGGCTAAAGCAGGGTATCTGTTCTTTTATATCATGTGTGGTTACACGGGGTTGTCTTTAACCAACATCCGGTTTACCCCTTGCAAGTCTTAACAAGATCACTTGAGGCTTCCTGTTCAAACATAGGTCGTGTTCGAACCAAAGAGAACATAGCTATCCTTATGAGTCATTTGGGGGCTCGGTCATGTTTGAACCGATGCAATACCTCTTGGCCGGCGAAAGCCACCAGAGTCATTTGGGGGCTTGGTCATGTTTGAACCGATGCAATACCTCTTGGCCGGCGAAAGCCACCAGAGTCATTTGGGGGCTCGGTCGTGTCCGAACCGATGCAATACTTCTTGGCCGGCGAAAGCCACTAGAATCATTTGGGGACACGGTCACGTCTGAACCGGTCACGCCTCTTGGTCGGCCTACGGGCCTTAGAGTCATTTGGGGGCTTGGTCGAACCCGAACCATAGCAATGCCACTTGGCCGGCATAATGCCACGCGTCATTTTGGGGTCCTGGCTGACTGGCACCATCACTACACCTTTGGGGGGCTTGGTTGCGTCTGACCATGGTAATTCCATCTGACCAAGCTCAATAGAGCTCTTCTTTTGCAAAAGGTTTTTGTCACCATATTTTGCTCTCTTTCCTTTTTTAAGAGTTGATAGTTTATCGCTTTTCTCTTAAACCGACAATATTCTGCACCGGTTCAACATAGCCAATTTGGCGGAACACGGCCCTCTTTTTCAAAAACCTGAGATTGTTGGCTCGGTTTGAGTTTTTTCTGCTAAATATCCTTTTTCGAGCAACAAAAGGCTGCTATCATTAAAGGACGGTTTGCATTGTAAACCGGTGTTATATACACAGGGGTTCGATTCTCCCATGACGGTTTAAGAGTTATCAACTCCCGCTTCAACATTGGCTACAAACGCCTATTTCATGCCCATTATATGGCAGGTATTTCGTATCACAAAAGTTTGATCATACTTGCAAGTTTCCTTGCGTATTTATATAAAGATTCACAAACCGGATGACGGTACAGCCGCCCTGGTAGTTTAAAATTTTGTGATCGCAGGAGATATAAGTTGGTAATAATGATTTTTCAAAGGACGGTATCAGTACTGATGCGCGAAGGCATCTCATGAAGCAGAAAGTACGGTATATCCTATTACAAGGCAACATGGTGCCCAAATAAGATGATTGTTTCTTGACAAAGTTTCAAAAGGAAACCAGTTAAAACTGCCCTCGGTTTACGCCTGCGTGCCATTCCGGTTTGATGGTTCTGGATCATCTTGCGCCACTTCAGCTTCCTCCTCCCTACCCAGCGGCTGGAAGTCAACAGTGGTCCAATCGATCCCCATTAATGCTTGAAAGACAGCTTCCTCATGTATCAGTGACGACGGTTCAATATCAGGGGCATAAATGTGCTTACAGATTGGAGGAATTAAGTTTTCCGCTTCTGGGATTGGCACAGCTACCCGCCTGTTCTGATCGTCATACTGGGCTTGATAATGAGACAAGTTTGCTTCTTCTACCAATTGGCAGGCCAGAGGGCGCTCTGTCCAGTTTATCTTCCTCAATTCTTCTTCATCGAATTCGGAGCCATCCTCCTTTAAGCTAGGATAGCCTTGAGCCGCTTCAACGGGATCAAAATCAGGCACCCATGCTTTGGCCCGGATTAAGGCATTAATGGCTCCGGTTCGAGCAGCAGATCTTTTTAGCTCTTCAATCCGGGCAGGGAGCATCGACAACCTCTTCAGTGTGTCCTGGATCAATGTGGGCGCCGGATTGTTGTGTGAAGCAGTGGTGATAATCCGCTGTGCGCCCGTATACAGCTGCTCGACTAAAGTATAGACCGCTTTCAGCTTCATACGCACGTCTGATCCCAAGTGATTGATGCGAGTGCCTGTAATACGATCAGTGGGTCATAAACCGAGCTGCTTTATAGAAGAATCAAGGTCATTACACAAGTCACAGAAGGCTTACCAAAGATGGCTGCAGTCATTGCGTGCACCTGTCGCTTCACGCTGGTTAATTCATCCGTTACCGGTTTAAGGCAGCTTCTGCGTTTTCAATCTTCTTGGTTAAAGCGGCCTTTTCTGTGGCCCAATCAGCCCGCTCCTTCGTAAAACCTTCCTTCAATTGTTCCATGCTGCCTAAAGCGCTGGTTAGTTCCTCCTTGGCGTTGGAAGTTTCTGCTTGCTGGGACTTCACATTCTCTTGAAGATCAGCGATTTGGCTCTCTTTGACCTTCAGTTCAGCCTGCAGTCCGACAAGTTATACGGTTTAAACAAAGGAAGTACCAAGCACATAACAAGTTAGGTACTTTGTACTTGGGGGCTAATGCTTATTTGATCTCAAGTTATCAGTTAATTATCAAAGTCCCAAGCTCAATACAAATATTCACCTTGGCACTTGGGGGCTAATGGCTATTTGCTCTAATCATATTTCGGATGCTATGGTATGATGATTACAAGTGTCGATTCAATTATGATAAAGTTAAACCGACCCTTGGGGGCTACGGTGGTAAGAAGCAGGAGTGAGGGCATGGAAGTTACCTCGAATTTGTCTTTCATCATCTTCACAAGATTGGCTTCATAGTCACGGCTAGTATATAGCCGGTTTAAATAGCCAGAATGAATGTCTTGAACACCAAGAGCGGAGTACGTTGCCAGATCAACATCCCATTTACCTTTACTTAAAGCAGAAATTTCTTCTTTAGCAGTGTGCTTGGCCAAAGCGATGGGATTTCCCGGTTCAGTATGACCTATGCCAGTAATCATGACTTCGTCATCTTTGTGGTCGCCGGTCTGGATTGGTACGGTCGGTTTCTCGGCAGGCTTTGAGGAACTAATGGTTTTCTCAGCACGAATCGGACTGGCTGGTTGATCCGTTGGGCCGGAGGGGTTAACAGAGCCTTCTTCAGGAATAACGACTTCATCTCGGACTAGTGGGTCATCAATTACATCTTCAGGGATGGTCGCTTCAATGTTCGGGGCAGTGTCCGGTTCAGGAGGAGCGTTTTCTTCTCTTGTTTTGTCTTGGCGAGCTTTTTTGCTCGGCCTTGGTTTAGCTCTGAAAGAAGCAACAAAGTTGAAGACAGCATATGTTGAAGATTACAACAATGGACAACTTGATGAGTAAGGTAAGCTTACCCAAGCACGGTTTTGAGCGGAGGCAGCTGAGTACCAGTTGACTCGCCAGAGGATGAGTGCAAGGTGACCTGATAATCGGAGCCAGATGGATTAAGCGGTTGACGAAAACAGCCCGCTTTAGGACAAAATTTGACAAGCAAATTAGAGACCTCTGAACGACGTCTCCGAACTGGACTGTTTGGTAAACCGGCGGAGGTAACTACCTGACCGCTGTGTAGGGTTGTACGAAGCACCTCGTGCTGACGGGTCTTCATAAGAAAGTTGGGATCCAAGTAAGCAAGAGGATGGGAAAATTTAACTTTACGGTTCGCCTGACGGATTTTGTGGGAAGGCAGAAGGCTTGAATCAGAAGAAACAGTAATTACCTCTGCATCATCAGCATGGCTCGCTTCGGCATCATCCTGACAAATTGCATCGTCAGCAAACTGCACGAACAATAAACCGAGTGAGTCAAGATCAGCTTCGAAACACGGATTACCCACCTCGTCATCGGCAGGATCGGAAGAGGCCGTGGTTTTCCTCTTGTGAGCAGACTTTTTGACGACTCTCGTCTTAGGCCGGGTCGATTGCTCCGGTTTATCCGCCTTTCCTTGAGGGAGTTTTTTGCTCCAAAACAGGTCATCACCCTACGTCAACAGACATTAGAATCAATCATACGCGCACAAGATAACATCAGACTTAATGAGAAGAAATTTTGATTTACCGCTGGTGGTTTATTGATGGCGCAGAAGGGAAGAAGGCCAGTTCGTGCACAGACGCGTTCCGGTTCATTTAGAATCTTCTTTACGGCTTCGGTGACCTCTTCATCCGTAAGCTGGATGTTTACATGACGTAACGGATCATCAACACTGCCTGTGTATTCGCACATCAAACCGGAGCGTTGACTGAGTGGCAGTATACTCCAAGATATCCAGCAACGAGCGAGGTCGACTCCTGTTAAACCGTTGGCCATGAAGGCTCTGAGCTTGGACAGTTGGGGAGCGTATTTACTCCTCTCTTTAGCAGTCAACCTCGGAGGAAGGGGGTGAGTGTTGCTGAGCCGTTCTGGACGAAAACCGGGTAGGATATTCTCGTTCTCTGGGGAGGTGTCTTTACAATAAAACCAGGAGTTATTCCATTCTTGGGGGTGGCTATGCAGTTTCGCATGAGGGTAAGTAACCTCTTTCCTCTTCTGGATTGACACGCCACCCAGTTCCATGTTGGAGCCATCAGTAAATTCTGTGCGGCGGTTTAAGTGAAAGCAATCTCGGAACAACTCAACTGTAGGTTCCTCTTGAAAGAACACCTCACAGAGCACTTGGAAGTGGCATATGTTAGTGACAGAATTGGGGCCAATGTCTTGTGGATGGAGTTGGAAATTAGCCAAAACGTCGCGATAAAATTTTGAGCCAGGCGGGTTGAAACCGCGGGCTAAGTGATCCGCAAACACAACGACTTCTCCATCTCGGGGTGTAGGGGGGCACTCTTTGCCTGGCACCCTCCAATGAATCGCGTTTTTGCTGCTCAAAGCACCGGTCAGGACCAGATTATTCAGTTGAGTTTCCGTGACCCGGGAAGGAGCCCAGTTGCACTCATACACTTGCTTAGCCATGGGGAAGTCTACAAAATGAAAATGATTCCGGTTCAGGATTTATGTTCTGCACAGATTTTATCATGTTGATGCTATCAATGTTAAACCGGAGGAAATCAATTACAATCTAACATTAGTAAAGCGGTGCGGTCTATAAAAAGGTTACTGGCGGTTCAACAAGGGGACTAATGGTATGCACCGATTTGGTGATCGTCTACAACAAGGTTAAACCGCTGGATCGAAGACCGTGGAACAGTTAGAAATGCAAAAGAGCAAGTGTGCCGAAATAGGTTTTACATTGTCTCAGTGTGATATTAGATCTGAGGCGATCTCATAAAAGGGGTAAAAACTCATGAGCTTTTGAAGATTGTGCAAGAACAGCAAGGTCAAAACTGTGGATCAGATCTACGATCTAAGTATATTACCCTGAAAACTGAGGCAGAAAACTGCTACCGAACGGAGCAAAAGTCACGGGGTCGTCTAAAGGTATATCCCAGTTTAAATGCGAAGAACGTGAGGAACGCGAAGAACGCGAAGAACTCGAGGAACGGGAAGAACACAGTAAACCCTAGAGGCGGGTCTGAGTTGAGAAGATGGGATTTCACCGGAGCTCCGAGGGATGCGGAAGAACGCCGCAGTTTCTCTGGTCTAGTCAGGTTGATGCAGCGGCCCGAGGTGATTCAGAGGTCAGCGACAGTGGCGGAGCTTGGAGGCTGGCGGCACAGAGAAGATGAAGAGGAAAGGGATGAAGGAGAGAAAGAAATGACCTTCCACCCCTATTTATAAGGCAAGGCACGTGTATCGGGCGCGCGAATCCAGGAGCCACGGGTTTCGGAAGCAGAGCCGTCGCCTTGATTATTGCGAATTGGTTAAACAAAGAAGGCACCATAAAAGCTAGCTTCATGATGATGTCATGCCAGTTTACGGCCACTAGAGGAAATGACGACATATCGGTTTAGCAATGAAGGGAAGATGCCGAATATGAAGGTTTATGCTAAGGGTTGACATGAGATCCTTCAAATCAACCTGGGGCCTAATGTTGTGGATATTACTACTGGGCCTAAACCGGCCGTCTGGGCCGGGTTAATTTCATCAGTAGCTCAAGAATGTTAAAGCCCAGGAGGCTATGTAAAGGCCGAAACCATAGTCGGTTTAACATCTGTAGCCGTAAACCGGCCTGTGTACAACTTGTATTGTAAGTTAGGGATAAGCAAGAGACCAACCCGGGTACGAGTATAAACCGGAGATTGGGACTCTATGAACCGACGGGCGTCACCCGTGTATATAAGGGGATGACCCGATAACGGTTCAAGGGGACAACCACAACTCGAGGCCTAGGTGAAGCTTATTTGCTCCCTAGTCATCGAGACTTCATCAATTCCACCACAAACTAGACGTAGGCTTTTACCTTCATCGAAGGGGCCGAACTAGTATAAACTCTCTGTGTACCTGTGTCCGCTTTAACCCCTTCGAGTTAACCCGTTGCGATGGCTCCACGACTAAGGTCGCTCGCTTGGCCATGGGGTTTGTGGCCGCCTATAAAGGCGCCAACAAACTGATGGCACAAGTCTGTCCAGGAGGTTATGGAGTTGTCCGGCAAGTGCATGAGCCAGGACCTGACGTTGGATTTGAGTACCAGCGGGAAGTAGTTGGCAAGGATCTTGTCGTCTCGCCCTCCAGCAGCCTGCACCGCAATGGTGTAGATGCTGAGGAACTCCGACGGATGCGACTTGCCGTCGTACTTCTCTGGTACGTCTGGTTTGAAATTCTTCGTGCTAGGCCACTGGACTTGCCGCAGCTCACGGGTGAACGCAGGGCAGCCTACCGCGTACGGCAGGTCGCCTGGTCCCCCCGGCGCATGCATGTCGACAGAGGGCTCGGCGCGCTGGTCTGATTGACGCCGCGCTTCTCTTCGACGCTCGATGCGAGTGCGAGCGTCCTCTTGCTTTCGTTCGTGAAGAACTTGGCGTTGATCGCGACGAGTTCGCGGATTTGACGACGCGGTGGAGTCGTTGTCGTGATGGTTCCGGCGAGTCGGCGATCTTGGCCTTTGGGGCGGGGAATGCACGGTGGTCGCACCCCCACCGGTCTTGGCGCCATCGGTTCTCGCCTGGCCGACCTGCCGTGGCTGCGACGCACTGTGCTGCCGCGGGGTATCGCCGTTAGCGAAGCCGATGAGACTCTATATCGTGGCCCTCCAGTCGTCGAGCTTGTCCGCCATTGGAGGGTAGTCTAGGAGCAGTTGAGCTCGTGCTAGAGCTTCTGCTGGAGTGGCGGGCAGCGGTGGCGAACGGCGCGTGGAGCGGGATGTGCTCGAACTTCTAACTATGTTAGAAGGAGCAGCACCCGGTCCAGGCAGTCGCGCCACGCTCGCGCCAACACGTTGGTGTGCATGCTAGCCTTGAACACCCTCGGATCCGCCAGCTCGATCTGGGTCCAGCGAGCGTATGGTACCGTGAGTGCCAGGACGCTGCTGGTCCCGTGCCTCCTGAGAGGGGCGCGGTGCATGTTCGGACGCCGTGGCACCATGAGCTGGCTCGGCGACGTCCGTTCCGCCGCCGGTGCCGTCCCCACCAGCCGTTTGCTCCAGGGGCGGTGGGTTCGACGCGGACGGACCAGCCACCTCCGGAGCCCTCTTCTTCGGTGGCATGTCGATGAAGATGATGGAGATCTAGCCTGCGTGGACGCCGGATCAGGTTCACACAACCTCGACGCCCCCTACCTGGCGCGCCAAAGATGTCGAGGGAAATCTGCCTCCACGAACACATATGGGGACCGAGCCCCTTTCTGGTTCGGCGGGGGGCGGAGGTCGCGGGAAGAGCGGATTGAGGCGACGCACACAAGGGGTTTACCCAGCTTCGGGCCGCACGGATGCGTAAAACCCTACTGCTGCTTTGTGGTTTGTATTATGTTCTTGCTTGGGAGCGCTGAGTGCTACAGTACACTCAGGCAACTAATCAGACCGAGAGTGGGTGGCCTCCTTCCCCTCTCTCTACGTTGCGCATGGGGCCTCCTTTTATATGTGCAAGGGGTTACCCACAGGTGGCAACGTAGGTGGGGGTAAAACTGGAAAACGCTGTGTTGGGTACAGCTGCTTGCACAGTGCTATCATACCTAACTCTGACGGCAGGGGACAAGGGCATTAAATGCCCGTCTAGGTCGCCCAAACAGTCCAGGAAGGGACCGCCAGGGGCGCCACCGTTTGCCACGATGGCTACCCTGTCAGCGTTGCTTCGCCACCGCATGCCCCTGGCTGCGCAGCCTCTCGCCACGTACGCCTGGAATGGCCCTAGAGCGACACGTGGGTGGATGAGCTGGAACGCAGGCGCGGGGTGGTGACTTGCCGCGGCAAGCGCCTTGCCGCGGTTGATGCCTTGTCGCGCCCGGGAGCTTGTCGCTCACCAGTCCTTGCCGGGACGCGTGGCGCGTCGCAGCAAGTCTCTTGTCGTGCCCTGGTCGGCCTTCCCGGCAAGCTCCTCTTGCCGGGGCCTTGTGCTTCGAGCGGCCGTCCCGGCAAGCTCCTCTTGCCGGGGCCTTGCTCTCTTCGGGTGGCCTTCCAGGCAAGCTCCTCCTGCCGGGGCCTTGGCTCAAATACTTTGTTCTTGGATGGCCCAAAAAGTGACCATGGAGAGTTTTGGCGATCACCTGGCAAGCCTTGCCGCGGGGTGCTACGACTGCCCATGCACAAGTTCGGGGTACTAAGGTACCCCTACTTTAGTACACCGACATAATGCTTTGCCTGATCATCCTCTCAAGAAAAATGAAATACTTGATATATTTTATAATGGACTAACCGATGCTTCCAGAGACCACCTGGATAGTTGTGCTGGTTGTGTTTTCAGGGAAAGAACTGTTGATCAAGCTAAAATTCTATTGAATAATATGTTGACCAATGAAAATAATTGGACACTTCTGGAACCAACTCCTAAGCCAACTCCGAAGAAGAGGGGTATTCTATTTCTCAGTCTTGAAGATATGCAAGAGGCAAAGAAATCTATGAAATAAAAAGGTATTAAAGCTGAAGATGTTAAGAATTTACCTCCTGTTGAAGAAATACATGGTCTTAATTTACCGCCTATTGAAGAAACACATGGTCTTGATAACCCGACACAGGTAGTAAAGGTAAATTCTCTCAATAGATATGATAAAGCTGAAATCCCTCCTACTAAGTTTGTTAGCCAATGTTTGGATGAATTTGATAACTTTATGGTTAAGCAAGAAAACTTCAATGCTTATTTTGGTAGGAAATTAAAACGCAATGCTGATATTATTGAACACTTGGGTGATTATATGTCTAGAGTTAAGGGTGAACGTAAACTCATTAGTAAACATGCTTCCATGGTTACCACTCAAATAGAACAAGTACTTAAAGCTCATAATGATGTTCTCAATGAATTGAATAGTAAGAATAATGACTTTGCTGTTAGAGTTGCAACTAGAGGGGGTAAAGTGACTCAGGAACCTTTGTATCATGAGGGCCACCCTAAGAGAATTGAGCAGGATTCTCAGAGAAATAATGTTGATACACCTAGTCCTTATAAGAGGAATAAAAAGAAAAATGATAGGACTTTGCATGCTTCTAGTGAACCTGTTGCTGACACACCTGAGAATCCCAATGATATTTCTATTTCTGATGCTGAAACACAATCTGGTAATGAACATGAACCTAGTGATAATGTTTATGATGATGTTCTTGTTGATGCTCAACCTAGTAATAATAATGATATAGAAATTGAACCTGTTGTTGATCTTGATAACCCACAATCAAAGAATCAACGTTATGATAAGAGAGACTTTGTTGCTAGGAAGCATGGTAAGGAAAGAGAACCATGGGTTCAGAAACCCATGCCTTTTCCTCCTAAACCATCCAAGAAAAAGGATGATGAGGATTTTGAGCGCTTTGCTGAAATGATTAGACCTATCTTTTTGCGTATGCATTTAACTAATATGCTCAAAATGAATCCTTATGCTAAGTATATGAAAGATATTGTTACTAACAAGAGAAAGATCCCGGAAGCTGAAATTTCCACCATGCTTGCTAATTATACTTTTAAGGGTGGAATACCAAAGAAACTTGGAGATCCAGGGGTACCAACTATACCATGCTCCATTAAAAGAAACTATGTTAGAACAGCTTTATGTGATCTTGGAGCCGGTGTTAGTGTTATGCCTCGCTCTTTATATCGTAGACTTGATTTGAATAAGTTGACACCTACTGAAATATCTTTGCAAATGGCTGATAAATCAACTGCTATACCTGTCGGTATTTGTGAGGATGTGCCTGTTGTGGTTGCAAATGTTACTATTTTAACGGACTTTGTTATTCTTGATATTCCCGAGGACGATAGTATGTCTATTATTCTTGGAAGACCCTTTTTGAATACTGCAGGGGCTGTTATTGATTTCAACAAAGGCAATGTCACTTTTCATGTTAATGGCAATGAGCATACGGTACACTTTCCGAGGAAACAATCTCAAGTTCATAGTATAAATTCTATTGGAAAAATTCCATCGATTATTTTTGGAGGTTTTGAATTTCCTCTTCCTACTGTCAAGAAGAAATATGATATTCTTATTATTGGGGATGTGCATATCCCCGTTGAGGTAACCTAGTGCTATTCGAAAATTCTCCGGTTTCATGCGATTTGAAATGAGTTTTTTAACAAGACTTGATCAACCTTGTTAGTGGATTCCTTTAGATGAGCATGAGATGGATGAAGTTAGAAAGCACAACCTTTTGTACCTTCCTTTCAGTTACTGTTATTTAGATTAAATAAAGCATAAATAGTATTTTATGTCTGTTCTCTGAATTATTCATGCAATAAAAAAATACCCCAGAAATAAAAGTTATCCAAATGCCCCGAAATTGAAATATGATTTTTTCTGGAATATTTGAGAATATCTGGCACTGAGAACACAATAGGGGGAGCAAGCACCTGGCCACGAGGGTCCAGGGCGCGCCCACCCCCCTAGGCGCGCCCCCTGCATCGTGGGCCCATGGTGGCTCCCCTCCACTTATTCCAAACACCACACACCCCTTCTTCCTCCCAAAAAAATCACCAACCAGCTCAAGCATGAGTTCTAGCTCAATTTGCTGCGATTTTCGATCTCCTTTCTCAAAGCTCCATTCACAAAACTGCTTTGGGGGATTGTTCTTCGGTATGTAACTCCTCCAATGGTCCAATTAGTTTTTCTTCTAGTGCTTTATTCATTGCAAATTTTTGCTGCCTAGGTGACCCTGTTCTTGAGCTTGCATGTCAAATGTATATGGTCCCAAGTAGTTCTAATGCATGATATAGTCTCTAGACACTTGTAGGAGTAGTTGCTATCAATTTTGTTGAGTTTGGTTCACTTTTATTTGAAGTTACTAAAAATTTCAGAAATTTTCAGAAAATGAAGAAGAGATTTTTGAGGGGCTCTTCGAGCCGAAGCTCGAAGGATAAGAAAGATGAAGAAGACAAGAGGCCCAAATATAATCTCCCTCGCACCACGGAGGTTCGGCCGTGTGAATGGCCTTGTGATGATTTCTTGAGAGCAGTTAGGATTTATGATGTTTTTATGAGTTGGCTGAGAATGCAGGCCTCGTCGATTTCCTCCGTGACCAACGGGAACAGTATCTCCTACTCACTAATACTTTTGTGCAAAATTTTCATTTCCATGCTAGGAGGTCACCACCTTCGGTGGATTTCTATTTATATGATGAGTATAAGGAGATGCCCCTCTCAGAATTTTGTGAGGTTTGCAAATTGCCCCTTTCGGGCAGCGTAGAGGAACCACATCATAATGATGTGGAGGGGTTTATTGACACAATTGCTATAGGGGAAACTAGGAAGGTTTCCGATACAAGAATTACTAGCATACATTTTCCTGTCCTACGTTACTTTGCAATATTTGCTAGTAGATGCTTGATTGGTCACGGAGACTATGGCAACCTAAGTGCCCCTGATATTGTTCTTCTGTGCCATGCCCTATTTCGTGATGACACATTTAGTATGGGTGCTATTGTTGCAAAGCGTTTAAATCTTAACCGCACTAAGGGCCCCATCTTGGGAGGCATCTTTGCCTCGCGCCTTACTTTAACATACCTATTAGGCATTATGAGAAAGAAGAAAAGTTGTTGCCTCCTATTTTTCTAGACTACAAGAGTATGGTTGCACATGATTTCATTGTTAAGAACAAGAAAAAGGAGCTTAACTATAGACTAATATTTGATAAAAATCACCCTAAGACTATTACTTTGCCTGCTCCTTCCTTGTTTGACTTATCTGCAGGCAAGTACCTTGTTCTGCTGGAGGCCATTCACGCCTACCGGAACCCCACATCAGCTACAGAGCCAGATCCGGAACCACAGTTTGTTCCTTCACCAGTCTGTTTACCAGTGGGATCCGGAGGAGATGGCCATCCAGTGGCAACCTAAGGCTTCATCTCAGTACGACCCCAGCTACAACTTTGGATATCCACCAGGCCAGCTGTGGCAATAGACCAACTTAGGCCAAAAGCCTAAGCTTGGGGGAGTACGTATTTCCCACCGACATTACATTTATGTTCACACACACACATGCTAGTTGTCGGTGCTCATACTCTTTCATTGTAATATCCGTGCTACTTTATTTTCCTTTTTATGCTTTCTTCTTGTGTGTTTGAAAAACCTTAAGAAAAACCAAAAAAATTAGTAGTAGCTTTTAGCTAGTTTACTTTTCTTATTGTAGTAGTAATAATTAAAATAAAACCCAAAAAGATTTCTTGTTCTTCTTTTTCTTGTTGGGAGCTTTCCCGTGTAAATAGTTTTATTTCCTTTCTTTTTCTTTGGGGGGCGATAGGAGAAGACCATAATGAAAACGTTGAAGTGGCTCTTATATGCATTATTGTTGATTTAACCAAGAGCCCATATTACCTTGTCTTCTCCTGTTTATTGAATGCCTGCAGATTCCAGCTTAGTCCAATGCACGTGCACTATTATTATCATTCACATCGTTCGGTCGTGCAAGTGAAAGGCAATAATGACGATATATGATGGACTAAAAAGAAATGAGAGAAGCTTGTATGAACTCGACCTCTCTTGTTTTTGTAAATATGATTAGTTCGTCATTCCTGATTCAGTCTATTATGAATAAACATGTTTGCAATGACAATTAGAGATTATAGTTGCTTATGCCATGCTTAATTAGCTAGGAGTTTATAATGGTTTACCTTGTGTGCCAACATGCTATTAAAATGGTTGTGATGTGGTATGATAGGGTGGTATCCTCCTTTGAACGATTCGAGTGACTTGACTTGGCACATGTTCACACATGTAGTTGAAACAAAATCAACATAGCCTTCATCATATCTATGTTCATGGTGAATTATATCCTACTCATACTTGCACTCAATGTTTATTAATTTTAATGCATGTTCATGACTGTTGTCGCTCTCTAGTTGGTCGCTTCCCAGTCTTTTTCTAGCCTTCACTTGTACTAAGCGGGAATACTACTTGTGCATCCAATCCCTTAAACCCCAAAGTTATTCCATATGAGTCCACCATACCTTCCTATATGCGGTATCTACCTATCGTTCCAAGTAAATTTGTATGTGCCAAACTCTAAATCTTCAAATGAAATTCTATTTTGTATGCTCGAATAGCTCATGTATCAACTAGGGCTGTCTATATCTTCCATGCTAGGTGGGTTATTCTCAAGAGGAGTGGACTCTGCTCCTCACTCACGAGAAAATGGCTGGTCACCGGGATGCCTAGTCCCATGCTTTATGCAAATCAAATCAAAATAATTGCAAACAAAATTCCCCCGGGACTCTTGTTAGTTGGAGGCACTCGTTGTTTCGAGCAAGCCATGGATTGATGCTTGTTGGTGGAGGGGGAGTATAAACTTTACCATTCTGTTTGGGAACCTCCTATAATGTGAGTAGCATGGAAGATATCGAGATCTCTTGGTTGTTATGTTGACGATGAAAGTATACCGCTCAAAATATTATTCATCTCTATTTAAAAAATCGAGCTCTGGCACCTCTACAAATCCCTGCTTCCCTCTGCGAAGGGCCTATCTATTTACTTTTATGTTGAGTCATCACCCTCTTATTAAAAAGCACCAGCTGGAGAGCACCGTTGTCATTTGCATCCATTACTATCAATTTATATTGGGTATGACTATGACTGGATCTCTTTTACCATGAATTACAATGTTTAGTCACTCCTTGATCTTTAAAGGTGCTCTGCATTTATGTTTTGCGGTCTCAGCTAGCGAGATACCATCTTGTTATATCATATTATGATTGTTTTGAGAAAGTGTTGTCATCTGAGATTTATTATTATTGCTCGCTAGTTGATTATGCCATTGACATGAGTAGATATGAGACCCAAATGTTATTGTGAATATGGTTAGTTCATAATCTTTGCTGAAAACTTGAATGCTGGCTTTACATATTTAGAACAACAAGAGCAAACAGAGTATGTAAAAGTTTTTCTTTATCACTTTCAGTTTATCAACTGAATTTCTTGAGGACAAGCAAATGTTTAAGCTTGGGAGAGTTGATACGTCTCTACCGTATCTACTTTTCCAAACACTTTTGCCGTTATTTCGAACTCTAACTTGCATGATTTGAATGGAACTAACCCGGACTGACGCTGTTTTCAGCAGAATTGCCATGATTTTATTTTGTGAAGAAACAAAAGTTCTCGGAGTGACCTAAAAATCAACGGAGAATTATTTTGGAATATATAAAAAATACTGGCGAAAGAATCAAGGCCAGGGGGCCCACATCCCGTCGACGAGGGTGGGAGGCGCGCCTGCCCCCCTGGGCGCGCCCCCTGCCTCGTGGGCCCCCTGGAGCTCCACCGACCTCAACTCAAACTCTATATATTCGTGTTCGGGGAGAAAAAAATCAAAGAGAAAGATTCATCGCGTTTTACGATACGGAGCCGCCGCCAAGCCCTAAACTCTCTCGGGAGGGCTGATCTGGAGTCCATTCGGGGCTCCTAAGAGGGGAATTCATTGCCATCGTCATCATCAACCTTCCTTCATCACCAATTTCATGATGCTCACCGCCGTGCGTGAATAATTCCATCGTAGGCTTGCTGGACGGTGATGGGTTGGATGAGATTTATCATGTAATCAAGTTAGTTTTTTTAGGGTTTGATCCCTAGTATCCACTATGTTCTAAGATTGGTGTTGCTATGACTTTGCTATGCTTAATGCTTGTCACTAGGGCCCGAGTGCCATGATTTCAGATCTGAACCTATTCTGTTTTCATGAATATATGTGAGTTATTGATCCTATCTTGCAAGTCTATAGTCACCTACTATGTGTTATGATCCGGCAACCCCGAAGTGACAATAATCGGGACCACTCCCGGTGATGACCATAGTTTGAGGAGTTCATGTATTCACTATGTGTTAATGCTTTGGTCCGGTACTCTATTAAAAGGAGGCCTTAATATCCCTTAGTTTCCAATAGGACCCCGCTGCCACAGGAGGGTAGGACAAAAGATGGCATGCAAGTTCTTTTCCATAAGCATGTATGACTATATTCGGAATACATGCCTACATTACACTGATGAATTAGAGCTAGTTCTGTGTCACCCTATGTTATAACTGTTGCATGAATAATCGCATCCAGCATAATTCTCCATCACCGATCCAATGCCTACGAGCTTTTCACATATTGTTCTCCGCTTAGTTACTTTTCCGTTGCCACTGTTACAATCACTACAAAACTACTACTGTTACCTTTGCCACCATTACCATTAATTCCGTACTACTTTGCTACTAAATACTTTGCTGCAGATATTAAGTTATCCAGGTGTGGTTGAATTGACAACACAATTGCTAATACTTGAGAATATTCTTTGGCTCCCCTTGTGTCAAATCAATAAATTTGGGTTGAATACTCTACCCTCGAAAACTGTTGTGATCCCCTATACTTGTGGGTTATGAGGGCCCACAAGGTTGGGGTGCGCGCCCCACCCCCTGGGCGCGCCCTCCACCCTTGTGGCCACCTCGAGACTCTTTTGACTTGCACTCCAAGTCTCCTGGGTGTCTTCTGGTCCAAGAAAAATTATGGCGAAAGTTTTATTCCGTTTGGACTCCATTTGGTATTCCTTTTCTGCGAAACTCTAAAACAAGGAAAAAAACAGAAACTGGCACTGGGCTCTAGGTTAATAGGTTAGTCCCAAAAATCATATAAAATAGCATATTAATGCATATAAAACATGCAATACACATAATATAATAGCGTAGAACAATAAAAAAATTATAAATACGTTGGAGACGTATCAAGCATCCCGAAGCTTGATTCCTGCTTTTCCTCGAGTAGGTAAATGATAAAAATAGAATTTTGATGTGGAATGCTACTAACATATTTATCCATGTAATTCTCTTTATTGTGGCATGAATGTTCAGATTCGTAAGATTCAAAACAAAAGTTTAATATTGACATAAAAACAATAGTACTTCAAGCATACTTACAAAATAATTATGTCTTCTCAAAATAACATGGCCAAAGAAAGCTTATCCCTACAAAATCATATAGTCTGGCCATGCTCCATCTTCATCACACAAAACATTTAAATCATGCACAACCCCGATGACAAGCCAAGCAATTGTTTCATACTTTTGACGTTCTCAAACCTTTTCAACTTTCACGCAATACATGAGTGTGAGCCATGGACATAGCACTATAGGTGGAATAGACGGTGGTTGTGGAGAATAAAAAAGGAGATGGTCTCACATCAACTAGGGGTATCAACAGGCTATGGAGATGCCCATTAATATATATCAATGTGAGTGAGTAGGGATTGCCATGCAACGGATGCACTAGAGCTATAAGTTTATGAAAGCTCAAAAAGAAAACTAAGTGGGTGTGCATCCAACTTGCTTGCTCATGAAGACCTAGGGCGTTTGAGGAAGCCCATCATTGGGATATACAAGCCAAGTTCTATAATAAAAAATTCCCACTAGTATATGAAAGTGATATCATAGGAGACTCTCTATCATGAAGATCATGGTGCTACTTTGAAGAACAAGTGGGGAAAAGAGGATAGTAACATTGTCCCTTCTCTCTTTTTCTATCATTTTTTCCTCTCTTTTTTCTTTCTCTTTTTTTGGGCCTTCTTTTTTTATTTGGCCTTTCTTTTTTTCCGCACATGGGACAATGCTCTAATAATGAAGATCATCACACTTCTATTTACTTACAACTCAAGAATTACAACTCGATACTAGAACAAAAATATGACTCTATGTGAATGCCTCCGGCGGTGTACCGGGATGTGCAATGAATCAAGAGTGACATGTATAAAAAATATGAATAACGGCGGCTTTGCCACAAATACGATGTCAACTACATGATCATGCAAAGCAAAATGACAATGATGATGTATGTCATAATAAATGGAACGGTGAAAAGTTGCATGGCAATATATCTCGGAATGGCTATGGAAATGCCACGATAGGTAGGTATGGTGGCTGTTTTGAGGAAGGATATGTGGTGGGTTTATGGTACCGGCGAAAGTTGCGCGGTACTAAAGAGGCTAGCAATGGCGGAAAGGTGAGAGTGTGTATAATCCATGGACTCAACATTAGTCATAAAGACCTCATATACTTATTACAAAAATCTATTAGTCATTGAAACAAAGTACTACGTGCATGCTCCTATGGGGATAGATTGGTAGGAAAATACCATCGCTCATCCCCGACCTCCACTCATAAGGAAGACAATCAAAAAACATCTCATGCTCCAACTTCGTTACATAACGGTTCACCATACGTGCATGCTACGGGACTCACAAAGTTTAACACAAGTATTTCTCAAATTCACAACTAATCACTAGCATGACTCTAATATCACCATCTTCATATCTCAAAACAATCATAAGGAATCAAACTTCACATAGTATTCAATGCACTTTATATGAAAGTTTTTATTATATCCCTCTTGGATGCCTATCATATTAGGACTAATTTTATGACCAAAGCAAATTACCGTGTTGTTCTAAAGAATCTAAAAATAATATAAGTGAAGTATGAGAGTTCATCAATTTTTATAAAATAAAGCCACCGCCGTGTTCTAAAAAGATATAATTGAAACACTAGAGCAAATTTGCCTAGCTCAAAAAATATAAGTGAAGCACATAGAGCATTCTAATAAATCATGATTCATGCGTGTCTCTCTCAAAAGGTGTGTACATCAAGGATGATTGTGGAAAACTATAAATCAAAGACTCAAATCATACATGACGCTCCAAGCAAAACACATATCATGTGATGAATAAAAATATAGACTCAAGTAAAGTTACCGATAGACGAAGACGAAAGAGGGATGCCTTCCCAGGGCATCCGCAAGCTTAGGCTTTTTGAAATACTTGAATATTACCTTGGGGTGCCTTGGGCTTCTCCAAGCTTAGGCTCTTGACAATCCTTATTCCATAGTCCATCAAATCCTTACCCAAAACTTGAAAACTTCACAACACAAAACTCCAACAGAAAATCTCATAAGCTCCGTTAGTATAAGAAAACAAATCACCACTTTAGGTACTGTTGTGAACTCATTCTTTATTTATATTGGTGTAATATATACTGTATTCCAACTTTTCCATGGTTCATACCCCCCGTTACTAGCCATAGATTCATCAAAATAAGCAAACAACATGCGAAAAACAAAATCTGTCAAAAACAGAATAGTCTGTAACAATCTGGATATTTTGAATACTTCTATAACTCTAAAAATTCTGAGAAAATAGGATGTCCTAGATAATTTGTATATTAATATTCTTCAAAATTAATCAACTAAAAATCACTCTCTAGCTAAAAATAAGAATTGTTTTTGTGAGCACAAAAGTTTTTGTTTTTTAGCAAGATCAAATCAACTATCACCGTAGGCTATCCCATGGGTCTTACTTGGCACAAACACTAACTAAAACACAAAAACACATCTAACCAGAGGCTATATGATTTATTAAAAGCAAAACAGGACCTAAAAAGCAAGAACAAAAAATAAAATTGGGTTTCCTCCGGACAAGTGCTATTGTTTAACGCCCCTAGCTAGGCATAAAATACGAATATATCTAAGTGTTATCATCTTTGGCATGCAATCCATAAGTGGCTCCATAATAGACTCATAAGGCAGTTTAATTTTCTTTCTAGGGAAGTATTCCATGCCTTTCCTTAACGGAAATTGGAATCCAATGTTTCCTTCTTTCATATCAGTAATTGCACCAATCGTTCTAAGGAAAGGTCTACCAAGAATAATAGGACATGTAGGATTGCAATCTATATCAAGAATAATGAAATCTATGGGAACATAATTCCTATTTTCAACAAAATAATGTCATTAATTCTTCCCATAGGTTTCTTAATAGTGGAATCCGCAAGATGCAAATTTAAGGAACAATCATCAAATTCACGGAAACCCAACACATCACATAAAGTTTTCGGAATCGTGGAAACACTAGCACCCAAATCACACAAAGCATAGCATTCATAATCATTAATCTTAATCTTAATAGTAGGTTCCCACTCATCATAAAGTTTTCTAGGAATAGAAACTTCCAAATTAAGCTTTTCTTCAAAAGATTGCATCATAGCATCAACGATATGTTTAGTAAAAGCTTTGTTTTGATTATAAGCATTAGGAGAATTTAACATGGATTGCAACAAGGAAATACAATCTATCAAAGAACAATTATCATAATTAAAGTCCTTGAAATCCAAAATAGTGGGTTCATTTCTATCTAAAGTTTTGACCTCTCCAATCCCACTTTTATCTATTTTTACATCAATATCTAAAAACTCTGAATCACTGGGACGCCTTCTAAATAAAGTTGACTCATATATAGTCCCATATTTATCAAGATTTACATTGGAAAACAAAGATTCAATAGGAGTCACATCAATCACTTTAAGATCTTCATCATTATTTTCACAGAAACTAGAAGAACACGTTTTTATAAGCCAATCTTTTTTAGCACGCATCTTAGCAGTTCTTTCTTTGCACTCATTAATGGAAATTCTCATGGCTTCAAGAGACTCGTTGATATCATGCTTGGGTGGAATAGATCTAAGTTTCAAAGAATCAACATCAAAAGAAATTCTATCCACGTTCCTAGCCAAATCATCAACCTTAAGCATTTTTTCTTTAATAAAAGCATTGAAATTCTTTTGTGAACTAATAAATTCTTTAACACTATTCTCAAATTCAGAGGGCATCTTATTATAATTTCCATAAGAATTTTTGTGGGAATTACCATAATTATTAGAGGAATTACTAGGAAACGGCCTACGATTAAAATTACATCTATACGCGTTATTACCAAAATTGTTCCCACCAACGAAATTCACATCCATAGATTCATTATTGTTTTCAATCAAAGTAGACAAAGGCATATCATTAGGATCAATAGGAGCACTCTTACTAGCAAACAATTTCGTAAGCTCATCCATCTTTCCACTCAAAACATTTATTTCTTCAATTGCATGAACTTTTTTACTAGTGGAAGTTCTTTCGGTATGCCATTGAGAATAACTAACCATAATATTATCTAGGAGTTTGGTAGCTACTCCTAAAGGAATTTCCATAAAAGTGCCTCCTGTGGACGAATCTAAAAGATTTCTAGAAGCAAAATTTAATCCGGCATAATTTTTAGTATAATCATCCACAAATGCAAGCCATGAGTAGGACAATTTTGTATCATTAATTTCATCATCTCCCAAGATTGTGCAACATGTTCATGATCAAGTTGCTTAAAATTCATAATATCGTTCCTAAGGGAGATGACCTTAGCGGGAGGAAAATACTTGGAAATAAAATCATCTTTACACTTATTCCATGAATCAATACTATTTTTAGGCAAAGATGAAAACTAAGCTTTATCGCGATCCCTAAGCGAGAACGGAAATAGCTTCAACTTAACAATATCATTATCCACATCTTTTTTATTTTGCATATCACACAAATCAACGAAATTATTAAGATGGGATGCGGCATCTTCATTGGTGTTAGAATAAATCCAAGGTATACCGTTGATCATCCGAGGACTGAGCAATCACACGAGCACGACACGAGATTTGTTAACGAGGTTCACTATCATGGCTACATCCCCGAGGCCTGATGGGCGCTCCTCCCCATGACACCGCTACAATACCGCACCCCGGCCGCCCGGACACCGACACACGCCGTCGGCACCCCCGCGTGTCTGTGCTATTATCTTGGCATAGGTTACATCGTGTGTCTACCCCCGGTATATATGAGAGGCCTAGGATACAAGTGTCCTATTAGGACACAACTCCTACCCTGGCTACACACGGTCCTAAACCAAGTCCAACTGTAACATACCTTGTATAATAATATTCGACACCACTCTAACAAACTCCATGTTGACGAATATTCTCCACCACCTTGAATTCATCCATGCGTCGAACCTCCATGTACATTGGACTTGAGATACGTCCCTTCTCGTCTTCTTCACAGTCAACACTCGAGCAAAATTAAGTTCCTCATTACTCTACTTTGTGCTCCCAACTTCCGGAGAATCCATTCAACGCTATCACACACCGACCACCGTCTGCGTGAAAATGAACAACTCACATATTGGACACCACATATAAGTTACCTGAACTTAATGTCACCGCTATTTCTTGACTGCTTGTCTGAAACTTGAAGGAATTTCACCATCGCCATGTGTCTCCCTGAGTCAAATTCATAGTTGTCTCACCCTTCTTTTGGATAGTCTCTGGCATGTCCCACAGCTATAGCACTCCGCCTCCTTCTGTATTTGTCATCCGCACTTTGCCATGTGCACTGAACACCACAGAATATACGGCCATGTACTCTACCAGCTTTTGATAATTTCATACTTTCCGCCACTTTCTCAGATTCTCCATGGTCAACTCCTGTCCATCAACCGACACTGATAGACCTAGTCACCAACTTGAATCCGGTACTCGTCAACACTGCTTCAGCACCCCCTGCACAATTTGTTAAACCGCCAGTGCCTTGGCCTGTCGCTGTGTCCCGTGCTTACCGCACGCCTCGCCGCTATCACTGCGTCGAGCCTCTGCTGTCCTGGTCGAGTCTCCCGGGTAGCTAGCCCACACTGCCTCAACCCCCACTGCAGAGAACCACC
Source organism: Aegilops umbellulata (assembly GCA_032464435.1). Classification (NCBI taxonomy): domain Eukaryota; kingdom Viridiplantae; phylum Streptophyta; class Magnoliopsida; order Poales; family Poaceae; genus Aegilops; species Aegilops umbellulata. Next base: position 57,247,598 of record CP136058.1, read on the forward strand.
GATCATCACCGACCGTTGCCGAGTATCACGTCTCCATCATACCACTAGTACCCAGTCTGATCCACGTGTCTCTCGCTATACCGCTGAAATAGGCTTCGACTCTCCATGCATTTACGTCGTAGCCCCTCCACCAGCACAGAGTGAAGTCGTCCATCAGACTCCAGCTCCACCTTCAACATGACTCCATGTAGCTGCGCTATGCTACCCCGCGCTCTGTCGACTTCAAGCTCTCTCATGTGTACACTGCCTTGAATCAACCCTGCGCCATAGTCTTGTCGAAGCCGCACAAGCCCTCAGGCCTACACCACGTGTTTCCACGCCCCAGAATTCAGCCACCATCAGCATCACGCTCCTATGTCATCGTCACCGAGATCACCACCGTCTTCTGCCTTGACTGACATCCCCGTCGATTCGTCAGACTATCCAGTCCAACCGAGCCGAACTTATCCGACTGCAACCATGCTTCACCCTGCATCGTCTACCCGCACATCTCTATGCATTGCTTTGACGCCCTGTGTATGCATGATCCTGCCACGACGAGCTCCAGACTCCTCCGAGCCTTATACGCACGTCATCCTCCTTGCCACGCACACCACGGACCCTTACGCTACCACCCTGGTACACGACCATGTACAAAAGAAATAAAGCCAAACTGCACCACGTAAGCATTCCCGTGTAGACTTCACCGTGAAGATCAATGGAAAAACTCCAATACTCCACCGCGTGCTCCTGTAGGCCGTAAATCAATTAGCTTTGCATCTCTTCCTCTTGATGGATAGCATCAGTCCGTCACGTAGCCCTCTTTTTTAACCAACAAATCTCATCTTGCATCTGTATGCACAACGACACAGGAACCACACCTTATCGTGCCTCGCCACACATCCTAGGTTGCAGATCAGCCTCCAGCCACGCGGACTAATATGACCTTCAGCCCGTATCGGCCTCACACAGGCCAGCCCAGCCCATCTCGGCCTCACACATGCCAGCCCCACCTAGGCCAGCCATGCACCGCACTGCTGCCTTAGCTTCTGGCGGCCGCTCTCCTTGCGTACGACGCGTCGCTTGCACGCTGCCTCGGACCGGTCAATCCGATCTCGCCCCGCGCGCTGACTAGGGTTGCCTGCTGCTGTCGCGGCCGCCGCTGCCCATCGCTTCTCGCCGAGATGACCTCGAGTATGATTTTGCAGCCGTTGTTTCCGTCCGAGACTCCTGCCGCCGTACTCATGCGCTTGTATGTTGCTCTGCACCTTGGGCCCTGCTGGCTCGCCACATACCGTGCGCCTGACCTAGCGCCACACCGCTGCTGTTGCACGTTCCGCTGATCCTGCCTGCTTTCCGATTGCTCTCCACCACGACAATCTCCGATCGCTGCCTGACGTCCCGCACGCAGGTCATGCTCATCTGCAGCCGATCTCCATCGCGCTCTCCTCTAGATCAACAATCAACGCCCTTCTCGAACCTTGCTCATGATACCAATTGTGAGAATAAATCCAAGGTATACCGTTGATCATCCGAGGACCAAGAAATCACACGAGCACGACACCGAGATTTGTTAACGAGGTTCACTATCATGGCTACATCCCCGGGGCCTGACAGGCGCTCCTCCCCATGACACCGCTACAATACCGCACCCCGGCCGCCCGGGCACCGGCACACGCCGCTGGCACCCCCGCGTGCCTGTGCTATTATGTTGGCATAGGTTACATCGTGTATCTACCCCCTCTATATATGAGAGGACTAGGATACAAGTGTCCTATTAGGACACAACTCCTACCCTGGCTACACAAAGTCCAAAACCAATTCCAATTGTAACCTACCTTGTATAATAATATTCGACACAACTCTAACAATTGTGAAGGCCAGAAAATTGATCTTTCATAACAAGATCAGCAAAGCAGTATTAATTTCACAAGATTCCGCATTAGCATCGGGAGCAATCAGAGTACTAATAAAATCATTATTATTGGTGTTGGAAAAGTCACACAATTTAATATTATCTTGAGCCATCGTGACAAAGCAAGCAATCAAACACACGAGCACACAAAAAGCAAGCTAAGAAGACGAATGAAAGAGGGGTGAAGAAAAGGCGAATCTTTTCGAAAATCATTTTAGAAGTGGGGGAGAGGGAAACGAGAGGCGAATGGCAAATGATGTAATGCAAGGGATGAGAGTTTATGATGGGTACTTGGTATATCTTGACTTGACGTAGATCTCCCCGGCAACGGCGCTAGTAATTCTTCCTGTTACCTCTTGAGCTTGCGTTGGTTTTCCCCTTGAAGAGGAAAGGGTGAAGCAGCAAAGTAGAGTAAGTATTTCCCTCAGCTTTTGAGAACCAAGGTATCATCCAGTAGGAGATAACGCTCAAGTCACCGAATACCTGCACAAACAAACACCAACTTGCACCCAACGCGATAAGGGGTTGTCAATCCCTTCATGGTTATTTGCAAAGTGAGATTTGATAGAGATGATAAACGGTAAAGTAATATTTTTGGTATTTTTGGTAGATGGAACGGAAAGTAAAAGATTGCAAAGTAAAAGAACAGCGACAGAAATTGGCAAGTTGACGGGAAACTAATATGATGTAAAATAGATCCAGGGGCCATAGGTTTCAATAGAGGCTTCTCTCAAGATAGAAATTATTACGATGGGTGAACAAATTACTGCCGAGCAATTGATAGAAAAGCGCAAAGTTATGACGATATCTAAGGCAATGATCATGAATATAGGCATCACGTCTGTGTCAAGTAGACCAAAACGATTCTGCATCTACTACTATTACTCCACACATCGACCGCTATCTAGCATGCATCTAGAGTATTAAGTTCATAAAGAACGAAGTAACACATTAGGCAAGATGACATGATGTAGAGGAATTAACTCAAGCAATATGATGAAAACCCCATCTTTTTATCCTCGATGGAAACAATACAATACGTGCCTTGCTGCCCCTGCTGTCACTGGGAAAGGACATCGCAAGATTGAACCCAAAGCTAAGCACTGCTCCCATTGAAAGAAAAACCAATCTTGTTGGCCAAACCAAATCGATAGTTCGAAGAGACTTGCAAATATATCAAACCATGCATATAACAATTCAGAGAAGATTCAAATAATATTCATAGATAAACTTGATCATAAATCGAAAATTCATCGGATCTCGACAAACACACCGCAAAAAAGTATTACATAGAATAGATCTCCAAGAACATCGAGGAAAACTTTGTATTGAGAATCAAAGAGAGAGAAGAATCCATCTAGTTACTAGCTATGGACCCGTAGGTCTGTGGTAAACTACTCACGCTTCATCGGAGAGGCAATGGTGTTGATGTAGAAGCCCTCCGTGATGGAATCCCCCTCCGACAGGACGCCGGAAAAGGCCCCAAGATGGGATCTCACAGGTACAGAAGGTTGCGGCGGTGGAAATGTGGTTTCGTTGCTCCCCTGGATGTTTTTAGGGTATAAGAGTATATATAGGAGGAAGATCTAGGTCAGGGGGTCCTCGAGGGGCCCACAATGTTGAGGGCGCGCCCTCCACCCTTGTGGCCGCCTCGTGGCTCTTCTGACTTGCACTCCAAGTCTCCTGGGTGTCTTCTGGTCCAAGAAAAACCATGGCGAAAGTTTTATTCCGTTTGGACTCCGTTTGGTATTCCTTTTCTGCGAAACTCTAAAATAAGGAAAAAACAGAAATCGACATTGGGCTCTAGGTTAATAGGTTAGTCCCAAAAATCATATAAAATAGCATATTAATGCATATAAAATATCCAAAACAGATAATATAATAGCATGGAACAATAAAAAATTATAGATAAGTTGGAGACATATCAATGTACTCTTGATGATTTAAAGGGCATTAGTCCCACTCTATGTCAGCACAAAATTGATATGGAACCTGATGCTAAACCTGTTGTTGTTCACCAACGCCGGTTAAATCCGAAGATGAAGGAAGTGGTAAGAACGGAAATATTAAAACTTCTGGAAGTAGGTAATATCTATCCTATAGCTGATAGTAGACGGGTAAGTCCTGTTCATTGTGTCCCTAAGAAAGGAGGTATTACTGTTGTTCCTAATGATAAGAGTGGACTTATCCCAGAAAGAATTGTTACAGGCTATAGAATGGTAATTGATTTTCGAAAATTAAGCAAAGAAACTAGAAAAGATCATTACCCTATGCCTTTTATTTATCAAATGCTAGAAAGATTATCTAAGCACACACACTTTTGCTTCCTTGATGGATACTCTGGTTTTTCACAAATACCTGTTTCTCAACCTGATCAAGAAAAGACCACTTTCACTTGTCCCTTTGGAACTTATGCTTATAGACGTATGCCTTTTGGTTTATGCAATACACCTGCTACCTACCAAAGATTTATGACTGCTATATTCTCTGACTTTCATGAAAAGATTGTTGAGGTTTTCATGGATGACTTTTCTGTTTATGGGAAGTCTTTTGATGATTGTCTAAGCAATCTTGATCAAGTTTTGCGGAGATGTGAGCAAACAAATCTTGTCTTGAATTGGGAGAAGTTCCACTTTATGGTTAATGAAGGTATTGTTTTGGGCCATAAAATTTCTAAAAGAGGTATTGAAGTGGACAAGGCTAAGGTTGATGCAATTGAGAAAATGCCATGTCCTAAAGATATCAAAGGTATTCGTAGTTTCTTAGGTCATGTTGGTTTCTATAGGAGATTTATCAAAGACTTTTCTAAAATTTCTAGGCCCCTCACAAATCTTTTGCAAAAGGATGTTCCTTTTGTTTTCGATGATGATTGTTTAGAAGCCTTTGAAACACCCAAGAAATCCTTAATTTCTGCACCTATTGTTCAACCACCTGACTGGAACTTGCCTTTCAAAATTATGTGTGATGCTAGTGATTATGCTATTGGTGTTGTTCTAGGACAAAGAGTTGATAAGAAACTGAGTGTTATTCATTATGCTAGTAAAACTCTAGACAGTGCTCAACGAAATTATGCTACTACTGAAAAAGAATTCCTAGCATTGGTGTTTGCTTGTGATAAATTTAGATCTTACATTGTTGATTCAAAAGTAATTGTTCACACTGATCATGCTGCTATAAAATATCTTATGGAAAAGAAAGATGCTAAACCTAGACTTATCTGATGGGTTCTCTTGTTACAAGAATTTGATTTACATATCATTGATAGAAAGGAGCTGAGAACCCCGTAGCTGATAACTTGTCTAGGCTTGAACATGTGCTTGATGACCCACTACCTATTGATGATAGTTTTCCTGATGCGTGATACGTCCATTTTGCATCATGTTTTCTTACTGTTATTTACAATGTTTTTATCCATAATAATGCTTTTTGGAGTAATTCTAATGCCTTTTCTCTCATAATTTGCAAGGTACACACCAAGAGGGAGAATTCTGGCAGCTGGAAATCTGGACCTGAAGAAGCTACGCCAAGCCACCTATTCTGCACAACTCCAAATGAGATGAAACTTCACGGAGATTTTTTATGGATTATTTAGTAAATATTGGAGCCAATAACTACCAGAGGGGGCCACCAGGTGGGCACAACCCACCTGTGCGCCAGCCCCCCCAGGCGCGCACTGGTGGGTTCTGGCCTCCCCGGCCCACCTATGGTGCCCATCTTCTGATCTATAAGTCATTTTTACCTAGAAAAATAAGGAGAAGACTTTCGGGGTGGAGCGCTGCCATCTCGAGGCGGAACTTGGGCAGTAGCACTTTTGCCCTCCGGCGGAGCGATTCTGCCGGGGGAACTTCCCTCCCGGAGGGGGAAATGATCGTCATCATCATCACCAACAACTCCCCGTCTTGGGGAGGGCAATCTCCATCAACATCTTCACCAGCACCATCTCATCTCAAACCCTAGTTCATCTCTTGTATTCAATCTTGTTACCGGAACTATAGATTGGTGCTAGGGGGTGACTAGTAGTGTTGATTACATCTTGTAGTTGATTACTATATGGTTTATTTGGTGGAAGATTATATGTTCATATCCATGATGCTATTTAATACTCCTCTGATCATGAGCATGTTTATTATGTGTGAGTAGTTACTTTTGTTCTTGAGGTCACGGGAGAAATCATGTTGCATGTAATCATGTGAACTTGATATGTGTTTGATATTTTGATAGTATGTACGTTGTGATTCCCTTAGTGGTGTCATGTGAATGTCGACTACATGACACTTCACCATATTTGGGCCTAAGGGAATGCATTGTGGAGTAGCAATTAGATGGTGGGTTGCGAGAGTGACAGAAACTTAAACCCCAATTTATGCGCTATTCCGTAAGGGACCAATTGGATCCTAGAGTTTAATGCTATGGTTAGAATTTATTCTTAATACTTTTCTCGTAGTTGCGGATGCTTGCGGGAGGGTTAATCATAAGTAGGAGGTTTGTTCAAGTAAGAACAACACCTAAGCACCGGTCCACCCACATATCAAATTATCAAAGTAGCAAACACAAATCAAACCAACATGATGAAAGTGACTAGATGAAATTCCCGTGTACCCTCAAGAACGCTTTGCTTATCATAAGAGACCGTTTTGGCCTGTCCTTTCCCTCAAAAGGATTGGGCTACCTTTCTGCATACTTATTTTTACTATCGTTACTTGCTGGTTACAAATTATCTTGCTATCAAACTACTCGCTACTTACAGTTTCAGCACTTGCAGACATTACCTTACTGAAAACTACTTGTCATTTCCTTCTGCTCCTCGTTGGGTTCGACACTCTTACATATCGAAAAGATCTACAATTGATCCCCTATACTTGTGGGTCATCAATGAGCAGTTAGTTGCAATAAATGTTTCTAATAACACTCCTTGGTATGCTGGCTATGCTAATTACATTGTTGCTAAATATTTACCACCTAGCTTTACATACCAACAAAAGAAAAAATTATTTTATGATTTAAGACACTACTTTTGGGATGACCCACATCTTTATAAAGAAGGAGTAGATGGTATTATTAGACGTTGTCTACCTGAGCATGAACAGGGACAAATCCTACGGAAATGTCACTCTGAAGCTTATGGAGGGCATCATGTTGGAGACAGAACTACTCACAAGGTATTGTAGTCTGCATTTTATTGACCTACTATCTTCAAGGATGCCCATAAGTTTGTCTTATCTTGTGATGAATGTCAAAGAATAGGTAATATCAGTAAGCGTCAAGAAATGCCTATGAATCATTCACTTGATGTCGAACCATTTGATGTCTGGGGATTTGATTACATGGGACCTTTTCCTTTCTCTAATTTGTACACATATTTTGGTTGTTGTTGATTATGTTACTAAATGGGTAGAAGCTATTCCAACCAGTAGTGCTGATCACAAAACCTCTATTAAAATGCTTAAGGAAGTTATTTTCCCAAGGTATGGAGTCCCTAGATATTTAATGACTGATGGTGGTTCCCACTTTATTCATGGTGCTTTCCGTAAAATGCTTGCCAAGTATGATGTTAACCATAGAATAGCATCCCCCTATCATCCTAGGTCTAGTGGTCAAGTTGAACTTAGAAATAGAGTAATAAAATTAATTTTGCAAAAGACTATTAGTCGGTCCCGGAAGAATTGGTCTAGGAAATTAGATGATGCACTTTGGGCTTATAGAATAGCATATAAAAATCCTATGGGTATGTCTCCTTATAAATGGTTTGTGGAAAGGCTTGTCATTTACCTCTTGAGTAGAACACAAAGCATATTGGGCAATCAAAGAACTCAACTATGATTTCGAACTTGCCGGTGAAAAGAGATTCTTTGATATTAGCTCACTAGATGAATGGAGAACCCAAGCTTATGAAAATGCCAAGTTCTTTAAAGAAAAAAGTTAAAACATGGCATGACAAAAGAATCCAAAGCGTGAGTTTAAAGTTGGAGAATATGTTCTTTTATACAACTCTCGTTTTAGATTCTTTGCAGGAAAACTCCTCTCCAAATGGGAAGGACCCTATGTTATCGAGGAGGTTTACCGGTCTGGAGCTAACAAAATAAATAATGCCGAAGGTACTAACCCGAAGGTTGCTAATGGGCAACGAATAAAACATTATATCTCAGGTACACCCACTAATGTTGAAAGTAATATTATTCAAACAATGTTACCGGAAGAACACATAAAACAGTCATTCCAAAACACTCCAGAATCATGAAAAAGAGGAGGTACGTGATACGGTAAGTAAACGGACTCCGAAAAATCCGCAAAAAAAAATTCATCAGTTTTGGAATATTTAGAAATTAGGAAAGTAAGAAACTACCGGGAAAGTGACCTTGGTTGGCACAAGACACCAGAGCGCGCCTGGCTTTCCAGGCTTTCCCAGGTGGGTTGTGCCCACCTAGGGCACCTTCCGGACTCTGTTTTTCTACCGTTTGCTTGTTTCTCAAGATAAAAAAATCTTTATATACCCCTTGAAACCATTGACCACCGTATCGCGGAGAAATCTTCTGTTTTCTTTTTTGCTGTTTTCCTGATAGATTTGAAAATATGTCATCACAAGACTCTGAGGGAGAGAGTTATGTTGTTGATTTCATCGAAAACCCCAAGTCTTATGGGGATGTGGAGCATTATGGCTGGACTTCGGAGGAAGAGGATGACTATTATCCCACGGAGAAGGAGGAAATGAGCTCAGATGAGGACGAACCTCCATTGCCTCAACCTGGGGACATGCATGTGGAATTCAAGAAGTCAAGCCTCCCAAACAAACCAAAGAGGCCTAAGATTAAGTTCATACCCTTCCGTCTTTTGCAGGAAAATAAGCAAGATCTTTGCAAAAAGGTACTGGAGCTTGAGCAGGAGCTCGGTGAATTGAAGGAGGAAAATTCCATCCTCAAGCGTAAGCTAAGGAAGAAGGACAAACCCACTACTCCTTCACCACCACCATCTTCTTCACCACCAAAAGAACAAGAAAATTGAGTATCGGGTATGGGCACTCCTGTTGGCTTCCGCCAAGCTTGGGGGAGGTGCCCCGATATCATATCATCCCCACTATCTTTTGCCTTTACTTATTTTAGTTTTATCTTTTGCTTTATATAAATAAACGTTTAGTTCGATCCTTTCTTTTCAAGAGTTTGCTTAGTGATCTATCCTTGTAATCGTGTGCGAGATATATAATAAAGTTTAGTTTGAGTTTTTGCTTTCTTTACTTTCTTGTTGCAATAAAAAGAAAGGAAATAAATGAAAAAGATCATAAGCTAACCTTATGGTAGGTGATGGCACCACATAAGGAAAATTATAACTAGAACATTTTATTAGAGATTGACAAACATTGGTCAATGATGCAACTCATGAAAGAAAATTAATAAGGGAAGAGAAGATTCGCATATAAATACACTATCATGGAAATCTTTTGTGATTGTGAGCCCCCATCAAAATATTATATGCCAAAATAGTTGACATTGGACAAGGAAGACAATGTAATGATTTATGTTTGTTCATATTCACACCGAAGTTATATTTTCATAGATATATCCTTCAACATGTGGTGCTTGCCCCCTATCTTTGCTAGCCAATATTCCGCACTAAGTATAAATACTACTTGTGCGTCCAAAAACCCTTAAACCCAAATCTTATTTTCAAGAGTCCACCATACCTACGTATGGATTGAGTAAGATCCTTCAAGTAAGTTGTCATCGGTGCAATAAGGCAATAAAAATTGCTTCTAAATGTGTGAGATCATTTAGTGTAAAAGAAAATTGAGCATTGTACGAACTTGTGATGGTGAAGAATAAAATCAACAGACTGCATAATAAAGGTTGCCATCACAAGGGGCAATACAACGTGACGTTCATTTGCACTAAGGGGTTGAGCATACAAACAAATAAGCGCATGGCAACCTCTGCTTCCCTCTGCAAAGGGCCTATCTTTTACTTTTATGTATTTACTTTTATGCAAGAGTCAAAGTTTTTCTCTCTACTCCTTTTATTTTTCTCCTTTGGCAAGCATCATGTGGTGAGGAAAGATCTAGGCACATATGTCCAGTTGAATATGGGTGACATGAGTTATTATTGTTGACATCACCCTTGAGGTGAATATGTTGGGAGGCGAAACTATAATCCCCTATCTTTCTATGTGTCCGGTTGAAACGTTTTGCCCATGTGTATGATGTGAGTGTTAGCAATCATAGGAGACTATATGATGATTGAGTATGTGGACTTGCCTAAAGGCTCTGATACGTGACCCTTCTTGGAAAGATGATGAATTGTAGTTACAAAGTTGACTGAGAACATAGTTTGTTGGTTTCTAATAGAGTTTATGCTTTATACTTTGATAGTGTGATGAACTGTCACTTATTCATGAGAAGTCTATGATAAAAGTTTTATGTTTACTTTTGTTGTTGTTATAATAATCTACATGATGCTTCTATGTCCATATTTTGTTTTTACCGATACATCTCTCTCTAAGCATGTGGACATGGTTTTTGATTTTCCGTTTTCGCTTGAGGACAAGCGAGGTCTAAGCTTGGGGGGAGTTGATACGTCCATTTTGCATCATGTTTTCCTGCTGTTATTTATGATGTTTTTATGCATAATAATGATTTTTGGAGTAATTCTAATGCCTTTTCTCTCATAATATGCAAGGTACACACAAAGAGGGAGAATTCCGGCAGCTGGAAATCTGGACCTCGAAAAGCTATGCCAGGCTACCTATTCTGCACAACTCCAAACAAGCTGAAACCTTACGGAGAATTTTTATGGAATATATGAGGAATATTGGAGCCAATAAGTACTAGAGGGGCCCACCAGGTGGGCACAACCCACCTGGACGCGCTAGGGAGCCCAGGCGCGCCCTGGTGGGTTGTGCTCTCCCAGACCCGCCTCCGGTGCCCATCTTCTGGTATATAAGTCATTTTGACCTAGAGAAATTAAGGAGAGGACTTTCGAGACGGAGCGCCTCTGTCTCGAGGTGAAACTTGGGCAGGAGCACATTTGCCCTCCGGCGGAGCAATTCTGCCGGGGGAACCTCCCTCCCGGAGGGGGAAAACGTCGTCATCATCATCACCAACAACTCTCCCTTCTTGGGGAGGACAATCTCCATCAACATCTTCAACAACACCATCTCATCTCAAACCCTACTTCATCTTTTGTGTTCAATCTTTGTACCGGAACTATAGATTGGTGCTTGTGGGTGACAAGTAGTGTTGATTACATCTTGTAGTTGATTACTATATGGTTTATTTGGTGGAAGGTTATATGTTCAGATCCAATATGCTATTTAATACCCATATAATCTTGAGCATGATTATCATTTGTGAGTAGTAGTTAGTTTTGTTCTTGAGGTCACGGGAGAAATCATGTTGCAAGTAATCATGTGAACTTGATATGCATTCGGTATTTTGATAGTATGTATGTTGTGATTCCCTTAGTGGTGTCATGTGAACATCGACTACATGACACTTCACCATATTTGGGCCTAAGGGAATGTATTGTGGAGTAGTTATTAGATGATGGGTTGCGAGAGTGACAGAAGCTTAAACCCTAGTTTATGCGCTATTCTGTAAGGGACCGATTGAATCCAAAAGTTTAATGCTATGGTTAGAATTTATTCTTAATACTTTCCTCGTAATTGCGGATGCTTGCGAGGGGGTTAATCATAAGTAGGAGGTTTGTTCAAGTAAGAACATCACCTAAGCACCGGTCCACCCACATATCAAATTATCAAAGTAGCGAACACGAATCGAATCACTAGATGAAGTTTCCGTGTACCCTCAAGAACGCTTTGGTTACTAAAAGAGATTGTTTTTGGCCTGTCCTTTGCCTCAAAAGGATTGGACTATCTTGTTGTACCTTTGCTACTATTATCGTTACTTGCTCATTACAAATTATCTTGCTATCAAACTACTCTGCTACTTACAATTTCAGCACTTGCAAACATTACCATGCTGAAAACCACTTGTCATTTCCTTCTGCTCCTCGTTGGGTTCGATACTCTTACTTATCGAAAAGAGCTACAATAGATCCCCCATACTTATGGGTCATCAACTCCCTCCACAATGCGTGCCCGACATTTGAGACTGGTTTGGAGCGTCCGACTGTAAATGCTCTTTATGAGCCAACTGAGCAAGACTATGAGCAGTTGGATTATGGGGCCGATGGGTAAAACATATAGCATGCTACCTATCAAGATGAAGGAGAAATTTGATTTTTGTTAAGAATTAATTAAATTTTAGTATTAATTAGGGATGATCCGTCTTTTACTTAAACGTAAAGTCCATTTTTAAGTTGAATTCATAGAGGTTAGGTGAAACAAACCCCTACATCGAAATCCCTATTAATTGCACCCTGAACTATGTAATCCTGGTTTAAAATAAACCATGAAGTGAACACGGGGATAGTGGACGATGCCAGGATTGGTCACGCGTGGGGGAAAAAGCTGGGCGCCCCCAGTCTGGCCAGCACGCTGTCCACTTCGTGTGAGGCCCAGCAACCTACAGAGAACGCAAAAGAAAAGAAAAAATGCTCAATTATTTTTTTTCAAGTAGCAAGAATCGAACTGCAGTGGTGTACGTTGACACAAGTAGCTATTAACCACTACATCAACTTCCCTTAGTTATACACTATTGCAAAAATAGTACGATTTGACACTTCTTTAGTTCACGTAAATGGAAACAAAAAAACTGTAAAATTTCGAAATACTTAATGATCTAGACGCTTTTATATTAGTTTACAGAGGGAGTAGTTCGCAGAAATTAAAAAAAGATCATGAATTTGGCAAAACAAATCATGACTTCGAAAAAAGTTTGTGGATTAAAAAAATTCACGGATTCTAAAAATTCCATGTACCAGTAGCTATGTGTTTGATCTCTCTCTCTCTCGTGTTCTTGATTTGGCATGATCTTGATGTATCGCGAGCTTTGCTATTATAGTTGGATCCTATGTTTCTTCTCCCGCTCTTCTCTCTTGTAATGGATTGAGTTTTCCCCTTGGAGTAATCTTATCGGGTTGAGTCTTTAAAGATTTGAGAACACTTGATGTATGTCTTGCCGTGCGTATCTGTGGTGACAATGGGATATCACGTGATTCACTTGATGTATGTTTTGGTGATCAACTTGCGGGTTCCGCCCATGAACCTATGCATAGGGGTTGGCACACGTTTTCATCGTGATTCTCCGGTAGAAACTTTGGGGCACTCTTTGAGGTTCTATGTGTTGGTTGAATAGATGAATCTGAGATCGTGTGACGCATATCGTATAATCATACCCGCGGATACTTGAGGTGACATTGGAGTATCTAGGTGACATTAGGGTTTTGGTTGATTTGTATCATAAGGTGTTATTCTAGTACGAACTCTAGGGTTGTTTGTGACACTTATAGGAATAGCCCAATGGATTGATTGGAAAGAATAACTTTGAGGTGGTTTCGTACCCTACCATAATCTCTTCGTTTGTTCTCTGCTATTAGTGACTTTGGAGTGACTCTTTGTTGCATGTTGAGGGATAGTTATATGATCCAATTATGCTATTATTGTTGAGAGAACTTGCACTAGTGAAAGTATGAAACCTAGGCCTTGTTTCCTATCATTGCAATACCATTTACACTCACTTTTACCGCTTGCTACGTTGCTGTTTTTATATTTTCAGTTTACAAAAACCTATATCTACCATCCATATTGCACGTGTATCACCATCTCTTCGCCTGGGGACACAAAAGACTCTTTGTTATTTGGTTGCAGGGTTGTTTGAGAGAGACCATCTTCATCCTACGCCTCCCACGGATTGATAAACCTTAGGTCATCCACTTGAGAGAAATTTGCTACTGTCCTGCAAACCTCTGCACTTGGAGGCCCAACAACGTCTACAAGAAGAAGGTTGTGTAGTAGACATCAAGCTCTTTTCTGGCGCCGTTGCCGGGGAGGTGAGTGATTGAAGGTATATCTTTAGACCTTGCAATCGAATCTTTTGTTTCTTTTTTATCACTAGTTTAGTTTATAAAAGAAAACTACAAGACAATGGAATTGAGTTTGTCTCATACGCTTCATCTTTTTAATATCTTTCTTATGATGGAAAGGAAAATTGTGCTCAAGTACTAGAAGAAGAATTACATAGAATGCTTGGCATAAAATATGTGAATGATGAGCATGATTGCAATGTTGTTAGTATGAATTGTTTGAATATCCATGATGCTAATGATATGCAAAGCCACAAGCTTAGGGAAGCTATGTTTGATGAAGATGATATTTTTTGTCCCCCAAGCTTTGATGAGCGAATTTACTATGATGAAAGCATGCCTCCTATCTATGATGATTATTGTGATGACACATATGCTTTAAAGAATAACGATAACCATGAAACTTGTCATCTTGATCTTAATTCACAATCATATGATAGTTATTTTGTTGAGTTTGCTCCCACTATTATTCATGAGAAGAATTTTGCTTATGTGGAGAGTAGTAAATTTTGTATGCTTGTAGATCGTGAAAAGAATGCTTTAGGTGTTGGTTATATTGTTGAATTCATTCATGATGCTACTGAAAATTATTATGAGGGAGGAACATATGCTTGTAGGAATTGCAATAATATCAAGTTTCCCCTCTATGTGCTTAAAGTTTTGAAGTTATGCTTGTTTTACCTTCCTATGCAAGTTGATTCTTGTTCCCATAAGTTGTTTGCTCACAAAATACCTATGCATAGGAAGTGGGTTAGACTTAAATGTTCTAGTCATATTCTTCATGATGCTCTAATTATGTTTCAGTTCTTATCTTTATGTGAGCATCATTGAAATCATCATGCCTAGCTAGGGGCGGTAAACGTTAGCGCTTGTTGGGACGGAACCCAATTTTATTTAGTTTCTTGATTTTTGGTTCTGTTTAGGAATAAATAATCCACCTAGCTTCTGTTTAGATGTGGTTTTAAGTTTTAATTAGTGTTTGTGCCAAGTAGAACCTTTGGGAAGACTTGGGTAAAGTCTTTATGATCATGCTGTAAAAAAACAGAAATTTTAGCGCTCACGAGATTGGCTAGAACTTTTTACTGGAGGGTGATATTTAGTTGATTCTTTTTTCATATGATTACTAGACAAATTAATCAGGTCCAAAAATTTATTTTAGAATTTTTGGAGTTCCGGAAGTTTGCGTTAGTTACAGATTACTACAGACTGTTCTGTTTTTGACAGATTCTGTTTTTCGTGTGTTGTTTGCTTATTTTGATGAATCTATGGCTAGTAAATAGTTAGCAAACCATAGAGAAGTTGGAATACAGTAGGTTTAACACCAATATAAATAAATAATGAGTTCAGTACAGCACCTTTAAGTGGTGTTTTGTTTTCTTTCGCTAACAGAGCTCATGAGTTTTTTGTTAAGTTTTGTGTTGTGAAGTTTTCAAGTTTTGGGTAAAGATTCAATGGACTATGGAATAAGGAGTGGCAAGAGCCTAGGCTTGGGGATGCCCAAGGCACCCCAAGGAATATTCAAGGATAACCAAGAGCCTAAGCTTGGGGATGCCCCGGAAGGCATCCCCTCTTTCGTCTTCGTTCATCGGTAACTTTACTTGGAGCTATATTTTTATTCACCACATGATATGTGTTTTGCTTGGAGCGTAATTTTATTTTATTTAGCTTTGCTTGCTGTTTGAATAAAATATCAAGATCTTAAACTGTTAAATGTTAGAGAGTCTTCACATAGTTGCATAATTATTCGACTACTCATTGATCTTCACTTATATCTTTCGGAGTAGTTTTGTTTTTGCTCTAGTGCTTCACTTATATCTTTTAGAGCACGGTGGTGGATTTGTTTTATAGAAACTTTTGAACTATCATGCTTCACTTAGATTATTTTGAGAGTCTTAAATAGCATGGTAATTTGCTTAAATAATCCTAATATGCTAAGCATAAAAGATTTGTAAGAATTCTTATGAGTGTGTTGAATACTAAGAAAGGTTTGATGCTTGATAATTGTTTTGAGATATGGAGGTAGTAATATTAGAGTCATGCTAATTGGGTAGTTGTGAATTTGAGAAATACTTGTGTTAAAGTTTGTGATTCCCGTAGCATGCACGTATGGTGAACCGTTACGTCATGAAGTCGGAGCATGATGTATTTATTGATTGTCTTCCTTATGAGTGGCGATCGGGGACGAGCGATGGTCTTTTCCTACCAATCTATCCCCCTAGGAGCATGCGCGTAATAATTTGCTTTGATAACTTCTAGATTTTTGCAATAAGTATATGAGTTCTTTATGACTAATGTTGAGTTCATGGATTATACGCACTTTTTCCCATCCTTCCACCATCGCTAGCCTCTCTAATACCGCGCACTTTTCGCCGGTATCATACACCCACCATATACCTTCCTCAAAACAGCCACCATACCTACCTATCATGGCATTTCCATAGCCATTCCGAGATATATTGCCATGCAACTTTCCACCGTTCCGTTTATTATGACACGTTCCATCATTGTCATATTGCTTTGCATGATCATGTAGTTGACATCCTATTTGTGGCAAAGCCACCGTCATAATTCTTTCATACATGTCACTCTTGATTCATTGCATATCCCGGTACACCGCCGGAGGCATTCACATAGAGTCATATTGTTGTTCTAAGTATCGAGTTGTAATTCTTGAGTTGTAAGTAAATAAAAGTGTGATGATCATCATTATTAAAGCATTGTCCCAGTGAGGAAAGAATGATGGAGACTATGATTCCCCCACAAGTCGGGATGAAACTCCGGACGAAAAATAAAAAAAGAGAAAAAAAGAGGCCATAAAAAAAGAGAAAAGGCCCAAATAAAAAAAATAAAAAAATAAAAAATGAGAGAAAAAGAGAGAAGGGGCAATGCTACTATCCTTTTACCACACTTGTGCTTCAAAGTAGCACCATGATCTTCATGATAGAGAGTCTCCTATGTTGTCACTTTCATATACTAGTGGGAATTTTTCATTATAGAACTTGGCTTGTATATTCCAATGATGGGCTTCCTCAAATTGCCCTAGGTCTTCGTGAGCAAGCAAGTTGGATGCACACCCACTTAGTTTCCTTTTGAGCTTTCATATTCTTATAGCTCTAGTGCATCCTTTGCATGGCAATCCCTACTCATTCACATTGATATCTATTGATGGGCATCTCCATAGCCCGTTGATACGCCTAGTTGATGTGAGACTATCTTCCCCTCTTTTTGTCTTCTCCACAACCACCATTCTATTCCACCTATAGTGTTATGTCCATGGCTCACGCTCATGTATTGCATGAAGATTGAAAAAGTTTGAGAATGTCAAAAGTATGAAACAATTGCTTGGCTTGTCATCAGGGTTGTGCATGATTTAAATACTTTGTGTGGTGAAGATAGAGCATAGCCAGACTATATGATTTTGTAGGGATAACTTTCTTTGGCCATGATATTTTGAGAAGACATAATTGCTTTATTAGTATGCTTGAAGTATTATTATTTTTATGTCAATATGAACTTTTATCTTGAATCTTTCGTATCTGAATATTCATACCGCAATTAAGAAGAATTACATTGAAATTATGCCAAGTAGCACTCCGCATCATAAATTCTTTTTTGTCATTTACCTACTCGAGGACGAGCAGGAATTAAGCTTGGGGATGCTTGATATGTCTCCAATGTATCTATAATTTTTTATTGCTCCATGCTATATTATCTACGGTTTTGGGCAACATTGGGCTTTATTATCCACTTTTATATTACTTTTGGGACTAACCTATTAACCGGAGGCCCAGCCCGGATTTGTTGTTTTATGCCTATTTCAGTGTTTCGAAGAAAAGGAATATCAAACGGAGTCGAAACGGTACGAAATCAACTGGAGAACTTATTTTTGGAAGGAAACCTACCGTTTAGACTTGGACCCTACGTCAGAAGATGAAGGAGGTGCTCACGAGGGTAGGGGGCGCGCCCCCTGCCTCGTGGCCCCTCCTTCGGTCCACTGACGTACTCCTTTCACCCATATATACCCACGTATCCCAAAACTTCCAGAACGGAGATTAGTGTGACACCCGGATAATTAGGCTACAGTAATCCCCATTTAATGATGCCACGTCACCTCAGTTATGGTTGTTAAATCTCGCGTTAGTTCAAACCGATTCGAAATTCAAATTCAAAATAAGGCAAACAACAAAAGTTTTCAAATATTAAAACTAAATTGTTCGGGTTGTGCCAAATATTGCATAGGTAATTATGATGGAGAAACCACATTTTATTAAAATGCCTAAATACTTTAAATGGAATTAAAACAGAAAAGAGATAATAAAAATAAAACAGAAAACAAACAAAAAAACAAAAAAAGAACAGAGAGCAGACCCCCCCCCCACTCCCCCACTGGGCCTCGACCCAGCCGGCCCCGTCGGCCACCCCACCAGGTCGGCCCAGCCACGCCCCACCCCACTCTCCTTATCCACCCACACCCCCGCAACCCTAGCCGCCAACCACTCCCCCACCCCCACTCGTTCTCTCCCCCTCCCCCCAATCCAGTTCTGGATCGGGATCGGGCCGACGCCCCCTGCGCCCCTCGCCGCCGCCCGGTTCAAACCTCGCCGCCACCGCCTCCTCCACAGACCGACCGGAGCCCTCCCCACCGGCCTGCCTCCTCCTCGTCGACGCCGTCCCCGTCGTCCTCCCCGCGCTCCATCGAGCACGCTCCCCAGACCCCACGCTCCCCCCGGTGAGCTGCTGCTGCTTGGACGCGCCCTGCCCGCCGAGCCCGCGTCCCGCGGCCGAGCTGCCTTGCTCCGCCGCGTGCACGCCGCACGCACCCACGCCCTCGATAGGACCTCTCCTGCTGTTGCTGCTCTCACCGTGCGCGCGCAAGGCACTGCCCGCTCTCGTCGTCGCCCTCCTCTCCTTCCCCTGTCACCGCACCCGCCTCCTCTGCCTACCCGCAACCCCCTTGCCGCCGCTCGCTCGCGTGCTCACCCCCTTCACCGCTCTGGCTCGCAGTTGCCGCTGCCACGCCCGTGCCATGTCGCCCCGCCTCCCTCCTCTGCTCCCCGCAGCCGTCGCGCGCCCGCCGTTGCCACTGCACGCGCTCGCCACTGCACGCCGCTGCACACGCCCGCCAGTGCGCCTTGGCCGCGCCCGCACACGCGTGGCCCCCCGCCCCTACCACTCGCCGGCCTCGCCTTGACCCCAGGTCGGGCTCGGTCTTCGCCCGGGCGACGCCAGCGTCCTGGTCCAGTCGCCCGTACGCCCGTGAACCCGGCGCCCGTTAACCCCTGGGCCACTGACCAAAGGGCCCCACGACCTGAACGTTTATTTAAAAAAAAGAATAAAAAAATAATAATAATAAATATAATAATTAAAATATTAATTAATTAATTAATTAAAGAATTAATTAAGTTAATTAATCATGATTAGCTTAATCACAGAATGACAGGTGGGACCCACACGTCAGATTTGACCAGTCAACGCCCCTGTTGACTGCTGACGTCATGCTGACGTCAGCGTGCACTGTTTTGGATAATGTTATATTTAAATAATTAATTAAATTCTAGTAATTATTAAAATCTTTAGAAAATCATATCTTTTAATCCGTAACTCGGATTAAAATATTTTCAACATGAAAGTTGCTCAGAACGTCGAGACGCTTCCGGATACGCAAACCGTTCGTCCGCCACACCCCCCTAACCTATCGAACTCGCAACTTTCCCCCTCCGGCTCCTCTGCCCGAAAACGCGAAACACCGGGGATATTTTCCCGGATGTTTCCCCCCTTCACCGGTATCATCCCATACCGCGTTAGGGAACCTCTAACGCCGTTACTTGTCATGTCATGCATCATTATGCATCTGCTTGCTTAAATATTTATTGTTTCTTCCCCCTCTTCTTTCGCTAGACACCGGGACCGACGCTGCTGCTTCCCTGTTCGACTACGGTGTTGACGATCCCTCTCTCTTGCCAGAGCAACCAGGCAAGCCCCCCCCCCTTGATCACCAGATATCGCCTACTCTCCTCTATACTGCTTGCATTAGAGTAGTGTAGCTTGTTAATGCTTTCGTTATTCCTATCCTGATGCATAGCCTGTTTTTGATACTGCTGTTGATACATTTACCTGCAATCCTACTGCTTAGTATAGGATGCTAGTGTTCCATCAGTGGCCCTACACTCTTGTCTGTCTGCCATGCTATACTACTGGGCCGTGATCACTCGGGGGTGATCACGGGCATACTATATACTTTACACTGTTACATTACATGTGATACTGTTCGGAGATGGGGGCTGAAGGGGCAGGTGGCTCCATCCCGGTA
The DNA here is from genome assembly GCA_032464435.1 of Aegilops umbellulata. Lineage (NCBI taxonomy): Eukaryota > Viridiplantae > Streptophyta > Magnoliopsida > Poales > Poaceae > Aegilops > Aegilops umbellulata. The sequence goes on from CP136058.1 coordinate 57,267,771, forward strand.
GAGGTGGGCCTGGGTTCCCGACGGCCCCCGTCTGTTACTTTGTGGCGGAGCGACAGGGCGGGTTCAGACCACCTAGGAGAGAGGTGGGCCTGGCCCTAGTCGGCGTTCGCGATACTTAACACGCTTAACGAGATCTGGGTATTTGATCTGAGTCTGGCCATTTGGTCTATACGCACTAACCACCTACGCGGGAGTAGTTATGGGTATCCCGACGTCGTGGTATCAGCCGAAGCACTTCTTGACGTCAGCGACTGAGTGGCGCGCGCCGGGTTGGACCGCGTAACGTGACTTCCGTTGTACTGGAGGTTGCTAGGTCTGCTCACCGGCCGCGTTCGCAACGTGCAGGTGTGCTCAGGGCGATGGGCCCAGACCCCTGCGCGCTTAGGTTTAGGCCGGCGTGCTGACCGCTCTGTTGTGCCTAGGTGGGGCTGCGACGTGTTGATCTTCTGAGGCCGGGCATGACCCAGAAAAGTGTGTCCGGCCAAATGGGATCAAGCGTGTTGGGCTATGTGGTGCACCCCTGCAGGGAAGTTTATCTATTCGAATAGCCGTGTCCCTCGGTAAAAGGACGACCCGGAGTTGTACCTTGACCTTATGACAACTAGAACCGGATACTTAATAAAACACACCCTTCCAAGTGCCAGATACACCCCGGTGATCGCTCTCTAACAGGGCATCGAGGAGGGGATCGCCGGGTAGGATTATGCTATACGATGCTACTTGGAGGACTTCATTCTACTCTCTCCTATATGCTGCAAGACGGAGGCGACCAGAAGCGTAGTCTTCGATAAGACTAGCTATCCCCCTCTTATTCTGGCATTCTGCAGTTCAGTCCACTGATATGGCCCTTTACACATATATCCATGCATATGTAGTGTAGCTCCTTGCTTGCGAGTACTTTGGATGAGTACTCACGGTTGCTTTCTCCTTCTTTTCCCCCTATCCCTTCTACCTAGTTGTCGCAACCAGATGTTGGAGCTCAGGATCCAGACGCCACCGTCGACGACGACTCCTACTACACTGGAGGTGCCTACTACTACGTGCAGCCCGCTGATGACGACCAGGAGTAGTTAGGAGGATCCCAGGCAGGAGGCCTGCGCCTCGTTCGATCTGTATCCCAGTTTGTGCTAGCCATCTTATGGCAACTTGTTTAACTTATGTCTGTACTCAGATATTGTTGCTTCCGCTGACTCGTCTATGATCGAGCACTTGTATTCGAGCCCTCGAGGCCCCTGGCTTGTATTATGATGCTTGTATGACTTATTTTTATTTGTAGAGTTGTGTTGTGATATCTTCCCGTGAGTCCCTGATCTTGATCGTACACATTTGCGTGCATGATTAGTGTACGATTAAAACGGGGGCGTCACAAGTTGGTATCAGAGCCGACTGCCTGTAGGAACCCCCCTTCCATACTCCTTGGCCGAAGTCGAGTCTAGACATTACAAAAACTTTTACTAACTTGGCGGTGTGCCTTACGGGCCCACGTCGCCATCGGGTGGTACTAGGATCTTTTACTTCTTGACCCTTACTCTGGGACTCCGAACTCTCTTCTACTCGGGATAAACGAATTTACTAACTCTGACACTGGGGTCCCGTTACGACATTCACCCCAAAGTTGGATAAAAGCCATAGCTATTCCTTACTATAGTATTTTGAACAATTTCCACACTGTCGTTTGACTCCTGTGAAACATCTTTGTTTTCAGATGGAACCCACGAGGCAGGTCGTGCGCCACACGACGGCCATTGGTGCCTCGGGATCACCGGCCGTGCTAGCTGAGATGATGACCTATCTGGGTTATCGCTGGCACCCCGAGTACACCATCACCGAGGAGTACCAGGATTTTAACTAGGAGCAGTACCGTGCCACCGTCCACCTCTACTCTCGGGAGTATGACTCCACTACAGTGCTGCACACTGCTTATGGTGTTGGAGTGACCATTGATATGGCAGTTCACGATGCTGCCTATGCTGCTCTGACACGCCTTCGTAGGGAGTACCGGGAGTTGGACACCTCCCCCTTCAGGCACATTGCTATCGCATCTGATATTGGTGCGGAGGGTTACTACACTGCTGCCTACTCCACTGTCACCCGCGAGCCCTTCCACCATCAGAACTTTGTTCTGCATGCTGATGGGCTGGATCGAGCTAACCGAGCTCTTCGCCACGAGTTGTACACCACTCGCCAGCACCTCTACCGTGCCTTGACGATGTTGCACCCCTTTGTTGGATCTGGGGAGCTGCCGCGTTCTGCTATCTATCCAGCCAGGACCGTGATGCCTCAGGGTGTCGGTTGGCCAGAGGTGGGAGGCTATTCTCCCGCACTTGGTCCTCTTCTGCCGCCTGAGCGTCGAGTTCAGCACCAGAGCCCCCGCGGACCCCAGGTTGCCGATGTGGTGTACCCGTTGCCACACTACCAGCTTTCAGGCTACACCTACCTCCGCAGTGTCGTGTGGGACTGATGTAGACTTGCTTATTAGTGTTAGCTGCATTCGCCGCGAGCCTGCGTGCCGCCTATGATGTCTTAGTCTATGTACTGAACTCTATGTACCGAACCCTATGCATGATCCCTTTTGTAAGATGTGCCAACTGTTATGTGGTATCTATCGTGCTGCTTTCATTATGCATGTTTCATCTTGAATGATTCTTGTATTTGCCAATTTCTCAAATACTGAAATACCCCTGTTATATATTAGCAGGATGGTTAGACCAGCTGGTCGTGGTCGTGGTGGCAACTACCCACCACCGCCTGAGTACATGGCTGGTATGATCCAACATCTTGAGATGAATCGCCAGTTCATGGAGAACATGATGGCGCAGTTTCCTCGCCCCAATATGAACCAGCAGCCAAACACAGTGACTCTGCAGGATTTCATACGCCTGAACCCAACTGTGTACCGCAGCTCAACTCAGCCTCTGGATGCTGATGACTGGCTCCGTGACATCACCTATGAGATGGAGTCTGCTGATGTAGCCCCTGCCAGCTATGTCACGTTTGCTTCCTTCTTCCTGAAGGGACCCGCGGCTCAATGGTGGGACAGCCACAGGCGTACTCTGCCAGTTGGAACAATCATCACCTGGCCAGACTTCCAAGCTGCTTTCCGTGCCCGCTTCATTCCTCAGGGAGTCATGGACCGGAAGAAGCGTGAGTTCCGCAACCTCATCCAAGGCAACAAAACGGTTGAAGCTTATCAGCGGGAGTTTTTTGACTTGTCCCGCTATGCTGAAGAGGACATTGCTACTGATTCACGTAGACAGGAGAAGTTCCGTGACGGCCTTCAAGCTGACATCAAGTTCGCACTTCTAGTGCACGACTTTGCTGATTTCGCCACCTTGGTGAACAAAGCCATCAACGTCGAAACTGGTCTGCAGGAATACCAGAGCTCTCACAGGCGCAGCCGTGACACGGGCTCATCTTCGGGCCCGTCCTCGCAGAAGCGCAGGATATGGATTCCCAACAGCATGTACCAGTCGAATGCACCTGCCCCAAGGCAGTCCTATGCTACACCTCGTCTGCCTAATGCTCCTGCAAGACAGCCAAAACTTCCAGCTCCACCACCCCAAGCTCCGGTCCCCACTCCCAATAATGGTCTGTGCTACAAGTGTGGTCAACCAGGTCACCTGGCCAGGAACTGCTATCAGAATCAGAATCAGAATCAGCTGGCCCTTCCTGCAGCTGGTCGTGGGAACGAAAAGAACCGTAACAGCAAAGCCAAGTCCTATGGCCGTGTTCATGCCAACCACGTTGATCTGAACGAAGCTCAAGACCAGCCTTCTACTGTGATGGGTACACTCCTCGTAAATTCAGTACCTGCATCTGTTTTATTTGATACAGGAGCATCGCATTCATTCATGTCAGAAGATTTTGCATTCAAGCATGGCATTAAATACGAGGAGATGAACACTTCGGTAGTGGTAAAAACCCCGTGGGACAATGTCAAACCACCATGGTTGGCGTCGACGTCCCCGTGGAAATCGAAGGGCTGGAATTCTATGCCGCGCCCATTATCCTGAAGACGTCTAACATCGACCTCATTCTGGGGATGGATTGGTTGAAAGCGCATACTGCTTCCATAGTTTGCGCCACTAAGACCGTCCATCTGCTTCATCCTTCAGATGAAATAGTTACATACCACGCTCGCCTGGTGCAAAATGCCGAGGCAAGGCTTCATGCCTTGAATGCATTGAACTCTGCACCACTCGAGGGCATCGAAAACATCCCCGTCGTGCGTGACTTCCTCGACGTCTTTCCTGAAGAACTTCCAGGGATTCCCCCTGCTAGAGCTGTCGAATTCGTCATCGACTTGAAACCAGGCACCACTCCTATTGCCAAGCGACCCTACAAGATGCCACCACATGAACTCCTTGAGCTTAAGGAGGAAATCGACAAATCTCTTCAAAGTGGTTTCATTCGCCCAAGTTGCTCTCCTTGGGGAGCACCTTCCCTCTTTGTCAAGAAGAAGGATGGGACAAACCGACTGGTCCAAGACTACCATCCTATTAACCAAGCTACCATCAGAACAAGTATCCTCTTCCCCGGATCAATGATCTGTATGATCAACTGGCTGGTTCATCAGTGTTCTCTAAACTCGACTTGAGGTTGGGTTACCACCAGATCCGCGTTCGTGAAGAGGATATCCCAAAGACCGCCTTTGTGACTCGTTATGGTTCATACGAGTACACTGTCATGTCCTTCGGCTTAACCAATGCCCCAGCCACCTTCTCTCGCCTGATGAACTATATATTCATGGATTACCTCGACAAGTTCGTCGTGGTTTATCTGGATGATATCCTGGTATTTTCCAAGAACGAAGAAGAACATGCTGAACATATTCGTCTTGTGCTGGAAAAGCTACAAGAGCATCAGCTATACGCCAAGTTCTCCAAATGTGAATTCTGGCTTCCTGAAGTAACCTATCTTGGGCATGTCATCTCTAAGGATGGTATTGCCGTTAACCCTGAACGAGTTCAGGCTATTCTTGATTGGACTCCTCCAAAGAATGTCAAGCAAGTCAGAAGTTTTCTCGGTCTCGCCAGCTATTGCCGTCGATTCGTCGAGAACTTCTCCAAGATTGCCAGGCCCCTGACTAACTTGCTGCATAAGGGCGTCAAGTTCCAATGGACAGACAAATGTCAGGAAAGCTTCCAGGCACTTAAAGACAAGTTGACTTCTGCCCCAGTGCTAGCTCCACCTGATACAAAGAAGGACTTCGTCATTTACTGCGACGCTTCCCGTCAAGGATTAGGCTGTGTCCTAATGCAAGAGCGCAGAGTGATTGCCTATGCCTCTCGTCAATTGCACCCTCATGAAGAGAACTACCCAGTTCACGATCTCGAGCTTGCTGCTGTCATTCATGCACCAAAGCAGTGGCGGCATTACCTTCTCGGTAATCGTTGCGAGATATTCACTGACCATCAAAGTCTGAAGTATCTGTTTACTCAGCCAGACCTGAACCTCCGTCAGCAGAGATGGATGGAGACCGTAGCAGATTTTGACTTGGGTATTTCCTATACACCAGGCAAGGCTAATGTAATGGCAGATGCCTTGAGCCGCAAGTCTTACTGCAACCACCTCCAGGTTCATAAAGTTCAGCCCTCGCTCGTTGAAGAATACAGAAAGCTGAACCTCCATATTGTTCCCCCGGGTGCACTCGCTCCCCCTCCTGAGGAGTTTCAGAAGATGAACCTCCGTGTTATTCCCCAGGGTTCCCTCTATACCCTGGCTGTCGAACCCGATCTCGTGAGCTCCATCAAGACAATACAAGGATACGACTCTGAAGTCCACAAGATTAAGCGCGACCTCAAGGAAGGAAAGCCCTCATACTTCACTATTGCTGGTGATGGCGCCTTGTACTTCAAAGGCCGCCTAGTGGTGCCGTGTAAGAAGGAAAACCTGAATATGACTAGGAAAGTTATGAAAGAAGCTCATGATACGCCTCTGTGTATCCATCCTGGTAGTACTAAGATGTACCAGGACATTCGTCAAAGATTCTGGTGGTCTAATATGAAGCAAGACATTGCTCGCTATGTTGCCGAGTGTGACGTTTGCCGTCGTATCAAAGCAGAACATCAAAGGCCTGCTGGAACTCTGCAACCTATCTCCATTCCGGAATGGAAATGGGACCATGTTGAAATGGACTTCGTCACTGGATTTCCCAAATCTCAGAAAGGTAATGATGCTATTCTTGTCGTCATTGACCGGCTTTCTAAAGTTGCACATTTTCTGGCGGTCAAGGAAACGATCACTGCTAGCCAGCTTGCAACTCTCTACATGTCCAGAATTGTTTCACTTCACGGTATTCCACTGGTTATCAGTTCGGACCGTGGCAGCTTATTCACTTCAAGATTCTGGGCAAGTTTCCAAGAAGCTATGGGAACTCATCTATCGTTCAGTACTGCTTTTCATCCGCAGTCTCAAGGACAAGTTGAACATGTCAACCAAGTTCTCGAAGATATGCTTCGAGCTTGTGTTATTTCCTTTGGCAAGAAATGGGAGGAATCTCTCCCGTATGCTGAGTTCTCTTATAATAATAGCTATCAAGCTAGTCTGAAGATGGCCCCCTTCGAAGTGTTATATGGACGAAAGTGCCGAACCCCTCTGAACTGGTCAGAAACTGGGGAACGCCCATTCTTTGGTCCGGATATTATCCAACATGCCGAAGAACAAGTCCGCATTATTCGCGAGAATCTCAAGACTGCTCAGTCACGCCAAAAGAGTAACTATGACCGTCATCATAAAGACATGGTCTATCAACCTGGCGAAAAGGCCTATCTTCGAGTTACACCAATGAAGGGTGCTCACCGCTTCGGGATCAAGGGCAAGCTAGCTCCCCGCTATATTGGTCCTTTCACTATTCTCGAGAGGCGTGGAAAAGTGGCTTATCAACTGGAGCTTCCGCCGAACCTTAATCAGGTTCACGATGTGTTCCACGTGTCACAACTCCGTCGCTGCTTCAAGGACCCGATCCAAGCAGTGGATCATGAAGTACTCGAATTGCAACAGGACCTCTCCTATAAAGAACATCCGGTCCGCATTCTCGACCAAGCTGAACGCCGCACACGCCAGAAGGCGATCAAGTTCCTCAAAGTCCAGTGGTCGCACCATTCTGAAGATGAAGCCACCTGGGAACGCGAGGATCGTCTTCGTGAAGAATACCCCGCACTGTTTCCTTCTACCTCCAAAATCTCGGGACGAGATTTCTTGTAGTGGAGGAGATTTGTGACACCCGGATAATTAGGCTACAGTAATCCCCATTTAATGATGCCACGTCACCTCAGTTATGGTTGTTAAATCTCGCGTTAGTTCAAACCGATTCGAAATTCAAATTCAAAATAAGGCAAACAACAAAAGTTTTCAAATATTAAAACTAAATTGTTCGGGTTGTGCCAAATATTGCATAGGTAATTATGATGGAGAAACCACATTTTATTAAAATGCCTAAATACTTTAAATGGAATTAAAACAGAAAAGAGATAATAAAAATAAAACAGAAAACAAACAAAAAAACAAAAAAAGAACAGAGAGCAGACCCCCCCCCACTCCCCCACTGGGCCTCGACCCAGCCGGCCCCGTCGGCCACCCCACCAGGTCGGCCCAGCCACGCCCCACCCCACTCTCCTTATCCACCCACACCCCCGCAACCCTAGCCGCCAACCACTCCCCCACCCCCACTCGTTCTCTCCCCCTCCCCCCAATCCAGTTCTGGATCGGGATCGGGCCGACGCCCCCTGCGCCCCTCGCCGCCGCCCGGTTCAAACCTCGCCGCCACCGCCTCCTCCACAGACCGACCGGAGCCCTCCCCACCGGCCTGCCTCCTCCTCGTCGACGCCGTCCCCGTCGTCCTCCCCGCGCTCCATCGAGCACGCTCCCCAGACCCCACGCTCCCCCCGGTGAGCTGCTGCTGCTTGGACGCGCCCTGCCCGCCGAGCCCGCGTCCCGCGGCCGAGCTGCCTTGCTCCGCCGCGTGCACGCCGCACGCACCCACGCCCTCGATAGGACCTCTCCTGCTGTTGCTGCTCTCACCGTGCGCGCGCGCAAGGCACTGCCCGCGCCCGTCGTCGCCCTCCTCTCCTTCCCCTGTCACCGCACCCGCCTCCTCTGCCTACCCGCAACCCCCTTGCCGCCGCTCACTCGCGTGCTCACCCCCTTCACCGCTCTGGCTCGCAGTTGCCGCTGCCGCGCCCGTGCCATGTCGCCCCGCCTCCCTCCTCTGCTCCCCGCAGCCGTCGCGCGCCCGCCGTTGCCACTGCACGCGCTCGCCACTGCACGCCGCTGCACACGCCCGCCAGTGCGCCTTGGCCGCGCCCGCACACGCGTGGCCCCCCGCCCCTACCACTCGCCGGCCTCGCCTTGACCCCAGGTCGGGCTCGGTCTTCGCCCGGGCGACGCCAGCGTCCTGGTCCAGTCGCCCATACGCCCGTGAACCCGGCGCCCGTTAACCCCTGGGCCACTGACCAAAGGGCCCCACGACCTGAACGTTTATTTAAAAAAAAGAATAAATAATAATAATAATAATAATAAATATAATAATTAAAATATTAATTATTTAAATAAAGAATTAATTAAGTTAATTAATCATGATTAGCTTAATCACAGAATGACAGGTGGGACCCACACGTCAGATTTGACCAGCCAACGCCCCTGTTGACTGCTGACGTCATGCTGACGTCAGCGTGCACTGTTTTGGATAATGTTATATTTAAATAATTAATTAAATTCTAGTAATTATTAAAATCTTTAGAAAATCATATCTTTTAATCCGTAACTCGGATTAAAATATTTTCAACATGAAAGTTGCTCAGAACGTCGAGACGCTTCCGGATATGCAAACCGTTCGTCCGCCACACCCCCCCTAACCTATCGAACTCGCAACTTTCCCCCTCCGGCTCCTCTGCCCGAAAACGCGAAACACCGGGGATATTTTCCCGGATGTTTCCCCCCTTCACCGGTATCATCCCATACCGCGTTAGGGCACCTCTAACGCCGTTACTTGTCATGTCATGCATCATTATGCATCTGCTTGCTTAAATATTTATTGTTTCTTCCCCCTCTTCTCTCGCTAGACACCGGGACCGACGCTGCTGCTTCCCTGTTCGACTACGGTGTTGACGATCCCTCTCTCTTGCCAGAGCAACCAGGCAAGCCCCCCCCCTTGATCACCAGATATCGCCTACTCTCCTCTATACTGCTTGCATTAGAGTAGTGTAGCTTGTTAATGCTTTCGTTATTCCTATCCTGATGCATAGCCTGTTTTTGATACTGCTGTTGATACATTTACCTGCAATCCTACTGCTTAGTATAGGATGCTAGTGTTCCATCAGTGGCCCTACACTCTTGTCTGTCTGCCATGCTATACTACTGGGTCGTGATCACTCGGGGGTGATCACGGGCATACTATATACTTTACACTGTTACATTACATGTGATACTGTTCGGAGATGGGGGCTGAAGGGGCAGGTGGCTCCATCCCGGTAGAGGTGGGCCTGGGTTCCCGACGGCCCCCGACTGTTACTTTGTGGCGGAGCGACAGGGCGGGTTCAGACCACCTAGGAGAGAGGTGGGCCTGGCCCTAGTCGGCGTTCGCGATACTTAACACGCTTAACGAGATCTGGGTATTTGATCTGAGTCTGGCCATTTGGTCTATACGCACTAACCACCTACGCGGGAGTAGTTATGGGTATCCCGACGTCGTGGTATCAGCCGAAGCACTTCTTGACGTCAGCGACTGAGTGGCGCGCGCCGGGTTGGACCGCGTAACGTGACTTCCGTTGTACTGGAGGTTGCTAGGTCTGCTCACCGGCCGCGTTCGCAACGTGCAGGTGTGCTCAGGGCGATGGGCCCAGACCCCTGCGCGCTTAGGTTTAGACCGGCGTGCTGACCGCTCTGTTGTGCCTAGGTGGGGCTGCGACGTGTTGATCTTCCGAGGCCGGGCATGACCCAGAAAAGTGTGTCCGGCCAAATGGGATCAAGCGTGTTGGGCTATGTGGTGCACCCCTGCAGGGAAGTTTATCTATTCGAATAGCCGTGTCCCTCGGTAAAAGGACGACCCGGAGTTGTACCTTGACCTTATGACAACTAGAACCGGATACTTAATAAAACACACCCTTCCAAGTGCCAGATACACCCCGGTGATCGCTCTCTAACAGGGCATCGGGGAGGGGATCGCCGGGTAGGATTATGCTATACGATGCTACTTGGAGGACTTCATTCTACTCTCTCCTATATGCTGCAAGACGGAGGCGACCAGAAGCGTAGTCTTCGATAAGACTAGCTATCCCCCTCTTATTCTGGCATTCTGCAGTTCAGTCCACTGATATGGCCCTTTACACATATATCCATGCATATGTAGTGTAGCTCCTTGCTTGCGAGTACTTTGGATGAGTACTCACGGTTGCTTTCTCCTTCTTTTCCCCCTATCCCTTCTACCTGGTTGTCGCAACCAGATGTTGGAGCTCAGGATCCAGACGCCACCGTCGACGACGACTCCTACTACACTGGAGGTGCCTACTACTACGTGCAGCCCGCTGATGACGACCAAGAGTAGTTAGGAGGATCCCAGGCAGGAGGCCTGCGCCTCGTTCGATCTGTATCCCAGTTTGTGCTAGCCATCTTATGGCAACTTGTTTAACTTATGTCTGTACTCAGATATTGTTGCTTCCGCTGACTCGTCTATGATCGAGCACTTGTATTCGAGCCCTCGAGGCCCCTGGCTTGTATTATGATGCTTGTATGACTTATTTTTATTTGTAGAGTTGTGTTGTGATATCTTCCCGTGAGTCCCTGATCTTGATCGTACACATTTGCGTGCATGATTAGTGTACGATTGAAACGGGGGCGTCACAATTAGATCGGGAGTTCCGCTGCCGCAAGCCTCTGTAGCCACCAAAAACCTCTCGGGACCCTGTTCCGGCACCCTGCCAGAGGGGGGAACCCTCACCGGTGGCCATCTTCATCATCCCCCCGCTCTCCATGACGAGGAGGGAGTAGTTCACCGTCGGGGCTGAGGGTATGTACCAGTAGCTATGTGTTTGATCTCTCTCTCTCTCTCTCGTGTTCTTGATTTGGCGCGATCTTGATGTATCGCGAGCTTTGTTATTATAGTTGGATCTTATGTTTCTTCTCCCCCTCTTCTCTCTTGTAATGGATTGAGTTTTCCCCTTGGAGTAATCTTACCGGATTGAGTCTTTAAAGATTTGAGAACACTTGATGTATGTCTTGTCGTGTGTATCTGTGGTGACAATGGGATATCACGTGATTCACTTGATGTATGTTTTGGTGATCAACTTGCGGGTTCCGCCCATGAACCTATGCATAGGGGTTGGCACACGTTTTCGTCGTGATTCTCCGGTAGAAACTTTGGGGAACTTTTTGAGGTTCTATGTGTTGGTTGAATAGATGAATCTGAGATTGTGTGATGCATATCGTATAATCATACCCGCGGATACTTGAGGTGACATTGGAGTATCTAGGTGACATTAGGGTTTTGGTTGATTTGTATCTTAAGGTGTTATTCTAGTACGAACTCTAGGGCTGTTTGTGACACTTATAGGAATAGCCCAACGGATAGATTGGGAAGAATAACTTTGAGGTGGTTTCGTACCCTACCATAATCTCTTCGTTTGTTCTCCGCTATTACTGACTTTGGAGTGACTCTTTGTTGCATGTTGTGGGATAGTTATATGATCCAATTATGCTATTATTGTTGAGAGAACTTGCACTAGTGAAAGTATGAACCCTATGCCTTGTTTCATATCATTGCAATACCGTTTACGCTCACTTTACCGCTTGCTACCTTGCTGTTTTTATATTTTCAGTTTATAAAAACCTATATCTACCATCCATATTGCACTTGTATCACCATCTCTTCGCCGAACTAGTGCACCTATACAATTTACCATCATATTGGGTGTGTTGGGGACACAAGAGACTCTTTGTTATTTGGTTGCAGGGTTGTTTGAGAGAGACCATCTTCATCCTACGCCTCCCACGGATTGATAAACCTTAGGTCATCCACTTGAGGGAAATTTGCTACTGTCCTACAAACCTCTGCACTTGGAGGCCCAACAACGTCTACAAGAATAAGATTGTGTAGTAGACATCAGCGCGCTACTGCTACTTAGCACCAACGTGCTTTTTTAGCACGCGCTACAGCTAAAGTTCCGTGTGTAAGGTTTTCCCTAGTAGTGCATGGCCGCCGCCACGCCCGCGCTTTTGCCGTAGTTTTGGCCGTCGATCGAAGGAGGTTTGGCCGTCGCCGTCGCAGCCGGTGGCAAAGGGGATATGACCGCCGACGACGTACCACGGCGGCCGCGACAGCTTCCGATGAGAGCTCCAGAGCGGCCAGTAGCCTGCCGCCAACCACCCCTGCTGCGTCGAGGTGATCATCGCGGCCTCTTTGCCACCACGACCGCAAGGTGTTCGACACTTTGCCCAAAAAGGTATGGATAGTGGAGATGAGTTTTTCTTCCACCACTTCATTTGTTCATCGGACGATTCGTCATCGGATGATGGAGATCTTGTGGTGACTGCACTGGTCGTTCACGACCACATTCAACGACAGCTTCCTCGGTACAGGGGGTCACTCCCTATCCGTGCTCCCAACCTGAACCGCAACAGGGAGAGAGGCCACGCCCTGCTCTATGTCGATTACTTTGCCAACATCCCGCTCTTCAAGCTGGATAAATTCTGTCACCGTTTTCTAATGGCAAGGCATGTGTTCAATCGTATGTGAGAGGGAGTGGTTGCTCATGACCCATACTTCGAGTGCAAGACGGATGCCCTTGGCAAGCTTGGATTCTCCTCTTACCAGAAATGCACCACGGCCATTCGCAAGCTTGCATATGGAATCCCAGGCGATCTGGTGGATGAGTATGTGCGTATGAGTGAGACAACATGTCTGATGTCAATGTACAAGTTCTGCCAGGCTGTGATCGAGGTGTTTGGCCCGGAGTACTTGAGGCAGCCAACCGCCGCTGATACAGAGAGATTGTTGGCGACCAACGCAGCTAGAGGCTTTCCAGGCATGCTTGGCAGCATAAATTGTATGCAATGGGAGTGGAAGAATTGTCCATTTGCTTGGCAGGGCCAGTATAAGGGGCATGTCAAAGCGTGCACTGTCATATTAGAAGCGGTGGCTTCGCAGGATCTTTGGATATGGCATTCTTTCTTCGGCATGACAGGTTCTCACAATGATATCAATGTACTGCAACATTCTCCAGTCTCCGCAAGGCTTGCAGAAGGCCACTCCCTATCTGTCAACTTTGAGATCAACAGCCACCAGTACAACAAGGGATACTATCTAGCTGATGGTATATACCCTCAGTGGTCAACTTTTATGAAGACAATCTCAAACCCACAAGGTGAGAAGAGAAAGAGATTTGCCCAAATGCAAGAGAGTGCTAGAAAGGATGTGGAATGTGCTTTTGGTGTGCTTCAATCCTGGTGGGGTATCGTTCGAAACCCTACATTGTCATGGATGAAAGGAAGCTTTGGGAGGTGATGACTGCTTGTGTGATCATGCACAACATGATCGTCGAGGACGAGCGTGATGAGAGTATCTTCGACCAAGAATTTGATTATCAAGGTGAAAATCTTGACCCCTGCACCAAGAACCGGCCACATTTGAACAATTTGTCCAATTCCATCGTGAGCTGCGTGATTGACACACTCATCTGGATCTTCAAAATGACTTGGTTGAGCATGTGTGGGATCACATTGGCAACCAATAGATGTATTGGATCATTTTATATTCATTCAAGACAATTTTGATTTGGTTGTAAAAACTATTTTATTAGAGACAATTTCGATTGGGTTGTAAAACTATTTATTTTTTCAAAGAGAGAAGTCCATATTACCCCCCTAAACTTGTCTCACGGTTCAGTCTACTCATTTTCAAACAATTAATATTTGGACGTGCAAACTGGTTTTGATATGAAAATATGGGCATTTTGGCCCTGGCGGACAGGATGGGGTAAACAGATGCGGCCACGCGCTGGACGCACGGCCACCGCATCCTAGGACATGCCCGGACACGACCCCATCGCTCTACCCAAAGGGACAAAATCTGGCTAAATCGGACGTATGATTGGGGTCGCGCGGTGGAGTTGGCCTCACATCGCGCAGATCGGCATCACTAGTTTTTTTTGTGAAAAAACTTCCAATCTATTCATCTTCAATCATGGCAGTACAACGAACACCAGAAATAAAAATTACATCCAGATCCGTAAACCACCTAGCGACGACTACAAGCACTGAAGCGAGCCGAAGGCGCGCCGCCGTCATCACCCCTCCATCACCAGAGTCGGGCACAACTTGTTGTAGTAGACAGTCGGGAAGTCATCGTGCTAAGGCCCCATAGGACCAGCGCACCAGAACAGCAACCGCCGCCGACGAAGAATAACGTAGGTTGGAAGGATTCAACCCGAAGACACACGAACGTAGAAGAACAACGACGAGATCCGAGCAAATCCACCAAAGATAGATCCGCCGGAGACACACCTCCACACGCCCACCAACGACGCTACATGCATCACCGGAACGGGGGCTAGGCGGGGAGACCTTTATTCCATCTTCAGGGAGCCGCCACCGTCTCGCCTTCCTGAGCAGGACACAAACCCTACCAAGACAGGAAAAAACGACTGAAAACGGAGCCCTCCCGTCGGCCCTTGGCAGGATCCACCGCGCCTCCATGGCCCTAGGGCCACCGGAGACGAGGCGGACATGCGGCGGCGCCGGCGAGAGGCAGAAACCCTAGCTTTCTTTCTTGGAGGAGGAGGAGCGACTTGGCGGCTAACCAGAATAATCATGAACCTGATGTAGATTTTTTTTCGGCATCACTAGTTCACTACTCGGCGTCCACCGGCGAGCGGGCGTGGTGTGCTCCGGTGCCATCAGAGGAAATAGAGGACAGAGAGAGAGAGAGAGAGAGAGAGAGAGAGAGAGAGAGAGAGAGAGAGAGAGAGAGAGAGAGAGAGAGAGAGAGAGAGAGAGAGAGAGAGAGAGAGAGAGAGAGAGAGAGAGAGAGAGAGAGAGAGAGAGAGAGAGAGAGAGAGAGAGAGAGAGAGAGAGAGAGAGAGAGAGAGAGAGAGAGAGAGAGAGAGAGAGAGAGAGAGAGAGAGAGATGATTCTCAAGCATGCGCTCGTCATGGACACACATACCTCGTTCAGGGAGAAACCAACCAGGAGATTTTGATATTCGATCTTGTCTTCCTATGGTAAGGATTAATGTTATGATCATTGATTTGTTTTCTCCTGTATGCGATTCAGTGCAGCGCTCCATCAGGCGGAGTTGATTCTTGTCCTCCGGCAACGCTGACACGGAACGGCTGGGCCATGCGGCTCGCTGGATGCGCGACGACAGTGACATGCATGCACGCGTGATGCGGGCGCCCGTGGCAAGGGCGTCAACGGGAACACATGACGGCTCGAAACGTCCAGAAGGTCGCGTGGCGCCGGTGCTTGACGGAGCGCGGCGTCATTGGCGGCGTCCCTGCACTCCGCGACGCTAAGGCCGAGTTTGGTTGACTGCATCGAACCCAACCAGGCCCATACGGTGCAGCATTTTTTGACTTTGATTGTTTGGTTGCTTGCATATACTGTTTAGCCTGCATAACACGATTCTTGAAGTACCCCTGGGCCTGACTTATTGGGAACGGACGAATCGGCAGTTTCCCGAGAGCCAGGCCCGAGCAATGCTTCGAGACGCACGTGGGTGGCTCTCTCGAGATGTGTGTCTCGAGTTAATCCCCCTCTCTCTCCTTAATCCTCAATCTCCTCTCTTCCCCTCTACTCCAGTGCGATCCCGTCGATCCTGTCTGCCATGGGAGCAGGGGAGCGGATCCAGCACCATAAGCAACGGCAGCAGCAGGTAATTAGCAGATAAGCAGCGGCATGAGCAGCGGCCGGAAAAGAGCAGTAGGTAGCGGCAAATGCTAGCGTGTTCGGGCGCCAGCGACAGCGGCAGAAGGCAGTGGCTAGCAGCAGCAAGCAACTCGCAGCAGAGCAGCCGAGGTTGAGCCCGATCCTCCCCGTGTCCCCAGCGCCGCCCCCGCGCTTCACCATCCCGAGCGTCGGGTACACGTCGTTGTGTCCGTGCATGCCCATGGGCGGCATCTGCAGCTGCATCCCGGACATGGTCGGCGGCGCCATGGGGAACAGCCCGCCGGGGCCGCTCCCGTTCCTCTGTATCCACTTGGATCGATCCAAGCCAGAAAAGCCACAGCTGCTCTGCTGCACAACACCTCTCGCGGGTACGGCTGGGTGCCATGCATCATCGCCGGCGAGCTGCACAAATAGCACATCTTTCTGTCCTGGCGGCAGGAGCGCACCCCAACATGCATGCCTGGACCTCCTAGCTAGGCTCGTACGTGGCGGCGTTACCGGACGAACGACGACTAGCGACCACGCGTCCACGCCAATGGAAAGACACGACGGCGGCAGCAGGACGGCCGCCTACTTGCAGCTCAATTAATTGCAGGAAGGAATCCATCGTGCATCATGCCGGCGTGCTCGAAGGTGTTCAGCTCTACGTCGCCGCAGACTCGATCAGAGCAGGGCCCTGTGGAGGCCGCCGAGCCCAGCTTGTTGCTGCTGGCATCGCTGTCGCCCGCGGCAGCGTTGCTGGTGTTCAGCTGCCACAGCCAGAGCCGGCGCCACGCCCGGTTTCCGCAGTTGCCGGCGACGACGACGAGAGCGCGGGGGGAGGCAGCGAAGGCGAGGCGGCTGACGTAGAGGCTCTCTGAGAGGTGATGGGCGCGGCAAGATCCCCAACAACGGCCAGCTCAAGCTCATCTACGACCGCGGCGAGCCGGGCGCGGCCACGGCCACGGCAGCGAGTCGGGCCCGTCCACGGTCGCCGGAGTTGGTGGTGGGCACGATGGGCAGTGGAAGCTCCAGCATGCTCAAAGTGTTTGACGAAATGTCAAGCCCAGCCTAATGGCTGTTAAATTTTGTTGTTAACGCTAGTAATCATATGCATGTATGCAACCAAACGCCGGGTGAAAATTGCATCTCGATGACAAGACCCCTAATGCAGGCAACCAATCAACTGGTCATCTACGTTTTTGGCTTTGTTTTTGCTTATCCAAGCCTGCTCAGTCTGGTTCATTTCCCCCCTCTAAGCTAGACCCGACAGCGAAAACAACCAAACACGCCCTAAGGTAGCAGACACCGATGGCGTGTGCGGCCGCGGCAGACGGCTACGTGACGCGACGGCGATGCGGCCGACGCGGCGGCTGCCTGTGCGAGGCGGTTGCCCGGCGCGATGATGGCCAACGCGGCAGCTTGTGGCGGTTGGATCGGGACTTGATCCCAGTCGAGCACGAGGGTAGTGCGCCCTCCCGCACAGGCCAAAAGGCCGAATGGGCCGCAGCCCACGCCACGTTTTCCTGCAGGAAATTAAAAAACTGAAATGTGTCCTGTAGCACTTGTTTGCGCTGTGAAGATTCGGCCCAGCAACATTTATTTTTCTCTTTTCTTTTCTGTTTTAGCATATAGCTATACAGTTTATGTTCCTATCTATTTTTACAGTAATGTTTGGTATAAGGGTCGCGGATCTTTTTTCACCCACAAAAAAAAACATGTGATTAGGCAATTTTGAGGGGAAACACATTCATTACTTAATTGAAACAAGGGATCTCGTCCGATATTACATGAAAAATACATTCAGGAGGCATACCTAGCTATTCCTAACTACATTCCTAACCAATAGCTAACTTAGCAAGGATATGTGCAGCTCAATTAGCATACTTTTTTTCCAGGTGACTCTACATCCTTGCCACCCATGCAACTTCGCTTTGATGTGCTCTATGATTGAGCCTGCATCACAAAGGTTTTTATTGGGATCATTGATCATGCATACAGCCTCTTTGCTACGGCATGGATCCGTACGTGATCTTTATTCAATCCTACGGACTCCGGTGAGCCTTTGGTTACTGGGTGCAACCAATACGAGATGGTAGCACGGGCTATATTCAACCGGTTTAGATGGCGGTCACATAAAGATAGGAGTCTAGGGATCTTGTCCTTTGTTTTCATACCGGTTGTGGTATTGAGCTTTTTTTATTTTGTTTCTTTGCTCCGCTTACGAGATGTAATACTTATATGACTTTATGATACTTCGAGACTTTTAAATAATATGGTTGCATGCATCGTTCAGATGCAGAGGCCGGGGGCAAGCCTCCTTGTCCAAAAAAATACAACCTCTTTGCAGTCCATCTCAACATGGATTTTCTGTACTCCTAAATTATGTGCAAATGGAAGCGCCTTTGTGCATGCCATAAGCTCCACAATCACCGGCTTCACCATAGTAGGAAGAAAAAAAGGTCGTGGCACCTCTAAAAGCACCTTCGTGGTCAGGACCACCCCTCCTCCGCCCTTGTCTGCACCTTTCGATATAGCACCGTAAGTATTGGCCTTAGTCCACCCTCCTCTGGAGTCAACCACTTCTCTGCCTAGTTGTGCACACACATTCTCGCTTTCTTCTGCACGACCTCGTTCCATTCGTCCATGAACCTAGAAACAGAACCTGCAATTTCCTGTGAATCTTGAATTCTTATTCCATCCCATGCTTCATTGCGCGCCAACCAGAGACCATAAACACCCTGGAGCAACAACTCTTTCTCCTCATCTCTAGTAGTACCAATCCAGTCTAGCATCCATCTTACCGCTTCTTTATTTGAATGAATGCTAACTGTTGAGTATTATGATTATTAGGAAGTATATGATAGACTAGGATTTGTTCTACATTGTTTTGTACTCCAAGAAAATCATGTACTCACTATATATACGTCTACGAGGCCCGAGCAATAAACAACTATTCCACCAATCCCTTTCTATCCCTTCTAACACTAACTGGCGGCCGCACAACAATGACCCCCCTTCACACCTCTAGCTCATCCCATAAAATACGTGAGTGAGGGCAGTCCCAGAACCGACGGATCAGGGATTCTTCTCTATCGCATGCAGTACAAAAAATGCCCTATGCAATTCTAAACCCACTGCCAGCCCATTCAGCATGATCCTCCAAGTGTGGATTTTAATCTTATTTGGTACATGGGTACCCCAAAGTGCCAGCTAACTTCTATGACTAATCACACTCGACGAAGGTTCTGGCCATCCAGAAGTCGCCTTCTTCATGTTCATGAGCAAATGATAAGAAGACTGTATTGTGAACACTCCATCTTTCGAATAGTTCCATGCAGGGAAATCCTCCACACCCAGTCCACTCACCAGAATTTGCTTGATGTCCCGTGCGTCGTCAGTAGAAAACATGTTGTCAACTTTGGCATGATCCCAGTCATCTCCTTGCACATTTAGCGGGTCACTCACCCTTGTGACTCCATGTACATAAGTCTGACCTAGTCGTAGACTTCCCATTCGTGGAATCCAATTATCATGATGGATAAGGATTTTTGAGCCATCACCAATGCTCCATACAAGGCCCTCTCTCAGCAGATCCCTCCCAAATAAATGCTTCTGAATGTATATGATGCGCCAACCAGACACGTAGCATCCGTGATAGATCCATTATTGAAGTAACGAGCACAAAGTACCCGTGCACCCCCATCCACAAAGGGACTCCGGGACTTGCAGAATTATCCAAGCTTGTTTCGCCAATAGGGCTTGATTAGGCAATTTTGATAGCTATATGTTGATGATGCTAGAGAACTAAGTGACTAGCTTCTACTTTACACAACTTATGGTGTCCATCATAGCAATGAATTAAGTTTCATTCACAATTGAAAGGTCGCTATCGGTTTCATATGTTTTAAGTAATATAAGATTGTGAGACTATCACGGAAGCAAGGTATCCATAAGAGAGAGGGGTACACCACTTGATGAGTACCTCCATGTGTTTTTGACAAGTTAATGGTCTATGCCTCTTTACCATTAAGTTGAAGATCTACACCATGCTATGGTGATTATCTTCTTGTAGAAGGCCTACCTAATGGGTTTTGATCAAGCATTTTGTTTTGCAACACATTTAGCTTACAAGAGTAAATTAAGCATGATTATTCATGCAAGATATGTTGGACATATCCAAGAAAAATGTTGCTGAGATTGTCATTGATGGCATTGAAATTCTAACTTGGCCTATGGATGTCAAGATTAACTTGGCGCCTGAGAATCTCAGTTCCCGTGAACCACACCCGCTTAGGAGCTCCCGCTATAACTGATATAGGCCCAGTTCTTTTGGGCAATTCTCCCAGAATCTTGAGAATCGACCCTCCACCCAGCTTCTCCCAGAATCTTGTATCCATATTTTTTTTACAATCCTAGCTATTTTACAATCTTAGTTGTTCACATCCTATAACTAGCTAGGATTGTAAAAAAAATATGGGTTCAAAATTATAGGAGAAGCTAGGTAGAGGGTCGATTCTCAAGATTATGGAAGTATCAGCCAAAAGAACTGGGCCATAGAAAAGTATGTTACTCGGTCTGTGACAACATACAACTCTGTTGTGCATCAAATCAACTCAAAGATGAGTTTTTGCAATAGTGCAATTTCGGATGTTGAACTCTGAAGGAAATATGCCCTAGAGGCAATAATAAAGTTGTTATTTATATTTCCTTATATCATGATAAATGTTCGTTATTCATGCTAGAATTGTATTAACCGGAAACTTAGTACATGTGTGAATACATAGACAAACATAGTGGCCCTAGTATGCCTCTACTTGACTAGATCATTAATCAAAGATGGCTAAGTTTCCTAGCCATAGACATGTTTGTCATTTGATGAATGGGATCACATCATTAGAGGATGATGTGATGGACAAGACCCATCCGTTAGCTTAGCACTATGATCGTTTAGTTTTATTGCTATTGCTTTCTTTATGACTTATACATGTTCCTCTGACTATGAGATTATGCAACTCTCGAATACCGGAGAAACACTTAGTGTGCTATCAAACGTCACAACGTAACTGGGTGATTATAAAGATGCTCAACAGGTGTCTCCGATGGCATTTGTTGAGTTGGCATAGATCGAGATTAGGATTTGTCACTCCGTGTATCGGAGAGCTATCTCTGGGCCCTCTCGTTAATGCACATCACTATGAGCCTTGTAAGCAATGTGACTAATGAGTTAGTTGCAGGATGATACATTACAGAACGAGTAAAGAGACTTGCCGGTAACGAGATTGAACTAGGTATGATGATACCGACGATCGAATCTCAGACAAGTAACATACCGATGTCAAAGGGAACAACGTATGTTGTTATGCGGTTTGACCAATATAGATCTTCATAGAATATGTAGGAGCCAATATGAGCATCCAGGTTCCTCTATTGGTTATTGACCGGAGATGTGTCTCGGTCATGTCTACATAGTTCTTGAACCCGTAGGGTCCGCACGCTTAACGTTTGATGACGATTTGTATTATGAGTTATCTCATTTGATGTACCAAAGTTTGTTCGGAGTCCCGGATGAGATCACAGACATCACGAGGAGTCTCGAAATGGTCGAGACATAAATATTGATATATTGGAAGGTTATTTTTGGACACCGGAATGGTTTTGGAAAGGTTCAGACATTTTTTGGAATACCGAGGGTTACCGACCCCCCCCCCCCCGGGGAGTTAATGGGCCCTAGTGGAGAGAGGAGGCGGCGGCCAGGTGGAGGCGCGTGCACCCCCAGCCCAAAACGAATTGGACTAGGAATGGGGGGGCGGCCCCCCTTTCCTTCTCTCCTCCTCCTCCTTCCTTCCTTCTCCTAGTGGGAATAGGAAGGGGGGGCGAATCCTACTTGGACCGGGAGTCCAAGTAGGACTCTCCCCCATGGCGCACCCCCCTTGGGCCGGCCACCTCTCCTCCCCCCTTTATATACGTGGGAGGTGGGCACACCAAGCCTTCTCTTAGCCATGTGTGGTGCCCACCTCCACAGTTACACACCTCGGTCATATCGTCGTAGTGCTTAGGCGAAGCCTTGCGCCGGTAATTTCATCATCACCGTCGCCACGCCATCGTGCTGACGGAACTCTCCCTCGGCCTCAACTGGATCAAGAACTCGAGGGACGTCATCGAGCTGAACGTGTGCTGAACGCGGAGGTGCCGTACGTTCGGTGCTTGGGGCAGCTAGATCGCGAAGACGTTTGACTACATCAACCGCGTTACTAAACGCTTCCGCTTTCTGTCTACGAGGGTACATTGACACACTCTTCTCGCTCGTTGCTATTCTTCTCCTAGATAGATCTTGCATGATCGTGGGAATTTTTTTAATACTATGTTCCCCAACAGTGGTATCCGAGCCAGATCTATGCGTAGATGTTATATGCACGAGTAGAACACAATGAGTTGTGGGCGATAATAGTCATACTGTTTACCAGCAACGTCTTACTTTGATTCAGTGGGATTGTTGGATGAAGCGGCCCGGACCGACATTACATGACCGCGCTCATGAGACTGGTTCTACCGACGTGCTTCACACTCAGGTCGCTAGCGGGTGTCAGTTTCTCCAACTTTAGTTGAATTGAGTTTGACTACGCCCGGTCCTTGTTGAAGGTTAAAACATCACACTTGACGAAAAATCGTTGTGGTTTTGATGCGTAGGTAAGAATGGTTCTTGCTAGAAGCCCGTAGCAGCCACGTAAAACTTGCAACAACAAAGTAGAGGACGTCTAACTTGTTTTTGCAGGGCTTGTTGTGATGTGATATGGTCAAGAGTGATGATATATAAATTGTTGTATGAGATGATCATGTTTTTGTAAAAAGTTATCGGCAACTAGCAGGAGCCTTATGGTTGTCGCTTTATTGTATGAAATGCAATCGCCATGTCATTGATTTACTTTATCACTAAACGGTAGCGATAGTCGTAGAAGCAATAGTTGGCGAGACGACGACGATGCTACGATGGAGATCAAGGTGTCAAGCCGGTGACGATGGTGATCATGACGGTGCTTTGGAGATGGAGATCAAAGGCATAAGATGGTGATCATATCACTTATTTTGATTGCATGTGATGTTTATCCTTTATGCATCTTATTTTGCTTTGTACGACGATAGCATTATAACGGCCTCAACTGGATCAAGAGCTCGAGGGACGTCATCGAGCTGAACGTGTGCTGAACGCGGAGGTGCCATACGTTCTTCGGTGCATGGATCGGTTGGATCGCGAAGAAGTTCGACTACATCAACCGCGTTACTAAACGCTTCCGTTTTCGGTCTACGAGGGTGTGTGGACACACTCTTCCCGCTTGTTTCTATGCTTCTCCTAGATAGATCTTGCGTGAACGTAGGAATTTTTTTGAAATACTACGTTCCCCAACAATCTCATCAAGAAGATGCTCTCCACTTTTCAATCCTTGTATGAGGATTTTGACTGAACAATTTCGGCAATTGTGAAGGAAAGTGGATACATGATGAGAAGAAGAGTAAGATTGGAGTTGAAAAGAGCAATAGTCATTTCAAGAACAATGACCAAGCTAGCAACTCTAAAGGCTGCTACTATTGTGGTAGTATGATTTATACTACAAGGAAATGTGATATTCCGAACATTTGGTGGATCTGTACATGCATTGAATTGCCAAGGTCAAAATGCTCATGGGAACCCATGTGAAACTTACTTCATTAGACATAACATTGATTTCCCGTTGGTTGAAAGTTCTTAGACGTTCCTCGCCACATGGAAAAACAGGAGCATTCTCGGCAAAATAAAGGATCAATGACATTGTAGTGGAACGTCTAAGAACGTCTTACATCCACCAATATATGCAATTAAGTCTAGTGGCATAGGAACGTCTAAGAACTCATATAGGTACATTCTATGTCACAAGAAGGAATGCCACTAGAATGTCATTGATGCTAAAGTCAATATACCATGTTTGGGAAGAAATAAGTCGAGGAACGTGAAATGGTGATTGATATGTACAATTAGCATATATTGTTTTTAGATGGATCATGTCATACATCCACCAATATACCCTGGTAAAGAAAAATATTGTGACGAAAGAAGCATCTAGAACGTCTGAATATAAATTGCAGGTTTAGAGTTGGCCGTGCACATCTGGATATATAGAGCAGTTTTCCCTGGTAGAGTAACTCCGCTGGAAGAAACGATTCAGGTATGCTGATATGTCATCGGACAATAGTGAAGCTAGAGATTAGGATGAGTTTTGACTCCCTGGTGGAAGCCTACAATTTCTATTACCTGTATTCTTGGGAGCTTTTGGATTTGGTATAAGATATGGCAAGAGTCGTCTGAACACCAAGCGGACAAAGTGTATGCAGGAGATCATTTGTGGATGCTCTGTTAGCACTCAAATACAGAAAATCACAAGCATAGTTTTTGTGTGGCTTGCACTGAATTGCACTTCTAAGCTGAACAAAAAATAATTTTCATTTACAGGGAAGCCCGAGCAGTAACAACCAGTATTGCCAATGCGAGTGCCCTGCAATGATCCAATTTCTTAGAGTTGCGGACAATGGATGGTTTCATCGCTGAGCACCGGGCAAAGCCACAACCATTCACTATCCCTTGCTTGCGGTGAAAAGGTTCATTGGCCGTCGCACAACCACATATATGGGTACACAAAAGATTAGGTGAAGCAGCTTAGGAGGAACAATGTGAACGTCAACAAGGTGTACAACATAGTTGGCAGATTCTTCGGTTCATCTCAGAATGTGCCCTTCATAGAGGGGTTACTCCGGAATCTGTGTGGCCAAATAAGTCGGGACTAGGCTAACGATGATATGAACAAGACTCTTGTTGTGTTCAAATAGGTACAACACAACGACCTAGAGTTTTCCAAGGGGATGGGGATAGCAAAATCAAGAATCTGATACGGACAAATGGAAACAACAAGTGCAGTACAAATTTTTCGGTGATGTCGTCACATTCAACACAATGTATCGGACTAATCTGTATGACATGCCTTTTGGGTTGTTCATTGGTGTGAAGAATCACTTCCAGAGCGTTATCTTAGCTGGTGTCTTGATGCGTGACAAGCAAGTTGAGAGTTTCTAGTGGGTGTGTTACCTGAATTCATCAACATGAGAGGGGGGGTTAACATCCGCAAGCAATACTGACAGGTATGTATGTCGCTGTCTAGGCGACACATATTATGAGTAATATATGAAATGTACATGTAGATAACTATTTGTGCTATTGATCAATTGTAGTTCAAGCGAGAGCCATGGAAGTTGCAATCAAGACGGAGTTGCCTGAGACTATGCACAGGTGGTGCAAATGTCATGTTCTTAAGAAAGCAAAGGAACACCTAGGTGATGCCAACACCCGCTATTTCCACCTCCGTGCCAATCACCGGAGGAGAAAAAAATCTTATTCATCGCCTCAAACACAACCAGGGTTGGGTCACCTTGCACGAAGAAAAAGAGAAGATTGTTCTCAGCCACTTTAAGAACATAGCAAAAAAGGCCCTTCTCGTAGCATTGACGTTAATTGGGGTTTGATTCCAACCCCCAACTGTGATCTACAGGGCTTGGGCGAGGCATTCACAGAGGATGACGTCAAAGCTGCTGTACTAGAACTACCGGGTGACAAGGCGCCCGGCCCGGATGGCTTCACGGGCATTTTCTTCAAGGCATGTTGGAACACAATCAAGCCTGACATCATGCTTGTGGTTAATCACTTCTCCAACCTACAGACTTCTCACCTTCATTGGTTGAACTCAGCTGATGTTGCTCTCGTTCCGAAGAAGGATGGTGCCGAAGATATTTCTGACTTTCGCCCTATAAGCCTAATTCACGCCATCGCAAAGCTTATTGCAAAGATGATGTCCAAAAGGCTAGCACCCCTCATGAATGACCTTGTCTCACAAGCTCAGAGTGCTTTCATCAAGAAGAGATGTATCCATGATAATTTCATGTACGTGTGCAACCTTGCTAGACGCTTGCATAGCAACAACACCCCTGCTCTCCTGTTCAAGCTCGACATCAAGAAAGAGTTTGACTCGGTGCGTTGGGACTACCTCCTGGACTTGCTCAATCACCTTGGTTTCCCTCCCCAGTTTCGTGGCTGGGTGTCTGCTCTCCTATCTACGGCCTCTTCACGTGTCATGGTGTGTCGGGCGACCCCTTCAGGCTTGGGCGTGGGCTGAGGCAAGGGGACCCCCTGTCTCCCCTTCTCTTTGTGATGGCCATTGATCCTTTGCATCACATCCTTGAGAAGGCAACATCACAAGGTCACCTCCACCCCATTGGCGGACGGGCTATGCCGATCCGGGCTTCCCTCTACGCGGACGATGCTGCGGTTTTTATTGCGCCACTCAAGGCGGACGTCAGTTTCTTTGCCGACACCCTAAGGAACTTTGGAGATGTTTCTGGATTGGTAACAAATTGCTCGAAGAGCTTGGTTGCACCAATTAGATGTGACAATGTGGACCTTCCGGATATTCTTCAATCCTTCCCAGCTCAACGAACCAACTTCCCGATGAAATATCTTGGTTTACCACTGTCAGTGAAGCACCTGAAAAGAATCCACTTCCAACCTCTCGAGGACAAGATCGCGGCCCAGCTCACACCTTGGATGGGCAAGCACGTTGCTGCCCCTGGAAGGATGGTTCTTGTTATTATATGACGGCTCTAAATCTTCCGGTGGAAGTTCTGAAAAAGATTGATGCCCTCCGACGTGCCTACCTCTGGGCGGGTTGTGACAAGGTCATGGGAGGGAAATGTAAGGTCAACTGGGCACAAGTCTGCAGGCCCAAGCTACATGGTGGTCTTGGGATTCTAAACCTTGGCAAGTTTGCGGTTGCACTCCGTCTCCGTTGGCTGTGGTTCAACTGGCAAGACCCGCTCAAGCCTTGGTCGGGCTTGGGTAACCCTTGCGACAACAATGATCCAAACATATTCGTGTCGGCCTCCAAGGTTCTGGTGGGTGATGGTCTCCGCGCAAATTTTTGGGAATCAGCTTGGCTAGATGGCATAAGACCCAAAGACATTGCTCCAAAAATTTACGACATCTCCAATAGAAAGAATTGTTCAGTTCACAAGGCTTTGCTTAATGGCTACTGGATCTCCCAGGTGAAGGTTGCTTCGATCGTCTCCTCTGAACACATCGCCCAGTTTGCTGCGCTTTGGGAAAGACTCACCCACATCCAGCTAAACCCGGACATGCAAGACTCCATCACCTGGAAATTCACTGCTAATGGCCATTACTCCACAGCCTAAGCATACAGGGCTCAGTTTCTTGGATTGGTGGACACGGATATGAACCAAAATGTTTGGAAGAACTGGGCGCCCCCAAAGTGTAAATTTTTCGCGTGGCTTGTTATCAACAATAGGATTTGGACAGCTGACAGACTCCACCGTCGCGAACTGCAACCTTTGTCCATTATGCCAACAAGTCCTGGAATCGGCGGCCCACCTTCTCTTTCAATGTCGATACACCATTCGGGTTTGGGGCATGATCAAATCTTGGCTTGCGCTCCACGATGTCCAGCCCAACGATTGGATTGATATGGTTTCAGTTAAGGATTGGTGGAGTCAGAATGCCACTATGCAAACTCCATCGAGAAGGCCGCTTGTCTCCCTGATGATGCTTATCTCCTGGGAACTATGGAAGGAGCGAAACGCTAGAGTTTTCCGCAACACGGCCGTTCCGGTGGGAGTGTTGGTCACCAAGATTAAAGAGGAATGCTCGCTTTGGAGCCTTGCGGGAGCAAAACATTTGTGTAACATTATGCCGCGAGAGTGATGTACTGTTTTTGGCCTTTGGCCATACTTTGTTAACCTTCTCCCTTATTCAATGAAAATGGCAAATCTTTTGCCTAGTTTCAAAAAAAAGGAACACCTAGGTCCGTTATACACCAGCAAGAGGGAGTTCAGGTCTGAATTCCACAAAGTAGTGAATCACATGCCAAGTGTGGAGGAAGTTGAGACTGCATGGGGCATGCTGATTGTCAAGTACTCCCTTCGTTCCCAAATAATTGTCTTTCTAGCCATCTCAAATGGACTACAACATACGGATGTATGTAGACATGTTTTAGAGTGTAGGTTCACTCATTTTGCTCCGTATGTAGTCATTTGTTAAAATCTCTAGAAAGACAATTATTTAGGAACGGAGGGAGTACAATTTTGAAGTCCCACCATTACATGACACAACTTTATGAGATACAGCAGAAGTGGGCAAAGCCGTTCGTGCGGCAGACGACAGTACATGAGGCTGAATTTGACCGAGAATCAATCGAGAGCTGCCAAGAGAAGAGGACAAGGATTGTAAGCGCCTTTTCTATAAATGCTTCATGTCGTAGTACACATATATGTGGCCTGAGATGCTAAAGGCGTATTTCTTTTGTGCATTACAGAGCGGTGCCCTAGTGAGGACAAACATTGTGATTGAGAGACATGAGTAAGGTTTACATGAGGAAAATGTTCGAACAATTTGGTGAGAACCTTTTCTAAGGTGGGTGTCGGTGTCAAAACCGGCGGATCTCGGGTAGGGGGTCCCGAACTGTGCGTCAAGGTCGTATGGTAACAGGAGACAAGGGACACTTTATTTTACCCAGGTTCAGGCCCTCTCGATGGAGGTAAAACCCTACTCCTGCTGGATTAATATTAATGATATGGGTAGTACAAGAGTAGATCTACCACGAGATCAAGGAGGCTAAACCCTAGAAGCTAGCCTATGGTATGATTGTGTATGATGATGGTTGTCCTACGGACTACAACCCTCCGGTTTATATAGACACCGGATAGGGTTAGGGTTACACAGAGTCGGTTACAATGGTAGGAGATCTTGAATATCTGCACGCCTAGCTTGCCTTCCACGCCAAGAAAAGATCCTTCCGGACATGGGACGAAGTCTTCAATCTTGTATCTTCATAGTCCTGGAGTTCGGCTGAAGGTATAGTCCGGCAATCCGAACACCCCTTAATCCAGGACTCCCTCAGTAGCCCCTGAACCAGGCTTCAATGACGACGAGTCCGGCCCGCAGATTGTCTTCGGCGTTGCAAGGCGGGTTCCTCCTCCAAGTTCTTCAAGAAGATTACAAGCACCAAAAATAGTGTCCGGCTCTGCAAAATAAGTTTCCACATATTGCCATATAGAGAATAATATTAACACAAATCAAATCAGCTGACGTATTCCGTAGTGCGTCATAACACTGCGGCCAAGCTCTTTATGTAAATTGTTTTCATTGTTCCACCTCAGCATGTCTAGCGAGGCGGTTTCCTTGGCACGTCTTGTCAAAGCAGAGATCGTGTGCCCCTTTCAACGGGATTCTCATCAATACGGACGTGGGTAACCCAACCGCGCCATTTACCACGGCGCTTGGGAGGCAAGTGAGTTTTACTAGGTAGGTGGGGATGCCTAACCGCACCCGCTTGTATAAAGGGATAAGGATTCACCTTTTTAACCTACGCCTTCTTCCTCGTTTGCCAATCCATCTCTCGCGCACTCAAGCTCCAGCGCCCAAGTCCGCTCTTCCTTCCTCAAGCTTCTCCAACAATGTCCGGAGCAGGAGGCAAGTGGATGGCCTCCTCCGTTACGGAGGCCCAAGTAAAAAAGCTAAGGAAAGCCGGATACTTGTCCAAGGACATCCCGCATCGGCTTCCTGAGAAGGGCAGCTTCTTCCTACCCCAGGGCCCCATGAGAGGGTAGTTTTTCTTCCCCACTTCCTCCACGGACTGGGCTTTCCACTTCACCCATTTGTCCGGGGACTCATGTTCTACTACGGCCTGGATTTCCACGATCTGGCCCCGAACTTTGTCCTCAACATCTCGACGTTTATCGTCGTGTGTGAGGCCTTTCTCCGCGTCCGCCCCCACTTCGGCCTCTGGCTCAAGACCTTCAATGTCAAGCCCAAGGTGGTGTCCGGCACCCAGGCGGAGTGCGGAGGCGCTATGGTCGGCAAGATGGCCAACGTCCTCTGGTTCGATGGCTCCTGTGTGGAGTCCCTAAAGGGGTGGCAGGCCGGGTGGTTTTACATCACCGAGCCACGCGATCCGAAATGGGTCGCAGCCCCCGAGTTCAGATCCGGACCCCCCACGCGGCTCATGTCCTGGAAAGAGACGGGCCTGTCGTGGGGCAACGAGGAAGAAGTGACTGGGTTGCAAACGTGCATCTAGTCCCTGGTGAACAGGCCAATCCGGCTGATCAATGTGATCCAGGTCATGCTCGTTCGCCGGATCCTCCCGTGCCAACAACAGGATTTTACTTTGTGGGAATTCGACCCGGCACAGCACCAAACCCTCAGTAGGCTCTTCGACAGGACGTATGAAGACGTCTGGAAGGTGCTGACCAAAGGCGCCGAGTCCCCCACATCCGCTTCCGAGGACCGCGGATACAGCTCGCAGCATAATGCCAGCGAGGTGAGCTATCTATACCTTTGACAGGTTTGTTAAGCTCTTCTTCATAGATTAACTCTATGCGGGATCTAAACTCCCTTTACCTTTGATAGGCTTGGCTGGCTATATCCGGACCAATTAACTGTCCGGCTCCCCTGCCCGAAGACCCAGACCCAGCTCTCTTAGTGAAGCTGATGGCTCCGGCACCTTATGTGGTGCCGGAGAAGAAGGTCAAGAAGAAGAAAACCACCGGGACTCAAAAAAGTTCCCGCAACATGGTGGTGTCGGACTCGTCATCTGACGAGTCCGCGACGCTCTCCTCTCGTGAAAACGAGGAGGAGGAACAAGAAAGCTCTCCCCCCCAGCGAGGGGAGGAAAGAAGAAGAAGGCCACCTGAGGGAGTCCTGGATTAGGGGGTGTTCGGATAGCCGAACTATATCTTCGGCCGGACTCCAGGACTATGAAGATACAAGATTGAAGACTTCGTCCCGTATCCGGAAGGTTCTTTCCTTGGCGTGGAAGGCAAGCTAGGCGTGCGGATATTCAAGATCTCCTGCCAATGTAACCGACTCTGTGTAACCCTAATCCTATCCGGTGCCTATATAAACCGGAGGGTTGTAGTCCGTAGGACGAACACATCATAACCATCATCATACCCATAGGCTAGCTTCTAGGGTTTAGCCTCCTTGATCTCGTGGTAGATCTACTCTTGTACTACCCATATCATCAATATTAATCTAGCAGGAGTAGGGTTTTACCTCCATCGTGAGGGCCCGAACCTGGGTAAAATAAAGTGTCCCTTGTCTCCTGTTACCATCCGACCTTGACGCACAGATCGGGACCCCCTACCCGAGATCCGCTGGTTTTGACACCGACATTGGTGCTTTCATTGAGAGTTCCTCTGTGTCGTCGCCTTTAGGCCCGATGGCTCCCTTGATCATCAACAACGATGAGGTCCAGGGTGAGACTTTTCTCCCCGGACAGATCTTCGTCTTCGGTGGCTTCCTCTGCGGGCCAACTCGCTTGGTCACCTGGAGCAGATCGAAAGCCACGCCCCCGGCCATCAAGCCAGGTGGGGAAGCTCAAACTACACGGCAGATACCCTCGGAGACTCGATCTTCGACGGATTCAAGCCACAGCCAAGCGCGCCGCACTATCTTGAGGGGCATGATATAGCTCTGCCTCCAAACAGTGTCCTGGAGGCCGCATATGCTCCGGCTCCGATCCTCGATCCGGAGCCCGCTGCGTTCTCTGAGGATGAACGGTTGGACGTCACCTCGGGGGCTGCGATCTTAAGAGCCATTGAGCCAAACGCAAGCCCCGCACTCCGCATGGCACATGACTCCAAGGAGCTGGACTCTTCTCCGAACTCCGAACCTCCAGCGCCCCTGCCAATCGAATCAGATTGGGCGCCGGTAAAGGAGTTCACCACCGCGGACATCTTTCAGTATTCGCCTTTCGGTGATATTCTGAAATCTCTCAAGTCTCTCCCTTTTTCAGGAGAGCCCAGGCCGAACTGTGGCCTGCGAGGTTGGCATTCGGACGATGAAGAAATTCAAAGCCCACCCACCACCCACTTAATAGCCACTGTCGACGATTTAACCGACATGCTCGACTTCGGCTCCAAAGACTTCGACGATATGGATGACGAAGACGGAGACGAACCGGAACCAGCGCCCATAGGGCACTGGACCTCCACCCCACTTAATGACGTATTCATGGTGGATACACCTGAAAAAACTCACAATGAGGAAGAAGGGGGCGAAAAGAAGGGTAAACCCTCCGAAAAGCACTCAAAGCGGCGACGTAAACGCCGAGCGAAGCCCCGCCTCGATCAAGACCCAGCCATAGAGCAGGACGAGCCGACAGATGACGAACGCATCCCAGGACAGCCGTCCGAACAGGGTAACACGGGCAGAGAGGACGAACAGTCCTCCCTCGGTCATAACAGAGCTCCGGACGATACCACGCCGGATAAAATCATGGAGCAGAAGAATCTCCAAGAAAGGCTCGTCGCCACAGCACGAAGCCTGAAGAAGCAGAAGCAAAAGCTAAAGACGGCGGAAGATGCACTCAAAACAAGATGGAGCAAAGTAATCAAGACCGCAGAAAATACGGCGGCGGCCGCCGCACCAAAAGCTATCCGAAGAGAAAGCTACTGCCCGAATTCGACCAGGAGGCCCTAGAGCCCCCAAACTCGAAAAACAAAAAGGCTACACGGTCGAATAAACGACCTCTCGGCCACTACAATACGGCAAACGGCGCCGCACTCAATGCGGCATGCGACCCAGTCAAAGACTCGCATCATGGCCCAGCCAGGTCCATTTACGGGCCAAGAAAGCAAGCTCTCACAAGCAATGCAAAAAATCCACCATCAGAATCCGGCACACCCAAATATAGGGGTGCCGCACACCCTCTATGTTTCACCGATGAGGTCCTGGAATATGAATTCCCAGAGGGATTTAAACCCGTTAACATAGAGGCGTACGATGGAACAACAGACCCTGGAATCTGGATCGAGGATTATATCCTCCACATACATATGGCTAGAGGAGATGATCTCCACGCCATAAAATATTTACCCCTTAAGCTTAAAGGGCCAGCCCGGCACTGGCTTAAAAGCCTTCCCGAAAACACAATTGGAAGTTGGGAAGAGCTCGAGGACGCTTTCCGAGCAAAGTTTCAAGGGACCTATGTCCGTCCCCCGGACGCAGACGACCTCAGTCACATAACTCAGCAATCCGGAGAATCAGCTCGGCAGTTCTGGAACAGATTCCTCACTAAAAAGAATCAAATAGTGGATTGTCCGGACGCCGAAGCCCTAGCAGCTTTCAGGCACAATGTCCGAGATGAATGGCTCGCTAGACACCTCGGCCAGGAAAAGCCAAGAACAATGGCCGCACTCACAAGCCTCATGACCCGCTTTTGCGCAGGAGAGGACAGCTGGTTGGCACGATGCAGCCCTAGCGACCCAAGTACATCGGAAATCAGGGATGGAAACGGGAAACCACGGCAAAACAAGGACCTTCGCCGAATCAAAAGAAAAAGTCCGAAGAGCACGACAGTCAATGCCGGATTCAAAGGCTCACGGCAAAATCAAACAAAATCACCCCCTCAGGATAATAGGGAAGATCCGTCCAGCCTAAAGAGAATCATGGACAGGATATGTCAGATACACAGTACTCCTGGAAAGCCTGCTAATCATACCCACAGAGACTGTTGGGTTTTCAAACAATCCGGAAGGCTTAACACCGAACACAAGGGGCTCGATACACCAAGTGAGGAAGAGGACGAACCCCAAAAGCAAAACACCAGGAAGCAAAAAAACTTCCCGCAAGAAGTCAAAACATTGAACTCACTTCACATAACAAGGCATGAGGCACCCATAAAGGTCCGCACATTCAAGCCTATCCCTCAGGAGTCCCGCCACTGGTCACTAAAGCCAATCATTTTTGATCAGCTAGATTATTCTCGAAATATCAAACACGCAGGCCGGACTGCCCTGATACTTAATCCAATAATAGACGGATTCCAGTTTACCAATGTCCTTATGGACGGTGGCAGTGGACTAAATCTGATATATCAGGATACAATTCACCGCATGGGCATAAACCCAGCACGAATCCGTCACACTCAAACCTCCTTTCAAGGAGTAGCACCAGGCCCGGACACCCACTGTATGGGTTTTCTCTGGCTTGTAGTCATATTTGGCTCTGCCAATAACTTTCGTCGCGAAAAGCTTATCTTCCACATAGTCCCGTTTTCAAGTCGCTATCAAGCACTAATGGGGCGCGGAGCTTTCGCTCGCTTTAATGCAATACCGCATTATGCATCCCTCACGCTAAAGATGCCCGGTCCTCGAGGCATCATCTCTTTAAAGGGAGCATACTAAACTACGTCTCCTCCAAACGGAGGATTGCGCGGCCGCTTAAACAGCCGCACAACAAAATGGCCTTGCCAGCCAAAAGACTTTTTCGATGTAAGTCACAAAAGGCCGCGGACCCGGACTCAATGAGTTCGGCACAAGCCCATTTTCATTATAGGCTTGGTATGCCTCACCAGGGGCTGCACGCAGAGACAATAAAGCTCGACCGTATATATTTCTCACTTTACATTTTATTTATTATTCTTTTGATCCGCACGACCCATTTTCAATTTAGTTCTTCTCTTTTACAGATGAACGTCGTACGGCGCCCGTCCAGGACACGGCACAGCGGAGACACAGGCGCAGACGTGCAGTAGGGACCCGCCCCAAAGGATTCTTCTTAGATTAAGACCCTGCGTAAACCTTTTTTACTGTCTCTTGCTGCTATACATCCCCTGGTTTACCTCACTATAACCATGGAGGAGACTGGCGTTTTGGCATGTGGCCACGCCAGAATTCTTGCTCGTACCTGGACACAAGGGGCTTTTTTCTTTTTTAAGGGCGTTGTTTCATACGCACCCACAAAGACCGAACACCTTAGGGAGTGTTCGGCGTCGCGAGTTTTGGCACTATATGCATCAGCTCCGAGTCATGATTTTGGTCACATGTTGGGTTGCCCGGCTCCTGAGTTCGGCCACCTTACGTTCCGTTCTGTCGGCTAAGGTGGCACTAGGAGAACTACTGTGATTGTGCCCCGGTTCGGCCGGGTGAGCACCTCAGTAGAGAAAGCCGAAAACCGATTGTCATGATGTAGCGCGAGACTGGTCGCCACTCGATGACTCATAGGAATTTCTCGAATTCCTCCGTTTTGATGAAGGGCCGCTTCCCGGTCAGGCACATATGCGTCCCGAATTCGGGTAAACGCAATCGCCATTAAAAGGGCTACCTAAAGAGTCCCACTGTCAAGCTCCTATGGCTAAGTGAAAGTGTTAAAGCATCATAGTCCGGTTGCCTAGCCCGCGGCGCTATCACCTCCTTTGTAGGACCAAGACGTTGGGTTAAGTGTGAAAATGCGTTCTTCGCGCGCACCCCCGCACTATGTGCGTGGGGGCTGAAGCCAACGACTGCAATCTTTCAGAATTTATATATTAAAACGGCCGCACAGGAGGTGTTATTAATACTTGAAGGCACAAGTCTAAATTATGCCATTACACTTTATAAAAATATTGATCTACGATTACATATGCTGTCATAAAACAGCATCTTTCGAACACTGCATCTCAATTATACGAGCGCCCGCGAGGACTTCCTCAAAATAGTGCTCGGAAGGAATTCGGCTTTTATCCGAATCACGGGACGCAACAACGGTGGGCTCCATATCTGCCCAGTATGTCTTGACACGGGCAAGAGCCAGCCGCGCGCCCTCTGTGCGAGCTGACCTCTTTAGAGCTTCAATCCGAGGCACCACGTCAAGAAATTGCTGCACCAAACCGAAATAGCTTTTCGGCTTCGATCTCCCTGGACACAGGTGGTCCATGGCATACTTCATGGCGAGTCCGGACAACCTATTCAGCTCGGCCCATTGGGCCAGGCGATCATCCACTGATAGTGGGCGCTCTGGATTTGTGAACTGCGACCAGAAGAGCTTTTCCATTTCATGATCTTTCTTATCTTGAAAGTACCTGGTCGCATCAGGGGAACTAGCCGCCAAATCCAGATAGGTGTCCTCCACGCTCCACGCTCGGTCCAACGGGGCGAACTTCGGATCACAGAATTTTCTCCGCAGCAGGAAGGGCTTTCCATCGGCAATTAGTCCAGCTTGACGCAGCTCTTCCCTTGACGCTCTCATACCAGAGCGGGCGTCCTTGGCGTCGGCGACGGCCTTCTCTAAATCTATCTGCCAGGCTCGACCTTCCTCTTCAAGAAGTTTGCAACGGTCAGTAGCGCTCTTCAACTTCACGGCTATATCAGTCATCTCCTTCTTGCTTCGGCAATGGGAAGCCTGTTCGGCTTTTAGCTCTTCACGGGCTCTTCCGGTAGCCGCATCGCTTTTTCTGGCTTGTTCCTTTGCTTTGGCGAGCTCGGCCCTAAGTTCTTCTACGGCCGCCGCACCATCTGCATCAAGCATACCAAAGGTAAGATATTGACATAAAGCTCCTTTTACTAACAATCGCCAAATAAACTCAATACCTTGAGCATCATCAAGCCGCTTGTTAACAAGCACCATGTCAGCTTCTGCCTCATCGAGTTGTCGTTTCATCTCGGCAAAATCTCAAGTCCGGCTCGACTCCGGACAACCTGCCACCTACATACAAAGGTGCCACTTAAAGGACCTGGGATTAAGATCCTCTGCGCGCCGCTAATCTTCGCGGCACACAGAGTCTCAGGGGCTACTATCTATACAGGGCGCATGTTATTACGCGCAATTAACACTAATGTTCGTTATTCAAAACGTACCTCAAAGCTCGCCAATAAACTCTTGACGGCCTCGTTCAGTCCGCTTTCCGCGGATGAAATCGTTTCAATCACCGTGTGCATCAACACACGATGCTCCTCTGAAACAGAGGCTCGGCCCAGCTGAACCTTCAGCTCCTCCGACCGAACACCAGATGGTGCCGGACTCGTCCCGTGGCCTTCTTCGGAGGCCGGACACGGAGAACCCCGGGGGGGGGGGCGCATGATCACCTTCTGCCTCTGGCAGATTCAGAGAAATCCTCTGCGACGACACTTCGGCGTCGCCTGCCTTGCTAGGCAATGAAGGAGGAGGTGTTCCGCTCTCCATCATCTCCGGAAGAAGATCCCCCGATGACGAGCTCTGCCGAGAAGGGTCGAGGTCCGAACTACAAGGTAAGGTTTCGGTTAAAACTTCTCAGATATAAATCAAGGATTTCTCTTAAAAGAATGAATCTCTTTCTACTTACGGCTCGTTGGAGGGCTTCTCCTTTTGAGGATTTAGTTCGGCCGAGGGGCTCCCCGGCGTCGGGTCCTCTGACGCGGATTCTTTCCCCCACTTTGGAGCTACGGCTCCCGGGTCGTCAGAGGCGGACCTTTTCTTCCCCTTTGGAGAGGAGTTGTCGATTCCCCCCTTTGGGATGGCCCCTTTCGAAGAGGCCACGGTTTCCTTGTCCGCCCCTTCATTTCCCTCCAGAGGCGCCACCTCCAACATCCTGACTAGCACAGGATCTAGCCTGGTCTCAGGAAGGGGAGCCGGACACCGGATCAGCTTCGCCTTCGCTATCCACTCCTGTGTAAAAAGGAGAAGTACTGTTAAAAAATAAGTCAATTGTACGGATAGAAGGTCCGGGCGCGAGGTCACCTACTTCTGTATCCGGGCGGTTGCGGCTTAAACCAGCATCCTCGGTCAAATCCGGACTCACTCCTTGTGGTCCGAAGAACATTTTATACATCTCCGTAGGCGTCACGCCCATGAAATTTCAGAGAACTCGCGGCCCCTCTGGGTTGAACTCCTACAAGCGGAGGGGGCGACGTTGGCCGGGCAGTGTCCGGCGAATCAGCATAACTTGTGTCACCTTGACCAGGTTGAGGTCTCCTTTTAGGAGATCCTTTATGCGGCCCTGCAACAGAGGAACGTCTTTGGGCAAGCCCCGATCTAACCCTGTGTTGATCCACGATGTTAAAAGTGGTGGGGGGCCCGAGCGAAAGGCAGGAGGCGCTACCCAAGTGGTGCCCCGAGGAGAGGTGATGTAGAACCACTCCTGTTGCCATGAGCCGAGCTCCTCTTGAAAAGTGCCCTCGGGCCATGGAGCATCGGTATTCCTTTTTATAACAGCGCCTCCGCACTCTACGTGACGCCCCTCGATTATCTTCGGTTCTACCTTGAAGGTCTTGAGCCATAATCCGAAGTGAGGAGTGATATGGAGAAACGCTTCACACACAACAATGAAGGAGGAGATATGGAGGATGGACTCCGGAGCTAGGTCATGGAATTCCAGCCCGTAATAAAACATCAGCCCCCTTACGAAAGGATCCGTTGGGAATCCTAATCCCCGAAGGAAGTGGGAGGTGAATACTACGCTCTCACCAGGCTGAGGGCTGGGGATTGCTTGTCCTTGAGCAACCAACCTGTGCGGGATCTCGCTGGGCAAGAACCTAGCCTCCCTCAACCTTGATACTTCCTCCTCCGTAACGGAGGAGGGCATCCATTGGCCTTGAAGGCCGGAGCCAGACATTGTCGATGGTCCGGTGCGCCTAGAATCTAAAAAGCCTGGGGTGTTGGAACTCGAGGCTATGGGCGAGCTTGTTTTGAGAACACAAGAGGGGAGCAAGGTCTCGGTCTCTTTATAAGAGGCAGAATATCAAGAGCCCTCCCCGTAACCGTCTTGGACTAGCCTTTAATCAAGGCATGACGTGTTTAACGGGCACGGTTGGGTTACCCACGTCCGTATTAATGAGAATCCCGTTAAAAGGGGCACACGATCTCTGCTTCGACAAGACGTGCCAAGGAAACCGCCTCGTTGAACGTGCTGCGGTGGAACAACAAAAATTAATCCATACAGAAGGCTTGGTCGCAGTGTTATGACGCACTGCGGAATACGTCAGTAGATTTGATTTGTGTTTGTATTATTCTCTATATGGCAATACGTGGAAACTTGTTTTGCAGAGCTGGACACTATTTTTTGGTGTTTATTATCTTCTTGAAGAATTTGGAGGAGGAACCCGCCTTGCAATGCCGAAGACAATTTTGCACGCCGGACTCATCGTCATTCAAGCCTGGTTCAGGGGCTACTGAGGGAGTCCTGGATTAGGGGGTGTTCGGATAGCCGAACTATATCTTCGGCCGGACTCCAGGACTATGAAGATACAAGATTGAAGACTTCGTCCCGTATCCGGAAGGTTCTTTCCTTGGCATGGAAGGCAAGCTAGGCGTGCGGATATTCAAGATCTCCTGCCAATGTAACCGACTCTGTGTAACCCTAACCCTATCCGGTGCCTATATAAACCGGAGGGTTGTAGTCCGTAGGACGAACACATCATAACCATCATCATACCCATAGGCTAGCTTCTAGGGTTTAGCCTCCTTGATCTCGTGGTAGATCTACTCTTGTACTACCCATATCATCAATATTAATCTAGCAGGAGTAGGGTTTTACCTCCATCGAGAGGGCCCGAACCTGGGTAAAATAAAGTGTCCCTTGTCTCCTGTTACCATCCGACCTTGACGCACAGATCGGGACCCCCTACCCGAGATCCGCCGGTTTTGACACCGACACCACCCCAGCGGGGGAGGCCGAGGGGTCGAGGAAAAGGAAGACTCCTCCGCCGGACTATTCCCACGACGCCGAAGAGGGCGGAGAGGAGCGGCCGTACAGAACCAAGCGTCCGGCGAAATTGTAAGTATTTATATACCAGAGTGACTCATGATATTCTTCTAATGCGCGGCTTTCCTTAATATCGCTCATAATTTATGCAGCCCGCCCCGGGCCGAACTCGACGATTCGTCGAGCGGCTCCCTGGATTCGTCGGACGTGAACTTTGTTCCGCCCGCTATCTCCCCCTGCAGGGCGGACAATGCCGAAGTGGCGTCCCGCCAAGCTCCAGGGCAGGAGGAGATAGTCATGTAGGAGCCGCAAGGCAATCCTCCGGACCCCAGGAGTAAAGGGGATGAAACCCCCCAGGGCTCCAAGTCCGGCTTTGTGCCGGACACCGCGCCGGACTCGACAGTCCTGGTCCGCGGTGGGCGAACTCCTTTAGAGAGGAGTAAGCCGTCTGAGCCGGCGACCTCCGTCCAACCAGAGGCGTCGGACAATCTGCTGGAGGTGCTTAAGGGCGCCACCATCGACGAGGAGCACCGTACTGTTATGGGTACGGTGATCCAAAGGGTTCAGTCCGCCAAGAGCGGACTGACTGAAGCTTGCGCTAGCCTTCTAACAGGCTTCGAGGTAAGTAAAAAATATGTCAAATTATTTACCGCATAGACAGTAGCCCCTGATGCTTTGTTTGGTGTTCGGAAAGAAAATCCGAATAGAGGATCTAGTAATTTTCGCAGGAGTCTAACAACAAAAAGTCAAATATGTGTATGCAGGCTTCGCTGCTGTCCACCGCCGCACTGACTGCGCAGGTGGATGTCCTTAAAAAGGACCTCGGGCGGACCGAGCAAGAGCTCGGCCTTGCCAAACGGTAGCTCGAGGAGAAAGAAGGTAAGAAATACCCTAAAAAATAAAAAAGGTGCCTATAGAGAGGCTTGATTGCAGAAAAAAAATAACAGGATTGTACTGCTTATTGTAGGGGCCACAACCGAGGTGGCAACCCTGAAGCAGGTGCTAGCTGAGTCCGAAAAGAAAACGGCCAAGGAGTGTGCCGAGTGAGAAAGGCTTGGGGTTCAGGTCGGTGAGGTGCAGCAAGAGCTGCAAGCTCTCATGAAAAAAAACATGAGAGTTTGGAGCTTGAGTCAAAAGCGCAAGCATCCGAGATCGCGTCGGCCCTTGAGACCGCCTAGAGTGCCAAGGCCGAAGCCCAAAAGGCCCTCCAAGAGTTGGAGGAGGTGAAAAAGATTGCAACGGGTAAGGCATTCTTAATGCAAAGTAGGAATATAAAAGTAAACTACCTGTCACTTACCCGAATCCGGAGTTCTCCAGGGGCATTCGCCGATCTTCCCCGCAGCGTATCCGACGCCGCCGCGTTCTACCGAGCTGACGAGGGCAGCTCGACGGAGAGTGTGTTCTGGTCTCAGTATTCTGAGGCCGGACACCCTGTGCCTTTGAGCGATCAGCTGAAACAGCTG
Source organism: Aegilops umbellulata (assembly GCA_032464435.1). Taxonomy (NCBI): domain Eukaryota; kingdom Viridiplantae; phylum Streptophyta; class Magnoliopsida; order Poales; family Poaceae; genus Aegilops; species Aegilops umbellulata. The sequence goes on from CP136058.1 coordinate 57,308,620, forward strand.
GTCGAGCTCCACAAGGCGGCCGAACAGACCATGAAGGGCTTACTTGTTCGGCTGTGGCCTGGAGAGGCCCTGCCTGGGAGCTATTTCGGGCTAGTGCGGCGACTGGTGGAGGCCTTGAAAGTGCAACTATCCCTAGTGGTATCAGAGCTTTGGTCTCCATCCTACAAGTGGTATCAGAGCTTTGGTCTCCATTTGCTTTGATTTCCATAGCTTTTGGTGGTCATAGCCTTGGTTTCACAACCTAGGAGAGTATGGCATCTAGCAAGGGAAATTATCACCGTAGAGGTCCTTACTTTGATGGTACTAACTTTGCTAGTTGGAAACATAAAATAAAAATGCATATTCTTGGACATAACCCTGCCGTTTGGGCTATTGTGTGTGTTGGCTTGCAAGGTGACTTCTTCTATGGGAAAGAACCAAACCGTGAAGCTACCGCGGATGAGTTGAAGATACTACAATACAATGCTCAAGCTTGTGATATTCTCTTCAACGGATTGTGCCCCGAAGAATTCAACAAAATCAGCCGTCTTGAGAATGCAAAGGAAATTTGGGATACTTTGATGCAAGAAGGTACCGACTCCGTCAAGGAATCCAAATTGGATGTGCTTCAAAGTCAACTTGACATGTTCAAAATGAAGGATGGTGAAGGTGTCGCTGAAATGTACTCTAGGCTTGCTCTCATCACAAACGAGATTGCAGGCTTAGGGAGTGAAGAGATGACCGACAGATTCATCATCAAGAAGATCCTAAGAGCCTTGGATGGAAAATATGATACCGTGTGCACATTGATCCAAATGATGCCCAATTACAAAGATCTCAAGCCAACGGAAGTCATTGGAAGAATTGTTGCTCATGAGATGTCACTCAAAGATAAAGAGGAACTTCACAACAAATCAAGTGGTGCTTACAAAGCCTCATGTGAAGCCCCCACATAATCAAGTGAGAAACAAAACTTCAATGAAGAACTGAGCTTAATGGTGAAGAACTTCAACAAGTTCTACAAGAGTAGAAGCAAAGATAGAAGCTCCAAGTCAAGGTCCTACAATGACAAAAGATCTTCTAGTCGAGAGCGAAACTGCTACAATTTTGGAAGACCCGGACACTATTCCGATGAGTGTACGGCTCCCTACAAAAGAAGAGAAGATTCTCCAAAAAGAAGAAGCAAAAGAGAGGAATCACCATCACGAGAGAGAAGGAGTAGAGATGATCGTTATGAACGAAGATACTCACGGAGAAGCAAGGATTCGGAAAGGAAGGAAAGATCATCAAGGAGCTACACAAAACGAAGACATCAAGCTCATGTTGGTGAATGGGTATCCAGCTCCGACTCCGACAACCACTCCGAGAGAAGTTATCACTCCGACTCCGAATATACTCAAGATGAAGGTGTTGCTGGACTAGCACTTATGTCGACCAACTCCTATGACATATTTGATTCACCCAATGAAGGAATTGGAAGATGCTTCATGGCCAAAGGTCCTAAGGTAACTCATCCTGAGTATGTTGATTTTAATAGTGATGAAGATGACTTGTTAGGCGATGATGATTTACTTGTTGACAACTCTAGTGATGAATCCTATGATGAAACGTCAATTAATCATGCTAAAATGAATGACAATGATAAGGAGAAAATTGAGGCTCTAACTAAAGAACTAAACACTCTTAAGTTAGCTCATGAAACTATCTTTGAAGATCATCGAGAACTTTTAAGGGCTCATGAGAAGCTACGCTTTGAAAAGCTCAGTCTTGAGCAAGAGCATGAGCTTTTAAGGTTCTTCTCACATTGCCAAACGTTTACTCTTATCAACTTACATGCCTCAAGTCAAGACCAATAACAAGAACAAGAAAGATTCTTCCTCTAGTAGTAACAATGACCATGTTAAATCCAATATTGTTGCTTCTAGTAGCTCTCTTGATTCCACTAATGATTCTCTTAGCCAAGTTACACTTGAGCAAGAAAATAGCATATTGAAGGAAATCATAGAGAAAGGAGTGTACAAAAGCCTTGCCGGAAGTAAGCAATTCGAGGAGATTGTACGCAAGCAAGGAAGGCACCGGAAGAATCAAGGTGTTGGTTTTGAACGAAAGTTCAATGCCAATGGAGTTGAGTGGGAAGAAGACCAATACCCCAAGACAAAGTTTGTTCCTCAACAAGAGAAGTATGATCCTACTTCTTTCAAGGGGACACAAACTCAAGATGATCTTCCACCACAAGACTACAAGCAAAAAGGCAAGGACAAGCTTCAAGAGGAAATAGATGCATTTGAAGAAGCTCCTAAGACCTTAGTCAAGTGGATTCCCAAGACTACTTCAAGTTCCACTTCATCAAGTACGACTACAACTCCAAGGTTTCCCATCAAGATGGTGTGGATCCAAAAGAAGAAGAACTAGAGAGTTCTTGAGGGTGACTCCGCCAACAAACTTCACTCTTATCATTTTGGCAAGAACAAGTGCAATCAACTTCCACATCTTGCACTAGTTCAAGGAGTCACAAACCCTCTTGTTGGTAAGTCAAGGGACAAGGTAACCTAAAAGCTTTCATAGACATCATCTTGTGTGTGCATCACTCTATGTCTATGGATACACTTGCTTGTTCCTTGTGGGACTAACCCATGTAGGTATTGAAAGTGCAATTCACTCAAAAGGATAGCTCCAAGTGATCAACATAAACATTGAGCATCCACATCTTTAACATCTACATGAAGTCATCATCGACAAAACCCAAGGTTAGTTCATCCCTCTTCGGGGGGATATCACATCTAGGGGGAGCTTTACTCTAAGACTGAGCTAAAGCAACTCTAATGATGTGAACACAACAATGCTTTATGTAAAAGTGGTAACCCCACTTGAGCTTAAACGATGAGTATGACCTATGACCAAATGTTCTCATTTGACTCCTAAGTCAATATACTCATATATAGATGACCTAGTCATCGCAAATTGCTTGATAGATGCTAGAATTAGTTGTGCATGCTTTGTCACATATTTCAATTGCCATTTTATTGTGTGAGCATGTTGGTTGCATATTTTACTCATTCGAGGACATCCACTTGTTGTTTTGATTGTTTGGTTTTATTGTTCTTCTGCCAAGTGGATGGACAAGAATGCCTAAGAACCCCCTCTAGCTATCTATGCTTTTCTCGTCTCAAACTCTATTCATGCTACATCACAAAATTGATCAAGTCAAATTTGAACCACTCTATGTGAGGAGCACTCGGAGTCCCCGATTCGTCATAGACTTAAACTTCCAAAACCTCTTTGTGATTCTCGGTCTGACCGATATCCAACTTTCGGTCCTACCGAGATCATCAAGTTGACCTAAGTTTTCAATCTCGGTGCAACCGATTTGAACTATTCGGTCACACCGAGTTGCAATAACTGTACACAGTTTTGCATCTTGGTGCCACCGAGTTGTTCCACTCGGTCACACCGACAGGGTCGGGCTATATATAGACACGGGAAAATTTTTGGAAATTTCTCCGAACCCCTTCGCCCGCGCGATAGCTCGCTCTGCCGACGTGGTCTCCGGATCGTCTCCTCGCCGCCAGCAGCCTCCAGTCGCTGGTCTCCGTCACCGTCAACGGGAATCAACCCCGCCGTTGCCGCCGTAGCGAGTCTCCGCCGAACTAGGGTACGAACTCGGTCTTTGTGCTATTCCCCAATCTGATTCCTAGCACATTGTGATCATAATGCTTCTTGCCACGTTTGATAAACTTCTATCCAGTCAAAGAACTCATAGATTAGGTTTGATTCGAAAATTTTAGGGTTAGGTTTCCGCCGAAACCATCTCGGACCCACCGAGTTGAAAAACTCGGTCCCACCGATTTGGCCTATGCCATTGCACAAGTGAAACTCGGTCTGACCGAGTGTAACTAATCGGTGTGACCGATTTTTTGAACTTTGTGAAACCCTAGCAGTCTCGGTGCCACCGAACTGTGACTCGGTCTGACCGAGATCACTAGTTTAGGTTCCAAATGCTGCTTCGGTATCACCGAGTTTACAAATCGGTAGATCCGAAATGCTTTCTGTGGGAAACTAAAACTAAGTTTTTGAATCATTCTTTTGCAAAAATCTCTGCATTTTGTGATGCTCATCCACTCTACCTCATCTATAAACTATTCACAGGGTCAGCAGTCAGCAATCAGCTTGTGCATCATGTCAGACCAAAGTGATAGTCAGAATCAGTCAGAGCAGCCTGTGCACATGAGTGAGGGCACTAGTCCCTCCAGTTACTCAGATGATGGCAGCAGGAGCACCCCTAGCAATCTGCCAAAAGCTGCCACAAGACAGAGAAAGAAGAGAATTTCAGACTCAGAGGATGAAGATTATGTGGCAGAGGAAGAGGCAACTTCCAAGGAAGTTGTACTCAAGAAAGAGCATGGTTCAAGGCAGAGCACCAAGCCAGGCTTGAAGGTCAAAAGGCCAGCTGGCAGGCAACCAATGCCAAAGGCCAGAGCCTCTACCAAGATTCCTGAGAAGCCCACTCCCAAAGAACCAGTTGTTGTTGTAGAGAAGAAAGAAAGAAAAAGAGGCAGATGGTGCAAGAAAGTAGATCCTATGGCTGAATTTGAACAACATTCTTCTGATGAAGAAGAAGAAGAGGAAGAGGAAGGTGCTGCACCAGCACCCAAGGCACCCAAGCTGATGGGTGATGCCATTAGATCAGGGGCAGCTGCATCCAAGCCCAAGGAAGCCCCCAAGCCAGCTCCAAAGCAAAAACCAAAGAGGAATACAAGAAACATCCCAGCATCTGAGAAAAACAAGGCCCCAGTGCCTGAACCTGCTAAAGAAGAGGAAGGCCAAGTGTTGAGAAAATTGAAGCCCAAGATCCCAGACCATAATGATGCTCATCATGTGGCTGAGGATATGAACATCAGAAGAGACTCTGGATTGAGAAAATGCAGAGCTGAGGATCCCTATGCTACCAGGAGAAGGACTGTTGTAGACTACAGGTTCCATACTAAGGAACAGCAGGACTTCTATGAGACAATCTTGTTAGACAAGAAGCCCATTGTATGTGACATGAGATGGGTCGCTTGGCAATACATCAAGGACAACGAAGAGCACTACCCTAGAGTGCAGGACAGCTTCAAGGCGTGTGGAGTAGCAGACTTTGTTGGGCAAAAGCTCACAAAGTGGAATGAGGAACTTATCATGCAGTTCTACTCCACAGCACATTTTTACCCAGATGGGAGGATTGTCTGGATATCTGAAGGTACGAGGTACCAATCAACTGTTGCTGAATGGGCACAACTGATAAATGCCCCAGAGGAAAATGAAGATGACTTGGATGTCTATTCCAAGAAGAAGATGGACCACAACTCCATGATCAACATGTACAAAGAGATCCTTGACAAAGCACTTGAAACTTTCAAGTATGGATCTGTACACTATCTTCTGTCAGGATTGCCAACCATCAATTGGATCTTAAGGCACACTCTGTTGCCCAAGTCAGGTGATCACAAGATGATCAGAGGCCATGCAATCAATTTAGTTCATATCTTTGACGTGCCTTAGAAGTTCAAAGTCATGAGCCTTATGATTGAAACAATCAAGAGGACTGCAGCAGACCAGAAGAGGAGCTGTGGATATGCCCCTCAGATCCAGGAACTGATCAACTCCAAGATGGGCACTGGCATATATCTTTTGGATAAGGAACATCTGCCTATTCATCCTGATTTTGAAGACAATGAGGTTGTGATGAACAGAGATGAACCATCTTCAGCCCATGCACAAGCACAAAAGGAGAAGGCAAGGAAGGAGAAAGCTGCAAGGATGCCAACTCAAGAGGAGGCATCTGAATACTTCTTGTAAACCAAGCAAGAGCAGCTTAGTTACCTGATTGCATCCACCCTGCGGATTGAGAAAGGTTTGGCCAACCTAACTCAGAACCAGGAAAGCTTAGAGAGAATCGTAGAACAGAAGTTCTATGACTTGGACATCAAGGTGACAGAAATTCAGACTGCAGTGGAGCAACTCCAAGATGACATGCAGGAAAGGAGAGGGAAGACAACCACGGATGCATTTGCCAGAGTGCCACGAGGTCCGAGGTCGTCTGCAGTGCCAGTTCCTGACACAAGAGCAACCGCCTCAGCTCCAGCCGCAGCACCAACCCAACCTGCCCCAGCATCCACTTCAGCTCCAACTCCAACAGCGTCTACGGAAGCCTTCGTCCTTGGAGTGATCCGGACTCCACCACCACCTGAAGATCAAGCCTGAGTGTCGATCTATGAAACGCCCTCGATGCGGCTATATCTCCCACGTGTCGAAGCACGACTTAGAGGCATAACCGCATTGAAAGCAATGTCGCAAGTGAGGTAATCTTCACACAACCCATGCAATACATAAGGGAAAAAGATACATAGTTGGCTTACAATCGCCACTTCACTCAATACATGAGGAAAACATTACATCATATAGTTACAATCAGGGCCTGACTATGGAGCCAAAATAAAAGAAGAAACCCCAAAAGCGACAAAGGTCCACGATCGACCCCAACTGGGCTCCACTACTGATCGACTAGAACGAAACAACACAGTGAACAAGATCTTCATCGGGCTCCTCCTTGAGCTCGGATGCGTCACCTGCACGGTCTCATCGGCACCTGCAAACTGGTTTTGGAAGTATCTGGTGAGTCATGAGGACTCAGCAATCTCACACCCGCGAGATCAAGACTATTTAAGCTTATAGGTAGGGTAAAAGGTATGAGGTGGAGCTGCAGCAAGCGACTAGCATATTTGGTGGCTAACATACGCAAATGAGAGCGAGAAGAGAAGGCAAAGCACGGTCGAACAACTATGATCAATAAGTGATCCTGAACTACTTACGTCAAGCATAACTCCAACAACCGTGTTCACTTCCCGGACCCCGCCGAGAAGAGACCATCACGGTTACACACGCAGTTGGTGTATTTTAATTAAGATCAACTTCGGGTTTTCTACAACCGGACATTAACAAATTCCCATCTGCCACATAACCGCGGGCACGGCTTTCGAAAGATCAAAACCCTGCAGGGGTGTCCCAACTTAGCCCATTATAAGCTCTCGCGATCAACGAAGGATATTCCTTCTCCCCCGGAAGACCCGATCAGTCTCGGAATCCCGGCTACAAGACATTTCGACAGTAATAAAACAAGTCCAGCAAAGCCGCCCGATGCGCCGACAATCCTGATAGGAGCTGCACATATCTCGGTCTCAGGGCAACACCGGATGAGACATCCTACGAGTAAAACCAAGCCTCAAGTTTCCTCGAGGGGGCCCCGCAGTCTACTCGTTTCGGGCCAACACTTAGACAAGCATTGGCCCGGGGGGGCTAAAATAAGATGACCCTCGAGAGAGCGACTCCCAAGGGAAAAGTAGGTGGTGGTGAGGCAAATGGTAAAACCAAGGTTGGGCCTCGCTGGAAAAGTCTTATTCAAAGCGAACTGTCAAGGGGGTCCCATAAATCACCCGACCGCGTTAGGGACGCAAAATCCGGGAACATAACACCGATATGACGGAAACTAGGGTGGCAAGAGTGGAACAAAACACCAGGCATAAGGCCGAGCCTTCCACCCTTTACCAAGTATATAGATGCATTAATTAAATAAGATATATTGTGATATCCCAACAAGTAAACATGTTCCAACAAGGAACAACATCTTCGTGTTCCAACAAGGAACAAACTTCATCTTCACCTGCAACTAACAACGCTATAAGAGGGGCTGAGCAAAGCGGTAACATAGCCAAACAACGGTTTGCTAGGACAAGGTGGGTTAGAGGCTTGGTTTAACAATATGGGAGGCATGATAAGCAAGTGGTAGGTATCGCAGCATAGGCATAGCAAAAGAGCGAGCAACTAGCAAGCAAAGATAGAAGTGATTTCAAGGGTATGGTCATCTTGCCTGAGATCCCGCAAGGAAGAAGAACGAGTCCATGAAGAAGACAAACGGACGAAGTCGAACGAATCCTCACAACTCCGGAATGAAAACCGAAGCTAACGAGAGAAGCAACCCGGAAACAAACAAACAACATAGTAAACAACCACCACATAAACATGACATGATATGCGAGATGTGGTATGCAATGCATATGCATGCTTCGGAAGGAAAAGATGAACAAGGCATAATCTTGGCAAACCAAGTATGCCACTGGAAAGGTGAGATGATTTCGGTTGAAATCGATATAAAGATCACCGGAATCGGATGCACGGTTTGCAAATGACAAGCAAAACAAAAATGACAAGATTCTGCCATTAACAGCATGATGCTACTTAGCAAGCAACAAGAAACTAAGCTACTGCACCCAAACATGTCAACAAGGCATACGACAGTGATCTACTCAAGATGCTTGACAAAAGATGAACACTGAGCTATGGCTAAATCACACCACAATAGGTTCAAACAAGCATGGCAAAAGTGCAAAAGATAACAGGTTCACAGACTTAGTGAAAATAACAACATGCTAGAAATTAACATCAGAATGACATGTTTAGAGCAATGAAACAACATTCTACAGGATCAGAACATAGCAAGGCAAGGCATGGCATGAATCTACTCAAAGCACTTAACAAAAGTCCCTTACTGACCATAAGCCAAAAAGGATCAGAAAATATAATAACACCCATGTTAACTTAGCAAGTTTCGTTACAGGTTTCAGACTTAGCAGAAAAACTGGACATGTCAAAAACAGATAACAAGTAGGCATGTTTGTGAGCTCGATGCACTCACTACAGAGCATTGCATGATAAACTAAGAATACATACACCAAGAATACATGGCATAGAAGCTAGACATGGCAAGAACAACATCATAGCATGCAAGGATCAACTACAACAAGCTTGGCAAAATCGAATAACATGTAAACAATCTGCCAGCAACATTTTATAGCAAAAGTAGAGCTCGGTTGACTCAATCTACGGCACTCCATAATTACAAACAAAGGCATGGATGGATATAGCAAATCCATATACTCAAAACACTCTTACTGATCATGCTCAAAAAATGCATAGATCTCTCTGAAACAACATGGACACATGGCATAAAAATAACAGCAGGCATGGACAGTGAAAATACTAAGTCTCTGAAATCAGCAACATTAAGTACCCTAGTTTGCATGCTTGTGCTAGTCACCACATAGATCACAAAAATACATGGCATAAATCTCTAGAAAGATGGCATGGCATATTACAAAACTCATGTAGGACTCAACTTCATAGGATGCACACATCAATCATGGCAAAAATGACAAAAGTGCATGTTCTGATAAGAATCAGAAACTATCATCACATAGCCCTCTTCTAACAGCATTTCGAGCAACAATATGAGCTCAAATGAAAATGATGCAATGATATGAAATGATTTACTCGTCAAGACGAACAATTTGACATATTATACGCACGAAACGGAGCTGTATGCAGAGAGTTATGGCATGATGAACATGGCAATAAAATATGTGGATCCAGGGACTTAGCAGATTTTACCTCCGCGAAAGTCAACGCGGGATGAGATGGAACGGGATGGGGAGATCCAGGGTGCGGGCGCGGCCGTTTGGATTGGCGGGCTGGTGGATCTGGTCCAGCCCGACCGGATCCGAGGCGGGGCGGCGGCCGACGCCGGCGAGGGAAGCGGGAGGCGGCGGCGCGCGGCTCCGGCGACCTCGCGCGCGGGCAGGCGCGGGCGGAGCATGGAGGCGCGGCGAGCGGCGCTGGGGAGGAGTGCGGCGAAGGCGGAGGAACTCCGGCGGCGAGGCGGAGGGATCGCGGCGAGCGGCGGCCCGGGGCGGACGGCGGCGAAGGCGGCGATGGCGCGGGGCGGCGACCGGGCCCCGGGCGGCGGAGCAGCACGGGCGGCGGGCGTCGGCGAGCCGTGCGGGGCTCGGGAGCTCGCGGGCGTGCGGCGGCGGGGACGGGCCTGCGCGGGCCCGCGACGGGCTCCGCGGGCCGGCGGGCGCGTGGATGGCGGCGGTGCCCACGTGGCATCCGCGGGTTGGCCGGCGAGGTGCCGGGGTGACGTGGCGGCCTGTGGTTGGTCGAGGCGACGTGGCGGGCGGACGCGTCCGGCGCGGACGGACGTGTCCGGCGGCAGAGAGGAAGCGGGGCTAGGGTTTCATCTGCGATTTGGACGGGTGAGGCACATATTTATAGGTAGAGGGGGCTAGGAAGCTTCAAATGGGGTGCGGTTTTCGGCCACGCGATCGTGATCGAACAACCGAGATGATGGAAGTGACTTAGGTGGGTTTTGGGACACTTAGAAGGGGGTGTTGGGCTGCACCAAAAGAGGCCTTTACGGTTACCCGGTTAACCGTTGGAGTATCAAACGACCTCCGATTGACCCGAAACTTGACAGGCGGTCTACCGGTGCTATACCGAGGCCGCTTGACAAACCTCGGCCCATTCCGAGAATGTTTAATACCCGCTCACGAAGAAATGTAAAAGGGGACGCCGGGGGACATAGGAGCGCCGGATTGGAAAACGGACAACGGGAAAAATGCTCGGATTCATGAGACGAACACGTATGCGAATGCGATGCACATGATGACATGATATGAAATGCAGATGATGACATGGCAAAGTGCAACACGCAAGCACATGACATGGCAACGACGGCGAATAACTGACGGACACCTGGCGCATCAGATCCGGGGCGTTACAATCTAGCACTATGCATTTTCTAGGAACTTTTTGGTAACTTGTTGCCAAAGGGGGAGAAAAATGTATAGATCATAGGCTTCGAGAGAGACAGAGAGAGTTGCCTTTCTCTCTTGATTTTATTTGGTGGTCTTTAAAACATTGTTTGCTTTTGGTTGAGATACTTTGATATGCTTGTGAGACATTGATGATCATGTGTTTGATCATAAGCTATACTTATGCATGTTTGATATATCTTATCTATCTTATGTGATCATTCACTTTGCCTTGGTGATGAGTGCATGTATTTCATCATTAATCATTTTGAGCGCTCCACCAAGATGTATGTGACATGGAAGAGTAACCCATAATTCTAACTTCTTGTGCATTTGCAGTCCAAAGCAAATTTTATATATGCACAAATTTAGGGGGAGCTCTTACTTATCACATACTTCTCAAAGCGACGATGTAATTCATTCCTATTATCTTTTGTCAAAGCTTTGATCTATATGTTGTCATCAATTACCAAAAAGGGGGAGATTGAAAGTGCAACTATCCCTAGGTGGTTTTGGTAATTCATAACAACATATAGCTCATTGAGCTAATGATATTCCAAGATAACTATTTCAGGAAAGCTCAATGATTGGCATGGCATGAATGGTGAAAGTGGAACCCTCAAAATACCAAGGACAAAGGATTGGCTCAATCTCAAAAGCTCAAGACTCTACATTTTACATTTTAGTGATCCACGATCACATTGAGTCCATAGGAAAAGCCAATACTATCAAGGAGGGATGAGGTGTTGCTTAATGAGCTCTTTGCCTTATGTGCTTGATGATATGCTCCAAAATCCTCAACTACTTTCCCATATCCACAAATGACCTAAACCCTAAGCCAAACTCGGTCATACCGATTCTTTCTATCCGACGCCACCGAGTTCTTCATATGTCATAAGCCACTGCCAAACCCTAGCAAATCGGTTTCACCGATAGGGATCTCGGTCTCACCGAGATGGAATTGCAACCTCTCTGTTTCCCTTTCGTAACTTTTCGGTCTCACCGAAAGAGCGGATCGGTCCCACCGAGATTGCAATGCAAACTCTCTGTTTCCCTTTTGTAACTTTTTGGTCTCACCGAAAGAGCAAATCGGTCCCACCGAGTTTGTCTGACCAACTCTCTCGTTAGCTAATTACCAAATCGGTCTCACCGAGTTTGTGTAATCGGTCTCACCGAGATTACTTTATGCCCAAACCCTAACCATATTGGTCCTACCGAGATGCATGTCAGTCCCACCGAGAAACTCTAACGGTCACTAGGTTTACCATTTTGGTCCGACCGAGTTTGTTGATTCGGTCCCATCGAGATTGGTAAATTGTGTGTAACGGTTGGATTTTAAGTGGAGGCTATATATACCCCTCCACCTCCTCTTCATTCATGGAGAGAGCCATCAGAACACATCTATACTTCCAACTCATATGTTCTGAGAGAGAACCACCTACTCATGTGTTGAGACCAAGATATTCCATTCCTACCATATGAATCTTGATCTCTAGCCTTCCCCAAGTTGCTTTCCACTCAAATCTTCTTTCCACCAAATCCAAATCCTGTGAGAGAGAGTTGAGTGTTGGGGAGACTATCATTTGAAGCACAAGAGCAAGGAGTTCATCATCAACACACCATTTGTTACTTCTTGCAGAGTGGTGTCTCCTAGATTGGCTAGGTGTCACTTGGGAGCCTCCGACAAGATTGTGGAGTTGAACCAAGGAGTTTGTAATGGCAAGGAGATCGCCTACTTCGTGAAGATCTACCGCTAGTGAGGCAAGTCCTTCGTGGGCGATGGCCATGGTGGGATAGACAAGGTTGCTACTTCGTGGACCCTTCGTGGGTGGAGCCCTCCGTGGACTCGCGCAACCATTACCCTTCGTGGGTTGAAGTCTCCACTAACGTGGATGTAGGATAGCACCACCTATCCGAACCACGGGAAAAACATCCGTGTCTCCAATAGCGTTTGAATTCTCCAAACCCTTCCCTTTACATTCTTGCAAGTTGCATGCTTTATTTTCCGCTGCCTATATACTCTTTGCATGCTTGCTTGAATTGTGTGATGATTGCTTGACTTGTCCTAAAATTATTAAAATCTGCCAAGAACTAAAATTGGGAAAAGGTTAAGTTTTTATTTGGTCAAGTAGTCTAATCACCCCCCCCCCTCTAGACATTCTTCCGATCCTACAGGCCTGTCCACGGCTTGAGGTCATCAAGCGCTCCGTCTGCATTGAAGGTGCCCGGAGGGCCCTTGCCCGTGTAAGGGTACACTGGGGTAAGCTGGACGGAGAGAAGCTGGTGAAGGACGGGCCGCCGCCGGGGAAGGAGCATCGCAAGCCTGAGAACTACTACAAGGAAGTTCTTGCCGGAGCCCGCCTTGTCACGGATGAATGTACTAAAGATGTAGTATTTGAATGAACTCGCTCGTTTGTATCATGTGCGCTGAAAACTTGTTCATATGCGCTAAGCAATGCTTATTGAATTTAAAATATTATTTTCTGTGCGGCCGTTTATCAAAAATTGAGAGATGGCGAGTCGTCGGCTTCTGCCCCCATGCCACTAGTGCTGGGGTGTTCGGGATAAACCTGAGGGCTCTTTTTCCCATAGTTGGGTCCTTCGAGGGAGGCGCTCAGCACAACGAACCAGGCAATCGGACTATAATGCTTGAACACTCTCACTTAGCCATAGAACATTATAATTTTAAATTTCGGCGAAGCCCCTAGTTCGGAAGGCCGAATTCGGGGCGCTATCCATGCCTTTGGCCGGACATAGCCAGCTCCTCGCTCGAAGCGGTATAAGTCTTTAAGGACTCGAAAAACCTCTCGAACAGCGACCGGTCTCACGCCTTATCATGACAGTCTGTTTTAGCTTTCTCCACTGAGGTGCTTAACCCACCTGAACTGGGGCACAATCGCAGTGGTTCTCCTAGTGCTACCTTAGCCGATATAGCGGAACGTAAGGCACCAAAACATAGGAGCCGGGCAAACCCAACATGAGACCAAAATCATGATTCGGAGCCGATGCATATAGTGCTATAAGTTCGGGGTGCCGCACTTGTGAAAGTATGCGGACTTCTCACACCAGATAGAAGGGTAATGAAGCCCCTGGCGTGTTTTGCCGTATCATAGTGTACGGTTGCGATCATGTTTTTTTAATGAACATATATATTAAAAGAGGACAACGCAAAAAATAGACGAAAAGCTATGCATTGTTTATAGAGAGGCTATTTATCAAAGCCGAACGATACAAGTAGTGCGATAAGCAAAAAAGATATTAGACTATTTGACATGTCCTGACCAGGCGCAGGCCGCGGAATTTAGAAACAGATATATCGCTTGAAATAGAGACCACCTGAGAGTTCTGTAATGTGGCGTAGCTTTGTCTGCTTTCCTGGGTCTTGCATCGTGTGTGCGGCAGCGAGGCCGAACAGGTTATCCAGAGTGTGGAGTCCTGAAAGTAAAAAAAAAGAATCCGGCAGCACCTAGTACGTTTGACGCCGTATTGTAAGCATGCCGTTAATGTGCCCCTCCCCTTGTGCCCATGGAATTTCGAGGGCGTAATTGTGTACTCGAGGTACTAGCTCCGCTATGTTGCGATGGCTGGGGTTGGGGCCGTATTGCTACGCTTGCTCCGAATGTGTCAGGCGGTCTTGTTGCAGGTTACTCCGGGCGCGCTTTGCATTGTCCGGCTTTTTAACGGCCGGACTGGAGAGTTGCCTTGAAAGGCTGCTTTGTACTTCCGCTGCGAGGGCCGCCATGTGCTCCTCCGTACGGATGGAGCGTTCTGTGTTTTCGTTGACCGTAATTACTCCTCGAGGGCCTGGCATCTTGAGCTTGATATATGCGTAGTGCGGCACCGCATTGAATTTAGCGAATGCGGTTCGTCCGAGCAGGGCGTGATAGCCACTACGGAACGGGACTATTTCGAAGATTAACTCTTCGCTTCGGAAGTTATCCGGAGATCCGAAGACCACATCAAGTGTTACCGAGCCTGTGCAATTGTCCTCTACACCTGGTATGACGCCTTTAAAGGTCGTCCTTGTGGGCTTGATCCTTGATGGATCTATGCCCATTTTCCGCACTGTATCCTGATAAAGCAGGTTCAGGCTACTGCCGCCGTCCATGAGGACTCTTGTGAGATGAAATCCGTCAATGATTGGGTCAAGAACCAATGCGGCAAAACCGCCGTGACGGATGCTAGTGGGGTGGTCCCTTCGATCAAAAGTGATCGGGCAGGAGGACCATGGGTTGAACTTTGGGGCGACTGGCTCCATCGCGTATACGTCCCGTAGCACACGCTTCCGCTCCCTCTTGGGAATGTGGGTCACGTATATCATGTTCACCGTCCGCACTTGTGGGGGAAACCCCTTCTGTCCATTGTTGTTCGGCGGCCTGGGCTCCTCCTCGTCGTCGCTATGCAGCCCCTTGTCTTTGTGTTCGGTTCTTAACTTGCCTGCCTGCTTGAACACCCAACAATCTCTGTTGGTGTGATTGGCTGGCCTTTCGGGGGTGCCATGAATCTGGCACGAGCGGTCGAGTATCCGGTCCAAACTGGATGGGCCCTGGGTATTCTTTTTAAATGGCTTTTTCCGCTGACCGGATTTATAGCCTCTGAATCCGGCATTTACTGCCGTATCCTCATTGCTGTCGCTGCTAACGCGGCGCTTTTGCTTATTTCGACGTGTCCTGCCACTTTTGTCCTTGGTATCCGAACTACCAGGGTTCTTCGATAAGTTGTTGCTGCGAGCTAGCCAGCTATCTTCGCCCGCGCAAAAGCGGGTCATGAGTGTCGTGAGGGCTGCCATAGATTTCAGCTTTTCATGTCCCAGGTGCCGGGCAAGCCACTCGTCGCGGATGTTATGTTTGAAGGCTGCTAGGGCCTCTGCGTCCGGACAATCGACTATCTGATTTTTCTTTGTTAGGAACCGTGTCCAGAATTGCCTGGCCGATTCTTCTGGCTGCTGAATTATGTGGCTTAGGTCGTCGGCGTCCGGTGGCCGCACATAGGTCCCCTGGAAGTTGTCGAGGAATGCGGCTTCCAGGTTTTCCCAAGAACTGATTGAGTCCGCTGGTAGGCTGTTAAGCCAGTGTCGGGCTGGTCCCTTGAGCTTAAGGGGGAGATATTTGATGGCGTGTAGATCGTCGCCACGTGCCATGTGGATGTGAAGGAGATAATCCTCAATCCATACTGCCGGATCTGTCGTACCATCGTACAACTCGATGTTGACGGGTTTGAAACCCTCTGGGATTTTATGATCCATTACTTCATCTATGAAGCATAGTAGGTGTGCGGCGCCCCTGTACTGGGCTATGTCACGACGCAGCTCGGAAGAGCTATGCCTGTTGTGTTTGGCCCGGCCGGATTTATTGTGTCCGGAGTGAAGATCATCACGTGTTGTCGGGCGTCCGCGCGATCCATAGATCGATCTTGTTTGCCTTGTTTTATCCTCCAGTACGTCTCGCAGGTCTGGCTCATTTTCCCGTGCCTTAGTTGAGCGGCACCGGGGCATGGCTTGTTTGGAGGTTTGACAGGCTTCTCTGTCGCGGCCGCGAGGTGGCCGGTCTGCCATGTCATGCATTGGTAATGTAGGTGTTTCCCCTTCTGATTGGGGTAGCGGCCTGCGCTAAGGATAGTTTTTGGAGGGGCGCTCGAGTTCATACTCTTCAGCCGCAAGGACTTCAGTCCATCTGTCAGCTAGCAAATATTGATCAGCTCTAAGCTATTGCTGCTTTTTCTTCAGGCTATTCGCCGTGGCTAGAAGCCTGCGTTTAAAACGCTCTTGTTCGGCGAGGTCTGATGGTACGACGAATTCGTCGTCGTCAAGGCTTGCCTCGTCTTCGGAGGGAGGTATGTAGTTATCATCCTCAACCTCTCGCTCTGCCGCTCTCTCATGAGGGCTGGCTTCTCCATCTTCCTGCGCCGAATCTTGCTGGATTTGGTGTTCTTCGGCGCTATCCGGGGTGGTATTATCTCCCGTGCCGGAATCACCGTTTCTGCTGTGGCGGGATTTAGAGCGGCGCCGTTGACGCCAGCGTTTGGGCTGTTTTTTCGAGGTGTCATCCTCCGCTGTTCCATCGCCATCTCCATCCTTTGGAGCGTCCACCATATATATGTCATATGACGAGGTGGCGGTCCAGCTCCCTACAGGTGCTGGTTCTTATTCGTCTCCTCCTTCGTCGTCCATACCGTCGAAGTCTTCGGAGCCGAAGTCAAGTATGTCGGTTAAATCATCGACAGTGGCTATTAAGTGGGTGGTGGGTGGGCTTTGAATTTCTTCGTCGTCCGAATCCCAACCTCGCAAACCATAGTCCGGCCTGGGCTCTCCTGATAAAGAGAGAGACCTGAAAGAATTCAGGATATCACCGAAAGGTGAGTGCTGAAAGATGTCCGCGGCGGTGAACTCCATTATAGGCGCCCAATCGGATTCGATCGGCAGGGGCACGGGAGGCCCGGAGTTCGGAAAAGAATCCGACTCCTTTGAGTCATGGGCCGTGCAGAGTACGGGGCTGTCGTTCGGCTCGATCGCCTTCAAGATCGCAGCCCCCGAGGTGACGTCCAACCGTTCATCCTCCAAGAACGCAGCGGGCTCCGAGTCGAGGATCGGGGCCGGTGCGTGTGCAGCCTTCAGGGCACTATTCGGAGGCAGAGCTATATCATGCCCCTCGAGGTAGTGCGGCGCGCTTGGTTGTGGCTCAAACCCGTTGAAGATCAAGTCTCCGCGGATATCTGCCGTGTAGTTTAAGCTTCCAAACCTGACTTGATGGCCAGGGGCGTAGCTTTCGATCTGCTCCAGACGACCAAGCGAATTGGCCCGCAGAGCGAAACCGCCGAAGACGAAGATTTGTCCGGGGAGGAAAGTCTCACCCTGGACCTCATCGTTGTTGATGATCAAAGGAGCCGGGCCTAAAAGCGACGACACAGAGGAACTCTCAATGAAAGCACCAATGTCGGTGTCAAAACCGGCGGATCTCGGGTAGGGGGTCCCGAACTGTGCGTCAAGGTCGGATGATAACAGGAGACAAGGGACACTTTATTTTACCCAGGTTCGGGCCCTCTGATGGAGGTAAAACCCTACTCCTGCTGGATTAATATTAATGATATGGGTGGTACAAGAGTAGATCTACCACGAGATCAAGGAGGCTAAACCCTAGAAGCTAGCCTATGGTATGATTGTGTATGATGATGGTTGTCCTACGGACTACAACCCTCCGGTTTATATAGACACCGGATAGGGTTAGGGTTACACAGAGTCGGTTACAATGGTAGGAGATCTTGAATATCCGCACGCCTAGCTTGCCTTCCACGCCAAGAAAAGATCCTTCCGGACATGGGACGAAGTTTTCAATCTTGTATCTTCATAGTCCTGGGGTCCGGCTGAAGGTATAGTCCGGCAATCCGAACACCCCCTAATCCAGGACTCCCTCAGTGGGGCTTACCAGGTGGAGAGGTAGAAGAAATACATTGCAAGGCACAATGACGGCGAAAAACGTGAGAAGTGGAGCAAGGTGGTATACAAGGTGACCATGTCAGATGATGGCAAGTGGTTTGAATGTGAGTGCGGACAATTTGCCCACATGAGGATGCTGTGCTGCCATTCTTTGAAGGTATTTTCTGTTTGCGATCATCATCACTAGTTTGTTGTCTGTGATTTTGGTTTAACTAACCGCATTTATCCTCGCTCATGTTTTCAGGTGATGGATTACGTCGCCGAAGGAAATAATCATGGAGGCATCATCGCTGGCTGAATCAAGGGATGGGCTAGGCTTTGAGGGCACAGGGCAGGCAAGCTGCTGAGTCAAATCGCAATAACATTGGATTGGCTGGTGCAATCATCAACGTCGAGGGAGAAATGTTTGACAATGAGAACAGTCTGACCCTTTCTGGCAATTGGGATGCATTCGCTGGACTGTCAGCTTCGAGCAAGAAACATGGTGCCGGGCGACCATGCTCAAGCAGAGAAAAGGTGCCATACAAGGGGTCGACCAAGTGGACGAGGTTCTGCAGTATCTCCAAACTAACAGGTCATAAGAAGACCACCTGCCCAGTGATGTGCCAAAGCCGCCTCGCAAGCCTGCAACCTTCAAGAATTGTGGCATTGTAGGCCGCTGTCGCACCTCGTGCACCAGGCTGCTTGGCGCCAATGTATCTTCAAGACTTCCGACAAGGATGTTTTCGAGGAATTTCTAGTGCGTGATTTATGGTTTGACACCACGCTTTGTTCCTCCTGAGTGTAAACTAGTTGTATTTCAAACAATGCTGAGCGGTTTTAATGTGGTAATTGGTTTCCTTGACACTGATATCAACTGTTGACAAATATGAATGGGCGTTATAATTTTTTACCAACTACACTTTGCTGTTATCATTTCACTGTACCCAGATTATTGTCTGGTGGACTAAAATTCAGTGAGCTTGAATCATCATGTACCGGCGGTGATGCTGGAATTAACTTACATGGAGCTCTGTGATTCCATGTGGCTGCGCTTGTTTGTCCAGCTAGACGCACACATGCGCCTCGTGAATTCAAATTTCAAAAACAGGGGTGCTGGCAGGGCGCGGTCTCCTTACTTAAGAAGTTGAAGAGATAGGGTTTGGGGCAGGAGTTTTTTTTTTTCGAAAAAACTTTCAACTTATTCATCTTAAATAATGATAGTACAACGGACACTAGAAATAAAAAAAATTACATCCAGAACTGTAGACCATGTAGCGACGACTACAAGCACTGAAGCGAGCCGAAGGCGCGCCGTTGTCATCGCCCCTCCCTCGCCGGAGCCGCGCAAACATTGTTGTAGTAGACAGTCGGGAAGTCGTCGTGCTAAGACCCCATGGAACCAACGCACCAGAACAACAACCGCTGCAGATGAAGAGTGTAGATCAAAAAGATCCACCCTGAAGACACACGAACGACGAACAGATCCAAGCAAATCCATCAAAGGTAGATCCGTAGGAGACACACCTTCACACGCTCACCGATGATGCTACACACATCACCGGAACGGGGACTAGACGGGGAGACCTTTATTCCATCTTCAGGGAACCGCCGCCGTCTCGCCTTCCTGAACAGGACACAAACCCTAACAAAGCTTAAAAAAAAATATGAAAGTGGAGCCCTCCCACCGGCAAGGGCCGAGATCCACTCCGCCTCCATGGCCCTAGGGCCACCGGAGATGGGACGGACCGGCGCCGGCGCTGATGGAAGGCAAAGAACCCTAGTTTTGGAAAGGCGGCGGCTGGCTACGTTGGGTCTGGGGCAGGAGTTGCTGCTCTGTTCCAGAAAAGTGGAGCAAAGTGCAATGCCATGGCGCCGTTCTGCAAGCGTGGTTGATCAGACCACGTCCGTGGGTGTTGCCGAGCCGAAGGCAGTGGACTTGTCCTGCATCCCAGTTCATCATTGTCTCTCGGTGATTTTGTATTGACATTTTTTCTTTTCCTGCATCCCAGTTCATCCTTGTATCCACATTCCTTCTGGGTGTACTTAAGTACCCAGCGACGGTTTTTTTTAAGAATCACCCAGCGACTGGTAGGTGGCCGTTTGTTGCGGGCGTCACCAAGCGGTACATGCAGGCTCAGAAAAATACCGGGCTGGCGGAGTTGTTGGACATCAAATTAATGCGTCGGGCCCATCCAGGAATACTGGCACAATACGGTTGCTGCCTACGTGATAAAATACAGAAAACACATAGATCGCGAGGAAAGGGGGCGGGCGTGATTTCGGGGCCAGCTGCGCTCGGGATCAGATGCGAATTTTTGATACCTATTGCGGAAATTACATAGATGAACCCTCTTTAAAAAATACATTTCTAAATGACAAAAAATTATGAAAAAGTACATATGAGCTCACTTCGAAAAACACATTCTGAAAAAAGTAATCCTTCCGTAAAGAAATATAAGAGCGTTTAGACGGTCTAAACGCTCTTATATTTCTTTACAGAAGGTGTACATATGAATTAACCTTCGAAAAACACATTTGTAGATGACAGAAATTTCTGAAAAAAGATGCACGCATTAATCTCCCACCATGTTCCACATGCGAATAGAAAGTTTCGCGGAAGAATTAAACAACTTTTTTTGCATGTGCAAAAAAGATTAAAAAACGTGTTGTGAAACACCATTTAGAAGCACTAAAATTGATCTTCTGTACAGAGGAAAAATAAAAAGAAAATTATTTGTAGAATTTTGTTCCCCGCACATATTTTGTGAAAATATACATGTGAAATTTTGTTTTGTACTTTTTGTCATTTTCAGACATGTGTAAAATACATTTTTTAAAAGTGGGTACATATATACCTAGGTTTAGGTAATGCCTACCCTACCCATTGCTATGTCTCACTGTAGCATTTACTACAACCTTCCACCCAGAATGCGGCAGTGAGGCCATGTATCGTATGTGCACGCTAAAAAAAGAAGTACGAATGTGTTGCGCTGCACCTGGTTTGATTTGTTTATGTTTTATTTTTTATCCTTCTACTTTTTCACCTCCTGCCAGATTTGACCACACAGGCCATGTAGCTCTGCGGGTGTCAGCATAGGTAGTATATTATAAAACAATTTGTACAACTCCAGGCCATGCGAGCATGGTGACTGTTTGCTCCAACGAACTGATATGCACTGGTGGGGTCCCTGCTCGGTGCTAATCGATCGATATTTCTGGAACGACCCAGATGACACTGAATGGCACTGTAGCAGCGAATCCCTGTGTTATAAACCGTCGGATGGAGCCCTATGAACGGCTAGAATCGCATTTCAATGCTTAAATTCAAACATTCAAAACTCGTACACTATATAGTAGTATAGATATAGAAATGATCCAATGGAGAATAATATGTGTTAAGTGGAAGCTGGGTCTACTAACATGATGTTAAGGAAGACTAAGCATTTCCATACTCCTGAGAAGAGTAGCGGAAGTGTCATGACAATTGTTGGTCGTGATGCCTCAAAGAAAGAGAGTCACGGCAAAAAAAAACAAGGCGTCGTTGATTCGTTCCACCGGCCACATGAAGGCGTAGTGATCTCCTTCTGGTACCTCGATCCGTCGATGCTTGGAACTTCTCCAATGCAAAATATGTAAATGCTTGGATGATAATTTAGTGCATCGAGAGCAGAGTAATTGTCTTTCAAGCTTGTATTATCTGTATACTTGCAGCATTGCAGTGTTTGTTATTGTTCAATGCAAAATGTTGAAGGAAATTGGTGACTACCTGCTGAATGTGAAATGTGGATTGTGTAGGTAAAAAATATGTCAGAATAAACTATGTCTCCATTGAGAAAACTATGTCAGAATAAACTTGTTCTCTCCGGTCTGATTTATGTTCTACACATTAGGTTAGTTTCGTACAAAAACTTACCTCTGTAAACATAAGCCTGAGTGCTGACAGAAAATATGTTTTTGATCTTCCTCTCTAATCCACCAACTGACCAATGGCCACACACTACTAAATTACAAACATTCATTCGGATTTAAACAATTTAGTTAGAGCTTTCATGGCCACCTAATAATAACTGTCCTAAAAAAACATTAGATTGTTTGCTTAACTCTTTCTTTTCGGCCTCAGGGATTTGCAATTCTCGCCTTCTGTTGTTCAAGCAGTGCTACATTCAAACATTCAAGCTATATAATTCTTACCGATTCACAAGTGTGTAACTTCCGTCATGTTAGAGGGTGTACAAACTAAACATATAGATACATATATTTCACACAAAAACATACATCTTCAATATGATACAAGGCAAGCACCCACGAGATTTACAAGGCTTGTGTTCTGTCTGAAAAGCATAAATTTCACTGGGTATTTGCAATTACAATTGTGTTTAGTACAAATAACTCATTTGTTGTGCATCAGTTTTGTCCATGCCTTTCAAGTGGCCCATCACTTGGGGGCGCATTTGGCACGGTGTCATGTATGCTCCCAATAGAGGGGTCGCGCTAACTACCACACGTGTGGGGGGAGCAACATCCGCCCACACACCGTGTGTGGTGTGAGCAGAAGACAGCCCACACATGCCATGTGTGGGCGAATATTAGAACCGCCCACACGTGTGGCAGGAGGAGCACCCTACCACACATCCTGTATCAACATACATGTTTCGTGCGGGATCGAACCCAGACCAAATGATTTCCTGTTGGCACAACATGACGCTGGCAACGAAAAAAGCGCATGCAGCCCTGTTACCTATTGCTTCACTAAAACAAGCCAAAAAACAGCACCAAGAACATGTGTTTATAAAATTAAAAACAATACAGTTGCTATAGTACATACGTGCCAACAAAAACAATTTGACTTGTGTCAGAATTTTTTTGCCATGGCAACAAGTTTGCAAAGTGTACATGGAAAAGTATTGTACAAAATGATATATGTACATATATATGTAATGCCATGGCGCAACAAGTTTGATCGAGTTGCTGTATACGAATGATTTCTATTAAAATTGCTGTTATTGATCTGGTTATGAAAATTATGGTCGGAATTACCATGGTCTAAGCAGCAAACAATGCCGACGGAAAAACTGCATATTGATTGTACCCAAGGAAAAAAATTGGTTGAAAATTTGCCATGACATCTCTACTGCTATATGATGGCAAATTGTATGAATTTGCCATGGAAAATATTGTTGTTTCCCAAGCTAAAAACATGGCAAGTTTTGCAGGGGGGGGGGGGCATATCAACTTGCCATCACATAAAAATTCAAACAAATGCCATGTTTTCAAAAAACAAAACAAAAAACTCATGGTCGTCATCATGGAGGACGACCTCCTGGTCGGCATCTTAGTC